>OZ012739.1:449020271-450331938 GCA_963859935.3 Lathyrus sativus | reverse complement strand
CTGCCCATGAACCACTATGAGACTTTTGTAGGAATTTTCAAGACCTTTCTAACAAGCCTTGAACCAACTCAATTGGATGTGGTTAGGGAGTTATGGTCTTGCCCCTTTCAAAACCCTAATTTCCCGATTTCTCGATTACTCCTTAATCCTTGACCCAATGGTCATGAAACTTCATGGATAGGTGTAATATGTTACTAGGGACATATTTTCTTCATACTTTGAGGTCAAATTCATTATGATTGAAGTGTTGACTTTTTGGTCAACCGAACGATAGATCGATGACTACCGCGTCGACTGTTGATGTTCCGGGTCTTTTGAGGCCTTGAAACTTCTTGAGTGGACTTCACTAAGCCATGTGAACTTCATGGACCATGATCCCACCATTGGAACACCATTTAAATCTAAAGTCAAACTACGGTTGACTTTTCTTGATCGAAAACCCTAATCGGGGATCCTGGACTGCATTGTCTTTAACCTTTGGGTGACAATCTCAAATTGGATTCATACTTGACCCAATGGAGTATATTTGATGATGTGGAGACTTATTTCATGGAGAATCAATCCAATACATTGACTGATTAAACCGTCGAAACCTCGATTCCTGGCTGTACGGAACCCTAATTCACCTATATCTTGACAAAGACCAACTTGAAATAGGTTAAGGTTAGTTAATCAAATTAATATGATCCTAAAATGATGATGAAGATCTAAGGGGTCAAAATTTGGGGTGCAACAGAAACCACATGGGTTAATGCAAACAAACCGGTGCGAGCCGGGGTCTGGGTACCACACGGGCTCAAGAAAACATCACTAAACGGGGTCTGGATACCACACGGGTTAATGAAAACAAACCGATGCGAGCCAGGGTCCTGATACCACACGGGCTCAAGAAATAATCACTAACTGGGGTGTTGATACCACACGGGTTAATGAAAACAAACTGGTGCGAGCTGGGGTCCGGATACCACACGGGCTCAAGAAAACATCACTAACTGGGGTCTGGATACCACACAGGTTAATGAAAACAAACCGGTGCGAGCCGGGGTCTAGATACCACACGGGCTCAAGGAGACATCACTAACCAGGGTCTGGATACCACACGGGTTAATGAAAACAAACCATTGCGAGTCGGGGTGAGGATACCACATGGGCTCTAAACAACATCACTAACCGGGGTCCGGATAGCACACGGGTTAATGAAAACAAACCAATGCGAGCCGGGGTCTGGGTACCACACGGGCTCAAGAAAACATTACTAAACGGGGTCTGGATACTACACGGGTTAATGAAAACAAGTCGGTGTGAGTCGGGGTCTGGATACCACACGGGCTTAATAAATAATCACTAACCGGGGTCTGGATACCACTCGGGCTCAAGAAAACATCACTAATCGGGGTCTGGATACCACACGGGTTAATCAAAATAAACCATTGCGAGCCGGGGTCTGAATACCACACGAGCTCAAGGAAACATCACTAACCGGGGTTTGGATTCCACACGGGTTAATGAAAACAAACCATTGCGAGCCGGGGTCTAGATATCACACGGGTTAATGAAAACAAACAGGTGCGAGCTGGGGTCTGGGTACCACACGGGCTCAAGAAATAATCACTAACCGAGGTCTGGATACCACACGGGTTAATGAAAACAAATCGGTGCGAGCCGAGGTCTGAATACCACACGGGCTCAAGAAAACATCATTAATCGGGTCTGAATACTACACGGATTAATGAAAACAGACCATTGTCTGTTGGAGATACCACTGGAAACAAATAGGTAACAACCTGGCTTATGTTTCAAATGCACATGTTTGAATATGGCGTAATGCTCCATACGAAATGGAAATGCTACACGTTTGAGAGGATGCTATGCACAATGCAAATGCAAAGGAAATGCTCCAGCAAAATAAATGCTGAAGAGAAGAAACCAACTCCGTTGGGGATGACTGGGTGTGAAGTACAATTGGACTTTTGATGGGGAAAACGAACCCTGGATGGCCTTCTGGAAAATAAATCCCCTGGAAAATACTGCCCTGCTACGAATAAAATCCGCTCCGCTAAGGATCACAAACTCTGCTGAGGAAAACACCCTGGATGGCCTGCCAGAATACAACCCTTCTAGGGAACAAACAAACTCGGCTGGAGACAACAACTCCATTCTACCGGGGAAATCAGCCCTGGATGGCCTGCCAGAATATAATATTATGGGGAACAGACGACTCTACTAGGGAAATCAGCCCTGGATGGCCTGCCAGAATATAACATTCTAGGGAACAGACGACTCTACTAGGGAAGCAAAGCAAACTGCTGAGGAATAGCTCCATTCTACTGGAGATTCCGCCCTCCTAGGGATAATAAGCATGATTTACTAAGAGGACATCCCAAACTTTCTGCTGAGGATGGAGAATAACCATTTTCGGGTCAATCCCATTATGCGGGGAGGGAAACATTCCACTGACTTCTCTAAGAACCTACTCGTTGGGGATGATCCTATGCTGCTGGAGATTTCAATCTCGACCTGCTGAGGATACCCTTGACTGCATACAATTCAAACCTGCTGAGGATGAAAACAATCTTAACCTACACACCTTCTTCAAGTGGGGGACTTTTGGAAAAGTCTCGAGGATGAGAGTCCTGCAAACGACAAACAAACAAACATGTTTTATGCAGCAAGCACCATCTTGATTATCACGTGTGACATTACTCAAGCAAAAACATTGTTTCGATTATAGTTGGCAGAGCCCACAAGTTTATGTATGCAATTTTTTATCAAAAACATCAGGCGTCTTTTGCAAACAAAACGGTAAAAGCTGAATCAAAAACAAAATTTTTCTGAATAGTATGTTTTATTGATAAACGGCCTGTAAATAGGCAAATTTACAACATATGCAACTACTGAAATGAGAAAGTTATGTAAGCAATTATATAGAAATGCACAAGAATATACAAAATGTCGGCAATTTGGCACAGACAACCACCATAGGACGACTCAGCTATGACTCGCGTGACTTCGACGCCTTTTCGATGCTTCATCTTTTGAAGAGGTTGACTTGAACGGCTGAATCTCGAGTTCTCCCATAATCCATTATGCTTTGAAGATCAACGCGCAGACCACAGTCGTTTGCTTTTTTCAAATCCCTAACTTTTGCCTGAATCGCCCCTGCGGGTTTTCGATTCACCGAGATACCCATTTTTGCCAAAGTCGCCCTTTCAGGTCTTCAACTTTGCGGGTTTAAATTTTTTCTATTTATCCCTAATTTTTTCCTGAACCCTTCCTTTTATGGTTCACCGGGATGCCCCTATTTTAGCCTGGATTTTTCTTTTCTTTCCAGCGGGTCTATCTTAAGCAAAGTATCTTTTGACTGTGTCTGCGTTCATAGGGGACGTGAAATCTTCACCATCAATCGTTGAAAGTAGTAAGGCTTCTCTAGAAAAGACTTTCCTTACGACATATGGACCTTCATAATTGGGAGTCCATTTGCCCCTGTGATCTGTCTATGGAGGGAGAATCCACTTCAACACCAAATCACCTTCCTGAAAGCTCCGAGGACGCATCTTTTTATCGAAGGCTTTCTTCATCCTACTCTGGTACAAACGGCCGTATGCAATGGAATCCAACCTCTTCTCATCCATCAGGCTGAGCTGATTCAATCTGTTTTTCACCCATTCTGTCTCACCCAGTTTGACGTCAACCAGAACTCTCAAAGAAGGAATCTCGACTTCCAATGGTAAGACTGCTTCCATACCATATACCAGCAAGAAAGGAGTTTCCCCAGTCTAAGTACGCACCGAGGTACGATACCCATGAAATGCGAAGGGCAACATCTCGTACCAATCTTTATAGGTCACAACCATCTTCTGCACTATCTTTTTATGTTCTTATTGGCCGCTTCAACAACGCCATTCATATTCAGGCGATAGGGAGAAGAATTCTGATGCTCAATCTTGATATTATGGCATAATTCCTTCATCATCTTGTTATTCAAATTTGAACCATTATCATTAATGATTCTTTCAGGTACTCCATAACGGCAGATGATGTTGTTGCACCCCAAAATTTACCCAACCTTGTTCTTGGCCTGGCTTTTGTTTTTTTTTTTTGCATTTTTGCATTTTCCCATTTCTGCATTTGAAGAGCATTTGTTCTCGAGGCAGGGGATCAAGGTTCCCGTGGCTCAGATTCATTTCGGTGCAAAGGACTGAATAATGAACAGCGAGCATCATAGGCTCGGGCATTTATTTTGCCCAACGGTCAGGCGGCCGATTTTATTTTATTTTGCATGATGACAGCAGTTCAAAAAGCAGCACTTAGGCTATTGTCAAGCATTTTCACGGTGATAATGATCGAAAAATGAGGTTCATAAGCTAAACAGAGCTCAAAACGGTTGAAACAGGGTAAATGGACAAGTTTTCCCTCCAAAAGGCGCCAAATTCAAAATTCAAAGGTGTTAATCGGTTAATGCATATGGTTAACCGGTTAACCAATGCAAAACTAGCCCAGATTCAAAGTTTCAGAGGTGTTAACTGATTAACCTATATGGTTAACCGGTTAACCAAAGAAGATTTTTCCTTGCACGTGAGATTTCAAGCAATTTTCATTTGGGGCTCATTTTTGGCCTTTGGAAATTCAAATTTTGCATGTGGGAAGGATCTAGAACGTCTTTAAAATTCACATTTCCCTCCAAATTCCCATTCCTCATTCCAAACCTTGATTTCCAATCTAATTTCCAAACCTAGCTTTGGATCCAAACCAAGAGAGTACTTAAGTGATTTACTCCAAACCAAACCATCTAATCTCTCATAATTCAATTCATTTTTCAAAATTCACTCTTGAGCTCTCAATTTTCTCTCAAAATTCTCTATTCCCAAAACCCTCACTCAAAGATCTTCATCATTTAGATTCATTGATTATCATTGAAATCAATGGATTCTTGAGCATAAACCTCCACTTAACATCCTCATTGGATCAATTTTCATAATCAATTTTCGTGCAAATTGAGATCTGATTTTGGAACTTGAGTTAGGAGTGCTTATTTGGAGTAATTTGGCTTAAAAGTGTTTGATCTTCATTCCTCTTGCAAGAATTATTTTGGATCTTGAAGTTTTCTGGATAATCTTGTTCAGATACGCTCAAACTTCGTTGATCAATACTTACCGAAGCAAACCTCCGCTTCGTAGGTTGGAATTCTTGAAACGATTTAATTTTTGAGCTTATCATATTAATCTTCATATTCGATTGAATTTTGGTTGATTTCGATCCGTTTGAATTGTGATTGTGCTATGTAGACATGTTTGCATGTCTATTGGTTTTCTGTTTGCAGGTGTAATTTCGTGCTTATTTGATAAGTTGATCTTTTGGATGATTTGATTAATTAATTTTGTGTTGAAAGTGCTTTTTCTGCTGCTGTTTTTGGCCTCTGTTACAGTGTTAATCGGTTAACGCATATGGTTAACTGATTAACCATTTCACACTTTCAAAATTTTCAAACGTTAACAGTGTTAATCGGTTAACGCATATGGTTAACTGATAAACCTGTTCAAAATTCCATATTTTCCAAACTTTTTAAGGTGTTAACCAATTAACCCCAGGGGTTAACCGATTAACACTGTAACAGTAGGCCTGTTTTTCTTTTTTTCAAGGTGTTTTCGCATACCGTTCCATTTCGAATCATCATAGATCAGTGTGATGCATTCAGAGTATGGTGTTTGGTATATATGTCGCTGTTCTTGATCATTTGATCATGATTTTTGTCGACTCGTTTTGTTCGATTTCCATTTGAATGCATATTCGTATATGTTGTTCAATGTGATGTTCATCCTTGCTTGCTTGAGCGAAGAGCTATGGTCGAGATGCGTTTGTGGCGGCTGTTGCCCCATACTTCTTTTCCTCCCATTTATCTCCGATGATAGATAGCCGACGGTTGTAGAGGCTTGTCTTCACCCGTTATGTCTCATCCACTCATTTTGCTTCGGTGCTTGCATGTTTGTTTGTTTGCTTTGTTTATGCATGTTGGTTTTGTTGCATTACAATCTTGTATGCTCCAAAGAGGTCGAGACGCGCTTGTGGCGGCTGCTGCCCCACACTTCCTTTCCTCCCTCTTTGCATGTTTGTGTTCTTTGTGTGCATCTTACTAGTGTTTGCTTCTTCCTTCTTTTGTCTTCCTTTGCCATGTTCCCCTTAGGACTTCTAATTCTTCTTGGTCAAGTTGGATTGTGATAGACATTAAGTTCAAACCATGTATGCTAACATTAGGGTAGATTTTCCCCCTTTTAAACTCAACTTTAAGTCCACTATTGCATGATAACTTTTAGGATTGAATTAGTCTCCCATTAGTGGTCCTTTCTTCTTTTCTCATCTTCAAACATTTCTAACTCACTTAATAATGATTAACGAATGTTGCACGCTACGAGCCTTAAGCTACTTGGGAAATGAAGATTGGGTGGTTGCCTCTCAATTGTCTAGAATGTTAGCATATGTCCTTCGGACGATATGCGACGCATTCGCTCCTAAGTCATAGTCTTTAGTGCAACATGAGTTACAAATCAAATTCAAAATACTTCTTCTCTAAAAAACACAAAAACACTTCAAACCTTTTTTTCACCCTTTGGGGTTCTTAATCAAGGAAAATATTTTCAGATAAAGGAGTGTTGTTAACTCTTAGTTCTACCGCAAACGGTAACGCCTAAGTCTCCAATGGTCGAGCTGCATATACCAATTGCTAGAACTACTTGTTAACCCTACTCGGGCCTAAAAACTTTTTAACCAACCGGTGTTCTTTTTAGCCCAAACTACATTTGCTCTAATCTTTCATACCAGATGAAAGTACGCAGGCACAAGACGCGATGTCTTGGCGAGCAACATTTCCCCCTTTTCCCCCGTAGTTAGCCGAACTACGTTGACTCAAACTTTCCCATTGCACGAGGGAATACGTAGGCACATAGCGGCGATGCTCTACCGAGTCTCCTTTCTTTTTCTTTTGTCCCTTGACCTTTAACTAGATAGATGATCAGCCTTTTAGATAGACAACATAACCATGGATCCCGTCGAGTACGATGGACGTGAGGGGTGCTCATACCTTCCCCTTCCGTAACCGACTCCCGAATTCAGACTTGGTTGCGATGACCTTGTCTTTTTCTTTTTCCGACAGGTTTTTTCCGATCGTTTCCTTTCCCTCTCTTTGGGATAAATAACGAAAGGGGGCGACTCACCTATTTTCCGTCGGGTGTTTTTCGCAGTTGCGACAGCTGGCGACTCTGCTGGGGACTCTGGTTCCCTATGTTAGTCAATCCTAGCGCTTGTTTGTTTATTTTTGGGTGTTGTATATATGTACTTTATTTGCTTTTCCGCATTTATTTTTTCATCATCATATATCATTATTGTTGTGCTGTAAAGAGGGGATGTTTTGCTGAGAGATAAGTCGGACCTGGGCTTGAGTACAAACATAGAATTAGAAGCGAAAAGTAGTGGTGAACCTGTATGTTAGGCATGCACTAGTTCCCACGAAATTCGCGCTCAGATGAGACTCTCCTTGATGACTTTCTTTCCAGCCCAGTGGGCCGTTGAGAGGATTTCAAATCTGAGGGTTGTCAACTCTGGGGACCGATAATTTGTGATTCAGCTAATTGAGGCCTCTTCGCGAGATGATGATGCCAAACTTGAAATGGTAAACGTATCATCATTTCTCAAAAGTTTGTGACGCTGATGAACGCATAGGATGCCGAACCTTGTCTGTGGATAGGTCCATACCTGTGAGAGGGATTGGGTTATGCAGGAAACCTTGGCTATCAGAATACCCCAGTTCTTTATAGTGTAAATCTGTGTTCATGATATCAGTGGGTCTTATTGTCGGTGCTTTGTTCTTGCTAAAGCGGAGTGCTATTTCTTCTCGATCGACAGCACATCAATCTTGATCCCCTGTTGTATGTTTGCATTTGCATTTGCATAATCATCCCACATTTAACATTGCATGTCTATATAATTGAAAGGTTCTCGTCTCTCCTTTGATTCCGGTACTGGTTTTCTGAAGAGAGGGGGTTGTATACACGTTTCTGACACCCGAGTTAGGGCCTTTATTTGGTCTAATCTCCATGGATGAGCCTAGCGTCTTTGAAGTCTTCGGAGAGAATTTTACCCGATATGGGAGAAGATTATTGTGGTGCTCGTATCCATCCCTGTTGTTCCTGTCTATTGAAACTGGAATCAAGGGGGAGATCTCCCTGTGAATACATAGACATGTTTGCATTTTGTATCTTGCACTCTCATTTGCATAGCAGGTGTTTTCGGTGGCCTTCTGTTCCTAACTCTGCTTGGTTTTCATCAGTTCAGGATTGAGGAAGTTGAGGAGTTCAATTTCCACAGATATCTGACTCAAGAGAATCAGCCAAAGCAATGGATCAGGTTCAAGCTGAATTGCAGGAATTCAGAACTCGCATGTCCCAGTTCATGGAGTTGATGCAGAATGTTGCCACTGGGCACGAACATCTGAGAACTCTAGTTCAGCCTCTTATTGATGCTCCCCAAGTCAATAACAATGGAGTTGCTGGTGTCGTCCCTCCAGTTGGTGGATCTGTTCAACAGGGTATTCCTACTATTGTCATACCTTCGGGCGGAGGTGCTGTGAATGGAAATGGTAGTGTTGCTGGTGGAAGTATGGGCGCTGTGCACCAGGATGCTGGCCCTCAGTGGGAAGATTACCAGAGTGATATCTTTTCCATGAAGGCTATGGAGGGTGGTTTATCGACTGAAGCTGACCGAAGGTTTAAACTGATTGAGGAAAAGATGAAGTGTTTCGAGAATCAGAACTCTTTGAGCCTTGATATGGCAGATCTTGCACTAGTCCGTAGGGTCAGAATTCCTCCCAAGTTCAAGGTACCAGATTTCGAAAAGTACAAAGGGACAACTTGTCCTAGGGTACACATCCGAGCATATTTCCGGAAGATGTCTGCTTACTCCGAGGATGAAAAGATGCTGATGCATTGCTTCCAAGACAGTCTAACTGGAGCATCTTTGGAATGGTATATGGGGCTTGAGAGGACCCATATCCGTAGCTGGAGAGAATTGGCCGAAGCTTTCGTGCGTCACTATCAGTATAATAGTGATCTCGCATCAAATAGGATACAATTGCAGAGTCTGTCACAGAAGAGTACTGAGAGCTCAAAGAGTACGCCCAGAGATGGCGAGATCTAGCTACTAGAGTGAAACCTCCCATGGTGGAGAGAGAGCTGACTGACATGTTCATGGCCACACTTCCCGGAGTGTATTATGAGAAGCTGATAGGTTGCAGGTCTGCAAGTTTTTTAGATCTGGTGACAGCAGGAGAAAGAGTCGAAAGCGGTATCAAACTGGGAAAGATCCAAGTTGCTCCTGGTTCTTCTAAAGATACAAAGAAGCCTCATGTTGGGAAAGAAGGAGAAACTAATGTTGTGTATGCTCCAGCTAAGGCTCAACAGTCAGCCCGTCGCCAACAACCTCATGCTCCTCGGCAGCAAAACCGTCAGAGCCAGAATCAGAATAGGCCGCACAATAATTTGGAAAGAAGGAATGCTCCTCTCCATCAGGTATCTATGCCATACAGTGATATTCTTCCACAGTTGATTCAGAACTCTTTGGTGGAGCCTAAGGCTCTTAAACCTTTGCCAGAGCCATACCCTCCCGGGTATGAACCCAACGCTCAATGCGAATATCATGCAGGATCCATGGGGCACGCAACTGAGGACTGCAAGACCTTTCAGGCCAAAGTTCAACAATTGATGGATAAAGAGTACATTTCCTTTCCCGAAGGAAATTTGGTTGTGCACGTCGACCTCTCATCTGATTGAGTTTGAAGATGGCTGATCCAGCAGCAAGTCAAAATCTGAAAGCTCGGTTCCCCGAACCTGGAAATCTCTGTTTTTATCATGTCATTTCTTTGGATTTGTAGTTTCTTTTCTATTTAAGTGCAAATCTCATTTGTAAAACTGTATTGTTTTCAATTGATATTGATAATGAAATGAATATGCATGTTTTTGATTAAATCCATTTGTGTTCACTTATGTTTTTAATTGATGTTTAACGCTTGTTTAAGGAGGGTCCGGGGAGGATGACGAAACTGAAAGACGAACTTCCAATAGTATGCTTTTGAATGAAACCTGTCGATGATGTACAAGCATTTCTTCAAATTCCTAAACACCGGAGATATAAGGAAGTTAATCCCTTGTCAACCGCTTTGGGCCTAGTAGTAGGAGTTTCTTTCTGAAAACAAAAAACCCTCAATCTTAACCCGAGGTAGGGTAGGTGTTAGCTAATTTGACCAAATATCTAAAATTACGAAAGGGGTGTTCCCGTTCGAGGGCCAAACACACCTGTACAGGTCGTGCCTAAAAATAAATAAAAAACCACAGTGGTTATCCATTGCCGACCAAGGAGTGAAACGGTCACAATATCTTTAACAAGTCAGACAAGTCGGTGTCATACGATTTGTTTAAAAAAAAAGAAAAAAAGAATCAAAAGAAAAAGCCCGCTAAGTAAAATCTTGAAAGCAAGCGACTTAGGCAAAAATTAGGGCATCCTGCTGGACTTCAAAATCAAAAAAGACGCTCAAAAGAGCCAGTCCAGGCAAAAGTTAGGGAAAAAGAAAAAAAATGAAAAGGATTAAAAACGAAAAATCCTCGAACAAACAAGTCGTGTTACTCCAGGCACCAAAGACGAAAAGCGAGTGACTGCCACTCCCAGAACTTGTGGTTTCTCGAACCATCACTCCTATCAGGTGAGCGCTAGTGTCCAATTAGCTGAATGTAGGATTGGAGAACATTAAGGAGAATGGGTGGGTTAAAATAAACTTTGAGCCTTTATCCTTTCTTTCAAACCGTGAACCTGGCCACGTTACAACCTGTAAAAGTCCTAATTGAAGCATGGTGGTTTCGAAAGCATACTTCGATAAAGATCGCATCGAAAATGACTCCTAAAAGGATTCTGCTCAACTTGCAGGTTTTAATGTTGACATTCTGATGAGTGATTCGTTCACTATATGTCACAAATTGTTTTTCCAGTGAACATACTTGGATTTCAAAAATGTCATATGCATTACATGAATATATCTTTTGTGCAGAACAAGCGGTTTTACTTGTGAGTAAGCACTTGACAGCAGGAAATTTTCCACAATGGAAAGTTTGATCAGGATGAAATGCAGAATGCCCAAATACTCCGTTGAGCCGAGGCAAGCTGTATCAAATGATCATATCAAGGGAGTCAGCCATCCGAAAGTCAGTTAATCTGGGGCAGGCCATCCCAAGAGCACATAAGCTATTCTTACCTAGAAGGCAGTTAATCTGAAGCGCCTCTTCGATGTTCTGTCAAGGCAGTTCATGTCAAACCATCAGGGTACAGAAAGTGCAGGGTTCCTTTCAAGGAAGTTTATGGAGATCCCATAGGCTGGGGCAAAATTGGAGACAAAGGAACTTTTCCTCTCCTTATCTGCAAAGTTAGTTAACCAAGGACAACTCCTTTCACGGTACAGATTCTAGGGCAAGCCATCTCGAGATCGTCTAATGGCAAACTACTGTTTCTCAAGGTGAACTCTTTCCCAAAGATCAAACCCGGGCAAGTGGAATTACACTGAGGCAGTTTGTTCAAGCAAGTTTGTTCTCGTCAGCAAGAGTTGAGTGTTATAGAATCATGTCATTACCTCATCAAATAACTTAAAACCTGTTACATGCTAGAACTTTAATCATGTGCAAAGCCCGTTCTCGTCAGACAAACTTTCAAACCAGTCTTTGTCTAGTCAACCTGTCAGTAAACACCAGTTCCTTTCTGGTATATATCAGAGCTTCGACCAGTTCTCGTATGGTCACCCTTCCTGTAGCCTACTGTTTAAACCAGCTCTAGTTTGGAGAATATAGTTTGAGTCCAGTTCTTGTCTGGCCAACCAGGAATCAGTTCTCGTCTGATATCATGAAGTTAGTTCTCGTTTGACAACTTAATCTTTGCCACCAGTTCTTGCCTGGTAGTCAGTTCTCGCCTATCACGTTTTATAGATTCTAGTTCTCGTCTGGCACGTTTTATAGATTCCAGTTCTCGCCTGATAGTCAGTTCTCGCCTGACATGTTTGAATTCCAGTTCTCACCTGGTAGTTAGTCCTCACTTGACACATTTTTGTTGATTCCAGTTCAATTTTGGTAGTCAGTTCTCGTCTGACCTTGTTGTTTGAATTCCAGTTCTCACCTGGTAGTCAGTTCTCGCCTGACACGTTTTATAGATTCCAGTTCTCGCCTGGTAGTCAGTTCTCGCCTGACACGTTTTATAGATTCCAGTTCTTGCCTGGTAGTTAGTTCTCGCCTGACATGTTTGAATTCAGTTCTCGCCTGGTAGTCAGTCCTCGCCTGAAATATTTTTGTTGATTCCAGTTCTCGTCTGGTAGTCAGTTCTCGTCTGACCTTGTTGTTTGAATTCTAGTTCTCGCTTGGTCGTCAGTTCTCGCCTAACACATTTTATAGATTCCAGTTCTCGCCTGGTAGTCAGTTCTCGTCTGACAGCTTAACCTTGTTGACAACAGCTCTTGTCTGGTAGTCCATCCTCGAATACTAGTTCTTGTCTAGTAATTCCCCTTTTAAATCCATTCTTGTAGATAACTAGAGATAAATCCAATAACCATAAACCTGGTCATATCCCTAAACCAAAAACCCAACCGTACTTGATACACCACCAGTTCTTGTTTGGTAGTCACTCCTCGTCTGACACGTGTTTGTAGAACCCAGTTCTCGTATGGTAGTCAGTTCTCGTCTGACCGTGTTGTTTGAATTCCAGTTCTTGTATAGTAGTCAGTTCTCGCCTGACCTATTTTGAAATCAGTTCCTGTCTAATAAGCCTTCATGGAATACCAGTCCTCGTCTGGTAGACAATGTTTGAGTCCAGTTCTCGCCTGGTAAACGCCAGCTGTTCAAACCAGTACTCGTCTGGTCACCTTTTCTTTAGCCTACAGTGAAAACTCCAGTGCTCGTCTGGCGGTCGGTTGTCTTTAATCCAGGTTCCTGTCTGGTGGAAAGTGTTTTGAAGTCCAGTCCTTATCAGGAAAACCACAAAATTAACTCATGTTTGACGTAAAAACAGAAACCAGCTCTCGTCTGGTAGTCAGTCCTCGTCTAACTCAATTTTGCAGAAACCAGTTCTAGTCTGGTAGTCGGTTCTCGTCTGACATGTTTTGGTAGAGCCCAGTTCACGCCCGGTAGTCAGTTATCGCTTGACTTGTTTTGAAGAAACCCATTCTCGGTTATCAGTTCTCGCCTGACCTATCTAATCCAGATCCAGGGTTTGTTTTCCCCAGTATAAGTCCAATCGTACTTGGTCCCCCGGTTATCCCCAGCAAAGTTTCCTTGTGGTTGTTTGGCGGTGATGTCAGACGTCTCATTCCCAATCAGAGTTTGCAGTTTATTTCTGCAGTTGGCAAATTTCCGATTTCTTTGGTATTCAACCGTCTTTTACCTCGATTGTTTGAAAGTCGTTCGCTTTTCACCCAGTCAGGTCCAAGTCGCTTGAATAGGGGCAGCTGTTGCACCCCAAAATTGCCCAACCTTGTCCTTGGGCTGGCTTTTGTGTTTTTTTTGCATTTTTGCATTTTCGCATTTCTGCATTTGCATAGCATTTGTTCTCGAGGCAGGGGATCAAGGTTCCCGTGGCTCAGATTCGTTTCGGTGCAAAGGACTAAATAACAAACAACGAGCATCAGAGGCTCGGGCATTTATTTTGCCCAACGGTCAGGCGGCCGATTTTATTTTATTTTGCAAGATGACTGCAGTTCAAAAAGCAGCACTCAGGCTAATGTCAAACATTTTCACGGTGATAATGATCGAAAATGAGGTTCAGAAGCTAAGCAGAGCTCAAAATGGTTTAAATAGGGTAAATGGACAGGTTTTCCCTCCAAAAGGCGCCAAATTCAAAATTCAAAGGTGTTAATCGGTTAACGCATATGGTTAACTGGTTAACCAATGCAAAATTAGCCCAGATTCAAAGTTTCAGAGGTGTTAACCTATTAACCTATATGGTTAACCGGTTAACCAAAGCAGATTTTTCCTTGCACGTGAGATTTCAAGCAATTTTCATTTGGGGTTCATTTTTGGCCTTTGGAAATTCAAATTTTGCATGTGGGAAGGATCTACAACCTCTTTAAAATTCAAATTTCCCTTCAAATGCCTATTCCTCATTCCAAACCTTGATTTCCAATCCAATTTCCAAACCTAGCTTTGGATCCAAACCAAAAGAGTACTTAAGTGATTTACTCCAAACCAAACCATCTAATCTCTCATCATTCAATTCATTTTTCAGAATTCACTCTTGAGCTCTCAATTTTCTCTCAAAATTCTCCATTCCAAAAACCCTCACTCAAAGCTCTTCATCATTTGGATTTAATGATTTTTCATTAAAATCAGTTGATTCTTGAGCATAAACCTCCACTTAACATCCAAATTGAGATCCGATTTTGGAACTTGAGTTGGAAGTACTTATTTGGAGTAATTTGTCTTAAAAGTGTTTGATCTTCATTCCTCTTGCAAGAATTATTGTGGATCTTGAAGTTTTATGGGTAATCTTGTTCGGATCTGCTCAAACTTCGTTGATCAACACTTACCGAAGCAAACCTCCGCATCGAAGGTTGGAATTCTCGATCCGATTTAATTTTTGAGCTTATCATGTTAATCTTCATATTCGATTGAATTTTGGTTGATTTCTATCCGTTTGAATTGTGATTGTGCTGTGTAGACATGTTTGCATGTCTATTGGTTTTCTGTTTGCAGGTGTAATTTCGTGCTTATTTGATAAGCTGATCTTTTGGATCATTTGATTAATTGATTTTGTGCTGAAAGTGCTTTTTCTGCTGCTGTTTTTGGCCTCTGTTACAGTGTTAATCCGTTAACGCATATGGTTAACCGATTAACCATTTCACACTTTCAAATTTTTCAAACGTTAACAGTGTTAATCGGTTAACGCATATGGTTAACCGATTAACCTGTTCAAAATTCCAGATTTTC
Organism: Lathyrus sativus; assembly: GCA_963859935.3. Taxonomy (NCBI): domain Eukaryota; kingdom Viridiplantae; phylum Streptophyta; class Magnoliopsida; order Fabales; family Fabaceae; genus Lathyrus; species Lathyrus sativus. Next base: position 450,316,942 of record OZ012739.1, on the reverse strand, counting down.
CAAACTTTTTAAGGTGTTAACCGATTAACCCCAGGGGTTAACCGATTAACACTGTAACAGTGGGCCTATTTTGCTGTTTTTCAAGGTGTTTTTGCATACCGTTCCATTTAGAATCATCATAGATCAGTGTGATGCATTAGGAATGTGGTGTTTGGCAAATATGTCGCTGTTCTTGATCGTTTGATCATGATTTTCGTCGACTCGTTTTGTTCGATTTCCATTTGAATGCATATTCGTATATGTTGTTCAATGTGATGTTCATCCTTGCTTGCTTGAGCAAAGAGCTATGGTCGAGATGCGCTTCTGGCGGATGTTGCCCCATACTTTGTTTCCTCCCATTTGTCTCCGATGATCGATAGCCGATGGTTGTAGAGGCTAGTCTTCTCCTGTTATGTCTCATCCGCTCATTTTGTTTCGGTGCTTGCATGGTTGTTTGTTTTCTTTCTTTATGCATGTTGGTTTTGTTGCATTGCATTCTTGTATGCTCCAAAGAGATAGAGACACGCTTGTGGTGGCTTCTTCCCCACACTTCCTTTCCTCCCTCTTTGCATGTTTGTGTTCTATGTGTGCATCTTACTTGTGTTTGCTTCTTCCTTCTTTTGTCTCCCTTTGCCATGTTCCTCTTAGGACTTCCAATTTTTCTTGGTCAAGTTGGATTGTGAAAGACATTAAGTTCATACCATGCATGCTAACATTAGGGTAGATTTTTCCCCTTTTAAACTCAACTTTAAGTCCACTATTGCATGATAACTTTTAGGATTGAATTAGTCTCCCATTAGTGGTCCTTTCTTCTCTTCTCATCTTCAAACATTTCTAACTCACTTAATAATGATTAACGAATGTCGCGCGCTACGAGCCTTAAGCTACTTGGGAAATGAAGATTGGGTGGTTGCCTCTCAATTGTCTAGAATGTTAGCATATGTCCTTCGGACGATATGCGACGCATTCGCTCCTAAGTCATAGTCTTTAGTGCAACATGAGTTACAAATCAAATTCAAAATACTTCTTCTCTAAAAAACACAAAAACACTTCAAATCTTTTTTCACCCTTTGGGGTTCTTAATCAAGGAAAATATTTTCAGATAAAAGTGTGTTTTTAACTCTTAGTTCTACCGCAAACGGTAGAGCCTAAGTCTCCAATGGTCGAGTTCCATACACCAACTTCTAGAACTACTTGTTAACCTTACTCGGGCCTAAAAACTTTTGAACCAACCGGTGTTCTTTTTAGCCCGAACTACGTTTGCTCTAATCTTTCATACCAGATGAAAGTACGTAGGCACAAGACACGATGTCTTGGCGAGCAACCTTTCCCCTTTTTCCCTCGTAGTTAGCCGAACTACGTTGACTCTGACTTTCCCATTGCACGAGGGAATACGTAGGCACAGAGCGGCGATGCTCTGCCGAGTCTCCTTTCTTTTTCTTATGTGCCTTGACCTTTAGATAGATAAATGATCACCCTTTTAGATAGAAAACATCAGCATGGATCCCGTCGAGTACGAAGGACGTGAGGGGTGCTCATACCTTCCCCTTGCGTAACCGACTCCCAAATCCAGACTTGGTTGCGATGACCTTGTCTTTCCCTTTTCCTTTAGGTTTTTTCCAATCGTTTCCTTTCCCTCTCTTTGGGATAAATAATGAAAGATGGCGACTCTTCTGTTTCCCGCCGGGTGTTTTTCGTAGTTGCGACAGATGTCCCTCTTGATGAACCGGGCTACAACTTGTTTGGCGACATTGGCATAAGAGGCTGCTTCGACCACTTGGTGAAATAGTCAATCGCCACTAAGATGAATCGGTATCCATTGGATGCGGTCGCCTCGATGTTGCCAATCATATCAATGTCCCACATGGAGAAAGGCCATGGAGACGACATGACATTCAAAGGACACGACGACACATGAATCTTATCAGTATAAATCTGGCATTTGTGGCATTTCATGGCATATATGAAGCAATCAGACTCCATAGTTAACCAATAATACCGTGCTCTCAACAACTTTCGAGACATGGAATGCCCGCCTGCATGTGTTCCAAAGGAACCCTCGTGGACCTCTTCCATAAGCAAACTCGCTTCTTTTTCTTCCACACATCTTAGCAGCACCAAGTCAAAGTTTCTCTAATAGAGCACACCTTTTTGGTTCAGATAGAAGTTACCAGATAACTTCCTCAAGGTCTTCTTTTCCCGGGCCGATGCCCCAGGCAGATTTTCTTGGTTCTTGAGAAAGTTCTGGATGTCGTAATACCATGGCTTGCCATCAAAAGCTTCTTCTATTGCGAAAATGCATGTTGGCCTATCAAGGCGTGAGATGACGATCCTCGGAGCATCGTTCCAAAAGTTAACTTTGTACATTGAAGACAATATTGCTAAGGCGTCCGCCATCTGATTTTCTGCTCTTGGCATGTGGTGAAACTCTACTCGGTCGAAGAAACGTAGCAACCTTCTTGCGTAGCTCATATAGGGAATCAAATTAGGTTGGAGAATCTCCCACTCTCCTTTGATTTGGTTTACCACCAAAGCTGAATCTCCATAGATATCAAGGTTTTTGATTCTCAAATCAATTGCTTCCTCAATACCCATGAAACACGCTTCATATTCAGCTTCATTGTTGGTGCATGAAAATGTTAACCTTGCAGTGAATGGTATATGAGAACCAAGGGGAGTGGTAATGATTGCCCCAATTGCACTACCGTAGAAGTTAACAGCACCGTCAAAGACCAATTTCCACTAGGAGCCTTTTTCTGGACCTTCGTCAGGTAACGACTCATCGCAATCCTTTTTCTGGACCTTCATCAGGTACCCTTGTCAAATCATCAAATTTAATTCAACAAGTCACCTCCTATCCTATCAATCATGATGAAAAAAATCTATGGGGCATGGAGAATATCTTAGTATAGTGGCTTAAAGACAAAGATAAAGATTGCATTGGAAAACTCAAAGATTTTCATGATGGAAGGTTAAAATTGGCAATTTGCTTCACTTTTACCCATACCTTGATCCAAGGCTTTTGGCTATAAATAGAACTCACTTCCTACATCACAAACACAAAATTTGTATGCTAGAAACCAGCTAGAACTCCATTCCTTACACAATCATATGTTCTTGCAAAATCTCATTAAGTTTCCAAAATCCCTCAAAATCTACTTTTGCAAAACACCTTTCAAAACCATTTCCAAACTTCTTCCAACTAAAGAAACACTTCAAACACATCAAATATGATGTATTGAAGCCATCCAAATCACTTCCATCTTTATGTAATAAGGTTCTACTGAGTTGGTCTTTGAAATCTTAGGATTTTGGAGATTTTCCTTCATTTACAAGGCATTTCGTCCACTAGCTTGCTTAGAGGTTGTTTGGAGCATCTATTCATCATCCTAGGAACATTTGCAGATCTTGGAAGAGCTTTCAAGATCTCTGGTTTTCTTATTTCTTAATCATTCTTCAAGAGGTAAACCTAAAAGTCATAAATGTGAACTTTCCATTTGCATTTCACATGCTACCATGACTGTTTTTAGGGTTTTTACCATGATGTTCTTAAACGTTTTCAGCTTGTAACTTGATTTTTCTTGTGATATTGATCTTGTATTATTTATACATGTTATTTAACATGTTTAAATAATCAAATTTGTTTGATTCATTGTCTTACCATGTGCATTTTATTCGTTTTATCATTTAGATTTTTATGATTTGTTTACAAACTTAAAAACCACATAACTTCTCCATTTTAAATCATTTTTAAGTGGTTCTTTTTGCAAAATTCTTGTGTTCTAACATATTTCCATATAAGGTTTAAATAATTCTAAAAATACTATTTTGTAAACACTTTTCATTATGAGAAAGTTATAAACCATTTTAGAGTTTTCACCCTCCTATCTTTCCTTCTTTATTTCAAACATTTGGATTTCATTCTCTTTGAATTTTTAATTTAAGATTATGAACATGGATTGTTATCTTCCTTGGGCATTTAAGTTTGAATTTCAACTTTGCTTGTACACATTTAGGTGGTTCACCTTTAAAATCTTTTGATTATCCCCATGAGGATTTTGAACCGTTTTGTTTACATTGTTGTGACATTTTTGGTTTATGTATGATACCCTTTATCTCAAACTTAGGATTGAAGTCGCCGTGCTCTATTTAGCGTACCGCCGTGGACATTCTTTACCCTTTTATCCTAACCATAGGATTGGAGTCGCCGTGCTCGATTTAGCGTCCCGCCGTGGACATCCTTTACCCTTTACCCTAACCTTAGGATTTGAGTCGCCGTACTCGCTTTTAGCGTCCCGCCGTGGACATTCTTACACCTTCCTAACCTTAGGATTAGAGTTGTCGTGCTCTATTTAGCGTCCCTCCGTGGACATTCTCTCCCCTTTATCTTAACCTTAGGATTGGAGTCGCCGTGCTCTATTTAGCGTCCCGCCGTGGACACCCTTTATCCCTTTATCCTATCCTTAGGATTGGAGTCGCCGTGATCTATTTAGCATCCCTCCGTGGAAATCTTTTCCCCGTTATCTTAACCTTAGGATTTAAGTTGCCGTACTCATGTTTAGCGTCTCGCCGTGGATATTCTCTAACATAACAATCTCAACTTAGATTCAGGAGTTACCGCACTCCATGTAAGTACTTCCCTATGAATGCTTACATCCCCTTGGAACCTTGACCACATTCAAGAGTTCCTCCCCCCTAGATAGGGGAACTACGAATGCTCTGATTTCTCGATGAGAATACGTAGGCACAAGATGCGACGTCTTGGCGAGCCCACTAACCATCTTCACACTTTTCCAATTAACCCATTAACTCACTAACAACAAACTTCCTGTTAACATTTACAACTTAGAATTGGAGTCTCCGTGCTCTATTTAGTCGTCCCACCGTGGACATTCCCCGCGTTTATCTTTGCAACATAGGCTTGGATTCGTCGTGCTCTATTTAGCTGTCTCGCCGTGGAAATTCCCTTCTTTTCTAACTTAATCTTAGTTTAGAGTCTCTGCACTCTATGTAGGTGTCTCGCCGTAGACATTTACTTGCCCCCATGGAACCTTGACCACAATCAAGGGTTCCTCACCCCTTAGTCAGTGGAACTACGGTTGCTCTGATTCCATCCCCGTCAGGATACGTAGGCACGAGATGCAATGTCTTCGCAAGCAAACTTTACCAAACTTTCTATATACTTTATATCTTTACCCTTAGAAATTTTCCTTTAGCAAGAAAACTTTAGCAAACACAAATATTAACAAGAGGTTCCTGTAGAGTACTACAGATGTTTAGGATGTGAAATACCTACCCTATGCATAACCAACCCCCGAACCTTTAGATCTCTCTTTGCTTAGCTTTAGGCCTTGCTTTTTGCTTTGCATTTTTTATAGGTTTTTCTTTCTTTAAACCTTTCCTTTTTTGGATAAATTAAAGTCCGGTTGTGAATTTAAGAATTAAAGATTCAAGTTAATTCAATATCTTGGTATCATGATTCTCACCGCAACAGAAATGGCGACTTCACTAGGGACATCCCCTAAGAGGGTTAATCCCACCTTGTTTATATTTGTGTTTGCTTGCTTGTATATTTGTATATTTGTACATATATCTGTCTGTGCTTGGGTTTTCTGTATGCAGGTTGGCTACCTTGAGTGGTGAGGAAGTCCTATACCCGGACTTTAGTGTACTTATGATAGGAAGGTGGCATATTCAAGAAGGCTTATAGGGAGTTGATTCCCGACCAAGCTGACTTGAGAAACCACCACTCAGTGAAGGCCCTCTTGAGAGTAGTTTTGTTTAACGAGTATTCGTGAAAACATTACTACTTTCAACCTAGGAACCTGTGACACTGAGGACTTTAGTTACCTTTTACCCCCACTTGGCCTTTTAGGACGTAGTGCGATGGCTATGAGGGAGTATTCCCGAAGTAGTTGATACGCGATACTACACTCAGACGAGACTCTCTTGAGAATATTATTGATTTCTATGTAGTTGGTGTGTCGATAATATCCGAAAGATGGGTCGAGGACTTTGGGAACTTTGTTAGAACCTGTTGTGCAGGTGCTTTACCCATAGTACACACCCTATGGATGGTTCTTTACCCAGACTCCATACTGTGATCTCAAGCCTTTGATCCGGTTATGTGTGTTTTGCATCCCATCTTGCATAGCATCATTGTCTATCTGATGTTCTTCCAGATATGACATTTCTTATACGATTGTTCTTCCGGATATGTCTGTTCCTATATACATCCAATATTATTCTCAAATATTATGTTTATACCTTTCATTCAAAGTCATTATTGGATGTTTGGTTTCCTTTTATCCAACGTTATTCTTGAATGTTAGCTTTGTTTGTCTCTCTCTGATGTTTTTCCAGATTGAGTCTTTGTTCTGATGTTTTTCCAGAACTTATCTGATGGTTTTCCAGATATTTACCTAGATTCTGATATTTTTCCAGAATCTTTCTAATGTTTTTCCGGATATGTTTCTCTCTCTAATGTTTTTCCAGATTGAGTCTTTGTTCTGATGTTTTTCTAGAACTTATCTGATGGCTTTCCAGATATTTACCTTGATTCTGATGTTTTTCCAGAATCTTTCCGATGTTTTTTCGGATATGTTTCTCTCTCTGATGTTTTTCTATATTGAGTCTTTGTTCTGATGTTTTTCCAGAACTTATCTGATGGTTTTCCAGATATTTACCTTGATTCTGATGTTTTTCCAGAATCTATCCGATGTTTTTCCGGATACGTTTCTCTCTCTGATGTTTTTCCAAATTGAGTCTTTGTTCTGATGTTTTTCCAGAACTTATCTGATGGTTTTCCAAATATTTCCCTTGATTCTGATGTTTTTCCAAAATCTATCCGATGTTTTTCCGGATATGTTTCTCTCTCTGATGTTTTTCCAGATTGAGTCTTTGTTCTGATATTTTTCCGGAACTTATCTGATGGTTTTCAAGATATTTACCTTGATTCTTATGTTTTTTCAGAATCTATCCGATTGTTTTTTGGATATGTTTCTCTCTTTGATGTTTTTCCAGATTGAGCCTTTGTTATGATGTTTTTCCAGAACTTATCTGATGGTTTTCCAGATATTTACCTTGATTCTAGTGTTTTTCCAGAATCTATCCGATGTTTTTCTGGATATGTTTCTCTCTCTGATGTTTTTCCAGATTGAGTCTTTGTTCTGATATTTTTCTAGAACTTATCTGATGGTTTTCCAGATATTTACCTTGATTCTGATGTTTTTCCAGAATTTATCCGATGTTTTTCCGGATATGTTTCTCTCTCTGATATTTTTTCAGATTGAGTCTTTGTTCTGATGTTCTTCCAGAACATATCTGATGGTTTTCCAGATATTTACCTTGATTCTAATGTTTTTCCAGAATCTATCCGTTGTTTTTCTGGATATGTTTCTCTCTCTGATGTTTTTCCAGAATCTATCTGATGTTTTTCCAGATATGTTTCTCTCTCTGATGTTTTTCCAGATTGAGTCTTTGTTCTGATGTTTTTCCAGAACTTATCTGATGGTTTTCCAGATATTTACCTTGATTCTGATGTTTTTCCAGAATCTATCCGATGTTTTTCCGGATATGTTTCTCTCTCTGATGTTTTTCTAGATTGAGCCTTTGTTCTGATGTTTTTCTAGAACTTATCTGATGGTATTCCAGATATTTACCTTGATTATGATGTTTTTCCAGAATCTATCTGATGTTTTTCCGGATATGTTTCTCTCTCTGATATTTTTCCAGTTTGAGTCTTTGTTCTGATGTTTCTCCAGATACTCCCTTTAAATTCTGATGTTTTTCCAGAATCTTTCCGATGTTTTTTCTTATATATATATATATATATATATATATATATATATATATATATATATATATATATATATATATATATATATATATATATATATATATATATATATATATATATATATATATATATATATATATATATATATATATATATATATATATATATATATATATATATATATATATATATATATATATATATATATATATATATATATATATATATATATATATATATATATATATATATATATATATATATATATATATATATATATATATATATATATATATATATATATATATATCTTTTGTTCTGATGTTCTTCCAGAACTCCTTTGTTGCTTACCTGATGTTCTCCCAGATATGTCTTCAATGTGCTTCTTTGGATATGTTCCGGAGTTTATTCGATGTTTTTCTGAGTATCTCTGGTATATTTTAGAGTTCATTCGATGTTCTTCCAAATGTCTTTGATGTTTGTTTTTGTGTCCCTGTTATATTTCTCAGGTTTCTCCTCGCCTTATTCATTGATATTTTGAATGTTGTGACTCTTTTCCATCCAGTTCTGTTCATGGATGATGTTTATTGCTTCCCCAGTGTGTCGGGTCCCCTCTGAGTAATTACTCGTCGTATTGCCGTTCTTTAATTTTTGCTCGTGTGTCTGTGTTTGTCTTGCATCCAAGCATCATGAAGCATCATTTAGAATTCATTGCATTTCAGCATTTGTCCTTTTGCATACCATCCGATCTAAGGGACAAAAATTCTGGTTTGCTATATTTAAATACCTTTCACTACTATTCTATGAGGATTATCATCTCTCATTGCCATCTAGTGAAGATATTTAAATAGAGGCATCTGTTGCATCCCAAATTTTGACCTCTTAGATCTTCATCATCATTCTAGGAGCATTATCATTGTTTATCTAACCTTAACCTATTTCAAGTTTGTCTTTGTTAAGATATTGGTGAATTAGGGTTCCGTACAGTTGGAAATCAAGGTTTCAACAGTTTAATCAGTCAATGCCTTGGATTGATTATCCATGAAGATTGTCTCTACACCATCAATAATACTCCATTGGGTCAAGTATGAATCCAATTTGAGATTGTCACCGAAGATTAAAAACATTGCAGTTCAGGACCCCCGATTAGGGTTTCTGAGCAAGAAAAGTCAACTGTGGTTTGACTTTTGATTTAAAGGTGTTCCAATGATGGAGTTATGGTCCATGAAGCTCATATGGATTAGGGAAGTCCACTAAAGAAGTTTCAAGGCCTCAGAAGACCCACAACACCAACAGTCGATTCAGAGGTTTTCGATCGTTCGGTTTGTGTGACTGAAAAGTCAACCCATTTACCAACAGACTTTTAACCTAAAATTGAAGCCAAATATGTTCCCAACATCATTTAATATCTAATCATGAAGTTTTCTGACCAATTGATCAAGAATTGAGAAGTAATCGAAAAGTTGGGGAATTAAGGGTTTGAGAAGGGCAAAGCCATAAATCCTTAACCACACAAGGGTTTTTTTACCTAGTTTCAAGAGGAATGAGTTCCTAAAACAAACATAAATATTGTAGTACCTAATTGGGGCTTTCTAAAAAGTAAAAGTGTGTTCCATAACTCTTCTTGGTTAGAGAGAACCGAGGTCCACAAGTTGGCAAAAACTCGCATTGGCAAAACCAGGTCAGCATGAGTTTTTTGATTCCAAAACCTCTCCAAATCGATGCCAATCAAAGATTAAGCCTCATTTATGATGTTTATATTGATAATGAACATTTTTACATCAATTACCACGAAAATGACACAAAGATCAAAGGAAACCATTATTTAATGCAAGTTGCAAAAGTGAATAGTGAAGAAAAAGAAAAAAGGTGGCTACCCTTGTCAAATCATCAACTTTATATCAACAACTCACCTCCTATCCTATCAATCATGATTAAAAATAATATATGGGGCATGGAGAATATCTTAGTAGAGTGGCTTAAAGACAAATATGAAGATTGCATTGGAAAACTCCAAGATTTTCATGATGGAAGGTTAAAATTGGAAGTTTGCTTCACTTTTATCCATACCTTGATCCAAAGCTTTTGGATATAAATAGAACTCACTTCCTACATCAAAAACACACAAGTTTCATGATATAAACTAGCTAGAATTCCATTCCTTACACAATCACAAGTTCTTGCAAAATCTCATTAAGTTTCCAAAATCCCTCGAAATCTACTTTTGCAAAACACCTTTCAAAACCATTTCCAAACTTCTTCCAACTCAAGAAACACTTCAAACACACCAAATATGATGTATTGAAGCTATCCAAATCACTTCCATCTTTATGTAACAAGGTTCTAGTGAGTTGGTCTTTGAAATCTTAGGATTTTGGAGATTTTCCTTCATGTACAAGGCATTTCGTCCACTAGCTTGCTTGGAGGTTGTTTGGAGCATCTATTCATCATCCTAGGAACATTTGCAGATCTTGGAAGAGCTTTTAAGATCTCTGGTTTTCTTATTTATTAATCATTCTTCAAGAGGTAAACCTAAAACTCATAAATGTGAACTTTCCATTTGCATTTCACATGCTACCATGATTGTTTTTTAGGGTTTTTACCATGATGTTCTTAAACATTTTCAGCTTGTAACTTGATTTTTCTTGTGATATTGATCTTGTATTATTTATACATGTTTGTTAACATGTTTAAATAATCAAATTTGTTTGATTCATTGTCTTACCATGTGCATTTTATTCTTTTTATCATTTAGATTTTTATGTTTTGTTTACAAACTTAAAAACCACATAACTTCTCCATTTTAAATCATTTTAAGTGGTTCTTTTTTGCAAAATTCTTGTGTTGTAACATATTTCCATATAATGTTTAAAGAATTCTAAAAATCATATTTTAGAAACACTTTGCATTATGAGCAAGTTATAACCCATTTTAGAGGTTTCACCTTCCTATCTTTCCTTCTTTATTTCAAACATTTGGATTTCATTATCTTTGAGTTTTTAATTTAAGATTATGAACATGGATTGTTATCTCCCTTGGGAATTTAAGTTTGAATTTCAAATTTGCTTGTACATATTTAGGTGGTTCACCTTAAAAATCTTTTGATTATCCCCATGAGGATTTTGAACCGTTTTGTTTACATCGTTGTGACATTTTTGGTTTATGTATGATACCATTTATCTTAACCTTAGGAATGGAGTCGCCGTGCTCTATTTAGCGTCCCGCCGTGGACATTCTTTACCCTTTTATCCTAACCTTAGGATTGGAGTCGCCGTGCTCTATTTAGCGTCCTGCCGTGGACATCCTTTACCCTTTACCCTAACCTTAGGATTTGAGTCACCGTGCTCACTTTTAGCGTCTCACTGTGGACATTCTTACACCTTCCTAACCTTAGGATTGGAGTCGCCGTGCTCTATTTAGCGTTCCTCTGTGGACATTCTCTCCCCTTTATCTTAACCTTAGGACTGGAGTCGCCTTGCTCTATTTAGCGTCCCGCCGTGGACACCCTTTATCCCTTTATCCTAACTTTATGATTGGAGTCACCGTGCTCTATTTAGCGTCCCGTCGTGGACATCTTTTCCCTGTTATCCTAACCTTAGGATTTGATTCGCCATACTCATGTTTAGCGTCCCGCCGTGGACATTATCTACCATAACAATCTCATCTTAGATTCAGGAGTCGTCGCACTCTATGTAAGTAATTCTCTAAGAATGCTTACATCCCCTTGGAACCTTGACCACATTCAAGAGTTCCTCCCCCCTAGATAGGGGAACTACGAACGCTCTGATTTCTCGATGAGAATACGTAGGCACAAAATGCGACGTCTTGGCGAGCCCACTAACCAACTTCACACTTTTCCAATTAACCCATTAACTCACTAACAACTAACTTCCTGTTAACATTTACAACTTAGAATTGGAGTCGCCGTGCTCTATTTAGTCGTCCCGCTATGGACATTCCCTGCGTTTATCTTTGAAACTTAGGCTTGGAGTCGCCGTCCTCTATTTAGCTGTCCCGCCGTGGACATTCCCTTCTTTTCTAACTTAATCTTAGTTTAGAGTCTTAGCACTCTATGTAGGTGTCTCGCTGCAGACATTTACTTCCCCCCATGGAACCTTGACCACAGTCAAGGGTTCCTCACCCCTTAGTCTATGGAACTACGGTTGCTCTGATTCCATCCCCGTCAGGATACGTAGGCACGAGATGCGATGTCTTCGCGAGCAATCTTTACCAAACTTTCTATATACTTTATATCTTTACCCTTAGCAATTTTCCTTTAACAAGCAAACTTTAGCAAACACAAATATTAACAAGAGGTTCCTGTAGAGTACTACAGATGTTTAGGATGTGAAATACCTATCCTATGCATAACCAACCCCCGAACCTTTAGATCTCTCTTTGCTTAACTTTAGGCCTTGCTTTTTGCTTTGCATTTTTATAGGTTTTTCTTTCGTTAAACCTTTCCTTTTTTGGATAAATTAAAGTCCTGTTGTGAATTTAAGAATTAAAGATTCAAGTTAATTCAATATCTTGGTATCACGATTCTCACCGCAACAGCTGGTAATTGTCAATTGGCTGCTCTGCAAGATATTCTGACAGAAGACTCCCTTTAATGGCCTTATGGGACACGTACTGAATGTCGTATTCTATCAGAACCATCTTCCATCTAGCAATCCTCCTGGGCAGTGTTTGCTTTTTGAATACGTACTTAATCGGATCCATCTTCGAAATAACATGGTCGTGTGGTTTAGCATACACTGCCTTAGGCGTTTGGCGGCCCAGGCAAGTGCGTAACAAGTCTTTTCCAACATTGAGTATCGGGACTCATAGTCTGTGAACATTTTACTCAAGTAGTAAATTGCATGCTCTTTACTTCCAGTCTCGTCGTGTTGACCGAGAACACAACCCATGGAATTCTCAAGAACCGTTAAGTACATTATCAACGGACTTCCAGCCACTGGGGGTATCAGTATTGAAGGTTCTTACAAATACTCCTTTATCTTCTCAAACACCTTCTAGCAATTTTTGTTCCAAACGATCACCTGATCCTTCTTCAATAGTTTAAACATTGGTTCACAAGTGGTTGTGAGATGAGATATAAACCTCACAATGTAGTTCAATCTACCTGGGAAGCCACAAACCTCTTTCTCGATCTTCAGTGCTGGAATTTCCTGAACTGCCTTGATCTTCGCAGGATCGACCTCAATACCTTCCTCACTTACAATGAACCCTGTAACAGCCCAATTTTCAATAATTAATTATTCATATTAAATAATTGATTTATTTGGATGATTTTAATTATTGGAATTATTGGTAGATATTTGAGAGGAGAAATATGATGGAAGGAAATAGAATAGAAAGGCATATAAGGAATAGTGGAAGAAAAAGGAAATAATATAAACATAAGAGGAAGAGGAGAAAAGAGAAGGAAAAGAGGGGAAAGCTTCGAAAGCTCAAGAACAACTTCTAGCTTCGATTTAATCAAGGTAAGGGTGTGAAATATCATTATCTTGTCAATGTGTATGATTATGTATGTGTGTGTTTGGATTTGTTAGAGTTTTTCCATCTTTTCCCATTCTAGGTCAGAAATGGTTTAGTCGGTAATAATCGAGATTTGAATGGTTAGAATCTGGAATAAATGGTGTAGATTAGTCGAGAAATGTTAGGCTAAGACTACTGAAATTCATTGGAATTGAATCGGTTGATTTGTGTATGATGTGGCATGTCTCTTTTATACCATGTTTTAATAATACTCTGATGAAATTTTAAGATGTGCTTAAATGACTTATTTGATTATTTGGGGGTGTAGAAGGAGGTGTTACATTAAGTGGTATCAGAGCAGGTCGGTCAGTTGACCAAGTTGTTAACGTGTTTATTCCCTATATATATCTGATTGTGTGCATGACACTATCAATATTGTTTGTTCTTAAGAAGTTCTGTTGTTGGGATTCAGAATGATGGTCGCCGGTAGGAATAATGAAGCGACTATTGAGGCATTAGCGATGTTGGCTGGAGCGATTGGGTAGAATCCTCAAGCCAATGTGAATTTTGGAAACAACGCTAATGACGAGTTTCATGCTTTGGGTAGGTTCCAAAGGAACAATCTGCCGATTTTCAAGGGAACCCATGAACCTGACAAAGCACAAATATGGCTGAAAGCAATTGAGAAGATCTTTCGAGTTATAAACTGTTCAGATGCACTGAGGGTGCAGTTTGGCACTCATATGCTTGAAGATGAAGCTGAGGACTGGTGGGGTAATACTCGCCAAAGGTTTGAAGAAGATGAGGTTGTGGTTACTTGGGATGTTTTTAGAGAGGCATTTCTGGAGAAGTATTTTCCAGAAGATGTGCATGGTGTCACACCCTCATTTTCGCCTTTAGACTTTATATCCTACATTCGCCATACCATACATCATTTTATTGCATATCGAGCATGCGGGTACGGATTGGGTTGATTTGTCATTTTTCATTTCAAATGAGATAACTTGTCTACCTTGGACTACATGGAAGGAAAGGTTCATCATTTAAGGTTTGATCTAAATTGGAAAGTTTATTCTTGTAGATTTCTTCAAAGAGAAGTTACTTGACGAAATATTAGGATATTCAAGATATATTCCTAATGACCATGAAATGCAAGGCATAATTCAAGATTGCTTCATCCAATTTTGTTATAAATTCTTGATCAAGTGGAGTCCAAATTTGCAAAGCATGAGTCAAGATCACAAGTCCATAATTCAAGACTTCATTCATTTCAAGCTTAATGGCTCTAAGGAAATCCATCATGAATTCAAGATTAAAGGCAAGAATATTACAAAGAGAAATTTTATGACATTACAAGAATGTCATTTGTTGCAAGATTTCCAACTCTAAGTAATGTTTAGAAATTAATTTATTTCTAATCTTCATTCAAGTCTCTAGTCAAATTCATGTTATGGTAATGCCACACCAAGTCTACATTATGCTTACAAACATCCAAGAAACATGCAAGGATTAAATCAACATTGGAATGTTTTAGGACCAAGATTATGCATGTTAGTCATGAACAAAACAGCCCCATGCAAGAGGAGACAAACTACCTCATGTCACAAAATCTACATGTCACAAGACCAAGGGAATAACATGTGACAATGCATCTAAATATCAGATTTCAAAATGCTGTCAAGAGGTGGTAGCTTTGACCAAGAGGAGTTGTCCAAACACAAACCAACAAAATGGGTGCAAGGCACAAGGTGCTGCAGAAAAACAGCATAGGCAAAGTGCAACAGCAAAAATGCAGCATAGCTCTTGCATGGAAATGGAAAGAAAGAGAGTGGCATGAGGAAACGTGGTAAGAGACACCACTCCATGAAAAATCTGATATGTGGGGAGAAGTGAAAACCCTAGAGGAGCTGAGATAAGAGGAGGGGGCTGTAAACAAAAAGGGATCACTCTTCATTCATTCAGGATCCACTCTACACACATTTGCAAAACCAGAAAATAGAGAGAGCTAACAAAACCCTAAAAACCAGAAAAATAGGAAGCTTTGCAAACCAGAAAAAGAGAGTGATATAGAACCAAGAGGATCATTGAGAAACAAAACTTTCACAACATAGAGTGAAGAGGAGTGAGGTACATTCAACCAAGACCAAGGAGGACTTGCAAGAAGGATAGAAAGCTCTTGGGTATCCATTTCCTCCAACCTTTCTCCCTTTATTTTTTGCTCTTACATTCGTTTTGTTTACTCTTTTATGTATTGTTGTATTGTATGTTTCATGTAAGGTTCCAAAGGGACCAAGAAACCATTCTTAAGAAACCACAAAAACCAAAGAAAAACATAGAAAAAGTTAGGTTTTTCACTCTGGTAGCCTGACACGGGCCGTGTCCCACAACACGGCCACCCGTGTCGCCCAACACGGGCCGTGTCACACAACACGGCCACCCGTGTTGCACCTCTGTTTGAGGTTTCCACGACCAAAAACCCCAGGCCTCACAACACGGGCCGTGTCACACAACACGGCCACCCGTGTTGCACCTCTGTTTGCCCTAAAAATCATTTTTCACCCAGACTTTACAACACGGGCCGTGTCACACAACACGGCCACCCGTGTTGCACCTCTGTCATGCCCTAAAAACTTACACTGCAGGTACCCTATGACACGGGCCGTGGCATACAACACGGCCACCCGTGTTACACCACTGTTTTGCAACTTTTTTCGATATTTTACCTCCTTCGTGCCGTTTTTATTGCATGTCTCGATTTTTTTTATGCGACTAACCCGATATGTTTGTATGTTTTTCGTATGTGAATGTTGTTGTGGTCCTTGTTGGCCTTTGATTCCAAAAAAACCTTTTTTTTAAAAAAAGAAACTCTCGATTTTATCGAGCCATTTTCAACCCTTGTAAGTCGGCCGCCTTGTGCGTCCGCCATCAACCTTGTTCGTATCACCTCAACTACTTTTACAAACAATAAACCTTGATCCAACGTCAAGTGGTTCTCTTTTCTCATAAAAATCCAAAACACAATAACATAAACGATTAGAATCATGCACCACGAACTTTAAAGTGGTGGAAAAGGAATGAGAATGGAGTCCTCCTACACTCGTTCCGAATGTTTTGGATACAAGGCGCTCGACTCGGTTATTCGAAACATTCGTTTCTATCCAAAGTCTTCTGTGTATAATCCTAATCAAGAACAATTTCTCTTAAGAAACTTAAAAATAACATCAACTCATCAAACCTATTTTCGCCTTAGGGCATCAATCGAAAACCCCTTTTTCAAGGTATAAAATCAACCAACAAACAACTATCTTGTAAACCTCTGAACTACGGAGCTCTGATTCTTCACTTCTTTTAAGTGAGGAAACGTAGGCACAAGGGCCACAATCCTTGGCGAGCATTAAAATAAATAAACCAACCCCTCTTTTTCGTAAGCAAGTAAAATTTTAGAATAAAACACCCATTCACGCGAAATAACCTAGGAGGTTCCCATCGAGTACGATGGATGCGAGGGGGTGCTAACACCTTCCCCTCGCATAACCGACTCCCGAACCCTAAGACTTGGTTGCGATGACCAAGCTCTTTTCCCAAAGGTTTTATCGCTATTTCCCTTTCCCTCCGTGGGATAAATAAAATCCGGTGGCGACTCTGTGTCATTTTTCGCGTAGCGACACATGGTAAGAAGGAAAGTGAATTCCTTAAGCTGAAGCAGGGTAACTCAACTGTGGCCGAGTATGCCGCAAGATTTGAGGAATTGATTAAGTTTTGTCCTCATTACAACACTGCTAATGCTGAGAGATCCAAGTGTCTTAAGTTTGTGAATGGTTTGAGACCTGAAATCAAGCAAGTCGTTGGTTATCAGGAAATTAGGCGATTTTCTGAGTTGGTGAACAAGAGTAGAATTTATGATGAAGGAGACTTGTTTATGACTGCTAAGCAAGTGAAGGAATCAATGCAAGATGGTGCAAAAGTATTCATGTTGATGGCAACTTTGAGCATTGGTGAAAGTGGAACAATTGATGCTTTACCAATTGTACGTGATTTTCCAGAAGTTTTTCCTGATGAGATAAGAGATTTACCGCCGGAACGAGAAATGGAGTTTGTGATCGACTTAATTCCTGGAACTAGTCCGATATCGATGGCTCCATATCGTATGTCCGCATTGGAATTGAAAGAGTTGAAGAGTCAACTCGAAGATCTACTCGAGAAAAGGTTTATTCGTCCGAGTGTGTCACCGTAGGGTACACCAGTTTTGTTGGTTAAGAAGAAAAAAGGTTCTATGAGACTCTGTATGGACTACAGACAGTTGAACAAGGTGACTATCAAGAATAAGTATCCACTCCCGAGGATTGATGATTTGATGGATCAGTTGGTTGGTGCGAGTGTGTTCAATAAGATAGATTTGAGATCTGGGTATTATTAGATTCGTGTGAAGGCTGAGGATATTCAGAAGACTACTTTTAGAATGAGGTATGGACATTATGAGTATTCGATGATGCCATTTGGTGTGACTAATGCACCAGGTGTATTTATGGAGTACATGAACAGGATTTTCCATCCTTATTTGGACAAGTTTGTGGTTGTGTTCATTGATAATATTTTGATTTATTCGAAGAGTGAAGAAGAACATGTTGAGCATCTGAGGATTGTGTTATCTGTGCTGAAAGAGAAGCAATTATATGCTAAACTTTCTAAGTGTGAATTTTGGTTGAAGGAAGTGAGTTTCCTTGGTCACGTGATTTCGAGTAGAGGTATTGCAGTTGATTCATTTAAGGTTGAAGCGGTATCGCAATGGGAGACTCTGAAATCAGTTTTTGAGATTAGATGTTTTCTTGGTTTGGCAGGTTATTATCGGAAATTCATTGAAGGATTTGCCAAGTTATCTTTACCGTTGATGCAGTTGACTAGGAAAAGTCAAGCTTTTGTTTGGGATGCAAAGTGTGAAGAAAGTTTTCAAGAGCTTAAGAGAAGATTGACGACAACTCCTGTTTTGATTTTGCCGAATCCAGAAGAACCGTTTGTTGTGTATTGTGATGCTTCTTTGATGGGTTTGGGAGGTGTGTTGATGCAAGATAAACAAGTGGTAGCTTATGCTTTGAGGCAACTCAAAGTGCATGAGAAGAATTATCCGACACATGACCTAGAGTTGGCCGCCGTTGTATTTGTGCTGAAACTTTGGAGGCATTATTTGTTTGGTTTGAGATTTGAGGTATTTAGTGACCATAAGAGTTTGAAATATCTCTTTGATCAGAAAGAATTGAATGCAAGGCAGAGGAGATGGTTAGAACTTCTGAAGGATTATGATTTTGGTTTGAATTACCATCCGGGTAAAGCAAATGTGGTAGCTGATGCATTGAGTAGGGAATCGTTGCATATGTCGATGATGATGGTGAAAGAGTTGGAATTGATTGAGCAATTTCGCAATTTGAGCTTGGTGTGCGAGGAGACTTCCTACAGAGTTAAGCTTGGTATGTTAAAGCTTACTAGTGGTATTCTTGACGAGGTTCGAGAAGGACAGAAATCTGATTTGAGTTTTGGTTGATCGGTTGACTTTGATCAAGGTGGTGATTTTCGGATCGATGAAAATGGTATTATGAGATGTCGTGATAGAGTTTGTGTTCCTGATATCGTTGAGCTGAAGAAGAGTATTCTTGAAGAAGGGCATCTTAGTGGATTGAGTATTCATCCGGGTGCTACTAAGATGTATCAAGATTTGAGGAAAGTATTTTGGTGGCCTCGTATGAAGAAGGATATTGTCAAGTTTGTGTGTTCTTGTTTGACTTGTCAGAAGTCAAAGATTGAGCATCAGAAACCGTCGGGCTTGATGAAACTGTTGTTTATTCCTGAGTGGAAATGGGATAGCATTTTTATGGATTTTGTGTCTGGTTTACCTAGAACGTCGAGTAACTTTGAAGCTATTTGGGTTATTGTGGATAGATTGACCAAATCTGCTCACTTTATTCCTATGTGAATGGATTACCCATTGGAGAGATTGGCGAAGCTGTACATTGAAAGGATTCTCAGTTTGCATGGTATTCCATCTAGCATTGTGTCAGATAGAGATTCGAGGTTTACTTCGAGATTTTGGGAGAGTTTGCAAAGTGCTTTGGGTACGAAGTTACAATTGAGTTCAGCTTATCATCCGCAGACCGATGGTCAGACTGAGAGAATGATTCAATCACTTGAGGATCTTTTGAGAGCTTGTGTATTAGAGAAGGGAGGAGCTTGGGATAGCTACTTACCTTTGATTGAATTTACTTACAACAACAGTTTTCATTCGAGTATTGGTATGGCACCGTTTGAAGCATTGTACGGTAGACGGTGTAGGATGCCATTGTGTTGGTATGAGTCAGGAGAGAGTTCTGTGGTTGGACCCGAGATAGTCCAGCAAACTACCGATAAGATTAAGATGATTCAAGAGAAGATGAAGATTTCTCAGAGTCGTCAAAAGAGTTGTCATGACAATAGGAGGAAAACACTTGAATTTCAGGAGGGAGATCATGTATTTCTTCGGGTTACTCCTATGAATTGTGTTGGTAGGGCATTGAAGTCGCGTAAGTTGACACCACGTTTTATTGGTCCTTATCAGATTTTGCAGAGGATAGGAGAGGTAGCCTATCGTGTTGCTTTACTGTCGTCGCTTGCTAATCTCCATGACGTGTTCCATGTATCTCAATTGAGGAAATACATTACAGATCCGTCTCATGTAGTCCAAGTAGATGATGTGCAGGTGAGAGATAACCTGACTGTGGAGACATCACCTATGCGGATAGATGATCGGGAGTTGAAGCAACTTCGAGGCAAAGAGATTGCATCGGTGAAGGTCGCTTGGGGAGGACCGGCTGGTGGAAATGTGACTTGGGAACTTGAGAGTCAGATGAGGGAGTCGTATCTAGAGTTGTTTGAATCAGGTAACATTTTCGAGGACAAAAATTCCTAAAGCGGGGGAGGGTTGTAACAGCCCAATTTTCAATAATTAATTATTCGTATTAATTAATTGATTTATTTGAATGATTTTAATTATTGGAATTATTGGTAGATATTTGAGAGGAGAAATATGATGGAAGGAAATTGAATAGAAAGGCATATAAGGAATAGTGGAAGGAAAAGGAAATAATAGAAACATAAGAGGAAGAGGAGAAAAGAGAAGGAAAAGAGGGGAAAGCTTGGAAAGCTCAAGAGCAACTTCTAGCTTCGATTTAATTAAGGTAAGGGTGTGAAATATCATTATCTTGTCAATGTGTATGATTATGTATGTGTGTGTTTGGATTTGTTAGAGGTTTTCCATCTTTTCCCATTCTAGGTCAAAAATGGTTTAATCGGTAAGAATCGAGATTTGAACGGTTAGAATCTGGAATAAATGGTGTAGATTAGTCGAGAAATGTTAGGCTAAGACTACTGGAATTTGTTGGAATTGAATCGGTTGATTTGTGTATGATGTGGCATGCCTCTTTTATACCATGTTATAATAATACTCTGATGAAATTTTAAGATGTGCTTAAATGATTTATTTGATTATTTGGGGGTGTAGAAGGGGGTGCTACAAACCCCAACAACTTTCCGGACCGTACGCCAAACGTACACTTGTTTGGATTCAGCCTTAGTTTGAACTTCCTTAACCTCTCAAATAGCTTTAGAAGATTCACCAGATGCCCCTCCTCCATTTGGGACTTCGCAATCATATCATCGACATAAACCTCAATCTCATGATGAATCATGTTATGAAAGAGAGTCGTCATTGCTCGTTGATAAGTTGCCCCTGCGTTCTTCAACCCAAAAGGCATTACCTTGTAGCAAAACGTACCCTATGGCGTGATAAAAGTTGTTTTCTCCATATCCTTCGGTGCCATCTTAATTTGATTATATCCGGAAAAACCGTCCATGAAGGAAAACACTGAGTATTGTGCGGTGTTACCAATGAGCATGTCAATATGGGGGAGCGGGAAATCATCCTTTGGGCCCGCTCTATTCAGGTCCCTATAGTCAACACACATCCTGACTTTTCCATCCTTTTTAGGCACGGGCACGATGTTGGCGACCCACGGAGGGTAGTTGGTTACAACAAGAAATCCAGCGTCGAATTGCTTCCGGACTTCTTCCTTGATCTTCACTGCCATATCTGGCCTGGTTCTTCTCAATTTCTGCTTGATAGGAGAACACTCTTCTCGAAGAGGCAGGCGATGAACCATAATATCCGTGTCGAGTATAGGAATATCTTCGTATGACAAAGCAAAGACATCCTTATACTCTTGGAGTAATTCTACCAATCTTTGCTTGACATCACTTTGTTGCGCAACCCCTATGTTGACTTCCTTCTTAGCCTCTTCTTTTCCCAGGTTGACGACTTCAACTTCCTTCTGATGAGGCAGGATGACCTTCTCCTCTTGTCTTAACAATCTGGCAAGCTCTTCGGTCAGGTCTTCGTCTTCTTCGATCTCTTCTTCCGCTTGAAAGTTCGGATTGTCAAAGTCACACCGAGTCATAGACGAGTCTGAGTCGGTGGTATCTGAAATGTGTAACCTGCAATGATGATGATTCTATGCTTAAAAGATATGAAAACAAACAAACACAAACCACATTGCCATTTTATTGTTAGAAAATAAAAACAAGACAAACAAGAATCACAAATTTTGAATGAAAAGACGCCTTTTTGATTGATGATAAAAAGGATTGTTCACACACATAACAAATAGGGCCCTACAAATAAAGACCACTATGCTCCGGGAAGAGCATATGGCAATAAATTAATAAAAAAAGCAATTACTCTTCATAAGTCACAGAGATAACTTCTTCAACGGTCCAATTCTTCAAGTTCTGGCCAGGCATACATGGATGAATCCACGCATCTATGTCGCAATCGCTATCGCCCTCCTCGTCAGAAACGACATTAATCCTCTCGAATATCACCCCACTGCTGGTGAATTGAACTGGCCCTTTGTAGCGCGTAGCGCTCTTTGAAGAAGATGCAAATGAGCTATATCCCAGTCCGAACTTGTCTTGTTTGTTGGGAACGCTCACCACTTGCCCCCACCTTGGTGCTGATTCGGACTTCACAACGGCTTGTGCTTCCTTGTAGGATGACATAGCAACTTCTGTCGCTTTGGCTTCCATGGGTGCTTTCTCCTTGATTTGAACATTCTCAAAGGCTTGGCGCAGTGTTTCATGAATTTCACCATCGACCTCTACATATTTAAACGAAGATAGATGGCTCATTATGATATCCTCCTCTCCGCAAACAGTCACAATATTGCCATCCACCATGTACTTCAATTTTTGGTGCAGGGTTGATGTCACAGCTCCTGCTGAATGTATCCAAGGCCGACCCAATAGACAGCTATATGTCGGGTGGATATCCATTATATAGAACACCGCATCAAAAAATTTCGGACCGACTTGAATCGACAAAGTCAACTCCCCAAACACAGACCTTCTCGTCCCATCAAATGTCTGCACGACTAAATCACTTGGGATACAGATTATTCCCTGTGTGTCCATCTTCATCAGAGCTTTCTTGGGTAGCACATTTAGTGATGACCCAGTATCTACCAGCACGTGAGACAACACATCCCCTCTACATTCGATGGATATGTGCAGCGGCGAATTGTGATTTTGCCCCTTTGGTGTCAAATCAAGATCGTTGAATCCCAGCCCTTTACCAGCATTAACGTGTGCCACTACTCCCTCGAGTTGATTCACAGATATCTCCTGTGGCACATAGGCTATATTCAAGATTCTCAAAAGAGCATTCCTCTGCGCCTCAGAGCACAAAAACAGTGATAAAACGGATATCTTTGACAGGGTCTACTGTAAGTGATCCACAATCTTGTAATCACTTTTCCTTATCAACCGCATAAACTCATCTGCATCCTTCAGCAAGGTTTCCTTCTCTCCAACCTGAGAACTCTCTTCAACTACCTCCTTCCCTTTACCTTTGTTAGATCTCTCATAATTTACTTCGGGAGGTGAAAATATTCTTCTACTTCGAGTCTTCCCTTCGGCTCCTACCAGATTGTCAACTGAATCTAAAGGAGAACTTTTTAGTTCCTGCTTGTGCCCATTGCAATAGACCTCTGCACCATAGTTCCAAGGGATCGCCTTGGAGCTCTCATAGGGTATAGGTCCCGCCTTTGTAAATATGATAGTGTTAGAACACAAATTGATGTTTAATATATCTCATGGTTTTGATGATAACATTAATGAAATTTTGTATAGAGAATTAATATACACTAATTCTGTTCAAGTGTTTATTTGTTTCAGATATAAAAATTAATATTATTCTAGAAGCATGAATGCCTCTGAACACCACATAACGAAAAAGCTCTGAGCGTCAGAAGCAACATATCAGAAGACTCTAATCTCCTACAATGACTCTGAGCAAAGCTAAGAAGAACTTGAGAAAATAACATACGTAAAGCTTCAGAAGACTATGGAAGTACTCAACGCTGCAAGTATAGAAGTTCTGATACGCAAGTATGTTCTGATAAGGATTTCACGCTTAAAGCACTTTGCTGCAAACTATGATTGAGTTAACTCTGATCTGAACAACTAAGAACATCATCAGAAGTTCTGATGCAAGGCATTACAAAATTGTTGAAGAAGATGTTGTTCAAATAAAGATACGTTAGTACATTCCTTGTCTTATCCTAAACGAATCTTTTCCCATTCGTGCTTGACACAAGATTTTAGACAAAAAGGATTTTTCAGAACATTCCTCTTCTGAGAAAGGAAAAGTCATTAGAAGACAAAAGGATCAGAATGCACAGATTGCACAGTCTTTGAGAAAAGTATTTCAAAGGGCTATAAAAGCAAGTCTAAGCATCACTTCAAAGGTTAACGAACTTCAAACAAATTCTTGGCATATTATTCATCTCTTACAAACGTTCTTCAAAAGCTTGAATAGTTTATTTTCATTCTATAACTTGTGTAAATATCACTGTTGTGATATAGCTTTTTAGAAGCATTACTTAAACACAAATTTGTTAGTTTATCTTTGTAAAAGATTTCCTTAAGAAGACCAAGTTGTGGTCAGAATTTCTTGAGAAGACTAAAACAGTTGTCTTAGTGGTTTACACTGTAATCAAGTTTGATATAGTGGATTAAGTCCTTGTTGAGAAAGGCAAATCACCTTGGTAGGGTGGACTGGATTAGTTTGAGTTCAAACGAACCAGGATAAAAATATTGTGTTATTTTTCTATCATCCAAATTGTTTTAAAACCCTTATTCGACCCCTTACTTCTAAGTGTTTTTCTCACCTTCAGTTGGCATCAGAGATCCAGTTATGTAAGTGCTCTCACTTAACCGTGACAGAAAAAGATCCAGCTGGGAAAAACTCTTAATCTCTTGTTCTTTACTCATCATGGTTGTTGAAGCTTCAACTTCAACTTCATACAACAATAAATACGATGATAGAGACAAAATCAACACCAAACCTCCCATGTTTGATGGTGAGAAGTTTGATTACTGGAAAGATAGAATAGAATGTTTCTTTCTAGGCTATGACGCTGACTTGTGGGATTTGGTAACTGATGGTTATATTCATCCTACTAATGATGAAGGGAAAAAGGTTGACAGAAAATCTATGTCTGATCAATAGAATAAGGAGTTTAGAAACCATCACAAGGCAAGAACCATCCTATTAAATGCAATATCTCATACTGAGTATGAGAAAATAACAAATAGAGATACTGCATTTGATATGTTTGAATCTCTAAAAATGACGCATGAAGGAAACTCCCAAGTAAAGGAGACAAAAGACTTGGCACTCATTTAGAAGTACGAGGCCTTCAAGATGGAGGAATCTGAATCTGTAGAAGCTATGTTCTTAAGGTTTCAGATTCTAACTGCTGGTCTGAAGGTTCTGGACAAAGGTTACTCTACTTCTGATCACGTCAAGAAGATCATCAGAAGCTTGCCAACAAGGTGGAGACCTATGGTGACAGCTCTGAAGCTTGCAAAGGATCTGAATAAGATCACTATGGAGGAATTGATCAGTTCCTTAAGGAGTCACGAGATTGAGCTAGAAGAAGACGAACCTCAAAAGAAAGGTAAGTTTGTTGCTTTAAAATCTAACAAATCTGCTAAAGCTTTGCAGGTTATTGAAGAAAGTTCTGAAGAATCTTCAGAAGAAGAAGATGAACTATCTTTACTGTCCAAGAGGATAAACCAACTCTAGAAGCATAAGCAAAAGAAAGATATATGAAACTTCAAGAGATCTGATCAGCGTGGTGATTCTTCTGGACATAAGAAATCTGGAAAGAAAGATATAGTGTGCTATGAGTGCAAGGAGTATGGCCACTATAAAAATGAATGTCCCAAACTTCTGAAGGAGAAACCCAAAAGGAAGTTTGAAAAGAAGAAGGTCTTAATGGCCATGTGGGATGATTCAGATGCTTCTGAATCTTCATCAAAATCAGAATATGAATGTGCTAATGTAGCACTGATGGTTGACGTGAAGGACCACGAAGAAACTCTTGAATCTGGATCAGAATCAAATTCTGAGGAGGTATTTTCTGAACTTTCTAAAGTTGAACTTGCTGAGAGTTTATCTCAAATTCTTGAAAGCTATAGCAAAATCAAACTCAAATACAAGAAGCTTCAAAGTTGTCTTCCATCTGAGAATGATTAGCTGAGATCTGAAGTGGCTGAGCTTAAAGCAAACAATCTTAAAATGAAAAATGATTTAGAAAAAGGTCAGAAATCTGACTCAGATCCTATATCATGCTCTAAAAACATTTTAGAAGAGTATGATTATAGCTTTAAGAAGTTTCTGGCCAGAGGCCTAGATAGAAGCAAGATGGCTTCAATGATCTATGGCATAAGTAGAAACAACAGAAAGGGAATTGGATATGAATCACGCTCTGGGAAGGATTTAAATCCAAAACCTGTTGATAAACTGATACTTAAATATTCTCCTCTATATACTCATTTCAAATATGGTCATTTAAATGATATTAAGCACACACGTTCTGATTTGAATAAACTGGTGTTTAATAAACCAAAATTCCATCAGAACAAGGATGCTCTTAAGAGAAAGAAATTCAGAAAGAATTTCAAACTTACTAACCCCAGAGGAATATGGGTACCTAAGGACAAAATGATTTTTGTTGCAGACATCCTTAGCAGCAAAGTTGAAACACCAATCGTGGTACCTGGACTCTGCCTGCTCACGTCACATGACGGGAAGAAGGTTTATGTTTCAAAGCCTGGAACTTAGATCTGGAGGTGACGTGATGTTTGGAGGGAATCAGAAGGGAAAAATAATAGGCTCTGGAACTATTGGTAATGGTAACCTCCCTTCCATTTCTAATGTCTTACTTGTTGAGGCATTAACACATAATCTATTGTCCATAAGTCAATTAAGTGATAATGGTTATGACATAATCTTCAATCAAAAATGTTGTAAAGCTGTCAGTCAAAAAGATGGCTTAATCCTCTTTATTGGAAAGAGGAAGAACAACATTTACAAAATCAATCTTTCAGAACTTAAAGTTCAGAATGTAAAAGGCCTTCTGTCTCTTAATGATGAGCAATGGGTCTGGCACAGAAGATTGGGTCATATTAGTATGAGACGTATATCTCAGATTAATAAGCTCAATCTGGTCAGAGGACTTCCTCAGTTGAAGTTCAACTCATATGCTTTTTGTGAAGCATGTTAGAAAGGAAATTTTCATAATCTTTTTTTCAAAACAAAAAATGTTGTTTCAACCACTAGACCATTAGAGCTGCTTCATATTGATCTGTTTGGACCAGTGAAAACTGCATCCATCAGAGGCAAGAAGTATGGATTATTCATTGTTGATGACTACAGCAGATGGACATGCGTAAAATTCCTGAAATACAAGGATGAGTCTCATTCTGAATTCACTGACTTCTGTAAACAAGTCCAAAACGAAAAAGAATTTAAAATTGTTAAAGTCAGAAGTGATCATGGTGGAGAATTTGAAAACAAATACTTTGAATTTTTTTATAAAGAAAATAGTATTGCACATGATTTTTCTTGTCCTAGAACTCCTCAACAGAATGGAGTTGTAGAAAGGAAAAATAGAACATTGCAAGAAATGGCCAGAACCATGATCAACGAGACTAACATGGCAAAACATTTTTGGGCAGAAGCAGTGAATACAGCTTATTATATTCAGAACATACTGTCTGTAAGACCTCTTCTTGAGAAGACTCCTTATGAACTAGGGAGGAATAGAAAGCCCAACATTTCTTATTTCCATCCTTCTGGATGTGTATGTTTTATGTTGAACACTAAGGAAAATTTGATCAAGTTTGATTCTAAAGCTCATAAGTGTTTTATGCTTGGATATTCTGAATGCTCTAAAGGCTACAGAGTATACAATACTGAGACACAAATTGTAGAGGAATCAATTCATGTTAGATTTGATGATAAGCTTGGCAATCAAAAGCCAAAGCAGCTTGAAATTTCTGCAGATAGAGAAGTCCTTCTCACAGAGTCTGAAGAATCAGAGGCAGACAAAGCTCAAGCAAAAGCACCAGAAGCAACGTCAGATGCTACTCCCTTCACTGCTCAGATGGATAGCTTGACAATTTCTGAAGAACCAAATGTTAAAGGATCATCCATAATCAAAGCCTCTCATCCAGAGGAAATGATAATTGGAAAGAAGGATGACCCTATTAGAACAAGGTCATTTCTCAGATCTTCTGGAACATTACTGTTTGGTTTGGTGTCCATCATTAAACCTACTTCTATGGATGAGGCTCTGAATGATAATGATTGGATACTTGCTATGCAAGAAGAGCTTGACCAATTCACCAGAAATGACGTCTGGGATCTGGTTCCAAGGCCAAATGGTTTCAACATCATTGGAACTAAATGGGTCTTCAGAAATAAGCTGAACGAGCAAGGAGAAGTTATCAGAAACTAGGCTAGGCTGGTGGCTCAAGGATACAGTCAGCAAGAAGGTATAGATTACACAGAGACTTATGCTCTTGTGGCAAGGTTAGAATCTATTCGCTTGCTTATTTCCTTTGCTGCACAGAATAACATCACTATGTATCAAATGGATGTTAAAAGTGCCTTCTTAAATGGTTTCATAGAAGAGGAAGTGTATGTTCATCAACCTCCAGGTTTTGAAAATGAAAAATTTCTAGAACATGTTTTCAAACTTAAGAAATCACTCTATGGCTTAAAACAAGCTCCTAGAGCTTGGTATGAAAGACTGAGTAATTTCCTTTTGGAAAATAACTTTGTTAGAGGAAAAGTTGACACTACTCTCTTCCATAAATCAATTAAGAAAGACACTTTAGTCTATCAGATTTATGTTGATGATATTATATTTGGAACTACCAATATTACGCTTGGAAAGGAGTTTGCTCAATCTATGCAGGCAGAATTCGAGATGAGCATGATGGGAGAACTCCGATTCTTTCTGGGAATTCAAGTGAATCACACTACAGAAGGTACCTATATACATCAGACAAAGTATGTAAAGACTTCAATGCATCCCATAAGCACAATAGGTAAAGAAGAGGTAAGTAAAAAGGTAGATCAGAAGCTCTACAGAGGTATGATTGGTTCTCTTTTGTACTTGACTGCTTCTAGGTCTGATATTCTCTTTAGTGTCTGTCTATGTGCTAGATTCCAATCAGATCCTAGAGAATCCCACTTAACAGCTGTTAAGAGGATTCTGAGGTATCTGAAAGGTACTACTAACGTGGGTTTGTGTTACAGAAGATCTGATGAATACAGATTAGTTGGATTCTGTGATGCTGACTATGCTGGAGACAGAGTAAAGCGTAAGAGTACTTCTGGAAGCTGTCAGTTTCTTGATTCATGCAAGAGTTTTCCCCAAGTTCATCATGTATTCTGTTCTAGGAAAGGAAATCATTATCACTGAGGATCTGATTCGCAAGCTGATAGGTTATCAAGAATCAAATGGTGTTACTCATCTACCAGCTAATCGTGTGGATATGGACGAGGTATACAGTGAGGTGTTTACTTCTGGGGAAGCCTCCCGCAAGATAAAGGATATGAAAGAAGATTACAAGATCTGGGCTAAGATCTTCTTAGGTTGCATTCATCATAGAAAATCAACAAATTTACCTGACTACATCAACTCTGATCAGATATACTTCATGTATTGTCTGGGAAAAGGCATCAAGGTGGATCTGCCATACTTGCTCTTCAACCATCTATTGACTCATGTGAAGCAATCTAGAGAAGAAATCAGAACCAAACACCAGAAGATGAGAAATTAGATACCTATGGAACGACTCATCTCATATATTTTGACTGAGAATAGCTTGGTTGGTCATCTGACAGAAGCAGGCATGACAGAAGAAGTAGCTTCAGTAGTTGGAAAAGCTCTGAATGGCAAGAGTTTCCAGAGGATGAGGATTGTAGAAGAACTTACTTCTGCACCAAATCAGATCAACTCTGAAGAAGTCAGCAAGCGAAGGATTCTAGTAGATGATTTCCCTCTCTTCCATGCAAATGAACCCAGGGAGATTATTCTGGCTTACATAGCAGATTGCCTAGCAGATGGAAACCCTATTCCAGAACATCTGATTCAGAGAGCAGGCGAACCTGAACCAGATTTTTATGGGGACAGACAAAGGAAGAAAAGGAAAGTCTCAGAAGAAGGATCTTCTAAGCCAAAGAGAAAAGCTTCTGGCGAGGCAGCTTCTGCAAAGCCAAAGCGTGTCAAGAAACAAAAAGGTAACCCTCCTTCTGCTAGTTTAGTATCTATTTTAGAAACAGTTAAAGAAGTACTAGCATCTGAACCCCCTTTTTATGAACCTATTCCCTCACCTTCTCCTCCTCATGACTCTAAACCCTATCCTTCTGAACCAGAAAGATCTCAACTTATCCCTTCTACACCTAAACCAAAACAAACTTCTAAACCTCAACCACAACCCTCTGAACCACAATCTTCTGTTCCATCCACACCTTCATTTAACATACACCAGAAATATACCCCTGATAAAACTTCAACTTCTGCTCCACATACATCTGAACCACACCCATCTGAAAATCAAACTTCTGAAATTCCCCCACCTGAAATACAAACTTCTGAACAACAAACAAAAACCACTCCATCTGATCCTGAACCAATGGTTCTTGATCTTCAACCTATTATGACTGTCTATCCAGTTCCCTCTAGATCTTCTGAATCTTCTAATTCTTCAGATTCATCTGATTCCACAGACAGTGATAGCTCAGATTTCATTTCTTCTATTCTCAAACCCTTTATTTCCATCCCTTCTGACCCTGATAATGAAACTTTACCATCTGAACCTCGTTTTGCAAAACCTTCATCTGTCCATACTCCTTATGCATACCCACCTGTTACTTATATTCCTTCTTTTTCCATACTCTCCACTTCTGAAACCACCAAAACACCTTCACTAGAAAACTATCTAAAACCTAAGCTTAGGTTGGATGTTAGTACTTTATTTTCTGGGTTTGAAAAAGAACTAAACATGTGGTTATTGACTGTCAAGAAGAAATGCATGTCAAGTTTGAATCCTGATGATTTTGAGGCTATCTGGCAAAGATTCAGATCCAGATTTGACTATGTAGCTTCCAATCTTCAAGAGATCTGCATTGACGATGCCAAAGTCAGATTTGCTGAGGCTGTGAGACAAACTCTTCTGAGAGTCAGCAGAAACCCAACATTGCTTCTGGAAAACACACCCGCAAAGGACGTGTGTATTCCCTCTGAAGCCTTGGTTGCTTCTGAGACCGCTGCAGTGGTTAGCCCTGAAGTAGTAGCTCCAGAAGTTTCTGCTTCTGCTTCTAAGAATCATGACTCTGCTCAACCTGCTGACATGGTTGTTCAGAATGCTTCTGCATCTTTGGTCGTTCATGATGCTTCTGCTTCTGCATCAGCTCTAGAATCATCTGAAGTGAAAAAGGAAGATGAAGATTTGCATGCTCAGATTGCTGAACTCAAGGCATGCAACACTAAGATGAAGTTTTGGATGGTTAAACAAGAAAAGAAAACTGATAAAATCAAGACATGGATGGAAAAACAAGACGAATCCACATCTGAGATAACGAATCTTCTGAGGATGCTGGCTTCTTGTCCTTAGTTTTTCTGTGTTGTTTGTGCACTTATTTATCTGTTTGTTTGTTTGTTTATCTTGGATATTATTTATCAATGCATCTAGCTGTTATGCCATTCTAAATGAATGTTATGTTCTTTTGATTGAATTTATCTTATGCCTTATTTTTTTTCTTTTGTTATTTTTTTTGTCTTAAAGTTTTTCTTAAAAGATTTTCTTTTTGATATGACAAAAAGGGGGAGAAAATGGTAATTTTGATAATGCACATAAACAGTTACCAAAGGCAACTCATACATGATAAATTTCAACTAATCATATTTCTTGAGTATTTCAGAGCTAATAATTCTTATCTGATAAATTCTAAGAATTAATTCTGAACTAAAAGTCTGAGAATCTGTAAGTTTCTTCAGAAGCTGAAAAGAATACAGAAGCTGAAATGGAAGTATTTTATCTTTTCTGAAGTATTCATTTCAATGGGAGATTAAT
The DNA here is from genome assembly GCA_963859935.3 of Lathyrus sativus. Classification (NCBI taxonomy): domain Eukaryota; kingdom Viridiplantae; phylum Streptophyta; class Magnoliopsida; order Fabales; family Fabaceae; genus Lathyrus; species Lathyrus sativus. Next base: position 450,285,171 of record OZ012739.1, on the reverse strand, counting down.
ATTCTCAGGGGGAGTAATATTTCTTTTCTATTTAAACAAAATTTCCCATAGTTTTTGTCATCATCAAAAAGGGGGAGATTGTTAGAACACAAATTGATGTTTAATATATCTCATGGTTTTGATGATAACATTAATGAAATTTTGTATAGAGAATTTATATACACTAATTATGTTCAAGTGTTTATTTGTTTCAGATATCAAAATTAATATTATTCTGGAAGCAAGAACGCCTCTGAACACCACAGAACGAAAAAGCTCTGAGCGTCAAAAGCAACATATCAGAAGACTCTGATCTGCTACAATGACTCTGAGCAAAGCTAAGAAGAACTTGAGCAAAGAACATACGTAAAGCTTCAGAAGATTCTGGAAGTACACAATGCTGCAAGTACAGAAGTTCTAATAAGCAAATATGCTCTGATAAGTATTTCACGCTTAAAGCACTTTGTTGCAAACTCTGATAGAGAAACTCTGATTGAGTTAACTCCGATCTGAACAACTAAGAACATCATCAGAAGTTCTGATGCAAGGCGTTCCAAAATAGTTGAAGAAGATGTTGTTCAAATAAAGATATGTTAGTACATTTCTTGTCTTATCCTAAACGGCTCTTTCCCCATTCGTGCTTGACATAGGATTTCAGACAAAAAGAATTTGTCAGAACATTCCTCTTATGAGAAAGGAAAAGTTATTAAAAGACAAAAGGATCAGAATGCACAAATTGCACTGTCTTTGAGAAAAGGATTTCAAAGGGCTATAAAAGCAAGTCTAAGCATCACTTCAAAGGTTAACGAACTTCAAACAAATTCTTGGCATATTATTCATCTCTTACAAACGTTCTTCAAAAGCTTTGTAAGTGCTCTTGATTGGCTGCATTTTATGGAAAAACATTAGTGTATGTATGAATGTCATGTCTGATGTTGATACATTCATAATATGGACTGTGCAGGGTAAGTTAACTCAGCTAACTATAAGTTAAGTTGGCTGTCATACGCAATGTCATGACATAAGTCGTATGACATCAAGCGCAGGTTTGTTATTCTGGTAGCTACAATCTAGGAACCAGAATAAATGCTTAAGCTGGATATTAGAAGAATTTCTAGAAGCCCTAGGTGAGCTAGGAGATCCTTGAATTAAGTGGCAAGTGTGTAGCTCGTGGAGAGTAGGTTTGATATGGATAAAACCTAATTAATGCACCAAGGCCCAAAAGGACTGATAGCTGCTATAAAGATCAGAAGATGCAATCCTGAACAGCAGCTCTTGACAGCAGGTCACGTGTGAATTCTGCTTAGGAATACTTGTAATCCAAGCAATTGTCTGGTTGAGGATTACATTGGATAGGTAGATTCTAGGTTGTGTCTCACTCGAAGCTGTGAAGCAAGAGTGTGTGAATTCCTTGATCAAAGTTGTGAAGCAAGATCAAGGTGTATGTGTATGTGTGAAGTGTCCCTTCATATTGTTTTGCATTGTAATTGTGAATTAGAAATCACTGTTGTGTGATTGAGGGGGAGTGAGTGGGTATACTTAGGTCTAGAGTATCTCTAAGTTAAAGTGTCATTGGATAGGGATTAAGTGAGAAGTGTAAACTGGAGGTTTAACTCTGAATTGATACTACTGATAGTGAATTTCCTCCCTGGCTTGGTAGCCCCCAGATGTAAGTGTTGTTGACACTGAACTGGGTAAACAATTGTTGTGCTATTTACTGCTTTTATCATTGCTGAGTATTAGCTATTAAGTAGCAGATGTCACAGTGGATGTTATAACCTTGGGAATAACATCCATCGTGTGCTTGCCAGAATTTTTAATTGGCATTAGAGCACGCACCCTGCCTGTTTAAATCTGGGTGAGATCTAGGGAAATTAAATTCTGGTACTATGGATAAAGATATTGGATTCACCAATAGACCTCCAATTCTGGATGGTTCTAATTATGACTATTAGAAGCCTAGGATGATTGCATTCTTAAGGTCATTAGACATCAAAGCTTGGAGAGATGCAAACTCTGGCTGGGAACATCATGTGAAGACTGACAAGGATGGAGTATCTGTGCAAATCCCTGAAGAGGAATGGACCAAAGAGCAAGAGGCATTGGCTCTTGGAAACTCTAAAGCATTTTATGTTCTATTCAATGGCATAAATAAAAACATCTTCAGGTTGGCACACCACTGTGAACTACCGAAGGATGTTTGGGACACTCTCAGAACTACTCATGAAGGAACCTCCAAGGTTAAAATGTCAAGACTTCAAATGCTGACCACCAAATTTGAAGGTCTAAGAATGAAGGAAGATGAGACCATTCATGAGTTTTATATGAATGTTCTTGAACTTGCAAACACCTCAGGAGCTTTGGGAGAAAAGATGGCTGAAGAAAAGCTTGTATGGAAGATTCTAAGATCATTACCTAAAAGGTTTGCCATGAAGGTAACAACCATTGAAGAAGCTCAAGACATATGTCACATAAAGGTGGATGAACTCAGTGGTTCCCTTCAACCCTTTGAGATGGGGATATGTGATCAGACTGTGGAGAAAAAGAGAAAAAGTATAGCTCTTGCCTCAAACACTGCTGAGGATTCATATGATGAAAAAGAGGAGAATATATCAGAGGCAATAGCCATGCTTGGAAGACAGTTCAACAGACTGGTCAAAAGGATAGATGCTAAGTCTAAACCTGATTCCAAAAGCTGGCCTGTTGACAAAGAGAAATCTGAGGAGAAATTCAGTAGAGTACAGTGCCATGAATGTAAAGGACATGGACATATTAGAAAGGAATGTCCCACATACCTCAAAAAGAAAGGAAATGGCTTAATTGTCACCTAGTCTGATGAAGATTCAAACAGGGGATCAGAAGAGGAAGCAGCTAAACATGTCACTGCCATGAACAGTGTGTGCATCTCTGATGATGATTCAAGTGATGAAGAGTTGTCTTTTGAGGAACTTGCAGCTTCATACAAGAAGCTTCACATCAGAAGCACAAAACTGGTTCAGCAAGGAAAACTTCAGAAGGAAGTCATCAAGGGGTTAGAAGCTGAAAAGAAAGAGCATCTAGCCACTATAAACGCACTCCAAAGAGAGGTAAATAAGTTGAAACGTGAAAAGGAGCAAATGACAAAATCCATAAGGATGCTCAACTCTGGGACTGACACCCTAGAGGAAACCCTTCAGAGTGGTCAGACATCAGGAGATAAATCTGGTCTAGGATTTGTTGGGAAACAAAATCCTGTCTTGAAACTCAATAGGCTGCAGCTTGACCTTCAAAAGACAAAGAGGATGTCACGACCAATGTCACAACATCCAACCAACAGAAACTGGAATATAGTCAAGAGTAGATTCCAAGGGTACAGATGCTACTACTGTGGAAAACTTGGACATATAAAAGCTCTTTATTTCTGGCTGCATGGATTTCCTAGCAATAGCAAGACCAAACAAGGTAAGCATGAAAAAATGCAGCATCATGCTACACATGGAAAAAGACAGCATCATGACAAGCCTGGCAAGAGGCAGCATCCGGGTAAGAAGGAAGTGCATAACAGGCAAAATTAATGGATAGCCAAGAATGTTGCATTAGCAGTTCACACTTCTCCAAGGATGCCTACCAATGAAGATTGGTACTTTGACAATGGCTGCTCCAAGCATATAACTGGAATTGAGGATCTGTTGATTAAACTCAAACCACATTCAACTAGTCATGTAAGCATTGGTGATGGAGTCAGAGGAGAAATCACTGGTGGTGGACAACTTGACAGTCCTAAAGCTCCAAAATTGAAGGATGTCCTGTTAGTTAAAGGACTAACTGTTAACCTAATAAGCATAAGTCAACTATGTTATCAAGGTTTAAAAGTCCACTTTTCCAAAGAGAAGTGTGTGGTGCTCAATGAAGAGGGTAAGGAGGAAGTGAGGAGATCTAGATCCAAGAATAGTTGTTACCTATGGGAGCCCAGAAGTAACATAAATGGATTGGTTAATGAGGAAAAGAATGACCACCTAGGGAAAAGAACCAGGTCCAACTCATCAACAAAAGGATCCTCAAAGTATGCTTCAGAAAGAAGGACAGGTTGTAAGAAAAGTCAGGTGGGACGGCTAGACAAGACAGGATACGCAAAGATTGGTCATCAGGTAAAACTAGATAGGCTATATTGGAACCTGATGGAGTCCATGGAGGATACCCTGCAAAAAAGAAGCAATGTCACTCCTGATGCCATGACCTTATTCTGTGACATCAAGGGCACCATTCAAACAAGCTCTGCTGAGTTCAAGGGAGACAGGCTTAGGGGTAACATGTGGAAATGGCAAAAAGCCTGTGCAAAACCTGGTGGCTATGTCTTAAATATTGCTGACAAGAATTCAAGAAGCATCAAGGAGTCTCAATGTAAAAAATTGAGTTCCTCTAGTGCTGATAAGTTATAGCAATTAAAGGGAATGGGGAATTACATTTTGAAATTAAATCGTTTAATGATAATTCAAAACGGTAAGTTCCCTCCTAGTGGGAAATTGTACCTCACTCCCACGTATATAACACAATCCCTCTAATCTTGGTATCTTCACAAACGCTACAACTTCCATACCGTCTCAAACAAGCACAGAAAAGTTCCTTCATCTCAATCAACATCACCAACTATGGCGCAACCTACCTCCAGGATGAACACAAGCAACACTGAGGCAAACCCTAATGAGGCTCTAGAGATTGCTCCACTTCGTATGATGACTCCTGAAGGATTGCTGGTAAAGAAACCTAAAAAGATGCATGCAAGACGACCTAAAAACCTTGGCTCAGGGAAAGATCCTCCTACGACTACATCTGATGACCTAAATACAGAAGATGCTAGACGAAAGCACCTTGAAATTGCTGCGATGGTTGCCAGTGCTCTCAACATTCCCACATCATCTACCATTGAGGGGACTGAGCCTAGTCAAGGTGATCAAGTTAATGACCCACACAATGTCAAAGCATTGAGAAACAACACTCCAGATGGGAATAATAAGGATGAAAGGTCTGATAAAGGGAATGATGATTTGGATGAAACCAAAGCTGCTGAGGTAGTAGACCTAGAAGAGTATTCTGACAATGATCTCATAGCAACAATCAATTCAGGCATAGCCAAATGATTGATGAAAAGGAAAGGGAAAAAGGTGGCAAACCAATGCTCACCTAAGAAAAGGGATGTTGAGAAGACTACTGAGCAAGAAGCTTCCACCAAGAAGGATGGAACTAAGAGGGCTCAGGTTGGACCCTCCAAAGGGTGGAGCAAGCTAACCATCAAGAAGAGGAAGATTGAATCAAGACCAGAACAAGAAACAAATTCTGATGTTGCTATGGATGTCCAATCTAAAAGGAAACCTGCTTTCAGCAAGCTGGTTGAAAATGTCCCTGAGGTGCCTATTGATAATATATATTTCCACTATCCATCATGTGTTAATAGATGGAAATTTGTGTATCAAAAGAGGTTGGCTTTGGAAAGAGAGTTAGCTCAAATTGCTCTTGACTGCAAAATGATCCTTGGCCTTAATCATAAGGCAGGCCTGATGAAGACTGTCATTCACTTCCCACCATGTTATGAGATTCTTCTGAAAGAATTCATAGTGAACCTGTCAGAAGCATGTGCTGATAGGAAGTCTAGCGAGTTTGGAAAAGTATATCTGAGAGGATAGTGTATAAATTTCTCGGACTCCATCATCAATAAGTATCTGGGAAGACCACATGTAGGAAAGTCTGAACTTACTGTATCTGACCATCAAGTGTGCCAAGAGATAACTGCTAAACAGGTCAAGAACTGGCCCTCCAAAGGGAAGCTAGTGGCTAGCAAACTCAGTATGAAATATGCTATGCTTCACAAAATTGGTGCAGCCAATTGGGTGCCTACCAATCATAAGACGACTGTTGCTACTATTCTGGGAAGATTTTTGTATGTTGTAGGGACAAAAGATGAACTCAACTATGGGACCTACATTCTTGAGCAAACAATGAATCATGTTGGGAGCTATAGTGTTAAGGGACCTATTGTCTTTCCATCACTTATATGTGGAATCATTTGTGATCAGCATCCCAACATCATCAAAAAGAGTGATATAGTATGCAAGAGAGAAACTTCTTTGTCATTCAATTACAAATTTTTTAAAGGAATGCATGCTCCTGACATTGATTCAACTTCAGCTGAGACATCCAATAAGGGTCCCAAAACCAAAATGGCTGAAGTCATGGATATCATTAAAGAAACATGCAAAGAACTGGAGGCAAGGAAGAAAACACTTGAAAAGCTGCTACATTCTCTTGAACAAGATAAGGATACATACAGCTCAGAAGATGGTCCCAAGGAAGATGATGGTACTAGGGAAGAAGGTAGTCAAGAAGCTAGTTCAAAAGATGCTGATGACTGCTCAGGGAGAGGAAGTGACACTACAGCAGACAGCTCTGGAGAAACTGGTGGGGACGAGTCCAGCCCAGCTGCAGAAGAGGATTGATGACTTGCAACACACACCACTGATGGCTGAAGTGGTGCACAAAGGAGTATTGTTGGTTGATAAGATATAATCATTTGAATCTTGTGTAAACCACTGATTTTTTTGATGCTCTGCTTGAGTTACCTTTTTGTAATATACCCTCTAACAATTGTCTTGTTACAATGAACGATTTGTGCTAAGTACTTAGTTGGATCTTAATTTGTGGCTAAAAAGGGGGATAGTATGATAGAAAATAGAAAACAGCAGGTACAGCAGGTGGGAGAACAGATTGAAGACTGGCTAGTGCATAGCTAGAGCATATGTACCAGTGTACATATATGACATAATCATACTTGCATGCTTGCAGGTGCTGTTGAAGATATGTGTGATAACAGCTGATTAGTGCTGTCAGTATAGGATTGTGCTGATGATATATATGAATGCCTAGGTTGAGTAGGGTTGTATGGTAGAACTAGGATGCTAATCATATATGTGTCTGCATGGTGTAAATGTAACACCCATTTTAATTATTTAGTCTTTTTGGTGTTATTTTATTTTGGTGTGTCCTTATGTGGGGGTGTGTTTGAGAGTGTTGGTGGGTACCCTTAAGTTTTGGGGATTATTTAATAACTATGGAGTATAATATTAATATAATATGATGAATGGTGGTGATAATTTTATAATTGATAGTAATATTATTATTATTATTATTATTATTATTATTATTATTATTATTATTATTATTATTGGAATAAGTAAAATAAGGATTTAAGGGGTATTAAAGAAGTTTTGGAAGAGAAGGGGAAAGAACACGATAAAACCAATTTAGAGGAAGGAGAGAAGGAAGAACAAGGAAGGAGAGAGACAAGGCTAGGGCTGTCAAATTCTTCAGAGTTCTTCGTCAATCTGAGCATCTAATCGAGTTAAGGGGGGAGAAACTGATTGGGATTGGTATCTTACATGAATTGGGCATAGGGGATTCCTTAACCCCATAGGGATTTGATGAATATGATTGGTATTGTTGACATGTTTATGATTGTTGTTGTTATGATGAATTTGTGCATATATTGTTGTGATTTTGGTGAGTTTCTGCGTAACGTAGCAGAGTTGCGATTTTGGTGGGGTTCTGTGTAACTTTTGTGGTTTTGGTAATGACCATGAGTTTTGGTGCTGGAGAGAAAATTTAGGAACAATTAATTAGAGTTGTGTATAATAGTTGTAGTTATAATAGGTAGAAGATGGATGAAGAATGATAGGCTTGGAATTAATCAAAGTGACATTCTGGATAGTGAGGGTTTTGAGTATCGCGGACGCTCGTTAGAGGAGCAGGTAGCGAGTACTCGCTAGGCGAGCTAGGTAGCGAACACTTCCGATAGCCATTGTCTGCCTTCACTAGCACATTTGCTAAGCGAGCAGATAGCGAACGTTCGCTAGAGCTTCGCTAAGCGAATAGGGTGGCGAGCGTGACAAAACTTGTCTTATTTTGTGGTTCCATCCAATGTTGATGTTTTGTAGGATCCCTTTGGTGATGATGGGTATATGGGTGGTGTTTGGTGGTGAAGAGTGTATACTGGGTGTTAGAATATGAATTCCCATGATACTTGATTTAATTGATATGATTAATTGGTGTATAATATATATATGATGTATGGTGATGTGATTAGGAAGATCGTGTGCACTTAGTGTGCTTGAATTTATTGGTTGTGTATGGTAATGTGATCAGTAGGATCACGTGTATCGCTACTGCGAAAATCGAGGCCGGAAATGACAAAAGAGTAGCCACCGTGCGTTATTTATCCCAATAGAGGGAAAGGAAATGCTCAGAGAAAACCTAATAAAAAGAGGGATAAGATCGGTCATTGCAACCAAATCTCGAGTTCGGGAGTCGGTTACGCGAGGGGAAGGTGTTAGCACCCCTCACGTCCGTCGTACTCAATGGAATCCACACTTGTTGTCTATCTAAAAGGGTGATTGAAACTATCTAACTAAAGGCTCAAGGACAAAAGAAAAAGAAGTGACTCGGCAAAGCAATGGCGCTTTGTGCCTACGTATCTCATCTGAAGTGAGAAGTCAGAGTCAACGTAGTTCGGCTAACTACGAGTGAAAGGGGGGAAGGTTGCTCGCCAAGACATCGCGTCTTATGCCTACGTACTTTCGTCGTGTATGAGAGATTAGAGCAAACATAGTTCGGGCTAAAAGGGAACACAGGTTTGTTCAACTGTTTTACCCGAGTAGGGTTAACAAGTAGTTCTAGCAGTTTGGTGTATGCAGCTCGACCATTGGAGACTTAGGCGTTACCGTTTGCGATAGAACCAAGAGTTAACAAAACTCTCCTTAGGAAAATGATTTTCCAAGATTAAAGGCCCCCAAGGGCAAAAAGGGTTTGAATGATTTGTTTTTTCTGTTTTTTTAGAGAAGAAGTGTTTTTTAATGGTTTGCAATTCATATCGCACTAGAGACTATGACTTAGGAGTGAATGAGTCGCATATCACCCAAAGCGTGTTATACTAAACATCCAAACCACTGAAGAGAAACTCCTCAACAACCCTTTCCCAAGTGCTTAAGGCTCGTAACACACAATAATCATTAACCTTTATTAGGTGTTTTATGATTGTTTTGAGATGAGGAGAGAAAGGACACTAAAAGGGGGACTAAACTCAAACCTAAAGTTGTCATGCAATGGTGATCCTAAGATTGAGATAAGGGAATGCCACCTAATGTTATCATACCCATTTAAGATCATAATGTCTATCATAATCTCCCTTGAACAAGAGAGATTAGAGATCCTAAGGGAAGGGAGACAAAAGAGGAACAAGAAATAACATAAACATGCATGGATGCAAACATGGAATGCAAGCGAGGGAGGAAATTGGTGTGGGGCAATAGCCTCCACAAGCTCATCTCAACCTCAATCAACAATATGATAAATGAAAGAGATGAAAGGAAAAGAAATGCACCAAAAGGAACACACAAGTGCACTAAAAATGGGATGAAATGGCCTAAACCATTCAAACATCAACCATAATGCCAAAACCCAAACACAAATGAAAGGCAAAGAAAACCTAAAACAAAGTGAGGATGGGAGGCTATACGAGGACATCAAGGAACTCATAATGTGCACTCAACCATGAGCATCACAAGAAAGGTGCACAAGAAAGCACAAAGAAGTCCTCATGGATTCATCATTTTAGGCATGCTTCAAGTACCTCCAAAGGAGGGACCAAGCTACCTTAATTGAGATTCCAAAGTCATTAGACAGCAAGGGAAATGAAATAAAAGTTCTCAAAAGCAAAAGCAACTAAACCACAAGGAAATGCAAGCAGATTCCCAAAGGAAAGCAAGCATGTTTCACATAGAAACCCTAATTGAAAACTCAAAAGTAAACAGACAAATGAACAAGCAATACATAATGTAATGACCTAAAAATGATCAAGTATCATCCTTAACATGTTAGCAACATGAAACAAAATGCATTGAGAGCTCAAAGGATCCAAAAATGTCATATCCAAGGCAAACTAGGTCAATGTGTTTGTATGAACCTCCTTTTGGGGTAACTTGACTTGCAAGTTACTCTAAAATTAGGAAAATGATTCAAAAATGATCAAATAAAATGCAAGAATCTCATAAACATGTTGGAAACTAGAGGCCAAAATATTACAATCAAAATCAATTCACAACACCACCAAAGAAATTGATTCACAATGGTGTTCCATTGTGAATGTGGATTGTCAAGGGTCAAATGAAGTGCATCAAAAGTCAACTCAAAAGTCAACCAACAAGGGCAAAATGGTCCTAAAAAATTCATCAACTCATCATTGATATGACGATTGAATTTTACCCATTTGATCAAAAGGAAATGAGAGAAACAAAATAAAAACCAAAGAATGTCAAGAATTAGGTTAAATAAAACACTTCCAAATGTTAAATTCCATTTTTAATTGAAAAATAACTCATAAAATAAAATAAAAATTTCCTAAAATCAGAGAACTTCTCAAGGAGTCTAAAATATATTTTTATGGAATTTTATCACTCTTGGAAGTATTTTAAAATGATTTAAATCTAAACAACATTAAAATAAAAAAAAGAAAGAAAAAGAAATTGAAAATAAATAAAAGCTGGGTGCAAATAGCAACCCAGAAGCGTTGGAAATCAAATGGGCTCACAAAAGGGGGGTGTCAACAGCAAACAGAGGCCCAATACCAACAAGGGGCGCTGAAGTCAAAAGGATCCAATGTGGTGAGTCAATGTACGCGCATGGTGGAAAGTGTTTATGGCAGTTGGATCAAAAAGGTAATCACACCCAAGGGATCATAAAGCAACACGTGGATCAGCCCCGAAAAATAAATGAAACAGTGTGTTTCATGTGGATCGTGTGTGTGCAGTAAAACAAGGCGCATGGTAGGTCTTAATCAAAACCGTGGATGCAAAAAGTAATTAAATCCAAGAGACAGAAACAACACACGTGGCTCAGGTGGAGTTCAAACCATGGAGGGAAAACCAGACGGCCGGAACCACTATTCTGGTCGTCTTCTCCGGCAAAGCATCACAAACCAGTCACGGCCAAAACCCAGGTGCTTCAAAACTCAACCAAAATAAGAAAATAAATAGTCAAAATTGATCTCCAGGTCATGTAGATTACAAATCCACTACCAATTTTCATTGATCTTGCGTATATAAGCTAAAACTAAAAGAAAAAGAAATGAGCTTAAAACTCAAAAGCTTACAAACAGCCACAAAATCAATTTAGAAACCATCTACACATCAAGAGGTTCACAAATATGTAAAAATGGCGCAATATGGATGCATAAACAGTGAGATATTTGGATGGAAAGAAAACCTAAAAGAAAGCTTCAACAGAGTTCAGTTCTTTAGTGAAGCTTGAAATAAACCACCCAGAAATGTTCTAAGAACCTCAAGGAATCTTTTCAAATGTTTGGTTTTGATTTAAACTCACTGAAACATGAAAAACGATTTTCACTTTGCTCTCACTTTTTCTCAATGTATTCTTGTCCAATTTCTCACCAAAGTCAGTTCTGAAAGCTTGTGTGTAATCTTGAGAATAAGTATGATGGATTTGGATTGAAAGAAATCCCAATTCTATGCTCCTTAAGCCCAATTGAATTTCACTTTTTCACTTCATGACCACTTCAAAAAGTGCATGAAAGCCACCTTGTTAAGCTGTAAAAATGGATCAGCTAGCTTGCATCTGAGGTAGGTTGATCCAAGGGCTAAAAATGGCTCCTTAATTTGATCTTATGGCAAAGTTTGTATAGGTTACTTAATCTTGAAGTAAGCATGAAAATGGTCATCAAATTGAGCTCAAATTCCAAATCCAAAATTGGCATTGTGCTTGAAATGTATTTGGCACTCAAAAAATGCATAAGGTTGGTACAAAATGATCCCAAATGAATTTAATTTGATTTTCCCCTTTTAAGGCCTTTTTCATGGAAATTTCTTTAGGGGTTCTTCAATCCAAGCCAAAACTTTAATGGCTTGATGTTTGGTTGATAAAATGACCCTATTTGGAGCAAGTTTGAAGTTGGAAAGATTTCCATTTGAAGTGTGCAAAGTGGTGAAATGGACTTATAATGAAAATGACATGTAGTCCTGCTTTCCCAAAATACCCCTACCTTGCAAGCCTCATAACTTGAGTTCTACAAATTATATGAAGGACTTCTAGTACTCTTTGGAAAGCTAAGATCGCGAGGAACAACTTTCATGTTCAATAAAAGTTGAGGAGAAACATCCTTCTAGGTTAAAAGTGGCATGGAAGTTGGTTGACCTTTGTTGACCAAAATCACATTCATCTGAGGACCTGTAACTTGTATGCTTCATAACTTGAGTTATACAAATCCAATCAAAGACTTCTAGTACGCAAAAGAAAGCTAAGAACATGCTCTACAAGTTTCATGTTGGGGTCAAGATGAGATGAGAGTTGTATCTTGAGATAGGTGGTCTTGAAGTTAGGCAGTAAATAGGGGATTTTACACTGAGAACCCTAATTTTGATACTCCTCATACTCTTGATTCTTAATGAATTGATCTTGAAGTGATATCTCATGTATCTCAACACAATATTCCATGACCATAAAGACTTGGAATTGAGTCTTAATCTCCTTCAATTTCACAGTTGACTTAGGGTTGACCAGATGAAAACCCTAATTGCAGCATCTTCAACTATAGCTCTTCACACTTGGTATAAACACTTGAATGAACTCCACTATGACCTACAAGGCCCCCAATGAGCTTAAGTGATCATCTCCCTCCATAAACATGGGCTTGTGATCCTCAAATGACCTTCAACTGGCCTCCTAGGCAAGAGGTAAGCCACACACACTTATCTACCTATCCAAAGGGCTTTGACTTGTCTCTGATGATGATAACCCCTCTGTTGACTTGAATACAAACTCTTGATTAGGCTTAGAACCCTTGGAAAATTCCTCTTGTTACACACACATCTCTTGATCCCCTGTAAAATGCAAAATGCTATGCAATGCAATATGCTAGAACAATGAAATGAAACATAAACCAAGTGAAGAAAAGGTTGGGAAAATTTTGGGGTACAACAGCATGCACGTAGCGTACTTGAGTTATTTTTTGTGCATTTGGTGTCGTGCATATCATGATGTTTTGGTGGGATGAAATCGTTACTCAGAAGGAGCGTATGCGATCATCCGTACTCCTTTGTGGCGAATGGTGGGGATAGCTCATTACCAAGGAGGGGTGTATGTGATCTATCCGAGGTTCGATTGAATGAACCAATGAGGCTGTACTGCATGCATGGTGTTGAGTTGCATATTTGCATTATTGGGTGTTGTATTTGATGATTGAATAGTAGGTCGTGATTGATGTTGGTGGGGTGATGATTTGTATATTTACTACCTTTTATTCGTGTATCTTATTACCGATAACTTTGATCATGTTTTCTCACCCCTTTGTTGTTGTTGTGGTTTGTGCTTCTTCGAAAGTACAGATAATCCAGGTACTTAGCTAGCTCGGATAGTGGTGTGCGAATCGAGTTTTAGGATGCTCTGATACGTAGCACGGGACTTGGGCGTTTATTTGTTATTATGTTGAACTTGTTTTATTCTTGTGACGTATCATGTGTTGGTGAATTTTATTAATGATTGAGTTCATGTATTTGGCGGATGGCCTAAAATGTTGAGTTAAGGATTATTTCCGCTGCTTTAATGTGAAAACATCTAATGAAGTGTTTTGTTGAATTTTATGAATGTGATATCCCACTTTTGGGGGAGGAACTCTAATGTTTATTTGAAATAATTGTATTTTATTTAATTTTGGGAAGTGGGGTGTTACAATTGTTATCAGAGCAGGTCGGTCTATCCGGCCAGTGTAGTAGTTGAGTTTGTCCTTAGAATAGAGATTGTGTACCTTTTAACCTGATGTTGTAATTGTTAAGCAGTATGGCAGGAAGGAATGATGCCGATTTGGCTGCTGCTATGCAAGCAATGGCGCATGTGGTCGCTAATCAGAACCAAGTTGCGGGTGCGCAATTCCGAGATTTAGCACAGTTTCAGAGTAACAAGCCACCGATGTTTGAAGGAGGAATTTTGGACCCTGAAGCTGCACAGAAGTGGCTGAAGGCAATTGAGAAAATTTTCAGAACAATGGGTTGTAATGATGTGCAAAAAGTGAAGTTTGGTACTCACATGCTGGAAGGTGAAGCTGAGGCTTGGTGGGATAACAGTCGCCAGAGATTGGAGACTGCAGGAACTACAATTACTTGGGATGTGGTTCGAACTGGTTTTCTGGAAAAGTATTTCCCTGAAGATATACGAAGTCCTAAGGAGATAGAGCTTCTGGAGCTGAAGTTGGGTAATCTGACTGTAGCAGTGTATGCTGCTAAGTTTGAAGAGCTGGTGAAGTATTGTCCGCATTACAATACTGAGGCGGCAATGACTTCCAAGTGTTTGAAGTTTGAAAATGGGCTGCGTCCGGAAGTCAAGCTAGGGATCGCTTGTCTGAAGATCAGGAATTATCTGGAGCTGGTAAGAAGAAGCAGGATTTATGATAGTGATAACCGGGTCAGGATTGCACATTATAAGGTTGTGAATGACCGTAAAGGTAAGCAAAGATTTGGGGGTACTCCTTACAGTGTTCCTGCTGATAAGGGAAAACATAAGGCTTCTACTGATAAGAAGTCCAGAGAAGGGAAGACATCTGCTGATTTGAAATGTTTTCGGTGCGGTGGCGCGGGTCATCGTGCTAATGAGTGTCCTAATGAGGTGAAGAAGTGCTTCAAGTGTTGTAAGCCAGGCCATGTGATAGTGGATTGCAGGGCCACTATGCCTACCTGTTATAACTGTGGTGAGAAAGGTCATATCAGTATGCAATGCGAGAAGTCGAAGAAGTCTCAGGCGTCTCAGGCCAGCGGTAAAGTGTTTGCTGTGGTAGGAACTCAATCGACTAGCGAGGAGCGTTCTATCAAAGGTACTTATTTTATCAATAATATTCCTTTGTTTGCTATGATTGACACGGGTGCAACCCACTCGTTCATTTCTTTTAAGGGTGTGAAGAGAGTAGGATCGGTGCCGTCTACTCTTGAGCGACGAATGACTATTGAAACTCCCTCTATTGGTTCAGTGACTACTTATTTTGTGTGTTTGAAGTGTCCACTGACTATTTTCGATAGAGACTTTGGGGTAGATCTGATTTGTCTGCCACATGGTAATTTGGATGTTATTCTGGGTATGAACTGGTTGGAGTTCAACCGAGTCTACATCGATTATTTTTGGAAGGTGTTGTTGTTCCTTACTCTAGAAGAGGAAGCATTGGCGGATTCCTTGTCTAATAAGGAATTGAGGACCTTGTTGGAGAACGAAACAAAAATGTTTGCTTTATTTGCATCATTATCTGTTGACAGCAAGACGTCAATGAAAGAGTTGGCGGTGGTGAATAAATTTCCCGAAGGGTTCCCTGATGATGTTACAGAATTACCTGCAACGAGAGAAGTTGCATTTAGCATTGATCTTGTTCCTGGTACGAGACCTATATCTATGGTGTCATACAGGATGTCGGCAGTGGAATTGGCCAAATTGAAATCTCAGATTGGAGAATTGTTGGATAGGAAGTTTATCAGACCGAGCGTGTCGCCGTGGGGAGCTCCAGTATTGTTGGTAAGGAAGAAGGACGGTAGTATGCGTTTGTGCATCGATTACCGTTAGTTGAATAAAGTGACCATTAAGAATAAATATCCTCTTTCAAGGATTGATGATTTGATGGATCAATTGGTGGGAGCTTGTGTGTTCAGCAAAATTGACTTGAGGTCGGGTTACCATCAGATTAGAGTGAAAGAAGATGATATTCAGAAGACGGCGTTTAGAACCAGATATGGACATTACGAATATGCTGTAATGCCTATTGGAGTGACTAATGCGCCAGGAGTATTTATGGAGTATATGAACCGAATCTTCCATTATTATTTGGATCAGTTTATTGTTGTGTTTATTGACGATATACTTATTTATTCTAAGTCTGATGAGGAACTTGCAGGACATTTGAGAATTGCTTTGCAGGTGTTTAAAGATAATAAGTTGTTTGCTAAACTATCGAAGTGTGAGTTCTGGTTGAAGACAGTGAGTTTCTTGGGGCATGTAATATCTGGTGATGGTATATCGGTGGACCCATCGAAAGTGAGTGTAGTGTTGCAGTGGGAACCGCCGAAGACAGTGGCAGAGATTAGAAGCTTTTTGGGTTTGGCAGGTTATTTAGGGGTTTTCTAATTTGGCGTTGCCATAGACTCAGTTGACGAGAAAGGATCAAGTTTTTGTGTGGGATTCTGCTTGTGAAGAGAGCTTTGAAGAACTGAAAAAGAAGTTGGCTAGGACACTAGTGTTAGTGTTGCCGACTCCGAGTGAACCTTTTGTGGTGTATTGTGATGCGTATAAGATGGGATTAGGCGGAGTTCTTATGCAGAATAGTAAGGTGGTGGCGTATGCTTCACGGAAATTGAGAGTGCATGAAAGGAATTACCCTACTCATGACCTTGAATTGGTTGTGATAGTTTTCGTGTTAAAAATCTGGAGGCACTATTTGTATGGTTCGAGATTTGAGGTGTTCAGTGACCATAAAAGTTTGAAGTATCTGTTCGATCAGAAAGAGATAAATATGAGACAGAGAAGATGGTTGGAATTCTTGAAGGATTACGATTTCAGTTTGAGTTATCATGCAGGAAAGACGAATGTAGTAGCCGATGCTTTGAGCAGAAAAATGATTCATATGTCGGCTTTGATGGTGAAGGAAATGGAACTAATTGAGCAGTTCAGAGATTTGAGCATGGTTTGTGAAATTACGGCAGGTGGTGTGATGTTGGGCAAGCTACAAGTGAACAATGATTTCTTGGATATGATTAGAGAAAACCAAAAGTTAGATGTGAAGTTAGTGGATTTGATGCCTAGAGTAGGAAGTGACTCCAATAGTGATTTTGAGTTGGATAGTACAGGTGTGTTGAGATTCAGAGGCAGGATTTGTGTGTCGAATAATGATGAACTGAAAAAGTCAATTCTGAGTGAAGGACATCGTAGTAGTTTGAGTATCCATCCGGGAGCTACGAAGATGTACCACGATTTAAAGAAGTTATTTTGGTGGTGCGGTATGAAAAGAGATATAGCTCAATTTGTTTACGCCTGTTTGATATGTCAGAAGTCAAAAGTGGAACATCAGAGACTTTCTGGATTTATGCAACCGTTGGAAGTTCCGATTTGGAGATGGGATTGTATAACCATGGATTTTGTTACGGGTTTGCCGAATACGGCGAGAGGATTTGATTCTATTTGGGTAATTGTGGATCGACTTACGAAGTCTGCACATTTTGTGCTGATTAATATCAGCTTTTCGTTGGTGAAGCTGGCAGAGATTTATATTCGGGTAATTGTGAAGCTGCATAGTGTTCCGTCGAGTATCATGTCGGATAGAGATCCGAGGTTAACTTCAGAATTTTGGAGGAGTTTACAGGAAGCTTTGGGTACTAAGTTGAAGTTGAGTTCGGCTTACCATCCTCAAACCGATGGTCAGTCAGAGAGGACTATTCAGTCGCTGGAGGATTTGCTAAGAGCTTGTATGTTGGAAAAGGGTGGTGTGTGGGATACTCATTTACCATTGATTGAGTTCACGTACAACAACAGTTACCATTCTAGTATCGGGATGGCGCCGTTTGAAGCTTTATATGGTAGAAGATGCAGAACTCCTCTGTGTTGGTATGAAACAGGTGAGAATGTGGTATTGGGACTAGATATTATGCAACAAACTATTAAGACCATTCAGATGATTCGTGAGAGAATGAAAGCGTCTCAAAGTACGCAGAAAAGTTATCATGATAACCGAAGAAAAGAACTGAAATTCAGTGAAGTTGATCACGTGTTCCTAAGAGTTAACCCAGTAACTGGTGCAGGTCGTGCGTTGAAGTCTAAGAAGTTGGATCCTAAGTTTATTGGACCGTATCAGATTTTGAAGAGAGTTGGTGTTGTGGCTTATAGGGTGGCGTCGCCGCCTGAATTGTCGAATTTGCATGACGTGTTTCATGTGTTACAACTTCGGAAGTATGTCTCGGATCCATCTCATGTGATTCAGAGAGATGAAGTTCTAGTCCGAGAGAATCTTACTATTGAGACGATGCCGTTAAGGGTCGAAGATCGTAAAATGAAACAACTCCGAGGGAAGGAGATATCTTTGGTGAAAGTGGCGTGGGGAGGTGTTGTAGGAGGCAGTGTGACTTGGGAATTGGAAAGCAGGATGCGGGAAGCGTATCTGGAATTGTTTCCATCAGGTAATTTTCGAGGACGAAAATAATTAAAGTGGGGGAGAGTTGTAACACCCATTTTAATTATTTAGTCTTTTTGGTGTTATTTTATTTTGGTGTGTCCTTATGTGGGGGTGTGTCTGAGAGTGTTGATGGGTACCCTTAAGTTATGGGGATTATTTAATAACTATGGAGTTTAATATTAATATAATATGATGATTGGTGGTGAGAATTTAATAATTGATATTAATATTAGTATTATTATTATAATAATAATAATAATAATAATAATAATAATAATAATAATAATAATAATAATAATAATAATAATAATAATTATTATTATTATTATTATTATTATTATTATTATTATTATTATTATTATTATTATTGGAATAAGTAAAATAATGATTTAAGGGGTATTAGAGAAGTTTTGGAGGAGAAGGGGAAAGAGCACGATAAAACCAGTTTAGAGGAAGGAGAGAAGGAAGAACAAGGAAGGAGAAACACAAGGCTAGGGCTGTCAAATGCGTCAGAGTTCTTCGTCAATCTGTGCATCTAATCGAGATAAGGGGGGAGAAACTGATTGGGATTGGTATCTTGCATGAATTGGGTAGAGGGGATTCCTTAACCCCATAGGGATTTGATGAATATGATTGATATTGTTGACATGTTTATGATTGTTGATGTTATGATGAATTTGTGCATATATTGTTGTCATTTTTGTGAGTTTTTGCGTAACGTAGCAGAGTTGTGATTTTGGTGGGGTTCAGTGTAACTTTTGTGGTTTTGGTAATGACCATGAGTTTTGGTGCTGGAGAGAAAATTTGAGGAACAATTGATTAGATTTGTGTATAATAGTTGTAGTAATAATAGGTAGAAGATGGATGAAGATGGATGAAGAATTGATTACATTTGTGTATAATAGTGGGGGAGAGTTGTAACAGCCCAAATTTCATTAAATAATTAATTATAGTAATTAACTGATTTAGTGGGATTTTTGTTAATATTGGAATTAATTTTTATTAATTGGAATTTGTAGTAGAGAATTGAGAAGGAAATAGAATGGAAAGAAAATAATAGAGAGGAAGGAAAAGAAATAGAAGAATATAAAAAGGGAATTGGAGAGAAAGAGAAAGATAGAAAAGAAAAAGAAGAGAAAGGAAGAAGAAGAGGAGAAATGAAGAGGAAAAGGGAAAAGCTTGGAGAATCTTCAAGAACCGATTTCGAAGCTCCGATTAATCGAGGTAAGGGTGAGAAACATTGCTATTTAATCATTGTATGCTATTATGTACGTTGGGTTTGGGTTTGTGGATGTTTTTCATCACTTTCCATTTTAGGGCAAGTTGGATTAATCGGTAGAATGATGATTTAATCGGTTGAAACTGAGCAATAATGCCGTAGAATAGTCGGGTAACATGTATTGATGTTATTTGTACTGATTTGGATGTTTGAGGTTTGGTTGATGATGGGTTGATGAAGGAGAGGCAGAATAGGGTTCTGTTCTGCGCAGGTTCGCTGGCTCTCGCCAGGCGAAGCCTAGCGAATGCTGGCGAATAATTAAGTTTAAGTTCCAGTGGACTTCGCTGACGAGTTCGCCAAGCGAAGGTGGACAGCGAAGGTTCGGCCGGCGAAGGTGCTGGCGAATGGTGGCGAATGAAGTCAGTAGCTACTGACTTGGGCTCGCTGGGAAGTTTCGCCAGGCGAAGCCTAGCGAGTGTTCGCTGAGAGAGTTCGCCAGGCGAAGGCCAGGCGAAGGTTCGCTGCGAGGGTTCGCCAGGCGAATGTGGCAGTATATTTTCTTTGCTGTGTTATCCAATGGTGATTGTTTGGTTGATTCGCATAGGTTAATACTTCTATGTTATGAATGAGTATGTGAACTCTTATGATAACATGTGCTGTGGGTAGCCTTCGGGCGTGAATCCTAGAGTTGTGATATGAATGATTAATTGTAATTGGTTAAAATACATGAGAACATAATGATGATTATGTGTGTATTAATTGATGAGTTTGTGAATGTTTGATTGTTGTGTACAATTATGTAATAAGTATGCATGAGAACATTGTGGATATATGTGTGTGCATGGCTTATAATTGTATTATTGGTATTGTGAGGCGTATACCTTGTATAAAATGGCATGAGATGAATAATAAACATACTATGAAAAAATGTATTGTGAATGCATATTGTTTTATGCGATTGTATGTTAAAATACATGAAGAATGCATGAGAGCATATTGATGGATATGCGTGCATTGCTTGATAAATATAATGTTTGAAATGAATTGTGATTGTATGCGGGTAATGCATAGGAACATATCGTGGATATGTGTGCATTGTGTGATAATATTGAATCATGATATAAATCACGAAGGGGTGAATTATTTGAATACATGGGAATATAATGATGAATGTATGTGTATTGTCTAATGAATTGTGAGTGCATATTTGTATGCGATTGTTGTGTAAATGCATGGGAACATATGTGATATGTGTGCATTGTTGTTGAATATGATGATGATGATGCGTGAAATGAATACATTGATAAATGTTTGATATATGTTGTATGTGCAATCATGATGAAATTCTCGAAGGGGTGAATTATTCGAATGCATGAGATTAAGATGTCGGTCTTAAGTGCATTTGTTGTGGTTGATTGTACATGCATCATTTAGTCAAGAGGCAATGTCTGTTAGTTTCGTGGAAACTAGTGGCTTGTCCCAAACCTAGAAGTGTGGGTTTGAAGGCTTAGAGGACGGGCCTTTGTGGTTATCGGTCTAGAAGTGTGGACCCGGTTTAATGTAAAAACCGAAAAAAGATAACGGGTTATCGGTCTAGAAGTGTGGACCCGGTTTAATGTAAAAACCGAAAAAAAGATAACGAAAGTCGGTACCGCATTACATGAGTTGCATTGAGTTGTTGAGTCACATTGATATATGACATATGCATGAAGTGATGCTTATGTGTGAATGATGAGATGTTTATTGAATACTTATGAAGCGTGCATGAAGAGATGCTTACGCGTGAATGTTAAGATTGTGAAATTGTGGATGTATGCATGATGTGAAATGCTTGGTGAATATTCATGTTGTATATATATAAGTGACGCTGTAAATGACTATGAGTTGAATTGAGGTGAGAAATAGGGAGTTAATTATATGATACCTATATATACATGATTTTATGCTTTGATTATTATGGTAATATTTCTCACCCTTCTGCTGTTTTATAATGCTCTATGAGGCATTGCAGATTAGATTGTTGGAGGCCTTTATGAAGTTCTGCTTGTAGTTCGAGGTCGCTACGTGTGTAGCGGTTTAGTAATTATTTATGGGTCAAGTCATGCTCTGGTAGTGTAACACGGGGATCAATTGCTTATGTTTTAGGATTACATTATGTAACCTAAGTTATGTTTTCATATTTGGAATAATTGAGATGATGAGATGTTGGCCTTAGTGCCTAGAGATGTTGATTTTATATGATGAAAGTAAATGTTTCTTTTAAAGGATTTTTATTAATGAATCCGCTGCTAAATGGAAAGGTGTTTATGAGCATGACAGATTGTTTTAATGTGGTGCAAGTTTTGTGTGATGCCCTTTTATGGATGCATGTTAACTTTTACTCTGATTATGCATATATTATTTGTGGGGTTTAGAAGGGTGTTACACATAGGTTTCAACCTAAAGTTCTAATCATCACTTCCTTATCAAAGGAAGTGAGATTCCTAGGGGATCAAGTCAATGATAAACAGAAATAGATAAAGCATCAGCTTAAACAGTAAACAGTAAACAACTGTAAAATGCATGCAATGCAAGTGAGGGAGGAAATGTGTGTGGGGCATCAGCCTCCACAAGCTCATCTCAACCTCAAGCCTGATATGAATAACTGCAATCATACAGGAAAATAAAATGCCATCAAGCAAATCACAAATAACACGGGCAAGGGAGCAGAGCTCTACCGAATACCCGCAAGCAAAGCCATACAGTAAAAATACAAGCAGAGGGAACAACTCAACCTCTAGTGCAATCATGCTCCTAGCTTAAGTCAGTATAAATATGAACTTATTCTAATGCATCAAGCAAATCAAACAAGTCACATCAATACAGTTGCATGGAATGAAAACAGACAGGAAAGCAGATCCACAGCTCCCACAGCTAAGCTCTCCTTTGACAGCAGTCCAGCCCTCAGTCTGCAACTACTCTTCAAGGCTATCATCTCCAATAGCAAGTATCAACTTGCTTTTCCAATCTTTCAATACATCAAGCATAAGTATCAACTTATCCCCCTTCTTCAACTTAAAGCTTCAGCTCTTCAGTAAATTCCACCTTCAGGCTTGAGCCCTAATATCAAGTATCAACTTGGCTCCTTCAGGCTCTCAATATATCAACATAAGTATCAACTAATTCTTTCTTCTTCAATCCTCAGCTCTTCACTCAATCTCAATTTGATCTTCTTCACAAGGGTCAACTTGTTCTTCAAGCTTCAGCTCTCTCCTCTTTACAAGTATCAACTTGTTCTTCTTCATCTACAAGCTTCAGCTTCTAAGGGTAATCTCCAAACACAAAGAAGTATCAACTCCTAGCATCTTCAATCTTCTAACAAGGAACTCCATCCTCTAACCAGAGCAAAGTTTGGATGATTGGTAGCAGAGTGAAGACCAAAGGTCACCACTAAGCATCCTATCATCAGAGAAAGGGACCCTCAAAGGTTCTACCAACTTGCAAAGAGCCACACATCCTACCAAAGGAGGGATGAGGCCTTTACAAAGGGACCTTTCATCATAGGGAAGAATGGAAGTGATCAACATCTTCCATGTTTATGAAGGAAGAGAATCTATCTAGAAGCTCTGCCTACAAAACCCTAATCTTAACACCTAATCAACATTACACCAAAAGAAGGGAAGATATTCACATCCAAGCAATCCATGGTAGCCCAAGCTTATCTTCATCATCATCCAAGAACAAGCAAAGCAAAACCCTAATCTAGGGGAACTAAAGAAGTCATTCTAGTTGAATTAGTGCATTAGAATGATCTAAAGTTAGCATCCAAACTAAAATCAAACAAAAATAGAAAACTACCTTGAAAATCCCTACAAAAAATCCTAAGGGATCCTAATTCAATCATGAATCTACCATACAAAAATCAGAGGTTGAATCATCCACCAAGTTCTAAAAATAAAATCTAGACCACAAGGTATCAACCATGAACCCTAAAAATGGAGCTCCTAAAGTTTCAACTTAAACTACCACTTATATTCATCACAAAAATGTGAGAAAACTCTATGGGGAGCATGCATATCTATGCTAACTACTCACAAAAAATCAAGGCTAAAATCATCATCATATGATCAAACCAAATTCAACAAGATCAAGCATCAAACATGATTATTTTAATATCAATTAAAATGTAAAAAATCCCATAAAATCAGAAAATGCATGGAATAATAATATTTTTTTATCTAAAAAATACTAGATCCAATCATGAATCCATGGCAAAAAGAATGGGATCAATTGAGTTATTTTCCAATTTTTTATGAATTAATCAATAACCATGAATAAAAAGAAAAATAAAGTGAAAATCAAAAGAAAATAAACATGCGCGTGGTGCAGGAAGCAAAACAAATCAGTTCAATTTAGGATTGGGCCCAAAAGGGGGGGTGTGGTTATCAGTTCTCACTTAAGCCCATATCCACCAACTTAATGAAACGCAGCGTTGCAAGTAACTCAGAGTCCTTCACAAATTGAAACCAATCCATGGCCGTTGGATCATGCCCTCAGTCAAAGTCCAACCAAGATCTGATGGCTATCAAGTCATCTTCTACATTTGAAATTCTGAAACACGCGCGCAGCCATGGCTGTCGCCGGTGGTGCTCCGGTCGTCATCCCCAACCCTAACTCTCTCTAGGATCCTCCATTGCAAATGGTCTCTACATGAAACTTGTCCCAAATCTCACAAGGAATCTTCCTATACCACTTAATCATCCTAAAAGTTCAAGATTCGCAAGAACAAAATCTCAACCGAAAATGGTAAAAACCTTAATTGGTCACTAACTCTCAAATTAATGATCCATAAACCTTCCTACACCATTCTACTATGCATCTAACACCCTAATTCCTCTTGATTCTACCTACATTAAGCCATGGAACAAGAGTTGCATACCTGGTAAAACTGAGCAAACAGAGTGGTTGAATCTTCAAATCAACCTTCAAGAGCTTGCAGAATCCTTCACTGAATCAATTCAAAGCTTCTGTATGCAATGAAAAGAATTGAAACGCCCTGAATTCTTGAAACAGATTCTGAGTTGCAGATGAAAAAATCTGAGAGCAAGAACACTATTCAGCCACGAATTTGCCTTGATTATGATCTGGAATCAATTACTAGCATCCATGGAAATGATTGCACTCAAGAAAATGGATGGAAAGTGCAGAAAATAGGGTAACCGAATTCAGTTGCAAGCAAGAAATTTTCAATCTCAATCTCTATTCTCTCCTTCAATTATCACCAACCTTCAATCTGAACCCCTTCTACATCATATATAGAACATGTATGGATGATCTAGAAAGCTCTAGATCCCTCTAATGAGAAATTCAATTTCTCATGTCATGAAAAGTTCATCTCATGGTGTGTTCATAACAGCTCATGTTGGCAGCTTGTATTCACCCTCATTCTCTTCCAATTTCTCTCCTAATGGTATTTTGGATGTGTTTGGATTGAAAGAAGCCTTGGTTATGCCTTGAATTTTGGTTTCACAATTGTTACTTAAGATGTAAGTAACTACTTTTCAAAGCAAGTCCACAAATTAAACCTCAAGTCAAAATTGTGGCAATGTCAATGTTTTTAAAATGTGTTTTAGAATCAAAATGACATATTACATGCCTTGGTTTGGACATGTAGATCAAAAATACCAATTTCCATCTTTGGTTCATTTGAAAATCATCCTTATTTTAAGCCATTTTTGTGATTTTAAGCCAATTTCCATACTACAAGCATTAAAACATCATTTTGAACAAGTTTGATGTTGAACATTTTCCCATTTGAAGCTTGCAAATAGGAGTTATGGCCTTATGATTGAAATGACCTATAATCTCCAAATGACCAAAATACCCTTGACTTGTCAAAGCCATAACTTGAGTTCTACAAATCCTATCAAGGACTTCTAGTACTCTCTAGAAAACTAAGAGGATAAGGAACAACATTCATGTTGAACAAAAGTTCATAGGAATCATCCTTCTAGGGCAAAAGTTTCATGCAAGTTGGGAAACTTTCAAGCTCCAAATTCACATGCCTCAGATGACCTGTAACTTGTCAAAGCCGTAACTTGAGTTCTACAAATTCTATCAAGGACTTATAGCACTCAAATTAAAGCTAAGATCATGCTCTACAAAAATCATGTTGGGGGCAAGATGAGATGACAATCACATCTTGAGCTAAATTGCCCTGAAGATAGTGGTCAAACTAGGGGATTTTACACTGTCAAGCCTTAGAAACCCTAGCTTGAAATTTCTCAAACTCTTCAATCATGATGAGTTGACCTTGTAATCATCCTTATAGAACCTCAATGCATCAATCCATGATCACATGGCCTTTGAACTAGGTCTCAACCTTGTTCAAATCATCAGTTGACCTAGGGTTGACCCAGTCAAACCCTAATTGCACCACTCATGGCTGAGTCTTCTTAATCTTGCTCAATGACCTGTCTAGGCCTCAAAGTGATCTTCAACACTTCTCATGAGCTCTCTCAAGACCTCAAGTCTAACTTCATGGCCTCAGAATCATCTGATGACTTTCCACAACTCTCAAGTTAGGAGGCACACACTCTTGGTTTCAACCATTCTTTCTGAGGATCTTTTAACTTCTCTGACAAGGATATCAACCCTTGAGCACCTAAATAACCTTCTTAGCTAGCTTCAAACTCTTGTGTAGCCCTTTATTGGTAATCATACCTCTTGATCTCCTGCATACATGTCAATGAAATGCAAATGATAATGCTAATGTGAATAAAATGAAACATAAGCTAGGTAAAGAAATGTTGAGCAAATTTTGGGGTGCAACAGCTGCCCCTATTCAAGCGGCTTGGACCTGACGGGGTGAGAAGCGAACGGCTCTCAAACAATCAAGGTACGAGACGGTTGAATACCAACAAACCCGGAAATTTGCCAACTGCGCAAGTACACGGTACTCTGATGGGGACAAATCTTCGGAAACTGAAATAATAGTTGCGCGGCAACTAGCTGGAGAATACTAATCTGAATCTCCGTCAGGATGATTCTCTGATTTATCTGATATCATTGTGTCCTCAAATCATCGAGGGATCACCGGTTACACGGTAACTGGTGATTTGCCAACCGCACAGGTAAACGATACTTGGATGGTTAGGAACATCTTCAAAACTGAACATGACAGTTGCACTGCAACTCTGCTTGGGAATTTGGTCACACGGTAACCGGTGAAGGGTCTAACCTCAAATCTCCGTCAGGGTGATCATCTGATTTTGCTGTAGATCTTCGTCCTCAAGTCACCAAGGGGTCACTAGTCATTCGGTAACCGGCGATACATAACTGACATTGCTGTCATGCATTCTGCGGCATTGCAGCAGAAGAATTCCTCGGGACTCATCAGACCATTAAGGACTTTTCGTTTTACAATCAAGTTAACTATGCCATTGGGCATTCAAAGAACATCTTGGGCGTCAGCCGGACTTCGTCAGTAAGTCGGAAACAGACTCTTCAATCAATCATGAACCAATAGGGATACCTAAACCATTGCCATCAGGGACTCCGTGTCAGCTGAGATAACTGCTTTGACATCGCGGTTGGACTTCAGCAGTAAGTCTTCAAATGGAATCCTCCATCACGGACCAATAAGGATATACATTCTTTTTCCGTCAGGCACTCCGCGTCAGCTGGGAGAACTGCTTTGACATCGCAGTTAGACTTGATTAGTAAGTCTGGGGTTTTGGCACCGCTGCCGGACTTCAATCATCAAGTCTTCAAGGAAATTTCAACTTCTCTTTTTAAAACCTGCTGGGGATGACACATCTCCGCTGGGGATTCTGGAGCACTATCAAGTAACTCTGCTTCGGGGATTCAGAAATCATTCTGGACAAATAAACTCAGCTGAGGAAATCAAGAATCATCTTGAACAAATAACTCCATGGGGACTTCAAGAATCATCCTGAACCAATAACTCTGCTGGAGATTTCAGGAATCATCCTGGACAAATAACTCCGCCGGGGGTTCTAAGCATCAACCCGAGAAACCTTCTCTGGCGACTTCACTGGGGATTTTAAGAATCATCCTAAGCGACCACTTTCGCTGGAGGATTCAAGAATCATCTTGGGCAAACGACCTCGCTGGGGAATTCAAGAATCATCTTGAACCAAACAACTCTTCTGCGACTTCAGGAATCATCCTGGGCAAACACCCTGCCGGGGGACACCTGCAAAACAAGAACGGTAACAACCTAGCTCATGTTTCATATGCATATGATCGACAATGGCGTAATGCTCCACACAGTGGAAATGCTACGCGTTTTAGGGTAAATGTTATGCAATCATGCAAAATGCTACGACGCCATCAGCAAAATAAATGCTGAAGGGAGAATCCTTCTGTTAAGGAGAAGGAACCACTCTGGTGGAGGAGGAATCATCCTGTCGAGGAGAAGAAGTCACACCAATATCAATTGGACTCCGCCTGGGGAAATGATCTTCGGTCGACTGCTTCAGGGGAACAAAGTTCTACGAGAACCTGGATCTACTCATCTAAGTATACGAACCACCACTGCTGAGGGAAACGATGTCAACCGTAGAAATAAACTGCGCGGCCTTCTCGGCTCGAAACTTTCCTAGAGATAACGACTCCGATGGGGAGATACAGCATCAGCTACTCAATACTCTACTGGGGAAAACCAATCATGGCCTGAACGGCTCCCAAGGACTCGGCTCTCTTGGGGATTCGCAAACTCGGCCGGGGAAGGAGGAATCGTCCTGCTTACTGGGGAGAATACAACTCTGTGGGGAATCTCAATTCCGCTAGAGACTTCAGTCTTGAACTATTGAAAGCTGCATACTTCAGTATATGGCTCAGTTGGGGAGACGATGATCCTTCAGGATACATCTGATTGGGGAGAGAATCTTCTCTGCTTGGGGAAACATATGGCGTACTGCCTGGAATATGCTATACCTACAACAACACAAACAAACAGACAAGATACCCTTCTCAAAGGGACCTATCAAGGTTATCATCTTGTGACAATGTTCAAGTAAGTCATTGTTTCAACAATCAGTGGCCTAGGCCAGTAAGTTTATGTATGCGCATTTTATCAAAAACATCGGCGTTCTTTTTCGCAAACAAAACAGATAGATGCTAACAATCAAACAGAATTGCTGAATAGTATATATTTTATTGATAACGAACCCCTGAATGGGTAAAAATGTTTTACAATAGATGCAAGCCCCTGGAATGAGGAAGCTGCGCAAAAATAAAACATAAATATACATCAGTATATACACAAATGTCGGCAATGAGGCGTAGACGAACACCATGAGTTGATCCCTCTATGACCCACTCGACTTCGATACTTCTCCGACGCTTCAGCTTCAGAAGAGATTGATTCAGATAGACGGCCCTCAGGTCTTCCAAACCACTAAACAATGAAAGTCCACACGCGGAACACAGTCGTTTGCTTTTTTGAATCCCTAACTTTTGCCTGAATCGCCCTTACGGGTTTTCGATTCACCGGGATACCCTTTTTTGCCAAAGTCGCCCTTCCAGGTTTTCGACTCTGCGGGTGTACATTCTTTTCTTTTATATCCCTAATTTTTGCCCGAACCCTTTTCCTTTTTTTATGGTTCGCCGGGATGCCCCATTTTTGCCTGGATGTTCTTTTTCTTTCCAGCGGGTCATTTTTTAAGCAAAGTATTTTTTAACTGCGTTCGCGTTCACCGGGGATGCAAAATCTTCGCCATCCATTGTGGATAACAACAAGGCTCGTCCCGAAAAGACCTTGCTGACGATGTACGGACCTTCATAATTGGGAGTCCACTTGCCCCGGTGATCGGAGTGTGGAGGAAGAATCTTCTTCAGGACGAGATCACCCGTCTGAAAGCTTCTAGGACGCACCTTCTTATCATAAGCTTTCTTCATTCGGCTTTGGTACAGACGACCATATATAATCGATGCTAACCTCTTCTCGTCCATCAGGCTGAGTTGGTTTAGTCGGTTCTTAATCCATTCTGCCTCATCGAGTTTCACATCAACCAAACCTCGTAAAGAAGGAATCTCAACTTCTAACGGTAGGACAACTTCCATACCGTACACTAGTGAGAAGGGAGTTACCCCGATTGATGTACGCACCGTTGTACGATAACCGTGCAATGCAAATGGAAACATCTCGTGCCAATCCTTGTAGGTCACAACCATCTTCTGTATAATCTTCTTAATGTTCTTATTGGCCGCTTCAACGACGCCATTCATCTTCGGCCGGTAAGGAGATGAGTTGTGGTGTT
This sequence comes from Lathyrus sativus, assembly GCA_963859935.3. Taxonomy (NCBI): domain Eukaryota; kingdom Viridiplantae; phylum Streptophyta; class Magnoliopsida; order Fabales; family Fabaceae; genus Lathyrus; species Lathyrus sativus. The sequence continues at coordinate 450,255,479 of OZ012739.1, read as the reverse complement.
CAATCTTGAAACTCTGGCACAGCTCCTTCATCATCTTGTTATTCAAATTCGAACCATTATCAGTGATGATCTGTTCGGGAATTCTGTATCGACAGATGATGTCCCTCTTTATGAATTTAGCCACCACCTGCTTGGTCACATTAGCGTATGAGGCTGCCTCCACCCACTTGGTGAAGTAGTCGATAGCTACTAGAATGAAGCGATGACCATTAGATGCAGTGGGCTCGATCTTGCCTATCATGTCAATGCCCCACATGGAAAACGGCCATGGGAAGGACATGACATTTAATGGGCATGGCGGCACATGAATCTTATCAGCATAAATCTGGCATTTATGGCATTTCTTCGCGAATTTAAAGCAATCCGACTCCATCGTCAGCCAGTAGTATCCTGCTCTCAGGATCTTTCTTGTCATAGCATGCGTGCGTACCAAATGTGCCGTCATGGACCTCTGCCATGACCATACTCTCCTCTTTCTCATCTACACATCTGAGTAGCACGAGATCATGGTTTCTTTTATACAAAACTCCATCAGGATTAAGATAAACATTTCCAAATAGTCTCCTCAGAGTCTTCTTATCTTGGGTTGACGCTCCCGCAGGATACTCCTTAGTCATAAGGAAAGTCTGGATATCATGGAACCATGGATTGCCGTCGGAGGCTTCCTCAATCGCAAAGACGAATGCAGGTCTATCAAGATGAGAAAGGACAATTCTTGGAGCTTCATTCCAAAAATTGACTTTATACATCGAAGCCAACGTGGCTAAGGCATCAGCCATCTGATTCTCAGCCCTGGGCACATGATGGAGTTCCACTCGGTCAAAGAACGGAAGCAGCCTTCTGGCATAGTTCATGTACGGCACCAAATTCGATTGACGAGTCTCCCACTCCCCTTTAAACTGGTTAATCACAAGCGCCGAGTCACCATATACGTCTAGGTTCTTGATTCTCAAATCAATCGCTTCTTCTAGACCCATGATGCATGCTTCGTACTCCGCTTCATTATTGGTGACCGAAAACGTCAGTCTCGCAGTGAACGGGATATGGGATCCGTGGGGAGTCGTGATGATTTCCCCAATTCCACTTCCATAAGAGTTAACCGCCCCATCAAATATTAATTTCCATTGGGATTTCCTATCTGGTCCCTCGTCGGGCAGCGGTTCATTGCAATCTTTTGCTTTAAGAAACATGATATCCTCATCAGGGAATTCAAATTTCATCGGCTGATAATCTTCGATCGGCTGTTCGGTGAGGTATTCAGACAATACGCTTCCCTTGATGGCCTTCTGGGAAACGTACTGAATGTCATACTCCGTCAACACCATTTGCCATCTGGCAATCCTGCCCGAAAGCGCTTGCTTCTCGAAGACGTACTTGATCGGATCCATCTTCGAAATTAGCATGGTGATGTGATTGAGCATGTACTGTCGTAAACGTTTGGCAGCCCAGGCTAGTGCATAACACGTCTTCTCCAGCATCGAGTAACGAGATTCACAGTCTGTGAACTTTTTACTCAAGTAGTAAATGGCATGCTCCTTTCTGCCTGTCTCGTCGTGCTGACCGAGAACACACCCCATACTATTCTCAAGAACTGTCAAGTACATGATTAAGGGTCGTCCGACCACTGGGGGCATCAAGATCGGAGGTTCCTGCAGATACTGTTTTATCTTATCAAATGTGTCGCTACTGCGAAAATCGGCGCCGGCTTGACAGGAGAGTCGCCACCGTGCGTTATTTATCCCTCAGAGCGGGAAAGGAAACGCTCGAAGTAAACCTCGCAAAGACGGGAAAAAGGTATGGTCATCGCAACCAAAACCTGGATTCGGGAGTCGGTTACGCAAGGGGAAGGTATTAGCACCCCTCACGTCCATCGTACTCGATGGGATCCACGCTTGGTGTTTATAGGTAAAAGGGTGTGTTATCTATCTACGCTAATGGCTGGTCTGAAAAGAAAATAAAAGGACAGGACTCGACAGAACATACGGTGTTCTGGGCCTACGTATTCCCTCGTGCAATGGGAAAGTCAGAGTCAACGTAGTTCGACTTCCTACGTCTAAACGGGGGAAAGGTTGCTCGCCAGGACATCGCGTCCTGTGCCTACGTACTTCCATCTGATATGAAAGATCAGAGCAAACGTAGTTCGGCTAACTACGGGTAAACAGGGGCTCTCACACAGCAGTGAGAAAACAACTGGTCTCTAAGGCTCGGGAACCTACAAATACGATCTGGTCTCAAATGCACTCGGGCAGGAGAAAGGGATAACAATTAGTCGTTAGCGGGAAAGTCTCGATCGCACAGCCGCGAGAGAACAAAGGTTAGTCGTTAGGGTGCTCGCTAGGATATCGCATCCTATGCCTACATATCTTCGTCTGGAACGAAGAATCAGAGCAGCTGTAGTTCAGCTAACTACGGGTCAAGCTACTCAAAAGCTCCTACAGAAAGGAAAGGGAAACCCTAAAAACTATAGCTGAGAAACAGGGGAATCTACCTACTGCTATCACACCTGGTTGACCATCCTAATGTCTATCATAACAACTCCGCAGCGGAGAAGTCAGAGCTCCTAAGGGATCATGGCAACAGGACTAAACTACAAACAAGAAACTGCAAAGTAAAGAAGTATTGAAAATATGCATGAATGCAACGACTAAACAAACAAGGCACGAAGGCCGCAAACCACAGAGGCAAGGGAGCTCAGCTCTACCAAATACCAACAAGCAAAGCCACGCAATAACAAACAAGCAGAAGGAGGACCACCTCAACTTCTCATGCACACAAAGTCTACTTCTAAGATGCACCTATTCAGAACTATCTAGATGAACACCTAAGTCTAATGCAACATAACATCACACAAGTCAAACAACACAAAGAGACTAACCCTGAGCAGGGCCTCCACCTATAAAACAAAAAGCTATTCCTGGTCAAGGCCCCTAACAAACCTGAAACAAGCTCCTGATCTATCTCTAAACAGAACTCTATCCAACACCCTAAGCAAAGATCTAAGCAACAATCTAATCAAAACCTTAAGCAAGAGGAATCAATCCCAGTCTCCAAGCTTCAGAACAAGCTTATCAGAGAAAGGAAGCTAAGCAGACAAGCCCATAGTGCTTTCCTCAGGAAAGTACCAGGAGGTTACTACTCAGGAGTCATATCCTATGCGGCTCGACAACTGTGATCAGTTTACATTCCTCCTCAGGAGAAACTAAACTCACATGAAGGCTCCGGCATCACTGTATATTTGAGAAAACCTATATGCACTAAGGGAACTAAGTGAACAGACTCATAGGACCTTCCTCAGGAAAGTGCTAGGAGGCTGACACTTAGGAATTGTATCCTACATGGCTCAACAACTGTGATCAGTTTACATTCCTCCTCAGGAGAAATTAAACTCACAAGTTGGCTCCAACATCACTGGATACTTGAGAAATCCTAGACAAACTACTGGAACTAAGTGAATAGACCCATAGGACCTTCCTCAGGAAAGTACTAGGAGGCTTCCACTTAGGAATCGTATCCCATGTGGCTCAACAACATGTGATCAGTTTACATTCCTCCCCAGGAGAAATTAAACTCACAAGTCGGCTCCGACATCATTGGATACTTACGAAAGAGGTGAGAAGAAAGAATGAAAGTCATTCATAGCGCCTTCCTCAGGAAAGTACCATAAACTCCCTTTAAACTTCAGGATCTCGAACCTCACAAACAGACAACAAGCTCCTAGACTAAGCCTCAATCCACTGCATCCTTGCAAGCTCCATCAGGACTGCCACCAGCTCCTATCCTTGAGAAGAACCCACAGGCCAACAAACCACAAGAGACTATCTCTGAAGTTCAACCACAGTTGAACTTCAAAGTCAGAAGTCACCAAGACTTCTCCTATCTTCAGGCTCAGACAAATCACATCAGGACTCCCTACAAAAATCTATCAAAAATCTAATGGGAGACCTATATGGCTCTAGGATAACATACTGAAAAATCAGAACAAGATTCAACACCAGATGAAAGAACTAAAATCGGCAACACAGACATGTCCACAGACCAATTTATTCAACATCAATAATAGTGAAAAAATGCAATTAAAATGAAAATGCATGATTGAGCTAATGTTTCTGCACTATAAAATTCTACACTGAATTACGAGTCTACAGAAAAAAGAACGGAATTATTTGACTAAATCTACCATTTTTTATGAATTTTCTAATGATATGCATGCATTGAAAATATTAAAAAAAAACATCAATTAAAATGGAAAATATACAAAAAATAACAAACAAAAATAAAATGTCATTTTTATTTTTATATGATTTTCTAAACACTATGATGAAATGGTAGAAAAAAGAATTATTAAAAAAATCACTTGTTTACATTTTATTATGAATTATTTAATATGCAAGGAAAATAAAAGAAATTGAAAGAAATAAAATTGAAATAAACTGGAGGGGGGTTTAAACAGCAAAGAATTCAGTTTAATCTACATTGGGCCCTGATCCTGGGGGGTGCCATCAGCAAATGGGCGCAAGGCCCAGGTTTGTTAAACAGAAAAAAACAAAAAAACTGAAATGCACACAGGGGGGGGGGGGCAGCGCTAGTAAGTTCTCAGTTATTACTATTACTGGGCTTACGCCCAGGGGGTGCTATTAGTAATTAGGGCCTAAGGCCCAAGTCCACTCATCCAGATCTCACACACGGGGGGGGGTAACGAGCAATTGAGGGGTGTAGCGTTCAGAAAACGCGTTTGGGCTTAGCCCAATACCCCAACCCTAACCCAACTATCTGCTGAACAAAACCTAATCCTCTCCCAAACCCTAACACTGTTCATCAATCTAACCCCCAAACCCTAGCCGTTTTCGTCATCTTCCTCCTCTATCTCTTCTCTGCAACTCATCCCTATCTCCCAATCCATTCCCAGAAAACAAGAACCTCAACAAGACTTCACACACCTCTCTCACGAGGAAACAAACCCTAACTTACAATCAACTACCTAATCTGGATCTAATAAGCCAACATGCAAACCTCAAACGAAACTCATGATCTAGACGAACAAACCAATAATGGAGGCGATGGAGAAGACGAACCTGAGACGATGGAATTGCTAGAATTCTCTGACGGCTTGATGAAAATCGTCGCGAGAGAGTAAGATCTTGATGAAGTTCTTTACAAATCTTTGGAGCTGGTGAATCTTGTACAGATCTGGGGATGGTCTAGATGCACGTTGTTGAAAGTCATTGATGGATCCAAGAGATTCTGGATGATGATGAACGTAGACGGTTATGATGAATCTTGGAGCGTTCTGGAAATTCTGGGATGAGGATGATGGCGTTCTGGAAAAGTGGATGAAGATTGCTGGCGTTCTGGAGAATTTGATGAAGAACGATGAAGGTGAACGAAGGAGCAAGATGAAGATTGTTGGCGTTCTGGAGATTCTTGGATGTTTGCAGATTCCGGTGAGTGAGACGGTGGTCGGAGGTAGTTGACGGTGGCCGGCGGTGTGCGGTTAGGGCTGATGCATGGCCGCCGGTGGTTTTCTGGTGAAGCTCCGGTGAATGATGGCGAGGTGACAAGTGTCTCAGGGAGGTGGTTGCATGGGATACGCGTGTCCTAGGGGAGAGAGTCAGAGGGTGGCGTGGCAGAAGCACACTGATTACGCGTGGGCTCTTCTGGCACGCATGCAATAATGGAACCTGGGGCCTTCTGCAGTTAACACGTGGGGCTTTATATGTGCTGACAAGTGTCCCTTTGGCCAAAAACCTGCACCAAAAAAGCATTGGACTGACTAGATGTTGGGCCTCAGAAAAGAGCACTCTGGCCCACACGAAAATGACAGCAAAAACTGTAAAAAAACTGGATTAAACTAAACCTGATTAATGTCTAATTAACACTAATTAATCTAATGATTGACTAATAAAACTCTAAACAAAAATTAAGCCCTAATCAAATCTAGAAAAATTAAAACTCTAATTACTCTATTCAAACCTAATTAAATCTAAAAAAACAATTAACCTAATTAAACTCTAAAAAGTGATTAAGAACCTAATTAACTCTAAATCAATCTAATTCCTACTAAAGTTCTACCATCACTTAATATCTATTAAAATCTATCATTAATAAAAGAAAAACTATATTATTCTCTATATTATCTAAAAACAATTAAAACTCTACTAATCCTAATTTATCATTCTATTTAATATGCTAAGAAAAATTCACTAATATTCTAAAAAAGATAAAAGCTATTTAAACTCTATTAAAAATTCTACAAATGATTAAAATCTATTTAAAATATTCTATAAAATTCTAAAAAGAGGATTAAGCTATTAAAATATTCTATAAACCTATTTAAATTCCAGAAAAATCTATAAAGCCTATTAAAAATTCACAAAAGTCTATAAAAATCCTAAAAATGCAGATGAATGCAAATGACCGCCATAAAAGCGCACACGAGACCAGATTGAATCGAACAGAGATCCCCGGGCATCAGAATATCCCCAAAATTACTGTGCAAGCTAAAAATCACTGAGGAGCGCACAATTTCCCGAAAATAAAACCCCGATAATCTGGACTGAATCTGCCATATCTGATAGACGAAAGTCAAGCTGTAAACTCTGATATCCCCTGCTTGTGCACAAATATCACATGTCTGAGCTGCGAATATGAATTTAAACCATGAGTCAGATAGGAGAATCGGTTGGTCAAATTTTAGGGTGCAACAGCTGCCCCTATTCAAGCGACTTGGACCTGAAGGGTTTGAAGAGCGCTCAGCCTTCAAACATTCAGAGGTACGAGACGGTTGAATACAAATAAAACCCGAAAATTTGCCAACCGCGAGCATATACTGTAAACTGCTTGGGGAATAAAGTCCAGAAAACCGAGTCCAGTTATTGCGGCACCAAACTGATTAATCATCTGATAAAGAACTCCTGATTTGAATACCCGTTGCTTGTGATACCCCATGTAACAGAACCCGAGGGCTGCAACAAAACACCTGATCCTTTCACATTGCCCACTGATAGGCAGGAAGAGAAATATACTCACATCGCCCAAAGATGGACGGGAAGACACCCTGATTGAATACTCACCTCGTCTAATGATAGACGGAAAAACAACATTAATCTCCCAATTCACATCGTCTAAGGATAGACGGAAAACAACATTAATCTCCCAATTCACATCGTCTAAGGATAGACGGGATCATCCTGATTGATGAAACAAATCAATTCACATCGTCTAAGGGTAGACGGCATCATCCTGATTGATGAAACAAAACAATTCACATCGTCTAAGGGCAGACGGAAAGAAATTCTTAATCTCCATACTCACATAGCCTACTGATAGACGGGATCATCCTGATTGATGAACAAATCAATATTCACATCGTCTAAGGGTAGCCGGGAACAAAGCCTGATCGCATACTCACATCGTCTAAAGATAGACGGGAAGAAATAATTCTCCAAATTCACATCGTCTAAAGGATAGACGGAAAGACACCATTAATCTCCATACTCACATCGTCTAATGATAGACGGCATCATCCTGATTGATAAAACAAATCAATATTCTCATCGTCTAAGGATAGACGGCAACAAAGCCTGATCGCATACTCACATCGTCTAAAGATAGACGGGAAGAAATAATTCTCCGTATTCACATCGTCTAAGGGTAGACGGAAAGACACCATAACGCGATTCAACACCAACCCTTGAATTTCAGAATCCTTCTGTCTACGGGAATTGATGGAAAGATCAACATCTTTGAAGGGGCCACATCATCAGTATGGACTGACGGGAAGAAAACCACCTTTTAAGGAACCATGTCGTCAATAAGAATCGACAATCACGAAAACCGAACATTCTTCGAAGAGCCTCGACATCAATACGGATTGACAGTCAGGAAAGTCCCTCTTGAAACATCATCTCATCCGATAACCAGAAAGAAAACCACTATCCGAAATATTGTTTTGAAACCCCTCAACAACCAAAGATAGCCGGAGAAGACTTGATGGGGAAACACCTCATCGTACATATGATCTGGCAATAAGAAAACCCGCTGAACAGTAACCAAAACTTCACATCGTCTACTGATAGACGGAAAGAAAAGCCACTTGCTGGAGAAACCCTATTTTGAACCTTATTGAAAATCAACCAAAACTTCACATCGTCTACTGATAGACGGGAAGAAAAGCACATCCTGGGGAAACCCCTTCTCGAAGCCCCACTGCGACCACCCGCAACTTCACATCGTCTATGGATAGACGGAAAGAAAACCACACTCGTACTCAAGACGTCTAATGATAGACAGAGAAATCCACTCATTGGAGGAACACATCGTCAATATGAATTGACGGGAAGAAAAGTCTGCCGATATTAGATAACTGCTTGATCAAAGCACAACTATCGTTGCATGATCTGAGATACAAATAATCTGCTGAACTGTCTGAATACTGCTGCTGGATAAATGTCCCTGAACTGATCACAGAGTAATTCACGCGCCATATGAGGCTGATAGAAAACCTGACTTATGCTTCGTATGCATATGCAAATGCTTTAATCTTTCTGCAGCGTAATGCTCCATTCTGGATAGAAATGCTACGCATTTTGAAAATGTCATGCAGGTATGATGCAAACATGACGATGCATGCAATATGCTAGCAGGCTCGAGCTGCCGGAGAAGGCCGGGTACAGAACCATTTCAGCAAAAATAAATGCTGAAGGCGAGGCCAACTCTGCTGGGGATAACCCGGATATCACTGAATCGTCCTAGCAAAATAAATGCTGGGAGAGTGAAATCAACTCTGCTGGGGATATTGGGAACTTAACCGAACACCTCGACGAAGTAATACCCTGCTGGGGAATATAACTCCGTTGTGAAATAGCAGACGTGCTGAATATGATTAGACTTCTCTGGGAATAACTTACCCATACCAATGACAAATTGGTCTTTGCTGGAGAAAATGGAGGGAGCCCTCCTGCGTACTGACGAAGCTCGGATCTGGAAATTGATGCGCCAACATGGATGGGCTTCACAGTAATCGCAAACATGGATTTGAGCTCTTAAGCTTATCTTATTGGGTCAGATACAACTGCCGCTGGAAAACATTCTTCCTGAATACACAGCCTTTTAGTGAAGAGTCAAGGGATAGTGACACGACTTCCCGCATTCATCTCGCTCTCGAAAATCGACTGCATCTGCTCGAATAACTCTGAATGGCCTCGCTGGTACGGAAAAGACCAATCTTTTCTCTTCTGATATGCCCCAGCCTACGGGACCTCTGTGGGGATAGTCCCGGAAGGGAAATCTGCAGATCTGTTCCTTGATGGTCTGATATACCGTGCCTCAGCGTTCTGAACTTCTGAGAGATACTTCACCTCACTCGCTTCTCGCACGAACCTTGCGCGCTTAAGATGGTCTGCCCCCTGACTGCAATGACCTTACCCCTGATTATCTGATTCAGAGTAGTACCTCCTGACTACGCCGTATTCGCCTGAATCTCAACCTGATTGCCCCAGAATAACTGACTTCGAAAAGCTGACCTGACTGGGGATCACAATAAAGCTTGCCCCTGCTCTCGGAACATTCGGGCGTTCTGCATTCTATCTTGACCATACTTTCCACTGTAGGAAACTTTCCTGCTGTCCAGCGCTTACTCGCAAGTAAAACAAGTTGTTCGGCGTAAAAGATGTATTAATGCAACACATATGACAGCTTTGACATCCAATCTGTTCACTGGGAAAAGGAAAAACAGTTTATAGCATATGATGCACAAAACATTTATCAACATCAGTACCAACATGGTAAGAGGAACCTTTTAGGGGTCAGAATCGACGCGACCTTTACCGGAGTATGCTTTCGAAACAACCTGCTTCAATTAGGACTTTCGGAGGTTGTAACATGGTCAGGTTCACGGTTTTGAAGGAAAGGATAAAGGTTCAAAACTATTTTAACCCACCCGTTCTCCTTGATGTTCTCCCATCCTACGTTCAGCTAATTCGACCTTAGCGCTCACCTCTCAGAGGCTGAAAAAATAGGAATGATAGTTCGAGAAACTTTTGGATTTTGGAGTGACAGCCACTCACTCTTTCGTCTTTGACATTGGTGGTCACACGACTCGTATTTCCATCGAGGATTTTTCTTTTGATCCTTTTCATCTTTCTCTTTTCATATCCCTAACTTTTGCCTGGACTGACTCCTTTTGAGTTTCTTTTGATTTTTTTTTTTTTTTTTTTTTTTTTTTTTTAAGTCCAGCGGGATGCCCTCATTTTTGCCTAAGTCATTTGTTTTGAAGTTTCCTTGACTTAGCGGGCTTTTGACTCTTCTTTTTCGTTTTTTTTTTCTTTTTTCTCTCTTTCGAACAAGTCGTATGACACTGGTTGTTTGACTCTTTGGGGAATGATGAGGCCGTCCCCCTCTTGATTGAACCATTGTGGTCTTTTAGGCACGACCTCTAGGGACGTGATTGATCCTCGAACGGACACTCCTCTTGCAATTTGGACGCTCGGTCAAATTAGCTAACACCTACCCTGCCCCAGGTTAAAGATCGAGGGTTTTTTCATTTTTAGAAAGAAACTCCTACTGCAAGGCTCAAAGGGGTTGACAAGGGATTATCTTCCTTATATCTCCGGTGTTTAGGGATTTGAAACAATGCCTGTACATCATCAACAGGTTTTATCTCAAAAGCATACAATATCGGTAGTTGCATGTCGGTCACTTTCGTCATCCTCCCCAAATTCTTCTTAACCAAGTGTTGGACATTTGTAAAAACAATTAGTGAACACGACTAGATTCAATCAAAACATGCATATTTATTTCATTATCATCAATTTGAATGAAAACAACAAGTTTACAAACAAGCTTACAAATTCAAACAGGAAAGCAACTACAAATGTAAAGAAATGACAAGCTAAAACAAAGAAAAATGGTAGCTTCCGAGAACTGGGCTTTCATATCTGCCCTGCTGCTGAACCAGCTATCTTTATTAGAGGCAATTCGATGCTGTCCTGATCTGCTTTCAACGACCCAACCAAATTATAGAGCCCTTCCTCCTTCATTCAGATGATTTGGGGACCTCTTGGCCCGAAGCTGATTGCTGCACTATCGAGCAGATCCTGCACTTTGTGCTTAAAAGCATGGCAACCTTCTATATCGTGACCCGGGGCTCCAGAATGAAACTCACAGTGCTTGCTTGCATCATAACCAAACGGGGGAGCTCCCGTTATTGGCGCCAGAGTTCTTTTCTCTACCAGATTCAATCCCAACAATGTCTGCAACAACTCGGCATATGTTGAGGGAGGCTTCTCGAACGCTCTTCTCGGTTTACTACCCTGGAATCTTCGTTGAGCCTGCTGTGCCCCCTGCTGAGGCTGCTGCTGCTGGTATCGGGTTGACCCTTGAACACCCTTTGTATCAAATGCAACATTAGTTTCTTGACCTTCAATGTACTGATTAGCGCTCTCCTTATGCTTAACCATTTTCTTTCTTAGATCTGCCCCAGGAATAGGCAACAGTTGTGGGCCTGGAGATTCTGACACCATGGAGTCCAGGATACGCTTCTGACCCACTGCAGCTTTAGAAACGTCTGTCATCTTAGCATCGATCGAGACAGGAGCAATGTGCACTGCTACGCCGCCCGGCGTGAATTCAATATCGTGCGAGTCAATCAGGTCTTGAACATTGTGCTTAAAAGCATGACAACCCTCGATGTCATGTCCGAATGCCCCAGAATGAAACTCACATTGCTTATTGGCATCGTACCCATGAGGAAACACTCTCGTTGGTGGCGCCAACGTTCTCTTCTCCACCAGATTAAACCTCAATAAGGTCTGCAAGAGCTCAGCATAGGTCATAGGTGGTGCCTCAAACATTCTCTTTGGCTTCCCTTCCTGGATCCTCTGTTGAGCCGGATGTATCTTCTGTTGCTGCTGCTCAGGTTCCATATGCACAGGTGGCGTGAGCTTCTTCATTGCGGCTTCAAATAGCTGATCGTCTTCTTTCCTAAGCACATTCTTGACTACTTCCATGATCAAGCTCATTTGGGTCTTCAGCTGACTGTTCTCCTCCTTGAGAATCTTCTGCTCCAGACGCATCTCTTGCATGTCTCTCATCATCTGCCCCAGCTGGCTTTGGACTTCGATCAATTCAAACTGATTCTGTTCCATGTCTCTGAAGGAATTCTTGCAACAAACTGGATGATGAGGAAATAAGGCCCACGGTTCTGATATACCTGCTAAATGATAATGCAGCGCAGAAAGCAAACACATATTCACAACGAGACAAAGAGAAACTCAAGCTATAAGCACACAGACAAACATCTCCCACATATGTACAACCAACAAAATCAGCAAGTGAGCACAAATGAGTATGAATATAACGACCCCAGCCAACAATCCTGGCGGTGGTCGGCAAATACTAGTGCATAAAAGCTAAACGGGTTAAGCAGAGAAAACAGATGCGGCATCCGGCGCAAAAACCTCTAGAAATTTCTCCCATATTCAACTGAACTTTCTGATTGACAATCTTCAGAGCACACACTTCCTGTGGAGTCTTCCATGACATTAACTGACGAACCCCCACAACTGGAAGATGGAAAATCATTAATCTGAACACAACCCTGAGGAGTGATGCAAATACGATTAGAGTCTAACAGATCTTGAATCTGACTTCTAAGCACTTTACAATCATTTGTTGAATGCCCCTGTGCCCCATCATGGTACTCACAGCGGGCGCTGGCATCAAAACCTGGAGGATACGGTGGAATCACCGGCTTAGTTTCTTTCGGCACTATCAATCCACTTCTGACCAGATCTGGCAACAACTGACTGTACGACATCGGTAGCTGAGTAAACTGCCTTTCAGGTTTCCTTGGTCTTCGTGGGGCATGCTGACGCGATCGGCGATAGGATGATCGTTGACTTGAAATGTCTGAAAACTGATCCTGAGATGCTAGAGATTCTGAGGTGGCGTCATCTCCTTCCCACTCTTCTTGAGAACTGACAACTGACTCAATCTTATTAACTGGGACGTAAGGAACACCTCGAAACTTTCCACTCCTGAGTCCTCTCTCAACAATCTCTCCCAGCCTCATCAGGCCCACAAAGTTTGTGCAACTGAACAATTTGTCAAAATAATGGCCTTTCAGAGTACCCAGGAAGATGTCAACCAGTTCTCTTTCCGGAAGCGGTGGTCGAACACTAGCAGCCAATTCCTTCCATCTTCGCAAATACGCTCTGAATGATTCATTCTCCGCTTGAGACAATTCTTGCAGATCTACGAGACTAGGAGTCAAATCCAAGTTGTAATCGTATTGCTTCATGAAAGCTCTGGCTAAGTCCACCCATGATCGAATCTGATTACTCTCTAATTGCACATACCATCTCAGGGATGCCCCAGTCAGGCTATACTGAAAGCAATGGATCATCAATTTGTCATTTCTCATAAACGAAGTCATCCTCCGACAGAACATCATCAAATGCAACTTTGGACAGCTATCTCCCCTGTATTTTTCAAATTCCGGCACTTTGAACTTATACGGCAACACGAGGTCAGGAACCAAACACATGGCCACAGCATCCAGGTTGACGGCATCTTTCGCTTCCAAGGCTTTCATTTGCTCTTCCAACACTCGGAGTCTTCTACCATCGTCAAGAGCTCTTGGATCTACTAACCCTATCACTGGAATATCTCTTCGGGAATTCATCACAGGGAAAGCAACACATTGATTGTTAACGGGAGGATAACGTTCATTTTGGGCGACAAACTGCTCATGCCGATCTCTGTTCTCAACAGTTGGCTGTACAACTTGGTCTGCAGTAAGATTGTTCGCTTGCGGGAAGCCTTCCATAGAATCATACTGATGGTTGGACGCCATAGTAAACCCTGCCTGGGTGTCAGGAACCTGGAAATTGCCTTCAGACATAGTTGCCAATTACCTGTAACGGACTACACTGCTTGATTCTGCTCAAATCTGCTTCAGCCCGTTGGTCGTCTTCAACACTCCACTCTTGCCTCAAACAATTCCCCGAGAATCACTTTCTGGTGAAAACAAAGGCTGGATAAGTGCTCTGACCTGCTAGAGAAATGCTATGCAGTATGATTTATGCAAACAAAAATACAAAAATGCTAACGTGCATGTGTGTATTGGAGATATTTTCCCTCCAATTCCAGTGTCAGTGGTAGCAAGACGAGATAAGCCATAAAGACAATATTTGGAAAAACCCTCATATATTGATTAGAATAACTGTCTTGTCAAGAAGCTACATAACTATGCTCCATACAGCTGATATGACAAAGAGGATCCCAGCCAACATGCCTGGTGGTGATCCCAACATACAGAATAAGAGAGAAATCAAATACGGGTACGGTTGCGGAAGTCCTCGACCATCTTCTTTGTCTCTGCATGATCTGGTTGATAAATCAAACCTTCTATCAGTCGATCCCTCTTCCTGACCGTCCCCTGGATGTCTCTGACAAAGTCTTCCCAAGCCTTATCATTGGCACCGCCCCCAGGTTTGGGTCTCTTGGCATCTGCTCTATGCTGGAAATCTTCCAAATTCTTCATGGCATCTGTCAGCTTGCGCTCGGCCTCGTATCGGCGACAGGCTTCTTCTTCAAGCTCTTCGTTCTTCACTTTGACCTGTTCTTCTAACTGAGCAATCTGTGTCTTCAGCTCTTCTTCTCGCTCCTTGCGCTTGGTCATAGTGAGATCCCAGTGTTCTCTGAACTTGGCTAGCTTTGTGTAGGCCCTTTCCAGCTCTTGCTTCTTAGTGGCCAACACACTACTAACTGAGTCGACATCTAACTCCAGACGCTTCTTGGTTTCAGTCAATTCCAATAGCGTAGTCTTCAGATGTTTCAGAGTTTCAGCCTGTTGCTTAGAAACATATCCTGTTTCAATCTTTTCATGCCGAAGCTGGGCATTCTCCTGCTCTAAAGCCTCTTTAGCCCTTGCTATCTCTTCTTTCTCCGCCATCAGCTGCTTGTAAACCTGCATGTCCACAGTGGTAGGCTCCTCCACCGGAGGAGGATGCAATGGCTGAACTGCTGGATACGGCATAAGGAACTTCACAGCTCGCTCACGAATCCATTCTACATATGGGCTAGGAACTCGAGTATCCCCTCTGCTACCTGAAAGCTTCCCTTTCTTGTGCAAGTTCTTCCAGGCTTTCTCAAGTTTGGTCAGCATCTCTTTCCCTATTGCCCCAGTGAGATACAGAGATTCCTGTATCTCCTCGGGCTTTGGCGCTCCTTGAGGTACATACCCAAATTGCTTGATCAATAAGGAAGGGTTATAGTTGACACAACCTTTCCTTCCTATTAACGGAACATTCGGGAATCCTTCGCCTTTGAGTATGACTTCAGCTCCAAATACCTCTTTATTGGTCCATACCACGTTCTCAGCAGTCAATCCCATTAAGCGCTCGGGCCATCCTAGAGAATTGATAGATGTGACAAACGGGCCTGACTTAGGCATATGACTGGTGAACCACCTGCATAGGAGAGGTACACAGCAAGACACATTCCTTCCTCGTCGCTTTTCATTCTGATAATGAGTTGAATGGTGGATATCCCCCAGCAAAGTAGGAATTGGGTTTCCCGCAGCCAAAATATAGAAGGCATCAGAATCAACAAAATCAGGAATGTTCGGGAACAATACGATGCCATACACACATACAGCAAGGATGACGTCAAAAACACCCCAGCTACCCTTCTGGGCATACTCTCGAGCCTTCTCCACTAAGACATCCAACGGGAATCCCCATACATCTCCTCTTCTGATCATTTTCCCAGACAGCTCAGACTCTTTCAAGCACAGGATGGCAGAAAGCTCAGCCAACTTAGGCTCAGCGTCCGTACGATAAAAAGGCATCTGCTCACGGATCGGTATATCCAGAAGTGCAGAGTACTCCTCCAGGGTAGGAGCCAAAACAAAGTCGGGAAATACAAAACACCTGAGCTCCGCGTCGTAGAACTGTAACAGAGTATAGATGCCGCTGGTCTCGTAGGCAGATGGCTGATAAACGTAGGTCAGAATCCTCCCATATCTCTTTCTGAAGTCACCCATTCCCCTCTTCTTGGCAATAGCAATCAACTCTAACAATAGACTGATATTCGGCGACGGAAACTTATAGGGCAATACTCTCTTCAGGTTTTCCATGTCTTGCTAGGAACAGACACCAGAACTGGAAGGGAAAATATGTACCTGCAATACACACACGTTAGTTGAATGCAGATGGTAATGCAATGATGCAATATGATAAATAATGCAATCTGTGAACACAGGGGCTATGCTGTAGCCTGAAGAGGAACATCTCTGTGATCAAGAACAGAAAACCAATCACGGTCATCAGAACCTCATGCCACTAACTACCATCTGATACTCAAAATATCAATCCCCCTGGTAAGAAAACTAACTGAACCTCTGTATTTGACGAGAATACCATCTCATAATAGCCTCAACCTCAGATAAGAAACCCATCTGACCCAGTCAACACACCTGGAGATGAATCAAGAACACCATCTGATAACTACTGAATCATGGTTTCTGAAGGCCAGTTTTCCTGCAATAACCCAGTCCCTCTCACAGGTAGGATAGACCTAATCCACGGACAAAGGTACGGCATCCTATGCGGTCATCAGCGTCACAGACTTTCATGAATGACGATACGATTCCCAGAAGGAGTGGCATCATCAAGTCATGAAGAGGCCTCACTTAGCTGACTTCCAAATGATCGGTCCCCAGAGTCGACAATCCTCACGTCTGGACTCCCCACAGATCCTCAGGACCGGAAAGGAGCGCCTCTGCAAGAATCTCGTCTGAGCGCAGATTTTCGTAGGGAACTGTGCCTGCTCAGCAGACAGGTTCGTCTACTACTTCTCCGCAACTATATCTAGGTGTGCACTCAAGCCCAGGTCCGGCTTTCACTCACAGTAACATCCCTTTGCCCACAGCAATAATCATAATGCTGGAAAATAAATGCGGAAAGGTAAAGGTACAGAAAAGTAAAGTGCAGAAAAGTAAAACACAATATGCACAACACCCAACAAATAAACATCCAAGCGCTAGGATTGACTCGCGCAGGGGATGGGAAACGGTCCCAGCATAAGGGATGGGAAAAGTCCCTAGATGCTATAAGTCCCCAGCAGAGTCGCCAGCTGTCGCTACTGCGAAAATCGGCGCCGGCTTGACAGGAGAGTCGCCACCGTGCGTTATTTATCCCTCAGAGCGGGAAAGGAAACGCTCGAAGTAAACCTCGCAAAGACGGGAAAAAGGTATGGTCATCGCAACCAAAACCTGGATTCGGGAGTCGGTTACGCAAGGGGAAGGTATTAGCACCCCTCACGTCCATCGTACTCGATGGGATCCACGCTTGGTGTTTATAGGTAAAAGGGTGTGTTATCTATCTACGCTAATGGCTGGTCTGAAAAGAAAATAAAAGGACAGGACTCGACAGAACATACGGTGTTCTGGGCCTACGTATTCCCTCGTGCAATGGGAAAGTCAGAGTCAACATAGTTCGACTTCCTACGTCTAAACGGGGGAAAGGTTGCTCGCCAGGACATCGCGTCCTGTGCCTACGTACTTCCATCTGATATGAAAGATCAGAGCAAACGTAGTTCGGCTAACTACGGGTAAACAGGGGCTCTCACACAGCAGTGAGAAAACAACTGGTCTCTAAGGCTCGGGAACCTACAAATACGATCTGGTCTCAAATGCACTCGGGCAGGAGAAAGGGATAACAATTAGTCGTTAGCGGGAAAGTCTCGATCGCACAGCCGCGAGAGAACAAAGGTTAGTCGTTAGGGTGCTCGCTAGGATATCGCATCCTATGCCTACATATCTTCGTCTGGAACGAAGAATCAGAGCAGCTGTAGTTCAGCTAACTACGGGTCAAGCTACTCAAAAGCTCCTACAGAAAGGAAAGGGAAACCCTAAAAACTATAGCTGAGAAACAGGGGAATCTACCTACTGCTATCACACCTGGTTGACCATCCTAATGTCTATCATAACAACTCCGCAGCGGAGAAGTCAGAGCTCCTAAGGGATCATGGCAACAGGACTAAACTACAAACAAGAAACTGCAAAGTAAAGAAGTATTGAAAATATGCATGAATGCAACGACTAAACAAACAAGGCACGAAGGCCGCAAACCACAGAGGCAAGGGAGCTCAGCTCTACCAAATACCAACAAGCAAAGCCACGCAATAACAAACAAGCAGAAGGAGGACCACCTCAACTTCTCATGCACACAAAGTCTACTTCTAAGATGCACCTATTCAGAACTATCTAGATGAACACCTAAGTCTAATGCAACATAACATCACACAAGTCAAACAACACAAAGAGACTAACCCTGAGCAGGGCCTCCACCTATAAAACAAAAAGCTATTCCTGGTCAAGGCCCCTAACAAACCTGAAACAAGCTCCTGATCTATCTCTAAACAGAACTCTATCCAACACCCTAAGCAAAGATCTAAGCAACAATCTAATCAAAACCTTAAGCAAGAGGAATCAATCCCAGTCTCCAAGCTTCAGAACAAGCTTATCAGAGAAAGGAAGCTAAGCAGACAAGCCCATAGTGCTTTCCTCAGGAAAGTACCAGGAGGTTACTACTCAGGAGTCATATCCTATGCGGCTCGACAACTGTGATCAGTTTACATTCCTCCTCAGGAGAAACTAAACTCACATGAAGGCTCCGGCATCACTGGATATTTGAGAAAACCTATATGCACTAAGGGAACTAAGTGAACAGACTCATAGGACCTTCCTCAGGAAAGTGCTAGGAGGCTGACACTTAGGAATTGTATCCTACGTGGCTCAACAACTGTGATCAGTTTACATTCCTCCTCAGGAGAAATTAAACTCACAAGTTGGCTCCAACATCACTGGATACTTGAGAAATCCTAGACAAACTACTGGAACTAAGTGAATAGACCCATAGGACCTTCCTCAGGAAAGTACTAGGAGGCTTCCACTTAGGAATCGTATCCCATGTGGCTCAACAACATGTGATCAGTTTACATTCCTCCCCAGGAGAAATTAAACTCACAAGTCGGCTCCGACATCATTGGATACTTACGAAAGAGGTGAGAAGAAAGAATGAAAGTCATTCATAGCGCCTTCCTCAGGAAAGTACCATAAACTCCCTTTAAACTTCAGGATCTCGAACCTCACAAACAGACAACAAGCTCCTAGACTAAGCCTCAATCCACTGCATCCTTGCAAGCTCCATCAGGACTGCCACCAGCTCCTATCCTTGAGAAGAACCCACAGGCCAACAAACCACAAGAGACTATCTCTGAAGTTCAACCACAGTTGAACTTCAAAGTCAGAAGTCACCAAGACTTCTCCTATCTTCAGGCTCAGACAAATCACATCAGGACTCCCTACAAAAATCTATCAAAAATCTAATGGGAGACCTATATGGCTCTAGGATAACATACTGAAAAATCAGAACAAGATTCAACACCAGATGAAAGAACTAAAATCGGCAACACAGACATGTCCACAGACCAATTTATTCAACATCAATAATAGTGAAAAAATGCAATTAAAATGAAAATGCATGATTGAGCTAATGTTTCTGCACTATAAAATTCTACACTGAATTACGAGTCTACAGAAAAAAGAACGGAATTATTTGACTAAATCTACCATTTTTTATGAATTTTCTAATGATATGCATGCATTGAAAATATTAAAAAAAACATCAATTAAAATGGAAAATATACAAAAAATAACAAACAAAAATAAAATGTCATTTTTATTTTTATATGATTTTCTAAACACTATGATGAAATGGTAGAAAAAAGAATTATTAAAAAAATCACTTGTTTACATTTTATTATGAATTATTTAATATGCAAGGAAAATAAAAGAAATTGAAAGAAATAAAATTGAAATAAACTGGAGGGGGGTTTAAACAGCAAAGAATTCAGTTTAATCTACATTGGGCCCTGATCCTGGGGGGTGCCATCAGCAAATGGGCACAAGGCCCAGGTTTGTTAAACAGAAAAAAACAAAAAAACTGAAATGCACACAGGGGGGGGGAGGGGGGGCAGCGCTAGTAAGTTCTCAGTTATTACTATTACTGGGCTTACGCCCAGGGGGTGCTATTAGTAATTAGGGCCTAAGGCCCAAGTCCACTCATCCAGATCTCACACACGGGGGGGGGGGGGGGGGGGGGGGGGGGGGGGGGGGGGGTAACGAGCAATTGAGGGGTGTAGCGTTCAGAAAACGCGTTTGGACTTAGCCCAATACCCCAACCCTAACCCAACTATCTGCTGAACAAAACCTAATCCTCTCCCAAACCCTAACACTGTTCATCAATCTAACCCCCAAACCCTAGCCGTTTTCGTCATCTTCCTCCTCTATCTCTTCTCTGCAACTCATCCCTATCTCCCAATCCATTCCCAGAAAACAAGAACCTCAACAAGACTTCACACACCTCTCTCACGAGGAAACAAACCCTAACTTACAATCAACTACCTAATCTGGATCTAATAAGCCAACATGCAAACCTCAAACGAAACTCATGATCTAGACGAACAAACCAATAATGGAGGCGATGGAGAAGACGAACCTGAGACGATGGAATTGCTAGAATTCTCTGACGGCTTGATGAAAATCGTCGCGAGAGAGTAAGATCTTGATGAAGTTCTTTACAAATCTTTGGAGCTGGTGAATCTTGTACAGATCTGGGGATGGTCTAGATGCACGTTGTTGAAAGTCATTGATGGATCCAAGAGATTCTGGATGATGATGAACGTAGACGGTTATGATGAATCTTGGAGCGTTCTGGAAATTCTGGGATGAGGATGATGGCGTTCTGGAAAAGTGGATGAAGATTGCTGGCGTTCTGGAGAATTTGATGAAGAACGATGAAGGTGAACGAAGGAGCAAGATGAAGATTGTTGGCGTTCTGGAGATTCTTGGATGTTTGCAGATTCCGGTGAGTGAGACGGTGGTCGGAGGTAGTTGACGGTGGCCGGCGGTGTGCGGTTAGGGCTGATGCATGGCCGCCGGTGGTTTTCTGGTGAAGCTCCGGTGAATGATGGCGAGGTGACAAGTGTCTCAGGGAGGTGGTTGCATGGGATACGCGTGTCCTAGGGGAGAGAGTCAGAGGGTGGCGTGGCAGAAGCACACTGATTACGCGTGGGCTCTTCTGGCACGCATGCAATAATGGAACCTGGGGCCTTCTGCAGTTAACACGTGGGGCTTTATATGTGCTGACAAGTGTCCCTTTGGCCAAAAACCTGCACCAAAAAAGCATTGGACTGACTAGATGTTGGGCCTCAGAAAAGAGCACTCTGGCCCACACGAAAATGACAGCAAAAACTGTAAAAAAACTGGATTAAACTAAACCTGATTAATGTCTAATTAACACTAATTAATCTAATGATTGACTAATAAAACTCTAAACAAAAATTAAGCCCTAATCAAATCTAGAAAAATTAAAACTCTAATTACTCTATTCAAACCTAATTAAATCTAAAAAAACAATTAACCTAATTAAACTCTAAAAAGTGATTAAGAACCTAATTAACTCTAAATCAATCTAATTCCTACTAAAGTTCTACCATCACTTAATATCTATTAAAATCTATCATTAATAAAAGAAAAACTATATTATTCTCTATATTATCTAAAAACAATTAAAACTCTACTAATCCTAATTTATCATTCTATTTAATATGCTAAGAAAAATTCACTAATATTCTAAAAAAGATAAAAGCTATTTAAACTCTATTAAAAATTCTACAAATGATTAAAATCTATTTAAAATATTCTATAAAATTCTAAAAAGAGGATTAAGCTATTAAAATATTCTATAAACCTATTTAAATTCCAGAAAAATCTATAAAGCCTATTAAAAATTCACAAAAGTCTATAAAAATCCTAAAAATGCAGATGAATGCAAATGACCGCCATAAAAGCGCACACGAGACCAGATTGAATCGAACAGAGATCCCCGGGCATCAGAATATCCCCAAAATTACTGTGCAAGCTAAAAATCACTGAGGAGCGCACAATTTCCCGAAAATAAAACCCCGATAATCTGGACTGAATCTGCCATATCTGATAGACGAAAGTCAAGCTGTAAACTCTGATATCCCCTGCTTGTGCACAAATATCACATGTCTGAGCTGCGAATATGAATTTAAACCATGAGTCAGATAGGAGAATCGGTTGGTCAAATTTTAGGGTGCAACAAAATGCCTTCTGGAAATCCTCGTTCTAGATAATCGCCTGATCTTTCTTTAACAGTTTGAACATCGGTTCACACGTGGCCGTGAGCTGAGAAATAAACCTTGCAATGTAGTTTATTCTGCCTAGGAAACCACGAACTTCTTTTTCAGTTTTTGGCGCTGGCATTTATTGTATTGCTTTTATCTTCGCAGGATCAACCTCAATGCCTCTTTCACTCACGATGAACCCCAGTAGTTTTCCGGACCGTACTCCGAAAGTACACTTGTTAGGATTCAGCCTCAACCTGAATTTCATAAGCCTCTCAAAAAGCTTCAGCAAATTGACCAGATGTCCCTCCTCCGTTTGGGACTTCGCAATCATGTCATCAACATAGACTTCAATCTCATGATGAATCATATCATGAAACAAAGTAACCATAGCTCGTTGGTAAGTGGCCCCTACGTTCTTCAGACCGAAAGGCATTACCTTGTAGCAAAATGTTCCTCGTAGTTTTCTCCATGTCCTCCGGCGCCATCTTGATCTGATTGTAGCCGTAGAAGCCATCCATGAACGAAAATACGGAGAACTGAGCTGTATTGTCGACCAACATATCAATATGAGGCAGCGGGAAATCATCTTTAGGGCTTTCCCTATTCAAATCCCGATAATCGACGCACATTCGTACCTTACCATCCTTCTTCGGTACATGCACTATGTTGGCGACCCACGGAGGGTAAGTGGTGACCGCTAAAAAGCCAGCATCAAGCTGCTTTTGAACTTCTTCTTTGATCTTAACGGCCATATCTGGTCGCGTCCGCCTAAGCTTCTGCTTAACGGGAGGACAATCTTCTCGCAGCGGCAAGTGATGGACCACAATGTCAGTGTCAAGTCCGGGCATATCTTCGTACAACCAAGCAAAGATGTCACTATACTCTCTCAGCATCTCGACCAATCTCTGCTTGACATCACTCTGCAATGCAGCCCCTATCCTGACGTTCCTGACAAGTTCTTCAGAACCCAGATTCACAATCTCGATCTCTTCTTCATGAGGCAGGATAACTTTCTCTTCTTGTTTCAATAAGCGGGCCAACTCTTCGGGAAGGTCATCGTCTTCATCAATCTCTTCTTCGGCTTGATAGATCGGGCAATCGAAGTCGAAGTGAGTCGTAGAAGGTCCAGAGTCGATGTCATCTGCTATGTGGATCCTGCAATAACAAGGGTTAAGCTTAAAAGAAGGATATGCAGGTTAGCACAAACCCCATTGCCATTTTATTATTTTTCAAAACAAATATAAAACAGGAATAACAGAGATCACAACATTTGAATACGAAGAAAAACGCCTTTTGATTTATTGGTAAAATGCATGTACATAATCAAACAAGGCCCTGACAATAAAACCACTATGCCCCGGGTAGAACATAGGGTTGTACAACGATTGGAGAAAAGTAAATCATTACTCTTTGCTTGTCATTTGGATGATATCCCTAGTGGACCAGTTGTTGAGGCTCTCACCTGGTTTGCTTGGCTGGATCCATGAGTCTAGGTCGCAATCACTGTCTTTGTCATCTTCAGACACTGCGTTGACGCTTTCAAATATCACCCCGCCACTGGTAAACTGGATCGGCCCTTTACCTCGCGACGCACTGCTAGAAGAGGAGGCTTCAGCCGTAGGAGAGTATCCTAACCCGAACTTGTCTTGCTTGTTAGGTATCTCCAGAATTCACCCCCAGCCTGGGGTAGATCCGGCTTGAACAACGGCTCGGGCTTCCTTGAAGGAGGAGAGAGTCATCTCTGGTTTCTCAGTGATAGAAGGAGCTACGCTCTTGACTTTAACAGCCTCGAACTCCTAACATAGGGTTTCGTGGATTTCCCCATCCATCTCAACATACTTGAAGGACGACAAATGGCTCACCATTATATCTTCCTCGCCACATACAGTCACGATGCTACCTCCGACAACATACTTGAGCTTCTGGTGTAACGTGGAGGTCACGGCACCCGCAGAATGGATCCATGGCCGGCCCAAGAGACAGCTGTAGGCAGGCATGATGTCCATAATGTAAAAGACCGCGCCGAATGTTTCCGGCCCGACTTGGATTGGCAACGTCACCTCCCCAAAAACATGGCGTTTGGTTCCATCAAATGCTTTCACAACCAGATCACTGGGTGTGCAAATCAATCTGCGAGTATCTAACTTCATCAATGCTTTCTTCGGAAGAACATTGAGTGATGACCCCGTGTCCACCAACACGTGAGACATAATCGTTCCCCTGCACTCTATCGAGATGTGCAGGGCGCTGTTGTGATTCCTCCCCTTCGGCGTCAGCTCTAGGTCAGTGAACCCTAACCCATTTCCAACATTCACGTGGGCTACGACCCCCTCTAACTGGTTTACCGATATTTCCTACGGTACATACGTGGCATTCAACACCTTTAGCAGTGCGTTGCGATGTAACTCAAAACACAGCAACAAATTCAGGATGGAAATTTTTGAGGGTGTTTGATGGAGATGATCCACGATCTTATAGTCACTCTTTTTAATCAACCTCATAAACTCTTCGGCGTCTTTAACAAGTAAGTCTTTTTCTACCCCACGAGGGGTCTCTTCAACTACTTTACTCTTTCCCTTATCAGTTACTTCAGCTTCGTCCGCTTTGTCCGTCACAACCTCAGGTGGAGCGAACACTCTTCCACTGCGAGTAATTTCGCTAATGCCCACTAGGTCATCCACACGTGACCCTGAGGGTTCCAATTCCAACTTCCGTCCGTTGCAGTAGACGTCTGCCCCATAATGCCATGGGACATCGTTAGTGCTTTCGAAAGGTATCGGCCCAGCTTTGGTGATAGTAATTGTGGGCGGCCTGGGTGCAGAAATAGTTATCGTCCGACGAGGGATGGTGATGGTGGCAACCTCATTATTTTGCTTCAGCATTACCTCTCCCGATCCGCTTTCGGCCCTTCGGCTAAACTGCAGGATTCCTTCGGTCATCAGACTTTGAATCCCCTCTATCAACTGTTCACATCCATCAGGACTTGTCGCACAGCCCATACACAGCTCTCCACAACCTGGAAAGAAACCCTTTTTCATCAGCTTAGCTTTAACGAAGCTAAGCGGCGTCTTCAGATCTCTGACGTCAGTCAACAAATCCAAGCTCTTGTCTTCAATAATGGCGTTTACCCCACCTCCCCTATGATTCGGCATAGGGTTCTTCGTGACGTTTGGCACATTATCTGAGAAATTGATGATCTTAGCGTCCACCATGTCCTGCACCTTATGCTTGAAGGCTTTGCAATTTTCTATCGTGTGGCCTGGTGCCCCTGAGTGAAATTCGCAAGTCGCATTCGCATCATAACCTGGCGGAGGTGCCCCTGTCAAGGGAGCCAAGGTTCTCTTCTGGATCAGCTGTAACTGGAGCAGAGTCTGTAATAGCTGAGCATAGGACATGGGCGGTGTCTCGAGGTGACGGCTCGATAGAGGTGCCCTGTTCTGATACTTTCTGTACCCTTGTTAGTTCGGCTGCTGCTGCTGTTGTGGCTGTTGGACTGCCGGGATAGTTATGCAGGCCCTTGCCTTTCCTTCGAGCGTTGGACACGGCGCTCGTCTCTCCTTCCCTTATTTTGCCACCATAAGGTTTCTTTCCTCCTCCAGCTGAGGACAGATCACCTTGAATTTTCCCCAGCTTGATCCCATTTTCAACGTGCTCACCCGTGATAATGAGATCTGAGAAGCTTCTAGACATACTGCTGACCAATTTCTCGTAATAAACCCCTGGGAGGGTGGCTACGAACATTTCAACAAGCTCCCGTTCAACCATCGGCGGCTGAACCCTAGCTGCTAATTCACGCCACCGCTGGGCGTATTCCTTGAACCCTTCGTTGTTCCTCTATGACAGATTCTGCAGTTGGACCCGGTTCGGAGCCAAGTCACTGTTATATTGGTAGTGGTGCACAAATGCTTCAGCAAGTTCCTTCCATGTGCGCACACTGGTAGGTTCCAGGCTCATGTACCATTCCAGGGAGGGCCCGGACAGACTGTCCTGAAAGAAGTGCATCAGCAACTTCTCGTCCTCAGAATGAGCGGACATTTTCCGGTAATATGATCTCAAATGGACACGAGGGCAAGTGGTGCCCTTGTACTTCTCAAAGTCAGGTACCTTGAACTTGGGAGGCACCTTGAAATCAGCAATCAGTCCCAACTTGGACATATCAACACCCATGGTGTTCTGGTTCTCGAAATTCCTCATCTTGTCCTCGAGTGCCTTAAACCTTAGCCGTGCTTCAGCAGTCAGCTCCCCTTCAGCACCTCTCTGTGAGAACACATCGTCTTGACGGTCTTCTAACCATGGCTGAGGCCCATACAGATTTCCAACACCTGTGTTGCCGTTGCCCAGCCCAACATTGACATTAGCTTCGAAATTCCCATTACCGACGCTAGTCGTATTACCATTGAGCCCCATGTTAGCGATCACATTGCCGTTGGCACTACCGTTCGCCCCAGTCACGGGGACGCCATTCTGAGGAGTTTCAACAGGTGGAGGGGTTGGCACAGTCCCACCATGGAGTACACCATTGATGTCGACCCTTGAAATCAGAGGCTGAACCAAGGTTCTGAGCTGATCCTGGCCGTTGGCGACCGCTTGCATGAGCTCCATGAAGCGTTCCATCCTTTCTCGGAGTTCTTGAACGTCAGTTTGCATTTGCTCCATAACTCTGGCTTGATTTGCTCTGGTCGGATAGCGGTGGATAGGTCTCTGATCAATCCTGGAACAACCTGAAACAACCTGTATACACAAGAGGGTTAGAAAAACGACAAGGTGCTCGTCATGCAAATGCAAACGTGTGTCTGTGCGTTAGGGAAATATCCCCCGATCCTAGTGCCTGAGTGCCAGTGCCGATAATAAGAAGTCTGAGTCCAGTCATGGAAATAACATCTCATATATACGAAGAAAGCCCATCAAGGCAGTACATAACGTCACTGAGTACAAGAAGAATCACTAGCATGACCTCGACCAACAAGCCTGGTGATGGTCAGCATACAACAATGATCAACATAAAAGGATTACAAATAGTCAAGCACAGCCACGGGCGTGAAACTCTTCTAACAACCCCTTCGTTTCTGGATGATCAGGCCGAGTGAGCAACCCTTCGACGAGTAACTCCCTTTGCATAATGGTGTATTGGAGACCTTCAATCGAATCTTCCCATGCTCCTTCACTGAAACAATCTTCTAGCTTCCGCTTCTTGGATTCAAACATCAGTTTGCACTCCTTTAGGTTTGCAAGAGCCTTGTTTAGCAGGCCTTCAGCGGCATATCTGCGAGCGGTTTCTTCATCAAACCTCTCCTCACTAGCCTTCACCTGGGCTTTCAATTTGAAGATCTGTTGCTTCAGTTTATCCTCCCGTTCTTTGCCGTTGGCTAGGGTGGCCTTCCAATGCTGATTAAACTTGGATATTCTCTGATACGCTTCATCCAAGTGCTGCTTCTTGGTGGCCAGTACGTCATTGACAGCTTTGAAGTCCCGGCCCAAGCGCTCACGCTCAACTATTTGCTTAGTCAAATTCGTCCCTAACCGGTTCACCAGCTCTGTTTGCCTCTTGAAGGATTAGACGGCTTCGCTTTTCTCGCTTCTGAGTTGAGCCAATTCTTTCTCCAGTTCTTCATTTGCCTTCTTCAGCTCGTCTCGACACCTGATTATGCTGCTGAATAGGCACGGTGGTAGGCTCTTCAACCACTGGAGGGCTTTCTGGCTTGGCAGGAAGAAACGACATCCCTATAGCATCTGCTCTGGCTCCGATCCAAGTCACATATGGAGCGTAAGCCTGGCTATTACTCTTTCCCAGCAACGATTTTCCCCGCTTACAGATACCATTCCAAGCGCGCTGAAGCTTAGATAACATATCCCCCTCTAGAAGACCAGTGAGGTACAGAGATTCCTGCACCTCTTCATCCTTCGGCGGAGCTCTCAAAGCATAAGCAAACTGTCGGACCAGCAGAGATGGATTATAGTTGATGCAGCCTTTCCTTCCTATCAAAGGCACGTTCGGAAACCCACTGTAGCTGAAGATGATCTCGGTACCCAACCTATCTCTATCAAACCAGGCAATATCCTCCGCTGACAGACTCATCAGACGCTCAGGCCACTCAGCTGTGGCTGCAGACGAAGCTAAGGGACCCTTCTTGGGTAGGTGACTATCAAACCATCTATAGAGCAGGGGTACACAGCACGAGACATTCTTTCCCCTTCTGTTCTCGTTTTTGTAGTGGACGGAATGGTAGACATCTCCTATCAAGGTAGGGACTGGATTTCCTGATGCAAAGATGTGAAATGCGTCGAAGTCTACAAAGTCGGGCATATTGGGGAACAAAATGATGCGATATATGCACAGAGCGAGGATGGCATTGAACACGACCCAGCATCCGTCTTTGGCACACTGCTGAGCTTTTCCCACTAGGAATTACAAGGAGAAACTAGGAACCTTATTCCAACTAGACAAGACCAACTCAGAGGCATCCAGATGAAGTGAGGGAGCTAGACTAGCCAGATTAGGCTCAGCATCCATATGAACAAAGGGCATCTGACTCTTGATAGGCACACCTAACAAATCAACATACTCCTCTAGTGTGGGCGCGAGAATAAAGTCCTGGAAAGTAAAGCATCTCAAAGGAGGGTCGTAGAACTGCAGCAGGGCGTGCAACCCATTCAACTCAAACACAGAGGGTTTACGAACCAGGCTGAGCAGTTTACCGTAAGACTTTCTGAATTCTTCTCTCACAGAATCATCAGCCAAAGCAATCAAACCAGTCAGCTGAGCAACATCAGGAGTGGGGAGCTTGTAAGCCACAGTCTTCCTCAGAGAACCCATAATAGCACAATAGAAGGCAAGAAAACCTGAACCGGGGGAAACGGTACCTGCAACACAGACACACGTTAATGAAATGCAAATGGGTATGCAAAGCAATGTAAAATGAAATCATGCCGCAGGAGATCAAGGCGACTGTGTTGTTGAGGAGATGAAGGTGGAGATTCTGTATCAACAAAACCACAATACTGTCCTGTCAAGAACAACCCTATCTCGGATAAGAAGAAAACCCTGGTATCGGACCATAAATCTGCTCTGTCAAGAACACACATATCTGATAATAAGGACCTCTGATACAGGACCATAACTCTGCTCTGTCAAGAACACATATACATCCGATGATGAGAACCTATGATACCAACAAAAACTGATTCGCTATCAAGAAAACCAGGTAGTCTGAAGGTTAAGGCTTCCTGCAACAAACCTAACCCTGCTCATAGGTATGGACCTATACTGACACAAGTTCGGCATCCTATGCGCTCATCAGCGTCACAGACATTCAAGAGGGGTGATACGATACCCAGAAGGTGTGCCATCACCATCTCCTGAAGCGGCCTCACTCAGCTGAATTCCAAATGATCGGTCCCCAGAGTCGACAATCCTCCAAACCAACAACCCCCTCAACCCAAAGGGTTGAAAAAGAAGTCAACCGGGAGAACCTCGTCTGAGCGTGGATTTCATGAGACACTAGTTCCTGCAAAGCAAGCACGCGCCCACTAATTTCCACAACTAATGCTAGGTACACTCAAGCCTGGGTCTGGCTTCTCACTCATCAGAATGCCCCTCCTACAACAGCACAGATAATCATATCATACTGAAAATAAGATGCGGGAAATAAAATGCGATAAACAAACACAACCCAACAAGTAATCATACAAGCGCTAGGATTGACTCTCGCAGGGGACGTTGGATCCCCAAACTGACTTGCATACGGGACGTTGGATCCCAGGAAACTATCAAGTCCCCAGCAGAGTCGCCAGCTGCTGGGGATGACCCAGAAAGCTATGAAGAAAATCCAAGGCGAGACTCGAATAGGGAACCATCGCAGTCCCCAGCAGAGTCGCCAGCTGTCGCTACCGCGAAAATAAGGTACCGGCAAAACAGAAGAGTCGCCACCTTTCGTTATTTATCCCTCAGAACGGGAAAGGAAACGATCGGAGAAACCTGACGAAAAGGTATAAGACAAGGTCATCGCAACGATTGTCTAGGTTCGGGAGTCGGTTACGCAAGAGGAAGGTATTAGCACCCCTCACGTCCATCGTACTCGATGGGATCCATGCTTGTTGTGTTTATTTGACTTGTTAGTTTTATCTATCTACCTATCAAGGCTGGCTTAAAACAAAAGAAAAGAAAATGACTCGGCAAAGCATCACGCTTTATGCCTACGTATTCTCATCAGAGAATGAGAAATCAGAGTCAACGTAGTTCGCCTAACTACGGGTTACGAGGAAGGTGGCTCGCCAATACGTCAGTATTGTGCCTACGTACTCTCAACAGGCTTGAGAGATCAGAGCTTACGTAGTTCGGGATAATACGAATTATGGGAATTCAGATTCATCTATTTTTATCGAGTAGGGTTAACAAACAGTTCCAGTAGTTTGGCGTACGTAGCTCGACCCTTGGAGACTTAGGCGTTACCGTTTGCGGTAGAACTGGGAGTTAACGACACTCTTTTCTTTAGAAAAGCTTCCTTTGAATTATGGGCCCACAGGGCAAAAAGTTTTGAAGTTTGTTTTCTGTCTTTTACGGAAGAACTATTTTTTTATGGATGTTTGCAACCAATATCGCACTAGAGACTATGACCTGAGAGTGAATGTGTCGCATGTCACCCAAAGGGTACCATACTAAACATCCAGACTGTTGAAAAGAAACTCTCCAACAATCCTTTCTCAGATAGCTTAAGGCTCGTAACGTACGACGTCAGTTAACCTTTATTACTGTATTTTGATTTGTTTTGAGATGAGAAGAGAGAACGAACAGGTTCAACTAAGGGGAGACTATCAAGTCCTAATGTTGTCATGCCAAGGATTCATCCTATGATTGGGATTTGAAACAAGAGACTCCTAGAAGTTATCATGCATAGGTTTCAACCTAAAGTTCTAATCATCACTTCCTTATCAAAGGAAGTGAGATTCCTAGGGGATCGTGTCAATGATAAACAGAAACAGATAAAGCATCAGCTTAAACAGTAAACAGTAAACAACTGTAAAATGCATGCAATGCAAGTGAGGGAGGAAATGTGTGTGGGGCATCAGCCTCCACAAGCTCATCTCAACCTCAAGCCTGATATGAATAACTGCAATCATACAGGAAAATAAAATGCCATCAAGCAAATCACAAACAACACAGGCAAGGGAGCAGAGCTCTACCGAATACCCGCAAGCAAAGCCATACAGTAAAAATACAAGCAGAGGGAACAACTCAACCTCTAGTGCAATCATGCTCCTAGCTTAAGTCAGTCTAAATATGAACTTATTCTAATGCATCAAGAAAATCAAACAAGTCACATCAATACAGTTGCACAGAATGAAAACAGACAGGAAAGCAGATCCACAGCTCCCACAACTAAGCTCTCCTTTGACAGCAGTCCAGCCCTCAGTCTGCAACTACTCTTCAAGGCTATCATCTCCAATAGCAAGTATCAACTTCCAATCTTTCAATACATCAAGCATAAGTATCAACTTATCCCCCTCCTTCAACTTAAACCTTCAGCTCTTCAGTAAATTCCACCTTCAGGCTTTAGCCCTAATATCAAGTATCAACTTGGCTCCTTCAGGCTCTCAATATATCAACATAAGTATCAACTTATTCTTTCTTCTTCAAGCCTCAGCTCTTCACTCAATCTCAATTTGATCTTCTTCACAAGGGTCAACTTGTTCTTCAAGCTTCAGCTCTCTCCTCTTTACAAGTATCAACTTGTTCTTCTTTATCTACAAGCTTCAGCTTCTAAGGGTAATCTCCAAACACAAAGAAGTATCAACTCCTAGCATCTTCAATCTTCTAACAAGGAACTCCGTCCTCTAACCAGAGCAAAGTTCGGATGATTGGTATCAGAGTGAAGACCAAAGGTCACCACTAAGCATCCTATCATCAGAGAAAGGGACCCTCAAAGGTTCTACCAACTTGCAAAGAGCCACACATCCTACCAAAGGAGGGATGAGGCCTTTACAAAGGGACCTTTCATCATAGGGAAGAATGGAAGTGATCAACATCTTCCATGTTTATGAAGGAAGAGAATCTATCTAGAAGCTCTGCCTACAAAACCCTAATCTTAACACCTAATCAACAGTACACCAAAAGAAGGGAAAATCTTCACATCCAAGCAATCCATGGTAGCCCAAGCTTATCTTCATCATCATCCAAGAACAAGCAAAGCAAAACCCTAATCTAGGGGAACTAAAGAAGTCATTCTAGTTGAATTAGTGCATTAGAATCATCTAAAGTTAGCATCCAAACTAAAATCAAACAAAAATAGGAAACTACCATGAAAATCCCTACAAAAAATCCTAAGGGATCCTAATTCAATCATGAATCTACCATACAAAAATCAGAGGTTGAATCATCCGCCAAGTTCTAAAAATAAAATCTAGACCACAAGGTATCAACCATGAACCCTAAAAATGGAGCTCCTAAAGTTTCAACTTAAACTACCACTTATATTCATCACAAAAATGTGAGAAAACTCTATGGGGAGCATGCATATCTATGCTAACTACTCACAAAAAATCAAGGCCAAAATCATCATCATATGATCAAACCAAATTCAACAAGATCAAGCATCAAACATGATTATTTTAATATCAATTAAAATGTAAAAAATCCTATAAAATCAGAAAATGCATGGAATAATAATATTTTTTATCTAAAAAATACTAGATCCAATCATGAATCCATGGCAAAAAGAATTGGATTAATTGAGTTATTTTCCAATTTTTTATGATTTAATCAATAACCATGAATAAAATGAAAAATAAAGTGAAAATCAAAAGAAAATAAACATGCGCGTGGTGCAGGAAGCAAAACAAATCAGTTCAATTTACGATTGGGCCCAAAAGGGGGGTGTGGTTATCAGTTCTCACTTAAGCCCATATCCACCAACTTAATGAAACGCAGCGTTGCAAGTAACTTAGAGTCCTTCACAAATTGAAACCAATCCATGGCCGTTGGATCATGCCCTCAGTCAAAGTCCAACCAAGATCTGTTGGCTATCAAGTCATCTTCTACATTTGAAATTCTGAAACACGCGCGCAGCCATGGCCGTCGCCGGTGGTGCTTCGGTCGTCATCCGCAACCCTAACTCTCTCTAGGATCCTCCATTGCAAACGGTCTCTACATGAAACTTGTCCCAAATCTCACAAGGAATCTTCCTATACCACTTAATCATCCTAAGAGTTCAAGATTTGCAAGAACAAAATCTCAACCGAAAATGGTAACAACCCTAATTGGTCACTAACTATCAAATTAATGATCCATAAACCTTCCTACACCATTCTACTATGCATCTAACACCCTAATTCCTCTTGATTCTACCTACATTAAGCCATGGAACAAGAGTTGCATACCTGGTAAAACTGAGCAAACAGAGTGGTTGAATCTTCAAATCAACCTTCAAGAGCTTGCATAATCCTTCACTGAATCAATTCAAAGCTTCTGTATGCAATGAAAAGAATTGAAACGCCCTGAATTCTTGAAACAGATTCTGAGTTGCAGATGAAAAAAACTTGGAGCAAGAACACTATTCAGACACGAATTTGCCTTGATTATGATCTGGAATCAATTACTAGCATCCATGGAAATGATTGCACTCAAGAAAATGGATGGAAAGTGAAGAAAATAGGGTAACCAAATTCAGTTGCAAGCAAGAAATTTTCAATCTCAATCTCTATTCTCTCCTTCAAATATCACCAACCTTCAATCTGAACCCCTTCTACATCATATATAGAGCATGTATGGATGATCTAGAAAGCTCTAGATCCCTCTAATGAGAAATTCAATTTCTCATGTCATGAAAAGTTCATCTCATGGTGTGTTCATAACAGCTCATGTTGGCAGCTTGTATTCACCCTCATTCTCTTTTAATTTCTCTCCTAATGGTATTTCAGATGTGTTTGGATTGAAAGAAGCCTTGGTTATGCCTTGAATTTTGGTTTGGCAATTGTTACTTAAGATGTAAGTAACTACTTTTCAAAGCAAGTCCACAAATTAAACCTCAAGTCAAAATTGTGTCAATGTCAATGTTTTTAAAATGTGTTTTAGAATCAAAATGACATATTACATGCCTTGGTTTGGACATGTAGATCAAAAATACCAATTTCCATCTTTGGTTCATTTGAAAATCATCCTTATTTTAAGTCATTTTTGTGATTTTGAGCTACAAGCAATTCCAACCCCTCGTGACCTCTTGGCTAGCCTTAAAACATCATTTTGAACAAGTTTGATGTTGAACATTTTCCCATTTGAAGCTTGCAAATAGGAGTTATGGCCTTATGATTGAAATGACCTATAATCTCCAAATGACCAAAATACCCTTGACTTGTCAAAGCCATAACTTGATTTCTACAAATCCTATCAAGGACTTATAGTACTCTATAGAAAGCTAATAGGATAAGGAACAACATTCATGTTGACCAAAAGTTCATAGGAATCATCCTTCTAGGGCAAAAGTTTCATGCAAGTTGGGCAACTTTCAAGCTCCAAATTCACATGCCTCAGATGACCTGTAACTTGTCAAAGCCATAACTTGAGTTCTACAAATCCTATCAAGGACTTATAGCACTCAAATTAAAGCTAAGATCATGCTCTACAACAATCATGTTGGGGGCAAGATGAGATGACAATCACATCTTGAGCTAAATTGCCCTAAAGATAGTGGTCAAACTAGGGGATTTTACACTGTCAAGCCTTAGAAACCCTAGCTTGAAATTTCTCAAACTCTTAAATCATGATGAGTTAACCTTGGAATCATCCTTATAGCACCTAAATGCATCAATCCGTGATCACATGGGCTTTGAACTAGGTCTCAACCTTGTTCAAATCATCAGTTGACCTAGGGTTGACATAGTCAAACCCTAATTGCACCACCCATGGCTGAGTCTTCTTAATCTTGCACAATGACCTGTCTAGGCCTCAAAGTGATCTTCAACACTTCTCATGAGCTCTCTCAAGACCTCAAGTCTAACTTCATGGCCTCAGAATCATCTGATGACTTTCCACAACTCTCAAGTTAGGAGGCACACACTCTTGGTTTCAACCATTCTCTCTGAGGATCTTTTAACTTCTCTGACAAGGATATCAACCCTTGAGTACCTGAATAACCTTCTTAGCTAGCTTCAAACTCTTGTGTAGCCCTTGATTGGTAATCATACCTCTTGATCTCCTGCATACATGTCAATGAAATGCAAATGATAATGCTAATGTGAATGAAATGAAACATAAGCTAGGTAAAGAAATGTTGAGCAAATTTTGGGGTGCAACACCAAGCAATTGTCTGGTTGAGGATTGAATTGGATAGGTAGATTCTAGGTTGTGTCTCACTCCAAGCTGTGAAGCAAGAGTGTGTGAGTTCCTTGATCAAAGCTGTGAAGCAAGATCAAGGTGTGTGTGTGGAGTGTCTCTTCATACTGTTTTGCATTGTAATTGTGAATTAGAAATCATTATTGTGTGATTGAGGGGGAGTGAGTGGGTATACTCAGGTCTAGAGTATCTCTAGGTTAAAGTGTCATTGGGTAGGGATTAAGTGAGGAGTGTAAACTAGAGGTTTAACTGTTAAGTAGCAGATGTCACAGTGGATGTTATAACCTTGGGAATAACATCCATCGTGTGCTTGCCAGAATTTTCAAGCTTGAATAGTTTATTTTCATTCTATAACTTGTGTAAATATCACTGTTGTGATATAGCTTTTTAGAAGCATTACTTAAACACAAATTTGTTAGTTTATCTTTGTAAAAGATTTCCTTAAGAAGATCAAGTTGTGGTCAGAATTTCTTGAGAATACTAAGACAGTTGTCTTAGTGGTTTACACTGTAATCAAGTTTGATATAGTGGATTAAGTCCATGCTGAGAAAGGCAAATCACCTTGGTAGGGTGGACTGGATTAGTTTGAGATCAAACGAACCAAGATAAAAATACTGTGTTATTTTTCTATCATCCAAATTGTTTTAAAACCCTTATTCAACCCCCCCCCCCCCCTTCTAAGTGTTTTTCTCACCTTCAGATAGTAGGTCGCGCTGGAGGCGCAGAAATAGTAATCGTCTTGTAAGGGATAAAGATGGTGGCCACCTCATCCTTCTCTTCATTGATTATCTTTTCATCATCCTTCTCCTGGATCCTATGAAATTGCAATATTCCGTCATCCATCAGACTTTGACATCCTTCAGAACAAGCTACACAGTCTTCACAATCTTTCCCGCAACCAGGAAACACTCCCCCTTCCAAAAAATTAATCTTCACAAAGCTTAACAGAGTTTTCAGATCCTCCACACTAGACACCAAGTTCAAGCCTTCTTAACTGATAGTGTGCACCCTTGCTACCCCATGATTGGGCACGAGATTCTGGACGACGTTGGCGCATCATGATTAAAATTGATAACCTTACTGTAAATAAGGTCTTGAACCTTATGCTTGAAGGCTTTGTAGTTGCCGATGTGATGGTCGGGAGTGCTAGAGTGGAAGTCACACCAAGCATTTGCGTCATATCTAGGATGTGGTGGGCCTGTTAATGGTGCTAACGTCCTTTTTTGGACCAACTGTAACTGCATCAGATGCTGTAATAATTGGGTGTAAGGCATTGGCGGTGCGTCGAAGTGCCTGTTCATTATTCTTCTGCAATCCTGGTACTATGAGGTACAAAGTTCTGTTGTTGTTGTTGTTGTTGCTGCTGACGTGGTTGTTGTTGCTGAGGCTGCACTGCTGGGATGGCAATGCTAGCCACTTGTGGTGGTTATTGATAGTATGTTTGTTGCTGACGCTGATTCTGATTCTTAAAACTGGACACTGTATTTGTCTCATTCTCCCTTTTCTTGGCACCAAAGTTTTTTCTTCCACCTCCAGATGAGGTCCCTTCCCCTGCTTGTATCTTCCCCATCTTAATCCCATTTTCGACCCTTTTGCCGGTAATGATCAAATCTGAGAAACTTCCAGACATGTTTCTTACCAGTTTCTCGTAGTAAATTTGGGAAATATAGCCACAAACAAGTCAATCAGTTCTCTTTCCACCATGGGAGGTTGAACTCTAGCGGCAAGTTCACGCCATCTCAAGGCGTACTCCTTAAAGCATTTGTTACTCCTTTGAGATAAATTATGTAACTGCATTCGCTTCGGTGCCAAGTCACTGTTGTACTGGTAGTGCTTAACAAAAGCCTCTACTAAATCCATCCAACTCCTGATATTTACTAGCTCTAAGCCCATATACCACTCTAGGGATGACCCTTACAGACTATCTTGGAAAAAATACATAAGTAACTTCTCATCATCGGAATATGCTGACATTTTCCTATAATAAGAGCGACGATGCACCCTTGGACATGTCGTCCCCTTATATTTGTCGAAATCAGGAACTTTAAACTTCGGGGGAACCCTTAGTCCTGGAATCAACCCTAGATTCGACATGTCAAGACCTGTAGCATTCTTTCTTCTATTGCCTTGAACCTTCTATCCGCGTCAGTTTGCAATCCTGCCCCAAGGTCTCCCATGGAGAACACATCATCTTGCTCGTCGTGTTCCCACTAGGGACAATTGTTATGCTGCACAGCGCCCATTGGACCTGGGATAGGAATTCCAGTCTGGTTTTCTCTGCCCGAAGGGATACTACTGTTGGGACAACATCTTCCCGTGGTGTATTGTTGTCCACTAGAGGCATAGCAGCAGTTCCACCGTGTATAACCCCATTTCCATCAACCCTTGATACCAAAGGCTGGACCAGCGTTCTTAACTGTTCTTGGCCATTGGCGACCCCCTGCATCATTTCCATGAACTGTGCCATCCTATCACGGAATTCCCGAAACTCGAGCTGAACTTGATCCATAACTCTTTGTTGGTTTCCTCACATAGAGTAACGGTGAATCAGCTGGCCTTCAATCCTGAAACAAACTAGTGGCAAACCACAGGAAGAGGTAAGGTTAACAGGAACGGAACACCTCAATGCAAATGAAGAATGATGCAAAAATGCAGACATGCAAATGTATTTCAGGGAAATTCTCCCCTTGATTATAGTTCCACGAGCAAGATAAGAAGATGAAAACCCAACAGAGGTAGCCAGAAAGACCTTCTCATAAATAAAAATGAGGCGCATAGTGTCGCTAATGCGAAAATCGGCGTCGGCAAGACAGAAGAGTCGCCACCATTCGTTATTTATCCCTCAGAAAGGGAAAGAAAACGATTGAAAAAACATGACGAAAAGGTATAAGACAAGGTCATCGCAACCATTGTCTAGATTCGGGAGTCGGTTACATAAGGGGAAGGTATTAGCATCCCTCACGTCCATCGTACTCGATGGGATCTACGCTTGTTGTGTTTATCTGAAGGGTTTGTTACATCTATCTATGCTAAAGGTCTGGTCTAAAAAAGAGAAGAAAATGACTCGGCAAAGTATCGCACTTTATGCCTACGTATTCTCGTGTGGAACGAGAAATCAGAGTCAACGTAGTTCGCCTAACTACGGGTAATGGGGGGAAGGTTGCTCGCCAAGATATCGCATCTTGTGCCTACGTACTTTCACACAGCGTGAAAGATCAGAGCAAATATAGTTCGGGCTACGGAGAACACAGGTTTGTTCAAGTGTTTTTTATCCAGGTAAAGTTAACAGACAGTTCCAATAGTTGGTGTTTGCAGCTCGACCTTTGGAGACTTAGGCATTACCGTTGGCGGCAGAACTGAAAGCTAACAGAACTCTCCTTCTGAAAAAGGGTTTCCAAGGGATTAAGGTCCAAGAGGACAAAAGATATTTTATCTTTGTTTTCTGTTTTTTACGGAAGAAGTGTTTTTAGTTGTCTGTAGTGTGTACAGCACTAGAGACTATGACTTAGGAGCAAATGCGTTGCATATCGTCCAAAGGACATATACTAAACACTCTAGACGATTGAGAGGAGACCGCTCAATCATCACTTCCCAAGTAGCTTAAGGCTCGTAACGCGCTTGTACTAACTTGCCTTTATTATGTTTTTTACTGTTGTTTGAGATAAGAAGAGAAACAGACTCTCTACAGGGAAACTGACTCGATCCTACAGTTATCATGCAATATTTGTCCTACGGTTGAGGTTAGAGGGGAAACTAACTAATGTTATCATGCATGGTTAGAATCCTAATGTTTGTCATAACATCTCTTGAACAAGAGAAGTCAGAGTTCCTAGGTGAACATGGCAATGGAAATCAAACAGTAAACTGAAAAACTGTACAAGAAAGATTACTGTAAAGATGCATGCAATGCAAGTGAGGGAGGAAATATGTGTGGGGCATAAGCCTCCACAAGCTCATCTCAACCTCAAGCCAGATATGAATAATTGAAAAGATAATAGAAAGAAAGTAAATGCAATCAGACAGACCACAAACCACACAGGCAAGGGAGCTGAGCTCTACCGAATACCAGCAAGCAAAGCCACCCAGTAAAAATACAAGCAGAGGGAGAAACTCAACCTCTAATGCAATACAAGCAAGGGGAGAAACTCAACCCTTAGGATGCTCTTAGGCCTATGGTTGTCTACATGAATCCTACTACTAATCCAACACTCCAAGCAAGTCACATCAATACACATCAATACAGTTAAACAAGAAGAAAACAGACAAACAGGGAAAACAAGCCAGCAATCTCCACAGCAGAGCAATCTTCTGAAGGCAATCCAATCCAAAGTCTGTAACTGTTCTTCAAGTCCATACCAGCTTCAAGAGAAGGAAAGGAATTCATGGCAAGCAATCAAACAAGCTTCTATCCTATGGAAAGAAATTGGGTGTTGGGAGGCAAGGGTAAGGTCCACAGCAGCTTATCCCAGGCACTCAACCAACAAAAAAGATCTTTGGGGAAACCTAAGGGTTTGGCTCCTTCAAGAGGTGTGCCATATTCCCCCCACAGGAGGGACTGTGCTACCTCAAGAAGGTTCCTAAAGAGGAAAGAATGAGGGAATTTTAGGAGAATGGACATGAGAAGCAAGGTAAGTTTCACAGGAACCTACCACAGACACTCAACCAAATCCATCTCCTTTAGAGAGCTTGCTTAGGCTCAACTCCAATGTGAAAGGCAGGGAATTCCTCCGCAGGAGGAATTACACCCACAATGAAGGATCCTAATTAAGCAAGGAGTACTTGAAAGGGAACTAATCCTAGGGAAAGATCATCACCTACTTGAATCTCTAAAGAACACCAAATATTATCTCTTAATGATTACCTATTCTAAGGCCAATTTGTAAAATAGGGAACTAAAGGAAAATCAATCCTAAAAAATCTAAATAAAATACTACATCATTCTATATGTGCCAACATTCCATGGTAGAAAAGTTAGAAGCTAAATCTAAATCAAAATGCCCAAATTAAATCCAAAACTTCAAGGGTGCACTAAAGGAAATCACTAAAGGACACTCCTAAACAACTACCCTAAAGTCCTATTTAAAATGATCTAAAAAATCCAACAAAAATCACATAGAAACATTAACATATATACAGACAACTCACAAAATTTCAAGATCAAACTCCAAAATATGAGAGAGTAAGAAAATCAACAAATTCAGAACAACATTATTTCATTATTAAAAGTGCACTAAAAGAGAAAATATGAAATAAATGGAAAATGCATGGAAAATTAAAATACAAAGAATGATAAAATCCTAAACATCTCAATCTGTAACCACAAATTTTTCCAGAATTTATTTCCATCATTCACTATTTTTTAATGAATTAAATCTAACAAGTAGTAAACAAAAAAAAATGAAAGAAAAGAAATTAAAAGAAATAACTGGGAGGGTGTAAAAAGCAAGAAAATCAAGTCTCACATGCCTGGGCCCAATGCAGGGGGGGTGAGAATAGCACATGGGCGCTGGGCCCATTTGATTATCTAGTTCAGCAAAAATCACTCAAGGGAGCAACGCCCAGGGGGTGTAAAAGTAAGGATTATACGTGTTAATTCCTGTTGGGCCTAATAGAGGAGGCGCAAGTAGTACCAAAAGCTAAGGCCCAAAACAAATTAATTCAACTCAGTTCCTCTCAATTAACAAAAGAAAGAGCACGTGAGGATTCGAACTGGCGTCCCTTTGGTCCAAACAGTGCGCTGAAGAAGCCTGGGATTTCCACTTATCAAAATGACGCATTTAGGGGAGGGGGTTACGTGGCGCGCTGGCTACCCTTGGATATGTGGAATTAGTCTTCCTTCTTCTCACGCGTGAACGGCTATGACTTCATCTTCTTCCTTTTGAATTACACAGGGGAGGGAAACTCGGTTTCCGGTGCGAACGGCCGGAGCTTCGCCGAAGAAGCTCGGGTCCCCCTATCTCTCTCAATATTCCACCAAACGCAATGATTTTTGAATGAAACTTGTGTGAAATTTCACGAGGATTACAACCATACTAATTAAATGATCTAAAACTCCAAGATTAAAGAACTGTAGGTCCTAACCGAAAATGGATCCACACCTAATTTGTCATTAATCCTCAAAAATTTTGTCCAGAAGTCATCTATATCCTATTTGCAACCTAACCACATGAATCTAAGCTAATGAAAACGCATAAATTGAGTGCAATTTCAAGAAATGGAAAGCTGGTTTTAAGCTTCGATTGTGGTGTTTCTGGCTTGAATCTTGCTCCCAAATCTTCCAGAATCACTCAATGATGATGATAGAAGCCTTTAGCACCTTCAATTTGATCAGAAACTTGCTTGCATCATAAAAACGATTTTGAGTGGAAGCTTGAAAACTCCAATGACTCTCTCTCTGCTCAGTACGAATCAGTCACCAACCTTGCTTCTGAAGAGTTCCTAAACATTTATAGAGTGATTTAGAACCTTCTAGAGGTTCAGCCCAGGCC
Source organism: Lathyrus sativus (assembly GCA_963859935.3). Lineage (NCBI taxonomy): Eukaryota > Viridiplantae > Streptophyta > Magnoliopsida > Fabales > Fabaceae > Lathyrus > Lathyrus sativus. The sequence goes on along the minus strand of OZ012739.1, from coordinate 450,213,446 downwards.
CAAAATCAAAAATCCAATTCCAACTTTCCTTCAAAAAGTTTTACATGGCCATGCACGAAATTCCCACTAAAACTTGTTTGGGAAGCTTTGGTTAGTTTGCTGAACAATCCTTGAGTGAAATCAGACCACAAAGAGCCTTCAATTTGCCTTGGTGAGTGATTTGTGTGATGTAACTTATAAATGAAGAAAGCTTATGAAAGGCCATGAATCTTACTTCAAATGAAAAATCCAAAATTTCCAATGTCTCTAAAACATAATTTCTGATCAAATCAAGTACTCATTTGGCATATTTTGTGCACATAACCATTTATTTAAATTTTTCAACATTCAAACCTTTGAATTTCTTCTTTCTTCAAACCACTTCACACCAATCTTTGATATGAGCCAAACCAATTCATCATGATCTCTTGGTTGACCTAAAAACCATATTTTGAGCAAGTTCCATGTTGAAAAAAATTGCATTTGAGATGTGCAAGTTGGAGATTTTGACCTATAATTGAAAATGGCCTATAATCACACTTTCCCAAAATACCCCTAACTTGTAAACCTTATAACTTGAGTTCTACAAATCAGATGGAAGACTTCTAATACAATTTGGAAAGCTAATATCATGAGGAACAACTTTCATGTTGGCCAAAAGTTTAGGAGAAACACCCTCCTAGGTCAAAAGTAGCTTGGAAGTCAGATGATTTTCACAGACAAATTTCAGAGGTATCCGAGGACTTGTAACTTGTCTGGCTCATAACATGAGTTCTATAAATCCAATGGAGGACTCTTAGTACTCAAATTAAAGCTATGAAGATCCTCTAAAACATTCATTTAGAGGCCAAAGTCATATGAGACTTGTATATTGACTTACATGGCTTGGAAGTTTGGCACTACAGGGGATTTTACCCTATGAACCCTGACTTAGCAACTTCAGCCATTCTTGATTCTTCTCAAATTGGTCTTGAAACAATCCCTCATATACCTCACCATATCCTTTCATGATCTCAATGACCTAGAAGTAGGCTTTGATCTTCTTCAATTGCTCATTTTGGCCTAGGATTAACCAGATGAAACCCTAGTGATACCAACTTCCACTATGACTCTTGTACTTGCTGCAAACATTTGATTGAGCTCTGTCTTGATCTTCTAGGAACTCCCTGAGCTCTATCCATATACTCTATACATTATCAAAGCTTTACAACCCCTGATACTCTTCAAATGGCTCCTCATGCTAGGAGATAAACCCCATACAAGCAACTGAACTCCTCAAGGACCCAACCCACTGACTGATGATTATGGTGACTTCTTAAGCTTGCATACTCCTATGGCTAGGCTTCTCATTAGATCCCCTTTCAAATGAACAATGCTATGCAATGCAAATGCTAATGCAATGATATGCTAATGCAAATGAAACATAAACCAAGTAAGAAAAGGTTAGGCAAATTTTGGGGTGCAACAGCTGCCTCTATTTAAGCGGCTTGGACCCGATAGGATGAAGAGCGAACGACTTTCAGGCAATCGAGGTAGGAGACGGTTGAATACCAGAGAACCCAGAAATTTGCTAACCGAAGAGATAAACTTCCAAACTACTTGGAAACACTACATCCCAACAATTGAATCTGGTTGTCACAGCAACAACTGATCAATCATCTGATAGAGAACCTGATTTCAATATCAAACACCTGCGTGACACCACAGGTGTTGAGTCAACGAAAAATGTTATGATAAGCGGGAACTACATAAGGCATGACATAAATATCCTTGATCCTCAATTTCCGCAGAAGCAGGCATACGGTACATAAAATCGAATCTCATCAATGTCTCTGACCTTCCATTTCCTTAGAAATAGGCAAATGCTACATGAAAGCACGAGCTATCGAACCATCACGTCGACCGTTGAACTATTACGTCAACCAAAGTATGAACTGTCAAACCATCAAGTCGACTGTTGAACCATCACGTCAACCTTCCATTTACGAAGAAGCGGGTAAAGCACTAAATAAAAGCGCGAGCCGTTGAACCATCACGTCAACCAAAGCACGAACTCAAAGTGTGAGCTATCGAACCATCACGTCGACCGTTTAACCATTACGTCAACCTTCCATTTCCGAAGAAGCGGGGAAAGCACTAAATAAAAGTGCGAACTGTCGAACCATCTCGTCGACCGTTGAACCATCACGTCAACCTTCCATTTTCGAAGAAGCGGGAAAAACACTAACTAAAAGTGCAAACTGTCGAACCATCTCGTCGACTGTTGAACCATCACGTCAACCTTCCATTTCTGAAGAAGTGAGAAAAGCACTAAATAAAAGTGCAAACTGTCGAACCATCACGTCGACCGTCGAATCATCACGTCAACCTTCCATTTCCGAAGAAGCGGGTAAAGCGCTGAATCAAAGCGCAAACTGTCGAACCATCACGTCGACCGTCGAACCATCACGTCAACCTTCCATTTCCGAAGAAGCGGGTAAAGCGCTGAATCAAAGCGCAAACTTTTGAACCATCACGCCGACCGTTGAACCATCACGTCAACCTTCCATTTCCGAAGAAGCGGGTAAAGCGCTGAATCAAAGCGTAAACTGTCGAACCATCACACCGACCTTCCATTTGCAAGGAAACTAGCATACGCTAAATAAAAGCAAGAGTTGTCGAACCATCACGTCGACCTTTCATTTACAAGGACACGAGCACCGCTAAATAAAAGCGAATCGGGCATCCGAAGACTTGAACAAACAACTCTGCGGGGAAATTCTAACGACAGCCGTCAAACACCTATTTCGACAACAGGTGACAACTTCAAGATTTTCAAAACTGATGTACGGCAGCCTGAAAAACACCTCGTTGGGGAAGAAGAGAAACTTAACGAAGCAACTCTGATGGGGAAAAACTCTACTAGGGAGATCACGGATAACAGCTCTGACAGTTTAAACCATGAAATCTTTTAATGCTGACGTAACAGCAACCCGAGAAGAACTCCGCTGGAGGGAGAAGAGAAACTTGACCAAGCAACTCTGCTAGGGGAGCATGTGATAGGACGAACGCTATCATCGCGTACCTCGTACCACAAATCTGAATATCTGGACACCTTCCAGAATAATAATCTCAATTACGTGCAGGGAAACACACCTAAAAACAAAGAGGTAACCAACCTGGCTTATGTTTCAAAATGCATATGTTTTACAATGGCGTAATACTCCATACAGCATGGAAATGCTACGCGTTTTGGTAGATGCAAATATGATGATATATGCAAATACAAAGAGGTGCTCCAGCAAAATAAATGCTGAAGACCACGCCGAATCCGCTGGGGATAACCGGGTATCACGGAACTATTCCAACAAAATAAATTCCAGAAAGGTGAAACCAACTCTGCCGGGGATAACCATCCTGTTGGTGAATAGTTCACCAGCTCGGAGTTACAAACTCTGCTGAGGATGATCATCCTATCGGAGGAAAAACAACCTGCTGGAGAACAGAAAAGACAGTCCTGTACGGGGATGATCCTTTCAAACCACTAATCACTTGATCATGCTCTGTGGGAATTAAACATCCTACTGAGGATACTAAGCTGGGAATCGATTTGTGTACTCTGAATGTACTCCGTGAGGACTCTCTGGGGAGTAAATGTGCTCATAACCAACCACTAGGAATGCACATTCTGTCGGGTATATCAATCTCGCCTTGCTGGGGATGACTTTATTCTACCGAATAAGTCAATCTTGAATTGCTGAGGATAATCTGATCCTGCACCGATGCAATCCCAACTCTCCTGGGGATAAAAACTTCGACTTCCGTCTGCCAGGAATGAAAAGCCAATTCCGCCTACCGGGAGGAAAAGGTTTCACATGAATCCTGCTCTGGCTGGGGACCACGATCCCTTGGATATCTACTACAAAGGTGACAACCCTGCAAAACACGAACGAACACAAGACACTCTACACAAAAGGAATTATCCTGGTTAGTATCCGTGACAACTATTCAGTTAATTCAAAGTTTTAACAATCATTGGCCGAGGCCTGCAAGTTTATGCGCATGTAAATTTATCAAAAACATCGGCGTTTTCCACAAACAAAACAGTAAAAGTTAAAACAAGAACTAAACATCAAGTACTGAATAGTATGTTTTATTGATAACGACCTGTGAATAGGCAAAGTTTTGTACATCGGATGCAACTCCTGAAAAGAGGAAGTCATGCAAAAGCGAATGCAAATATGTAAAAAAATGCGAAAGAGAAAATTGTATACATGTCGGCAACGTGGGACAGACGAACACCATGAGTTGATCCTCCTATGGCTCGCCTGACTCTGACACTTTCCTGATGCTCTGTCCTCGGAAGAGATTGTTTTGGATAATTGACCCTCAGGTACTCCCAAACCATTAAGCAATGCAATATCAAACTCGGACCGCAGTCATTTGCTTTTCAATCCCTAACTTTTGCCTGAATCGCCCTTTGCGGGTTTTCAATTCACTGGGATACTCTTTTTTGCCGAAGTCGCCTTCTCAGGTTTTTGACTTCACGGGTGTACATCTTTTCAATTTTATCCCTAACTTTTTCCCGAACCTTTTTCTATCTTCTTGGTTCGCCGGGATGCCCCATTTTTTCATGGACTCTCTTTTTCCTGTCCAGCGGGTCTCTTTAAGCAAAATATTTTTTAACTGCGTCCGAGTTCACAGGGGATGAAAAATCTTCGCCATCCATGGTGGACAATAGTAAGGCTCCTCCATAGAAAACCTTTCGCACGATGTATGGACCTTCATAGTTGGGAGTCCATTTCCCCCTGTGATCTGACTGTGGTGGGAGAATCTTCTTTAGCACAAGATCACCCGTCTGAAAGCTTCAAGGGCGCACCTTCTTGTCGAAAGCTTTCTTCATCCGGCTCTGGTATAACCGACCATATGCGATAGATGCAAGTCTCTTCTCATCCATCAAACTGAGCTAATTCAGCCTATTCTTTACCCATTCTGCCTCATCTAGTTGGACATCGAGCAATACTCTCAAGGAAGGAATCTCAACTTCTAATGGCAGGACAACCTCTATACCATACACCAGTGAGAAAGGTGTTGCCCCAGTTGATGTGCGTACTGTCGTATGATAACCATGAAAAGCGAAGGGCAACATCTCGTGCTAGTCTTTATATGTCACAACCATCTTTTGAACTATCCTCTTGATGTTCTTATTGGCCGCCTCAACAGCGCCATTCATCTTGGGCTGATAGGGAGATGAATTGTGATGCTCAATCTTGAAATTCTGGCACAATTCCTTCGTCATTTTGTTGTTCAGGTTCGAACCATTGTCAGTAATGATTCTTTCGGGGATGTCGTACCGACAAATGATATCCTTTTTGATAAAACCTGGCTACCACTTTCTTGGTGACATTAGCATAAGACGTTGCTTCAACCCATTTGGTGAAGTAATCGATAGCCACCAGGATGAACCTGTGTCCATTGGATCCGGTGGGTTCAATTTTTCCTATCATATCGATGCCCCACATGGAGAAAGGCCATAGGGACGCCATAACGTTCAAAGGGCTCGGCGACACCTGAATCTTGTCCGCATAAATTTGGCACTTGTGGCACTTCTTCGCAAACTTAAAGCAATCTCTTTCCATTGTCAACCAATAATACCCTGCCCGTAATAACTTCCGAGATATAGCATGTTCGCCAGCGTGCGTGCCAAAGGTTCCCTCGTGGACCTCTTCCATGAGTAAATTAGCCTTTTTCTCATCAACACATCGCAAAAGCACCAAATCATGGTTTCTCCTATACAAAACACCGTCCGGATTCAAGTAAAAATTGCCAGCCAATCTCCTAAGAGTCTTCTTATCGCGGCTGGATGCCCCAGTCGGATACTCTTGGTTCTTTAGGAAATTCTGGATATCAAAATACCACGGCCTGCCATCGGAAGCTTCCTCAATGGAGAATATGAAGGCGGGCCTATCAAGGCGGGAGATAACTATTCTGGGAGCCTCATTTCAGAAGTTAACTTTGTACATGGAAGACAACGTTGCCAGAGCATCAGCCATCTGATTTTCTGCCCGTGGCACGTGATGAAACTCTACCCTGTCAAAGAAAGGTAAAAGTCTTCTCGCATAATTCATATACGGTATCAGATTGGGCTGACGAGTCACCCATTCTCCCTTGATCTGGTTCACGACTAGCGCGGAGTCTCCATACACATCAAGATTTTTAATCCTCAAATCAATAGCCTCCTCGAGACCCATGATACACGCCTCATATTCAGCTTCGTTATTAGTAACTGGAAATTTCAATCTGGCAGTGAACGGGATATGCGTCCCATGGGGAGTCGTGATGATTGCCCCAATTCCACTTCCATATGAATTCACAGCACCGTCAAAAATCAATTGCCATTGGGAACCCGGCTCAGGACCTTCACCATGCACTGGTTCTTCGCAGTCTTTCATCTTTAAGTACATGATATCCTTGTCGGGAAAATCAAACTTCATCGGCTGGTAATCATCAATTGGCTGCTCAACCAGGTACTCTGACAGTACGCTACCTTTGATAGCTTTTTGCGAGACATACTGTATATCGTACTCTGTCAGACCATCTGCCATCGGGCAATCCTTCCTGAAAGTGCCTGCTTCTCAAAGACGTATTTGATTGGATCCATCTTCGAAATCAGCATGGTTGTATGATTCAGCATGTATTGTCTCAGACGTCTGGCAGCCCAAGCAAGTGCACAACACGTCTTTTCAAGCATAGAGTATCGAGACTCCCAATCCGTGAATTTTTTACTCAAATAATAGATCGCATGCTCTTTCCGTCCAGTCTCGTCATGTTGACCGAGAACACAACCCATACTGTTCTCAAGAACCGTCAAATACATAATCAATGGTCTCCCAGCTACTGGGGGTATCAGAATTGGAGGTTCCTGCAAATACTCTTTTATTCATTCAAATGCCCTTTGGCAATTCTCATTCCAGACCACCGCTTGATCTTTTTTCAACAACTTAAACATCGGCTCACATATGGAAGTTAGGTGAGATATGAACCGGTCAATGAAGTTCAACCTCCCTAAAAAGCCACAAACTTCTTTTTCCGTTTTCGGTGCTGGCATTTCTTGTATAGCTTTTATTTTAGCAGGATCAACCTCAATTCCTTTTTCGCTAACAATGAACCCCAATAGCTTACCAGACCTCACCCCGAAGGTGCACTTGTTAGGATTCAGCCTCAGCCTGAATTTCCTAAGCCTCTTGAATAATTTCAGAAGATTGACCAGATGCTCTTCCTCCGTTTGGGATTTGGCAATCATATCGTCAACATAGACTTCGATCTCTTTATGCATCATGTCATGAAAGAGTGTTGTCATAGCTCGTTGATATGTTGCCCCGGCGTTCTTCAAACCAAAGGGCATCACTTTGTAGCAGAATGTTCCCCACGGGGTAATAAACGTTGTTTTCTCCATATCCTCCGGCGCCATTTTTATCTGATTATAGCCCGAAAAGTCATCCATGAAGGAAAACACTGAGAATTGAGTTGTATTATCAACCAACACATCAATGTGAGGAAGAGGGAAATCATCCTTTGGGCTCGCCTTGTTCAGATCTCTGTAATCAACGCACATCTGCATCTTACCGTCTTTCTTCGGTACAGGTACTATATTAGCGAACCAAGAAGGGTAAGTTGTGACAACAAGAAAACCAGCGTCCCACTGTTTCTGTACCTCCTCTTTAATTTTCACAGCCATATCTGGTCGAGTTCTTCTGAGCTTCTGTTTAATCGGCGGACATTCCTCTCGCAATGGCAAACGATGAACCACCATATCAGTATCCAGCCCGGGCATGTCTTCGTAAGACCAAGCAAAGATATCAATATACTCTTGAAGCATCTCGATAAGCCTTTGCTTGATATCACTCTGCAGTGCAGCCCCTATCCGAACATTCCTAATACATTCCTCAGACCCCAAGTTAATGACATCAATTTCCTCCTGATGAGGCAGAATAATTCTCTCTTCCTGTTTCAACAGTCGAGTCAGCTCTTCTGATAAGTCATTATCCTCAACAATCTCTTCTTCGGCCTGAAAGATCGGGTGCTCAAAGTTGAAGCGAGTCATAGGAAGTTCTTGGTCGGTGTCATCTGAAATTATGTGAGTCCTGCGAGAAAAATGGTTAAACGCTTCAAATGATATGCGAACAAAGCACATAACCATGTTGCCATTTTATTGTTAAAAATAAAACAGAAAGACAAGGATCACAACATTTGTATGAGGAAAAACGCCTTTATTCAATGATTAAACAAAGCATACACATAAGCAGATAGGCCCGGAAATAAAATCACTATGCCTCGGGTAAGACATAGGATTGTACAATAATTGGAAAACGAAGCATTACTGTCTTGTTGTCACTTGGATAACATCCTGGATTGACCAGTTGCATAAGCTCTGCCCTGGTACACTGGGTCTGATCCAAGTATCCATATCGCAATCATTGTCTCCGTCTTCAGCATCGGACACAACATTGATTCTCTTGCAGCTGACTCCTCCAGGAGTAAATATCACTGGCCCTCTGAACCTCGGTGTGCTTTGTGGGGAAGATGACAATGATGGGCGGTACCCCAACCCAAATTTGTCCTGCTTGACAGGAATATCCAGGACTTGACCCCACCTTTTGGTCTCTCCGGTCTGCACCACTGCCTAGACTTCCTTATACGAAGACATGGCCACTTCCGGCCCTTTGCTGCTCACAGGAGCTTCATCCTTAATCTTCACTCCTTTGAAGGCTTGGCACACCGTCTCGTGGATTTCTCCGTCCACTTCGACGTATTTGAAGGATGATAAATGACTGACCAGAATGTCCTCTTCACCACACACAGTAACAATACTGCCATCAACCATATATTTCAGCTTTTGGTGAAGCGTGGATGTCACAGCTCCGGCGGAATGAATCCACGGTCTTCCAAGTAGACAACTGTACACTGGTTGAATGTCCATAATATAGAACACGGTGTCAAATACTTTTGGACCCACTTGTATTAGCAACGTCAGTGCCCCGAACACAGACCTCCTAGTTCCATCAAACGCTCTTACTACCAGATCACTGGGCGTGCAAATTATTCCTCGAGTATCTAATTTCAACAATGCCTTCTTAGGCAATACATTTAGGGATGACCCGGTATCAACAAGAACATGGGACATGACGGTGCCTCTGCACTCAACTGAAATGTGCAAAGCATTATTGTGGTCGCGACCTCTAGTTGATTAACATGGGCCATTACCCCCTCAAGTTGATTAACAGAAATCTCCTGGGGTATGAAGGACGTCTCAAGCAGTTTCAACAGGGCATTCTGGTGAGCTTCGGAACACAACAATAAAGACAAAATTGAGATTTTTGAAGGAGTTTGCTGTAAATGATCAACGATCTTGTAATCACTCTTTCGAATTAGCCTCATAAACTCTTCCACGTCTTTATTCAATGGTTCTTTCTCCTTCTCTTGGGAAGGTCCACCATCGTTCACCTTGCTTTTACCCTTCTCAATTCTTTCTGCTTCTACTTCTGGTGAAGTAAAGATTCGTCCACTACGGGTCATACCGCCCGCTCCTACCAGATTATCAACTGATCCCACCGGCAGATCATCCAGATTAATTTTCTCAACATTACAATAAACTTCTGCTCCATAACTCCAAGGGACGGCCTTGGTGCTCTCATACGGAATCGGTTTTGCTTTAGTGATGGTGATAGTCGGCCGCTTGGCAAGCGCCGATATCGTGACAGACTTGAATGGTATCGTAACAGTGGCAATCTCACCCTGCTCTTCGACCATTGCCTCAACAGGCTTTTTTTCGACAGCAATGCGATCAAATTGTAACGTACCCTCATCAATCAGACTCTGAATTCCGCTTTTCAAACTATCGCAACCCTCAGGCCGAGTTGAACAATCCAGACAACCCTCATCACATCCGGGGTAAACTCCCCCTTTCAACAAACGGATTTTCACGTAACCCAGAGGTGTCTTTAGTTCCTCCATATTCACAACCAAATCTAACTTTGCATCTGTCAGAATAGCGTTCGCTCCTGCTGCCCCCTGCTTTGGCATTGGTTGTTGTACAATATTGGGTCCTTCCATACCGAAATTAATGACTGTAATATCAAGTAAATCTTGCACCTTGTGCTTGAAAGCCTGACAGTTTTCAATATTATGATCGGGCGCCCCAGAATGAAATTCACAATGCTCATTAGCGTCATACCCATATGGAGGTGTGCCCGTCGGCGGGGCCATCGTCCTTTTCTCAACCAATTGTAATCTTAACAAAGTCTGGAGAAGTTCAGCATACGATACTGGCGGTACATCAAATGTCCTTTTCGGCCTTTGATTCTGAACTCTTCGCTGATTAGTATTCGGCTGCCTCGACTGCTGCTGAGGTTGTTGCTGCTGTTGTTGCGGTTCAGGGATTATCACACTAGCAACTTGTTGCTGCATACGCCAGCTTTGACTCCTATTCTTCTTTCGAGCGTTGTACACTGAGTTAGTGTCCCCTTGTTTTTTACTACCAAAAGCCTTCTTACTACCTCCAGCTGAGGTTGATTCACCAGTCTGAATCTTACCAATCTTAATTCCATTCTCAATTCGCTCACCCATCAGAATCAAGTCAGAGAAATTTCTCATTGAACAGTTGAGAAGTTTATCTTAATACAGCCCTGAAAACGTACCCACGAAGATATCTATCAACTCTCTCTCTACCATGGGTGGTTGTACCCTTGCAGCTAACTCGCGCCATCTTTGGGCGTATTCTTTGAAACTTTCACCAGCCTTTTGAGAGAGATTCTGCAATTGAACCCGATTCGGAGCAAGATCACTGTTATTTTGGTAGTGTCTCACGAAAGCTTCGGCCAGTTCTTTCCAACTTCCAATTTGAGTAGGTTCTAGTCCCATGTACTATTCCAATGACGGCCCGGACAGACTATCCTGAAAGAAGTGCATTAACATCTTTTCATCATTGGAGTAAGCAGACATTCTTCTGTAATAAGATCGCACGTGCACTCTGGGACACGTGTCTCCCTTATATTTGTCAAACACAAGAGCCTTAAACTTGAGTGGCACCCTCAGCCCCGGAACCAATCCCATGTTCGCCATATCCAATCCCACAGAATTCTGGTTGGCTATCCCTTTTATCTGCTCTTCTAGCATCTTGATCCTGCGATCATTTTTAGTAAGCCTCTCATAACCCATGCATTGGTCAGAAAAAACATCTTCTTGGCGGTCTTCACCCCAATAAGGAACCTCATTGTCGTACCCAGCGTACGCAGCGTTGCGCCCATGACCATTCTGGAAAAACCTGGGGTCATACCTCAGATTACTGAGCTCTTGATTAGCAGCCGCTGTCCCCAATCCAGTATTGTAGGCACCCATTCCATAACCATTGTTACTCATAGTTCCAAAACCCTGGTTACCAAATCCAACATTGGCACCACCAACGTTACCAAAGCCCATATTCACACCAGCAAATCCTGTATTGCCGTTGACCATATTCACACCGGTATTCTCAGCACCAGTGTTGAAACCAACATTACCATTGCCAACAACGTTCCCATTGGTTTCCAAGTTACCGTTCCCATTACCAGCATTCCCATTACCAGCCACGAGAATGTTCTCACCAGCGTCAAGACCGACCACTAGTATAGCATCACCAGCCTGAGGAGTTTCACCATGAGGACGATTACCATCCGTAACCCCATGTAGCACACCGTTGCTATCAACTCGTGCGATGAGCGGCTGCACAAGAGTCTGGATCTATTCTTGGCCCTTAGCCACGGTCTCCATCACCTGCATAAACTGAGCCATGCGGTCACACATCTCCTGCATCTCTGACTGCATCTGGTCCATGACTTTCTTACAGTTGCCTCTGGTTGAGTAACAGTGAGTTCGGTGTTCGACAATCCTGGAACCTGCATCAATAGAGGGTTAGGGAACAAAGTACAAGGCACATGTCATGCAAATGATTTATGCAAATGCAAACATGTACCTATGCATTAGGAGGAAGTCCCCCTCGATTCTAGCTCTAAGACAAATAAAGTCTACCGTCAAATCATGGAAAATAAATCCTCATATATATATATATATATATATATGAAAAGCCCGTGTGGGTAGCATACAACAAAAGCAGAATACAGCTGAAGCAGCAGCATGACCCCAACCAACAAGCCTAGTGGTGATCAACATATTAATGTAAAAGGTACAAAGAAATACAAAGAAAATCAGGTGCGGCCACGGGCACGGAAATCCTCTAGTAGCTTCTTCATATCAGGATGGTCAGGATGAGTGAGCAGGCCCTGGATCAACAGATCCCTTCGCCTGATGGCATTCGGGAGGTTCTCAGCGATGCTCCCACACACACCTTCTTCAGAACGGTTCTCCACCCTACTCCTCTTAGCGTCAGCCCGGAGTTGATAATCCAGTAAGTTAGCTTTGAGCTCAACTATCTTATATTGGGCATCTCGTCGGAGCGAGGCTTCAGCCTCTATCTTCTTGTTTTTGGCCTCAACATATGCTTCCAACTGGACTATCTGCTGCTTCAGCTTTTCTTCCCTCTCTTTGTGGCTAGTCAAGGTACTATTCCATAGCTTCTCGTATTGGGTCAACTTCCGGTATACCCTATCTAGATCCTGCTTCTTGGTGGTCAATACCTCGTGCACTGCCTTTAGGTCCAACCCAAGACGCTCTCTAGAATCGGTCTCTTTGGTCAAGTTAGCGTCCAAGTGATTGATCGTCTCTGTCTGCCTCTTGCAGGTGTAGACGGCTTCACTCTTTTCTCTTCGGAGCTGAGCGATCTCATTTTCCAATTCTTCATTGGCTTTGACTAGCTCTGCATTCTTGGCTTGAAGCTGCTCGTACTTCTGGATTTCGATCATGGTAGGCTCTGAAGGTTCGTCCTGCTTGACAGGAGGAAAAGGCATCAACACTTTCGCTGCTCTATTACGAATCCAGTCCACATAAGGAGGATAAGCCTGATTATTGCTTTTCCCTAATGAGGTCTTTCCCTTTCGATGAACGTTGTTCCAAGCGTGTTCAAATCTAACCAGATCATCCCCTTCTAATACACCAGTGAGGTACAGAGATTCCTGTACCTCTTCGTCCTTAGGAGGTCCTCTCAAAGCATACCCGAATTGTCTGATAGCAACAGATGGATTGTAGTTGATACAACCCTTCCTACCCACAAGAGGGACATTAGGAAAGCTACCACAACTGTAGATAATTTCACTCCCCAAACGATCTCTATCAAGCCAATCAATGTCTTCGGCAGACAAACTCATAAGTTGTTCCGACCATTCCTTCGTCTCTACTGTCTTTATAAAAGGACCATCCTTCGGTAGATGGGTGACAAACCATCTGTAGAATAATGAAGCACAACATGACACACCCTTGCCTCTTCTATTTTCGTTCTTGTAGTGCACCGAATGGTACACGTCTCCGAGCAAGGTTGGGATTGGATTCTTTGAGACGAAGATGCGAAGGGCATCCACATCCTCAAAATCTAGAATATTGGGGAATAGCATGATACCATATATGCACAGGGCCAAAATAGCTTTGAACGCCACCCAACATTCCTTCTTGGAGAAGTGTCGGGCTTTCTCGGCTAGAAACAGTAGTGGGAATCCCCAGGCTCCATTTCTCTTGACAATCTTTCCCTTTAACTCAGAAACATCAATATGAAGAGCTGGAGCAATCTTAGCCAGATCTGGCTCCTGATCGATAGGCCAAAAGGGTACCTGAGCAAGAATGGGTATCTCCAATATGACAGAGAACTCTTCCAATGTGGGGGCCAGCACATAGCTCGGAAATGTGAAGCAACGCAGCGGGGGATCATAAAACTGAAGTAGAGTATGGAGTCCGTTCAATTCATACACAGATGGCTTGCACACAACACTGAGCAGCTTCTCATAGGTTCTTCTGAAATCTCCCATCACTTCTTTACCAGGCAAGGAAATCAAACCCTTCAGAGTAGTAATATCCGGAGTAGGAAACTTGTAGGCCAAAGTTCTTCTCACACTGGGCTCCATGATGGACACAGAAAGGACAAGATTGCTAGAATCGAGAGGGGAATTGCGCACCTGCAACACAGATACGTGTTAGATGCAATGCAATATGAAAATGTAAATGTAGATGCAAAATGCGGCAGGGGATCAAGTAATGTGATGTGTTGTGCTGTGCAGTGAAGTGGCAGACCATAATTTTGCTTCAGCAAGAAAATACCACACTCTGATAATAAAGGCCTACTGAAACCCACAACACTGATTCACTGACAAGAAAACCAGGTTGTCTGAAGGTTACGGTTTCCTGCAATAAACCCGACCCCGCTCACTGGTATGGACCTAATCACTGACAAAGGTACGACATCCTATGCGTTCATCAGCGTCACAGACTTTCAAGAAACAATGATACGATACCCAGAAGGTGTGGCATCATCATCTCTTGAAGTAGCCTCACTTAGCTGAATCACAAATGATCGGTCCCTAGAGTCGAGAATCCTAAGGTCTGAAATCCTTTCAACGGCCCACTGGGCTGGAAATGGAAATCATCTCAAAGAACCTCGTCTGAGTGCAGATTTCGTGGGAACTAGTGCATGCCTAACATACAGGTTCACCACAAATCTGCTTCTAAAGCTATGTACAAACTCAAGCCTGGGTCTGGCTTATCACTCATCAAAGCCCCTTCCCACAAAAGCACAATAATAATAATAATATCATACTGAAAATAAAGTGCGGAAAGTAAAAAAGCGATAAATAAACATAACCCAACAGGTAAACACACAAGCGCTAGGAATGACTCGCACAGGGAACCGTTGGAGTCCCTAGCAGAGTCTCCAGTTGTCGCTACTGCGAAAATCGGCGCCGGCAAGACAGAAGAGTCGCCACCTTTCGTTATTTATCCCTCAGAACAGGAAAGGAAACGATCAAAAAAACCTGACGAAAAGGTATAAGACAAGGTCATCGCAACCATTGTCTGGATTCGAGAGTCGGTTACGCAAGGGGAAGGTATTAGCACCCCTCACGTCCATCGTACTCGATGGGATCCACGCTTGTTGTGTTTATCTGACGGGTTTGTTACATCTATCTATGCTAAAGGTCTGGTCTAAAAAAGAGAAGAAAATGACTCGGCAAAGTATCGCACTTTATGCCTACGTATTCTCGTGTGGAACGAGAAATCAGAGTCAACGTAGTTCGCCTAACTACGGGTAATGGGGGGAAGGTTGCTCGCCAAGATATCGCATCTTGTGCCTACGTACTTTCACACAGCGTGAAAGATCAGAGCAAACATAGTTCGGGCTATGGAGAACACAGGTTTGTTCAGCGGTTTTTTATCCAAGTAAAGTTAACAGACAGTTCCAACAGTTGGTGTTTGCAGCTCGACCTTTGGAGACTTAGGCATTACCGTTTGCGGCAGAACTGAAAGTTAACAGAACTCTCCTTCTGAAAAAGGGTTTCCAAGGGATTAGGGTCCAATAAGACAAAAGATATTTGATCTTTGTTTTCTGTTTTTTACAGAAGAAGTGTTTTTTAGTTGTCTGTAGTTTGTACAGCACTAGAGACTATGACTTAGGAGCGAATGCGTCGCATATCGTCCAAAGGACATATCCTAAACACTCTAGACGATTGAGAGGAGACCGCTCAATCATCATTTCCCAAGTAGCTTAAGGCTCGTAACGCGCTTGTACTAACTTGCCTTTATTATGTTTTTTTTACTGTTGTTTGAGATAAGAAGAGAAACAGACTCTCTACAGGGAAACTGACTCGATCCTACAGTTATCATGCATGGTTAGAATCCTAATGTCTGTCATAAATTCTCTTGAACAAGAGAAGTCAGAGTTCCTAGGGGAACATGGCAATGGAAATCAAACATAAAACAGAAAAACTGTACAAGAAAGATTACTGTAAAGATGCATGCAAAGCAAGTGAGGGAGGAAATATGTGTGGGGAATAAGCCTCCACAAGCTCATCTCAACCTCAAGCCAGATATGAATAATTGCAAAGATAATAGAAAGAAAGTAAATGCAATCAGACAGACCACAAAGCACACAGGCAAGGGAGTTGAGCTCTACCGAATACTAGCAAGCAAAGCCACCCAGTAAAAATACAAGCAGAGCGAGAAACTCAACCTCTAATGCAATACAAGCAAGGGGAGAAACTCAACCCTTAAGATGCTCTTAGGCCTATGGTTGTCTACATGAAGCCTACTACTAATGCAACACTCCAAGAAAGTCACATCAATACACATCAATACAGTTAAACAAGAAGAAAATAGAGAAACAGGGAAAACAAGCCAGCAATCTCCACAGCAGAGCAATCTTCTGGAAGCAATCCAATCCAAAGTCTGTAACTGTTCTTCAAGTCCATACCAGCTTCAAGAGAAGGAAATGAATTCATGGCAAGCAATCAAACAAGCTTCTATCATATGGAAAGAAATTGGGTGTTGGGAGGCAAGGGTAAGGTCCACAGGAGCTTATCCCAGGCACTCAACCAACAAAAACGATCTTTGGGGAAACCTAAGGGTTTGGCTCCTTCAAGAGGTGTGCCATATTCCCCCCACAGGAGGGAATGTGCTACCTCAAGAAGGTTCCTAAAGAGGAAAGAATGAGGGAATTTTAGGAAAATGGACATGAGAAGCAAGGTAAGTTTCACAGGAACCTACCACAGACACTCAACCAAATCCATCTCCTTTAGAGAGCTTGCTTAGGCTCAACTCCAATGTGAAAGGCAGGGAATTCCTCCACAGGAGGAATTATACCCACAATGAAGGATCCTAATTAATCAAGGAGTATTTGAAAGGGAACCAATCCTAGGGAAAGATCATCACCTACTTGAATCTCTAAAGAACACCAAATATTATCTCTTAATGATTACCTATTCTAAGGCCAATTTGTAAAATAGGGAACTAAAGGAAAATCAATCCTAAAAAATCTAAATAAAATACTACATCATTCTATATGTGCCAACATTCCATGGTAGAAAAATTAGAAGCTAAATCTAAATCAAAATGCCCAAATTAAATCCAAAACATCAAGGGTGCACTAAAGGAAATCACTAAAGGACACTCCTAAACGACTACCCTAAAGTCCTATTTAAAATGATCTAAAAAATCCAACAAAAATCACATAGAAACATTAACATATATACAGACAACTCACAAAATTTCAAGATCAAACTCCAAAATATGAGAGAGAAAGAAAATCAACAAATTCAGAACAACATTATTTCATTATTAAAAGTGCACTAAAAGAGAAAATATGAAATAAATGGAAAATGCATGGAAAATTAAAATACAAAGCATGATAAAATCCTAAACATCTCAATCTGTAACCACAAATTTTTCCAGAATTTATTTCCATCATTCACTATTTTTTCATGAATTAAATCTAACAAGTAGCAAACAAAAAAAAAATGAAAGAAAAGAAATTAAAACAAATAACTGGGAGGGTGTAAAAAGCAAGAAAATCAAGTCTCACATGCCTGGGCCCAATGCAGGGGGGCGAGAATAGCACATGGGCGCTGGGCCCATTTGATTATCTAGTTCAGCAAAAATCACTCAAGGGAGCAACGCCTAGGGGGTGTAAAAGTAAGGATTATACGTGTTAATTCCTGTTGGGCCTAATAGAGGAGGCGCGAATAGTACCAAAAGCTAAGGCCCAAAACAAATTAATTCAACTCAGTTCCTCTCAATTAACAAAAGAAAGAGCACGCGAGGATTCGAACTCGCGTCCCTTTGGTCCAAACAGTGCGCTGAAGAAGCCTGGGATTTCCACTTATCAAAACGACGCGTTTAGGGGAGGGGGTTACGTGGCGCGCTGGCTGCCCTTGGATATGTGGAATTAGTCTTCCTTCGTCTCACGCGTGAACGGCTGTGACTTTATCTTCTTCCTTTTGAATTATGCAGGGGAGGGAAACTCAGTTTCCAGCGCGAATGGCCGGAACTTCGCCGGAGAAGCTCGCGTCCCCCTATCTCTCTCAATATTCCACCAAACGCAATGATTTTTGAATGAAACTTGTGTGACATTTCACGAGGATTACAACCATACTAATTAAATGATATAAAACTCCAAGATTAAAGAACTCTAGGTCCTAACCGAAAATGGATCCACACTTAATTTGTCACTAATCCTCAAATTTTTTGTCCAGAAGTCATCAATATCCTATTTGCAACCTAACCACATGAATCTAAGCTAATGAAAACGCATAAATTGAGTGCAATTTCAAGAAATGGAAACCTGGTTTTAAGCTTCGATTGTGGTGTTTCTGGCTTGAATCTTTCTCCCAAATCTTCCAGAATCACTCAATGATGATGATAGAAGCCTTTAGCACCTTCAATTTGATCAGAAACTTGCTTGCATCCAAAAAACGATTTTGAGTGGAAGCTTGAAAACTCCAATGGCTCTCTCTCTGCTCAGCACGAATCAGTCACCAATCTTGCTTCTGATGAGTTCCTAAACATTTATAGAGTGATTTAGAACCTTCTAGAGGTTCAGCCCAGGCCCAAAATCAAAAATCCAATTCCAACTTTCCTTCAAAAAGTTTGACATGGCCATGCACGAAATTCCCACTAAAATTTGCTTGGGAAGCTTTGGTTAGTTTGCTGAACAATCCTTGAGTGAAATCAGACCACAAAGAGCCTTCAATTTGCCTTTGTGAATGATTTGTGTGATGTAACTTATAAATGAAGAAACCTTATGAAAGGCCATGAATTTTACTCCAAATGAAAAATCCAAAATTGCCAATGTCTCTAAAACATAATTTCTGATCAAATCAAGTACTCATTTGGCATATTTTGTGCACATAACCATTTATTTTAATTTTTCAACATTCAAACCTTTGAATTTCTTCTTTCTTCAAACCACTTCACACCAATCTTTGATATGAGTCAAACCAATTCATCATGAGCTTCTGGTTGACCTAAAAACCATATTTTGAGCAAGTTCCATGTTGAACAAAATTGCATTTGAGAAGTGCAAGTTGGAGATTTTGACCTATAATTGAAAATGGCCTATAATCTCACTTTCCTAAAATACCCCTAACTTGTAAACCTCATAACTTGAGTTCTACAAATCAAATGGAAGACTTATAATACAATTTGGAAAGCTAAGATCATGAGGAACAACTTTTATGTTGGCCAAAAGTTTAGGAGAAACACCGTACTAGGTCAAAAGTAGCTTGGAAGTCAGATGATTTTTACAGACAAATTTCAGAGGTATCCGAGGACTTGTAACTTGTCTGGCTCATAACTTGAGTTCTATAAATCCAATGGAGGACTTCTACTACTTAAATTAAAGCTATGAACATCCTCTACAACATTCATATGGAGGCAAAAGTCATATAAGGCTTGTATCTTGACTTACATGGCTTGGAAGTTTGGCACTACACATGGGATTTTACCCTAGGAACCCTGACTTAGCAACTTCAGCCATTCTTTATTCTTCTCAACTTGGTTTTGAAATAATCTCTCATATACCTCACCATATCCTTTCATGATCTCAATGACCTAGAAGTTGGCTTTGATCTTCTTCAATTGCTCATTTTGGCCTATGATTAACCAGATTAAACCCTAGTGACACCAATTTCCACTATGACTCTTGTACTTGCTGCAAACATTTGATTGAGATCTTTCTTGATCTTCTAGGAACACCATGAGCTCTATCCATATACTCTATACGTTATCAAAGCTTTAAAACCCCTGATACTCTTCAAGTGGCTCCTCATGCTAGGAGATAAACCTCATACAAGCAACTGAACTCCTCAAGGACCCAACCCACTGACTGATGATTATGGTAACTTCTTAAGCTTGCATACTCCTCTGGCTAGGCTTCTCATTAGATCCCCTGTCAAATGAATAATGCTATGCTATGCAAATGCTAATGCAATGATATGCTAATGCAAATGAAACATAAACCAAGTAAGAAAAGGTTAGGCAAATTTTGGGGTACAACACATAGTATCAATATAACAGAGGATACATAATAGAATAAACACGACCTCATCCACCAAATCTGGTGATGGTCGGAATACAACATGAAAAAAACAAATAAAAGAGAAACCGCATCAGGCACGACATCGATTCTGGAACTCTTCCAATAGCTCCTTCATGTCCGGATGATTTGGTCTGTCAATTAACCCCCGAATGAGAAAATCCCTCCTACTGATTGTGGCTTGTAGACCCTGAATATAGTAATTCCAAGCATCCACCCCAAAAGTGTCTTCAAGTCTGGGTTTCTTCAAGTCTATTCTCAGCTTGTATTCCTCCAACGTTGCAAGAGCTTCATGGAGTTTGCGGTTGCTTTCTAGTACGCGCATGTATTCACCTGGAGCTTTTTCAATTTTGACTCGAAGCTAAGCTCTCAAGCTATCAACCTGTTGACAAAGCTTATCTTCCCTCTCTTTGTTGTTAGTTAATACAGAGTTCCACTGGGTGTTGAACTTGGATGTATCTAAATGGGCTTTCTCTAGCTCCTTCTTCTTTCCTTTAAGGACATCACTGACGCTCTTCAAATCTTTACACACTCGTTCTCGGGCGCTAATCTCCTTTTTCAATTCCTTACCCATCTTGTTTACTAACTGTCACACCCTAATTTTTGACCTTACGATCCCACCCCTTCGTGCATTCCTTGCGTTATTCAGGCTTTATAATTCATATTTATTGCGACCAACAGTTTTGCGCAGTTGTCTTAAATTCTAATGGAAGATGTCTGTTTTCACAGTCAGAGTCTCAAGACATGGCCTTCAGTTTCCAATAATCTAACTTAACAAGGATTAAGGCTAACTTTGCGTTAACCTCGGGCATTCTTGAAAGACTGGACTCAGGAATGTCGAGTTTGGCTGAGGAATTGCATTAAAATCTTTTTCGGGGTGTAAGGTGTATTTCAAGTTGATTTTAAGTCCGTGATGTCGGAATACCTTCAAGGAGTGTCATTTTTTATTCGGTATCATAATTTGATTTCAATTTTGTTTATAAGCCGTAAAGGGGCCCATCTCTAAAGTTCGGTGTTACAAGTACAATGTAATCCAAATTCAAAGTACGTTCAAAGTCAAAGAAGGTTGAGAAATTCCAGGCCAACTTATCTAATCCCTGCTACTTACATACCATATAACGCGGTTATGGTCACCAAGGATGGTGTTACAATACATATTTTTTATCTTACGCAAATTGTAATATCTTTTGAATTCATTCAACATTAGAAACATCCTGCTGCAACCTTTTCAGATTAACTACATATGGATAATATCAAGACATCATGCTATTAATTCTAAGACACTTATCAAAGACCACATCATTGATCGGTTTTGCTCACAAGCATTTTCTGACGCTCTTACAAGACTTTCAAAAAGAAAAGATGAAGCTGAGTATGAGCTGTGTGCTACTACTAATGTCATACTATTATAAATGGGCCTCATCCGATACTTACGGTTGCCGTAACTTTGCAACATGATGTCGCCAAAACATTGAATCAACCGGGGCAGCCTCATATCTGTGTACAGCGCTCTGCTCTTTGGTAAAAGTCATAAAACAACTCCTGGATTGATGTGCGGAACAACTTAACCTTTTGTGACCATTGAATGAAACCTCAAGAGTTTCATAAGGTTGATACCAGCTCTTGACCATCTTGACTTGTCATTTGCTCTTATGTCGGTAGCAGAGGATCAAGCGTTTCAGACAACCGAAGTCGACATAGCAGGGTGTGGCCATGGGTCTGCTAGAGAGGAATAGTAAGGATGTTAATAAAAGCATTTACTTTCCGACATGAATAAATTAACACAAGATAAGGACAAGCGCACCTGATATGCGATTTCAGTCACCCCCGTAAAGACAACAACAACCTGTAACTGACAAATCATAGCTCAATTGAGACTTGGAAGAACCAAAACGCTCACGTCGATAGCTTCAAAGCAACTCACATACGACAACACCTCACCGTTCGCATCCAGCAGCTGCAAATAATCCCTAAAGCAAGTCAGTATTGATGTCAAATCCAAAGTTTAAACCGAAACCGTGTGGAGCATTTTAGAAGCTACCTTTTGAGTGGCTTTCAAACCAAGAAAGGAGCATAGTCAAACTCACAGCAGCTTTGAAGAAAACTCAACACCAACAGCTCACATTCATGGTGGTTTCATAAGCAAGCCTCCGACAGCTAGTATACCAAAATCAAATAGGTAATGTTACCTGTTGCACCCCAAATTTTGACCCATTAGATCCTCATCATCATTATAGGATCATATTTTCTTGATTAACTAACCTTAACCCATTTTCAGTTTATCTTTGTTAAGATGCAGATGAATTAGGGTTCCGTACCGTCAAAATCGAGGCTTCAGTGGTTTGATCAATCAATGTTTTGGATTGATCCAACTTCAAACAAGATCAAGGATAATACATTTGACCAAGAATGAGTGCAATTTGAGGTGGTCACCCGGGAATTGAGAACAATGCAATTTGAGATACCCGATTAGGGTTTCCGAACAGGAAAAGTCAACCGTAGTTTGCATTTTGTTTTAAGGAGTATTTCAATGGTGTTATTTTGGTCCATTAAGTTCCTATGGCTTAGTAAAGTCCATCCAAAGAGTTTCAAGTCCTCAGGATGTCCGGATCATCAACGGGCGACTCGGTGGACACCGATCGTTCGAATGGTTGACCGAAAAGTCAACTCTTCAACAATAAGGAATTTGACTTTAAGATGTGATTCAAAAATGTTCCTTATGTCATATTACACCTCCCCAAAAAATTTCATGACCATTGGATCAAGGGTTAAGAAGTAATTGCAAAAATCGGGAATTAGTGTTTCGAAAGGGGCAAGACCATAACTCCTCAACCACACATCCAATTGAAATGGTTCAAAGCTCATTGGAAAGCTATTGACAAATCACACAAAAGCCTCAAAGTGGTCCATGATCAAAAAATGCATAGAATTGGAGATATAGCAAAATTCATTTTTGAAGGGGAAATAACTTAGAAAAATTCTAAGTTATTTAGCACTTGTAAGTGGTTATTTCAGAAAACTTTGAAGGGTTTTTAAACCTAGTTCCATCAAGAATTTGGAAATTCCCAAAACATGAAAGTTGTAGAGCTACTTAAGGGCTTTCTAAATTGTGGTAGAACTCCTCAATAGCATGTGTGAGCAGGAAGTTATGAGCCATGGAAGTTAGGGCTGTCAACACTTGAAACCACAATCCAACACTTCTCAAATTTCAGATTTCACAACTTGAGACATCCTAAACCCTTGGATCATGATTCAAACTGATAATGTGAGGTATAGATGGAGATAAAACCAGAAGGAAGGATGGTTTAGTAAACATAGCAAGTTGGAGCAAGTTGACATTATTTTAATCAAATAAAAGGGAGGAAAGAGAAACTTTTTAAGGAGTTGGCAGCTGCAATCCCTCTACACTCTAGCCTTGCTTCAGGTCACCTCACCCCTCTCATATCATCTGGTTTTGCTTGCCTTGAGCCAAGGAGTTGATGTGAAGAGGCTGCCACAAGATTTGGCAAGATTTTCTTCCAAGTCTCTCTCCAAAAATGGAAAAGACCAAGGTTTCCCTTACTCTTATTTGCACTATAAATAGAGGCCTCTTCATTGATGTTAGATACACTAGAGCAATCTCCAAAACCCAGAGACACAATAGCTCTCATTTCCTTCTCATTTCCTTAAGAATCTCAAATTTCAAAACCTCCATTTTTCACCAAAAAGCTGTCTTGAGCAAAACTCTGCTCAAGATCAGTTCTACCATCTCCAAGACCCTCAAAACCATCTACACAATCTCTAAACATTGTGTAGAAGGTGTTCATACATTCAAACCACTCAAAAAGCTCATTTTCACAAAAGTCAACCTTCACACCTTAATAATTTGACTTTCTTGCATTTTGAAAGCCAAATCCTCACTCAAAGCATTTCCTACCATTCTAACACTCCCAACACCTCCTATACATCATATCTCAACTGTCCATGCCATAAAAAACCAGCTGGAAATCACACAACTCCAACTGTCTTGAAAAGTGGATTCTTGCTTCAAGAGGAAGCAAGCATTATCTCTTTGCAAAGGAAGGAGGATCTCTGGGTTTCTAAGCTTTTTAGCTTACTCAAGACTTGTCTACAAGAGGTATGTGTCATTCAAACTCCTCATTAATCATACATTATCATGTTGTGCCATTTTGAGGTAATTTTGTGAAAATGTAGTCTTGCTGCCCCATTTTAGTTCTTTGTCAAGAACTCATGGCTTATGATTATGTTACTTAATTTTTATAGTTTATTTTCATTTGTAGATGATATATTGGTGATGTGTTACCAAGTTTGTACTTTGATATCATGAACAACTTGTTTTTGAAGTTTTGGTTATGTGGTAGTTTTATGGATCAAACATTGAAATGTGAGATGAGTTTGCCCTAGGCCTGTTAGTATTAGTTTATTAGTGATATTTGGATAACTTGTAAGTTACTCATAGGATCCCCCTGCCCTTGATCATGTTTGAATCAAATGTGGCTCTTGTTTTCACACTTATGCTATTTTTGTGTCATCTTGCTTATCATTACCATGAATTATGTATTGAACTGTTGTGCCTACCATGATTGCATCTCCATTGTTCTAAGTCATTGTTTAATGCTTACATAATCTTGCTCATGATGTTTGATTGGTTGAATGTGAGAAACTTGAGGTTTGCCATTAGGGCCTGCTGTGAGTCTTGTGTTTTGGCTGTCAAACTTGGTTTTACATATCATTTTTGTTTTGGATCAGTTGTTGTTTGATTTTAAGATTGGAAACTCATTTGTTAACCTATTTTGAGGATGTGTGTGGTGCTTGTATGCTCAAATCTCCATTATATGTTCAAATTGCCTTGTCTTTCTTCCATTTGCATTTTCAAACCTCATGATGCCAAACATATGCCACATTATGTTTCAATCAATTTCTACTTGATCTATGTGCATAATATCATTGTTTTGCTCATTTGAAACTTGTATGTGCTATCAATTCTCCCTAACTGTTGTGAAATTTCCTAATGCATCATTAATCTGCCAAGCAACTTTTATGCATCTCATACAAATACCATTTTCTGTTCTAAGTGGAATATGCCT
Source organism: Lathyrus sativus (assembly GCA_963859935.3). Classification (NCBI taxonomy): domain Eukaryota; kingdom Viridiplantae; phylum Streptophyta; class Magnoliopsida; order Fabales; family Fabaceae; genus Lathyrus; species Lathyrus sativus. Next base: position 450,188,402 of record OZ012739.1, on the reverse strand, counting down.
TAATTTTTGGACTTAATCTCTTTCCTTATCATATTTATGATGTGTGTATGTTTTTATTTTGGCTTAAAACCTCACAATTTGAAAAATGCCCCTGCTACCACATTCTTGCCAAGACAGTTTTTCACAATTCCTACAACAACATGTCAATTTTCATTCTAACTGTCCTATGCTTATTTTGGGAGTTGAAACTTATTCCTTATCATATTAATGGTGTGTGCACACTGTTTATTTGATTTGTTCTTGCATGTTTTCACAATTCCACTCACAATTGCATTTCATACTAGAATATGCCATGAACATACCAAGATGCTGACCTGTTTGCATATGCCTATGTTTGGAGTTGTAACTCATTCATATTCATGATTCTAATGTGTGTAGATGTTTGGTTTGATCCATGATTACCTGCATTTGCATTTCACCCTCAAACTGCATCTTTTAAGCTAGCACATACCATGAAAATGCCAAATTCTTGTTTGCTTGCAATATGCCTAGTTTTTGAGTTGTAACTCATCCTTTTATACATTTATGATGTGTGTGTTTAATGTTTGTCAACATGAGGCCATTGATTCATAACTGGACCAGTTTGTACCATCTGCTGCTAACAATTTTGAAAACCACTAGGGCACACACTTCACTTTTTTGGCTTGATTTGTTTTAGGGTAACTCATTCAACATCAGACCTCTAATAATATTTGAAACTTGTATGTGCATGAATAAATCTTTTTTGTATGTTTCACTTTTCTGTCATGACAGCCCCTCACATATGTTTGATACAAACTGCATTTTGGTATCCATTGTCTTGTTATGTGCATTCCATGAGGATATTAAGTGCTAGCATCATTTGCAATCATATTTGAAAATTGTTGTATACATTTACTTGACCTCGTCTGTTTCCAAACCAGTTTTGATCCAAATGTTGCAAATTTATGAGTGTTTGAGCAGTTGACTTATGACTTTCAATTCCATGATGTTTGTGAACAATTTTGAAGTGTGAACACACTTCATATGATGTTTTGAGTATGTTTGAAGGGTCTACTCATTTCAATTATGTTTGTTTCTTGATCTAGCTTTCAAACTTGCATGTTTTCTCCAATTTTGGAATAGCATAGGAGTTGTGTTTTTTGTGTGTTTGTAATTAGCATTGTGATGGTTAGGTGTTACTCATTACATTTCAAGTATGCCTCATAATTTTCATATTTTAATTGATCAATTTTTAATGTGAACATCCATGTGGGCCTGCTGTTCCAATTCATCCATATTGCTGTCATGATGCATCTTTGCTCATATCTTCTGCTAGAACACTTGTATTTGGTTTGTAAACTTTGAGCACATCCTCATTAACCTGATCAGGACTAGGCCATATATGCATGATCATACCTTCCATCTGTTGTAACAGTTTGCTTGCATTTTCTTGATGTCTTTGCAATTTCATGTACCCTTTTTTGATTTAACATTGCTTTGATTGTCATCACTGCATGAACTAATTTTTGATCATGATTGTGTTTTGCTCACACCTAATTGTACCAAGTTACATCTCAAGTACCAATGTGTTTGTCACCACAGCTTGCTTGGTCCACACACCACAGTTGCAAATTATTGAATCACTTTTCTTTCTTTTCATGTATGTTTGAGCCATAAGTGTTAACACTTCTGTCATGATTTAGGTAACTGGTGTGAATTACTTTACATGTGTTTGAACTCATAGTGAATGTTAGTTTCCCCAAATGCATCTCATGTGCAAACTCATATCTTCCATCTGTAGGACAGTTTTGCTGCATTTTCTTGTTGTCTTTACAATGCATATGCCATTTTCCATTTTACTGTTTTTTGCTTGAGCCTTAAGTATGCAACACCTTTGTTATGACATATGAAACTTGTATGCATTGCCTTTTACATGAATTTGAGCTCACAGCTGTTTGTAGTTTTCATAATGCAACACAATTGCTCAATTTGCAAGTTCTATCGTGTTTTTATTTCAAGGCCTTATTTCAAAATTCCAATTGCACCATCTTAATGCTCATGAAAAAACAGTCAAGTTTGACTAAGATTTCATCAAAAATGATTGAGAATTGATAGAGTTTGATCCTTCACGTATTGCCTTGTTCTTGTTTCATCTTGCCCAGAAATTCATGAATGCTTGCCATATATATTTTTAGGGGTGGCTAAATCAACGGATGTATAGCCACCCCAGTGGTAGAAACCTCACTCTCTCATGCGCCTGTCACTTGCCAAACCAGGGTTCGATCCTTGGATCAACCCTTTTTGTTATTTTATTTTTCCATTGTGAACGAATTATTTCTCTTCTCTTCTTCCACTCCCTTGTCAGCGTGCATGTGTGTGCCTTAGTGGTTGAGTGTGATGTTTGTGAACTGAAGGGCATGGGTTCAACTCCCAGCTTGGCCCTTTTCTCTTTTTTATTTGCTTGTTTATTTGTTTTGTTGTCATAAATCACTTCAACTTCAAAAAATCATATCTTTGTCATTTTTCATCATTTTGAACTCATTCTTTTTACAACATGCTTGTTTTAATGTCTATTTTCATATGATGTAAAAATATTGCAAGTTGTTCTCGATTATAATGTCTTTTGTCTATGTGAACTTTAGTGCTTTGTTAAGATCGCTATCCTACATACTGTTGAATTCCCTTTGAACATGCTTGAATTTTCTTGTGAGATCTTTATTCCCTTTATTAGTTAACATTCTAGGGTACCCCTTTTGGTTGTCACCATAATCTTGTCTCATTTATCCCTCCTAAATTATGAGGTTTAAACTAATTTACTTGTGTTTGATTGTCATCAAATACATATTGTTGTTACACTTGATATATCTTGAAATTATAACATGTTTACTTTCAAATTGTGATTTGTTTACACGGATGTAACTTTCATCTTTTCCAATCTTTGTTAAGATATGTTGTCACCTTTATTAAGATCCCTTTCCATCTTTGTTACGATGTTTCCCCATCTTTGTTAAGATTTGTTCTTGGTTGTGACCATTTGTCTTGATTGAAATCATTAATATTGTAATACTTGCTTTGGTTGTGACCATCTATTGTGATTGAAATCATTGCCTGATATTGTAATATCTTAAATGTTTGCTTTGGTTATAACCATTCAGCTTGATTGAAAATACTTGCTTATTGTAATATGCTTGTTCATTTTGGTTGTAACCATATCTTTTATAATCTTCACGTGTGAATGATTACTGCTTTAAGTATTTCTTCCCCAAGTGATGGAACTTTTTAGTTCTCATCCAAGTTGCCTCTCTTTTACCTTCCAAAGGAAAGTCTCTCTATTGACCCTTGGGTCATAGATAGCTCATTAAACTCATAGGTCTGGATAGAACCTTCCCCCTTTTGGTCTGGATAGAACCAATAGGATACCCTCATAGGTCTGGATAGAACCTTCCCCTCCTTTTGGTCTGGATAGAACCAATAGGATTTAAACTCATAGGTCTGGATAGAACCTTCACCCTCTTTTGGTCTGGAAAGAACCAATAGATCCTTATTCTGTAGTTCGGGCCCGAACTACGACCGCTCTGATTTCTCATTGGACAATGAGAATACGTAGGCACAAGATGCGATATCTTGACGAGCAACCTTCCCCCTTCTCCCACCTTTTAGTCTGAATAGAACCAATTGGTCTTACAATGTAGAACTTTAGGATAGAGTTTGGTTAACTCTATGTAAGAATCATGGAAATGATTACTTACTCCCCTTTCTTGAGTGTTTAACATAGATCTAGAGAGTTTTGTGAAACTCTATACAAGCATTGTAATGTTTGTTCCCCTTTGAACCTTGATCATAATCGAGTGTTCTTCAACCCAATTGAGATGAACTACGATTGCTATGATTCTATCCCAGTTAGGATACATAGGCAGAGGACGCGATGTCTTTGCAAGCAAACTTAGAAACTATTCTTAGGTCTTAACCTATACCTTTTACCCAATCCCAAACCTTAGCAAACATTTACCAACTTAGCATGCAAGCAAACAAAAGGTTCTTGTAAAGTACTACAGATGTTTAGGATGCGAAATACCTACCCTATGCATAACCAACCCCCGATCCCCGAATCTCTTAGCGTTGTTGTTACATCGCGCAAAAGGTTCTTTCTTTCTTTAGACCTTTCCTTTGGATAAATTAAAGTCCGGTTGTAATTTAAGAATTTAAGATTTAAGTTAATCAATAGCTTGATATCACGATTCTCACCGCAACATTACCGAAGAAGCTATGGATTAGAATATGGGAAGAATCTTGAGTTCGTTCATAAAAGAGGAAGAAGATCTTTGTACCTTATGAATGCTGCCGGTTTCGCCGTAAGGGGGATGTTCTTATCTCGTGAAGGTTAATATCAAACTCATGAAGACCCTTGAACGTTTGAGCCGTTTCCTTAACATGCTGGAGCAAGCCATTGAACTCCCAACATTAATTACCGTGATTACCGTTTGTTGGACCTACAACAACATCAGGAAAAATAAGTCAGAAAGGGCAAGTTTCAATTCACATTAGAACCAATTTAATCCTTTCCAAAAAGGTTGTTAGACATGTTCATACAGATTTAGGAATGAATTAACTGTGATTTAATCAGCAAAATTGGTGAAGGCTATATAAGGACTCGTATCAGAATGCAACGAGGGGGGATTCGACAACAAATCCACAGAAATCCTAAATCAAACCCAAAATTTCATAAAGAGAAGAAATAAGAAACTTATCCCTTTTAAGCATCACCGGAAACCTTCAAACCTTCATCCTAGCTATTGTCGCATCGCCGTCGCGCGGGAAACCGCTCCACCGTAAAATCTCCCCTTTCCGTCAACACATAACCCAAATTGCACCGTCAAATCCCAACCGAATCCTGCAAGCAAAACCCTTTCACCACCGTAAGTTTGATTTATAAATGGTGATATTTCATTTACTAATTTGTGTTTGTGTTTCAGTTCTGATTTAGTAAGAAATGAAAGGGAAGCGAGGAACAAAGCAAGGAAGGTGACGAAATGACGAAGAGGGAGGTTTGCACGAAGAGAAAGGAAAAGCAGGGAGATCATTGATCGAGAGAGACGACGGATTGAAGCTCAGACGGGGGGGGGGGGGGGGGGGTCGATTTTGGGCTTAGGGTTTTGATTGGTTGTTTATATTATTTTGATTGTAATAATCACATGCCTGCACACTCACACACCTTACCACGCATCCTACACAAATGGGCGTTAGATCTCCAATGGATCTAATCCACCGACCCTTACCCGCATCACCACTGTAAACCCCTCACCATGCGCTCTCACCTAATCACACGCCCACTAATCCCCATTAACCATTTTAATTAACCCATTAATCTTCCCATAACCCTTAGTTAACCAAAACCTTATTTAATCTATTTATTTAAAAATAATCTTATCATTTTCATTTATTTAATTATTCAACTAATATTTACTCTTTTTAAAATCAGCCTTTATTCACTTAATTAATAACTTATTAACAATTATCTTATTAGTCAACTTTTTCCCTAATTAATTAAATTGCATTTATTTAATTAATCATATCTATCTTTTTTCAATTAGCCTATCCAATTTAATTCTAAATAACTTAATTAACAATTTATTTATTTATCTCATCAACTTTTATTTCATTTAATAATTATCTACTCAAACCTATTCCACTTTTTTTTTAAATAATATAATCCTTTATTTTCTCATATTCAACATTAATAATAATAACATAACTATTTTATTTTAATAAAGATTTGTTAACTTTGACCTTTAATAATATTAACGACAAAACTCATTTCATAATAATCTATGTAATTCATTTTATTTATTAATAATAATGACCTTTTATTTAAATTAACCGTTATTTAATAATAGTAATTAAAACATATTTTTTATTAAAAGTAATAAACTTATGGTTTAAATTCATAATTAAAATTAATATAACACTTTCTTACAAACTAATTCACCCTTTAACATAACTATTTCTCTTAAATTCAACTTCGCCATAAATTAACCAACGTGCGCACGATTCCATACGTCTCCACTCTGATTCCATTCACATTATTCACTTTCACACACTTGTATGTTCTAGTTCTTTCATGCGTGTGTGTATGGATTTATTTATCTGTCTTTACTTTACCGCTATTTATCTTTCTTGCATCGCATTATCGCACTATGTCCAAAGGAAGAACTTGTGGGTAACATAAAACTTGCGTGTATGCACATCATATGCATCATAATCCCCGTTGATCCTTTACCTAATTCAATTCGATCTTTTAAGATAGATCCTACCCATATGAGGACCTTCGTCTTTTATTTTACAACTTAGATAAGAACAAATCAACTCAATCAAACATTATTCAAACAATTAGAGAATAAGATGTTAGTCATCTTGACAGTCGAGATATAAATATCCTGCCTCATAACAATACAATCAATATGTAGGGACTTTTCCGTTTGAGAGTGATAGTGGCATACTCGTCGATCACAATCCGAGTTTCAAATCCCTTCTCTCAAAACGATGCAAAGACTATTTTCCTACAAGTTGTGGTGGCTAAGTCAAGTCCTCTCCTTCGAGATGACAACTCATCTTTTCTCCTAGACCCAATAAATCAACTACCCTTATCCCGAAGGAACTTTGACCATAGTCAAAGAACTCCTCAAACCCTTTAGGGGAACTACAAATACTCTGATTCCACTCCCGTCAGGATATATAGGCAGAAGATATGACGTCTTGTCGAGTATACTTAGAAATAAACCTCTAGGTCTTTTCATCCCTTAAGAAGATAACCCATATCAATAAACAACATAAAACAAGAAGTTCCTATAGAGTACTACAAAAACTTAGGATGCTAACACCATCCCTAAGTTTAACCAACCCCCGAACCTATGACTCTCTAACCTTTGCATTTGTATTGCATTGTGGGTAATTCGATCTTTTTCCCATCCTTTAGACAAATAAAAGACTGGTTATAATGAATTTAGATTCAAGCTAATCAATAGCTTGGTATCCAATTTTTACCGCGACAGAAATGGCGACGTCACTAGGGATGGTTAAGTGGGTTTCCCTAACTTGTTTTGTTTTTTTTTATATATTTGCTTAATTGCTTATTTGTATATCTGTTTTATTGCTTTTTGGGATGATATCTTTGAGTGGTGAGACAAAGTCCTACACCCGGACTTGAGTGAACTTAAGATAGGATAGTGATATATTCGACGAGGCTTATAGGGAGTTGAATCCAGACCAAGTTGACTTGAGAATCACGCTCAATTGAGGCCCTCTCGAAAGTTGTACTGTTGAACAAGTTTAATCGTGAAAACATATACTATTTTTGACTTTGGAGCCTATGATATTGAGGACCGTAGTTACCTTAGCCCCACTTTGGCCTTTATTAGGATGTAGTGCAAGGACTATGAGGGAGTACTCTCGAAATAGTTGCTACGCGATGCTACACTCAAATGAAGTTCTCTTGAGAATATTATTAACCAACGAGTAATTGAGAAGTTGATAATATCCGAAAGATGGACTAATGACTTTAGGCACCCTCTTTAGAACCTTGTTCTACAGGTACAATCAACCTTTAGTCCATAATTTTTGGGAATGGGTATACCCTTTGCTCCATGCTCGTTGTGAACCTAGGGTCTCCTTTCTTGTTTATCTATGTGTATCTTTGTGCTTGCTTGTGTTTGTGCATCCATAAAGCTTCATGTTGCATGGGTTTCACGGAAGGAAGAATATTTTGAAATATTCTTTTAAGAGTCCTAACTTGGATGACCTAAGGAAGTTAAGGGCACTGATTGAAGAATCAAGAAAACTCAAAAGACAAATACAAGAGGCTTCCATTATCATTGAAGATCAATAGAAGTTCAAAAGACTTTCATCAATATTGAAGATCCGAGTAAACAAGGGATTCCTTCCTTACTTTCCAGCAAGAAAAGAAGAGAGATGAAGGATTTATTTTCCCTATCAGACTACTCTTTGGGCGTTGATCCTCTACGAACTTATATTCAAAAAGTCAGCTAGAAGAGTAGATCAACAAGCACGATAAAGGACTTCCTGAGGACTTTATTAGCTTTTATTTAGCTATTATGTCGGGACTCTTATAAGAATATTTATTTGTAATCGATATCAAAAAATAATAAACGAGTTTCTTTGGTATTTTGTGACGTTTATAAATACTTGAGTTCCGTGAAACCGCTTTTCTGCATTTTGCATTTTACATAGCATCTGGCATTTAGCATTTTGCATGTGCATGTGTCTCTTCTCCGCTGCGTCCTCATCTGGTCTTCTGTCTTTGTCTGTCAGCTGACATCTAGACCATTTGACCAAGCTCAAAGTACTACCGAAGAATAGTAAACAAAACGAAAGATATGGATCCCATGACTGATTTCAGAGTAAGGACTAATCCGATATTTGATTAGCAAGTGGATGTTCCTACGCAATCTCAGCCTGTACAAGATAATCTAGTTGTTCAATTTGATAGAAGAGATTCCCAGTTTCCACAGCATATGCCAAATCTTCAGAACGTTCGTACTAAGATGAAGGTGGACGATCCTAGATTTATAGCAATTAAGAAAGGATTTTGTGATCTCAAAGAACAATTGAAGATAATGAAAGAAGCTGATGCATTTAATCTTAATGCTCATGACTTATGTTTAGTTCCAGGTGTAATTATTCCTTCAAAGTTGAAGATACCTGTCTTTGAAGTGTACAAGGGTGTTAGTTGTCCAAGATACCATTTGACGATGTTTTGTCAAAAGATGATTGCTTATATTGACAACAACAAACTAATGATTCACTGCTTTCAAGAAAGCTTATGTGGGGCATCCCTGATGTGGTATATGAAGCTGAAAAGGAATCATATTCAATCTTGGAGAAACTTAGCTGATGCTTTCATGAAACAGTACAATTATAATTTGGATATCGCTCCAGACAGTGATCAACTGATGAATATGAGTAAGAATGACAATGAATCTTTCATGGAATACGCCCAATGCTGGAAAGAGTTGGTTGCCCAAGTTCATCCACCACTTCAAGAGAAAGAATTAAGCAAGATGTTTCTAAGAACGCTGCCAGGCTCTTATTATGATAAGATGGTAGGCATTGTGCCATTAGATTTCTCCAAAACTGTGGAAGTCGGAGTAAACATTGAGAATGTGCTCAAAAGTGGAAGAGTTCAAGATGACTTGATTAACCAAGATGATAAAGAGATCTCAGTTAGTGATTCCCAAAAGGAAGAAAGTGTTGATGTTAATGCAATTCGGGGTTCCTCTCAAATCCTGCCTGATCCAGTTTCGGTACCTTATCCTTAACATCGGTATGTAGCGCCTGCTCAGCACAAGCGATAAATACTTCGTAAACAAAGGTTGACTTCTCCAGATCAGCATAAGAATCGGCAGGTTCAAAGACGGTTTCAGAATGAGAAGATACCTCTGAGTATTTCGAAAGAAGAGACTCGCTGGTTTGATCTTATCCCTATGACTTACCGTCAGCTATGGTTTTATTTTGCTAGAAACTCGACAATGACATCCAGAAAGACTAGAAACATGAAATCTCACCCACCATGGTTCAACTCAAACGCCAGCTATGAATTTCATGATGGAGTATTGGGGAATTCGATTGAATAATGATAGATGATGAAGTGCTAACCTTCAAGGGGGAAAGCCCAATCGTGAATGGAATACCGTTACGTTGATCACTTATTTATGGTGTTTGCTTATGTTTACTTTTTATTTATTTGATTAAAAGCATAATTGGCATGTAAGAACTTGTTATTTTGAATAAGTAATGCAATAAATGTTTGTCATGAAGAAACCCATTCGTGGTCACTCAATTTTTTATATACAACTTATAATGCCAACTTTATCCTTTTTTTTCTCACTTTGAGAAAGAATTGGAAGGAGGATGACGAAGTAAAACGCAAGGCCTCTTGTTGTATGCTTTCGAATAATACCTGTTGGTGATGTAAGGCATTCTTTCAAACCTCCTAAACACCAGAGACATAAAGTGGTTAATTACTTTTTAACGCTTTTCAACCTCATTTTTAACCTGAGGCAATTTTCAATCAGCTTAATTGAACACTTAAAAGAATGAACATCTTTCAAAAAATGGTTGGGTACAAATATACTTTGACCCTTATTTCCTTTGTTTTACAAATTGTAAACTAAACCGCAATATAACCCTCAAAAGTCCAAATTGAAGTAAGGTTACTTCGAAAGCGTACTTAGTGAGATAACATTTCCTGACTCCTGTAAGCTATGCTCAATTTGATGTTTGGCTTTATAAAATAAATCGATATCCTAAATAATGATTTCGGTCATAAGTTATTAGGATATCTCTTTTCAAAAATTCAAGAAAAATATGTGTTGCATTAACAGTTTTGAAATTAACATTTCTGACTTGCTAACTTTGCTTGATATCTTAGAAAGATTACGTGACAACATCACCGATTAAAATTTGAAGACTCTGCTGACCTGGGGCAAGTTATTTCCAAGTGGTTTGTTCTGTGTATATTTTACTTCGTCTAAAGGGCTATTTTTGAGGACTCAGTCATAATACTGTCAATCGGGGCCAGTTACGTCGAGATTCGGCGAATCTCTCCAGAGAGTTTAAAAACAGTGGGACGCCAAGTTTTTTGTAAAATCCTCCTGGAATGACTTCTTCTCTTAACCATATGACTTGGGGCAATTGAGAAGTGAATGTTATCTTATCTCGCTTACAATGAACTATTATTCAAAATGGCGACTACCACGCAGTTTTTACAATATTCTTCATTCATGTCCCCAATAAACTTTTATTTATGGTGGTCATGACTATTCTGCGATGAAGCTTTTCGATGCAAGAATTCCCAGTGTTTTTCTTAAACTTCACTTCCCCAATGAAGTGTATGACATTTTAATCCTCAGTGAATCTTCTTAAACTTCACCTTCCCAGTGAAGTGGACTATTTTACCCCTCAGTGGATCTTTTACAACACTAGTTTTCCCCAGCAAAGCGGATGTTTACTGCATCCCCATCGAAGTTTCGACTCCAACATATTCAAAAGCTATGTTGAGCCAAGTTTCTCCATTTGAAGTGGACATATATTTTATTCCCCGTGAAACCTCTGTTCCGGTATTCCTATCTACAACTCCAGTATGAATCTCTCCAGGGAGACAAATATTTATTCTATCCGTGAAAGTTCTCCAATTATGAGTTTGATCCGCCTCCTAGTAGATCTTTATTCTCATTTTCAACAGGATAACCAAGACTGATCCAGACGTTATACCCCAAAGTGGAATGTTCTCTATTCCCCATATGAGTTTTAAGACCTTGAAGCAGGATTGTGATCCCATATTCAGTTCCCCTCCTATCCCTAGTGATACTTCTATCTTTGAAGATTTGTCGGATGTTTGTTCCGAGATGTTTCATCTCTGATTTCCTCTTGTTGTTTGTTTTGTTAGCATAAACATACGCATAACACATAGATAGATAGCATAGCATATGCATTCTGCATCTTTGTGTTTGTTTGTCCTGTCACTTTGGCCGTGTTTATCCCCAAGTGACTCGGCGCGTCTTTTCCTTCCAATTAGAGTTTTTAGCTTTAGGAAGAAGAAGCGCAATATTTCTATTTCCCCGTGAAGTTTGATCCTCGTGGAAGACAGTTATTTTAGTACATCCCATTGGAGTTCATACCTAAATGGTTGGGTCTTGTTTGACCGTTTCTTCGGTTATTTCCCGAAGTGAACTTCGGTCCTTGGCAATCACATTTGTGGATATCTCCAACTTTTGAACCTAGACTAAGTGCGCATTTATTTTGCACTCAAGAGAATTGTTATGAAGGTAACTATTGAAGACGGATATTTCTCCAACAATATTACCAGAATTCCTCAATAATTTACATCTGTACTGCAAGCGACCTCTTTACTTGAGCAACTCGTTTTAATCAGGATTTATATTAAAACAACAAATGGCAGTCCCATCAAGACAGTTTATCCATCCCTAGTGGGTTTTATCAAGATTATCAACTCGTCAAATGGCATCTCTCCGGAAATCCGTCAGAGAAGTTTGTCGAAGACTTTAACAGATATTTCTCTTTATTTGAGAATTCTCATTTCAAGAGTTCCAATACTTTTTTACAACTACAACAAGAGATACTCCTCAGGAATGTATTCCCCAGTGAGTTCATTACAGAAGTCTACTTCCATCAAATGGCATCTCTCCCGAGAAGTTTGGTGAAGTTTGGTGAAATTTTACAATCTCCAGTACATTATGGATTACCGCTAAAGTCGTTTATCCCTAGTGAAAATTTCAATCCACTGTGAAGATGCTCTCGAGCATTCATCATTTCAAAAAAAACTGAGACTCGTTCATGGCACACAAACCATGAGGCGTGGGGAGGTTTATTTCAAGGAACCGAGACCCGTTCATGGCACACAAACCATGAAGCGATGGGGAGGTTTATTTCAAAAAACTTAGACCCGTTCAAGGCACACAAACCTTGAAGCGTGGGGAGGTTTATCATCCTTTTGAACATTTATTCAAAGATATCTCTTTTCCTGGATAATCTCGGCAGTAGATTTCCAGAAGACCTCGGCAGTAGGTATTTCTTTTATTTCCTGGCTAATCTCGGCAGTAGATTTCCAGAAGACCTCGCCAGTAGGTGTTTCTTTTTTATTTCCTGGCAAGTCTCGGCAGAAGATTTCCAGAAGACTTCGACAGAGGTATATTTGCAACTAACTTCAATATAGAATCTCGACAGCAGATTCTATAAAAGTCTTAACAGTAGACGCTTTGGCAAAAAGTCTTCTCCAATGAGGTTATAAGCCTCGACAGTAGACTCCTCCAGCTAATATCTTGAAATCATTACATTTGACCTACGCAGTAGGTTCTTCAAGTGGATTTTCTCGCAAGTTCTTCGCGACATTTTTGAAGATACCTTGTGATTGTCAATTGTTGATCTCTCCCCGTGGAGTCTCGCTTTGTTGAGCATGTTCTTCCTGTGTGTCGTGTTCGGTTTTTCCCCTGTGGCACTGTTTCTCCACAGGACCCCCTCTTTTGTCTTGCATTACATATCATCCCATATCATATGCATTCGGGTGGCTTCTTAGGGCCAAAAATTTGTGCAATGTTTGTATTTAAGTCCCTTCTATCTCGTCGAGACGAAGATTTCAATCTCCATATCTCCGAATAGAAGAAACTTAAATAGGAGCATCTGTCACACCCTAATTTTTGACCTTAAGATCCCACCCCTTCATGCATTCCTTGCGTTATTCAGGCTTTATAATTCATATTTATTGCGACTAACAGTTTTGCGCAGTTGACTTAAATTCTAATGGAAGATGTCTGTTTTCACAGTCAAAGTCTCAAGACATGGCCTTCAGTTTCCAATAATCTAACTTAACAAGGATTAAGGCTAACTTTGCGTTAACCTCAGGCATTCATGAAAGACTGGACTCAGGAATGTCGAGTTTGGATGAGGAATTGCATTAAAATCTTTTTCGGGGTGTAAGGTGTATTTCAAGTTGATTTTAAGTCTGTGATGTCGGAATACCTTCAAGGAGTGTCATTTTTTATTTGGTATCATAATTTGATTTCAATTTTGTTTATAAGCCGCAAAGGGGCCCGTCTCTAAAGTTTGGTTCTACAAGTACAATGTAATCCAAATTCAAAGTACGTTCAAAGTCAAAGAAGGTTGAGAAATTCCAGGCCAACTTATGTAATCCCTGCTACTTACATACCATATAACGCGGTTATGGTCACCAAGGATGGTGTTACAATACAGCTTTTTTATCTTACGCAAATTGTAATATCTTTTGAAGTCATTCAACATTAGAAACATCCTGCTGCAACCTTTTTAGATTAACTACATATGGATAATATCAAGACATCATGCTATTAATTCTAAGACACTTATCAAAGACCATATCATTGACCGGTTTTGCTCACAAGCTTTTTCTGACGCTCTTAAAAGAATTTCAAAAAGAAAAGATGAAGCTGAGTATGAGCTGTGTGCTACTACTAATGTCATACTGTTATAAACGGGCCTCGTCCGATACTTACGGTTGTCGTAACTTTGCAACACGATGTCGCCAAAACATTGAATCAACCGGGGCAGCCTCATATCTGTGTACAGCGCTCCGCTCTTTGGTAAAAGTCATAAGACAACTCCTGGATTGATGTGCGGAACAACTTAACCTTTTGTGACCATCGAATGAAACCTCAAGAGTTTCATATGGTTGATACCAGCTCTTGACCATCTTGACTTGTCACTTGCTCTTATGTCGGAAGCAGAGGATCGAGCGTTTCAGACAACCGAAGTCGACATAGCAGGGTGTGGCCATGGGTCTGCTAGAGAGGAATAGTAAGGATGCTAATAAAAGCATTTACTTTCTGGTATGAATAAATTAACACAAGATAAGGAGAAGCGCACCTGATATGCGATTTCAGTCACCCCCGTAAAGACAACAACAACCTATCACTGTCAAATAACAGCTCAGTTGAGACTTGGAAGAACCAAAACGCTCACGTCGATAGCTTCAAAGCAACTCACATACGACAGCACCTCACCGTTCGCATCCAGCTGCTGCAAATAATCACTAAAGCGAGTCAGTACTGACGTCAAATCCAAAGTTTAAACCGAAACCATGTGGAGCATTTTAGAAGCTACCTTTTGAGTGGCTTTCAAACCAAGAAAGGAACATAGTCAAACTCACAGCAGTTTTGAAGAAAACTCAACACCAACGGCTCACATTCATGGTGGTTTCATAAGCAAGCCTCCGGCAGCTAGTATACCAACATCAAACAGGTAATGTTACCAAAGAAGCTATGGATTAGAATATGGGAAGAATCATGAGTTCATTCAAAAAAGAGGAAGAAGATCTTTGTACCTTGTCAATGTTGTCGGTTTTTCCGTAAGGGGGGTGTTCTTATCTCGTGAAGGTTAATATCAAACTCGTGAAGACCCTTGAACGCTTGAGTCGTTTCCTTAGCAAGCTGGAGCAACAACAACATCAGGCAAAATAAGTCAAAAAGGGCAAGTTTCAATTCACATTAGAACCGATTTAATCCTTTCTAAAACAGTTGTTAGACATGTTCATACAGATTTGGGAACGAAATAACAGTGATTTAATCAGTAAAATTGGTGAAGGCTATATAAGGACTCCTATCAGAATGCAACGAGGAGGGATTCGACAACAAATCCACAGAAATCCTAAATCAAACCCAAACTTTCGTAAAGAGAAGAAATAAGAAACTTATCCCTTTTAAGCATCACCGGAAACCTTAAAAACTTCATCCTAGCTACTGTCGCGTCGCCGTCACGCCGGAAACTGCTCCACTGCAAAATCTCCCCTTTGCATCAACACGAACCCAAATTGCGCCGTCAAATCCCAACCGGATCCTGCAAGCAAATGGTGATATTTGATTGACTAATTTGTGTTTGTGTTTTAGTTCCGATTTAGTAAGAAATAGAAGGGGAACGAGGAACGGAGCGAGGAAGGTGACAAAATGAGAAAGAAGGAGGTTTGCACGAAGTGAAAGGAAAAGCAGGGAGATCATCGATTGAGAGAGACGACGAATTGAAGCTTAGAAGGGGGGGTCGATTTAGGGCTTAGGGTTTTGATTGTTTGTTTGTATTATTTTGATTGTAATAATCACATGCATGTATACTCACACACCTTACCACGCACCCTACGCACGTGGCCCTTAGATCTCCAACGGATCTAATCCACTGAACCTTACCCGCATCACCACCGTAAACCCCTCACCATGCGCTCTCACCTAATCACACGCCCATTAATCCCCATTAACCATTTTAATTAACCCGTTAATCTTCCCATAACCCTTAATTAACCAAAACCTTATTTAATCTGTTTATTTAAAAATAATCTTATCATTTTAATTTATTTAATTATTCAACTAATATTTACTCTTTTTAAAATCAGCCTTTATTCACTTAATCAATAACTTATTAACAATTATCTTATTTAATCAACTTTTTCCCTAATTAATTAAATTGCATTTATTTAATTAATCATATCTATCTTTTTTCAATTAGCCTATCCTATTTATTTCTAAATAACTTAATTAACAATTTATTTATTTATCTCATCAACTTTTATTTCATTTAATAATTATCTACTCAAACCTATTCCACTTTTTTTAAATAATATAATCCTTTATTTTCTCGTATTCACCATTAATAATAATAATAAGAAAACTATTTTATTTTAATAAAGATTTGTTAACTTTGACCTTTAATAATATTAACGACAAAACTCATTTCATAATAATCTATTTTATTCATTTTATTTATTAATAATAATGACCTTTTATTTAAAATAACTTTTATTTAATAATAATAATTAAAACATATTTTTTATTAAAAGTAATAAACTTATGGTTTAAATTCATAATTAAAATTAATAAAACAATTTCTTACAAACTAATTCACCCTTTAACATAACTATTTCTCTTAAATTCAACTTCGCCATAAGTTAACCTAATGTGTTATGTTAACCCTTTAACATAACACATTATTCACTTTCACACACTTGTATGTTCTAGCGCTTTCATGCGTGTGTGTATGGATTTATTTATCTGTCTTTATATACCACGATTTATCTTTCTTGCATCGCATTATCACACTATGTCCAAAGGAAGAACTTGCGCGTAACGTAAAACTTGCGTGTATGCACATCATATGCATCATAATCCCCGTTGATCCTTGATTCCATTCAAGTCGATCTTTTAAGATAGATCCTACCCATAGGAGAACCTTCGTCTTTTATTTTACAACTTAGATAAGAACAAATCAACTCAATCAAACATTATTCAAACAATTAGAGAATAAGATGTTAGTCATCTTAACAGTCGAGATATAAATCTCCTGCCTCATAACAATAAAATCAATATGTAGGGACTTTTCCATTTGAGAGTGATAGTGGCATACTCGTCGATCACAATCCGAGTTTCAAATCCCTTCTCTCAAAACGCTACAAAGACTATTTTCCTACAAGTTGTGGTGGCTAAGTCAAGTCCTCTCCTTCGAGATGACAACTCGTCTTTTCTCCTAGACCCAATCAATCAACTACCCTTATCCCGTAGGAACTTTAACCACAGTCAAAGGACTCCTCAAACCCTTTAGGGGAACTACAAATACTCTGATTCCACTTCCGTCAGGATATGTAGGCACAAGATACGACGTCTTGTCGAGTATAATTAGAAATAAACCCCTAGGTCTTTTCATCCCTTAAGCAGATAACCCATAGCAATAAACAACATAAAACAAGAGGTTCCTGTAGAGTACTACAAAAACTTAGGATGCTAGCACCTTCCCTAAGTTTAACCAACCCCTGAACCTATAACTCTCTAACCTTTGCATTTGCATTGCATTGTGGGTAATTCAATCTTTTTCCCTTCCATTGGACAAATAAAAGACCGATTGTAATGAATTTAGATTCAAGCTAATCAATAGCTTGGTATCCAATTTTCACCGCGACACTAACTCCGTCTACTTTTTAGATAAGAAGATGGCTTCACTTTTCTTGCTTCTAAGCTGGATGATTTCTTTACCCAACTCTTCGTTAGCCCTACGCAGTTCACCTTCTCGACCTATAGTTTATTGTATTTTTACACATCAACTGTCATAGGTTCTGCAACTATTGAAGGGTATAAAGGCTATCTTATTGGGAAGGGTAGCAACAGTCTGTCGACTCTCTCCTGATTCCATTCCATGTAAGGTTCATATGCTCTACAATTGCTCTTTCCTAACAATGATTTCCCTCTATAATGGATCTTACCCCAGGCCCTTTCAAATCTGATTAAAGTTTCATCGTCAATCAAACCAATGAAGTACAGAGATTCTTGCACTTCTTCCTCCCTTGGTGGTTCTCGTAGTACATAACCAAATTGTCTGATGGAAAGAGAGGGTTGTAGTTAATACCTCATTTCCATCCAATCATACGGACGTTAGGGAAATCTCCACAGCTGTGAATAACATCCATTCCGAACAGGTTTTTGTCAAACCACACAATAATCTCTGACCTCAACCCCATGAGCCTTTCTGACCAATCCACGGTGTCTGCCAAATCAACACAGGGTCCAGACTTTGGCATGTGTGAGATGAACCATATGTACAGCAGTGGAGCATAGTAGGAAACATTCTTGCCTCGTCTGTTCTCATTTTTATAATGAATCGAATGATAAACATCGCCCAAGAAAGTCGATACTTGAATCTTGGAGGTGAAGATATAGCAAGCGTCCAAGTCCACAAAGTCAGGTAATTTAGGAAACAGGGTAATCCCATAGATGCCTAGAGCCAGAATGGCGTTAAAGACCGACCAACATCCCTCTTTTGCAAAATGCTGAGCTTTATTTATAAAAAATGAAAGTAGAAAACCAGGGATTTCACTTCTCTGTACCAAATTCCCCTTCAATTCAGAGACATCAAGATGTAGAGCATCAGCCAACTCGGATAGTTCCGGTTCCTTCTCAGAATGCACAAAGGGTACCTCCTTCAACACAAGAATCCCTATTAGATGAGAGAATTCTTCAAGAATGGATAGCAAAAAAAACTCAGGAAACACGAAACAACGCAACTGAGGGTCGTAGAATTGCAGCAACACATGAACACCTCTTGTTTCAAACTTAGAGGTTTTGTAGACAAAACTCAAAATCTTTCCATATGCCCTCCTAAAATCTTCCATAACCCTATGGTTAGCTGCAGAAATCAGACTTAGCAAAGGTCCTAATTCTGGCATAGGGAATTTGTACATTACTTCTTTCTTCAGATCGAGCTCCATATCAACGGTGGATTAAGTTACTAGAATCAAGAGAAGAGAATGCACCTGAAACACAAATACATGTCAATGTAAAAAAATGCAGATGAATGTGCAAATGCAACAGAGGATCAATATTATTGTGCTACTGACGGAGATGAACTGGCATTTCGCTTTGGCGAGAAAACCATACAGTACAAGTACAAGGATATCACTCTAACTGTTCATACTGATAAGATAACTGGGTAGGCTGGAGGTCAAAGCTTCCTGCAAAACCCTCCCTCTCACGGGTATGAACCTATCTCCAATGAGGTCTGGCGTCCTATGCAGTCGTCAGCATCACATACTTTTGAGAAACGATGATACGTTCACCATTTCTGGTTTGGCATCATAGTCTAACGAAGCGGCCTCACTTAGATGACTCTCAAATGATCGGTCTCCAAAGTCGACAACCTTAGGATCCAACACCGTTTCTTGACAAACGTACAAGATAGGATGCCTTCAAAGAAGACCTCGTCTGAACGCAAATTTCGTGAGAACTGTGCATGAAGAACCATACAGGTCCAACACTACTCTCCACTCTAATGCTATGGTTATTCTCAAGCCTGGGTTTTGGCTTATCTCACAATGGAACATTCCCCCCACAGCACAACAACATGATATATCACAATAATGAAAGTAAAATGAGATAATCTTCTCAATGACTCTGAGGTACTCAACAAGCTTCTACCTCCTGATTACATAAATGATAGGTCTTCATGAATCCCTTGATAACCTTCTGATGGTTCTTTGACATTGAGCCATGGCACACCTCTCCTCTCTAGGAGCTCGGATGACTTCATGATGATAACACACACACAACAACCTCTGCAATGCCAATGCCTTTCTAAAAATGCTAAAATGCAATGAAACATAAGCCAATGATTAATAAAAGAGGTTGGTCGAATTTTGGGGTACAACAATTACACCAGCAACAAGTGGCCATCTCCCTTGAGAAGCTTGTTTCCATTACTTCTACCAGATTAGTGGCAGTCTCTCCAGAGAAGCTTATCATTTTATCCGTATCCCCAAATAAGTGGCAGTCTCCCAAGAGAAGCTTATCATTGTTATCTTTTCAGATAAGCGGCAATCTCTTTATTTGAGAAGCTTATCCAATTTTGGTATGTAAGTCCCTTGTAGTGATAAGTGGCAGTCTCTCTCGAGAAACTTATCAGGGCATTTCCCCATTTCAAGTCCGTGTATTTTGGCATACAACAGGTTTTTACTCTGTATATTTTCTGATGCTTCCTAAAGATCCTGCTCGATCTCTTCGCGTAAGGAATTCCCAGAAGCGTGGATGTTATTCTTGTCTGAAGATTCCAGCATTTTTGTTTACCTGATCCTACCGCCGTGCAGATCTTGTTTTACCTTTTATCCTAGAGTATCAACCGGTCATGCCTGAACCTGTTGAGCAGATACTCTTGGATATTTCCCCAGTGGAGGCCGTCTCGCCGGTGCCATCTCCATTGAGGATCTCCTCTTGTCTTTCTTTCTAAAGTGACAACTGGTCATGCTTGGACCTGTTGGTCTATCAGTTTAGATTTCCCCAGTTGCGTGCTATTCCCAGTTTGTTATCTTCCCTCGTGTGTGGTCATTCGTTGCGTCGTTCCCCTGTGTCGTTGTTTCGTCTGCGTTTCTGCATCTCGGCATTTATCATTTTTCCATCATACATATCATATTAGATTCATGGCATTGTCAGCATTGTCGTTTGTCCATAGCATTTCATATCATTGCATCTAAGGGAAAAATTTACGGTTATTTGTATTTAAATACCTTTCACCATGATTTCTCGAGCTTTCGTTACTCAAATCATCCGGTGAAGTTATTTAAATAGAGGCAACTATCATACCCCAAATTTTACCCTTAGATTAACTAATCATTTGCATTTCTTTTTGTTTCATCCTTTCGTTTTAGCTAATCGCTAACCAGTTTGCTTAGTTGTTCATTTTGCAGGCAAGTCGAAAGTGGTCTTGTGCGTCTATCAAGTCAGTTTGAATCTACATGGGTATAAAGATCTTAAGGGTTTACAGATTTGTCATCGACATCGTCCTGAGTCTCGATGTGAGGATTCGCATCTCGGTTGCCAAGATTCAGAATTTAGTATAATCAGGAATATAAGCTCCAAAGGTTCAAGGTGTGCAATTTAATGGTAAAATTATGGACACAGAGGGTTGGAGTCTGAGACGAGTTTATCATTCTTTGGTCGAATTCAAGCTGTTATGAATACCAGTTTTAAAGAAAATTCAAGATGCATGCTACATGATGTATGTTTCTTCTCTAGTTATGGTTGGGCCAGAATTGAAGGATTGCGTCAAATTCATAATAGATATCAGTTGGTTTTAAGTAATCGCAGTTTTCAGATGGTTCAAATTCAAATGATGAAATCCAAAGTTGTTCATGTTAGGATGTTGGTTTGCAATAAAATTCAAGAGAAACTGAGTTCGGTTTTATTTATTCAAGATTTTGAAATTCACATACATTTTTCAAATCCGAAGTCCATTGCAAAACTCAGAATCACATTACATTCAAGATTACATTTTTTTCTTTGGGTTCATGATTACAGGTTAAAGTTCTAAATCCTAAGACTAAATTCTTCAAGTTCCGTCTTCAAACTCAGTACTTCAAGTTTCAAGCCAGACCTGCAAGAGTAAACAAAAAATGTCAGAAACTTAGAATCATTAATGAAAAAGGGATTTTGATTATTTTAAATTATTTTCGACCCTCATAGTAGTTTCATCATCGGGTTCGGAGGGGCAGCAAGATTGCTACCAAATCTCAATTTTTTTCCAACAGCAGGCCCAAAAATCAGGCAGCATCAGTTCTATTAAAAAAAAGAAGAAAAAGGATTTTTTGAAGAAAAAGTGGTTTTTTCTATCCAAACAGCATCAAAGAAACACGAAAACAAAAATCCAACAACCATGAATATACAGATCCAAATATCAGAGGCAACAAAATCCGGACAGCATGCCATCACCATCAATGAGAAAAGAAGTTCCGTAAATGAAAATCAGAATATATCATCATCAATAAAAGAACTCCGAAATGGCAAAAACAAAGAAAACGGTACAAACAGCATCACAACATCATCAATATTCGAATAGGATCCAAAAACGAAGAAAAATTTTCCAAATCAGTCTTCAGAAAAATAACAGCCCATGAGTCCGAAAATGGAGAGAAGAGATAATAAAATTAAATCCAAAAACGAAAAGGAAAAGATTGAAGATATGTGGACCAAATCAAATCGGAAAAAAAAGTTTTCAAATCATCAATCTATTAAGAAAAACCAAGTATATAAGTAGACGAGGAACATAGGTCCGGGGCGGCCACAAACCCTAAGACGAATATCACCACCATAAAATCATAAAAAAAAACATCACAAAATCATTAGAAAATCATCATCTGTTAACCATCACAAATCCATCATCGGAGATCATCGAGAGGCCTCAAACATCGTCATCATCGGCCTTAAAACCCGTTTTCAAAACCCAACCGTCAAAACCACAAGTTCCAAACACTTCCAAAAAAACAGAGTGAATTTGTAAACCAACGAAACAACCATCAGAACCGGAAGGCTTAGAGACAAAGAAAAACGTCCACATCATCGCCTTCGTCATCATAATCACAGACACATAAAATCGGTAACCGTAAGCTTTTTCTATAACCCTTTTTTGTGTGACTTTTTTTTCCGCAGCAAAGCATGAAAGAAGAAGAAACCATGGAGAACGGAAAGAATAAGAAAACCATAGCGAACAGAAAGAATAAAGGAAAAATAGGAAGAAGAAGATGAAGGAAACGCACAGCCAACAAGGGTGAGAGAGAGGAGACGATTTTCAGAGAAAACATAGAAGGAAGGGGGCGCCGCGACTGCCCTTTATTTCTTAGGGTTTCAAAAACCCATTCCCCCCCCCCCCCCCCCCCCGCCTTAAATACCGGCCAGGTCGGGTCTAGGGGTAATGACCCAGCCCGACCCAATCTCCTTTTATTTTTTTTTAATTTGTTTCTGTTTTTTTTTCTTCTTGTAATTATTTAATGATAATACTAACCACTAACACTAACAATTTACTAACTGATTTTAAAAAATCTGAAAATCCAAAAAAAAAAAACCTTTTTTTGAATCCTAATTAATTTGAATTTTTTAGAACTTTGAGGTTAATTAAACTTTTGCTAATTATTTCATTTTTCTTAAAAATAAATAAACTCTTTTAATTAATTCAATTCCTCTTTTCAATTTAATCTAATTTCTATTGTCTTTTCAATTTAGATTTAATTTAACTCAAAAACATTTCAAAATAAGTAATTTCTAATTTTACCAATTTCACCAATTAATCTTTCCCTTAATCACCCTTCATCTCTAACATCAATTATCCATGAACCTGTTTGCTAACCTTTTTTTCATTATACATTATTTGACATTATCATTGCTATCCATATATCCTTATGTTTTCAATTATATTCACTGCTTTGCATTCCCGTTTATCCCCTCCGAAGGAAAGGTTACCCTGTTTGACGTGTCAATATCCTTTATCCTTGCCCATCCTAGCCTTAGGATATGAGTCACCGTACTCGTGTCTGTAACACCCTTCTAACCCCACATAAAAATACATAATTAATCAGAGTAAATTAACATGCTTTCACAAAAGGGCGTCACACAATTTACAAATCTCAACATTAACCTGTCATACTCATGTAACATTGAAATAAATAGTCATGCTATTAAATTTTCATCTTGCATGTACCAGCGAATTCAATTTATTTACATAAATCTCTTCACAGAACATTCATGTTCATCACATAATCATCAACACTTAGGCACAAAGACCATTATCATAATATTTCAAATACATTAAAACACAACTTAGAATACATAATATATCTCTAAGGCATAAACCCAACGATCCCAGTGTTACATAACCAGAGCATGACTCGGCCCAACATAATTAAAATACTAAACAACTGAACCAGCAGAGACCTCGCAACTACTAGCAGTACAACTCCAAGATACCTGTACGATGTCATATAGGACATCATTCCAGTAGAAGGGTGAGAAATATTACCATAATAATCAAAGCACATAATCATATATATAAATGCACAAGTACAGAATACATATATTCCACATTTACTCACCACAATGCATATTGACACAATAACAATGCATATAATAGATTTCCATAGCATCAATTACACATATTACACTTCTCGCCACAATACTTCACAATCCACTAACGTACACCACAATGTATATAAGTATAAAACCAAGCATTTTATCATGCATTCATTCATGATTCCTCAATCAATTCACATAAGCATACACCTTATGTTTAATTTTCTACAATTTGTATAAACTTATCCAATCGTGTTTTCTCATCAATTCATTAGTCAATATCTTTCACAATTACTCATTCGCAACCCACAATTCAACAATTCATACACACATGCATATTTCATATAACACTCGTAACCATGCCATGTGACTCATATAAAACTCATCCAATGTCACCAATCCCCTTTCAGGATTATGGGTACGTCACTTATACCCTACCAGGAACAACATCTCAGTTATTCTACCCCGATAATTATCCCACTAGGAACGACATCTTAGTCATTCTACCCCAGTGTATACGACCACGACACTATACCTCACTGGGAATAACATCTTGTTATTCTACCCCAGCGATTACTCCACTAGGAACGACACATAGCCATTCTACCCCAGTGAGTACGAATCTTTCACATATACATAATTTCAACATCATTATCACATTTATCAAGCAATGCATATATATATATATATATATATATATATATATATATATATATATATATATATATATATATATATATATATATATATATATATATATATATATATATATATATATATATATATATATATATATATATATATATATATATATATATATATATATATATATATATATATATATATATATATATATATATATATATATATATATATATATATATATATATATATATATATATATATATATACTATTATATTCTTAGGCATTATTCACAAATCATCATATACATCACAATGCATATCTATGCACACAACTAAGCATATTCATCAATCATGCTTCTACAATTCACATCATTTTCACATAAACATTTACAATTATGTTTATTCACAAATCTCAATTATACAGATGATAAATGCAACTCATAGAGACCGACTCACGACTCTATGCAGATGCAAATGCAGTACAGACTCAATCAGCAGGTTCAATTGAAGAACCAAAATGGAACCATCGCTCGTTACCGAAGTAACTCCCCGTCTGGCCTACGATGTTCACCCATCGCTCACACCCTACATGGGCACACGATGTTTCAGGATTGCTCACACCCCACACGGGCACACAATCCGATTGCTCTCACCCCACATGGGCACACAATCGTTCTGCAGATTCTACGCGGAATCAAAATATAAACCATCGCTCACACCCCACATGGGCACACGAGGTTTCTGCAGATCCTACACGGGATCAATCAACACAAGAATGTATATCATGACGCTTCACATGCAAAATGACTCAATCAATTATAAACCATCGCTCACACCCCACATGGGCACACAAGGTTTCTGCAGATCCTACGCAGGATTAATCAACACAAGAATGCATACATATTCGCAGATATATTTTTCATGCATTCTTCACATTCATCACATACAATAATCATACATTCACAATGTATATTGTATTCATCATTCATCACAATTACCATGCATTTTCAATCAATTCTAAACAATGCATATATTTTGCCCAAAGGCCACGATTCACAATCAATACATAATCTAGGATTCACTCGATATGGTTACCCCCAGCACAACCATCAACAACACATAAGTTATTCATACAAGACGAGGACGATTGCAACCGGACGCTCTAGCTAATTGAGCTTCGCTCACTCAAAATCGTTAATTACGATTAATTGGTAAAATCGGCTAAAAGTCGGCTAAAAATGATATTTCTTTTCAAGAAGTTGTAGAACATATTATTAGCTTCAGTTTGATATAAAGAACGTCAAAATCCGATAAACGGTGAAAAAGTTATGAATTTTCGAAGTTTTGAAAAATAATATTTTCTCACACTTACAGTGTTAATCGGTTAACGTATATGGTTAACCGGTTAACACCTCCAAAAAATCAGTTTTTAGGCCAAAAACTCAGTTTTTAGTCCCCCAACACTGTGCTAATCGGTTAACGCATATGGTTAACTGATTAACACCTGAAAAACTTGGAAAAACATCTACGGGTTTGGGCTTAAAAGCCCCAAAAAGTAGGTCGATTTAATGGTTTTCACCCGATTAAATGCCTATCCATCCTTACTAATCATATACGGACATTTTAGGGTCATAAAATTCAAATTTCACAACATCCGATTTCCACTCAAAATCTTAACTTCAAATTAACCGAAAATGGTGAAACTCACAATATCACCCGATTTTCGCCAAACTAGTTTCAATAATCTTAGCCTAACATATCCCGACTAAACTACGAAAGTTATTCCCGATTCTAACCGTTCAAACATCGGTTTCAAACGATTAATTCCAATTTCGACCTAGAATAGAAACTATACAAGGACACCAAACAATCCAACACACATACACAATAATACACATTGATTAAGATAGTAAGATTTCACACCCTTACCTTAGATTAATCGAAGCCAGAGGATGTTCTTGATGAATCCAAGCTTTTCCTCATCTCCTTCTCTTTTGTCTTCTTCCTCTTTCTTTCTCTTCTCTTCTCTTATGTTTTCTATTCTTTTCTTTTCTTTCCACTTCCTCATATAGATATCTTTCCTTTTATTTCTTTCCATTATATTTCCTCTCTCAAAACATCTATCAATCCATTTAAACAATCATCTAATTATTCAAATAATTAGAATAATCCAAATAAATCAATTAATTAACACAATTGATTAATTATTGAAAATTGGGCTGTTACAACTAGGCATGTAACACCCGAGGTCAATGAGGGCAGAGAGTGGTTACATGTAACACCCGTGGGCGAGGGGTGGTTGTCGGTGTGTGAGGCATGACAATGAGACACGCCTAGTAGCTTCTGGGGAAAACCCGAATTCACATCCGAATGAGAGGGATCTTGATGCTATGCATGTGTGGGACTGCATAGTTGAATGAAGGCTTATAAGGATTAATTCATACTACCTATACCAACAAGATGCATCTTCTTTTTGGTAGCCCGTTCATAAGAACTCCAAAGTTAAGCGTGCTTGACTTGGAGCAATTCTGGGATGGGTGACCTTCTGGGAAGTTTCCCAGAAAGCACGTGAGTGAGGAAAAAGCATGCTGAAAAGACCCGTGTTGGTTTGTGGGGTCAGTCAGTAATCCTGAAAGTATTATGGGGCATTACAAATGGTATCAGAGTCAGACCTCTCCCAGTACGATGTGGTTCGGGGACGAACCAAAGTGGAAGTTGGTGGGCATGTAACACCCGAGCTCAATGAGGGCAGAGAGTGGTTACATGTAACACCCGTGGGAGAGGGGGTGGTTGTCGGTGTGTGAGGTATGACAATGAGACACTCCTAATAGCTTCTGGGGAAAACCCGAATTCACATCCGAATGAGAGGGATCTTGATGCTATCCCAGTATGGGACTGCATAGTTGAATGAAGGCTTATAAGGATTAATTGGTACTACCTATACCAACAAGATGCATCTTCTTTTCGGTAGTCCCTTCATAAGGACTCCATAGTTAAGCGTGCTTGACTTGGAGCAATTCTGGGATGGGTGACCTTCTGGGAAGTTTCCCGGAAAGCATGTGAGTAAGGAAAAAGCATGCTGAAAAGACCCGTGTTGGTTTGTGGGGTCAGTCAGTAATCCTGAAAATATTATGGGGCGTTACAGTGCCTAGGCGTCCCACCGTGGACACTGCATCTTAATTAAAAGTACAATTTCAAGGCACCAAGTCTTCATTATCATCAGAGTTGGTCTCAAAGCTTCTTGAGGAGAGAAAGTAAGTGTTTGGTTATCTCCTTCTATCTTGAGGATGAATAGAGGCACATGTGGCTATCTCCTTGGAAGAGACATGGTTCAAGAGCTCAATGTGCACCCTGAGGGTCCTCCAAGGGGGTTACATGATTACATAAATCATTGGCAAGAACCTCAGTCAATGGATAAGGTGTTAGGGTTTCATTTGGTCAACAAGAAAGTCAACTGTGGATTTGAGAGAGCTCAAGGCTTGTTTCTTTATCATTGAATCCACGAGAAGTCATCCTAAGTCATCTAAATTTTTATGTTGAAGCTAGGTCAAGGAGATTCAAGAATCTAAGAAGTTGCTAAATTAGGGTTTCAGATGATTGTCAGTGTAAAATCCCCTCTTTTGGTATATAACTCCAATGACAATTCTCACTATGATGCAAGTCCCATCTCATCTTCCATCAAACATGAGACTTGTTCCTCGTCTTTCAAGCTTTATATTGAGTACAAGAACTCTCTCATTGGATTCATACATCTCAAGTTATGGTTGGTACAAGTCGGTGTCACAAAATGAAGAGAATTTAGGAGTACTCAAGAGTAACTCATTTCCAAGGCATTTTTCACATGGAATCAAGCGCTTCCTCATTCTTCAACAAACATGCCAGTTGTTCCTTGTTGTCTAAGCTTTCCAAAAAGTAATATAACTCATCATTCTCATTTGTGAAGCTCTAGTTATGCTCATCCTAAGTCAAGGTCATTTTTGGAAACCTAGTTTTAGGTCATTTACTTCAAAGACCAAATTCATGAACTTCAAGGCCTCAAATCCAAATTCTTGCCACATGAAATTTGTTTTCCAAGACTTTAACTCCATCATGACTTCAAAATCCATGGCCTTTGATGATTTATGAGACCATTGAGGCATGATGGTCATGAAAACATGACTTTTGGACCTAATGTGAGTTTCTTCCATTTCAAGTCACCAAGTGAGTTTGTTTTTGATATTTTTGTACCATTCTAATATCATCACATGACCATACCATCACTTACCAAAAATGAGCAAACATGAGCTCATATTTTCAAGGCATTTTCAAATTTCACAGCATATATGTTGCATCACTGCGATAAAGGGGAAAGCCGACAAATTAGACAGAAGAGTCGCCACTGTTCGTTATTTATCCCAAAGAGAGGGAATGGAAATGATCGAAGAAAACCTGATGAAAAGGGAAAAGACAAGGTCATCGCAACCAAATCTTGGGTTCGGGAGTCGGTTACGCAAGGGGAAGGTATGAGCACCCCTCATGTCCGTTGTACTCAATGGGGTCCACGCTTGTTGCTAATCTATGGGTGAAAACTATCTAAAAGCTACTGCTAAATAGGGGTGAAGAAAAAGAATAGACTTGATAGAACATTTCCGCCCTATGTCTACGTATTCCCTCGTGCAATGGGAAAGTCAGAGTCAACGTAGTTCGGAAAACTACGGGTTTTGGGGGAAAGGTTGCTTCCCAAGACATCACCATCTTGTGCCTACGTATCCTCGTCTGGTATGAGAAATCAGAGCAAACGTAGTTCGGGATT
This sequence comes from Lathyrus sativus, assembly GCA_963859935.3. Classification (NCBI taxonomy): domain Eukaryota; kingdom Viridiplantae; phylum Streptophyta; class Magnoliopsida; order Fabales; family Fabaceae; genus Lathyrus; species Lathyrus sativus. Next base: position 450,159,083 of record OZ012739.1, on the reverse strand, counting down.
ACAAAGACTACTGGTTGGTTCAAGTGTTTTAACTGAGTAGGATTAAATAATTATTCTAGCAGTTAGGGACGACGCCTGTTTGTGGTAGAACAAATACTTAACACCACTCTTTCTGAAAATGATTTGCAAACAATCCCGAAGGATAAAAAGGTTTGACTTTTGTTTTGTGTTTTTTAGAGAAGAAGTGAATTGAGTTAGATTTGAAATTCATGTTTCACTAAATACTATGACTTGAGAGAGAATTTGTCGTATATCGCCCAAAGGACATGCGCTAAACACTCTAGACAGTTTGAGAGGAGGCCCCCCAGCTATCATTCCTCAAGTACTTAAGGCTCGTAGCGTACAACAATTGTTAACCTTTATTAAGTGTCTTATGAAGTTATGAGATAAGAATAGAAGACACAAGACTCTAAGGGGAACTGATCAACCCTAATGTTATCATGCAATGTGATCCTAAAGTTGGGATTGAAAGGGGAAAATCTATCCTAATGTTATCATGCAAAGGATTGAAAGCCTAATTTCTTTCCTGCTCCCATCTTAAATAGAGGGACTAGGAATCCTAAGGGATCATGGAAAAAGAGCACAAGTAAACACGTAGCAATTCAATCACAAATGAAGAGATATGAGAGATTAAAGTGACTTAAACAAGCCAATGCAAGATGAAATGCAAACATGGAATGCAAGTATGCAAATATGCAACAAAGACTCAACGAAATGAGACTCAAACACAAACAAGGGACTTAAGCAAGTCAACAAGAGATAAGATGAAATGGGAGAAGTGAAACTCCTACAACCACCAAACATCAATCATCAAAGAGGAATGCTAATCATAAAACAAGAGCAAATAACCATGATCAAAGAAATGATGGGAGAAAGAGGATAGGGCAGCAACCACATCAAGGTTATCTTAACCAAACATCCATCTTTGATCATACAAGGAGAAGCAAGCAAATAATGCAAGACAACCAACAATGCTCATGACAAACTCAAAGTGTAATCAAAAGACACCAAATTATCATGAACAATGGTCAAACCAACATGGGTCAGAGGTGAATCAACAAGAGAAAAGGCTCAAATCAAACTTAAAACAAGAAGGAAAGCACAAGTAAGATCATGGCAAGTGAAAGAAACCAAGTTCTAATACAATCTCAACACTTAAGACAAGTGGAGAAATATGATTCAAAGGTGACTTGCAATGCAAGTTACACATGCCAATGACCTAAGACAAACAAAACATCACCTTAAGCATGTTAGAATGAGGTAACAAGCCTCACAAGATGCTTATGGGATCACTTGAGATCATATCCGAAAGACCTAGGTCAAACTAGCATGTTTAAAGAACCATGAAAGTAACTTAACTTGCAAGATTCATACAAAATAGGAGGAAAGCTCAATAAATCCCAAATAAAATCTCAAGATAAGATTACACAACCGTCAAATAGAATGCCAACGGTCACGTTCAAATTCAACTCAAGGCACCACCAAATAATTCAAAGAAGGTATGGTGTTCCACCTTATCGAGGGTTTGTCGAGGGTCAAACAAAAGCAATTTAAAAACACATGAAAAATAATCATCAATAAACCAAATCAACCCTCAAAGATACTTCAATCCACCACCTAAATGACGGAGGAGGATTGGTCATGGGGGATTTAAAAATAGGGTTCAAATGATCAAGATCAAATAAGATAGGAACCATAAAACACATCACATTATAAATTCCAAATAAAATATGAAAAAAAATGGAAAATGAAAATAAAAATATTGGAAGATTAAATAACGTGTCAAACTGTTAGAAAAATATTTTTGTTGAATTTTCATAAAATCAAAACTATTTTTAATTAATTAAAACAAAAGTGAGAATTAAAATGAAATGAAATAAAAAGCAAACAAGGTGGGGGTGCATCAACAATTATTATTTGAACTGAACTCAAGTGTAAATTGGTTTGGGCTTAAAATAGAGGAGGTGTGAAAAGCATTTGCGCAAGGCCCACACAAAATGAGCTCAGCTGTAAAAATGAAATGCAGCGTTTCATTAATACAAAGTCCCATGTTTGTTGGAAAATGAGATTGAGCTTGCATCATAGGGAAAATTGTCCTTGTATTTGGGCACCAAAGAAGGGGATTTTACACTGAAATCATCTGAAACCCTAATTTAGTAACTCCTAGGACTCTTGAATCTCTTTGATTTGATCTTAACATGACATCCTAGGTGACTTCCCATGGCCTCAATAAACTAGAACCATGTCTTGAACCCTCTCAAACCCACAATTGGATTTGGGTTGACCAGATGAGACCCTAGCATCATAACCTTGGATTGAGGCTCTTGCACATGACTTGTATGACCATACAAGCTCCATAGAGACCTCTCAAGATACATATTGAGCTTTTGAACCATGCTTTATCCAAGTAAGTGACTTCATGAATCTCTGATGACCCTCTGATGATCCTCAAGATACGAGGTGACACCCATACACAAACTTCTCTTCTCAAAGAGCTTTGAAACCCAATCCTGATGGTAATAAAACCCTGATGGCTTGCACATGATACCCTTGCTTGAGCTTGAACATGATTCTCTCCTCTTGAATGGAAAAACAAACCTCTCTCGATTCCCCGTACAAAACCAATGCTATGCAAATGTAAATGCTAAATGAAAAGAAACATAAGCCAAGTTAAAAGAAAAAGTTGGTAAAATTTTAGCGTACAACAGCTGCCCCTATTCAAACAACATGGACCTGAAGGGATGAAAAGCGAACGACTTTCAAACATTCATGGTAAAAGGTGGTTAAATACAACAGAACTCAGAAATTTACCAACCGCAAAAAGGTAAACTGCAGAAAGATCCACCGGAGTGGAAAAGAATCACTGGAGAAACTATAACTGATAGTTGTAAGAAAATGAGCTAACTCATAACCAATTAGAAAACATCGACACGCAGTCAGAAGAAACATCAGATGACACATAGGCAAAAACACTAAGTCGACTCGACACTGAATCGGTAAGAACATCTGTTAACACGTAGGCATCTGTTAAACAAACCAGGCAACGAACCCGAAGGCCGGCTCAACATGAAGCTGAGAAGATCCGCTAATCCAAGCAGGCATTCGTTAATTAAAAAAGGCATCGAACCCGAAGACCAGCTAACACGAAGTTGAGAACATCTGCTAATCCAAGCAGGCATCCGTTAATTAAGACAGACATCAAACCCGAAGGCCAACTCAACACGAAGTTGAGAACATTTGCTAATCCAAGCATGCATCCATTAATTAAAACAGGCATAGATCCTGAAGGCCGGCTCAACACGAAGTTGAGAAGAGAATCTGTCGATTCACAATTTGAAAGAAGAATTCCGTTGGGGGAATGATGAACTTGAATAAGTAAATTATATTGGGGAGTAAGTGATAAGATGAATGCACCCATCAAAGATTCTTACCGGGGTCTAGATACCACACAGGCTTAAGAAAAAGATCAATATTCGCCGGGGTCTGGATACCACACAGGTTCATGAAATATACTAATATTCATTGCTGTCGTCTGGATACCACGCAGGCTCAAGAGAATACACCAATAACTCTGCCGGGGTTTGGATATGACACAGGCTCGAGAGAACAAACTGTTATCTGCTGGAGATACATCTGAAAACAAGAGGTAACAACCTGGCTTATGTTTCGAATGCATTTGTTTGAATATGGCGTAATGCTCCAAATGAAAAGGAAGTGCTACGCATTTGGGAGGATGCTATGCATAATGCTAATGCAAAGGAACCACTCCAACAAAGTAAATGCTGAAGAGAAAAAGCCAACTCCGCTTGGAATGACCGGGTGCCAAGTATGATTGGACTTATGCTGGGGAAGACAAGCCCTAGATGGCCTTCTAGAAAATAAATCCCCCGGGTATAACTGCTCCGTTGAGAACAAATCCGCTTCACCGGGGATCAAACTAACTCTGCTTAGGAAAAACTCCCTAAACGACCTTCCAGAATAACATTCTTCCGGGGACGACTCCACTCTACGGGGAATACAATCCACTATGAGGGGAATTAAGAGACAATCCTTCTACTGTGGATAAAATTCGTGATGAAATTGATAAAATCTACTTTGAAGGGGATTGAGAGAGACAATCATTGGGAAGTTAAACCAAAATATCACTTTGAAGAAGGCCAATAACCACTGGACTCTACTAAGGAGAACAACTTCACCGATAGATACTCGTTGAGGGAATCAGTATCAACCTCTGCTTGGGGAATAATGTGAATAACACTCAACATATCAACCTATGCTTGGGGAATAATGTGAATAACACTCAACATATCAACCTCTGATTAGGGAAATAAGACTCATCGACATCAACCTCTGATTGGGGAATGAGCCAAAGACTTGTGGGGAAACAACATTGAACTTTGTTCCACTACCGGGGAAAACCCTCCCATATCTACCTGTCAAAGGATAGGTGCACACCACTGTTGGGGAATCTCAGTTTCAACCCTCTAGGGATAACTTAGGTCTTAACCTGCTAGGGGGTAAGTGCAACCTCACCCTACTGGGGGAAAACTAGTCCTGACTTGCTGAGAATAAATGCAATTTCAACCCGCAGGGGATGAGTGCACATTATCACTGGTGAGATACTTCTGATCTGACATCTTCACCTTGTAGAGATAGAGATACAATGACTTCATTGGGGATACACCTTTGAAACAGTTTCAACAATGAGAACCCTGCAAATGACAAACAAGAAAATGTGTCCTATATGCAATAAAGGCTATCTCGGTCATCGTCCATGACATTATTCAAGCAAATCAATGTTTCAATTATGATTAGAAAAGCTCACAAGTTTATGTATGAAAAGTTTTATCAAAAACATCAGGCGTCTTTTGCAAACAAAATAGGCAGATTTACATCAGAAGCAACTCCTGAAAAGAGAAAGTTGCGCAAAAAGTACAGAAAATGCAACAAATATATACAAAATGTCGGCAATGTGGTACAAACAACCACCATGTGTCGATTCGACTATGACTCGGATGACTTCGATGCTTCTCCATTGCTTCGTCTTTTGAAGAGACTAATTTGATTGATTGACCCTCGGGTCCTCCAAGAATCCACTATGCTCATGGGAAAGGTGCAGATCGCAGTCGTTTGCTTTTAAATCCCTAACTTTTGCCTGAATCGCCCTTGCGGGTTTTCGATTCACCGGGATACCCATTTTTGCCGAAGTCACCTTTTCAGGTTTTCAACTTTGTGGGTTTACATTTTTCCTTTTTATCCCTAACTTTTTTCCCGAACCCAATCTCTTTATGGTTTGCCGGGATGCCCCATTTTTTCCTGGATTTTCTTTTTCTTTCCAGCGGGTCGGTTTCAAGTAAAGTATCTTCTAACTGCGTCTGCGTTCACAGGGGACGTGAAATCTTCGCCATCCATAGTTGAAAGTAGTAAGGCTCCTCCAGAGAAGACTTTCCTTACCGCGTATGGACCTTCGTAGTTAGAAGTCTATTTTCCCCTATGATCTGTCTGTAGAGGGAGGATTCACTTCAACACTAAGTCACCTTCTTGAAAGCTTCGAGGGTGCACCTTCTTGACCATGCGCAGTGGATGCCAATCTCTTCTCGTCCATCAAACTGAGTTGATTCAATCTGAATTTCACCCATTCCGTCTCATCAAGTTTGACGTCAACCAACACCCTCAAGGAAGTAATTTCGAACTCCAACGGTAGGACAACTTCCATACCATACACTAGCGAGAAAGGAGTTACCCTAGTTGAAGTACGCACCGAAGTACGATATCTGTGTAATGCAAAGGGCAATATCTCGTGCCAATCTTTGTAGGTAACAACCATCTTATGCACAATCTTCTTGGTGTTCTTATTGGCTTCCTCAACAACAACATTCATCTTCGGGCGATAAGGAGAAGAGTTGTGATGTTCGATCTTGAAACTCTAGCACAATTCCTTCATCATCTTGTTATTCAAATTCGAACCATTATCAGTAATGATTCATTCAGGCACTCCATAACGACAAATGATGTCCTTCTTGATAAATCGAGCCACGGCCTGCCTAGTCACGTTGGCGAAAGAAGCGGCTACTACCCACTTAGTGAAATAGTTAATTGCCACCAAGATGAAGCGATGTTCGTTGGATGCAGTCGGTTCAATCACACCGATCATATCAATGCCCCACATAGCGAAGGGCCAAGGAGACGCCATGACATTCAAAGGACTTGGCGATACATGCATCTTATCAGCATAAATATGGCATTCATGGCACTTTTTGGTGTCGCTATTGCGAAAAAGGGCCGGCAAAGACAGAAGAGTCTCCACTGAATGTTATTTATCCCAAAAACAGGGAAAGGAAACAAAAAGGGAAAAGACAGATCATCGCAACTAGATCTTGGGTTCGAGAGTCGGTTACGCAAGGGGAAGGTATGAGCACCCCTCACGTCCGTTGTACTCAACATGATCCATGCTTGTTGTCTAATCTAAAATGGTGTTAATCTATCAATGGCTGGCTCACAGGGACAAAAGAAAAGAAAAGAGACTTGATAGAGCATCGCCGCTCTATGCCTACGTATTCCCTCGTGCAATGGGAAAGTCAGAGTCAACGTAGTTCGGAAAACTACAGGTGAAAGGGGGGAAGGTTGCTCGCCAAGACATCGCCGTCTTGTTCTTGCGTATCCTCATCTGGTATGAGAAATTAGAGAAAACATAGTTCGGGCTGACACGACCACATATTGGTTCAAGTGTTTTAATGAGTACGGTTAAATCTCCGTTCCAGTAGTTAGGGACGATGCCTGTTTACGGTGGGACCAAGACTTAACACACTCTTTCTAAAAATGATTTTGCAAAAAATCCCAAAGGATAAAAAGGTTTGATGTTTTGTTTTATGTTTATTATGAAGAAGAGTCAAGTTTATAACTCATGTTTCACTAAAGACTATGACTTGAGAGCGAATGTGTCGCATATCACTAAAGGGCATACGCTAAACACTCTAGATAGATTAAGAGGAGGCCCCCTAACTATCATTCCTTAAGTACTTAAGGCTTGTAACGTACAACATTTATTATCCTTTATTAAGTGTCTTAAGAGATTAAGAGATGAGAAGAGAAGACACAAACTATAAGGGGAACTGAACCCTAATGTTATCATGCACAATGCTCATAAAGTTGGGATTAAAAGGGGAAGTCTATCCTCTTGTTATCATGCAAAGGATTGAATACCTAATGTCTCTCCTACTCCCATCTTAAACAGAGGGACTAGGAATCCTAAGGGATCATGGCAAAACCAAGTAAACAGCAGATAATTCAATCACAGATGCAATGAAGGATGAGAAGAAGTTGACTTAAACAAGTCAAGAGCAATGCAAACAAGGTATACAAAGATGAAAATATGAGATGTGAGAATCAAATGATGCAACAAAAACAAATGATCAAAACATGTTGACTTAAACAATTCAGAAAGAGTGAGATGAAATGGGAGAAGTAACAACTCCAACAATCATTCAAACATCAATCACCTACACAAAAGCTATACTCAAAGCAAATGCAAAAGCCATGATCAAAGAGAAGAGGGGAGAAAGAAGCTTGGGCAGCTAGCACATATAAAGTATCTCAACCAAACAATTCAAATTGATCATGTAAAAGAAAGGAGCAAACAAGTGTTAAAAGAGATGCATCATTCAAGGCACACTCAAAGCATAAACATGTACACCAAATCACCTTGAATGATGATCAAAGCACAAGGGGAAGAAGTAAATCCAAGAGATAAAAGCTCAAATCAAGATTAAGAACAAAGCATAAACAAGAACCAAGTCAAGGCAAATGAAAGAACCAAAGTTCTATCTCATATTCAACACTTAAAACCAAGTAGAAATGCCTAACTTCCAAGTAACTTGTAAAACAAGTTACACAAGTGTATGACCTAAAATCAAAGAACCAACACCTCAATCATGTTATAAAAAAGTATCAAGACTCACGAGGTGCATTTGGGATGCATAAAAGCCATCTCGTAAAGGAACTATGTCAAACTAGTATGTATGAACATCTTTTGAGATGACTTGACTTGCAAGCTTCCTCAAAGATAGGGAGATTGTTCAATAAATTCCAAATAAAAAACACAAGGCAGCTATGCCAAATGGTAAACAGAATCCAAAGTTTCATGTTCAAACTCAACTCAAGGTATCGCCAAATAAATCAATTATCAAGGGTGCTCCACCTTATCGAGCATGAATCGAGGGACAAGAAAAACCAAATCAAAGATAAATGAAAATTGATCAAAAATGACACAAACCAGCCCTCAAAACTCCATTAATCCATCACCTAGGTGGGATAAGAATTTTGTTCATTGGAGGTATTTGAATGAGGGTCAATGGCCATGATCAATTTAGGGTTCACATCATAAAACAGTTTTAATTGTACAATTAAAATAAAATGGAAAATAAAAATAAAATCAGAAATAAAAAAATATAGTAAATTAAATAACATCCTGAAATACAAGGAAATAGTTTTTATGGAATTTTTTGATAGTTAAAAGTATTTTTAATAATAGAAAATGAAAACAAAAAAGAAAAGAAAAGAAAATAAGTTGAACCAACAAAGGGGGTGCAAGAGTAAACTTTAAATTGAACTAAAACAAGAACAAATGCGCAATTGGGCTCTGAATGAGGGGGCGTGAATATCAAATTGCCAAGGCTCAAATGCCAAACGAGATCAGATTACATGAAACTCACTGTTTCATTAATATGACTTGGATTCAACTTCACACGCAAGCATGGTCAACCAAATCACAACGTGACAAATCATCTGATCAGAATTTCAAACCATGCCAAATCAGCTTTGATTAGAGAATGCACCAAATACCAGAGCTAGGGCTCCTGTCTTCTTCTCCGGCCAATAGGTCGTCGGAGCTGTGCAAAAACTCAACAAAAACTGTAGAAATTGGTACCAATCGAAAGCTAAACTCAATAGGATTATGAACATACCATTTAAACATCAAAAAGGTTCCTAAATAAGGAGAAACGAAAGCTTGAATAAATGAACACATGATCTGAAACTTCTTCAAACAAGCACAACAATGGTTCAAACATGGCCTACCATAGGTAGGGCTTCAGATGCAGCCCAGAATGTTCCTAAATCATGCCTAGAATGAGAGAAATCAGAGGTGGAAACTTACTAAACGGAAAAGCTCCGTTGGCTCTTCTAAGGCACACAAGCTTCACTTTCTTGCTTCTAATTTGTTCCTTAGGCTTTGATGAAGAAGAAACAAGCTCCAATTGAAGTTGATTTGTAGAGAAAAATGAGATTCAAAAAATGGAAAGTGTTGAGAAAAATTCAAGCTCCCCATGCTCTCTCCAGCTGCAATTGCACGTTCTAAGCATTAGGGCAAGCCAAAATGCTTTTATGTGATGGATTTTCAATGACCATGCAGGCCCATGTTGATCATAATGTGTGATTTTCACTCATGGCCAAAAATAATTTCCTTATGCACCACACACGAGTTTCATGACATACACCTTCATTTTGGTCAGCAAACAAGCAAATGGGGTGTGTTGAAAACATATGGATTGGTTTTGGGTCATGTAATAAAGCCTTACCCCAAGTTTCAAATCATGACTTTTTAAGTATAAATTTTTAAAATGTGACTTATAATTCCTCTTCATGTTGCCACAAATGAAGTAAAAATCTTTATGGTCATGTGATTGTGTGGAAAAATTCAAAAATGAGGTCAAAAAGTGACTTGTAATGTAAGATATCCAAACCATGACCAAAAGTCAATTTTTCACCTTTAAAATGGTCCACATGATCACATAATTCAACAACTCTCATGAATCTTAAGTTCAATGTGGAGTTGAGACCCTTAGGTACAAATTTCTTGTTGGTTGGAAATGCATTTGAGGTCCATAAGTTTATGAAAAAGACCATTGAAAAAATGACCAATAATGAACTTTCCTAAAATGCCCTTGCCTTGTGAGGTCCATAACTTGAGATGTATAAATGATAAAGGGGACTTCTAGGATTTTTTGGAAATCTAAGATCATGAGGAACAACTTTCATGTTCACTTTAAGTTATGGAGAAACTTGATTCTAGGTCAAAAATGTCTTGGAAGTGGGTTGACTTTTAGTTGACCAAAAATATCTTCATCTGAGGACCTTAACTTGTTGACATCATGCCTTGAGATGTACAAACTTAATGGATGAGTTCTTGTACTCAAAATAAAGCTAAGAACATGCCTTACAAGTCTCATCTTTTCATGAAAAAGAGATTGAGCTTGCATCATAGGGTAAATTGTCCTTGAAGTTAGGCACTAATGAAGGGGATTTTACACTGAAATCATCTGAAACCCTAATTTAGTAACTTCTTGAACTCTTGAATCTTCTTGAATTTATCTTAACATGACATCTTATATGCTCTAAGATAACTTCATATGGCTTATATGACTTAGACTTGAACCCTCTCAAGTCCACGGTTGACTTTGGGTTAACCAGATGAAAATGTAGTTCCATGTCTTTTGGCTGTGCCTCCTTACAGATGATTTGAATTACCAAACAAACTCCACAATGACCCCTAGGATAATCAATGATCTTTTAGACCATGCCTTCTCCAATATAAAGACCTCATGAATCCCTAATGATCCTCTAATGATCTCCAAGATAGGAGATAACATCCACACATCAATCTCTCGTTACAAAGAGATTTGAACCTTCCATGGCGATGATAAGCACTGGATGGCTAGCACAAATACCTTTGCTTGAGCTTGAAGCTAAAGAGACCCTTCTCTTGAATCGCACAATACACCTCTTGATCCTCTTTTAAGAACAATACTATTTAAATGCAAATGCTAAAATGAAATGAAACATAAGCCGAGTACAAGAAAAGGTTGGTCAAATTTTGGGGAACAATTCTTAGCATACTTAAAACAATCAGATTCCATCTTCATCCAATAGTATCCTGCCCTCAACAGTTTTCGAGACATTGCATGTCCACCTGCATGCGTACCAAAAGCACCTTCGTGGACCTCTTCCGTAAGCAAACCTGCTTATGTTTTGTCCACGCATGTTAACAACACCAAGTCGAAGTTTCTTCGGTAGAGCACACCGTCCTTGTTTAGGTAGAAGTTTCTAAACAATCTTCTCAAGGTCTTTTTATCCCGGCTCGATGCCCCAGGCGGATATTCCTGATTCTTGAGAAAGTTTCTGATATCAAAATACCACTGACGCTTCCTATACTGCAAATATGAAAGTCGTCCTATCGAGGCGTGAGATAGTAATCCTTGAAGCATCATTCCAATGATTCACCTTGTACATCGAGGACAAGGTTGCCAAAGCATCTACCATCTGATTCTCGGCCATTGGCACATGGTGAAACTCTACTCTGTCAAAGAAAGGTAACAACCTTCTGGCATAGTTCATGTAAGGGATCAGGTTGGGTTAACGGGTCTCCCATTCTTCTCTAATCTGATTAATGACCAAAGTTGAATCACCATATACATCAAGGTTCTTGATTCTCAAATCAATTGCTTCTTCAATGCCCATGATGCATGATTCATATTCAGCTTCGTTATTGGTGCAGGAAAACGTTAACCTGGTGGTGAACGATATGTAGGAACCGTGGGGAGTCATAATGATTTCCCCAATTTCACTGCCATAAGAGTTAACAGCACCGTCAAAAATCATTTTCCATTGGGAGCCTATCTCAGGACCTTCGTTTGGTAGTGGCTCATCACAATCCTTCCTCTTCAGAAACATGATGTCCTCGTCAGGAAATTCAAACTTCATTGGTTAATAATCTTCAATCGGTTGCTCTGCGAGATATTCTGACAAAATACTTCCCTTAATGGCCTTTTAGGAAACGTACTGAATATCGTATTGTGTCAGGACCATCTGCCACCTAGAAATTCTTCCTGAAAGCGCTTTCTTCTTGAATACATATTTGATCAGATCCATCTTTGAAATCAGCATGGTTGTCTGATTCAACATGTATTGCCGTAGGCGTTTGGCTGCCCAAGCGAGTGTACAACACGTATTTTCTAACATTGAATATACTCACAATCCGTGAATTTCTTACTCAAGTAATAGATAACATGTTCTTTTCTTCCCGTCTCGTCGTGTTGACTGAGTACATAACCCATGGAGTTCTTAAGAACCGTCAAGTACATTATAAAAGGTCTTTCGGCCACCGGAGGCATCAGTGTCGGAGGCTCCTGCAAATACTCTTTTATTTTTTCAAATGCTCTTTGGCAATTTTCATTCCAAACAACCGCCTGATGTTTCGTTAAAAGATTTAACACTGGTTCACAGGTGGTGGTGAGGTGATATATGGACCTAGCAATGTAGTTCAATCTACCTAAAAAACCAAGAACCTCTTTTTCTATTTTCGGCGCTGGCATTTCTTGTATTGCTTTTATTTTTGCAGGATCGACCTCGATTCCTTTTTCACTCACAATAAACCCCAATAGCTTTTCTGACCTTACACCAAAAGTGCACTTGTTCGGATTCAACCTCAATCTGAACTTCCTCAACCTTTCAAACAACTTCAAAAGATTAACCAGATGCTCCTCCTCCGTCGGTGACTTTGCGATCATGTTATCAACATAAACCTCAATCTCATGATGAATCATATCATGAAACAAAGTCACCATCGCCCTCTGATAAGTTTCCCCTGCATTTTTCAATCCAAAAGGAATCACCTTATATCAAAAAGTCCTCCACGGCGTGATAAAGGTTGCTTTCTCCATGTTTTCTAGAGCCATCTTGATTTGGTTATACCCAGAGAAGTCATCCATGAAGGAAAACACAAAAGGTTGAGCGGTGTTATCGACTAACATATCAATGTGGGGGAGCGGGAAATCATTTTTCGGGCTCGCTCTATTCAAATCTCGGTAATCAACACACATCCTGACCTTTCCATTCTTCTTAGGTATAAGAACGATGTTAGCGACCCACAGAGATTAATTCGTAACAGCAAGAAAATCGGCGTCCAATTTCTTCTGGACATCTTCCTTAATCTTAACTCCTATATCTGGTCTAATTCTTCTCAATTTCTGCTTCACATGTGGACATTCCTCCCAAAGGGGTAAACGACAAACCATTATATTTGTATCCAGTTCTGGCATATCCTCATATGACCAAGCGAAGACGTCTCTGTACTCTCAAAGCATCTCAACCAGTCTTCTCTTGACATCATCTTTTAAAGCAGCCCCATTTCTGACCTATTTTCTGTCTTCCTCTATACCCAAGTTGACGACTTCGATCTCTTCTTGATGAGGCATAATAACCTTCTCTTCCTGTCTCAGAAGTCTGGCAAGCACTTCTGGAAGGTCTTCGTCTTCATCAATCTCTTATTCAGCTTGAAAGATTGGATTATCAAAGTCATACCGAGTCATAGACGAGTCTAAATCGGTGGCATCTGCGATGTGAAACCTGCATGATGATGATTGATGCTTAAAATGATATGCAAACAAGCATAAACCACATTGCCATTTTATTGTTAAAATAAAGTAAGAAAAACAGGGATCAAAATATTTGAATGCATAAAGACGCATTTTGATTAATGATAAAAACATAGTTCGGACATAAACAAATAAGGCCCTATAAATGAAAACCACTACGTCCTGGGCAGAACGCAGAGCCACACACATAATAAAAACAGATAAATTACTCTTCAAACGACACTTGGACGAATTCCTCGATGGTCCAATTGCATAGGTTTAGGCCAGGAACACACGACTGAATCCACGCGTCCATGTCATAATCATTGTACCTTTCATCTATAGATACAACGTTAATTCTGTATAAGATCACTCCACCGCTGGTATATTATACTGGTCCCCTGTACCGAGGAGCACTGTAAGAGGAAGAAGATGACAGGATGTATCCCAATCCAAACTTGTCCTTCTTGCTGGGAATATTAAGCATTTGACCACATCCTTGCGAGGAACCAGACTCCACCATGAATTGAGCTTTTTTGAAAGAAGACATAGAAATCTCGGAAGTTTTATCCACCACAGAAGGCTTCTCTTTGACTTGAACAGCTTCAAATGCCTGGCATAAGGTCTCGTGAATTTCCCCATCTACTTCAACGTACTTGAACGATGATAGTTGGTTGATCATTATGTCTTCTTCACCACAGACGGTGACGATATTTCCCCCAACCATGTACTTCAACTTCTGATGTAAGGTCGATGTGACTGCGCCTGCAGAATGAATTCAGGGTTGACCTAACAGACAACTGTATGCGGGCTGGATGTCCATTATATAAAAGACAACATTGAAAATTTCAAGACCCACTGGGATGGGGAGAGTAACTTCGCCAAAAACAGATCTTCTCGTTCCATCGAACGATCGCACAACAATATCGCTGGGAGTACATATCACACCTTGGGTGTCTAACTTCATTAAGGATTTCTTGGGCAACACGTTGAGCAAAGACCCAGTATCCACTAAGACATGCGACAAGACTGCCCCTCTGCACTCAATAGAGATGTGCAAGGCGTGATTGTGATTCCTTCCCTTAGGAGTCAAATCTAAATCCGTAAACCCCAGGCCATTACCAGCATTCATGTAGGCTACAACCCCCTCAAGCTGGTTTACGGAAATCTCCTGCGGGACATACGTTGTATTCAGAATCCTCAAGAGGGCATTCCTGTATGCCTCTGAGCATAATAACAAAGACAGGATTGATATTTTCGAAGGAGTCTGTTTCAGATGATCAACAATTTTGTAATCACTCTTTCGAATCAGACGCATGAACTCCTTAGCGTCTTTAACCAAAGCATCCTTTTCTCCTTGTTGTGAACTTTCTTCTAAAATAAGCTTTCCTTTTCCTTTGTCAGGCCTCTCCATATTAACATCAGGTGGTGAAAACACCCTGCCACTTCTCGTCATTCCACTAGTTCCAATCAAATTATCAATAGATGAACCATCAGACAATGTTCCCCTCAACTCTTGCTTTTGGCCGTTACAAAATACCTCCGCCGCATAATTCCAAGGGATGGCTTTAGTACTTTCGTACGACACTGGTCCTGCTTTGGTAATTATAACAGTCGTTGGCCTTGGCGGAGCTGATATGTTAATAGTTCTGAAAGGGATCGAGATCGTAGCTATCTCATCCTGCTCCTGGTTAACCACCTCCACATCTTTTCCTTCTTTAATCCTGTCAAACTATAAGACCCTTTCATTCATCAAGCACTAAACATGATTCTTCAAATCTTCACAGCCTCCGGGATGCACTGCAAACCCTTTACAATTTTCCACACAGCTTGGAAAAACTCATCCTTTCAATAACCTGCTTTTAACAAATCTCAATGGCGTTGTCAATATGGCTACATCCATTACCAAATTCAACTCTTATTCTTTAATAATAGCATTGACACCGCCCGTTCCATGATTGGGAATCGGGTTCTGAACCACATTAGGAGTATCATTGGTGAAGTTCATTGCCTTGCTGTCAAGAAGGTCTTCCACCTTGTGTTTGAAAGCCTTGCAATGATCTATATTGTGACCTGGAGCGCCTGAATGGAAGTCACATCTAGCGTTTACATCATAACCCGGAGGTGGTACGCCTGCCAGAGGTGCCAATGTTCTCTTCTGAATCAGTTGAAGTTGAAGTAAATGCTGTAAAACTTGTGAAAACGGCATAGGTGGAGCATCAAACTTCCTATTCATTATTCTTCCATGGTTTTGAAACCTTCGTGTTGCATAGTTCTTCTGTTGTTGTCGTTGTTGTTGTTGAGGTTGTTGCTGAGGTGTTGCAGAAATAGTGATGCTTGCAACCTGTGGCTGTTGCTGATATTATTGTTAGTGTGGAGCCATATTCTTGTTCTTATTTCTATACCCTGACACTGCATTCGTTTCACCTCTCCCCTTCTTGTTATTACTAAAATTTTTGCTTCCCCCACCAAATGTGGATCCTTCTCCTGCTTGAATTTTTCCTAGTTTAATACCATTCTCAACTCTCTCACCAGTAATAATCAGATCTGAGAAACTTCCTGACATGTTTCCAATCAGCTTTTCATAATATATCCCTAACAATGTTGCCACAAACATATCAATAAGTTCTCTTTCGACCATTGGAGGCTGAACTCTCGCAGCTAGCTCACGACACCTCTGTGCGTATTCTTTGGACCCCTCATTACTACACTGAGACAAATTCTGTAGTTGAACCCTATTTGGTGCCAGGTCATTATTGTATTGATAATGACGTAAGAATGCCTCCCCAAGGTCCCTCCAGCTTCTGATATTGGTCCCCTCAAGGCCCATGTACCATTCCAAAGACAGTCCAGACAAGTTGTCTTGGAAGAAGTGCATTAACAGCTTTTCGTCATCGAAATATGCAAACATTTTTCGGTAATATGATCGGAGGTGTACTCTGGGACAAGTCGTCCCTTTGTACTTGTTAAAGTCAGGTACTTTGAACTTCGGTAGGATCTTCAGACCTGGAATTAGCCCCAAGTTAGACATATCAAGACCTAAAGAATTATGATTCTCCAGACTCTTCATCTTCTCCTCTATCATTATAAACCTCCTATCTGCATCAGACTGCAGGCCTACGCCTAGATCCCCCCATAGAAAATACATCATCTTGTTCATCCTCCTCCAACTAAGGACCGACATTACCATGTACAGCGCCCGCTGCACCTGGAATATGAGCTCCTGGTTGATTACCTCCACCCGGAGGAATGACAATAGTTGGGATGACATTAGCTTGAGGAGTGCCATTATCAGCTAGAGGAGGAACAACAGTGGTCCCACCATGTAGAACTCCGCTTCCATCCACCCTGACAATCAAAGGCTGGACAAGCATTCTCAGCTACTCTTGGCCATTAGCAACCCCTTGCATAAGATCCATGAACTGCGCCATGCGATCTCTGAACTCTTGTAACTCAAGTTGAATCTGATCCATTGCTTTCTGTTGATTTCCCCTAGTCGAGTAACGGTGAATTGTCCAATCTGCAATCCTGAGACACTGCTGAGAGAAAAACCACAGAGAGAATAATGTTAATGGAACCAAAACACCTGCAATGCAATATGATAAATGATGCAAAATGCAAGCATGTAAATATGTTTCACGGGAATTTTCCCCTTGATTCTAGTTCCACAGAAGAACAGGAGAATGTAGAGGCAACAGATGTAGCCACAAATCACTCTCATAAATAAAATGAGGATCAAAGTTAGCACATACAACATAACAACAGAGTCAACCAAAGGACCTCAGCCAACAAGCTTGGTGATGGTCGGAAAACAAGATAACAACAAATACAAAGGAGAACTGCATCAGGCACAACAACGAGTCTGGAACTCTTCTAATAACTATTTTGTATCCGAATGATCAGGTCGGGCAACTAACTCCTGAATAAGTAAGTCCCTCCTGCTGGTGACATCCTTTAAGCCTTGAACATAGTCATCCCAAGAGCCTTCTCCGAAAGCATCTTCAAGTCTGGGCTTCTTCAATCCTGATCTTAGCTTGTATTCCTCCAACATTGCAAGAGCTTCTTGTAGCTTACAGTCGCTTTCATACTGACGAGCTGATTCTCTTGGATCTTTTTCATCCTTGATCCAGAGTTGAGTCTTCAACCTTTCAATCTGTTGTCGGAGCTCATCCTCTCTTTCCTTGTTGTTAGTCAAAGTTGCATTCCATTGACTGTTGAACTTTGATACCTCTAGGTGTGCTTTCTCTAACTCTTTATTCTTCCCTTTGAGGGCATTACCCAAGTTCCTTATATCTTAACCAAGTTGTTCTCTGACATGAATTTCTTTAGTCAATTCTCTCCCCATCTTGTTCAGAGTCTCTGTCTTCATCTTGGATAGGTAGGTGGCTTCATTCTTCTCACTCCTGAGCTGAATAATCTCCTTTTCCAGCTCCTCATTCAATTTGCGTAGTTCTTCCTTCTCAGCCCATAGTTGGTTATACTTCTGAATGTCAACTATTGTCGGTTCTTCAACTACCAAAGGATATAAAGGCTCTCTGATCAGGAACGACAACAACAACCTCTTAACCCTCTCTTGGATCCATTCAACATATGGCCCATAGGCTTTGCAATCACCTTTACCCAAGTCATGCTTTCCTTTATGATGAATGCTACTCCAAGCTTTCTTCAAACTGGTTAGAGTATCATTTTTAGCCAACCCTGTGAAATACAGAGATTCCTATACTTCCTCTTTATTCGGGGGTTCTCTTGAAGCATAATCAAATTGTCTGACAGCCAAAGCAGGATTATAATTAATGTCACCCTTCCTTCCTATCAAAGGAACATTGGGAAAGCTTCCATAACTGAAGATAATATATCTGCCAAGAAGATCTCTGATGAACCATACAATATTCTCCGACGTTAAGCCCATGAGCCTCTATGACCACTCAACTGTGTTTTCCAGATCAATAAAGGGTCCAAACTTGGGCAGATGTGAAATAAACCATCTGTACGATAGTGACGCACGATAATAGACATTCCTCCCTCTTCTATTCTCATTCTTGTAATGTATAGAATGGTAGACATCACCTAGGAGTGTAGGCACATGATTCCTAGAAGCGAAGATATGAAAGGCGTCCAAATCAGCAAAGTCCGGGACATTAGGAAACAATACTATGCCATAAATGCAAAGAGCCAAAATAGCATTGAAAACAACCCAACATCCTTCCTTTGAAAAATGTTGAGCTCTACTCACCAAGAACGGTAGTGGGAAGCCAGGTGCTCCATTTCTCTACACCATCTTTCCATCCAATTCAGAAACATCCAAATGAAGAGCATTGGCCAGGTGCCTCTTCAGAATGTGCAAAAGGCATTTCTTTCAATATTGGGACTCCCACTAACTGAGAAAATTCCTCCAAAGTTGGCAACAAAACATATCCGAGGAATGTGAAACAACACAACTAAATATCATAAAATTGCAACAGCGTATGAATACCTTCCAACTCATATTTTGAGACCTTGCAGACAAAGCTCAGAATCTTCCCATACTCCTTTCTAAAATCTTCCATAACTCTACGCTCAACCATAGAAATGAGACCAACCAGAGGTCCTACATCTAGTATCGAGAACTTGTAAACAACAACATTCTTGAGATCAGGCTCTATGATGATGGATTGGAGAATCAAAAGGAAAATATGCACCTGAAATACAAATACATGCAAATGTTAGGATGCAAATGAGTATGCGAATGCAAACAGGGGATCAAGATTGTTGTGTTGCTGACTGAGTTGAACCAGAGCTTCGCTTTAACTAGAAAATACTGAAACATCATAATACCAACATATAGGAACCCACAATATCAAAGATCAAAGGTCCACTTTGACAAGAAAACCGGGTAGGTTGGAGGTCAATTTTCTTGCATAACCTTCCCACTCACAAGGTATGAACCTAACATCTAACAAGGTTTGGCATCCTATGCGGTCGTCAATGTCACATACTTTCGAGAAACAATGATACGTTCACCATTTCTGGTTTGGCATCATGGTCAAACGAAGCGGCCTCACTTAGCTGACTCCCAAATGATTGGTCTCTAGAGTCGACAGTTTTCAGATCCAACATCCCCCTTCTGACCAATATACAGGATAGGATATCTTCAAAGAAAACCTCGTCTGAATGCGAATGAAGACTAGTGTGCGCTAAACGTGCAGGTCCTCACTACTTTCCACACTAATGCGAAGTATGTACTCAAGCCTGTGTTTTGGCTTATCTCTCAGAGGAACAGTCCTACCCAACAGCACAGCAATATCATGATAATAAAGTGGGGAAAATAAAATGCAAATCCAATATTATATAAATGCAACACATATACACACCCATAAACAAGAACACACAAGCTCTAGGATTGACTCGCATAGGGGATGGCACATCTTGTTCTCCCCAGCAGAGTCACCAGCTGTCGCATCGCTGCGAAAAGGGGAAAGCCGGCAAACTAGACAGAAGAGTCGCCATTGTTCGTTATTTATACCAAAGAGAGGGAAAGGAAACGATCGAAGAAAACCTGACAAAAAGGGAAAAGACAAGGTCATCGCAACCAAATCTTGGGTTCGGGAGTCAGTTACACAAGGGGAAGGTATGAGCACCCCTTACGCCCGTTGTACTCAATGCGATCCACGCTTGTTATCTAATCTATGGCTGAAAACTATCTAAAAGCTACTGCTTAATAGGGGTGAAGAGAAAGAACGTACTCGATAGGACATTACCGCCCTATGCCTACGTATTCCCTCGTGCAATGGAAATGTCGGAGTCAACGTAGTTCCAAAAACTACGGGTTATGAGGGACAGGTTTCTTGCCAAGACATCACCGTCTTGGGCCTGCATATCCTTGTCTAGTTTGAGAAATCAGAGCAAACGCATTTCGGGATAAAAAAGACCACTGGTTGGTTCAAGTGTTTTAACTGAGTAGGGTTAAATAATTGTTCTAGCAGTTAGGGAAGACGCCTGTTTGCGGTAGAACAAAGACTTAACACTACTCTTTCTGAAAATGATTTGCAAACAATCCCGAAGGATAAAAAGGATTGAATTTTGTTTTGTGTTTTTTAGAGAATAAGTGAATTGAGTTAGATTTGAAACTCATGTTGCACTAAAGACTATGACTTGAGAGCGAATGTGTCGTATATCGCCCAAAGGGCCTACGCTAAACACTCTAGACAATGTGAGAGGAGGCCCTCCACCTATCATTCCTCAAGTAGGTAAGGCTCGTAGTGTACAACAATTGTTAACCTTTATTAAGTGTCTTATGAAGTTATGAGATAAGAAGAGAAGACACAAGACTCTAAGAGGAACTGATCACCAAAAATAGGAGGAAAGCTCAATAAATCCCAAATAAAATCTCAAGATCAGATTAAACAACCATCAAACAGAATGCGAAAGCTCAAGTTTAAATTCAACTCAAGGCACCACCAAATAATTCCAAGAAGGTGTGGTGTTCCACCTTATCGAGGGTTTGTCAAGGGTCCAACAAAAGCAATTTAAAAACACATGAAAAATAATCATCAATAAATTAAATCAACCCTCAAAGATACTTCAATCTATCACCTAAATGATGGAGGAGGATTGGTCATAGGGGATTTCAAAATAGGGTTCAAATGATCAAGACCAAATAAGATAGGAACCATAAAACACATCAAATTATAAATTCAAAATAAAATATGAAAACAAACGGAAAATGAAAATAAAAATATTGGAAAATTAAATAACATGTCAAACTGTTAGAAAAATATTTTTGTCGAATTTTCATAAAATCAAAACTATTTTTAATCAATTAAAACAAAAGCTAGAATTAAAAGGAAATGAAATAAAAATCAAACAAGTTGGGGGTGCATCAGCAATTACTATATGAACTAAACCCACATAAAATTGGTTTGGGTTAAAAATAGAGGAGGTGTGAAAAGAATTTGTGCAAGGCCCAAACAAAATGAGCTCAGTTGTAAAAAGGAAACACAATGTTTCATTAATACAGCTGGAATTCAAACGTACACATGGGTTTGGTAAAACAAATGGGAACATGCCAAATGACAAGTCAAAGGGTCCAACTCATCAGCATCAACTTCATCTAAGAATGGACCAGACGCCGTAGCTAGGGCTTCGGTCGTCTTCTCCATGAGACCTCGTTGGAGACCAGTCAACTAAAATTAATAAAAATGGCACATACTGGTACCAAATGAAAGCTACTTGCACAAGGAATCCAAATCCAACATTCATTTCTTAAAAAGGTTCTTAAACAAGCTAGAAAATGTATCACGATTTTGAATCATGTAAACTGAAATCTCAATATACAAGCAAGTAAATGATTCAAACATTGCCTATGATGCATAGGACTTCAGATGCAAACCAACATGACCCTAATGCAAGTCTAGAATGAGAGAAAAAGTTAAAGAAAACCTACCAAATGGAGCAGTTCCGTTGACTCTTGAAATGGCATGCAAGCTTCAATCTCAACTTTCTAATCTCTTCTCTGAGCTTTTGTGAAGGATAATTGTGCACTGATTTGAAGCAAATCCCAATGACAAAACAGATTCGAAGAATGGAAGTTTTTTGTGAAAATTTCAAGCTCTCTCTTCACTCTCACGCAACTGCTATCAATCCTCATGATTTAGGGCAAACTGTTGAGTTTTATATGATGGATTTTACATGACCATGTAGGCCCATGTTGATTCATTTGAGAGATTTCCAATCTTGGCCAAAATAATTCACTTATGCATACACACGGGTTCACTACCATACATCTTTTTTTGGTCAGCAAAAGTATATTTAGAGTGTGTAGAAAACAGATGGATTAGTTTTGGTCGTGTAGGTTCAATTGGTACAAAGTTTTGCAACATGACTTTTAAGTTATGAATTTTGGAAATGTAGCATGAAATTTGCATTATTGTTTGTCCAAATGAGGTAAACATAGGAAATACCAAAATATGATGACATTATAGTGTGAAAAATTCAAGAACAAAGTTATTTGGTGACTTGTAAATGAAGAAAGCCAAACCATGTCTAAAAGTTCAATTTTCACCTTCATAATGGTTCATATGATCATACCATCAACCAAATGCCATATATTTTAAGTTCATGAGGAAGTTTAATCAATGAGACACAACATTCATGTGGCACAAAATTGGATTTGAGGTCTCAAAGTTCATCTAATTTGCCATTGAACAAACTGACCTATAATGAACTTTTTCAAAATACCATTTCCTTGTGATGACCATAACTTGAGATGTACAATTGAGAATGAGGACTTCTAGAACTTTTTAGAAATCTAAGATCATGAAGAAAAACTTTCATTTTCACTTGAAGTTTATGAGAATCTTCATTCCATGTCAAAAATGCCCTGGAAGTGATTTGACTTTGAGTTGACCAAAACTCTCTTCATCTGAGAACACCAACTTGTTGACATCATAACCTGATATGTACAAAATCAATGGATGAATTCTTATAGTCAAAATAAAGCTTATAGGATGATTACAAAGTCCCATGTTTGTTGTAAAATGAGATTGAGCTTGCATCATAGGGAAAATTGTCCTTGTATTTGGGCACCAAAGAAGGGGATTTTACACTGAAATCATCTGAAACCCTAATTTAGTAACTCCTTGGACTCTTGAATCTCTTTGATTTGATCTTAACATGACATCCTAGATGACTTCCAATGACCTGAGTAACCTAGAACCAAGTCTTAAACCCTCTCAAACCCACAGTTGGATTTGGGTTGACTAGATGAAACCCTAGCACCATAACCTTGGACTGAGGCTCTTGCACATGACTTGTATGACAATACAAGCTCCATAGAGACCTATCAAGATACATATTGAGTTTCTGAACCATGCTTTATCCAAGTAAGGTACGTCATGAATCTCTGATGACCCTCTGATGATCTTCAAGATAGGAGGTGACACCCATACACAAAATTCTCTTCTCAAAGAGCTTTGAAACCCAATGCTGATGGTAATAAAACTCTGATGGCTTGCACATGATACACTTTCTTAAGCTTGAACATGATGCTCTCCTCTTGAATGGAAAAAACAAACCTCTTGTTCCCCTGTATAGAACCAATGTTATGCAAATGCAAATGCTAAATGAAAAGAAACATAACCCAAGTTAAAAGAAAAGATTGGTCAAATTTTAGGGTACAACAATATGAGGTAACTAATCAAAACCATATGCAAACTCATTTCCAATCCTTCAAACCACCCAATTTGATTTCCTCACCTTCATCTGACCCAAAAGAGTGGATTGAAGGAGTGACAAACCACCCAAAACCCATGTGTGCATCGCTCTGGCATTTTTGACAAGTTGTTGAAATCACAAGAATAAGCCATCATGGGCCTACAAAAACACCTCACAACCTTCATATATAAGCCATAAACAAACCCTAACAAGATTAGAGGGTGAGTAGCTGCAAGGAGAGTGAGTTTCATTAAAAAATTCCTCAAGATTTCCTCTCTTTGAATCATAATTTTCTTTGGCATCTCCTTCCATTTCTGGCTCAATTCATAATCAATGAAGCATAAGGAAGATATTGGTGACCTTTCTTTGAAGCTTGCGCAACGTTTGAAGAACCAACGGAGTTGCTCCGTTAGGTAATTTTCTCCTAACTAGAACCTTAATTCTAGGCATGTATTTAAGCTCATTTTGGTTGCATCTGAAGCCCTACCTTGTGTAGGCAATGTTTGGATACTTGTTGTGTCTGTTTGAACCAATTTCAGTTTGTGCACCAAGTTTTCGTGACTTGATTTCATTGTGATAGAGGAACCTTTATGAAAAACCATTAGCATATTTGGATTCTACATGAAATTTCCTTTAAAATGGTGCCTAGAGTTTTCATTTTTATCACATTTTTCAGACTCCACCGGTGAAGCTCACCGGAGAAGACGACCAGAGCTAGGGCTCCGGCGTCTAAGGTTAATGCTGAGGTGGCTTTGAGTTGGCTAGTTGACTTGCAGGTGTGGCACGTTGAAATCTGATGTGTTTTAACACATAGATTAATGAAATGGTTCGTTTCACACTTTTGCATGACACTTTTGCTTTTCACACACCCTGTTTTAGGCCCATTTGCACGCTTCAAATGATTTCAGTTCAACCCATAATTACTACTACACCACCTTTTCATTTCTTTTTCTTTTTATTTTATTTCTTTTCTATTTTCACTTTTATTTTATTTTTAATAGTTTTAATCATCATAAAAATAAAAATAAATATGTTTCTGATATTTCAATGACTTAAGATATTTTCCATTATTTTTATTTTTATTTTCATTTATTTTTATTATTTTTAATCAATTGATTTTGTGAAGTGGTTTTATGGTTGGTTCTATTGACTTAGGCTTGAAGTTTGACTTTAATTAAATACCCCCTTTGATCAATTTTCCTCTCACATTTAGGTGTTTGATTGACGATTATTTGAGGGCTGGTTTGAGGTCTTGATGATCACTTTTTTATTGTTTTCCACTTGATTTTATTTGACCCTCGATGTGTGCTCGATAAGTTGAGTACCTCGCTTGGTTTGACACAATTGGTGATGTCTTGATGCAATTCTTGGCATGATCTTTTGCACACTGATTTTGGATGAACTTAATTTGAGTTTGGTGATTTATTTGGGTTCATTTTCTATTTTTGGTTGACATTTCAAAACCCCATTGTTTAAACTATGTGTATGTGTGCTTATCTTGACCTAGTTTTGGGATATGATCTTGTGTGATCCCTTGAGGGCTTATTGAGTCTTGTTAGCTCTTTTTGGCATGTTTGATATAATGGTCTCCATGATTAGAAGTCCATTGAGTGTTTGTTTCATCTCACATGCCTTGTTTGATCTTGTTTTCCACCTATGTTTGAATTATGTGATGTTTGCTTGGACTTTGGTCCTCTTATTTGGGTGTGGTCCTTCTTAACTTTGTATGATAATTTGAGTTTGAATTTGATGCATATCATTGGATTTTGCTTCTGATCTTGTTGATTGTATACTTGATCTTAGTGTATTAGTGGCATGTGTCTTACTCTGAGAATGATGTGAGTGTTTGAACTTGTTTTGAAGTGTTTGGATGCTTTCTTTGGATTGATCATGGTTGAATGTTTGATTGTGATGATCATGATGCATTTGCTGCCCTAATCTATTTCTCTCCTCATTTCTTTGATTATGTTTCAATGATTGGCATCATTCTTCTTGAGTTATTTAAGGCATGTGATGTTGTGTATCTTGATTTGTTTGTCTTTGTGTTCCAACTTCCATTTTGTTGATTTGAGCTTGACTTATGTGTGTCATTGGTGTGTGTCATGTTTTCATATTCATTGTTGTTGGTGTGTATGTTTATTTCATATCCTTTCATCTTTCATGACTTGTTTAATTCATCCTTTTTACCTTCATTTGTGATTGATTAGTGATGTGTTTACTTGTGCTTGATCACATGATCCCTGGGGATTCCTAGTCCCTCTGTTTAAGATGGGAGTAGGAGAGACATTAGGCTTTCAATCCTTTGTATGATAACATTAGGTAGTACCCTTTCATCCCAACTTTAGGACCACTTTTGCATGACAATATTAGGGTTTCTCAATTCCCTTTAGTGTCCTTGTGTCTTCTCTTCTCATCTCAAACTCATCTAAGACACTTAATAAATAATGACAAGTGTTGTACGCTACGAGCCTTAAGTACATGAGAAATGATAAGTGGGGAGGTTTCTCTTCACTTTTCTAGAGTGTTTAGCGTATGCCCTTATGGCGATATGCGATGCACTCGTTCTTGTGTCATAATCTTTAGTGCAACATGAGTCTCAAATCAATTCAATCCACTTCTTCTAAAATTCACAAACAAAGTTCAAACCTTTTCATCCTCCGGGATTGTTCCAAACTTCATTTTTCGAAAGAGTATGTTACCTTTCCGTTCTACCGCAAATAGGCATCGTCCCTAACTGCTCGAATTGAAATTTAGCGTTGCTCATAAAAAATACTTAATCAACCTTATCCTGTAGTTTCTCGAACTATGTTTGCTCTGATTTCTCATTCCATATGAGGATATGTAGGCACAAGAAGACAATGTCTTGGCGAGCAACCCTCCTTCCATCACCCATAGTTTCCCGAACTACATTGACTCTGAATTTCCCATTGCACGAGGGAATACCTAGGCATAGGGCGGCGATGTCCTATCAAGTCTCTACTTCCTTTCCACCCCAGTTTAGCAGTAGCTTTTTAGATAGTTTTCGCCCATAGATTAGACAACAAGCATGGATCCCGTTGAGTACAACGAACGTGAGGGGTGCTCATACCTTCCCCTTGCATAACCGACTCCCGAACCCAAGATTTAATTGCGATGACCTTGTCTTTTCCTGTTCTCTTAGGTTTTCTATGATCGTTTCCTTTCCCTCTCTGTGGGATAAATAACGTTCGATGGAGACTCTTCTGTTTGTTTCTGCTGGCCCTTTTCGCAGTTGCGACAGCTGGTGGCTCTGCGAGGAATATTATTTCCCTACGCGAGTCAATCATAGCGCTTTTTTGCTTTATAGTTTTTGGGTGTGTGTGTATGTATGTTGTACTTGTATATTGTTGCATTTGCATTTTATTTTCCGCATTTTATCATTATTACCATACTGCTGCTGTGCTGTTGGGTGGAATGTTTCATTGTATGAAAAGCCCAATACCAAGACTTGAGTATACATATAGCATTAGTGTGGGGAATAGTGCAGGTTTGCTTGTTTGGCATACAATAACCCTCATGAAATTCACATTCAGACGGGGTTTTCTTTGAAGACATCCTATCCTGTACGTCTCAGAGAGTTGAAAGGATGTTGGATTTGAAAATTAACGACTCTAGAAACCATTCATTGGGAAGTCAGTTGAGGCTTCTTCGTTTGACCATGATGCCAAACTAGAAATGGAGAACATATCATCGTTTCTCGACTTGAGAGTCTATGATATTGATGACCTACATAGGCTGTCGTACCTTGTCAGAGATTAGGTCCTACCTGCGAGTGGGAAGGGTTCTGCAGGAAACTTGACCTTCAACCAACCTGATTTTCTGGTTTTCACGTCAGTGCAGACCTTTGATCTTTGATACTATGGGTTTCTATTACTTCAGTGCTTTGGTATTTTGGTATTCTAGTATTTTTTCGTTGAATTAGAGTTCTGGTTCAACTCAGTCAACAACACAACAGTCTTGATCCCTTGTTTGCATCTGCATTTTAACATTTGCATGTATTTATGATTTCAGGTTTCCATTTTCCCTTTGATTCTAATGATTTGTTCTGCTGTCAACATGGAGTCTGGATTGAAAAGGACTATAACCTACAAGTTCTCGATGCCGGAGTTAGGACCTTTATTTGGTCTCATTTCTGTGGTCGATCATGGTGTCATAGAAGAATTAAAAAAGGACTATGGGAAGATTTTGAGTTTTGCCCGTAAAACCTCAAGATATGAACTAGGAGCCATCCACACTTTGTTGTAGTTCTACGACCCTCAATTACGCTGTTTTACTTTCCCTGGTTATATCTTAGTTCCTACTTTAGAGGACATTGCTTTTCTGGTAGGAGTCCCGGTCTCAGAAGAGGTTCCTTTCTTTCATTTTGAGAAGGAACCTGACCTGACAAAGCTAGATAATGCTCTTCATTCGAACAAATCTGAGTTAGATGGTAACATGGTCTGGAGGTATGGGCTCTCTAGTTTTCCATTATCTTTCTTGGTGGGCAAGGCTCATCATGTTTCTAAGGGGGGTTGTTGGGTGGTTTTCAATGCTATTCTGGCCTTATGCATTTATGGCATAGTTCTGTTTCCCAACATACCGGACTTTGTTGATATGGACGCCTTTCATATTTTTGCTTATAGGAATCCTGTAGCTACTCTTCTGGGAGACGTGTACCATTTAATACATTACAAGAATGAGAAGAGGATATGAAAGAATGTTTCTTGTTGTGCGCCACTCCTTCATAAATGGTTTATGGAGAATCATCCTTGAGCTGGAGCTTTTGTTGATACGTCATATACATTAAATTGGTCAAAAAGGCTCATGGGTTTGACATCTGAAAATACTGTTTTGTTTAATCGAGATCTGCTCGGAATGGAGATCATCTTTAGCTGTGGAAACTTTCCTAACATTCCATTGATAGGAAGAAAATATGGTATTAACTACAATCCTTCTCTTGCTATTAGGCAATTTGGTTATACAGGAATCTCTGTATTTCACAGGAGCAACTGACTGTGACACACTAGCCAGGTTAAAGAAGGCTTGGGGAAGAGTTCATCAGAGAGGAAATTTTCTTTGGGTAAGGGTGACTGCAGAGCTTATGGACCTTATGTGGATTGGATCCAGGAAAGGGTGGAGAGGATGTTGTTACCGTTCCCTGTCAGAGAACCTATATATCCTTTGGTTATTGAAGAACTGACGACAGGTAACATTCAGAGATATAATAAGTTGTGGGCTGAAAAAGAAGAGTTACGCAAGGAGAATGAAGAGCTGAAAAAGGAGGTTAGTCAGTTAAAGAGCGACAAGAATGAAGCAGTCTACTTGGCCAAGGTGAAGACAAAAGCTCTGGACAAGTTGTTAAAAGAGTTGACTGAAGAGATTCGTGTACGAGAACGAGTTGGTCCGGATTTGAAGAGCACTGGTAATGTTCTTAGAAATAAGAAGAAAGAGCTAGATAAAGCATGCCTAGAGATATCTAAATTCAATGATCAGTGGAACGTTGCGCTAACCGCCAACAAAAGAAGAGAGGATGAGCTTCATAAGCAGATTGATAGATTGAAGACACGGCTCAGGATCAAGGATGAAAAAGCTGCACTAGAATCATCTCGTCAGTATGAAAGTGATCGTAAGTTACGAGAAACCTTGTCAACACTGGAAGAATTCAAGATGAGGGCAGAGTTGAAGAAACCAAGACTTGAGGATGCCTTCGGAGAAGATGCTTGGGAAGATTATGCTTAAAGTTTGAAGGATGTTATCAGCAAAAGAGATTTTCTCGTACAAGCATTGGTTGTAAAGCCTGAACATCCAGACACAAAGAAGCTATTGGAGGATTTTCATACTCATTGCAGTGGCTGACGAGAATTATCTGATGCCGTTTTCTTTCAGTTTTCTTCTCTATTATCTTGTATTGAGACCATCACCAAGCTTGTTGGATATGGTCGCATGATCATTTATTGTTGTATCTCTTGATGATATTTTGTGTATGTTGACTACCATTCTCCTTTTATTTATGAGAAAAGACTTGTGATTCTACCTGTTGCTCTCCTATCTGCTATTTATTCTTGGAACTAGAGTCAAGGGGAAAAAGATCTTCCTGAATCTTATATACATGCTTGCATTTTGAATTATCATTATCATTTTGTATAGCAGGTGTTCTTGGGACCGTTAATCTTATCTCTATATGGTTTTCTTCCAGCAGTTTATATGATAGCAAACACGACATTTCACAGGTACTCTACGAGGGGGAATCAACAAAGAATCATGGATCAAGTACAAGAAGAGTTATAGGAATCAGAGACAGGATGACACAGTTTATGGATATGATGCAGGGAGTGGTCAATGGTCAGGAACAACTGAAAACTCTAGTCCAACCACTGATAGCCAGGGTGGATGGCAGTGGTGTCTTACATGGAGGAACTACCGTTATTCCTCCCCCAGCTGATGGTAGCATTCCTCAGGCCAATGTAATCCATACTGTTGTTAATTCTTTGGGTGGAGGTTACTAAGCAGGAGTTCATATGACGAGTGTAGGAGGTGGTGTGGGTGTTGCACATGGGGCTGCAGGCCCACACTAGGAAGAAGATGACCAAGATGATGTATTTTCAATGAGAGACTTGGATATGGGTCCTTCTACAGAAGTTAACAAAAGGTTCAAGATGATTGAGGAGAAGATGAAGAGCCTCGAGAACCAAAACTCTTTTGGACTCGACATGTCTAATCTTGGATTAATACCAGGGGTCAATATTCCCCCCAAATTCAAAGTTCCATATTTTGAAAAGTACAAAGGGATGACATATCCTAGAGTACATCTCAGGGCTTATTACTGGAAGATGTCAGCCTATTCAGATGATGAGAAATTATTAATGCACTTCTTTCAGGACAACTTGGCAGACCCTTCTCTAGAATGGTATATGGGTATGGAAGGGACACATATCAGGAGTTGCAGGGATTTATGGGAAGCTTTTGTTCGTCATTATCAATATAATAGTGATCTAGCACCAAACAAAGTACATTTATAGAAATTATCATAGAGAAGCAATGAAGGATTTAAGGAATACGCCCAGAGGTGGCGGGAACTGGCAGCTAGAGTTCAACCCCCGATGGTGGAACGAGAATTAATTGATATGTTTGTGGCAACCCTGCCAGGAATATATTATGAAAAGCTAATTCAGAGCATGTCCGAGAATTTTTTTGATTTAATCGTAACTGGTGAAAGGGTGGAAATGGAATAAAACTGGGGAAAATGCAGAGTGGTGAAGGGTCTGCATCAGGAGGAATGAGGAAAACATATAGGAATTCAAAGAAAATGGAACGAGACACGAATGTTGTATCATCCTACAGAAACAGAGACCGAGCACAACATCAACTACAGTACCATCCTAAAGATTAGAAATGAATTGCTAGTATAGCCATTCCGACTATACCTCAACAACCTACCATTGCACCTCGCCGTTATCCAGACAGAGGAAGGATGGCCAACAGGCAATTCGACATGCCTCCTATGCCTTACTCTTAATTTCTACAACACATGCTATAGTTACAACTTATTCAAAAAAGGACTTTGGCGCCGCTTACCAGCATACCTCCACCAGGCTATGACGCAAATGCTAGATGTGATTTTCATTCCGGTGCTCCGGGTCATAACATTGATAATTGTAAAGCTTTAAAGCATAAATTGCAAGATTTGCTGTATTCCAAAGCAATCAATTTCACAAATGAGACCCCGAATGTGAATCAAAATCCTATGCCAAATCATGGGGTGGACAGAGCTAATGCCGTTATTGAGGGAGAAAGGTTAAACCTGATAACTAACATTGCGGAGTTGAAGACGTCATTGAGTTATGTGAAAAGAAGATTGTTGAAGGGTGGTGTTTTCCCAGGTTGTTTGGAAGGTTGTGAGGGATGTGGTGTACATCCAGAAGGATATGCTGAGTTGAGGAATCATATTCAAAGTTTGATTAATGAAGGCAATTTGCAATTTGACAAAGTAGTAGAAGGAGAAGATGTGAAGGAAGTTGGTGATGAGCGGGACGAAATTGCAACGATTTGGATCCCGTACCGAACAATCAATATTTCTGCGCCGCCGCGACCGACGCCTGTTATCATTACTAGGCCAGGACTAATTCCCTATGAGAGCACCAAGGTCATTCCTTGGAATTATGGGGCAGAGGTATTTTGCAATGGGTACAAGCAGGAGTTGGTAGAGAAGCCAGTTGGGAATCATCTTTTGACATGTTATTGGAAAAGGTGGTTTGATTAGGAGGGGTAGAGTATTTTCTCCGCCAAATACTACTGTGGGAAGAAACAACAAAGGTAAGGGTAAAGTTGTAGTGGAAGAAAGTCAACAACAGGAGGAAAAACACTCCTTGGCCAAAGATGCTGAAAAATTCATGCGACTAATTCGCAAAAGTTATTATAAAATTGTGGATCACTTGCAGCAAACACCTTCTAAGATCTCAATCTTGTCTTTGTTGTTATGCTCTGAGGCACATAGAAATGCTTTGTTGAGGATTATGAATACAACTTATGTACTGCAAGAAATTTTTGTTAATCAACTAGAAGGAGTGGTAGGTCATGTTAACGCTGGTAATTGTTTAGGATTTACTGATTTGGATCTAACTCCTGCTCGGAGAAATCACAACTAGGCTCTACATATATTCATAGAGTGTAGGGGGCTTTTCTATCTCATGTGCTAGTTGATACAGGATCATCATTCAATGTGTTTCCCAAGAAAGCATTGATGAAGTTGGACACGCAGGGTTTGATTTGTACTCCCAGTGATTTGGTGGTGAGAGATTTTTATGGGACTAGAAGGTCAGTGTTTGGTGAAGTCACATTGCTGATTTAGGTGGGCCCAGAGATCTTTGAAGGAATATTATATATCATGGATATCCAGCCTGCTTACAGCTGTTTACTCGTCCGACCATGGATACATTTTGCTAGGGCAGTCACCTCGACCTTGCACCAGAAGTTGAAGTATATGGTAGAGAGAAAGATTGTCACGGTATGTGGAGAGGAAGATATCATGATCAGTCAGCTGTCATCTTTCAAGTATGTAGAAGTGGATGGCGAGATTCATGAGACACTGTGTCAGGCTTTTGAAGCGGTACAGGTTCAGGAAAAGCCTCTTGCTGATAACAAGATTCTAGAAATTTCAATGTCATCATTTAAAGAAGCCTATTGTAGAATCCGGTTCTTCGTAGAGGTGGGGCCAAGTTCTCCGTGTTCCTAAAAATCAAGACAAGTTTGGCTTGGGGTATAACCCATCCTCTTCTCAGAGTGCTCCGAGATACAGAGGACCTGTTCAGTTCACCAGTGGTGGGGTTATTTTTGATAGGATTAATGTTGTGGGAGATGATGAAGGAGATACCGACTACGACATGGATGCTTGGATTCGTCCGTGTGTTCGTGGACAGAAGATATGCAATTGGATTGTGGAGGAAATTGTCCAAGTCACTTCTGAAGAGTAATTTCTTTGTTTTTGATTATGTATGGTCCTATGTTCTGCCCAAGACGTAGTGACTTTCCTTTGTAGGGCCCTTTGGTTTATGTTCAACTTTTTATCATTAATGAAAGGCGTTCTTTTTGCATTCAAATGTTTTGTTCCTTATTTTTCATTTTATATTTTCAACATCAAAATGGCAATGTGTTTATGTTTGTTTGCATATCATATTAAGCGTAAAACATCAATCATGTAGGTTTCACATCTCAAATACCATCGATTCAGATTCGACTATGACTCGATATGATTTTGGCAATCCTATTTTTCAAGCTGAAGAAGAGACTAATGAAGATGGTGACCTACCTGAAGAGCTAGTCAGACAGTTGAGACAAGAGGAAAAAGTCATTGTCCCTCATTAAGAGGATGTTGAAATTGTCAATCTCGGCACTGAAGAGGAGAAGAAAGAAGTCAGGGTCGGGGCTGCATTGGAATATGACCTCAAAAGAAGATTGGTGGAAATGCTCTGTGAGTATAGGGTTAGACATTGACATAGTGATGCACCGTCTACCTCTTCGAGAAGAATGTCCGCCTGTGAAACAATAGTTGAGAAGAACCAGGCCTGATATGGCAGTCAAGATTAAGGAAGAGGCCTAGAAGCAGTTGGATGCCGTTTTTCTAGCTGTTACAAATTATCCTACATGGGTCGCTAATATTGTTCCCGTGCCTAAGAAATATGGAAAGGTCAGGATGTGCGTCAATTAACGAGATCTGAATAGAGCGAGCCCGAAAGATGATTTCCCGCTCCCCCACATTGATGTTTTAGTTGATAATACTGCTCAATACTCTGTGTTTTCCTTCATGGGTGGTTTTTCTGGGTACAACCAAATCAAAATGGCCCTAGAAGACATGGAAAACCTACTTTTATCACGCCATGTGGGACCTTTTGCTACAAAGTTATGCCTTTTGGATTGAAAAATGCAGGGGCAACTTATCAACGGGTGATGGTGACTCTATTTTACGATATGTTTCATCACGAGATCGAAGTGTATGTTGATGACATGATTGCGAAGTCGCAAACAGTGGAGGGTCATTTGGTTAATTTGTTGAAGTTGTTTGAAAGATTGAGGATATTCAGGTTGAGGTTGAATCCAAATAAGTGGACTTTTGGAGTGAGATCAGGAAAGCTGTTGGGGCTCATTGTCAGCAAAAAAGGAATCGAGGTAGATCCTGCAAAAATAAAAGCAATACAAGAGATGCCTGAGCTGAGAATAGAAACAGAGGCCCGTGGTTTTCTGGGGAGATTGAACTACATTGCAAGGTTCATATCTCACCTTATAGCCACTTGTGAACCAATATTCAAATTGTTAAAGAAAGATGAAGCGGACGTTTGGAACAGAAATTGTCAAAGGGCATTCGAGAAAATAAAAGAATACTTGCAGGAACCTCCGATATTGATGCCTCCGGTTGCAGGAAGGCCTTTGATTATGTATCTGATGGTTCTTGAGAACTCAATGGGTTGTGTACTCGGTCAACATGACGAGATAGGCAGGAAAGAGCACGATATCTACTACTTGAGTAAGAAGTTCATGGAATGTGAGTCCAGATACTCGATGCTAGAAAAGATATGTTGTGCACTCGCTTGGGCAGCCAAGCGCCTAAGGCAATACATGTTAAATCATACAACCATGTTGATTTCGAAGATGGATCCGATCAAGTATGTGTTTGAAAAACAGGCGCTTTTTGGGAGAATTGCCAAATGGCAGATGGTTCTGACAGAGTACGATATTCAATATGTTTCCCAAAAAGCCATTAAGGGAAGTGTTTTGTCAGAATATATCACAGAACAACCAGTTGAGGATTATCAACCAATGAGGTTTAAGTTTCCCTATGAAGACATAATGTTTTTGAAGATGAAGAATTGTGAAGAGCCT
Source organism: Lathyrus sativus (assembly GCA_963859935.3). Lineage (NCBI taxonomy): Eukaryota > Viridiplantae > Streptophyta > Magnoliopsida > Fabales > Fabaceae > Lathyrus > Lathyrus sativus. The sequence goes on along the minus strand of OZ012739.1, from coordinate 450,124,113 downwards.
TTACTAGACGAAGGTCCCGAAATAGGCTCTCAGTGGAAGATGGTTTTTGACGGTGCTGTTAATTCATATGGCAACGGAATTGGGGCAATCATTACTACTTCTCACGGGTCTCACATACCGCTTACCGCCCGATTAACGTTTTCCTGCACCAATAATGAAGCTGAATATGAAGTGTGCATCATGGGTATAGAAGAAGCTATTTATTTGAGAATCAAGAATCTTGATGTATATGGTGATTCAGCTTTAGTTGTCAATTAGATTAAAGGAGAGTGGGAAACCTGTCAACCCAACCTAGTGCCCTATATGAATTATGCAAGGAGATTGTTGCCTTTCTTTGACAGGGTGGAATTTCATCATGTGTCGAGAGTTGAGAATCAGATGGCGGATGCTTTGGCAACGTTTTCATCGATGTATAAAGTTAATTACTGGAATGAAGCTCCAATGATCACTATCATGCGCCTCGATAGCCCAGCTGTTATATTTGTAGTATAAGAAGCATCAGATTGGAAGCCCTGGTACTTTGACATCATAAATTTCCTCAAGAATCAAGAGTATCCGTCTGGGGCGTCGAGTAAAGATAAGAAGACTCTGAGAAGGCTGTCGGGAAACTTTTACTTGAATAAGGATAATGTGTTGTACAAAAGAAATTTCGATATGGTATTGCTACGTTGTGTGGATGAAAATGAAGCAACCTTGCTAATGGAAGAAGTCCACAAAGGTTCTTCTAGTACACATGCTAATGGGCATGCTATGTCCAGGAAATTATTGAGAGCAGGTTACTACTGGATGACTATGGATTCCGACTGCTTTAAGTATGCCAGGAAGTGCCATAAATGTCAAATTTATGCGGGCAAGATGAATGTGCCGCCAAGCCCTCTGAATGTTTTGACATCTCCTTAGCCCTTTGCAATGTGGGGCATCGACATGATTGGAAAGATTGAACCGACAGCCTCCAATGGTCACCGCTTTATCTTGGTGGAAATCGATTATTTCACCAAGTGGGTGGAAGCAGCGTCATTTGCCAATGTGACCAGACAGGTAATTGCTCGATTTGTCAAGAAGGACATTATCTGCCGTTATGGAGTGCTAGAGCGGATCATTATTGACAATAGTTCGAATTTGAACAATAATATGATGAAATAATTGTGCCAGAGTTTCAAGATTAAACACCACAACTCTTCTCCATACCATCCAAAGATGAATGGTGCTGTCGAGGCAGCCAATAAGAATATCAAGAAGATTGTGCAGAAGATAGTGGTGACTTACAAAGATTGGCACGAGATGTTGCCCTTTGCTTTACATGGTTATCGTACTTCGGTGCGTACATCGACTGGGGCAACTCCTTCCTCGTTGGTGTATGGTATGGAAGTGGTCCTACCATTAAAAGTCGAAATTCCTTCTCTAAGGGTAATGGTTGATGTGAAGCTTGATGAAGCATAATGGGTAAAGGCTAGGTTGAATCAACTTAGTCTGATTGATGAAAAGAGATTGGCAGCTATCGCCCACGACCGTTTGTATCAGAGCAAAATGAAGAAGGCATTTGATCAGAAAGTGCGCCCTTGACTTTTTCAGGCAGGTGACTTAGTGCTGAAGAGGATCCTCCCTCCATAAACAGATCATAGGGGCAAATGGACTTCCAACTATGAAGGTCCATACGTGGTAAGGAAAATTTTCTCTAGATGAGCCTTACTACTATCAACTATGGACAGTGAAGATTTTTTACCCCCTGTGAACGTGGACGTAGTCAAAAAATACTCTGCTTAAAAGAGACCTACTGGACATAAAAAGAAAATCCAGGCGAAAAAAGGGGCATCCCGGCGAACCATAAAAGGAGAAGGTTCGGGCAAAATTTAGGGATAAAAAGAAAAAAATGATAAACCCGCGAAGTTGAAAACCTGAAAAGGCAACTTTGGCAAAAAAAAATGGGTATCCTGGTGGATCGAAAACCCGCAAGGGAGATTCAGGCAAAAGTTAGGGATTTAAAAGCAAGCGACTATGGTCCGTGTCTGACCCATGAGCACAGTTGGATTCTTGGAGGACCCGAGGGTTAATAAGTAAGTCTCTTTAGAAAGCGAAGCATTGGTGAAACATCAAAGTCATGTGAGTCATAGTCGAATCAACACATGGTGGTTGTGGTTGTCTGTTTCCACATTGCCGACATTTGTATATCTTTTGTATTTGTACTTTTTGCATGACTTTCTCTTTTTAGGAGTTGCATCCGATGTAATTTTCCTATTTACAGGCCTTTTAATCAATGAAGTATTTTCCAATAAGAGTTTCCTTTTCTTGTTTTGCTTTTTACTATTTTGTTTGCAAAAAGACGCCTGATATATTTGATAAACTATGCATACAAAAAACTTTTAGGGCCTTGTTAATCATGATTAAAACAATGACTTATTTGAATGATGTCACGGACAATGACCGAAATAGGCAGGACATGTTTTTGCTTGTCATTTACAGGACTTACTCCACCAAGAACTGTTTCCAGATTAGAAGTGTCTCACCAACAGTAGTGTGCACTCATCCCCAGTAGGTTAAGATTGAGATTTTCCCCAGCAGTGGGACAAGTTCGGTGTTGTTCCTCGACAGGATTTGTGTCACTAACTTTTCTCCCCAAGCAGAGATTAATGTTGATTCCCTCGATGAGTAGATCAGAAGTGGTAGACATTTGCAGCAGAACCTGATGGTTACTGGTTTTCTCTAAAGTGAAATCTTTGGGATAATTTTCCGATGAATGTTATCCTCAATTCCCAGCAAAAGGAAAGTTGTCCCCAGTAGAGTTCTATTCCATGAGGCCGTTCAAATCATACTTCCCAGTAGAATTTGCTTGTTTAAGTTTCTCTTTCCCCAGCGGAGTTCTCTTTTCTAGGTTGTAAAACGGGTGATTCTACTTCCTGTTTATCCTAGACGTCATCTCGACTTTTGGTCGGTAGTCTTCTATTGTTACCCTGCAGAGTCGTTATCTCCACTTTTGGTTGGTAGTCTCCTTTCTTGGTGATTTCTAACTTTTGGTTAGCAGCTTTTTGTCGCTACTCGAAAAATACGCGTAACGACGGGGAAGGCGAAGAGGAAAAGGACAGAAGAGTCGCCACCGAACTTTATTTATCCCATGAGGGGAAAGGAAAATATCGAGAAAACCTTAAGAATAGAAATGGATAAGATGGTCTCGCGACCAAGAACGGGTTCGGAAGCCGGTTATGCGAGGGGAAGGTATTAGCACCCCTCGCATCCATCGTACTCGATGGGAACCATTTGCTTGTCGAATGTGTGATTTTATTTGCTTAAAGATTATGTTATAAAAAAAGAGTGTTTCAAAGGGGTAAAGGGAAAGGTTAGAAACGGGGAACAAGGGGTGACAAAGGAAAGAAAGGACTCGATAGGACTTCACGGCCCTAGGCCTATGTATTCTCAACAAATATGAGAAAGTCAGAGTCGACGTAGTTCGAGGAACTACAGATATAAGGGGGAATGTGCTCGACAAGGATTGTGGCCCTTGTGCCTACGTATCTTTACTTGAACGAAGTAAAGAATCAGAGCAGCCGTAGTTCGGCCTACGATTTGTTGATGTTTTTATGGATGATGCTATCGTACGCATTCTAGCAGTTAGGTGTATTGTTGCTCGCTCGTTGGAGACTTAGACATTACCTGTTTGCGGTAGAATGGACGTGTCATATCCTTTTCGAAAGATAAGTTTTTGCCATGCGAGGCAAGATGTCACATTTGATTTGTTGAATTGTTTTTTAGGGGCGAGATAAGTCCTTGGATAGTAACCCCTACGGGTAGTACCCAATTCTTTATCTCAAAGTTTTTGTTATGAAAGGATGTGGCGAACATAGCGTCTTCGTATTGAAAGACGAGTATCAAAACCACACACACTACAGTGAGCATCTCGACACTCGGAGAGGAAGAAGTCTACACTTAATCCTCTCTTTTTAGTTCAATACAAAGAGAACTTCATTCTCTTATTAAAGTATTTTTGGTTTTGAATGGTAAGTGCTTTGCGACAGAGAACCCTACGGTAAACGTCAAGCACTCGGGATAGGAGAAGGCCTACGCCTAACCACTCCACGACCATTCAAGTTTTTGTTATGTAAAGAGTTTGAAAATGCGCTCGGTACGGGACCGAGGTTTTTAGGTGACAAAGGTTGCGGGAGGAATTTGTGGGAAGATAGGTGGCGGATAAAGTCACGTCTTCGTATTGAAAGACGAGTATCGAGACCACCCACACTACAGTGAATATCCCAACACTCAGAGTGGAAGAAGTCTACACTCAATCCTCTCTCTTTAGTTCAATACCAAGAGAATCGATTTATTTATTGTAAGTGTTTTGAAAATGCACTCGGTACGGGGCCGAGGTTTTTTAGGAGAAAAAGGTGTGGATGAAAACGTCTTCGTATTGAAAGACAAGTATCAAAACCACCCACACTACAGTGAGCATTTCGACACTCGGAAAGGAAGAAGTCTACACTCAATCCCTTCTCTTTAGTTCAATACAAAGAGAACTTTACCCTTTTATTAAAGTGTTGAATTGGCTTAACAATCGTTTGAGAAAATCCGCTTGGCGTTGGGTCAAGGATTTAATTGTTTAAAAAGGTTTGCGGTGAAGCGAGCAAGGTCGATGGCGGACGCACAAGGCGACCGACTTACAAGGGTTAAAAAATGGCTCGATAAAATCGAGAGTTTGCTTTTGAAAATGGTTTTTGGAATCAAAAGTCACGAAGGACAATAACAACATTCCTACTAAAATCATACAACATATGGGATTAGTCGGCTAAAAAAAATCGAGACATGCAATAAAAACGGCACGAAGTGCCATCAAGGAGTTCGCCGTGCGAACTCCTTGGAGGTAAAAATAACAAAAATAAGTGGAAAACAGTGGAGTAACACGGGTGGCCGTGTTGTATGACACGGCCCGTGTCATAGGGTACCTGCAATGTGAGTTTTTAGGGCATGACAGAGGTGCAACACGGGTGGCCGTGTTATGTGACACGGCCCGTGTTGTAAAGTCTGGGTGAAAAATGATTTTTTAGGACAAACAGAGGTGCAACACGGGTGGCCGTGTTGTGTGACACGGCCCGTGTTGTGAAGCCTGGGGTTTTTGGATGTTGAAACCTCAAACATAAGTGCAACACGGGTGGCCGTGTTGTGTGACACGACACGTGTTAGGCGACACGGGTGGCCGTGTTGTGTGACACGGCCCGTGTCAGGCTACCAGAGTGAAAAAAACCTAACTTTTCTATGTTTTTCTTTCGTTTTTGTGGTTTCTTGAGAATGGTTTCTTGGTCCCTTTGAAACCTTACATGATACATACAATACAATAACACATAAAAGAGTAAACAAAATGAATGTAAATAGCAGAAAAAGTAAAGAGGGAAAGGTTGGAGGAAATGGATACCCAAGAGCTTTCTATCCTTCTTGGAAGTCCTCCTTGGTCTTAGTTGAAAGTACTTCACTCCTCTTCACTCTATGTTGTGAAGGTTTTGTTTCTCCAAAGGTTCCTTGTCTTTCTATGGAACTCCTTTTTCGGTTTTCTCTCTTACTATTTTTCTGGTTTTCTTTGCAATGTGTGTTGCTCTCACTATTTTCTGTTTTTCTCTTCTCTCTTACTCTCTCAATCTTGTGTATGTGAATGATAGTGAATGTGTTTGCAGCCCCCTCTCCTCTCTTATCTCAGCACATTAGGGTTTACTCTTCCTTCAAGACTTCAAATCCTTACTTAGAAATGTCCAAGGCAACTTTCTTCATGTCACTCTCTTTCTTTCCATTTCCATGTATGTTGCTATGCTGTATTTTCTGCACTATTGCTAGGCCTTTTTTCTGCAGCACTTTGTGTCTTGTGACCTTTTGTTGGCTTATGCTTGGACATACCCTTGTGGTCAATGCTACTACTTTTCGGACAGAATTTAAAATTCTAATATTTAGATGCATTATCATGTGCTATTCCCTTGGTCTTGTGACATGTGATCTTGTGACATGAAGAAATTTGTCACCTCTTGCATGGGACTGTTTTGCCATGATTAAACATGCATACTCTTGGTCCTAAAACATTCCAATGTTGATTTAATCCTTGCATGTTTCTTGGATGTTTGTAAGCATAATGTAGACTTGGTGTGGCATTACCATAACATGAATTTGACTAGAGACTTGAATGAAGTATTAGAAATAAATTAATTTATAAACATTACTTAGAGTTGAAAATCTTGCAACAAATGACATTCTTGTAATGTCACAAAACTTCTCTTTATAATATTCTTGCCTTTAATCTTGAATTCATGATGGATTTCCTTTATGTCATTGAATTTGAAAGAAATGAAGAAATGAGTCAAGCCTTGAAAGAGGGCAAATTTTGGGGTGCAACACTTTTGTTCCGACTATTGGTCGACGATTCCTAACTTTTTGTTAGCAGTTTTGTTCCGACTTTTGGTCGATAATTCCTAACTTTTGGTTAGTAGCTTTTGTTCCGACTTTTGGTCGACGATTCCTAAATTTTGGTTAGTAGCTTTTGTTCCAACTTTTGGTCGATGATTCTTAACTTTTAGTTAGCGGCTTTTGTTCCGACTTTTGGTTAGCAGTTTTGTTTCGACTTTTGGTCGATGATATCTTTTGGATGATCCTAACTCTTGGTTAGTAGTCTCTTCTCTGCAACTCTTGGTTATAATTCTTCGGGTGATCCTAACTTTTGGTTAGTAACTTGTTTCTCGCAACTTTCAGATACAATCCCCTAGACACCCTGACTTTTGGTTGGTATCCCTTGTTATCATTTTGACCAGTTACCGTGTCGGTTATCCCAAGTTTTGTTTGGTACCCGTTGCTTTTAAGTCCACTTTTGGCTAGAAAGCTCTTTGGTATCATCCTGCAGGTTACAAATTTCACAGTTCTTTTGTATTTAATCACCTTTTACCTTGAATGTCTGAAAGCATTTGCTTTTCATCCCTTTAGGTCCAACTCGATTGAATACGGGCAGCTGTTGCAGCCCAAAATTTGCCCAACCTTTTTCTTCTATCTTGGCTTATGTTTCACTGCATCTTATATTAGCATTTGTGCATAGCATTGGTTCTAGACAGGGGATCAAGATGTTGTATTTTCTATTCAAAGGAGAAGCTTCATGTTCAAAGTTCAAGCAAGGGTACAATTTCAAGGCACCAAGTTTTCATTATCATCAGAGTTGGTCTGAAAGCTTCTTGAGGAGAGAAAGTAAGTTTTTGGTTATCTCCTTCTATATTAAGGATGATTAGAGGCACATGTGGCTATATCCTTAGAAGAGACATGGTTCAAGAGCTCAATGCACACCCTAAGGGTCCTCCATGGGGGTTACATGATTACACAAATCATTCGCAAGAACCTCAGTCAATGGATAAGGTGTTAAGGTTTCATATGGTCAACAAAAAGTCAACTGTGGATTTGAGAGAGCTCAAGGCTTGTTTCTTGATCATTGAATCCATGAGAAGTCATCCTTAGTCACCTCAATTGTTATGTTGAAGCTAGGTCAAGGAGATTCAAGAATCCAAGAAGTTGCTAAATTAGGGTTTCAGATGATTCTCAATGTAAAATCCCCTATTTTGGTATATAACTCCAATGAGAATTCTCACTATGATGCAAGTCACATCTCATCTTCCATAAAACATGAGACTTGTTCCTCATCTTTCAAGCTTTCTGTTGAGTACAAGAACTCTCTCATTGGATTCATACATCTCAAGTTATAGTTGGTACAAGTTGGTGTCACAAAATGAAGAGAAATTAGGATACTCAAGAGTAACTCACTTCCAAGGCATTTTTCACATGGAATCAAGCTCTTCCTCATTCTTAAAAAAACATGAGACTTATTCATTATTGTCTAATATTTCCAAGAAGTATTAGAACTCATCATTCTCATGTGTGAAGCTCTAGTTATGCTCATCATAAATCAAGGTCATTTTTGGAAACCTAGTTTTAGGTCATTTACTTTAAAGACCAAATTCATGAACTTCAAGGCCTCAAATCCAAATTCTTGCCACATGAAACTTGTTTTCCAAGACCTTAACTCCATCATGACTTCAAAATCCATGGCCCTTGATGGTTTATGAGACCATTGAGGCATGATGAGCATGAAAACATGACTTTTGGACCTAATGTGAGTTTCTTCCATTTCAAGTCACCAAGTGAGTTTGTTTTTGATCTTTTTGTACCATTCTAATATCATCATATGACCATACCATCACTTACCAAAAATGAGCAAACATGAGCGCATATTTTCAAGGCATTTTCAAATTTCACACCATATGAAGTAACCACTCAAAACCATATGCAAACTCATTTCCAATCCTTCAAACCACCCAATTTAATTTCCTCACCTCAATTTGACCCAAAAGAATGGATTGAAGGAGTGACAAACCATCCAAAACCCGTTTGTTCACTTTGGCATTTTTGGCAAGTTGTTGCAATCACAAGAATAAGCCATCATGGGACTACGAAAACACCTCACAGCCTTCATATATAAGCCATAAAAAAACACTAACGTGGTCAGAGGGTGAGTAGCTGCAATGAGAGTGTGTTTAATTCAAATATTCTTCAAGATTTCCTCTCTGAATCATACTTTTCTTTGGCATTTCCTTCCATTTCTAGCTCAATTCATAATCACTGAAGCATAAGGAAGATATTGGTGACCTTGCTTTGAAGCTTGCACAATGATTGAAGAACCAACGAAGTTGATCTGTTAGGTAATTTTCTCCTAACTGGAACCTACGTTCTAGGCATGTTTTAAGCTCATTTTGGTTGCATCTGAAGCCCTACCTTGTGTAGGCAATGTTTGGATACTTGTTGTGTCGGTTTAAACCAATTTCAGTTTGTGCACAAATTTTCGTGACTTGATTTCATTTTGATAGAGGAACCTTTATGAAAAACCATTAGCATATTTGGATTCTACATGAAATTTCTCTTAAAATGGTGTCCAGGGTTTTCATTTTTATCACATTTTTCAGACTCCACCAGTGAAGCTCACTGGAGAAGACGATAAAAGCTAAGGCTCCGGCGTCTGAGCTCAATGATGAGGTGGCTTTGAGTTGGCTAGTTGACTTGCAGGCGTGGCACGTTGAAATCTGATGTGTCTTGACACATAGATTAATGAAACGGTGCAATTCATTTTGTGCTTAGTTTTTAGTTGATTTTTGGACTGGGCTTTGACACTTTTGCTTTCACACACCCCATTTTAGGCCCATTTGCACACTTCAAGTGATTTCAGTTCAACCCAGAATTGCTACTACACGTCCTTTTCATTTATTTTTCTTTTTGTTTTATTTATTTTCTATTTTCACTTTTATTTTATTTTTAATATTTTTAATCATCCTAAAAATCAACAAATATATGTTTATGATATTTCCATGTCTTGAGATATTTTAAATTATTTTTATTTTATGATTCATTTATTTTTATTATTTTTAATCAATTCATTTTGTAAAGTGGTTTATTGGTTGGTTCTATTGGCTTAGGCTTGAAGTTTAACTTCAATTAAATACCCCCTTTGACCAATTTTCCTCTCACATTTAGGTGTTTGATTGAGGATTATTTGAGGGTTGGTTTGAGGTCTTGATGATCAATTTTTGATTGTTTTCCACTTGATTTTATTTGACCCTCGATGTGTGCTCCATAAGTAGAGTACCTTGCTTGGTTTGACACAATTGGTGATGCTTGTCATACCCCAAATTTGTCCTACCCATGTATGTATCCTCCATCTGTACATTTACCCACTAACCATCGTTCAGAAGATCCAAAAATATGTTGTTGCTTTCATGATGCATTAATTCAAGTAATGTGTGGTTGAGGTTAGAATTAGGATTTATGTGTCAAAATCAAGTTGTCAAGCAAAGTGATTGGGTCAAGGGATAATAGCCAGAAATTTATGACTAAATCTTTAAGTCATGCTTACCTTATTAAACTATTTCAAACTTCAAATCAAATACTTTTAAGACAAGTCTGGAGTCATTTGTTTTTTTTATGTCATGTGTGGAGAAAAAATTGAGAGGAGCCTTGATTAATTCAGTTTAAGGAAAGTGGTTTCAAAAGCATTACAAGCATTGTGTCCATCAGCCCTAAGAACTAATTCGATTAAGTGACAAGAAGTTTGGTGCAATTCTCTTTTTTTAAGTTTCTGGCAAGTTCCAGCTTGAGGTTAAAAGGTTGTTTCAAGACGTGGTAGGAGTGACAAGTTTATTCATGAATTATCACATTTCACTTTTGTGTGAGAAAAAGGCTTGAGTTTGTGCCTTCGTGAACTGATATTTCTATCAAGGCATAACACCAACATAACATGCTATATGTAATCTTGTGATTCATAAAATCTAAATTCCAAATAGAGCATTGCTTCAAAGTTTGGTTAATGAAGAATTCAAGGAAATTTCCTATGTTACAAGGTTACTGTTAATTGTGAAGTTATTCAAATTGACTACATTACCAATTTAACCAAGAAAAAGACTCTGTCATAACAAGGAAATCACTAAAGTTGGACGGATTCCGTTAAGCCAAAGCGATGATGGATCCCCGGTAAAGAATTTGCTTCGGTCCTGATAACCCCTTTGATCTTCCGCGTGCCCTCCGCACCGAATATCTTTTGGCCTGCGTGCCTTATCCTCTTTGCCGGCAGCATGATCTACAATAGCAAAACACAATCTCAACATGATTTCAACCATTACAATGCAATTTCCATAATCATGAGCTATGACTTCACAAAGGATTTCAATAACAAGAGTTCACATCTAAATTACCACACGGACAGACCCCTGAAAATATCCACAGCATGATATAATTCCTCACAAGTATGCACCGCAGACATACTAGAACAATGCAGGGAAAACGACAACATCAGAGCAATAACAAATAAAGTTTTTCCAAAACCTTCAGCAGGCTTGCGTACCGTGTACAACCCATCTCAAAAACTGCAGCAGCTTTAATCTGTAGCAGCTCCAAAAAACCAAGTCTCGCAGCACGTCGCACAAAAAATTGTGATGAACATCCTCAAAGCCAAGGCCACTTGATCATCAGCAGTACCTGCATAAGAAAAAATCATCAAAATGGTCTTTGCAATCACTTTCCAAAGGACACAAATCCAACCACAAAGAGGAGAAAACCATATGATATTGACAACACTGCCCACAACCTGCTGCAAACCATACCTGCACCAAACCCACACTTCCAACAACAAATCTGCTCCCTGCTACACCTAAAACCATTTCTCCACGCCAGACCAAAAATCTGCTACAGCCAACAAAAGGAGCACAGCATACCTGCTGTGCCTTGGTGCAAACCTGCAGAAATCGTACAGCTGCTACAAGACCATTCTTCACGCAATGTTTGCAGAGCTAGTCCAAAGAATACACAATATGAATAGCACAAATAGCTTGCCACAAATGATGGTTACACACCCCTTGCAGCATAAGGCCCAACCTGTACCTACACTAACAACAAATGAACCATTTCATCATGACCAAACCACAGCATAAAAAACGTAAAAAAGAGAAAGGAGGTTCAACAGAACCAACAATAACAACATGCCCCACGCTTTCCCCAAACAGTGCCAACAAATCCTGCAACACTCTGCACAAAAACAGACCAAAAATAACCACAATTGATACTTGTAAAGAAACAAAGAAGACTAATTTCAGTACATGCTGACATGAATATCAAAACGCATCAGCAACGTCTTTTCTTCGAACCCGCCTCTAAACACAACCATCCTACAAATTGCTTCAACCTCAACCTTTTCCTTTAACCAACAAAAAACCGCAAATCTCCTCCTTTCTCAAAACTATCTCCTTCAAAATTTCTTCACAAACCCATCAAAACAAAACTCCAATCCTCTTCATTCATAACCTGTAAAATGTAATCCTCTCACAACCCCAACCTTCTTCAAACTTCTTCCAAACGTTCTTCCTCCTATAACTTCAACCAAACCCCATCTTCAACTTTAAACCATAACCTTCTTCAATAAACCGAATCATCAACAATCACTCTGAAAAAACTTCATATCCTCCATCTTCAAAACAGAACAAAACCTTCAAACTTCTCTCCGCTCTTAACCGCAACCAATAAACACCAACACAGAAATCTCATCTTCAAATCCACGCCCTGTTCTTGAAGTACTTAGAAATAACTCCAAACCAAATCACTGCAAAAACCCTGTCTTCGAACCACCCTCAAATAATGTCATCATCTTCTTCACAACATCATCAAACCAGAACCGCAACTTCAACCTAACACCAACAACTCGAAATCCCTTTCACCATTCCATAACTAAAACCCTCTTCTGCTTTCAATGCAACCCTCACGATTTATGTTAACACCAACAAAGTGCTTCTCACAACATTCTTCCTTTCCTCTATTTTCGTTTCCCTTCAAATTCATCCTTTCTGAAACAAAGACAACACAACTGAAACTCTCATCGTATCACCGCCCAAACCACAAATCCCTCCACACATCCATCTTTAAACTCATAAACCAAAACCTCCATCCCTAAAACCACAACCCAGAAATTGATAAATAAGAGAACGAGAATCAGAAACAGGGTAGGAGAATAAAAAGGGCGGATCTGGAACTCCAATGAAATGAAGAATCACATAGCAGAGGAAGTGAATCGCGAATCGAAAATTGAATCAGAGAGAGACGGAGGTTTGAGTGGAGAAGGGAGACGAAGGTTGGGATGGATCGATTTTTTTTGCGTTTCTCGAATTTTTTTCTATTGGAAGAGATAGTAGATGTTGTTTTCATCCGTGAGGCTTGGTTGGTTCTCCCTTTTCTTTTTTTTTTCTTTTTTTTATATTAATTATATGCTGCACTTTGAAAAGACTGGGCTTTTTTTAAGCCCATTGAACCTCAGCTTTTAAGTATTTATTTATTTCATTTTTATCATGTAAATATTATTACTATTTTATTTTTTATGTATATATTATTATTATCATTGTAAATATTATTAACTTATAATTTTGTAAATATATTATTATTATTACTATTAATCAATGCGTATATGGTATAGTTTTTTTTCTTGTATATATATATTGTATTTAGGAGTTTTTTTATTTTTATTTTTTATGCTATACTATTTTATATTTTGTTTATTTAAAAGTTGAGTATCAATTTATATTTAATAGTATTTTCATTTTAGAAGTAGATTTCTATTTCGCATTTGTCATTGGGCTTTTTATTCCATTTTTCCTGTTTGGGTCGATGAAGAGATTTTCTTCGATTCTCTGTCAAATTATTGATGAGAAATGAAGGATCCGAGACCATTTTTTCTTTCTCCTTTCTTATTCCAACTTTATTTCATTTCATCTTGTTTTGGTCGATGACGATGCTTCCATAAATCGATTACTAAGTCAATATTGATAAGTATCGTTGGATCCGAGATCCACCTCTTTCTCTCCTCATTTCTTATTATGTCTCGATTTTATTTTGACTTATGGATCGATGAAGTCTTGTATTCGCAAGCGTCGCGTATTGGAGTTGATAACCTTCCTGATTTCAAATCTATGGGGGATGACCATTGGGGTCATCTTCCTTACTTTGGGATCGCGATATGCTACCTTCGGTTAATCGACATTTAGTTTGCGGTTAAGACGAGATCCCACTCTTTTGTGTCCCGATTCAATCGACCAACTAACCACTAACCTTTACTTTCTGTCAAATATACAATTGCTTTAATTTTCTGTCAAATATTAACTGTTTTAATTTCAGTCATCTACATTCTTGTATATATTATATATTCTGTATATTATTATCTTGTAAATATTCAAACACTTGTACATCATTTTAAAACACTTAATAAACATTGAAACCATTAAAATCCTAATTGGTGGACTGTTTCATATTCTGTATATTATTTGTATCTTGTATATATCTATCTCTGTTTTTCATCTCTTTGTAGATTCTCAAAAATATCTTCAATAAAGGAATCGAGTTATATTCGTATTGAACTAAAGAGAGGGGATTAAGTGTAGACTTCTTCCCCTCCGAGCGTCGAGATACTCACTGTAGTGTGGGTGATTTCGATACTCGTCTTTCAATACGAAGACGCTTGTATTCTCCGCACTCATCCACATCCTTCTCTCCTAAAAAACCTCGGCTCCGTACCGAGTATATTTTCAAACCATTTTTCTCCTAAAAAACCTCGGTCCCGCACCGAGTGCATTTTCAAAACACCTTTCAATAAGAGAATGAAGTTCTCTTTGTATTGAATTAAAAATAGAGGATTAAGTGTAGACTTCTTCCTCTGCGAGTGTCGAGATGCTCACTATAGTGTGGGTGGTTTTGATACTCGTCTTTCAATACGAAGACGCCTCCACCCTCTTTTCATCCTAAAAACCTCGGCCCCGTACCTAGTACTTTTTCAAACCATTCCTCCTAAAAATCTCGGCCCTGTACCGAGTACATTTTAAAACCTCAGCCCCGTACCGAGTACATTTTCAAATCTCGGTCCCGTATTGAGTGCACTTTTCAATAAGAAAATCAAATTCTCTTTGTATTGAATTAAAGAGAGAGGATTGAGTGTAGATTTATTCCTCTATGAGTATTGGGATATTCACTGTAGTGTGGGTGGTCTCGATACTCGTCTTTGAATACGAAGACACACCTTTATTCACCATCTCTCACTTTCACAACTTCCTTCCGCAACCTTTCTCACCTAAAACCTCAGTCCTGTACCGAGTGCTTTTTCAAACTTTTTTCTTAATAAAACTTGAATGGTCGTGGAGTCGTTAGGCGTAGGCCTTCTCCTATCCCAAGTGCTTGACGTTTACCGTAGGGTTCTCTGTCACAAAACACTTACCATTCAAAACCAAAAATACCTTAAATAAGAGAATGCAGTTCTCTTTTTATTGAATTAAAGAGAGAGGATTGAGTGTAGTCTTCTTCCTCTCCGAGTGTCAGGATACTCACTGTAGTGTGTGTGGTCTTAATACTCGTCTTTCAATACAAAGACGCTACGTTCGCCACACATTTTTTATAACAAAAACTTTAAGATAAAGAATTGGGTACTACCCGTAGGGGTTACTATCCGAGGACTTATCTTGCCCCTAAAAATAATTCAACCAATCAAACGTGACACCTTGCCTCGCATGGCGAAAACCAGTCTTTCAAAAAGGATATGTTACGTTCGTTCTACCGCAAATAGGTAACGCATAAGTCTCCTCACATGCGAGCAACAAAACACCTAAACTGCTAGAATGCGCACGATAACATCATCCACAAAAACACCAGTTACACGTAGTAGGCATGAACTATGTTGCTCTGATTTCTCTTGCATGTTGAGAATACGTAGGCATAGGATTGCAACAATCCTAGTGAGCACCCTTTTTTCTTTTCGCCCCTTTCCCAGAAAGGCATGCTACGTCCGTTCTACCGCAAACAGGTAACGCTTAAGACTCCTCACATGCGAGCAGCAAAACACCTAAACTGCTAGAATGTGCACGATAGCATCGTCTACCAGAACTTCCCCGCACACCGTAGGCCGAACTATGGCTGCTCTGATTCTTTACTTCTTTTGAGTTAAGATACGTAGGCACAAGGGCCACAATCCTTTCCGAGCACATTCCCCTTATATCTGTAGTTCCACGAACTACGTTGCTCTGATTTCTCTTGCATGTTAAGAATACGTAGGCATAAGATTGCAATGATCCTAGCGAGCAACTGTTGCGGTGGAAATAGGATCACAAACTATTAATGAGTTTGAATCGCAATTCAATTCACAACCGCTCTTTGATTTATCCCAAGGAAAAGGTCAAGAGAGGGAAAACCTATTTTGCATCGTAAACACAATGCGGGGAAAGATCTAGGGTTCGGGGGTTGATTAAATTTAGGGAAGGTATTAGCACCCTAAACTTCCGTAGTACTCTACGGGAACCTTTTGTTCAATGCTTACTATTTGCTTTATTTATTTGCTTAAGATATATGTACAAAGGGATTAAAAGTGAGAAAGGAGACCTAAGGGGTTAATTCTAAGTTTACTCGGCAAGACGTCGCATCTTGTGCCTACGTATCCTTACGGGAGTGGAATTAGAGTAATTGTAGTTCCCCTCAATAGGGAGGTTAGAAACTTCTTGACTGTGGTCAAGGTCTCAAGGGGAATAAACGCATCTTAAGGACACGCTTACGTGGAGTGTAGAAACTCCAAATCTCTACGTTGAAATGTTAAGTTGTAATTAGGGTTAAATTAGGGATTCCACGGCGGGAAACCCTAAAATAGAGTACGGCGACTCTTTGACCTAAAACTAGGGGTAAAATGGTAATTTTTGCCTGCGGCGAGACATTTGTGAAAATTAGGGTTTGTAAGGGTGTAGTTTTGAGGTTGAGGACTATTGACACGGCGGTCAAACGGCTAGACCTAATTCCTTCGGAGGAGTGGAATTATTGGTAAAGACGCGATAAACATACAATGGCAGAACATAAAGTGCGGAAAGATAAATGCGACAATTGTCTCGCAAAATTACACCCCATAAGCAGTTACAAATATGATAATTGAATATTTAAACTGAAAATAAAATCAATTGAACTTAGTCAGCTGCAAAAAACCAAAACAAACCGAGACTGTTATTATACGGGGTTAGACAAAAAATTAGACGGGAATGTTAGGAATTTAAGTAGAAAATTATAATTTTAACGAAACAAGAAAAAAAGTTAGAAATTTGGATCTTAAAAATGAGGATGTTAGCGAAAAATTAATAAACAATAAAAGTTGATATGCAAAGAAGATGGCGATAATATACAAGTGATAATGGAATATGAAATAGCAACGATGATGTTAGATTATGTACAAATATAAAAATAAATACAAAAATAAATAAATAAATATTAGTGAACAGGTTCATGGATAATCAAGAATACTGTTAGGAATGAAGGATGAAAATTGGAATTGACAATAATTAGAAGTTAAGTGATGAACGTTTTGAGACGATGAGAATTTAGGTAATAAGAAAAGAGTTAGAATGGAATTAGGTTTTTTTTGTGAGATTTGGAAAAGTTAGAGTTTTTAATGTGATTAAGAAAAAGAAAATAGATTAAAAGTTAGAATTAAAAGTTAGCAAAAAAATTAGAACTTCGAAATTTGGTTTTTAAAAAAAAAGGTTAGAAAATAAAAATAAAAGTTTGAAAATAAAAGAGAAAAGGTTAGAATTTTAATAAAAAAAGAGTTAGAATGTTAGAATTTTAATTAAGAAAAAATGGTAGAAATTTTGAAAAAAAGATATAAAAAAATTAGAAATTAAAAAAAAGAAGAGTTAGTTACTTTTGATGAAGACTGTAAGAGTTTTTGATGCTTGTCGATCCCCCCGTTTTGTTGCTTCTGAGGGTCCTTTTATACTTGATTTTTAAATCTTTTTCAATCTCAGATTTGATTTGAATATCTCAATCTTTTTCAATCTCTGATTTGATTTGAATGAATTTTTATGATGATTTCAGATTTGATTCAATGATGGTGATGTTGATATTTAGATCTGATTTTCTTATGATGATGATATGATCTGATTGATTTGATCTGGAATTCATTGGGATTAGATTTGATAAAAAAAAAGTGTTGGGATTTAAATTTAAAAATGTTAGCAAAGAAAGTTAGAGTTTCAAGTTAAATAAAAATTAGAGTTTTAAGTTTAAAAAAAATGAGTTAGAATTTTAAAATAAAAAACATTTGAATGTTGATTTTAAAAAGTGTTAGAATTATTTTAAAAACTGTTAGAATTTAATTTTAAAAGGAATTTAGAATTTTAATTTGAAAAAGGATGGTGTCAAAAAAAGATTTAGATTTAATTTTAAAAAAAAAGGATAGATTTAATTTATAAAAAAAGGTTAGATTTAATTTTTAAAATAGTTAGAAAAAAAGATTTAATTTTAAAAAGAAGTTAGAGAAAAAAAAGATTTAATTTTATAAAAGTTAGAAAAAAAGATTTAATTTTTTAAAAAAAGTTAGAAAAAAAATATTTAACTTTAAAAAAGTTAGAAAAAAAATATTTAGCTTTAAAAAAAGTTAGAAAAAAAGATTTAGCTTTTAAAAAAGTTAGATTTTTATTTTAAAAAAAGTATTAGAATCTGATTAAAAAAATGTGTTAGAAATTAATTTAAAAAAGGTTATAAAAAAAATTTACTCTTAAAGAAAATAAAAAAAAAAGTTAAATTTTAATCTAAATCCTAAAAGTTAGTAAGAAGAGCTTAAAATGATTTAAATAAATAAACTAAATAGAAAAGAAAAAAGAAAAAAAAAAGTTAATAAAAAACGTTAGTAAAGTTATAAAAAAAATTTAATTAAATTATTATTAGTTAAAAAAAACAAGATCTAAAAAAAAAGGTTAATTTATTAAGTTAATCAGAATTTAGAATAAAAATAAAAAAGAAAGGGTAAAATTTGGGGTATTACAGTTGCCCCTATTTAAATAACTACACCGAACGATTGGAGTGACAGAGACCCGAGGAATCGTGGTGGAGAGATTTAAATATAGATAACCGAAAATTTTGCCCTTATATGCGACGATATGCAATGCTATGGAAAAAGCGGGAACAGCTTAATGCAGATGATGCCATGAATATGATATGATGCGTATGCTGGAATGATGAATGAGAAAATGATGACGAATACGACGACACAGGGACATACGCTACGAGAAGAATACACTGGGGAAAACGACGCGCTGAGACACAGTACAACACTGGGGAACTCTAAAATGATGGTCAACTGGTGCGAATACGACCAATTGTCATTTTTAGATCTGGGATGAGATTCTCAAATGGAGATGGCACCTATGAGACGGCCTCCACTAGGGAATCTAAAAGTAAAACTGGATCATGTACGACTGCAAGATCGGTCACAGAATGCTGGAGCATTGAGCAAAGAATAACATCCAGGCTTCTGTAACCTATCCCTCGTGACAGGATCAAACGGACTTTTCGGGAATCCGTAGCAAATGTACAGGGTAAAAACCGGCTGTATGCCAAAATAAATGGACTTTAAGAATAAGATCCTTAAATGGAGATGGCACCTATGAGATGACCTCCAATAGGGAATGTCTAATAATAAAACTGGATCTACACGGTTGCAAGATCGATTACAGAATGCTGGAGCATTGAGCAAAGAATAACATCCAAGCTTCTGTAAACTATCCCTCGTGACAGGATCAAACGGACTTTTCGGAACTCCGTAGCAAATATACAGGGTAAAGACCGGCTGTATGCCAAAATAAATGGACTTTAATGGGAAATGCCCTGATAAGCTTCTTGAGGGAGAATGGTCACTCATCGTTGGAAGGGACTTATATGCCAAAATGGATAAGCACTCAAATAAAGAGGTTGCTGCTTATCTGATAAATAAATCTTCTCGCATTTAAGGTCGGCGCCTGGAATACGATTCTGATTCTTCTCTTACTGAAGGATAAATAAACTTCTCCATGCTTCAAGATCGTGCTCTCCTGAACATGAAAAGGGTAAACTGAACTTCCTCATACTTCAGAATCGTGCTCTCCTGAATATGATTCGGCTCTTTCTTGTAAATGAAATTCTTCATACTTCAGAATCGTGCTCTCCTGAATATGAAAAGGGCTAACTGAACTTCCTCATACTTCAGAATCGTGCTCTCCTGAATATGATTCGGCTCTTTCTTGTAAATGAAATTCTTCATACTTCAGAATCGTGCTCTCCTGAATATGAAAAGGGCTAACTGAACTTCCTCATACTTCAGAATCGTGCTCTCCTGAATATGATTCGGCTCTTTCTTGTAAATGAAATTCTTCATACTTTAGAATCGTGCTCTCCTGAATATGAAAAGGGTAAACTGAACTTCCTCATACTCCAGAATCGTGCTCTCCTGAATATGATTTGGCTCTTTCTTGTAAATGAAATTCTTCATACTTCAGAATCGTGCTCTCCTGAATATGAAAAGGGCTAACTGAACTTCCTCATACTTCAGAATCGTGCTCTCCTGAATATGATTCGGCTCTTTCTTGTAAATGAAATTCTTCATACTTCAGAATCGTGCTCTCCTGAATATGAAAAGGGCTAACTGAACTTCCTCATACTTCAGAATCGTGCTCTCCTGAATATGATTCGGTTCAAAACCCTCTATACTTCAAGACGACAGGGAAAATGGAAGCCCAACTGCTCCATGGAGATGGCCATTTGCCGCGAGTCATAACGAAGATAGGATCGGCTTCTTAGGTGAGAAATGTTGTATATTGATGCTATAAGATGTAAAGTGTAGTAAAGTGTTGTACTGATAGATTTTCCAGGCGTGAACTGGCGTGTATCTGTAAAGGATTGTAGTTGGTTTTCTTGAAAGATAGTGCCAAAATAAATGCACGTCCGGGTACAGTGATAAACTTCTCAAGCAAGAACAGTCGCGTATCTGCCATGGTATGGTGAACATCTTTAGATGGTGCAAAATAAATGCACGTCCGGTTGGACTCGACGACCGACAAAGCTGAGATTCAATCTAGGATCGAGCTAGAAAGAAGACTGGTAATCAAGACTCCATCGAGGGAAACGATCTCGAAGGGTAAATTTCTTATCCTGGTAAGGAAAGATAGCTGAAGTAACCGTCATCCACGAGGATCGAGCTCCGTGGGGAAACTGGAAACACATATGTATTTTATGCTTAGGGCTGACAATCTATTTGGAGATAATGGACAAACCCCAGTTACTCGGCGGTAACGACCAATGATAGAGACACAATGAACCTGTGCATGTTAACGCGTATGTTAATGAATATGTTAATGTGAATGTATGTTAATGTCTATGCAGTTAATCATGCAGGATGTTATGAAATGAGTATGTAATGAGTATGTAATGAATATGTAATGAATATGTAATGAAATAGGCATGTGATGCTTATGCCCTTGCGCATGCTGACGAAACAGACTAGAGACGGGACGAGAGATGAAATAAACATCTCGACGGAAATACCCTGCGTTCTCTGCAACCAATACGTCAATCATGGGTAAGATCAATGGTAGAACCAAATCTGGTTTTAAAGTTCTGACTTCTCTGGGAGAAGGTAATCTGCTTGGGTGCATAGTATCACGTCTTCACATGGGGAGAAGAACCTGAGGGACACTTTCGAGTTACCCAAGAAAAAGTTGTCAGCTTATAGTCTCTCTGGGGACTATGATGAGGCAATAGTTTAGAAGCCTGTTGCAACACTGAGATTTACTGGGGAACGAAGGCCGCTGTGAGCAAAATCCCTCGGGTGCACGAAGAAAACATGGTTTTGATCTTGAAGGACCTTGTAGTAGTCGCCATTTGTTTCCTTTAAAAACATGGTGCCCCAGGATACTTGCGTTGTGAGGTAGGGTCATCTCAAGAGGATTTTATAGAGAACACCGAGTCCGGTTGCCCCATTGTTCTCAAACTCTTTGAGAGATTCGTCAGGTCTCGACGTAACTGGCACAAATTAATCGTGTTACGACGAAATCTTTGGGAAATAGCTCTTAAGAATGTCAGCTTCGCATTGGTAAGCGAATTGGGAAACTGCCTGCCCCTGTTCAGCAGGATCTTCAAGTTCCACGGGTTATGTTCATATGTAAATCTCTAAGATATCAAGCAAAGTCATCATGCCTGAAATGCCTATCCTGAGCTTGTCAATGTACACATATATTTGTCCTGAATTTTTGTTTTGAAAAAAGATATCGCGATAACTTGTGACCGAAATCACTAGTCAGGATATAAGTTTTAATTATAATGCCAACATGAATTTTTCTGAGCATAGCTCGTAGGAGTCAGTAAACGTGATCTGGTTGAGTATGCCTTCAACCGAAGTCCTACTTCAATTAGGTCTTTTAAAGGTTGTATCGTGGCTCGGTTCACAGTTTAAGAAACAAAGGATAAAGGCTCAAAGTTATATTTGTACCCACCCATTCTTCGTGATGTTCTCCAATCCTAATTCAGTTAACCGGATACGAACGCTCATATCTCAAGCGGATTTGCTATGGTCGAGAACTTATCAAGGCTTTGGACATGGCAGTCACTCACCTATTTCTTTTGGCAATTGGTCACACGACCTTGTTCTTTATAGGGATTCTAAAAACTACTGGTTTGTTGTTCTTATTCCCTAACTTTTGCCTGGATGACGTCTTTAGGATTTGACTTTGGAGTCCAGCGGGATGCCCCAGTTTTGCCTAAGTCTCCTTCATAGGTTTTGACTTAGCGGGCTTTTATTATTTTTTGAATATTCTTTTATGCACAAGTCGTGTAAATCTTTCGAAAAGCTCGTGACTGCCCCACTCCTTAGGTAACCGAGGGATAGTCATTGTATTGGACTTCTTAAGATGCTAAGGATAAATTCTCGAAGGTTTGCTCTTCCTTTTTAAGAGTCTAAGCGCTCGATCGGTTTAACTGAAACCTACCCTGCCCCAGGTTAGGATGAAGGTTCTTAAAAAGAAAGAAAAAACTCCTACTTCAAGGCTCAAAGGGGTTTAACGAGGGATTAACATCCTTATATCTCCAGTGTTTGGGATTTGAAACAATGCCTTACATCATCAGCAGGTTTTAATTGAAAGCATACGACAAGAAATCTGACGTTTTAGGTTCCTCATCCTCCTCCCAATTCTCTATCAGAACAAGAGATCGGGTAAAGTTGGCATTATAATTTATGAAAAATATGTTTTGAATGAGTGAAACGAATGGACTTATTCAAGACAAACATATGCGTTGCATTAATCAATCAAAGATAAACAAATTCGTACATGCTAAATATGCTTAATCAAAGAGAAATGCATATAAATAAACAAATGAACTGTCGAAAAAATCCTTCTAAATGTTTATGAAGTCTTGCATTCAAACGTAACAGTCTCCTTTGGCGGAGCCTCAATGGAAAGGACGTCTGGCTTATGATCACTGTGAGTCATCATGGTTTGCCCCAGTTACGCTGGTCACATCTTCAACAGTTTTCAGTCGTTGCTTCAAAATAACTTTCCCAGATTCTTTGTTGATCCCGGTCATATCATCTTGAGGGTTACTGAAATGAAGCGAGCCAGGCCTTCGAATGATTACTGGCTTCGGTTGATCTTCCACAGGAGTAGCCTGCTTTGCAGAATTCGAACTCGACAAGTGAGGGACCCCGAGAGGAGTCTCGATCTTCATCTGAGCATCGCTGAAAGATAACTTCTTCGCTTCTAGCAAATTTCTGACAACTTTCTTAAGAGCATAGCAATTCTCTAGATCATGGCCGGGCGCACCCTCATGAAATAAACAATGAGCGGTAGCGTTGTGACTTGCAGGTAATGGATTAGGTGGAGGACCCAAAGCACGGGTGGCAATCAGACCTCGTTGTACCAAATGGGGGTATAACTCAGTGAAAGTCATCGGAATTGGAGGACAAGGCTTGTACTGACTCTTACGGGGATAAGGGACCTGATCCTGTGATTGCTGGTGAACAGGAGCGTTGGGCGCTCGTTGACCGTCGACAGGAACTTGCATAGGCGAATAACTGGAAGGTTGTTGATAAACTGGTGCCTGATATACCGGAGCTGACTGTACAGGCTGGCATGCAGGAAACTGCTGATCGAAAGGAGGTGCAACAGTAGCTACATAGGGTTGTTGAACATATAGAAACGGATAACCTTGAACATAACTCTGCTGATATTGTAAAGGTTGAGGAGTAGCCTTTTTGCGGTTCTTTGAACGTGTAGGTCCTTTACCATGGTCGGAGTTAGGAGTTTTGCACTTTGGAGGGGTAGCTCGTCGAACTGGTTGAGCACTAGGAGGCACCAAACCGGATTGAAGACCGTGAGGAGGTACATTCTCGACAGTAACAGCTGGTTGAGATTCCATAACGGTATTAGTAGTCTCAGAAACAACAGTAGACTGAGCGTCCACCTTCACACTAAGAGCTCGTAGCATCTCCAAAATCTGCCCTACACTTCCTCGAAGATCTTCGAGTTCATGGCTGACACGGTTGATCTCTTGGTTTTGATCTTCCATCCTTATGAAGGGTCGTATTGATGCAGAGAACTCAGGGTGACAAAACTGGAAGGTGAGAGAACCGAGTATGAGAAATCGGGAGACACATGCAATGCAAAAGTATGATGCTAAAATGTGAATGCAAATGAAGATTTCATGGAATTCGAATATTCACGAATATTGCGGAATACCAAGGAAACTTTTAATTCATTGAAGACAAATTACAAATAATATTCTTGCAACCAAAATAGCTAAATAAAAGCCTAGAAAATCCTAGAGAAGCATCTTCCACAACTTCAGTGAGCAGACGGAGATCCGGAGGAAAATAACTATTCGTAGAGCCTTCTCCTCTTGCAGGATTGTATCTCATCAATCTTCGACTGAATCTACTTTTGAAGTTCTTCGTACTCGCTGACCATCACATGGTATTTGTTCTTCCATGATTCTGCTTCGCATTGTGATCTCTTCAAAGCGATCTTCAAGGTCTCAGCTTCGGTCATGAAATACTGGACAGGTTCCTCTCTTTGAGGTACAGGATCTTGGCGAGAGTAGGGCATCTTCAACTCAATAGATCTTCCTCGGACCCATTGAAGGTATGGTTCCATGGACACACAATTAGGTCTTCCCAAACTTTCTTTGTCCTTCCTATGCAGATGATTCCAAGAGGATAGAATCTGATCTTGAAGCTTTTTGTCGTCTTTGAAAAAGATTTTCTCCACATGAATACCTTTAGGCGGTTCCTTCAAGGGGTATCCCAACTGTCGGCGAGCTAAGGCTGGATTGTAGCTAATTCCTCCATTGAAACTGAGCAAAGGCACATTGTTGAAGCTTCCACAACTATCAATGATCGACATCCCATCATACATGCGATTATACCAATCGATGTCAGAGTGAGTTAAAGCCATAACTTTTTGCGACCAACGTTCTTGATCAGCTCTCCAGAACGGACCGGACTTGGGTAAGTGAGAAATAAACCACTTGTATAGCAATGGCACACAACATGCAATCATTCCTCCACCATGAAAGTTTCGGAGATGTACTGAATGATAAGTATTACCCAATAGCGTTGGAACTGGATTTCTCCTCATGAAGGTCTTGATTGCATTAAGGTCCACAAACCCCTCAAAACTAGGAAAAAGCAGCAACCCATAAATAAGCAAAGCAAAAATTGTCTCGAAGGCAAACATGTCTTTATGATCGGCATGAAATTGGGCTTTCTTAATTAGGAAGTCCCTGGGAAAACCGGAGACCCCCCCTTTGGTGATCATATTGTTTTTGACCTCGGATATCCTTAGACAAATGGCTTTAGCAATATCTCGTTCTTTAGGGTCTTCCTCCAAGAAAGGGAATGGAGACTTATCCAAGATAGGTAATCCCACCAACTGAGAGTACTCTTCTAAGGTAGGTAAAAGCTGATAATCTGGAAAGGTGAAGCAGTGATAATCTGGATCATAAAACTGTAGCAAAGTCGCAAGAAGTCCTTCGTTTACTTGAACCTTCAACAAAGACAATAGCCTTCTGTATCTGTTTTGGAACTCTTCTTGATCTTGAACCAAATCCCTTAGCTTCTCTAGGACCTCCAAATTAAAACTCTTAAAAGTAAATTTCAAAGTATGCCTTCTATGGTGATCCATGGTATCCTGCAATGTTCATAAATAGAGTTTGAATTCCATGAAATCTTAATGTAATATGATGCTTTATGGATGCAATGCATGAAAACACACAAAGTCCTAGGTTAAAATAACGTGAGCGGAGTTAAGGTCTACCCATCCCCGAAAAGGAGTGTACTATAGGTTAGTTGTACCTGCAGAACAAGGTTCTAAAAAGTGCCCAAAGTCATCAGCCCATCTTTCGGATATTATCAACTTTCCGATTGACTCGGGGGTTAATAATATTCTCAAGAGAACCTCTTTTGAGTGTAGTATCGCGTAGCAACCATTGTAGGACTACTCCCACATAGTTCCCGCACTACGTCCTAAATAAGGCCAAGGTGGTGTTAAGGTACTACGGTCCCCAATATCACAGACTCCAATCGACCATGGAAAAAGTTTTTACGATTACTCGTTCAACCGAACCATTTTCGAAAAGGTCTCAACTGAGCGGTGATTCTCGAATCAGCTTGGTCGGGATTCAACTCCCTATAAGCCTCATCGAATATATCCCCATCCTATATAATGTCACTAGTCCGGGCGTAGGACTTATCTCACAACACAAGGAACAGTCCCCCAGTCAAAGTACAATATATACATGCAAATGAATAATAACACAGATAGTAATAAATATGAACAAGTTAGGGATAACCCTCGAAAGTTTAGAGTCCCCAGTGAAGTCGCCATTTTCTGTTGCGGTGGAAATAGGATCACAAACTATTAATGAGTTTGAATCGCAATTCAATTCACAACCGCTCTTTGATTTATCCGAAGGAAAAGGTCAAGAGAGGGAAAACCTATTTTGCATCGTAAACACAATGCGGGGAAAGATCTAGGGTTCGGGGGTTGATTAAATTTAGGGAAGGTATTAGCACCCTAAACTTCCGTAGTACTCTACGGGAACCTTTTGTTCAATGCTTACTATTTGCTTTATTTATTTGCTTAAGATATATGTACAAAGGGATTAAAAGTGAGAAAGGAGACCTAAGGGGTTAATTCTAAGTTTACTCGGCAAGACGTCGCAACTTGTGCCTACGTATCCTTACGGGAGTGGAATCAGAGTAATCGTAGTTCCCCTCAATAGGGAGGTTAGAAACTTCTTGACTGTGGTCAAGGTCTCAAGGGGAATAAACGCATCTTAAGGACACGCTTACGTGGAGTGTAGAAACTCCAAATCTCTACGTTGAAATGTTAAGTTGTAATTAGGGTTAAATTAGGGATTCCACGGCGGGAAACCCTAAAACAGAGTACGACGACTCTTTGACCTAAAACTAGGGGTAAAATGGTAATTTTTGCCTGCGGCGAGACATTTGTGAAAATTAGGGTTTGTAAGGGTGTAGTTTTGAGGTTGAGGACTATTGACACGGCGGTCAAACGGCTAGACCTAATTCCTTCGGAGGAGTGAAATTATTGCTAAAGACGCGATAAACATACAATGACAGAACATAAAGTGCGGAAAGATAAATGCGACAATTGTCTCGCAAAATTACACCCCATAAGCAGTTACAAATATGATAATTGAATATTTAAACTGAAAATAAAATCAATTGAACTTAGTCAGCTGCAAAAAACCAAAACAAACCGAGACTGTTATTATACGGGGTTAGACAAAAAATTAGACGGGAATGTTAGGAATTTAAGTAGAAAATTATAATTTTAACGAAACAAGAAAAAAAGTTAGAAATTTGGATCTTAAAAATGAGGATGTTAGCGAAAAATTAATAAACAATAAAAGTTGATATGCAAAGAAGATGGCGATAATATACAAGTGATAATGGAATATGAAATAGCAACGATGATGTTAGATTATGTACAAATATAAAAATAAATACAAAAATAAATAAATAAATATTAGTGAACAGGTTCATGGATAATCAAGAATACTGTTAGGAATGAAGGATGAAAATTGGAATTGACAATAATTAGAAGTTAAGTGATGAACGTTTTGAGACGATGAGAATTTAGGTAATAAGAAAAGAGTTAGAATGGAATTAGGTTTTTTTTGTGAGATTTGGAAAAGTTAGAGTTTTTAATGTGATTAAGAAAAAGAAAATAGATTAAAAGTTAGAATTAAAAGTTAGCAAAAAAATTAGAACTTCGAAATTTGGTTTTTTAAAAAAAAGGTTAGAAAATAAAAATAAAAGTTTGAAAATAAAAGAGAAAAGGTTAGAGTTTTAATAAAAAAAGAGTTAGAATGTTAGAATTTTAATTAAGAAAAAATGGTAGAAATTTTGAAAAAAAGATATAAAAAAAATTAGAAATTAAAAAAAAGAAGAGTTAGTTACTTTTGATGAAGACTGTAAGAGTTTTTTATGCTTGTCGATCCCCCCGTTTTGTTGCTTCTGAGGGTCCTTTTATACTTGATTTTTAAATCTTTTTCAATCTCAGATTTGATTTGAATATCTCAATCTTTTTCAATCTCTGATTTGATTTGAATGAATTTTTATGATGATTTCAGATTTGATTCAATGATGGTGATGTTGATATTTAGATCTGATTTTCTTATGATGATGATATGATCTGATTGATTTGATCTGGAATTCATTGGGATTAGATTTGATAAAAAAAAAAGTGTTGGGATTTAAATTTAAAAATGTTAGCAAAGAAAGTTAGAGTTTCAAGTTAAATAAAAATTAGAGTTTTAAGTTTAAAAAAAATGAGTTAGAATTTTAAAATAAAAAACATTTGAATGTTGATTTTAAAAAGTGTTAGAATTATTTTAAAAACTGTTAGAATTTAATTTTAAAAGGAATTTAGAATTTTAATTTGAAAAAGGATGGTGTCAAAAAAAGATTTAGATTTAATTTAAAAAAAAAAGGATAGATTTAATTTATAAAAAAGGGTTAGATTTAATTTTTAAAATAGTTAGAAAAAAAGATTTAATTTTAAAAAGAAGTTAGAGAAAAAAAAGATTTAATTTTATAAAAGTTAGAAAAAAAGATTTAATTTTTTTAAAAAAGTTAGAAAAAAATATTTAACTTTAAAAAAGTTAGAAAAAAAAGATTTAGCTTTAAAAAAAGTTAGAAAAAAAGATTTAGCTTTTAAAAAAGTTAGATTTTTATTTTAAAAAAAGTATTAGAATCTGATTAAAAAAATGTGTTAGAAATTAATTTAAAAAAGGTTATAAAAAAAATTTACTCTTAAAGAAAAGAAAAAAAAAAGTTAAATTTTAATCTAAATCCTAAAAGTTTGTAAGAAGAGCTTAAAATGATTTAAATAAATAAACTAAATAGAAAAGAAAAAAGAAAAAAAAAGTTAATAAAAAACGTTAGTAAAGTTATAAAAAAAATTTAATTAAATTATTATTAGTTAAAAAAAACAAGATCTAAAAAAAAAGGTTAATTTATTAAGTTAATCAGAATTTAGAATAAAAATAAAAAAGAAAGGGTAAAATTTGGGGTATTACAGCAACCTTTTTTCTTTTCGCCCCTTTCCCAGAAAGGCATGCTACGTCCATTCTACCACAAACAGGTAACACTTAAGACTCCTCACATGCGAGCAGCAAAACACCTAAACTGCTAGAATGCGCACGATAGCATCATCTACCAGAACTTCTTCACACACCGTAGGCCGAACTACGACTGCTCTGATTCTTTACTTCTTTTGAGTAAAGATACGTAGGCACAAGGGCCACAATCCTTGTCGAGCACATTCCCCCCATATTTGTAGTTCCCCGAACTACGTCGACTCTGACTTTCTCACATCTATTGAGAATACGTAGGCCTAGGACCGCGAAGTCCTACCGAGTCTGTTCTTTCTCTCTTCTTCCCCATTCTTTCTTTCCTCCTAACTTCTCATTTTCCTGTTTCTAACCCTTTTCTCTCCCCCTTTGGAAAACTCATTTTATAGCATAATATTAAAAGCAAATAATTTCACACATCGACAAACAAATGGTTCCCATCGAGTACGATGGATGCGAGGGGTGCTAGTACCTTCCCCTCGCATAACCGGCTTCCGAACTCGTTCTTGGTTGCGAGACCATCTTATCCATTTCTTTCTTAAGGTTTTTTCGATATTTTCCTTTCCCCTCATGGGATAAATAAAGTTCGGTGGCGACTCTTCTGTCTATTCTTTTCGCCTCCCCGTCGTTGCACGATGCATTTTTCAAGTAGCGACAGCTGGCGATTCTGCTGGGGAAATAGCGAGCCAAGCCTAATTTGTTTGTCGTGTTTGTGTTTTTATTTATTTATGCTTTGTTCTCTAACTGTTCGGTTTATTTGGATGGTTTTTGAGGATAAAATCTTTCTACCCGAGCTTTCAAGTATACACTAAGATTAGGAGATGGTTTCTTTCTGATTTGCGAGACTTAGGACTCGTTGAGTTGGATCGAATCCCACCGCTCAAATGAGACCCCTTTGGGATGATTATGTCTTACGAGTAGTCGTAATGGCGTTTTTATTTCCAACTTGGGAGTCCGCGACTTTGAGGACCTTTATAGAACCTTATTTCAAAGGTTTCTAAAACATAACTCCGTGTTCATCCTTTGAAGGGATTACCGTCTTACGAGTAGTCGTTATGATGGAAAAATTTTGAGGGTTAGTGCATGGGACTTTGTTTAAAAGCCTTTGGGATACCCTCTTATAAACCAGTAGATAGCCCACCCAAGGGGAGAGATACCTTTTGTTACTGTCTTGCAGGATCTGTGACTTAGATCCTTGATGTGGATCCATTCTCGTGTGCACTCATTGCATTGCATTTTCATAAGCATCTCCGCATCATTTTGCATGTTCTTCCCAGATACCAAGAGCTTGTCCATCCTTTTTTCATAACCCGCAGTTGACTTCCCGACACTCTTGTTGAACTTGTGAGAGTTGTAAAGCATTTGGAGCAAGAAGAACATAGATGTCTCGAAAGGCCAGTCAGACGACACAAACTGAGGTAGCTACGCCAGTAAACGATCGCCAGTTGTCTAAGCTCAAAGATTCCAAGGGTCGTCTCCTAAGGCCAGTAGTCCAGACAGGCAGACGTCTTCAACATTGGCAGTCCTTGGGCACTTTTATCATTTGCATCTTGTAGTTTTTTCCTGTTAATTGCTACTTGCTTTTAAACATTGTTGTTTTGAATGGTAATATTAATGAAGTGATTATGCATTTTCCGAATCAATTATGTCACATTCGCTCATTTTTCTTCTTATCACAAACACAGACACATACACCTTTTTATCCATTCCACTTCATCACTGTTGTTTAGCAAAAATTGGAGGGAGGATGACGAAAACGAAATACCCATAATTGCAAATCATATGCTTTTGGATAAAACCTCGTCAATGATGTACGGGCATTGTTTCAAATCCCCTAAACACCGGAGATATAAGGAGTTAATCCCTAGTCAACCACTTCGATCCTAGAAGTAGGAGTTTCTTTCGGATTTCAAAACCCTTAACACTCAACCTGGGGCAGGGTAGTGTTCAGTTAGTCCAACTACGCACTCAAATCAAAAAGCCAAATCCAGAAGACGGTTGTTCCTCAATGACCAATGACATGGCAGTCACAACAAAATCAAAAAAAATCAAAAGCCTGCTAAGTCAAGCACCTCAAAAGGGGACTTAGGAAAAAATCAAGGCAATCCCGATGGATCTGATAAGCAAATCAGTCCATGCAAAAGTTAGGGATCAAAACAAAATCGAAATAGGTCTTTAAACCCTCAACAAAAACAAAATAAGATTCAGTGGCTAAATCAAAAGGGTCACTGACACCCATCAAAATCAAAATAAGGTGACTGCCATCTCGAGCAAACCTTGAACCATCAAGCTTACATCGTCAAATAGATGCAGAATTAACTGAACATAGGACTGGAGATCATTACAAAGAAGGGGTGGGTACAAATCATACTTTGAGCCTAATATCCTTTGTTTTTAAACCGTGAACCAGACCACGTTACAACCCTCGAAAGACCTAATTGAGGCAAGGTATGTTCTGAAAGCATATTATCGCAAGGTTGCATAAACTGACTCCTCACATATTTGCTAATCATCAGCCTTGGTGTCATTATCCTTGTTATATCTTTTACACCAATCGAGTTAGCACAATGTTTGGGCTAACGATCCATTCGTCTCACTATCACGACACTTAATAAACGACATTTCTTTCAAAACTTGCATTAACGTCGCATTAAAATTACCATTTATGAACGAACAATTTTAAATTGCAAGTCAGTAGTTGGCATCGAGGAAATTCCAATAACGAGCAATCAAGCAAGACTGGATCATTGGATCTAGGGCATTGACATCAAAAATATGGAATCAGTCAGTCTGAGACAAATCCCCAAACAACGTTTGTTTATGGGGTAAATCATTCAAGAAGCGGTTGATCAAAAGTGAATCATCTCGAGAATACCGATCAGGGACAGGCCACCCAGAGTTTTCTTTGACTTGAGGATAGATCCCTCAAATGTTCATTTAAGACAAGTTAAGTCGCTTCAACGCTCTTTCAAGAGCAAGCTACTCCAAAGAGTATATTGAAGTCAACCACCAAGAGTCAGTTAAACAATGATAAATCCTTTTGTGATACAAACTCTGGGGCAAGCCATCTCGAGGTCGTCTCATATCAAGCTATTCAAGCAAGTTCATCCTCATCAGCAACTGTTGAGTTCAAAATGAGTGTTGGGGAATCATACCGTCACCTCACTCAATTAACCTTAACCTTCCAAAAAGGCCTTGCTGTCATTGGATCCTTTATCCCACAACCTAAACCTGTCACCTATCAAAACAAGCCGAAACCTCCAAAGTCTAGTTCTAGTCTAGTAAGCCTTCAAACCAGTCCTATCTGGTCAACCTTCAGACTAGTCCCATCTGGTCAACCCTTCACTGAATACCAATTCCCGCCTGGTATATGTCAGTTTTTTAAACCAGCTCCCATCTGGTCACCCTTCCTTTTAGCCTACCATTTAACCAGTCTACCATTTAACCAGTTCTTACCTGGTAAACCTTATTCCAAAGTCCAGCTCCCATCTGGAAAACCACAAAATTATCCCTCCTTTGACAGCTTAACCTTTCGCCAACCAGTCCCATCTGGTCTACCATCCGAATACCAGCCCTCATCTGGTACTTCCCACTTAAGCTAAAGTCCAATCCGCATTGGCAACAATCAAAGTTCGCCGTGTCAGCACCTGGATTTTCAATCACCCATCTGCAATCATATGCATCATACGCATCACATTCGGCTTCATAAGCATCTTGCATCATATGCATGTCTAGAATCATATCATACTTTCCCCAGCTCTTGCATTCTTCGCGCTCTAGCATTTGCATTTTCATTTCCATTTATGGAATATCATTATCATAAAGCATTAGCATATGCGAGCTCAGGTCCAAGATCAATTTCAAAGATTTCCAGGGCCGTATTCAGCCCAGTCAGGGGCATGTCATTCAAGTCCGTGGGTGTTCCCCACAGAGTTGTTTAACTTTTGTTGGACAATTTCAAGAGCTTCAACGCAACCATCAGCCCAGTCAGGGGCATTATCTGCAAAGGCCGTGGGTCATCCCACGAAATTCAAGAATGTCAAAAGCAAAATTCAGCCCAGTCAGGGGCATCTTTTCCAGACCACGGGTATTTCCCACGACGTACTTCAAACTCGTGGTTAATCAAGATCTTCAAATCAACATTCAGCCCAGACAGGGGCATCTTCAGTAAAGTCATGGGCGATCCCCAGTGAGTTATCTTCAGCAAACTTCAACGATAAGTGGCAATCTCTAGGGAGAAGCTTATCCATCATCAACGATAAGTGGCAATCTTTTCAGAAAATCTTATCCCCCTATCATCCTTTTTGGTGTTAGGGTTGATTTTGTTTCGCTCCATCATCCTTTTTGGTGATGGGTCTGACATCCTTTTTGGTGTCATTACTAGCGTCTCCGCTCCATCATCCTTTTTAGTGATGGGTCTGACATCCTTTTCGGTGTCATGACTAGAATGTGTTCTCCATTATCCTTTTTGGTAATGGATCCCTTTCATCCTTTTTTGGTGTTAGGGTTGATTTTGTTTCGCTCCATCATCCTTTTTGGTGATGGGTCTGACATCCTTTTTGGTGTCATGACTAGCGTCTCCGCTCCATCATCCTTTTTGGTGATGAGTCTGACATCCTTTTCGGTGTCATGACTAGCGTGTGTTCTCCATTATCCTTTTTGGTAATGGATCCCTTTCATCTTTTTTTGGTGTTAGGGCTGATTTTGTTTCGCTCCATCATCCTTTTTGGTGATGGGTCTGACATCCTTTTTGGTGTCATGACTAGCGTCTCCGCTCCATCATCCTTTTTGGTGATGGGTCTGACATCCTTTTTGGTGTCATGACTAGCGTTGGTTCTCCATTATCCTTTTTGGTAATGGATCCCTTTCATCCTTTTTGGTGTTGGGGTTGATTTTTTTTTGCTCCATCACCCTTTTTGGTGTCATGACTAGCGTTTGTTCTCCATTATCCTTTTTGGTAATGGATCCCATTCATCCTTTTGGTGTTAGGGTTGATTTTTTTTCGCTCCATCATCCTTTTTGGTGATGGGTCTGACATCCTCTTTGGTGTCATGACTAGCGTCTCCGCTCCATCATCCTTTTTGGTGATGGGTCTGACATCCTTTTTGGTGTTAGGGTTGTTTGTGTTCCGCTCCATCATCCTTTTTGGTGATGTGTCTGACATCCTTTTTGGTGTCATGACTAGCGTGTTTTCCGCTATCCTTTTGGTAGTGGATCCCTTACATTCTTTTGGTTTTAGAGCAGTGTGTGTGAGTGTACTGTCACCCTTTTGGTGATAAGTTTGTCATCCTTTGGGTGTCAAGTTTTCTCTGTTACCATCCTTTTGGTTTTAGCAACCTTTGCAAGGTGGAGTATTTCATTCCCAGGCATTTTATTTATTTTCGGACAAATTCAGGGTCTTCTATATCTAATCATCTTCTACCTCGAAAGAATGAATGCCCATAGCATTTCATCTTACTCGGTTTAAGTCAATTAGATAGGGGCATCTGTCATACCCCAAATTTGTCCTACCCATGTATGTATCCTCCATCTGTACATTTACCCACTAACCATCATTCAGAAGATCCAAAAATATGTTGTTGCTTTCATGATGCATTAATTCATGTATTGTGTGGTTGAGGTTCGAATTAGGATTTCTGTGTCAAAATCAAGTTGTCAAGCAAAGTAATCGGGTCAAGGGATAATGGCCAGAAATTTATAACTAAATCTTTAAGTCATGCTCACCTTATTAAACTATTTCAAACCTCAAATCAAATACTTTTAAGACAAGTCTGGAGCCATTTGTTTTTTTTATGTCATGTGTGGAGAAAAAATTGAGAGGAGCCTTGATTAATTCAGTTTAAGGAAAGTGGTTTCAAAAGCATTACAAGCATTGTGTCCATCAGGCCTAAGAACTAATTTGATTAAGTGACAAGAAGTTTGGTGCAATTCTCTTTTTTTAAGTTTCTGGCAAGTTCTAGCTTGAGGTTAAAAGGTTGTTTCAAGACGTGGTAGGAGTGACAAGTTTATTCATGAATTATCACATTTCACTTTCGTGTGAGAAAAAGGCTTGAGTTTGTGCCTTCGTGAACTGATATTTCTATCAAGGCATAACACCAAAATAACGTGCTATATGTAATCTTGTGATTCATAAAATCTAAATTCCAAATAGAGCATTGCTTCAAAGTTTGGTTAATGAAGAATTCAAGGAAATTTCCTATGTTACAAGATTACTGTTAATTGTGAAGTTATTCAAATTGATTACATTTCAAATTTAACCAAGAAAAAGACTCTGCCATAACAAGGAAATCACTAACGTTGGACGGATTCCGTTAAGCCAAAGCGATGATGGATCCCCGATAAAGAATTTGCTTCGGTTCTTATAACCCCTTTGATCTTCCGCGAGCCCTCCGCACCGAATATCTTTTGGCCTGCGTGCCTTATCCTTTTTGCCGGCAACATGATCTACAATAGCAAAACACAATCTCAACATGATATCAGCCATTACAATGCAATTTCCATAATCATGAGCTATGACTTCACAAAGGATTTCAATAACAAGAGTTCACATCTAAATTACCACACGGACAGACTGCTGAAAATATCCACAGCATGATATAATTCCTCACAAGTATGCACCGCAGACATACTAGAACAATGCAGGGAAAATGATAACATCACAGCAATAACAAATAAACTTTTTCCTAAACCTTCAACAGGCCTGTGTACCGTGTACGACCCATCTCCAAAACTGCAGCAGCTTTAATCTGTAGCAGCTCCAAAAAACCACGTATCGCAGCACGTCGCACAAAAAATTGTGATGAACATCCACAAAGCCAAGGCCACTTGATCATCAGCAGTACCTGCATAAGACAAAATCATCAAAATGGTCACTCACTTTCCAAAGGACACAAATCCAGCCACAAAGAGGAGAAAACCATATGATATTGACAACACTGCCCACAACCTGCTGCAAACCATACCTGCACCAAACCCACACTACCAACAACAACTCTACTCCCTGCTACACCTAAAACCATTTCTCCACGCCAGACCAAAAATCTGCTACAGCCAACAAAAGGAGCACAACAGACCTGTTGTGCCTTGGTGCAAACCTGCAGAAATCGTACAGCTGCTACAAAACCATTCTTCACGCAATGTTTGCAGAGCTAGTCCAAAGAATACACAATATGAATAGCACAAGTAGCTTGCCACAAATGATGGCTGCACACCCCTTGGTGCATAAGGCCCAACTTGTACCTACACTAACAATAAATGAACCATTTCATCATGACCAAACCACAACATAAAAAACGTAAAAGAGAGAAAGGAGGTTCAGCATAACTAACAATAACAACATGCCCCACGCTTTCCCCAAACGGTGCCAACAAATCCTGCAACACTCTCCACAAAAACAGACCAAACACAAACCATAATTGATACTTGTAAAGAAACAAAGAAGAGTAATTTCAGTACATGCTGACCTGAATATCAAAACGCATCAGCAACGTCTTTTCTTCGAACCCTCCTCCAAACACAACCATCCTACAAATTGCTTCATCCTCAACCTTTTCCTTTAACCAACAAAAAACCGCAAACCTCCTCCTTTCTCAAACACTATCTCCTTCAAAATTTCTTCACAAACCCATCAAAACAAAACTCCAATCCTCTTCATTCATAACCTGTAAAACGTAATCCTCTCACAACCCAAACCTTCTTCAAACTTCTTCCAAACCTTCTTCCTCCTATAACTTCAACCAAACCCCATCTTCAACTTTAAACCATAACCTTCTTCAATAAACCGAATTATCAACAATCACTCCGAAAAAACATCATATCCTCCATCTTCAAAACAGAACAAAACCTTCAAACTTCTCTCCGCTCTTAACCGCAACCAATAAACACCAACACATAAATCTCATCTTCAAATCCACGCCATGTTCTTGAAGTACTTAGAAATAACTCCAAAACAAATCACTGCAAAAACCCTGTCTTCGAACCACCCTCAAATAATGTCATCATCTTCTTCACAACATCATCAAACCAGAACCACAACTTCAACCTAACACCAACAACTCGAAATCCCTTTCACCATTCGATAACCAAAACCCTCTTCTGCTTTCAATGCAACCCTCACGATTTCTGTTAACACCAACAATGTGCTTCTCACAATATTCTTCCTTTCCTTTATTTTCGTTTCCCTTCAAATTCATCCTTTCTGAAACAAAGACAAGACAGTTGAAACTCTCACCGTATCACCGCCCAAACCAAAAATTCGTCCACACATCCATCTTTAAACTCATAAACAAAAACCTCCATCCCTAAAACCACAACCCAGAAATTGATAAATAAGAGAACGAGAATCGGAAACAAGGTGGGAGAAGAAAAAGGGCGGATCCGGAACTCAAATGAAACGAAGAATCACATAGCAGAGGAAGTGAATCGCGAATCGAAAATTGAATCAGAGAGAGACGGAGGTTTGAGTGGAGAAGGGGGACGAAGGTTGGGATGGATCGATTTTGTTTGCGTTTCTCGAATTTTTTTCTGTTGGAAGTGATAGTAGATGTTGTTTTCATCCGTGAGGCTTGGTTGGTTCTCACTTTTCTTTTTTTTCTTTTTTTTATTAATTATATGCTGCACTTTGAAAAGACTGGGCTTTTTTTTTAAGCCCATTGAACCTCAGCTTTTATTTATTTATTTATTTCATTTTTATCATGTAAATATTATTACTATTTTATTTTTTATGTATATATTATTATTATCATTGTAAATATTATTAACTTATAATTTTGTAAATATATTATTATTATTACTATTAATTAATACGTATATGATATAGTTTTTTTTCTTGTATATATATTGTATTTAGGAGTTTTTATATTTTGTTTTTTATGCTATACTATTTTATATTTTGTTTATTTAGAAGTTGAGTATCAATTTATATTTAATAGTATTTTCATTTTAGAAGTAGATTTCTATTTCGCATTTGTAATTGGGCTTTTTATTCCATTTTTCCTGTTTGGGTCGATGAAGATATTTTCTTCGATTCTCTGTCAAATTATTGATGAGAAATGAAGGATCCGAGACCATTTTTTCTTTCTCCTTTCTTATTCCGACTTTATTTCATTTCATCTTGTTTTGGTCGATGACGACGCTTCCATAAATCGATTACTAAGTCAATATTGATAAGTATCGTTGGATCCGAGATCCACCTCTTTCTCTCCTCATTTCTTATTATGTCTCGATTTTATTTTGACTTATGGATCGATAAAGTCTTGTATCCGCAAGCGTCACGTATTGGAGTTGATAACCTTCCCGATTTCAAATCTATGGGGGATGACCATTGGGGTCTGTCATACCCCAAATTTTGACCCCTTAGATCTTCATCATAATTTTAGGAGCATGTTCACATGTTTATCAAACCTTAACCCTTTTTAAGTGGTCTTTGTCAAGTTACAGGAGAATCAAGGTTTTGTACAGCCGAAATTGAGGTTTCGAGGGTTGACCGGTCAATGTTTTGGATTGGTTTTCTTTGAGATTGGGTGTCCACATCATCAAGAGTATTCCATTGGATCAAGCATGAATCCAATTTGAGGTTGTCACCCAGGAATCAAAAGCAGTGAAATTCAGGATACCCGATTAGGGTTTTCGAGTAGGAAAAGTCAACTGTGGTTTGAATTTTGATTTAAAAGGTGTTACAATGGTGGGATTATGGTCCATAGTGTTCATATGGCTTGGTAAAGTCCATCCAAGAAGTTTAAAAACCTCAAGAGGTCCAGAGCATCAACAGTCGACTCGGTAGTCACCGATCGATCGTTCGGTTGACCGAAACGTCAACTCTTCAACAATAAGGAATCTGACCTCAAGATGTGAATCAAAAGTGTTCCTAATGAGATATTGCATCTACCCATAAAATTCATGACAATTGGATCAAGGGTTGAGGAGTAATTGTAAAAGTCGGGAATTAGGGTTTCGAAAGGGGCAAGACCATAACTCCTTAACCACACATCCAAATGAAGTGGTTCAAAGCTCATTGAAAATCTCTTGACAAATCCTACAAAATCCTCAAAGTGGTCCGTGATCAGAAAATGCATAGATTTGGAGTTATGATCAAATTCATTTCAAGAAGGGAAAATGACTTAGAGAAATTTCACTTTTAAGCTTGTTTTTTTAGCAACTTTGAGAGGCTTTTTGGCCAAGTTCCTTTGAGAATTTGAAACTTATGAAAACTTTAGCCTCACTTTAGCCACTCTAAATTCATCATTACACTTGACTTCATATCACTTTGAAGCCAAGGAGTACCTTTTGGAAGATTTGATCCAAATTGCCAAAATTTTCCCTCTTAGGAAGGAAACCTCGAATCTGTCCTTTCCCTCTCATTTCCCTATAAATAGAGGCCTTCTCTACCTCATACCACACACAAGAGCCTCTCTAAAAACCAGAGTAATCACAAACTCTCTCTTTTTCCCTCCTTACTCCAATTTCACAAAATCTCAAAATCACAAAAAACACTAAAAAGCTGTCTTGGCAGCCCAGCCCCTAAACTCATTTCCACATTCAAACTCTCCAAAAACCATCCACACAATCCATAAATATGATATAGAAGGTGCTCAAGCCCTCGAACCACTCAAAATCACCATTTTCCACAAAGTCAACTTTCAATCCAAGAAAGTTTGAGTTCACATAGAAAATCTCACAAATCTCCACTTGGATCTGTTTTGAATCCTTCAACACTCCCAACACTTCATGTTTATGATATTCTAACTATCCAAAAGCTCAAGAACCAGCTGTAACTAAGTTTTCTCCAACTGTCACAACAGTTGCATTTTGCTTCAAAAGGAGGGAAGTTTCAAAGATAGGTGGTACTTGAAGTTCTCTGGTTTTCTTGATTCTATTGCTTGATCAAGAGTGTCTACAAGAGGTATGTAACTTTGAGCTTCATTTCATACATTACATTGCATGATATACAAATTTGAGGCTATGTGTTGAAAGTATGTTCATGCTGCCTCAAATTGCTTTTGGCCAAAAACTTGTGTTCATTGCAATGTTGTTGCTTTTGTTAAAGTACATTACTTATAAATGATGTGTTGATGTTAGTTTGTGCTCAACATTTTGGTTCAACTGATTTTGAAGAAAATGTCCATGGGATAGCATTAAGGGTCTTGACCTGAACTTGGTTTTACTTGATTTTTGCCACTGTTCTGCATAGCATTCAATATGTCAAACTTTGTATTGATTAAAATTTACTTGTTTTTGGGTTTGGGCACACTTATTATCATGTTTATGATGTGTGTGGATGATTTGTATGAGTTGTTTCTACCTGTTAAGGTTTTTCATATTCAAAATGCACAACTGCATCACACACACACTCATGCTATATTTGTAGTCACTATACCAGTTATGGATTTAGTTGGGTTATGGTCAAGTTTGAGTTGTGAAAACATTGTTTAGAGGATTTATGACTTGTATGTGGCACTGGCTTGGTCTGAATATGCTCAAAATCTGTTTTGAACTTCTTCCTGCATTTCATAAATACCAAATTGCAGCCAGCAAATTATGTTTTTCTTCTATTTGATTTTAACTAATCCACATGCTTAGAATCATTCATTGATATATATATGGTTTATATGTAGTGTGTGTTTGATCTGAATGTGCATAGAACATGACAGTACCATCATTTTTGCCAAAACAACATTCTTGAAAAATATCCAACATGTCAGTTTTTGCTATGTTTGTTATGTAGCTGTTTTGTAAGAGCAATCACCCCTAAGATCATATTTATAATGCGTGTGTGTGAGTGGTAGGGCCTGTTATCACATGACTTGTTTCCTTGTCTTCAAAATGCATTTTCAAACAAAATGAGCCATCACCATATCCGTTTTTGTTTTAAAGAGATTGAGTTTGAATCATTGGCATATAATTATCTTTCAACATGTGTGTAGCTTGTATGCATAATTTGATTGGCCTGAAAATGCATGAAACTTGTTTTGAACTTCCAACTTGCATTTAACATATCATTTCTGCCATGAAGAGGTCCCTTATGATTTCCATTCATTTTGTAACTCATCTCCATGTTTGTAATCACTTGTTTTCATATTTGTAACTTGCTTGAAGTGTTGGTTGGATGTAATTGTGCATAGAGCTTGATTTGAACCTTTTCATGCATTGTATCAAAGTACAAAATGCAGCCTGCTCATCATTTTCGGCCATAGCTTGTTTCAAACCAATCCTTGTGTTTATATTCATTTATTGCCATATATATATATGATGTGTATATTTGATTTGTTTGGCTAGATGATGCATAGAACCTGAACTGCATATCCAACTTGCATTTCAAAAATACCATGTTGCAACAAAATCACCATTTTCCATACCAGTCTGTTTTAGACCAATTCATGTGCTTAAATTCATTTGCCAACATATTTACAATGTGTATATGTGATTCACATGCCATAGTTATGAACCAACACTGATCTAAACATCCAACTGCATCTCATAAATGCCAACTGGTATCTTGAACCTCACCTTGCTTTGCAAACTGTTTGGAACCAAAACTTTTGTTTGAATTCACTCATCCATATGTATGTAGTGTGTGTATGTGACTGTTGCACCCTAAAATTTGACCAACCGGGTCTCGTATCTGGCTCGATGTTTCGATGCATAACCGCATTCGCATCTGCATATTGCATACAGGGCATTTTTCATTTGTTTTGATTTTATTGGGATCACAGCTCTCGTCTCGTGTTTCAGATGTCTTTTTATCAGTTTAAATAGGTAGAATCGTGTTTTTTGGGATATTTCGGTGCCCGTCTATTTTTACCGGCTACTTTGGTGCGCTCTCGCGGTGTTATGTGTCGTTCGGTGCTTATTTTGTTCTTCTGGGAATTACTGTGATTTTTCTGGATTTTATTGGCTATTTTTAGGATTTAATAGGATTTTTAATAGTTTAATTCTTTTTAAATAGATTTTAAATCATTTTAGGATTTAATAGATTTTTTAGAAATTTTTAGAATATTAATAGTTTTAAATAGCATTTTTCATTTTTAGAATATTAGTATGGTTTTTTTAAAATAGTTTTTAATTCTTTTTAATCATTTTTAAGATAATATAGATTTTCTTTTAGATATAGTTCCTTTTAAATAATATAGTTTTTTATATAGTTTTTATTAGAGGTTTATTAGAAGTATATTAGTGGGTTTATTAGATTTTTTAGAGTATTATTAATTAGGAGTTAACTAGAATTTTTAGGATTAATTGAGTTTTTATAGTTGATTAGGCTTAGCTCATTTAGTTTTAATCTTGTATTAATTCTTTTATGCAGTTTTTTTTAGGTTTTATTTGCAGATCCGTTGGGCCCAGTTCGCAGGTCAGAAGCCCATTTTCGCATCAGTCCAAATCAGCCCAATGCCCAGTAATGTCCAGAATTTCCCAGTATTTTCCAGATCGTTCTAGAAGGTGCCAGAACTTCTCAGCCTTTATAAAAGCTCAGAGGCCACATGTTGGTCCAAGGATGGCCCCACGCTGCAGACCCCACACCACGCCACCTCATCCCACTAAGCTTCACATTCTGCCACGACCACACACGTGGCGTGCATGCACGCCGTCCCTCCACTCCTCCATCCACGTGTCCCCACACCAGGCCACCACCAGCTCCTCGCCTGAGACGCCCACCGGCCGGCATGCATGGCCGGCGGCCGCCGTACTTCACCGGAGAACGCCCCAGAAACCCAGAATACAATCATCTTCATCGTCCTCCCCTCATCACCACCGTGAATCTCCCCAGAAACCTCCATAACCTCCGCTAACATCCATCGATCTCACCAGAAACCCCAGAATCCGATAACCTTCATCTTCTTCCCCTGACCTTCATCATCCTCAACTTCGTTCAAACCCAGAAAACTCAGGAACCTTCAAAAACCATCTCCTCCGATCCTCATCCGTTTCCAGAAAACTCCCCAGATCCAAGAATCTTCAACAACTCTCAACGATCCTCGTCTGTTCTTCTTCGTCCAAGATGTACCACGCGTATCAGATTCAACCTCGTTCAGAGAATCGTATTATCAGAGAACACCAAGAATGCTTTCGGATCATCATCTCTAGAACAAACTTCAGCAGAAGATCTTCATCCCTTCAGATCTCCCCAGATCTTCATGCAAGAAGATCCTCCAGCTTCATCGCTCAACAATTACGAACAAAAACATCATCACCAGAATGGAACCCTCGATTTCATCACCAGCGTTCATATCCAACATTCATCCTCTTCGAATTTCACCAGATTTCCAGATCAAGAACATTGTGATGTTGTTCGCTTTGATTCGTGTTGCATTCTGCTAAGGAGGTTTAGGTTGAAGAGATTCCAGCAAGAAGGTGAGGAAAGATGGAAACAGAGAGGACGGAGGAGAAAGTTGAACGAGGGAGAAGGGAAGGAGAAGACGGCGGCGGCGGGGGGAGTTAGAGAAGAGATTAGGGTTTCAGCTAGGGTTTTCAGAAACTGAGAGTGAAAGGAGAAGGAGAGGAAGAGATTGGGTCGTGGGCCCCAGGCCCAACAATTTTTTGGGAGACACCCCCCCTCTGGTTTTTTGGACGAGTTCTGGGCTGGGCCCAATACCTCTGGCCAACACTCCCAGCTTCAGTGGCATACCCC
Organism: Lathyrus sativus; assembly: GCA_963859935.3. Lineage (NCBI taxonomy): Eukaryota > Viridiplantae > Streptophyta > Magnoliopsida > Fabales > Fabaceae > Lathyrus > Lathyrus sativus. Next base: position 450,080,489 of record OZ012739.1, on the reverse strand, counting down.
CCTCCCACGTTTTTTTTTCTGGCTGAAGCCAGTTATTGGGCTGGGCCCAGTTTGTTCATATCTTTTTATTTTCCTGTTTACTCCCCCTTGTACCAGTTACACCCCCTCCCTCCATTTTATCTCTTTTCTATTTTTTTTATGTTTGTTGTTAAGTATAAAAAAATGTAATATGAAAAGAAATATATTTGAAAAATAGAAAAAAGAAAAGAAAGAAGAATATGAAAAAATAATAGAGAAAGAGAATATTAAAAGAGGGGAATAGTGAGAAAAAGAAGAAGAAAATACATAGAAAAATAGAGAAAAATTAAGAGAAAAATATGTGAGAAAAAATAGAAAATTATATTGAAAAAGAGATGAAAAGAAATATGGAAAAATATGTTGAAAAGAAAAGAAGAAAAAAGAGAAAAAATATTAAAGTAGGTTTAATATTTTTAGAGAGCATTTTCTCTTAGGATATATTTTCATAGATTTTATTTTACGATTTTAGGATAGTTTAGAAGCCCACTTGTTAGGGGGCTATTTTTCATTCAATTTTTCAGGATAGAATAGGATAGTATTTCCTAGGAGATTTATTTTCAGTATTCACTCATTGTAATCATTTTTCAGAAGATTAATAAAACGAGATTTGAGTTGTGGTCCCGTAGTAGCCGAACTACAGCTGCTCTGATTTCTCGTACCAGACGAGAATATGTAGGCATAGGATGCGATATCCTAGCGAGCACACTAACAACTGACTTTTGTTCTCTCGCGGCTGTGCGATCGAGACTTTCCCGCTGACGACTAATTGTAACCCATTTTTCTCTCTTGCCCGAGTGCATTTGAGACCAAGCCATAGTTTTGCCCATAGGTTCCCGACCCTGTGAAACCAGTTGTTTTTCTCACTGCCGTGTGAGAATGTTTTGTTTAGCCGTAGTTAGTCTGAACTACGTAAAGCTCTGATCTTCCATGCAGTGGAAGTACGTAGGCACAAGACGCGAGGTCTTGGCGAGCCAATTTTCCCTGTAGTCCCGAACTACGTTGACTCTGACTTTCTCTCTTGAGAATACGTAGGCATAGAGTGCGACGCTCTATCGAGTCAGTTCCCTTCCGTTTAGATTTAGCAGCCGTAGATAGATTTGTTTTGCATCCTTTAGACAACCCAAGCAAGCGTGGATCCCGTCGAGTACGACGGACGTGAGGGGTGCTAATACCTTCCCCTTGCGTAATCGACTCCCGAACCCAGGTTTTGGTTGCGATGACCATACCTTCTCCCCGTTTTTTGCGAGGTTTACTTCGAGCGTTTCCTTTCCCGCTCTGAGGGATAAATAACGCACGGTGGCGACTCTTCTGTCAGCCGGCGCCGATTTTCGCAGTAGCGACAGCTGGCGACTCTGCTGGGGAATGCCTAGTTTCCTAGGGATCCAACGTCCCGAAAGCGAGTCAATTTTGGGATTCAACGTCCCTTGAGAGAGTCAATCCTAGCGCTTGTTTGCTTGGCTATTGGGTATTTATTTATTGATATTATCTGTTGCTGTTGGGTGTTACGGGTGTTCTATGATTGAGAGATAAGCCGGACCTGGGCTTGAGTATGAGTATGCACCTAGATATAGTTGCGGAGAAGTAGTAGACGAACCTGTCTGCTGAGCAGGCACAGTTCCCTATGAAAATCTGCGCTCAGACGAGGTTCTCGCAGAGGTGCTCTTTTCCGGTCCTGAGGATCTGAGGGGAGTCCAGACGTGAGGATTGTCGACCCTGGGAACCTATCATTTGGAAGTTAGCTAAGTGAGGCCTCTTCATGAGATGATGATGCCACTCCTTCTGGGAATCGTATCATTCCTCATGAAAGTCTGTGACGCTGACGACCGCATAGGATGCCGTACCTTGTCAGATATAGGTCCACACCTGTGAGTGGGGGGGTTTTTTTTGTGCAGGAAACTTGACTTCCAACCTACCCGTTATTCTGGTCTTCTCTTCAGAGCAACCGTACTCCGTCAGCAGTGCAGCAGTATTTAGATTGTGTGGGGATTGTGATCCCGTGTTTGTTGCATTGCATTGCATTTGCATAGGCATCTTCGCATCATATTGCATACCATTCGCCAGCTAGTCAGAGCTCTTATCCAGCCATTATTTTGCTTCTGAAGGTGAATATTGAAGACGACCAAGGGGTGGAAGCAGATTTGAGCAGAAGCAAGCATTGAAGTCAGCTGAAGACTATTGGTAGCTATGTCTGAAGGCAATTTCCAGTCTCCTAACACCTTGACAGGGTTCACTATGGCGTCCAACCCTCTGTACGATTCCATGGAAGACTTCCCGCAAGTGAACAACGTTACTGCAGACCAAGTTGTACAGCCTCCTGTTATGGACCGAGATCGACATGAGCAGTTTGTTGCCCGAAATGAGCGTCCTCCTCCTGTTAACTATCAAGGTGTTGCTTTCCCTGTGATGAACTACCATAGAGATATTCCAATGGCTGGGATGGTAGATCCAAGAGCTCTCGACCAGGCTAGAAGACTCCGAGCATTGGAAGAAGGATTGAAAGCTTTGAAAGCCAAAGATGCTGTTAACCTAGATGCTGTAGGCATGTGTTTGGTTCCTGACCTGGTGTTGCCTTACAAGTTCAAAGTGCCGAAATTTGAAAAGTACACGGGAGATAGCTGTCCGAAGCTGCATTTGATGATGTTCTGTCGAAGAATGACTGCGTTTGCGCGAGATGATAAGTTGATGATCCATTGCTTTCAAGATAGTCTGACTGGGGCATCTTTGAGGTGGTATATGCAGTTAGAGGGGAATCAGATTCAATCATGGATGGATTTAGCCAGAGATTTTCTGAAGCAGTATGATTACAATCTAGACATTGCTCCTTATCGCATGCATTTGCAAGAGTTGTCTCAAGAGGACAATGAACCTATCAGGAAGTATGCTCAGAGATGGAGAGAATTTGCTGCTAGAGTGCGTCCACCGCTGTTAGACCAAGAGCTGGCAAGCATGTTTGTAGATTCCCTACAATATCCGTACTTCAAAAGATTGCTCGGAATTCCGGCAAGTTTCTCTGACGTGGTAGCATTGGGAGAACGCCTCGAGTACTCCATAAGAATGGGGAAAATTCAGATTACTTCATATGATCGAGCTGGTGAAACTGAATACCCTTGTGACTATCAGAGTGAAGAAGAAGTTGTGATCAACTCAGTCATGCCAAAGGTTGAATATCCTCAAAGCGAATCAGTGAATTTTGTTGGTTCATCATCTTATCAGAGATCAGTACCTCCTGTGGTTTGTTGTACTGAACAGACAGTCGTGCCTGGGGCACCATATCAGGAATCTTATGTCGCTTCCATTGCAAAGCAGCAAACTCGTGGCCGAGGTTATCAGAATCAGCATCAGAATCAGAATCGACCTCGCAACAATCTGGAACGAAGGAATGCTCCTTTTCACCCAGTGCCTATGCCGTATAGCCAGCTGCTACCATCTTTGATCCAGAAGTCTTTGGTGGAACCTAAAGCTCTTAAGCCCGTGCCAGAGCCTTACCCTCCTGGGTATAATCCCCACGTTCAGTGTGGTTATCATGGTGGCTCACCGGGGCATTCGACGGAAGATTGTAAAGCATTTCAGGCGAAGGTACAACAGTTGATTGATCAGGATCGCATTTCCTTTCGAGAAGGGTTTCTGTTTGTTCATCCCAACCGCTCAACTGTCTAAGCTCGTAGATTCAGAAAGTATTCTCCAGCAAAAGCCAGTGATTCAGACAGGCAGGCGCCTCAGCGTTGGCAGTCCTCAGGCTTTTATATCATTTGCATTTGTAGTTTCTTTTCTGTTAGTTACTACCTGCTTTTAAACATTGTATGTTTCGAATGGTGATAATAATAAAGTGACTATGCATTTTTCTGAATTAATCATGTCGCTGTCGCTCATTTACTGCATTGCACTGACACTTGCATCTTATTCACTCCATTTTATCACTGTGACTAGCAAAGATTGGAGGGAGGATGACGAAACTGAAACTCATAACCGATGATCGTATGCTTTCAGATAAGACCGTACCGATGACGTACAAGGCATTGTTTCAAATTCCCTAAACACTGGAGATATAAGGAGTTAGTCCCTTGTTAACCACTTCGAGCCGAGAAGTAGAAGTTTTTTCGGACTTTTCAAACCCTCACACCTTAACCCGGGGCAGGGTAGTTGTCAGTTAGCTTGACCGAGCATTCCAGTCTTGCAGAGGAGTGTTGTCTGTCAAGGACCAACCAGTTTATGCCTTTCAAGAGGTCAAACCTCACCAATCAAGAGTGAGACAGTTACAATCCTTTCGGAGCAATCAAGACAACCAGTGTCACACGACTTTGTTCCAAAAGAAAAAGAAATGAGAAAGCCCGCTAAGTAAAAAGAATGAAAAGCTAGAAAGCTAATACTTAGGCAAAAAAATTAGGGCATCCCGCTGGACTCCAAAAGAAATCGAAAAGAACTCAAAATGAGTCAGTCCAGGCAAAAATTAGGGAATCAAAAGAATGAAAAAGAGGGATTAAAAAGAAAATTTTCCCCAGCAAATCACAAAGTCGTGTACACAGACACCAAAAGCGAAGAAGGAGTAGCTATCACTCTAGAAGAAAAGCTTGTGAATTCCTTAACTGTGGTTCTTACCATTCAACATACCTCTCGAAGAGGCGAGTGCTTGTGCCAAGTTAACTGAACCTTAGGATCGGAGATCATCACGTAGACGGGGTGGGTACAAATAAAAAATTTGAGCCAAATATCCTTTGTTTCACGAACCGTGAACCCGACCACGATACAACCCTTAAAAGACCTAATTGAGGTAGGGTTAGTCTGAAGCGCATTACGATAAGGTTGAGTAACCTGACTCCTTCTTGACTTGCTAGTCACATCTTTGTTGTATTTTCACTGACCACGTAAGCACTACGTTTGAACTTTGGTTCATTCGTCACTCACAATCATATGCATGTAAATGAGTGACAGCTCAAATTTTTTCAAAATCTGCATGACCACTGCATTGAGATTACCATTCGTAGACAGATAATTTTAATTGCAGGTTAGTAGTTGGCATGAAAGAAATTCCAGCCAGGGAGTAATCAAGCAGGACTGAGTAATTCAGTAGTCTGAACCAGAATGGTGTATGTGGTGAAGACCTGTGAATCAGGGGCATTATTTTCCAGTAAGTTCGGAATCAGTTAGTCTGGGGACAAATCCCGAAGCTTCAGTTGATCAGAGGCAGTTTGTTTGAGTAACAGTTGATCAGAATGAGTTTTCTCGAGAGCCAATCAGGGGCAGTTATGCAGAGCGTTGAGATTTGAAAGCAGATACTTCAGATGGATAATCAGATCGGGTTAAGTCGCTAGAACGCTCATTCAGGGGCAAGTCATTGCAGAGAATGTTGAAACCAACTGGGTTGATAGGGGTCTAATGGAGATTGAATTCTTTTGTCGTGCAGATGCCGGGGCAAATATTCTCGAAGTCTTCTCGTAGCAAGTTGTTCAGAGCAAGCACTCCCAAGAGTTAGATTGGGGCAAGTTGAATTGTACTGGGGCAAGTTGTGCAAGCCAGTCTTTTTACCCCCAGCTGAGTGTATTGAGGCAAGTTGTTCAAGCCAGTCTGTTTATCCCCAGCCAGAGTTGAGTATCGGGGAATCATGTCAAGTACCCTTACCAAAAACCTGAACCTTTCAAATAAAAAAGGTCGTGTTGTCGTTGGATCATTATCCTGCAGTTTAAACCTGTTGCGTGTCAGTAACCAGTCACTTCCAAAATCCAGTTCTCGCCTGGCAAACCGGTAACCAGTTCTCGTCTGGCCCACCTTCCGTAAGCATCAGTTCCCGTCTGGCGCAGTTTATTGTAAGCAGCAGTTCCCGTCTGGTGCAGTTTATTGTAACCAGTTCTCGCCTGGTTACCGTTTCTTCAAGTGTTGTATCAGTTCTCGCCTGGTACAGGTCATTGCGTAACCAGTTCTCGCCTGGCTGTCTTTTTCTTAGTCTGTTATCCAGTCAGCCCCGTCTGATGTTCAAAAACACAAAAATCAATTTTCCTAACCTATTTCCCTATCAGTTCTCGTCTGGTAGTATACCTTTGAATGCTAGTTCTCGTCTAGTATTTTCCATATCTTCCACTGTGTACATAGTCCATGTTGTATCCTAAACCAGAAAAACAAACAAAAACTTAAAGGTATCTGACACAGTATTTCCCAATGACCCGCATGTTGTCATGTTCCCCGATACGAAGCTCGACGGATGCCAGTGCCCCGAGTAATGTTTGAATTCCTCGTGGATGTTGTTAAATCAGCATTGCTACTCTTCAGCAGATGAAAGTTGCTTATTATCCCCGGAAGAGTCGAGATTATATTTTACCCCGTATCAGAGTAGGATCAGGAGTATCTTCAGCAGATTAAGATTGATATCCTTGACAGTAGGGGCATTTCCAGCAGTGGGCTGCGCAATCAACCATAGTTCGGGTCAATCCCCGCAGAGTATAATCCGTTGTCAATATTTGAAGAGAGCATCCCCGAGCAGAGTTGTTCTTTCTCTCCCCAGTGAAGTCGCCAAGCAGGGTTGCCTTTCCATTTCTCCAGCAGGACGGTTATCCCCAGCGGATTTGATTTCCTGTTTCCAGCATTTATTTTGCTGAGATAATTCTGTGGCTTCAGTTCATCCCCAGTAGAGTTGACGTTATCTTCGACATTTATTTTGCCAAGTGGTTTTCAGACCTGCTGTTCTCTGGCAGCTCGAGCCTGCATTAGCATTCGCATATGTAGTCATTGCATTTATACAAACATAACATATCCATGCCGTCTGGGCCTCGCATTTTCAAACAGAACGCATAGCATTTACATGTCATATAGGGCATTGCATCATTATCAAGCATACGCATGTTGAAACATGGACCAGGATGGTTACCTATTGGATTTCGAATTTGTTCACCTGTAGAGTTGGGTGGTTCAGCTTACCTTCTTCCCCAGCGGAGTGATTCTTCATATTTGGTTGTTACGTCAGCATCGGGAAAAAAAACAACAACAAAGATCGACATATATCAAGCTTTTCTGAAGCTGCCCCCTTCGTCAAAATAGGTGCCAGGCAGTTCCATTCCGAATTCCCCAGGAGAATTGTCCTCAAGTTCGCAGTGAACTGTGAGTTGACCAGATTTGATCCCATGAGAGAGATGGGAATCAAGGTGTTTGCTTTACGAAGCATTATTTCAATACTTGTGGCGTCACACAGGTGTTGAAAAGGAGAAGAAAATTTATCAGAAAATTGACCAGTTGTTGCCGTGACAACCAAACTTCAGTTTATTGGAAGCTATTTCTCAAGCAGTTTTGCAGTATATTCCCGCGGTTGGCAAATTTCAGGATTCCATTTGTATTCAACCGTCATCTACCTTGAATGTTTGAAGGCTGAGCGCTCTTCACCCATTCAGGTCGAAGTCGCTTGAATAGGGGCAGCAGTTGCACCCTAAAATTTGACCAATCGGGTCTCGTATCTGGCTCGATGTTTCGACGCATAACCGCATTCGCATCTGCATATTGCATACATGGCATTTTTCATTTGTTTTGATTTTATTGGGATCACAGCTCTCGTCTCGTGTTTCAGATGTCTTTTTATCAGTTTAAATAGGTAGAATCGTGTTTTTTGGGATATTTCGGTGCCCGTCTATTTTTACCGGCTACTTTGGTGCGCTCTCGCGGTGTTATGTGTCGTTCGGTGCTTATTTTGTTCTTCTGGGAATTACTGTGATTTTTCTGGATTTTATTGGCTATTTTTAGGATTTAATAGGATTTTTAATAGTTTAATTCTTTTTAAATAGATTTTAAATCATTTTAGGATTTAATAGATTTTTTAGAAATTTTTAGAATATTAATAGTTTTAAATAGCATTTTTCATTTTTAGAATATTAGTATGGTTTTTTTAAAATAGTTTTTAATTCTTTTTAATCATTTTTAAGATAATATAGATTTTCTTTTAGATATAGTTCCTTTTAAATAATATAGTTTTTTATATAGTTTTTATTAGAGGTTTATTAGAAGTATATTAGTGGGTTTATTAGATTTTTTAGAGTATTATTAATTAGGAGTTAACTAGAATTTTTAGGATTAATTGAGTTTTTATAGTTGATTAGGCTCAGCTCATTTAGTTTTAATCTTGTATTAATTCTTTTATGCAGTTTTTTTTAGGTTTTATTTGCAGATCCGTTGGGCCCAGTTCGCAGGTCAGAAGCCCATTTTCGCATCAGTCCAAATCAGCCCAATGCCCACTAATGTCCAGAATTTCCCAGTATTTTCCAGATCGTTTTAGAAGGTGCCAGAACTTCTCAGCCTTTATAAAAGCTCAGAGGCCACGTGTTGGTCCAAGGATGGCCCCACGCTGCGGACCCCACACCACGCCACCTCATCCCACTAAGCTTCACATTCTGCCACGACCACACACGTGGCGTGCATGCACGCCGTCCCTCCACTCCTCCATCCACGTGTCCCCACACCAGGCCACCACCAGCTCCTCGCCTGAGACGCCCACCGGCCGGCATGCATGGCCGGCGGCCGCCGTACTTCACCGGAGAACACCCCAGAAACCCAGAATACAATCATCTTCATTGTCCTCCCCTCATCACCACCGTGAATCTCCCCAGAAACCTCCATAACCTCCGCTAACATCCATCGATCTCACCAGAAACCCCAGAATCCGATAACCTTCATCTTCTTCCCCTGACCTTCATCATCCTCAACTTCGTTCAAACCCAGAAAACTCAGGAACCTTCAACAACCATCTCCTCCGATCCTCATCTGTTTCCAGAAAACTCCCCAGATCCAAGAATCTTCAACAACTCTCAACGATCCTCGTCTGTTCTTCTTCGTCCAAGATGTACCACGCGTATCAGATTCAACCTCGTTCAGAGAATCGTATTATCAGAGAACACCAAGAATGCTTTCGGATCATCATCTCCAGAACAAACTTTAGCAGAAGATCTTCATCCCTTCAGATCTCCCCAGATCTTCATGCAAGAAGATCCTCCAGCTTCATCGCTCAACAATTACGAACAGAAACATCATCACCAGAATGGAACCCTCGATTTCATCACCAGCGTTCATATCCAACATTCATCCTCTTTGAATTTCACCAGATTTCCAGATCAAGAACATTGTGATGTTGTTCGCTTTGATTCGTGTTGCATTCTGCTAAGGAGGTTTAGGTTGAAGAGATTCCAGCAAGAAGGTGAGGAAAGATGGAAACAGAGAGGACGGAGGAGAAAGTTGAACGAGGGAGAAGGGAAGGAGAAGACGGCGGCGGCGGGGGGAGTTAGAGAAGAGATTAGGGTTTCAGCTAGGGTTTTCAGAAACTGAGAGTGAAAGGAGAAGGAGAGGAAGAGATTGGGTCGTGGACCCCAGGCCCAACAATTTTTTGGGAGACACCCCCCCTCTGGTTTTTTGGACGAGTTCTGGGCTGGGCCCAATACCTCTGGCCAACACTCCCAGCTTCAGTGGCATACCCCCCTCCCACGTTTTTTTTCCTGGCTGAAGCCAGTTATTGGGCTGGGCCCAGTTTGTTCATATCTTTTTATTTTCCTGTTTACTCCCCCTTGTACCAGTTACACCCCCTCCCTCCATTTTATCTCTTTTCTATTTTTTTTATGTTTGTTGTTAAGTATAAAAAAATGTAATATGAAAAGAAATATATTTGAAAAATAGAAAAAAGAAAAGAAAGAAGAATATGAAAAAATAATAGAGAAAGAGAATATTAAAAGAGGGGAATAGTGAGAAAAAGAAGAAGAAAATACATAGAAAAATAGAGAAAAATTAAGAGAAAAATATGTGAGAAAAAATAGAAAATTATATTGAAAAAGAGATGAAAAGAAATATGGAAAAATATGTTGAAAAGAAAAGAAGAAAAAAGAGAAAAAATATTAAAGTAGGTTTAATATTTTTAGAGAGCATTTTCTCTTAGGATATATTTTCATAGATTTTATTTTACGATTTTAGGATAGTTTAGAAGCCCACTTGTTAGGGGGCTATTTTTCATTCAATTTTTCAGGATAGAATAGGATAGTATTTCCTAGGAGATTTATTTTCAGTATTCACTCATTGTAATCATTTTTCAGAAGATTAATAAAACGAGATTTGAGCTGTGGTCCCGTAGTAGCCGAACTACAGCTGCTCTGATTTCTCGTACCAGACGAGAATATGTAGGCATAGGATGCGATATCCTAGCGAGCACACTAACAACTGACTTTTGTTCTCTCGCGGCTGTGCGATCGAGACTTTCCCGCTGACGACTAATTGTAACCCATTTTTCTCTCTTGCCCGAGTGCATTTGAGACCAAGCCATAGTTTTGCCCATAGGTTCCCGACCCTGTGAAACCAGTTGTTTTTCTCACTGCCGTGTGAGAATGTTTTGTTTAGCCGTAGTTAGTCTGAACTACGTAAAGCTCTGATCTTCCATGCAGTGGAAGTACGTAGGCACAAGACGCGAGGTCTTGGCGAGCCAATTTTCCCTGTAGTCCCGAACTACGTTGACTCTGACTTTCTCTCTTGAGAATACGTAGGCATAGAGTGCGACGCTCTATCGAGTCAGTTCCCTTCCGTTTAGATTTAGCAGCCGTAGATAGATTTGTTTTGCATCCTTTAGACAACCCAAGCAAGCGTGGATCCCGTCGAGTACGACGGACGTGAGGGGTGCTAATACCTTCCCCTTGCGTAACCGACTCCCGAACCCAGGTTTTGGTTGCGATGACCATACCTTCTCCCCGTTTTTTGCGAGGTTTACTTCGAGCGTTTCCTTTCCCGCTCTGAGGGATAAATAACGCACGGTGGCGACTCTTCTGTCAGCCGGCGCCGATTTTCGCAGTAGCGACAGTGACTAGTTTGATTTAAAACTGATTGGAACTTGAGCTTCACTTCAAAATGCATTTCAAAACCCACACATGCACCTTCTATCATGTTTTTTTATTTGAAGCATGATCTCACAATTTTGACACCACCACTGTGTTCCTTGTTAAAAAATACTCAAGTTACACTAAAATTTCATTCAAATCCATGGTGTTTTGATCAAGTTCTAACCCTTCACGCATGTGCCTCTTGCTTGCTCTTTGTTTTGCCCAGAACTATTTGCATGTATCCCATATATATTTATGGGGTGGCTTTACATAACGGATGTATAGCCACCCCAGTGGTAGAAGCCTTGCCATAAAACACACCTTGTACCCATTGAACCTAGGTTCGATCCCTGAGGAAGATCAACCTTTTTAACTTTTTTTTCATTTTTCACATGCGTGCTTGATCTAGCCAAAGGGCGTGGGTTCATCTCCCACCCCTTGCATTTTCTTTTTTATTTTACTTGTTAATCATGTTTTGTACATTTAATTCATCCAATTTTCAAAAATTCATAACTCTCTCATTTTTCATCCTTTTTTGTCCATTCTTTTTGCAATGTATTTGTTTTAAGGTATACTTTTATGTGATGTAAAAATATTCCAAGTAGCTCTTAATTATGATGCCTTTGGTATACGTGGAAGTTGTGTATGTTTTGAAGTTGTTACCCTACGTCTTGATTGAGTTTCTTACCATGCTTGTTCATGTTGTTTATGTGCTTATCTTCTCATTTCCTTTATGTTCATCAACATGTTAGGGTTTTCTTTGGGTTGTCACCATGAATTGTTTTATTTCCTCTGAGATATTATTTTAAGCTTGATCTGTCGTCACATTTCTTGCTTGATTATTTGCTTTGATCGTCATCAATGCATATTTTGTGGTTACATTTGATACCTTTAACATGTTCATTTAATGGTTGTCACCATGCTTATTTTTATTCATGTTATTTATTTTGTTAAGTAGTTTTATTTTCCCCAAGTGATGGAACTCTTTAGTTCTCATCCAAGTTGCCTCCCCCTCTCCTTCCAAAGGAAAAGTCTCTCCATTGACCCTTGTTTCATGGAAAGCTCATTCATCCCTCCTTGACTTTGTTAAGTCATGTTAAACTTAGTTTAGGAGCCATTAGACTTTTCTTTAAGTCTAAGAAACCCTCCTTTTACTAGGAGTGTTCTTCAACTAGAACCCTAGGATAGAGTTTGTCAACTCTATGTAAGAATCATTGTCATGAATTCTTACTTCCCTTCTTGAGTGTTCAACTTAGATTAGGGAGTTTTGTCAAACTCCACACAAACATTGTCATGTTTGTTCCCCCTTGAACCTTCATCATAATCAAGTATTCTTCATCCCTTGTGAGGTGAACTACGATTGCTCTAATTCTATCCTAGTTAGGATACGTAGGCAGAGGACGCGATGTCTTTGTGAGAAAACTTAGTGTATATATCTTTAGGTTTTAACTTGTACCTTTTCCCAATCCTTAACAAATACCTAGCGAACATTTAACAAACTTAGCACACAAACAAACAAAAGGTTCCTGTAGAGTACTACAGATGCTTAGGGTGCTAACACCTTCCCTAGGTATAACCAACCCCCGATCCCCGAATCTCTTAGCGTTATTGTTACATCGCGAAAAGGGTTTTTCTTTCTTTAGACCTTTCCTTTGGATAAATTAAAGTTCGGTTGTAAAAGAATTAAGATTCAAGTTAATTTAATAGCTTGATATCCAATTTTCACCGCAACAGAAATGGCGACTTCACTGGGGATAAGAACTTAAGGGTTTAGCCTATTTTGTTTGTTTATGTGCTATATTTGTGAATATTTGCTTTACATGTATATTTGTGTATATTTGTTTGATTGTTGGATCTTGGGACCTTTTGAGTGGTGAGATGGTCCTATACTCGGATTTGAGCGTAATTATGATAGGATGGTGGTATATTCAAGAAGGCTTATAGGAAGTTGATTCCCGACCAAGCTAACTTGAGAAACCACCGCTCAATGTAGGCCCTTTTTTGAGAGTTTAGTATTGTTGATCGAGTATTCGTGAAAACAATGCTACTTTCGACGAAGGAGCCCATGACACTGTGGACTTTTAGATTACATTCTACCCCACTTTGGCCTTACTAGGATGTAGTGCGATGGCTATAAGGAAGTATTTCCGAAATAGTTGATACGCGATACTACACTTAGACGAGACTCTCTTGAGAATATTATCGATTACCAAGTAATTCGGGAAGTTGATAATATCCGAAAGATGGGTTGATGACTCTGAGAACCATTTAGAACCTTGTTCTACAGGTTTGAAACCCCTAGTACATACCTTTTAGGGATGGGTAGACCTTGGATCCACGATTGACCTTTAAACCTAGACCTGTGCTTGTGCATATATGTGACCTTTGCATTTACTTGTGTTTGTGAATTCTTGCATTTATAACATCATCTCATACAGTTTCATGGAACTCAAATTCTTTTTGTTTGTAAACATCAGGGATCACTATGGATGGTGAAAGAAAGAAAACATTAAAGTACACTTACAAAGGTTTTAAACTAGATGACCTAAGAAGGTTGGGTACATTAGTAACAGATCTAGAGGGTTTCCAGAGTAGATATGGGTAGCTGTTGTTGTTATTAAAGATAAAAATGGATAATGGACTTCTTTCTACGCTTTTCCAGTTTTATGATCCGCTCTATCACTGTTTCACTTTCCCTGATTATCAGCTAGTGCCTACACTAGAAGAATATTCTCAGTTTGTTGGTTTGCCTATTCTTGAAGATTCTCCTTTTCCTATCATGGAGAAGGACCCTAAAGAACAAGATATTGCCAAAGCCACACGTTTGGGATTAGTTGATATTCAAAAGAACATGATCACAAAAGGAGGAGTTTTTGGGTTGAGTGCAGAATTCTTGGTTGAAAAAGCTCAGTACTACGCCGATCATTTGAGTATGGATGCATTCGAAGCTATTCTTGCCTTACTTATTTATGGTATCTTCCTGTTTCCCAGCTTTGAGAACTTTGTAGACCTCAACGCCATTAAGATTTTCTTGAAGAAAAACCCTGTACCTACTCTGCTAGCAGAAGCGTATCACTCTGTTCATCTCAGGAATTTTCACAAAGGAGGGATGATTACTTGTTGTGCTCCTTTATTGTACAAGTGGTTTACTTCACACTTGCCTAAAGCCCACGCCTTTTGGGATCCAAAGAAAGGGTGGTGGTCACAGAAGATTATGGCTCTCACGCACTCTGATATTGATTGGTATAATCCTGAATATGATGGGATAATGATCATTGACAGCTGTGGGAATTTTGGTAATGTACCTCTTCTTGGTACCAATGGAGGAATCAGTTACAGCCCTGTTCTTGCCCGTCAACAATTGGGATACCCTTTAAGAGATAGGCCCAACAGTATTCATGTGGAAAACATTTTCTTTAAAGAAGAAGGTAATAATCAAGAGCAGAAAGAGAGGATCCTAAAAGCTTGGGGTCATTTGCATAAGAAAGGAAAGAAGGACTTGGGAAAGCCTAATTGTGTCTCCTTGGAACCATATCTCCAATGGGTTCGAAAGAGAGCCATTGAGTTGAAGATGCCCTATTCTCGACAAGAACCTATGGCTTTAAAAGAGGAGCCTACTTTGATCTTCATGTCTGAAGAGGAGAAGTTAAGGATTGCTTTGAACAAGGCACGACAAACCGAAGACGCTTGGAAGCACAAGTACCAAGTGGTTGTTGAAGAGAACGCAGAGCTCCAGAAGAAATTAGCGTCAAAGAATGAAGAAGTACTCTCCTGCAAGAAGAGAAAAGCGCAAGAAGATTTATTTTCTTCTAACCCCCAGATGACTCCATGGAAGTTAATCATGGACAAGCTCATTCTTGAGAAGCCACAGATGGAGAAGGAGATTGAGAAGCTTAACTTGAAGCTGTTAGGAGAACCTTCTTAGGCTCTTTATTAGCTTTTATTTAGCTTTGTGTTTAAGACTTTTGTAAGATGTACTAAAATTTTGTAATCCATTGAATTTTAAATCAACAATGTTTTGATGCTTACTGAATCTGAGTTCCATGATACTTTGCGCATTTGCATTCGCATTTATTAATCATTCAAGGAACTAAAGATTGTTTTGCAGATATTATAGGATGGATTCTAGAAAGAAAGCGGAGATTATGTTCCGAAGCCCAAAATTGGAGAACTTGAGGAAACTGGGAAGTTTAGTAGAAGACCCCGAGGCATTCAGAGAGAAGTATGGGAATATGGTGTCTTTGCTAGAAGTTCAAGTATATGAAGAGATGTTATCCGCACTCGTGCAGTTTTATGATTCAAGCTATCATCGTTTCACATTTCCAAATTATTTGTTGCTGCCAACCTTGGAAGAATATTATGCTCTGATGGGAGTAGGCGTCACTCCTAGACCATTTTCTGGAAGAGAAGGGACTCCTAATGAAAGAGCGGTTGCAGAGGCCGCGCATTTGGAGGTGGACGATGTACGATCTCATATGACTGCTAATGGAGGGTTATATGGATTTCCAGCTATATTCCTGTATGAAAAAGCTCAAAGTTATGCCGTGTCGAAGAATTCTTAAGCATTTGAGGCCATTCTGGTTTTACTAATTTACGGACTGTTCCTATTCCCGACTACTAATGATTTTGTGGACGCAAATGCAATCAACCTCTTCTTAATCAAGAATCCTGTACCTACCTTGTTGGCTGATGTGTACTTTTCCATCCACCGTAGGAACCGTTATGGAGTTGGTCAGATTGAGTGTTGCACCGTTCTCTTACACAAGTGGTTTATTTCACACTTGCCAAGAATTCCAGCACTCTAGGATAGGCAGAATGGGCTCTCATGGATAAAAAAGCTATTGTTACTCAAACATTCAGATATTAAGTGGTATGACCCTATGTATGGGGGGATTGCCATGATTCAAAGCTGTGAGGATTTCCCGAATGTACCGCTTATCAACATTAATGGTTGCATTAGCTATAATCCTATTTTAGCTCGTCGCCAGTTGGAGCACCCGACAAAGAACGAACCAGACCCAGCCCTTTTAAGAAGCTTCTACATTGAAGAGGGGAGGAATCCTGCTTACAAGGCTCCGATTGTGTATGCTTGGCGTCACATCGACACAAGAGGAGTAACTGCCCTAGGTTACCATGACACTACTATTTCAGAATCTTACTTATCATGGGTGAAAGAAGCGGCATTGAAGATGTTCTATACTCGCTTTGAGCCTGACTCACCCAAACCTACTCTCGTAGAAGAATTGAAGGCTACTTTGGAGAAAGCTGAAAAAGAAGGAAAGACTTGGAGGGATAAGTATTTCAAGGTTATGCAAGAAAAGGAAGAGCTTCAAGAATTGATCCGTCAAGGTGGAAAGAAGAGTCAACCAAAAGACGAAAGGCCCTCCAGCCAGAGGATCTAGGATCCTTTTGTTTTCTGTTTTGTTTCATCACGTATCTGTATTGAAGACTTGTATTTCAGTTTCAGAGTTATTGTGTAAAACTCTCAGTTATTAATCTATGAAGACTTTGAATTTGCTTTATTTCCCCATTGTTATAATTTTTTGCAAATATTTCTTTGGATTCCTTGAATGATTAATTTTGCATTTTTGCATTCATAAGCATTGCATGTGCATATTCTTGTGTTGTGTCTCATCTCGCTATCTTGTCTCCAAAAAGAATCACACTGAATCCTCGACACCGATACAATACTTGAGCCCAAGCTCGCCTGAGAATAGAAGGACAGAATTTGGATGTGGACAGGATTGATAATGAACTCGGAGAGCTACGAGGAGGCATGGGACCTATCATGGAAGCTCTACAAGTCATTCGTGCAAAACTGGACACTCAAGCCACTGTTGTTTCTGAAATCACTGGCATAGCTGTGGAGCCAATCCCAACGGAAGTCACTGTTGCAAATGTACCAACCTATGGGTTACCGCCTGGCTTTGTACCTCCACCGACAGTCAACCAACAAGCAGTTCCCCTAGGGGCAGAATTTCCTCAAGTTGTTCCTACGTATACTCCAGCTTCTGTTCAAGCTCAAGTACGCCCTGTTTTCCATAACCTTCCACAAATGTATGAAGGTCTTGATGGGTCTGAAGAAGAGAGTGGACGACATGAAAAGTTGAAAGAGATGTAGAGACTATAGGCAGGAAGGTCAGAGCAATGGAAGGGAATGACATCTTTGGTACTGATGCCAGATATATGTGCTTAGTGTCTGGATTTGTAATTCCGCCGAAATTCAAAGTTCCCAATTTTGATCAGTATTCTGGTGCTACTTGTCCTCGGACGCATCTGATTATGTACTACCGAAGAATGGCCGCACATGTAGAAGATTGTTGCGGTGAAAATTGGATATCAAGCTATTAATTAACTTTAATCTTAATTCTTTTACAACCGGACTTTATTTTATCCAAAGGAACGGTCTAAAGAAAGAAAAACCTTTTTCGCGATGTAACGACAACGCTTAAGAGATTCGGGGATCGGGGGTTGGTTATACCTAGGGAAGGTGTTAGCACCCTAAGCATCTGTAGTACTCTACAGGAACCTTTTGTTTGATTGCTTGCTAAATTTGTGATATATACTATGGATTTGGGAAAAGATATGAGTTGAAACCTAAAGTTATATACATTAAGTTTGCTCGCAAAGACGTCGCATCTTCTGCCTACGTATCCTAACTAGGATAGAATCAGAGCAATCATAGTTCTCCTCTCAAGGGATAAAGAACACTTGATTATGATCAAGGTTCAAGGGGGAACAAACATGATAATGTTTGTGTGGAGTTTGACAAAACTCCCTAATCTAAGTTGTAATATTCAAAAGGGGAAGTAAGAAATCATGACGATGATTCTTACACAGAGTTGACAAACTCTTTCCTAGGGTTCTAGTTGAAGAACACTCCTAGTACAAGTGGGTTTCTTAGACTTGAAGCAAAGTCTAATGGCTTATAATCTAGGGTTAAAGTGACTTAACAAAGTCAAGAGAGGGATAAGAGATGTATCCATGACATGAGGGTCAAATGGACAGACTTTTCCTTTGGAAGTAGACAGTGGAGGTAACAGGATGAGAGCTAACAAGTTTCATCACTTGGGGAAAAAATAAAAAGGAAAAGCAACAACATAATAATTATGTATCCATGGTGACAACCATTAAATGAGCACAAGAAATTGATAAGAGTGGAAATGCATTGATGACAGTCAAAGCAGGTAAGCAGAACAGGAAGTGTGACGACAGATCAAGTTCAAATAATTTCAACAGATAAAGTAACGTGGACATGGTAGCAACCAAAAATGAAATTTTAAACATGTTAGCAAACACTTAAGGATGAGAATGCAAACAAACATCACAAAAAAATCACAAGTACATCAAGAGAAAATTCATCTGCATCTGTCAAAATGATCACAGAAAGTACATAACTTGCACACAGTCAAAAGAGATGAAAAATTTGTCAAACATGGAAATAAAAAATATGACATGAAAGTACACATCAAGATGAACACAATGAAAAAATAATGGGTGAAAAACGATTAAAATTGAGAGAGATATGATTTTTCAAAGTTTGGTAAAAAATTACAAAATTTAATAAAAGAGTTGCCCTCCTCAAGGGTCGAACTCATGCGTGCAGGGTACAAGGCGTGTTTGGCATAAGGGGCTTACCACTGGGGTGGCTATACATCCGTTTGTAAAAGTCACCCCTTTAATTAATAAGGGTATCTACTTTGAATTTATGGGCCAAACATAACACATAAAAGGTGATTTACGTTTTCTACCGTAACTTTCTCATTTCTCAACCAAACGCAACAAAATTTATATGCAACTGGACCAGAAAAACATGAGGATCATGATGGTGATGTTATTTTTCTGAGATTCCCCTCCTACATAAAAATTCGATAGCAGGTGTGTTTTGATGTTTTGAAATGCATTTTGCCATGAACAACTTAATCCAACCATTTTTAATCCAAACCAAGTATACACACAGCTCACATAAATGATGATGAAAGATTCTAAGTTCAAAAATGAGTGCAAGGCAAACTGTTTATGCAAATGACATGTCAAGTGGAAATTTTTCTTAAAATGATGCATTTTGAAGTGAACCACTTGTGACAGTTGGTTTTTGAGGATATGAATGAAGTACACATCTTATAAATGATCAATATAAAGGGTTCCAACAGGAATTTGATGCAACACAAGCTTGTATGGAAACTTGGCATGTTAAGTTGCAAGATAAGTTTTGATGCATATATGAAAATGAGCAAATCAGATTCTATGCCAAAATAGATCATTCATTCACTTCTCAAATATGAAAATACACATGCTCATGTTTAAAAATGTAGCCTGCCACAGCCTATGTAAAAATAGTGATTTTCAAAAATGCTTTTGATCTCTTGACTGTATCATGTTTCAACAAGCAAATTAATACAGCTACATGGTGATTGAAATTGGTTTGTTCATATTTAAAACATGATGATGGACATGTGGCAAAGATCAATTTGTTCAAGAAAACCACAAAACATGAATTTGATGTAAAGATGCCAAGGATAGTATGTGGCTGTTAGCTGAATTTTAATGTCTATCATTGGGGAGTTTTCATCAGTTCAAGTTCAATGGAAAGACAAGATGGAACAATGCAAACAGATGCAAACACTAAACCAAAGCTACCCTGTCCCAAGTATTATACTCATCAATATGTCAAACTGATAAAACCAAATTGAAAGGTAGCTATGGTTATCATAAAAAAAACCTATCTTGACACAACCTATCACTAGCCAAAAGCTAAAAATGAGCTTCAATTGTGAATCACAAATCAGGACAGCCCTTACATATGATTCTCCACAACAGCTAATCAGCAAAACTTTAAAAACAGCCTGCAAACTAAATCCTAAAGGGCTACTTCTTCAGTCAAAGATACTAGACCAAACACCAAGAAAAAGGCATCTCAAGGTCTAGACTAAGTAAACAACAACATGTGCATTCAAGTCAAAGCTACACTGGTCCAAAATATGGACATCTCATTAATACTGCAACTTGGTTTAAACCAGACAACCTACTAATTCCAAGCAAGCTTTGAACAATAAAATCAACTTAGCAGATGCAAACCAAGGTCAGCCTCACCATTCACCAAATCAGAGCTGACTAGCTTTTCAAGAAGGAAAGCTTTAATTACACATTTGCAAATCAAAGTCTCGTAACAACATTGGTTCCACAGTACCAATGCCAGTAGCAGTCAAGGCATTTGATCAACACTAAAAGAAGGTCCTCCTAGAAACACAATATCTCACTAAGAATTAAACACAAACTTCCTGATCCAATACCACAGGTTGAGAAATCCAATTCTACACTAGCAGCCTTTTGCTAATCATGGGGACTGGCAGCAAGTCCCTCATATCAGAGCCCTTTGCTCCCTTCCCATCCTAAACTCAAGTTGCTTATAACAATAATCAGGCTCAACAGCTAACTAGCCCTCACTAATGGGATCATCACTAAATCACACTAAACCTACTAACAGCCCTGTGATGCTCCAACAAAACTCAACACAAAAGTATCAAAACAGCCCTCTTGAAAAGCACATACCTACCAAATCAAGGCATTGCCTAAAACCATGGTTCTAGGTTGAGGCAAACCAAGGCAGGTTGGCCATAAACATAAATGAAACAAACAACAACAAAACTAAAACCATATCAGAAATCAATCACAGCCCCACAAAAAACTTAACCTATGTTCTAGCAAAAAAACATGAGTTAACAACTTATCCTCCAAAACTGTTTTGACAACAACAACCACAAATTCATCATAATAATATTTGAAACTTGACAAGGACAAACCAGACATACATGATAATACTCATAACAATATCATCATTCATCAATAAATAAATATCATGACAGTCACCAAAATCCATAGCTCAAATTCCACCATAATGCTCAAAATGTCAAAGTATGAAAAAATTATGCAAGAGGCAATGTGTACAAGCTACATACCTCTTATAGACCTTGTTGAACAAGCTAGAATAGCCATGAAAGCCAGAGAACTTCAATCTACTCTCTTGCCTTGACTCTTTTCTTCACTTTTAAGCAAAATGCAACTATGATGCCAAATGCAGAAATAGGTCTCACCAATGAATTCTAAAACTTTGGACAGTTGAAAAACAATATATAAGAGGTGTTAGGATGATTAAAACACTAGGAAAGTGCTTAGAACAATATTTGGTAGGATTTGTAGCTTTTGGTCAAAGTATCTTGGTGTAAGAGTTGACTTTTTGATTGGTGAAGTTTTTGGGTGGTTTAATGGTTTAGACACCTTTTATACAATATTTAGGGATTGCATGGATGATTTTTGGGGTGTTGGAATGTAGAGAAATGATTTTGGCAGCCCTTGCACCAAGACAGATTTTTAAGCTTTTTAGTGAAAAGTGAGATTTGGTGATTTTGAAGTTTTGAGGCAAGAGCAAAGGGACAGAGATTTCTTCTGGTTTTTAGAATGTTGTTGATGATCAAAATGAGGTGGGGGAGAGTCCTATTTATAGGCAAGTGGAGTGAGGGGCTGATTTGAAGATTTCTTCACTTTGAAGAAAGGTTTTGGCTGCAAGGCAGGCCTCTTTAGTCAAGAAAAATGATGAATTTTGGCGTCTAATTTCAGGCTAGAGGTATAGCATTAAGGCTGGTTCAGAACTACTTTTACACCTCATGCTTGTTTTTACTTTTTGAATGCAAGTTGCAAAACAACTTGCAAGCCACTTGCTTTGGCTTTGAAAATTCAAGTTCTGCATAATTCCTTGATTCTTTCATGCTACAAACATTCCACATATCAGATAAAACATGTTTCATAAGCTGAGATTGGCCAACTTTGATGAAAGAATGCATTTTGAAACTTGGACAATGTGGGACTAAAGTGAAAAACCACCAACTTGCCATGACCATAACTTTCAGCTCACAAATCATTTTGAGATGTGCTAGTACTTTTTAGAAAGCCCTCACATAGCTCTAAAACATTCATGTTTTCATGAGTTTCAATTTCTCAAAGAAACTTGGCCAAAAAGCCTTCCAAATTTTCTAAAAAATGAACTTAAAAATGAAATTTCCCCAAGTCGTTTTCCCCTCTTGAAATGAATTTGATCATAACTCCAAATCTATGCATTTTCTGATCATGGACCACTTAGGGACTTTTGTAGGACTTGTCAAGAGCTTCCAAATGAGCTTTGAACCAACTCAATTGGATGTGTGGTTAAGGAGTTATCGTTTATCCCCTTTCAAAACCCTAATTTCCCGATTTTTTGATTACTCCTTCATTCTTGATCCAATGGTCATGAAAATTGATATCCAAGTCCAATATGACATAAGGAACAAATTTTTTTCATAACTTGAAGTTCAATTCCTAAAATTTGGAGAGTCGACGTTTCGGTCAACTGTACGATCGATCGGTGATTACCGAGTCGCCTGTTGACATTCTGGGCCTCCTGAGACTTTGAAACTTCTTGGATGAACTTTATTAAGCTATATGAACTTCATGAATCATAATCCCACCATTTAAACATCTTCCAACATCAAATTCAAACTACGGTTGACTTTTACTGGTCCAAAACCCTAATCGGGTGCTCTGAAATGCACTGCTCTGAATTTTGGGGTAACAACCTGACATTGGCTTCTAAATAGATATTATATAATACCCTTGACCTTGTTTGCTATTTGAATGAGCCCAAAACTTTGACTAATCACAAACCCTGAAGTTTCGATTTTGACTGCACGAAACCTTGATTCATCTGCAATTTGACAAAGACAGACTTGCACTGGGTTAAGGTTAGAAAATTCATGAGTATGCTCCTAAAATGATAATGAGAATCTAAGGGGTCAAAATTTGGGGTGCAACAGTTTCCCCTATTTAAATATCTTCACTAGATGGAACTGAGGGATTTTGATCCTCGTAGAATCGCAGTGAAAGGTATTTAAATATAAAAAACCGAAAATTTTGTCCCTTAGATCCGATGCTACGCAAAAGGACGGGTCATGATATGTCATGAATTCTAAATGATGCTTGGATGCAAGACATATGCAGAAGATAGAAAAACAAAATAACGAGTGACTACTCGCGGGGACCTGGCATTGTGGATCCGACACTAGGGAATACTGAGGTATAACAATCAATAGTTCAAACATGACTAGTGGAAACTGAGAGGAAAAATTTCCCATGAGGATGCGCAAAGTCGAATGAAGATGACAATCTTACTGGGGAAAAGCAAACACTTTACCGGGGAACAAGGTAGATTTCCACCGGGGACACAAGCGACTTTTTACTAGGAAAATTAAAATACGAACCGCAATGGGGATGATCAGATGAGGAATTTACTATAGTGAAGAGTTCAAACGGGATCTTCAGGAATGGACTAAAAACAAAGACAAAACATAATGGGGAATACTAGTGATGACTAGATCTCCGAGACTTGTCTGGGGGAAAGGTTTCACTGGGAATGATGTCACCCAGTTTTAACAGATGGCTCAGGCAGTGCCAGTAACCACTAGACTTCCTGGAGGTAATGGTAATGACCAACCTGAGATAATAACAAATGAAATTTCAAATCCAATCGGTAATACAGGACTTCGACTGTGGAAATTGGTGACGACCAAATTTCAAGCAATGCCAGTAACGACTGGACTTCGGACATCAGTAACGACCAAGTCAGGGTACCAATGACGATTGGATTTCAAGCAATGCCAGTTACGACTGGACTTCCGAAGAAATACATGGTGACGACCCAAATGTGGTTATGCGAATGTTAGCAAGCTACCCGGTTTTAGCTGGGGAGGTTGGTAACGACCAAACTAGAAAATACCAATAACGATTGGATTCCAAGTGATGCCAGTTACGGCTGGACTTTCATGGGGACGGTTGGTAATGACCAATAAGATACCAATGACAATTGGGTTTCGAACATCTGCCAATTACGACTGGGCTTAAACGGAAATCAATTAGTAACGACTAGATTTCACAGGGGATTTGCTAGTGACGACTAGACTTCAGAGGGAAAGGTTGGTAACAACCGAACCAAAAGTTAATAACAAGTGAAGCTAAGACAATGCCAGTTACGACTGGGTTCAAAGGAAAATATGGTGACGACCAAAATAACACCAATGACGATTGGATTTCAAACACTACCAGTTACGACTGGGGAATTAAAGGAAAACGGTGGTGACGACCGAAACAAGGATACTGATGAGCGGAATTTAAGGCAATTCCAGTTACGACTGGTTTCAAAGAATACCAATGACGATTGACTTTTAAAACAATGTCCGTTACAACTGGACTTTTAGGTGGAAGTTCACTAGTAGTGATTAGACATTCACGGGGAATCAAAAGATAGCATTCTGAACTCGAGAGACCGAATGAATCACACTGAACCCTAGCTGAAAAGGTGTATGCAGTCTTTGACAACTAGATCCACTCTCAATAGGGGAAGAGAACTTTAAACAAGCTATTCAGAGATGACAAAGTAAATTCAAAACACAATGCTCCGAAATCTTCTACTGGGGACCAGTCCTTATATCATCATAAGAGGTTCCTTGAAAAAAACAGTCTTCCAGGTTTGACACCTACACATGACCAAAGGAGAATTGGCAGTTCGACTTGCTTATGCTTCATCGGGGGATGTAATTAGATTACATACCAAAGCTTCCGCTACCCTGAGGTCTCGGGGAAGTGTGATTTTCCTTGACTTTTTCATGAGCTGAAATTTTTACATTTGTTAATCTTTTCAAGTTTTATTCAAGTAATTTGACCCTAATGCTTTCAAAACTATCGTTTGATCAATGAACAATATTTTGCATAACAAGAAAATAAAGGAAATGATAATTTCGCAAAGGAAAGAATGGTTCAAAACTAATTTTATTCAAGAATGAAATCTTGAAAATGACAAAATTCCATAGAAATTTTACAAGTGAAAAAATGGCAACGTGGACAAGGTTACATTGAATCCCATGACCATCCATTCCTAAAGACTATAATCCCCCAAATCCTTGCTTCTGATGAGAGTAGTTGGAAGTGGATCTCTTGTACAATCTTCCGCAATGGTGACAACCTTTTAAAGTAGTGATAACTCTTCTGATGCAGTGAAACGCCTTTGTCCCTAACTTTTGCCTGGACCGCCCTTTCGGGTTTTCAATCCACCGGGACGCTCATTTTTGCCTAAGCTGCCCTTTCGGGTTTTCAACTTAGCGAGCTCTTATTTTTCTTCTTTTTCTTTTTTCTTTTTCTTTTCTTTTTCTTTAACCCTAACTTTTGCATAAGCCGTTTTTTGAGTTTTCGACTTATCGGGTTCTTTTTAGGCGTAATATTTTCGTATTGCATCAGAATTCACTGGATGAGTAAGTTGCTCTCCATCCATGGTGGTTAGAATTAATGAGCCTCCTGAGAAGACTGTTTTCACAACAAACGGGCCGTCATAGTTGGGCATCCACTTTCCCCGTGCGTCTTTATGAACTGGTAAAATCTTTTTGAGTACAAGTTCCCGTTCGCGGAATTCTCGGACACGAACTTTCTTGTCAAAAGCCCTTTTGATCCGTTTCTGATATAACTGACCATGACACATTGCAGACATGCGCTTTTCGTCGATAAGATTCAGCTGATCAAACCTTTCTCTTACCCATTCTGCTTCCATTATGACTCTCAAAGAAGGTATCTCGACCTCAATGGGAAGTACCGCGTCCATTCCATATACCAAAGAAAAAGGGGTTGCCCCTGTTGAAGTGAGGACGGACGTTCTGTATCCATGCAAGGCGAATGGCAGCATCTCATGCCAATCTTTGTAAGTTTTCACCATCTTTTGCAGAATCTTTTTGATGTTTTTATTTGCAGCTTCTACAACTCCATTCATTTTGGGACGAGAAGGAGAAGAATTGTGATGTTCAATTTTGAAGTCATCGCAGAACTCTTTCATGACTTTGTTGTTCAAATTGGTACCATTGTCTATTATGATTCGGCTCAGAATTTCGTAACGACAGATAATCTCCTTTTTTATGAAACGGACCACCACTTGCTGAGTACCATTAGTGTAGGATGCAGCTTCAACCCACTTTGTGAAATAGTCAATAGCAACCAGAATAAATCGATGTCCGTTAGAAGCTTTTCGTTCAATTGCCCCTATCATATCGATGCCCCACATAGAAAAAGGCCATGGTGATGATAACACATTTAGCAACGTCGGAGGTACGTGCATTTTGTCCGCATAAATCTGAAACTTGTGACACTTTCTGGCACATTGAATACAGTCAGTTTCCAAGGTCAACCAGTAATAACCAGCTCTCAAAATCTTTTTAGACATAGCATATCCATTGGCATGAGTACCGAACATTCCTTCGTGAATGTCTTGCATTAACAATTCTGCTTCTCGTCGGTCAACACATCTAAGCAGGACCATATCATGATTTCTTTTGTAAAGCACATCATTGCTGAGAAAGAACTTGGATGCTAATCGTCTCAGAGTTTTCTTGTCGAGTGACGTAGCATCTGCTGGATACTCTTGTTTCAACAGGTAATTCTTTATGTCATAGAACCATGGTTTATCATCAGTCTCTTCTTCAACCATCTGACAGTAGGCGGGCTCGGTTTTGCGTTCAATTATAATGAGAGTAGTATCATTGACATCCCTGACTTTCCACATTGAGGCTAACATGGCTAGGGCATCGGCAATGTGATTCTCAGACCTCAGGACATGCTTGAACGTGATTTCATCGAAACACTCCATCATCTTGGCAATATAGGCTCTATAAGGAATCAAATTTTCATGTCTAGTTTCCCATTCTCCAGTAACCTGATAGATAACCAAAGCTGAGACCCCACTA
The DNA here is from genome assembly GCA_963859935.3 of Lathyrus sativus. NCBI lineage: Eukaryota > Viridiplantae > Streptophyta > Magnoliopsida > Fabales > Fabaceae > Lathyrus > Lathyrus sativus. The sequence goes on along the minus strand of OZ012739.1, from coordinate 450,053,842 downwards.
ACTTCAAGAAGTTTGATTTTAAGGTCAATAGCTGCCTCGAGGCCGAGAATGCAAGCTTCATATTCGGCGATATTGTTTGTACAGTCAAAATCCAACCTGGCTGTGAATGGAGTGTAACCACCTTCCGGATTTATTAAAACGGCGCCTACACCATGCCCACTGTAGTTGGAGGAACCATCGAACATCATTTTCCACCAAAGATCTTCCGGCGGAATCTCATAAAGACTTGGCTCTTCACAATCTTTTACCAACATAATGTCTTCATCTGGGAAATCAAATTTGAGAGGCTCATAATCTTTCACTGGTTCATCTGCAAGATATTCCGACAAAACACTACCTTTGATAGACTTCTGAGCTACGTACTGGATGTTGTATTTTGATAATAACATATGCCAACGGGCGAGTCTTCCAGTCTGAGCAGGCTTCTCGAAAATGTATTTTATTGGATCCATTTTTGAAATCAACAAAGTGGTATGACAAATCATGTACCGCCTCAAACGTTTGGCCGCCCATGCCAAAGCATAACAAGTTTTCTCCAGAAGTGAGTATCGGCTTTCACAATCAGTAAACTTCTTACTCAGATAATAGATGGCATGTTCTTTTCGCCCAGACTCATCCTGCCGACCTAACACGCAACCCATTGAATTTTCCAACACTGTCAGATACATGAATAGAGGTCTTCTTGGAACCGGAGGTATTAAGATCGGAGGCTCTTGTAGATAACCCTTGATCTTATCAAATGCTTGCTGACAATCTGAATTCCAAACAACCGTCTGGTCTTTGCGTAATAATTTGAAGGTGGGCTCGCAAGTGGGAGTTATATTGGAAATAAATCTGGATATGTAGTTCAGTCTTCCAAGGAAACCTCTGACTTACTTTTCTGTTTGTGGCTCGGAATTTGTCTAGATCTACTTCAATCCCTCGGTGGCTGACAATGAAACCGAGTAATTTCCCAGATCTTACCCCAAAGGTACACTTGGTTGGATTCAGTCTCAACTGATATTTTCTGAGTCTCTTAAACAATTTCAAAAGATGTTCCAAATGGTCCTCCTCGCTTTGAGATTTGGCTATCATATCATCAACATATACCTCTATCTCCTTGTGCATCATATCATGAAATAAAGTTACCATGGACCTTTGATAAGTAGCACCTGCGTTCTTCAGACCTAAAGGCATGACTTTGTAACAGTAAGTCCCCCTTGGTGTAATGAAAGTAGTTTTTTCCATGTCATCGGGATCCATCTTAATCTGGTTGTAACCGGAGAACCCATCCATAAATGAGAAAACTGCAAAACGAGTCGTATTATCTACCAACGTGTCGATATGCGGCAAAGGGAAATCATCCTTCGGACTGACTTTGTTTAGGTCCCTGTAATCCACATACATTCTGACTTTCCCATCCTTTTTCGGTACAGGTACAATATTGGCTACCCATTCGGGGTATTTGGACACTTATAAGAACCCGACGTCAATCTGTTTTTTCATCTCATCTCGAATCTTGAGAGCCATGTCAGGTCTTGTCCTTCAGAGCTTTTGCTTAACCGGTGGGAATTCTGGTCAAAGCGGTAACTTGTGAACCACTATGTCAGTGTCTAGACCCGATATATCCTGGTATGACCAAACAAATACATCCACATATTGTTTCAAAAGTTCCTCTAATTGCTGCTTGACTTCTGCCCCTGGAGCTGCCCCAATCTGGACTTCTTTCTTGTTTTCTTTGGTGCCAAGATTAATGACTTCTACCTGTTCTTTGTAGGGTTGAAGCTCTGCATACTCATGGTGTGCCAACTTTACCATTTCATCAGGTATTTCAAAATCTTCATCCTCATCTTCAGCTTGGTATATTGGTGAATCAAAGTCAGGAGGGAATGCAAAGTCACAGGATTCAATGGGTTTTAGGACATCACTGCACGTCAGAATGACTTATTTTATTAAAACACACAAAGAAAAATGCAACATATAACAGAAAAAAATTTTTTTGGTTTTTTTAAGATTGCCATTTTTCTTTTTAAAATGAAAGCAAAAGCAGTAAAATAACACAAGGAAATTAACAAAATAGTTCATTTTCATTGATTTTCTTGAAAGCTCGGGGCCCTTACAAAACATTCCTATAGCCTTGGGCATGGCTATGGAGATTCAAAACAAAAACAGGAAAAGAAAGACAAACAAATTACTTTGACTCAGGAAAAACCAAAGGAATCTCAATTGCTTCCCAGTTGCTCAAGGTAGTGTTGCAATGATACACTAAATGTTCCAGGTCTTCATCTTTAAAATCTTCATCCACAACATTGACTTGGAAACCTCCACTGATGAATACTTCTTGTATAGTCTTCGGGCGTCCTTTTTCATGTGTTGGTGCTTCATAATGAGTTGGTTTGTAACCCAACCCCTGGCGATCCATCTTTGGATTTACCTCAATAACCTCTCCCCAGCCTGCAGGAGTGCCTTCTTCCAGTGTAGACTTGATGCTCCAAGCGGACGCAAAAGACGGACCACTCTTAGCCACTGTTTCTTCTAAAATCACTGCATTAGCTATCTCGAGTGCCTGAAAGGAAGTTTCTAACGCGCCCTCATTTGCTTCGATATACTTGAACGATGACAAATTGCTCACCATTAGGTCTTCTTCACCGTGTACAATTACTAACTTATCATTCACAACAAATTTTATTCTCTGATGTAAGGTGGAAGTTACTGCCCCAGCAGCGTGAATCCACGGTCGTCCCAACAAACAACTATAAGCTAGGTTAATGTCCATAACTTGGAATGTAAAATCGAACACATGAGGTCCGATCATGATTGGTAATTCTACCTCTCCAACAACCGTTCTTCTTGAACCATCAAAAGCTTTTACAATCAAAGACGTTGGTTTCATTTCTGCCCCTGCATATGCTAACCTTGCGAGCGACCTTGCAGGCAAAACATTCAATGAGGATCCAGTATCGACTAAAACTCGTGCCGTTGTGTCTTCCTGGATCCTGACAGATATGTGCAATGCACGGTTGTGATGACGTCCTTCGTTTGGAAACTTAGCATCACTAGAGCTCAGGGTGTTATAGGCTGTAATGTTGGCTATTACTGAATCAAATTGGCCAAGAGTTATGTCTTTTGTCACATGTGCCTGCTTCAATACCTTCTGCAGAGCCTCTCTGTGAGCTGGAGAATTCATTAAGAGAGACAATATTGATATCTTTGATGGGGTTTGGTGGAGTTGATCAATAATCTTGTAATCACTTTTCCGAATAATCCTTAAAAATTCTTCATCGTTTCCTTTAGTATCTGGTACCTCTTTTTCTCTTATCGCAGAGGGGGTAACCTCTTTTGGAGTGACTACTGTCATCTTTGGTTGGTAGATTCAACCACTACGAGTCATTTTGCTTGTACCTGCAATGTTTGTCACGTCCACTTGATCGTCTTTTACTGTCTCCTTCTGACTAACCTTCCCAGACCCTCGGTCTATCACAGTCATGTCATACTTCCAGGGAACAACCTTTGTACTTTCAAAAGGGAACGGTCTTGATTTCTGAATGATAACCGGTCAAGGTTGATTGATAGCTGACTTGTTGAAAACGGGCTTCACACCTTTGTTGGTCATTCTGAACACCGAAACTTTCTCACCTTTCTTCGGTAAATTAAAAACAGGCTCAATTACTGAAACTTCTTCTTTCCTCACCTTACTACACACTTGTAACATTCCTTCATCAATCAATCTTTGTATACCTCTTCGTATCTCATCACACCCTCTAGAGTCACTAGAACACTTTTCACAATCATTATGGGTATCCTTTACAAATCCTGCCTTCAGTAGCTTCTCATGAAGCAACCTCAACGGGGTTCTAATATCTGACACATCTTGGACCATTCTTTCATCTAACACTTCTTCTACTGCATTGACCCCTCCATGGTTCGACAATGGATTACTTTTGACATTTGGGGGTACATCATCAAAAGACAAGATCTTCTTTTCCATCAACTCCATGACAAGATGTTTTAAGGCAAGACAGCCTTCTAAATCATGACCGGCAACACCCTCGTGAAAGGCATAATACGCATTTGGATTATAGTGAGGAGATGTAGTGTCTGGATTTAATGGTCGTGTCGTTACCAATCCCTAGCGCACTAAGAAGGGGTACAACTCGATGTAAGTCATCGGTATCTAAGGAAGTGGTGGTTTTGTTGTTGGTCTCCGATTCTGATAGTTCTGTTTGGGTGCCTGAGCTCTAGGCTGATGATGTTGCTGATAGGGCGGAGCGTTGGGCGCTCGTTGATACCCTTGTTGAATTGGCTGATATACAGGTGCTGGCTGCACTATTTGATAACTGGGAACAGGGTGATTGAAAGCCGGAGTTACAGCTGCCACATAAGGTTGTTGGGCATACTGCAAAGGAGACATCGGTCGTTGTTGCTGGGATTGCTGAACATAGCTTGGTAGAGGCTGCGGAACAAAGCCCTGCTGAGTTTATTGAACATAACTCTGCTGATACTGTTGGTAAGGTGGTCTCCAAGTGCGACTCTTGCTTCCCACAGTTACTGCATTTGTCTCCCCTTCCTTCTTTCGATGGAAATTACTGCTGAGTTTCTTGACATTGTTACTACCAGAACTGCCGGAACTGCTAGCTACCTTCCCATTTTTCATTCCTAACTCCACTCTCACCCCCACTGCTATTATATCAGAAAAATTGCCGGTTACACTGCTGATCATCTTTTCATAAAACTGTGGTCTTACTCTATCGACGAACCAATCGGTTAACTCTTTTTCACTCAAAGGAGTTTCTACCTGAGAGGCAGTTTCCCTCCACCTTTGTGCATACTCTTTGAAAGATTCTAAACTCTTTTGTGACATACTCAATAACTATCTTTGATCAGGGGCTAAATCCATGTTGTACTTGTAATGTTTTACAAAAGCATCAGCCAAGTCTTGGAAACTGTGAATACGAGACTGATCCAAACCCAAATACCATTTAGCAGGAGCTCCTTTCAGACTATCTTGGAAACAGTGAATCATTAACTTGTCATCTTCCACATGAGCAGCCATTCTTCGGTAATACATAATCAGATGTGTCCGAGGACAAGTAGCCCCATAATACTGATCAAAATTGGGAACTTTGAATTTCAGTGGAATTACCAATCCAGACACTAGGCACATATCTCTGGCATCAGTACCAAAGATGTCATTTCCTTCCATTGCTCTGACCTTTCTTCTGATAGTCTCTAGACTTTCTTTCAACTTATCATGTCGTCCACTTTCTTCTTCATACCCATCAAGACCTTCGTACACTGGTGGAGGATTATGAAAAACAGGGCGCGCTTGAACCTGAACAGAAGGCTGAGTGTAAGTAGGAAGAGCCTGACGAATTTCTGGCCCCAAAGGAACTGCTTGTTGATTGATTATTAGTGGAGGTACAAAGCCAGGTGTCAACCCATAGGGTGGAACATTTGCAACAATGACTGCCGTTGGGATCGGCTCTGCAGCTATACTAGTGATCTCAGAAACAACAGTGGCTTGAGTGTCCAATTTCGCACAAATGACTTGTAGGGCTTCCATGATCTACCTCATGCCTCCTCGTAGCTCTCCAAGTTCATTATCAACTCTGTTCACATCCAAAATTTGTCCTTCCATTCATAGGCGAGCTTGGGCTCGGGTGTTGTATCGGTGTTGAGGATTCAGTGTGATTCTTTCTGGAGGCAAGACAACAAGATGAGACACAACACAAGAGCATGCACATGCAATGCTTATGAATGCAAAATGAAACAATGCAAAATTAATCATTCAAGGAATCCAACGAAATATTTGCAAAAATTATAACAATGGGGAAATAAGCGAATTCAAAGTCTTCATAGATTAACAACTGAGAGTTTTACAACAATAATTCTGAAACTGAAATACAAGTCTTCAATACAAAATATATGATGAAATGAAACAGAAAAAGGATTTTAGATCTTCTGGTTGGATGGCCCTTCGTCTTCTGGCTTACTTCTCTTTCCACCTTGACGGATCAATTCTTGAAGTTCTTCCTTCTCTTGCATAGCCTTGAAATACTTATCTCTCCAAGTCTTTCCTTCTTTTTCAGCTTTGGCCAAAGCAGCTTTTAATTCTTCTACGAGAGTAGGTTTGGGTGAGTCAGGCTCAAAGCGAGTATAGAACATCTTCAATGCTACTTCTCTTACCCATGATAAGTAAGATTCTGAAACAGCAGTGTCGTGGTAACCTAGGGCAGTTACTCCCCTCGTGTGGACATAACGCCAAGCATACACAATTCGAGCCCTGTAAGCGGGGTTCTTCCCTTCTTCAATGTAAAATCTTCTCAAAAAGTCTGGGTCTGGTTCATCTTCCATGGGGTGCCCCAACTGTCGGCGAGCCAGAATAGGATTATAGTTGATGTAACCATTGACGCTGATAAGCGGTACATTCGGGAAATCTCCACAGCTTTGGATCATGGCAATTCCTCCATACATAGGGTCATACCACTTAATATCTGAGTGCTTGAGCAATAGCAGCTTTTCTGTCCATGAGAGCCCATTTTGCTTATCCCAGATGGCTGGAATTTTTGGCAAGTGCGAAATAAACCACTTGTGCGGGATAACGGTGCAACACTCAATCCGTCCAACTCCATAACGATTCCTACGGTGGATGGTAAAGTACGTGTCAGCCAGCAAGGTAGGTACAAGATTTTTTATCAGGAAAAGGTTGATTGCATTTGCTTCCACAAAATCACTAGCAGTCGAGAACAGAAACAATTCGTAGATTAGTAAAACCAGGATGGCCTCAAATGCTTCAATATTCTTTGACAAGGCATAGCTTTGAGCTTTTTCATACAGGAACATAGCTGGGAATCCATACAACCCTCCCTTAGCAATCATATGAGATCGTACCTCGTCCACCTCTAAATACACGACCTCTGCAACTGCTCTTTCATTAGGGGTCCCTTCTCTTCCAGAAAATGGTCTAGGAGTGACGCCTACTCCCATCAGGGTGGAATATTCTTCCAAAGTTGGTAGCAACTGATAATCTGGAAATGTGAAACAATGATAGGTTGAATCATAGAATTGCACGAGTGCGGATAACATCTCTTTGTACACTTGAACTTCTAGCAAAGATATCATATTCCCATACTTCTCTCTGAATGCCTCGGGGTCTTCTACTAAACTTACCAGTTTCTTCAAGTTCTCCAATCTTGGTCTTTGGAACACAACCTCTGCTTTCTTTCCAGAATCCGTCCTATAATATCTGCAAAACAATCTTTAGTTCCTTGAATGATTAATTAATGAAAATGCAAATGCAAAGGTTTCATGGAACTCAGATCAAAACATCCTTTCAATTCATTGATTTTCAAGATTTGAATTAAAAAATATCTAGTACATTTTACAAAAGTCCTAAATATAAGGCTGACAGTATTCTAAATAAAAGTCTTTTTTTGCTCTGAGCTTCTTGATTTCTTCTTCCATCTGAGTCTTCTCGAGAATGAGTTTGTCCACGACTAGCTTCCATGGAGTTGGCTGAGAGCTGGAAAAAGGTAAGCCTTCCTGTGTCTTCCTCTTTTTATAAGCAATCATTTCTTTGTCCTTCTCCTGTAGTTGTCTATGGAGTTCATCATTCTCTTCCATGGCCACTTGGTACTTTTATTTCCAGGCTACTTCAGTTTGTTGTGATTTCCTCAAAGCAACCTTTAACTTCTCCTCTTCAGACATAAAGATCATTGTGTGTTCCTCCTCTAAAGCCATGGGTTTCTGCTGGGAATAAGGCATCTTTAGCTGAATAGCTCTCTTTCGGACCCATTGGAGATAAGGCTCGAGAGAGATGCAATTAGGTTTCCCTAAGTCTTCTTTTCATTTCTTGTGTATATGTCCCCAAGCTTTTAGAATTTACCCCTTCAATTTTGAATTTCCCTTAAAGAAAATATTCTCCACATGAGCCCTGTTTGGTTTGTCTTTCAAAGGATATCCAAGCTGACGGCGATCGAGAACAGGGTTATAACTGATTCCTCCATTTACACCCAGGAGAGGTACGTTACCAAAGCTTCCACAACTGCCAATGATTCTTATTCCATCGTAACTACGGCTATACCAATCGATATCAGAGTGAGTAAGAGCCATAACCTTCTGAGACCACCGACCTTCCTTCCAAAAAGCATGAGCCTTAGGTAAGTGAGAAATAAACCACTTATATAACAACGGGACACAACAGACAATCATTCCTCCTTTATGCAAATTTCTCAAGCGAACAGAATGATATGCATAAGCTAGTAAAGTTGGCACAAGGTTTTTCTTCAAGAAGATCTTGATGGCATTGAGATCCAGAAAATTATCAAAGCTTGGAAACAAGAAGATTCCATAAATGAGCAAGGAAAGAATAGCTTTGAATGCATCCATACTCAAATGATCAGCATAGTATTGTGCTTTTCCAACCAAGAACTCTGCAGTCAAACCAAAGACTCCTCCCTTAGTAACCATATTTTTCTGAATATCCACCAATCCCAAACGCGTAGCTTTAGCAATTTCTTCCTTCTTAGGGTCCTTCTCCATGATTGGAAAAGGAGAGTCTTCAAGAATAGGTAAACTGATCAAGCAAGAATATTCCTCAAGTGTAGGTACCAGCTGATAATCAGGAAAAGTGAAACAATGATAGAGTGGGTCATAAAACTGGAGGAGTGTGGAGAGAAGTCCCAGATCCATCTTCCTTTTTACCCTCAACAATGACAATAAGTTCCCATACCTGCTCTTGAATCCTTCTAGATCTGTTATCAAAGTGCTCAACCTTTCTATGTCATCCAAGTTAGGACTTTTGTAAGTGTACTTCATGGTTTTCTTTTTTCCACTGTCCATGATGATCCTATTGTTTACAAACAAGAGATCTGAGTTCAATGAAACCATTATGATATGATGTTCATGAATGCATGAATGCACAAACACAGGTAAGCACAGATTCACATATACACATGGGTAAACAGATAAAGGTTCTGGTTTGGAGAACATGAGTATGGAGCCAGGGTCTACCCATCCCAAAGGTATATACTAAGGTTTTCAAAACTGTAGAACAAGGTTCTAAAAGGTTCCCAGAGTCCTCGACCCATCTTTCAGATATTATCAATTTCCCAAATACTTGGTGGTCGATAATATTCTCAAGAGAGTCTCGTCCAAGTGTAGTATCGCGTATCAACTACTTTGGAATTACTTCCTTATAGTCATCGCACTACATCCTAAAAAGGCCATAGTGGGGAAAAGGTAATCTAAAGGTCCTTAGTATCACGAGCTCCCATGTAGAAAGTGGCATTTTTTTCACGAATACTCGATCAACAATACTAACTCTCAGAAGGGCCTCTACTGAGTGGTGGTTTTCTCAAGTCAACTTGGTCGGGAATCAACTCCCTATAAGTCTTCTTGAATATACCACCATCCTATCATAAGTAAGCTCAAACACGGGTATAGTGTTGTCTTACCATTCAAAATTCCCAAGAACCAACAGAGCACATATGTACATATTTACAAGTATTGACAAATAAGCAAGTATTCAAACAAGATAGGCTAAACCCTCAAAGCAATAAAATGTCCCCAGTGAAGTAGCCATTTCTGTTGCGGTGAAAATTGGATATCAAGCTATTAATTAACTTGAATCTTAATTCTTTTACAACCGAACTTTATTTTATCCAAAGGAAAGGTCTAAAGAAAGAAAAACCTTTTTCGCGATGTAACAACAACGCTTAAGAGATTCGGGGATCGGGGGTTGGTTAAACCTAGGGAAGGTGTTAGCACCCTAAGCATCTGTAGTACTCTACAGGAACCTTTTGTTTGATTGCTTGCTAAGTTTGTGATATGTACTATGGATTTGGGAAAAGATATGAGTTGAAACCTAAAGTTATAGGATCAGAGCAATCGTAGTTCTCCTCTCAAGGGATAAAGAACACTTGATTATGATCAAGGTTCAAGGGGGAACAAACATGACAATGTTTTTGTGGCGTTTTACAAAACTCCCTAATCTAAGTTGTAATATTCAAAAGGGGAAGTAAGAAATCATGACGATGATTCTTACACAGAGTTGACAAACTCTTTCCTAGGGTTCTAGTTGAAGAACACTCTTAGTACAAGTGGGTTTCTTAGACTTGAAGAAAAGTCTAATGGCTTCTAATCTAGGGTTAAAGTGACTTAACAAAGTCAATAGAGGGATAAGAGATGTATCCATGACATGAGGGTCAAATGGACAGACTTTTCCTTTGGAAGTAGACAGGGGAGGTAACAGGATGAGAGCTAACAAGTTTCATCACTTGGGGAAATAATAAAAAGGAAAAGCAACAACATAATAATGATGCATCCATGGTGAAAACCATTAAATAAGCATATGAAATTGATAAGAGTGGAAATGCATTGATGACAGTCAAAGCAGGTAAGCAGAACAGGAAGTGTGACGACAAATCAAGTTCAAATAAATTCAACAGATAAAGTAACGTGGACATGGTAGCAACCAAAAATGAAACTTTAAACATGTTAGCAAACACTTAAGGATGAGAATGCAAACAAACATCACAAAAAAATCACAAGTACATTAAGAGAAAATTCATCTGCATCTGTCAAAACGATCACAGAAAGTACATAACTTGCACACAATCAAAAGAGATGAAAATTTTGTCAAACATGGAAATAAAAAATATGACATGAAAGTACACATCAACATGAACACAATGAAAAAAGAACGGGTGAAAAACGATTAAAATTGAGAGAGATATAATTTTTCAAAGTTTGGTAAAAAATTACAAAATTTAATAAAAGAGTTGCCCTCCTCAGGGGTCGAACTCATGCGTGCAGGGTACAAGGCGTGTTTGGCATAAGGGGCTTACCACTGGGGTGGCTATACATCCGTTTGTAAAAGCCACCCCTTTAATTAATAAGGGTATCTACTTTGAATTTCTGGGCCAAACATAACACATAAAAGGTGATTTACGTTTTCTACTGTAACTTTCTCATTTTTCAACCAAACGCAACAAAATTGAAAGGCAGCTATGTCAAACTGATAAAACTAAATTGAAAGGCAGCTATGGTTATCATCAAAACAAACCTATCTTGACACAGCCTATAACTAGCCAAAAGCTAAAAATGAGCTTCAATTGTGAATCACAAATCAGGACAGCCCTTACATATGATTCTCCACAACAGCTAATCAGCAAAACTTTAAAAACAACCTACAAACTAAATCCTAAAGGGCTACTTCTTCAGTCAAAGATACTAGACCAAACACCAAGAAAAAGGCATCTCAAGGTCTAGGCTAAGTAAACAACAACAGGTGCATTCAAGTCAAAGCTACACTGGTCCAAAATATGGACATCTCATTAATACTGCAACTTGGTTTAAACCAGACAACCTACTAATTCCAAGCAAGCTTTGAACAATCAAATCAACTTAGCAGATGCAAACCAAGGCCAGCCTCACCATTCACCAAATCAGAGCTGACTAGCTTTTCAAGAAGGAAAGCTTTAATTACACATTTGCAAATCAAAGTCTCATAACAACATTGGTTCCACAGTAACAATGCCAGTAACAGTCAAGGCATTTGATCAGCAATAAAAGAAGGTCCTCCTACGATCGATCGGTGATTACCGAGTCGCCTGTTGACATTCTGGGCCTCCTGAGACTTTGAAACTTCTTGGATGAAATTTATCAAGCTATATGAACTTCATGAATCACAATCCCACCATTTAAACATCTTCCAACATCAAAGTCAAACTACGGTTGACTTTTACTGGTCCAAAACCCTAATCGGGTGCTCTGAAATGCACTGCTCTGAATTCTGGGGTAACAACCTCACATTGGCTTCTCAATTGATATTATATAATACCCTTGACCTTGTTTCCTATTTGAATGAGCCCAAAACTTTGAATAATCAGAAACCCTGAAGTTTCGATTTTGACTGCACGAAACCCTGATTCATCTGCAATTTGACAAAGACAGACTTGCACTGGGTTAAGGTTAGAAAATTCATGAGTATGCTCCTAAAATGATAATGAGAATCTAAGGGGTCAAAATTTGGGGTGCAACAAAGATGATAAGTTGATGATTCATTGTTTCCAAGATAGTTTGAAATGAGCTCCTGCTAAATGGTATTTGGGTCTGGATCAGTCTCGTATTCACAGTTTCCAAGACTTAGCTGATGCTTTCATAAAACATTACAAGTACAACACGGATTTGGCCCCTGATAAAAGACAGTTACTGAGTATGTCGCAAAAGAGTTCAGAATTCTTCAAAGAATATGCACAACGGTGGAGGGAAACTGCCTCTCAGGTAGAACCTCCTTTGAGTGAAAAAGAGTTGACAGATTGGTTCGTCGATACGGTAAGACCAGAGTTTTATGAGAAGATGATCAGTAGTGTAACTGCAAGTTTCTCTGATATAGTAGAAGTGGGGGTGAGAATGGAGTTAGGAATGAAGAATGGAAAGGTGGCTAGTGATTCCAGTAGTTCTAGCAATAGCAATGTCAAGAAGTTTGGTGGTAGTTTTCATAAAAAGAAGGAAGGAGAGACAAATGCAATAGCAGTGGGAAGAAAGAATCGTACTTGGAGACAGCCTTACCAACATTATCAGCAACCTCAGCAAGGCTTCGTTCATCAGCCTCAACCAAGTCATGTTCATCAATCTCAGCAACAACGACCAATGTATCCGTTGCAGTATGCCCAACAACCATATGTGGCAGCTGTAACACCAACTTTCAATCATCCTACTCCCAGTTATCAGGCAGTGCAGCCAGCACCTGTATATCAGCCAGTTCAACAAAGGTATCAACGAGCGCCCAACGCTCCACCCTATCAGCAACATCATCAACCTAAAGCTCAGGCACCCAGACAGAACTACCAGAATCGGAGACCAACAACAAAACCTCCACTTCCTCAGATACCGATGACTTAGACAGAGTTGTACCCCTCCTTGGTGCAGCAAGGGTTGGTAACAACGCGACCGCTAAATCCATACACTACATCTCCTCACTATAATCCAAATGCTCATTGTGCCTTTAATGAAGGTGCTATCGATCATGATTTAGAAGGTTGTCTTGCCTTAAAACATCTTGTTAGGGAGTTAATAGAAAAGAAGATCTTGTCTTTTGATGATGTACCCTCTAATGTTAAAAGTAATCCATTACCGAATCATGGAGGAGTTAATGCTGTAGAAGAAGTTTCAGATGAAAGGATAGTCCGTGATGTGTTAGAGATCAAGACTCCGTTAAGGTTACTTCACGAGAAGCTGCTGAAAGCAGGATTGATAGAAGGTACCCATAATGATTGTGAAGAATGTTCTATTGATTCTGAAGGGTGTGATGTGGTACGAGGGGATATACAAATATTGATTGATGATGGAGTATTGCAAGTGTGTAGCAAGATGAGGAAATAAGAAGTTTCGATAATTGAGCCCATTTTTAATCTACCAAAGAAAAGTGAGAAAGTTTCGGTGTTCAATATGACCAACAAGAATGTGAAGCCTATTTTCAGCAAATCTGCTATTCATCAACCTCGACCGGTTATTATTCAGAAACCAAGACCATTTCCTTTTGAAAGCACAAAGGCCGTTCCATGAAAATATGACATGACTGTGATAGACCAAGGATCCGAGAAGATTAGTCAGAAGGAGGAGGTAAAAGATGACCAGGTTGACGTAACCAATATTGCAGGTACAAGCAAGATGACCCGTAGTGGTCGAATCTATCAACTAAAGATAACAGTAGTCACTCCAAAAGAGGTTACTCCTGCTGCGACAAAAGAAAAAGAGGTACCAAGTACTGAAGGAGATGATGAGGAATTCTTAAGGATTATTCGGAAAAGTGATTATAGGGTTATTGATCAGCTTCATCAAACCCCATCGAAGATATCAATCTTGTCTCTCTTGATGAATTCTTCAGCCCATAGAGAAGCCCTGCAAAAAGTATTGAGGCAGGCACATGTGATAAAAGATATAACTCTCAGCCAATTTGATTCAGTGATAGCCAACATTACGGCATGTAACACACTGAGTTTTAGTGATGCAGAGTTACCAAAGGAAGGACGTAATCACAACCATGCATTGCACATATCTGTCAGGTGCCAAGAAGACACAATGGCACGAGTTTTAGTCGACACTGGATCCTCATTGAATGTATTGCCCGTAAGGTCGCTCGCAAGGTTAGCATATGCAGGGGCAGAGATGAAGCCGACGTCGTTGTTTGTAAAGGCTTTTGACGTTTCAAGAAGAACGGTTGTTGGAGAGGTAGAATTGCCAATCATGATAGGACCTCATGTGTTCGATATTACATTCCAGGTCATGGACATTAACCCGGCCTATAGTTGTTTGTTGGGACGATCTTGGATTCACGCAGCTGGGGCAGTGACTTCCACGTTGCATCAAAGAATGAAATTTGTTGTAAATGACAAGCTGGTAATTGTTCACGGTGAAGAGAACCTAATGGTGAGCAATCTGTCATCATTCAGGTATATTGAGGCAGATGAAGGCGCATTGGAAACTTCATTTCAGGCACTTGAGTTAGCTAACACAGTGATAATAGAAGATACAGTGGCAAGGAGTGGTCCATCTTTTGCGTCCGCTCAAAGCATCAAGTCTACATTATAAGAAGGTACTCCTGCAGGATGGGGAGAGGTCATTGAAGTGAAGGCGAGACTGGGTCGCCAAGGGTTGGGTTATAAACCAACTCATATCGAAACATCAACACACACCGAAGGACGTCCGAAGACTATCCAATAGGTGTTCATCAGTGGAGGATTCCAAGTCAACGCTGTGGGAGAAGAATTTGAAGAAGAAGATATTGAACATTTGGTGTATCATTGTGAAGCCGCTTTAGGAAATTGGGAGGCTATTGAGATTCCCATGGTCTTTCCTATGTCGAAGTAATTTGTTTGTTTTTCTTTAACTTGTTGTTGCTTTTTTTTAAACCTCCATAGCCGTGCCCAAGGCTATAGGATGCATTTTGTAAGGGCCCCGTGCTTTCATGAATATTATGATTAATGAATTGTTTTATTAAATCCTTTTGTTGTTGTTCCCTTATTTTCTTTTGTTTCCATAATTAAAAAGAAGATGGCAATTTTTAAAAAAAATCATCAAAACAGTTTTCTTGATTGCTGCATTTGTCCTTGTGTCTTTTAATAAATTAAGCCATTCCAACATGCAGTGATACCCCAAAACCCGTTGAATCCATTGACTTTGCTTTCCCTTCTGACTTTGACTCGCCAATTTACCAAGCCGAAGATGAGGACGAAGATTTTGAGATCCCTGATGAACTGGCAAAAATGGCATGTTATGAGCACCCAGAGTTTCAACCTCACAAGGAGCAGGTGGATGTTATTAATCTTGGCACCGAAGAAGACAAGAAAGAGGTCAAGATTGGGGCAACACTTGGGGAAGAAGTCAAGCAGCAGTTGGTAGAGCTTTTAAAAGAATATGTGGATGTATTTGCTTGGTCATATCAGGATATGCCAGGTTTGGACACCGATATAGTGGTCCACAAGTTACCGCTCCGACCGGAATGCATGCCAGTCAAACAAAAACTCCGAAGAACTAGACCTGACATGGCTCTCAAGATTTAAGACGAAGTAAAAAAGCAGATTGATGCATGTTTCTTGGCAGTATCCAAATACCCTGAATGGGTAGCTAATATTGTACCTGTGCCGAAAAAAGATGGGAAGGTCAGAATGTGTGTGGATTATAGAGACCTGAACAAGGCCAGTCCGAAAGATGATTTCCCTTTGCCGCATATTGATACATTGGTGGATAATACGGCTCGCTTTGCAGTTTTCTCGTTTATGGATGGTTTCTCCGGATATAACCAAATCAAGATGGATCTAGATGATATGGAAAAAACCACTTTCATTACTCCTTGGGGAACTTACTATTACAAAGTCATGCCGTTCGGTTTGAAGAACGCTGGTGCCACTTATCAAAGAGCCATGGTGACCTTATTTCATGACATGATGCACAAAGAGATAGAAGTGTATGTTGATGATATGATCGCCAAATCTCAGAGTGAAGAGGATCGTTTAAACCATTTGTTGAAATTGTTTGAGAGACTCAGAAAATATCAGTTGAGGCTGAACCCATCCAAATGTACTTTTAGGGTAAGATTTGGGAAGATACTCGGTTTCATTGTTAGCCACCGAGGGATTGAGGTAGATCCAGACAAAGTTCGGGCCATTCAAGATATGCCGGCTCCGCAAACTGAGAAACAAGTAAGAGGTTTCCTTGGAAGATTGAACTACATATCCAGATTTATTTCCAATATGACTCCCACTTGTGAGCCCATTTTTAAGTTTTTACGAAAGGATCAAGCGATTGTTTGGAATTCAGATTGCCAGCAAGCATTTGATAAGATTAAGGGCTATCTTCAAGAGCCTCCGATCTTGATACCTCTTGTTCCTAGAAGGCCTCTTTTCATGTATTTGACAGTACTCGAGAATTCAATGGGTTGTATGTTAGGTCAGCAGGATGAGTCCGGACGAAAGGAACATGCCATCTATTATTTGAGCAAGAAATTCACCGACTGTGAGAGCCGATATTCACTTTTAGAGAAAACTTGTTGTGCTTTGGCATTGGCTGCCAGACGTTTGAGGCAGTACATGATTTGTCATACTACTTTATTGATTTCAAAAATGGACCCGATAAAGTATATCTCTGAGAAGCCCGCACAAACAGGAAGGCTCGCCCGATGGCAAATGTTGTTATCAGAATATGACATCCAGTATGTGACCCAGAAGTCGATCAAGGGCAGTGTGTTATCAGATTATCTTGTAGATCAACCAGTTGAGGATTACGAGTCTCTCAAATTTGATTTCCCAGACGAAGACATTATGTTGGTAAAAGATTGTGAAGAACCAGGTCTTTATGAAGGTCCTGAGCCGGGTCTTTGGTGGAAAATGATGTTTGATGGTTCCTCAAATTACAGTGGGCATGCATAGGAGTCGTTCTGATGAATCCCGAAGGTGGTTACACTCCGTTTACAGCAAGGTTAGACTTTGAATGTACAAACAACATTGTCGAATATGAAGCATGTATTCTTGGCCTTGAAGCAGCTATTGACCTTAGAATCAAACTTCTCGAAGTAAGTGGAGATTCAGCTCTGGTTATTTATCAAGTTACAGGTGAGTGGGAGATCAAACATGAGAATTTGATCCCTTACAGAGCCTATATCATTGAAATGATTGAATATTTTGACGAGATCACCTTCAAGCATGTTCCGAGATCTGAAAATCATATTGCTGATGCCCTAGCCATGTTAGCCTCAATGTGGAAAGTCAGGTACCTCAATGATGCTACTCTCATCCGAATTGAACGCAAGAATGATCCAGCCTACTGTCAGATGGTCGAAGAATAAGTCGATCACAAGCCATGGTTTCATGACATAAAGAATTACCTGTTAAAGCAAGAGTATCCGGTCGATGCTACATCACATGATAAGAAAACCTTGAGAAGATTGGCCTCTAAGTTCTTTCTCAGCAATGGTGTACTCTATAAAAGAAATCATGACATGGTCCTGCTTAGATGTGTCGACAAACGAGAAGCAGAATTGTTAATGCAAGATATTCATGAAGGAACATTTGGCACTCACGCCAATGGATATGCCATGTCCAAGAAGATTTTGAGGGCTGGGTATTACTGGTTGACTTTGGAAGCTGACTGTATTCAATATGCCAGGAAATGTCACAAATGCCAAATTTATGCAGATAAGATGCATGTGCCTCTGACGTTGTTAAATGTGTTGACATCACCTTGGTCGTTCTCTATGTGGGGCATTGATATGATTGGGGAAATCGAGCCAAAGGCTTCTAATGGACACCGATTCATTCTGGTCGCTATTGACTACTTCACAAAGTGGGTTGAAGCCGCATCCTACGCCAATGTTACTCGACAAGTGGTGGCCCGTTTTATCAAAAAGGAGATTATCTGTCGGTACGGAATCCCAAACCGAATCATAACAGATAACGATACCAATCTGAATAACAAGATCATGAAAGAGTTGTGTGATGACTTCAAAATTGAACATCATAATTCCTCTCCTTATCGTCCCAAGATGAATGGAGCTGTCGAAGCTGCGAATAAGAACATCAAAAGGATTTTGCAAAAGATGGTGAAAACCTACAAAGATTGGCATGAGATGATGCCATTTGCCTTGCACGGGTATCGAACGTCCGTTCACACTTCAACAGGGGCAAGACCTTTTTCCTTGGTATACGGGATGGATGCAGTACTTCCTATTGAGGTTGAGATACCTTCCTTAAGAGTCATAATGGAAACCAAACTTGAAGAAGCTGAATGGGTGAGGGAAAGATTTGACCAGTTGAACCTTCTTGATGAAAAGCGCATGATTGTGGTATGTCACGAGCAGTTATATCAGAAAAGGATCAAGAGAGCTTTTGACAAAAAGGTTCGTATCCGAGAATTCCGAGAAGGAGAGCTTGTACTTAAAAGGATTTTTCCAGTTTACAAAGATGCACGGGGAAAATGGATGCCCAACTATGATGGTCCATTTGTTGTAAAAACAGTCTTCTCAGGAGGATCGTTAATTCTCACCACAATGGACGGGGAAGAGCTTGCACACCCGGTGAATTCTGATGCAATACAAAAATATTACGCCTAAAAAACCCGATGAGTCGGAAACCCACAAGGGCGGCTTATGCAATAATGGGTATCCCGCTGGATCATAACCTATGAAGGAGGTCCAGGCAAAAGTTAGGGATGAAATAAAAAAGAGATGATGAGCTCGCTAAGTTGAAAACCCGAAAGGGCGGCTTAGGCAAAAAAGAGCGTCCCGGTAGATTGAAAACCTAAAAGGGCAATCCAGGCAAAAGTTAGGGACAAAGGCGTTTCACTGCATCAGATGGGTTTTTACCTCCGCAGAAGATTTTACAAGGAAGTACATTTCAACCACTCTTGTCAGAAGCAAGGTTTTGGAAAGTTTTAGCCATTATAGGTAGAATTGTTAGTGGATTCAATGTAACCTTTTTCTTTTTATGTTGCCATTTTCAATTGTAAAAGTTCCATGGAGTTCTATCATTGACAAACTTCCATTCTTAAATAAAATCAGTTTGGACCATTCTATTGCAATTTACCATTTTCCTTATTTTCTTTGCAAAACATCGTTTATTGATCAATGATAATTTTTGAAAGTACCAGGTTCGAATTTAAAAAATAAAATAAAATAAAATAAAAATAACTTTTGAAGACTAACAAAACATAAAATACTTTGGGCTTACGGAAAGACTCGGTGAAGATCATACCTCTCGAAAATTTTAAAGTGGCAGAAACTTTGACATGTAGTCTCGATACATCTCCCAGTGAATGTCAGTTGAGTTGATTTGTTAGGTTGCTCATTCAGTCGTGTGTAGTCACCAAGATTGAAGACCCTCTCCCCAGGTTTCTTTATGAGACGAGTTCTTGTGATGGTAGCCTCATCCCCAGTAGAAGAATTCAGAACGTCCATTCAGAGTTACGTTGTCAATCCTGGCCAGTATCTCCGAAGTTTTTCTCCAAGCAGAGTGGGTTTATTTCCCAAAAGTCTACAGACACCTTTGTTTTGTGGATTCAGTGTGGTTCATTGCGTCCCCAGTGAGATAGATGTGTTTATCTATCTTCCCCTTTGAGTCTCCAGATTCTTCTGATTCTCATCAGAGTCAACTCCTGCATGCCATTAATCATTGGCATCATGGCATATCATGTGCATTTGTCCGGCCTCTTTTTGACCTTTGATTGTTACCTTTTGTCTTGATTGTTTCCTGGTTGTTACCAGTGGTCTTGTTTGTTGTTCTGTGGGCATTCTCTGTCCTTTTGAGGTGTTGGTCGTCACCAATTTTCTCTACCTCAGTTGTTACTAAGTTTGTGTGTGGTTATAGGTCGTTACCTGTATCCCACCTATTCCTGGTTCTAACCAGTACCTTTGGATGTCCTGTTGTTACTGGTCTCGTCTGCCTGGTCGTCACCAGTTTCACACCTTAAAGTCTAGTCGTTACTAGCACCCCCCATATTTTCTGAAAAGTCCAGTAGTAACTGGCACTATTTAAAATCCAATCATTATTGGTATTGAGCCCTGGTCGTCACCATGTCTCTTGAAAGTCCAATGGTAATTGGCATCTCCTGAAAGTCCAGTGGTAACTGGCATTGTTAAAATCCAATCGTTATTGGTATTGTAGCTCTGGTCGTCACCATGTCTCTTGAAAGTCCAATGGTAATTGGCATATCTTGAAAGTCCAGTGGTAACTGGCATTGTTAAAATCCAATCGTTATTGGTATTGTAGCTCTGGTCGTCACCATGTCTCCTGAAAGTCCAATGGTAATTGGCAGCTATTTGGAAAGTCCAATGGTAATTGGCATCTCCTGATATTCCAATGGTAATTGGCATTTCTCTTGAAAGTCCAGTGGTAACTGGCATTGTTTAAAATCCAATATTTATTGGTATCGTTGCTTTGGTCGTCAGCATAGTTTTGAAAAGTCCAGTGGTTACTGGCTCTGCTTGAAGTTAATCGTTATTAATACCGAGGGGTGGTTGTTACCAATTTCCCCAGCCGAAATCCTGTATTGTATCAACGCAATGCGGAGCTCCCATTTTGTTTGGTCGTCACCATCACCCCTTGTAAGTCTAGTAGAAGCTAGCACCCTTTGATTGTTGTTTGTTTTGGTCGTCACCAGTATCCCCAGTAAAGCATTGCTTTTCCATTCGAGTCTCGGAGATCTAGTCGCTACTAGCATCCCCGGTGCGTCTGGTCTTGTTTCTGTTCTTTTCCTGAAGATCCCATTCGAACTCTTCGCTATAGGAGATTCCTCAGCTGTTTATCCCCAGTGAGGTCTGCGTCTCTTTTATTTTTTTCCCCCAGCGGAGTGTCACCTCCTTTTCCCTAATGAAGTTTTGTTTTCCCCATTGAACTTGGCGTCCCCTGTGTGAAAGATTCCCCTGAGCAGCGTCCTTAGTCATGTTTGAACTATCTCGTTTACTTCGCTTGGAATCTTTCCCCAGTATGTTGAGTCCCCATGAGTAGTTACTCGTCGTATTGCCGTTTTTTTATCTTTGCTCACGTGTCTGCATCTGTCTTGCATTCAAACATCATAAAGCATCATCTAGATTCATAGCATATCCGCATTAGTCCTTTCTCATACCATTGGATCTATGGGACAAAATTTTTGGTTCGCTATATTTAAATACATTTCACTACGATTTCGCGAGGATTGTCATCTTTCGCCGCCATCTAGTGAAAGATATTTAAATAGGGGCAACTGTCATACCCCAAATTCTGACCCCTTAGATCTTCATCATCATTTTAGGAGCATGTTCACATGTTTATCTAACCTTAACCCTTTTTAAGTGGTCTTTGTCAAGTTACAGGAGAATCAGGGTTTTGTACAGCCGAAATCGAGGTTTCGAGGGTTGACCGGTCAATGTTTTGGATTGGTTTTATTTGAGATTGGGTCTCCACATCATCAAGAGTATTCCATTGGATCAAGCATGAATCCAATTTGAGGTTGTCACCCAGGAATCAAAAGCAGTGAAATTCAGGATACCCGATTAGGGTTTTCGAGTAGGAAAAGTCAATTGTGGTTTGAATTTTGATTTAAAAGGTGTTACAATGGTGGGATTATGGTCCATAGTGTTCATATGGCTTGGTAAAGTCCATCCAAGAAGTTTAAAAACCTCAAGAGGTCCAGAGCATCAACAGTCGACTCGGTAGTCACCGATCGATCGTTCGGTTGACCGAAACGTCAACTCTTCAACAATAAGGAATCTGACCTCAAGATGTGAATCAAAAGTGTTCCTAATGAAATATTGCATCTACCCATAAAATTCATGACAATTGGATCAAGGGTTGAGGAGTAATTGTAAAAGTCGGGAATTAGGGTTTCGAAAGGGGCAAGACCATAACTCCTTAACCACACATCCAAATGAAGTGGTTCAAAGCTCATTGAAAATCTCTTGACAAATCCTACAAAATCCTCAAAGTGGTCCGTGATCAGAAAATGCATAGATTTGGAGTTATGATCAAATTCATTTCAAGAAGGGAAAATGACTTAGAGAAATTTCACTTTTAAGCTTGTTTTTTTAGCAACTTTGAGAGGCTTTTTGGCCAAGTTCCTTTGAGAATTTGAAACTTATGAAAACATGAATGTTTTATAGATATTTGAGGGCTTTCTAAAGAGTACTAGAACATCTCAATGGCATTTGTGAGCTGAGAGCTATGGATTAGTGAAGTTGGGACTGTCACACTTAAAACACAAAATTCTGGTATTGGGATTTTCATCAAGATGGACCATTCTCAGCCCTTAGATCTTGTTATTTCTAATATTGGGATTTTTTGAAATGTAGAAGTGTGGAAATTATGCAGAGAAATGAAATTTGAAGCCTGGCAAGTTGGCTTGCAAGTTGCAAATGCAACTTGCATTATAATATTCAAAATGCAAAAAGGTGGAAAGTAAAAATTTGCAACCAGCCATATTCCTACTCTCCCTAGCCTCACTTTAGCCACTTTAAATTCATAATTACACTTGAATTCAGATCACTTTGAAGCCAAGGAGTACCTTTTGGAAGATTTGATCCAAATTGCCAAACTTTTCCCTCTTAGGAAGGAAACCTCCAATCTGTCCTTTCCCTCTCATTTCCCTATAAATAGAGGCTTTCTCTACCTCATACCACACACAAAAGCCTCTCTAAAAACCAGAGTAATCACAAACTCTCTCTCTTTCCCTCCTTACTCCAATTTCACAAAATCTCAAAATCACAAAAAACACTAAAAAGTTGTCTTGGCAGCCCAGGCCCTAAACTCATTTCCACACATTCAAACTCTCCAAAAACCATCCACACAATCCATAAATATGATATAGAATGTGCTCAAGCCCTCAAACCACTCAAAATCACCATTTTCCACAAAGTCAACTTTCAATCCAAGAATGTTTGACTTCACATACAAAATCTCACAAATCTCCACTTGGACCTGTTTTGAATCTTTCAACACTCCCAACATTTCATGTTTATGATGTTCTAACTATCCAAAAGCTCAAGAACCAGTTGGAATTGAGTTTGCTCCAACTGTCACAACAGTTGCATTTTTCTTCAAAAGGAGGGAAGTTTCAAAGATAGGTGGTACTTGAAGTTCTCTGGTTTTCTTTATTCTATTGCTTGATCAAGAGTGTCTACAAGAGGTATGTAACTTTGAGCTTCATTTCATACATTACATTGCATGATATACAAATTTGAGGCTATGTGTTGAAAGTATGTTCATGCTGCCCCAAATTGCTTTTGGCCAAAAACTTGTGTTCATTGCAATGTTGTTGCTTTTGTTAAAGTACATTACTTATAAATGATGTGTTGATGTTAGTTTGTGCTCAACATTTTGGTTCAACTGATTTTGAAGAAAATGTCCATGGGATAACATTAAGGGTCTTGACCTGAACTTGGTTTTACTTGATTTTTGCCACTGTTTTGCATAGCATTCAATATGTCAAACTTTGTATTGATTGAAATTTACTTGTTTTTTGGGTTTGGGAACACTTATTATCATGTTTATGATGTGTGTGGATGATTTGTATGAGTTGTTTCTACCTATTAAGGTTTTTCATATTCAAAATGCACAACTGCATCACACACACACACACACTCATGCTATATTTGTAGTCACTATACCAGTTCTGGATTTAGTTGGGTTATGGTCAAGTTTGAGTTGTGAAAACATTGTTTAGAGGATTTATGACTTGTATGTGGCACTGGCTTGGTCTGAATATGCTCAAAATCTGTTTTGAACTTCTTCCTGCATTTCATAAATACCAAATTGCAGCCTGCAAACTATGTTTTTCTTCTGTTTGATTTGAACTAATCCACATGCTTAGAATCATTCATTGATATATATATATATATATATATATATATATATATATATATATATATATATATATATATATATATATATATATATATATATATATATATATATATATATATATATATATATATATATATATATATATATATATATATATATATATATATATATATACATGGTTTGTATGCAGTGTGTGTTTGATCTGAATGTGCATAGAACATGACAGTACCATCATTTTTGCCAAAACAACATTCTTGAAAAATATCCAACATGTCAGTTTTTGCTATGTTTGTTATGTAGCTGTTTTGTAAGAGCAATCACCCCTAAGATCATATTTATAATGCGTGTGTGTGAGTGGTAGGGCCTGTTATCACATGACTTGTTTCCTTGTCTTCAAAATGCATTTTCAAACAAAATGAGCCATCACCATATCCGTTTTTGTTTTAAAGAGATTGAGTTTGAATCATTGGCATAGAATTATCTTTCAACATGTGTATAGCTTGTATGCATAATTTGATTGGCCTGAAAATGCATGAAACTTGTTTTGAACTTCCAACTTGCATTTAACATATCATTTCTGCCATGAAGAGGTCCCTTATGATTTCCATTCAGTTTGTAACTCATCTCCATGTTTGTAATCACTTATTTGCATATTTGTAACTTGCTTGAAGTGTTGGCTGGATGTAATTGTGCATAGAGCTTGATTTGAACCTTTTCATGCATTGTATCAAAGTACAAAATGCAGCCTGCTCATCATTTTCTGCCATAGCTTGTTTCAAACCAATCCTTGTGTTTATATTCATTTATTGCCATATATATTATGTGTATGTTTGATTTGTTTGGCTAGATGATGCATAGAACCTGAACTGCATATCCAACTTACATTTCAAAAATACCATGTTGCAGCAAAATCACCATTTTCCATACCATTCTGTTTTAGACCAATTCATGTGCTTAAATTCATTTGCCAACATATTTAAAATGTGTATATGTGATTCACATTCCATAGTTATGCATCAAAACTGATCTAAACATCCAACTGCATCTCATAAATGCCAACTGGTATCTTGAACCTCACCTTGCTTTGCAAACTGTTTGGAACCAAAACTTTTGTTTGAATTCACTAATCCATATGTATGTAGTGTGTGTATGTGACTGGTTTGATTTAAAACTGATTGGAACTTGAGCTTCACTTCAAAATGCATTTCAAAACTCACACATGTACCTTCTATCGTGTTTTTTATTTGAAGCATGATCTCACAACTTTGACACCACCACTGTGTTCCTTGTTAAAGAATACTCAAGTTACACTAAAATTTCATTCAAATCCATGGTGTTTTGATCAAGTTCCAACCCTTCACGCATGTGCCTCTTGCTTGCTCTTTGTTTTGCCCAAAACTATTTGCATGTATCCCATATATATTTATGGGGTGGCTTTACATAATGGATGTATAGCCACCCCAGTGGTAGAAGCCTTGCCATAAAACACGCCTTGTACCCATTGAACCTAGGTTCGATCCCTGAGGATGATCAACCTTTTTATCTTTTTTTTTCATTTTTCACACGCGTGCTTGATCTAGCCAAATGGCGTGGGTTCAGCTCCCACCCCTCGCATTTTCTTTTTTATTTTACTTGTTAATCATGTTTTGTACATTTAATTCATCCAATTTTCAAAAATTCATAACTCTCTCATTTTCATCCTTTTTTGTCCATTCTTTTTGCAATGTATTTGTTTTAAGGTCTACTTTCATGTGATGTAAAAATATTCCAAGTTGCTCTTAATTATGATGCCTTTGGTCTACGTGGAAGTTGTGTATGTTTTGAAGTCGTTACCCTACGTCTTGATTGAGTTTCTTACCATGCTTGTTCATGTTGTTTATTTGCTTATCTTCTCATTTCCTTTATGTTCATCAAAATGTTAGGGTTTTCTTTGGGTTGTCACCATGAATTGTTTTATTTCCTCTGAGATATTATTTTAAGCTTCATCTGTCGTCACATTTCTTGCTTGATTATTTGCTTTGATCGTCATAAATGCATATTTTGTGGGTACATTTGATACCTTTAACATGTTCATTTAATTGTTGTCACCATGCTTATTTTTCTTCATGTTATTTATTTTGTTAAGTAGTTTTCTTTTCCCCAAGTGATGGAACTCTTTAGTTCTCATCCATGTTGCCTCCCCCCTCTCCTTCCAAAGGAAAAGTCTCTCCATTGACCCTTGTGTCATGGGTAGCTCATTCATCCCTCCTTGACTTTGTTAAGTCACCTTAAACTTAGTTTAGGAGCCATTAGACTTTGCTTTGAGTCTAAGAAACCCACCTTTTACTAGGAGTGTTCTTCAACTAGAACCCTAGGATAGAGTTTGTCAACTCTATGTAAGAATCATTGTCATGAATTCTTACTTCCCCTCTTGAGTGTTCAACTTAGATTAGGGAGTTTTGTCAAACTCCACAAAAACATTGTCATGTTTGTTCCCCCTTGAACCTTGATCATAATCAAGTATTCTTCATCCCTTGTGAGGTGAACTACGATTGCTCTGATTCTATTCTAGTTAGGATACGTAGGCAGAGGATGCGATGTCTTTGCGAGCAAACTTAGTGTATATATCTTTAGGTTTTAACTTGTACCTTTTCCCAATCCTTAACAAATACCTAGAGAACATTTAACTAACTTAGCACACAAACAAACAAAAGATTCCTGTAGAGTACTACAGATGCTTAGGGTGCTAACACCTTCCCTAGGTATAACCAACCCCCGATCCCCGAATCTCTTAGCGTTGTTGTTACATGGCGAAAAGGGTTTTTCTTTCTTTAGACCTTTCCTTTGGATAAATTAAAGTTCGGTTGTAAAAGAATTAAGATTCAAGTTAATTTAATAGCTTGATATCCAATTTTCACCGCAACAGGGTCATCTTCCTTACTTTGGGATCGCGATACGCTACCTTCGGTTAATCGACATTTTGGTTGCGGTTAAGATGAGATCCCACTCTTTTGTGTCCCGATTCAATCGACCAACTAACCACTAACCTTTACTTTCTGTCAAATATGCAATTGCTTTAATTTTTTTGTCAAATATTAACTGTTTTAATTTCATTCATCTACATTCTTGTACATATTATATATTCCGTATATTATTATCTTGTAAATATTCAAACACTTGTACATTGTTTTAAAACACTTAATAAACATTCAAACCATTTAAATCCTAATTGGTGGATTGTTTCATATTCTGTATATTATTTGTATCCTTTATATATCTATCTCTGTTTTTCATCTCTTTGCAGGTTCTTAAAAACATCTTCAATAAAGGAATAGAGTTATATTCGTATTGAACTAAAGAGAGGGGATTAAGTGTAGACTTCTTCCCCTCCGAGCGTCGAGATACTCACTGTAGTGTGGGTGATTTCGATACTCGTCTTTCAATACGAAGACGCTTGTATTCTTCGCACTCATCCACATCATTCTCTCCTAAAAAAGCTTGGTCCCGCACCGAGTACATTTTCAAAACACCTTTGAATAAGAGAATGAAGTTCTCCTTGTATTGAATTAAAAAGAGAGGATTAAGTGTAGACTTCTTCCTCTCCGAGTGTCGAGATGCTCACTATAGTGTGGGTGGTTTTGATACTCGTCTTTCAATATGAAGACGCCTCCACCCTCTTTTCATCCTAAAAACCTCGGCCCCGTACCGAGTACATTTTCAAATCTCGGTCCCGTATAGAATACACTTTTCAATAAGAAAATCAAATTCTCTTTGTATTGAATTAAAGAGAGAGGATTGAGTGTAGACTTCTTCCTCTCCGAGTATTGGGATATTCACTGTAGTGTGGGTGGTCTCGATACTCTTCTTTGAATACGAAGACGCGCCTTTATTCACCATCTCTCACTTTCACAACTTCCTTTCGCAACCTTTCTCACCTAAAACCTCGGTCCCGTACCGAGTGCTTTTTCAAACTTTTTTCTTAATAAAACTAGAATGGTCGTGGAGTGGTTAGGCGTAGACCTTCTCCTATCCCGAATGCTTGACGTTTACCGTAGGGTTCTCTGTCGCAAAGCACTTACCATTCAAAACCAAAAATACCTTAAATAAGAGAATGCAGTTCTCTTTGTATTGAATTAAAGAGAGAGGATTGAGTGTAGTCTTCTTCCTCTCCGACTGTCAGGATACTCACAGTAGTGTGTGTGGTCTTTGTACTCGTCTTTCAATACGAAGACGCTACCTTCGCCCCACATTTTTTATAATAAAATCTTTGAGATAAAGAATTGGGTACTACCCGTAGGGGTTACTATCCGAGGACTTATCTTGCCCCTAAAAACAATTCAAAGGAAAGGTCTAAAGAAAGAAAAAACCTTTTGCGCGATGTAACAACAACGCTAAGAGATTCGGGGATCGGGGGTTGGTTATGCATAAGGTAGGTATTTCACATCCTAACATCTGTAGTACTCTACAAGAACCTTTTGTTTGTTTGTATGCTAAGTTTGCTAAATGTTTGCTATGGATTGGGATTGGGTAAAAGGTTAAGGTTAAGACCTAAGGATAGTTTCTAAGTTTGCTCGCAAAGACATCGTGTCCTCTGCCTACGTATCCTTACTAGGATAGAATCAGAGCAATCGTAGTTCACCTCACAAGGGGTGAAGAAGAATTGATTATGATCAAGGTTCAAGGGGGAAACAAACATAACAATGTTTGTATAGAGTTTCACAAAACTTTCTAGATCTAAGTTGAACACTCAAAAGAGGGGAGTAAGTAATCATTACTACGATTCTTATATAGAGTTAACAAACTCTATCCTAGGGTTTTAGTTGAAAAACACTCCTAGTAAAGGTAGGTCTTTTAGACTTAGAGCAAAGTCTAATGGCTTATACTAAGGTTCAAGGGAGGGTAATGAGCTATCCATGACACAAGGGTCAATGGAGAGACTTTTTCTTTGGAAGGAGAGAGGGGAGGCAACTTGGATGAGAACTAAAGAGTTCCATCACTTGGGGAAAGGATACTTAACAAAGTACTAAACATTTAAGCATGATGAATACAAGGAATATGGTCACAACCAAGCAAGCAAACAATGCCACAATCAACAAGGATTAGAATAATACAATTGGTTTCAACCAAGTATGACACATCTTTACAAAGATGAAAGTAACAACTCGAGGGATACATATTAATAAATATGGAAGTAACAATCATGCAAGTAAGTCACAAATTAAGATAAGCATGCTATAAGTTCAAGGTGTATCAAATGTAACAACATTAAGCATTGGTGATAAGCAAGCATGTAAGGAATGTCATGACAGTTTAAGCTCAAAATTTTAGGAAGGAAACAATAAGTTCATGGTAACAACCAATGAGAAACAAAGCCTTAATATGTTAACAAACACAAGGTAATCAATCACACACAAATCTTACAAGATAAACTAAACATAGTTCAAAAGAAGTTCAACAAGATGCAAGGTAACGACCCTAAAAATGAACCAACTTTCAAGTAGGAAAAAGGCAATGTGAATATGAACAATTTGAAATATTCTTCCATTAAATGAAAATAGACAATATTATAAACATTTTGCAAGAAGAATGGGTTGAAAATAATAAAATATGAGCAAGTTATGAATTTTTTTTTTCATGAAGAAAATAGAAATAACAAGTAATAAGGAAAAAAAAAAGAAGTGATCAAGGGAGGAGTTGAACTCATACCCTCATGTTTACCAACACAAAATCCTACCACTCAAGCACTAAACGCGCGCATGTTAAAAGGATAGAAAAGAAGAAGAAAATAATAAACAAGGAAAGAATCACAAATTAACAAAAATGGCCTCACTGAGGCTCGAACCTGGGACACAAGGCATGGTAAGGCATAAGGGGCGCAAGTGACAACCACTGGGGTGGCGATACATCCAAGTATTTAGCCACCCCAAATAAAACATAATGCTTCTTTAGTAACAAAATCTGGGCCAGGCTTCAAGGCAAAATGCAAGGGGCGGATTGGTTTCAAACTGTGCCAAAACTCAACCATTTTAAATGAAATTAAAGCCAAGCATGATTGTTTTTTTATAAGGAAAACAGTGGTATTAAGCAAACTGTGAGATGAAGCTCTCAATTAAAAACACGATGGTAAGATGCAACAATGCTTTTTGAAATGCATAATGAATCTCATAGCATGAATTGAGTAGATTCAGGTTGAACAATCTTTACACACAAACTATAAACATGTCAACAGGTGATTCTACACTTCAAGATCAGTCACAAACTAAACAGAAATAAAAATGGTTCACTAGTTGCAATTGTGGCATGAATGTGAGCAGGATGTCAAAGATGCAGGTGATAGGTTCAGTTTACACACATTACATACTGGCCTTAAGCATGTCAACAAATGTTTCAAGACTCATTGATCAAACAAATATGGTTCAAACAGAGGTTGGTGTAGTGTGTGCAGCTGTGATGATGCAAAAACTGTTTTTATGAAAACAAGCTGATGATGCAAGCTGGTACAGTTTCATGTCATGCAAATAACACACACACATATTTCAATTATGCTAACTGATATTCTCATGCTCAAAACTCCAGTCATACATTATACAAGACAAAATTTGGTATGTTGCAGCTATGAAGTGCAAAAATGGATTTATGCCGCAAGGAAAGATCATGTAATGAACAAAGCAAATTCAGTTTAAGCAAATATCATGCACAAGCTTTGAATATGCTAACTAAGGGTTCTAGGCACATAGATCAAATTGAAACAACTTAACACAAAACTGGGCATGCTGTTGCAAAGGTATAAAACTGTTGAACAAGAAGACAACTAGTAACGCAGCAGTGGGGGGTCATGGCAAAATGAAGTAATTTAGCATCGAATAAGTCCAAAACATGTTAATTAATGGTCATATGCCCCTAGATCAATGAGAAACACCTTAACACAAGAAATGACGTACTGATGGCAAGATGGTTGCAAATAAATCTCCAAACAGTTTCTGATCTTAGCATGACAGAATTTCACATTTAGCTTAGGCAACATGGTTTTCCAATATTGTGATATAATGCCTACCAAGACAAACAATCATGTTTCGTAACTGTTACATAACACTCATGCTGGCAGATTTCATATGAAATGTTCACAGTGATAGCATGGATATTACTTGTTCAAGTCAACAAACATAGGTTAAGCAAGCTAATGCAAAACAGGCAGGCACATAACAGCAGCAAATAAGTTAAAATCTGCATCATAGTGACTACAGGGATCTTAAACAGTGGTTTTCAAACCAAGAATCAGTCAATTCTACCTCAAACATAGCAAACAGCACAACACCTTGACAGGGATTGGATGAAACACAAAATAAGCTAGATATAGCAAACTTT
The DNA here is from genome assembly GCA_963859935.3 of Lathyrus sativus. NCBI lineage: Eukaryota > Viridiplantae > Streptophyta > Magnoliopsida > Fabales > Fabaceae > Lathyrus > Lathyrus sativus. The sequence goes on along the minus strand of OZ012739.1, from coordinate 450,022,688 downwards.
TAATCAATGATGCATACAAAACATGTCAATGCTCATACACCTTATCAATCTAACAGAAACAGCAAAACTGTATTGTCCTAGTGATAATCTCAAAAATTTGACAAACCTAAATGAGCAATCCTAGGCAGAAAAACAAAACAGCTACAAATCAACAAATCCAAGTTCATGTTAAAACTCCTAAGGCTACTCTTGTGGACAGTTTTCTCAAAAACAGTTGGAACAATATATAAAGCACAATCTTGATAGAATATCATCAACACATCACTTTGTGAGCATCATACTTTAACAAAAGCAAGGATGTTGCAACAAAGACAAACTCTTGACAAAGATCAATTTTGGGACAACATGAACATTATTTTCAAAACAGAACTCAATCAATCCCAACAGCTACAAAACATGACATGTGATGTATAATGAGGAGGCTTAGCATTACATACCTCTTGTAGACCTTATTGAGCAACCCTAACAGCAAAGAAACCCATAGATCCTCTATTGGTACCAGTTTTGAAGCTTTCTTCCTCTTGAAGCAATAAGAAACTTTTGGGACAATTTTGAGTAAACAAACTTCCAGTTGGTTTTTAAGCTTTTGGACAGTTAAAACAAGATGGTTATAAGGTGTTGGGGGTATTGAAGTAGTAGGAAAGGCCTCAAGTAGTGATTTGGCTCTCAAAATGCATAAAAGTCAAAATATGGAGGTATGAAGGTTGACTTTTTGATTTATGGAGTTTTTGGTGAATGTGATGATTGAAACAGCCCTAAATAGTTATTTTAAGGTTATGCATATGGTTTTAGTGAGGTTTGAATGGTTGGAATTGGAGTTGGTGTGGAATTTGCACAAAGGCAATTTTGGTGGTTTTAGAAGGTTTCTTTACTTTCAAGCAAAGAGAGGAGGGAGAGGAGAGTTGTTTTTCTCTGGTGTTTAGAGCTGCTCTGGGGTGGTTTGGAAAGTGGGAAGAGCCCTCCTTTTATAGGCCAAGCAAGCTGGGGCAGAATTGTCATTCTTGAATTTGCAAGCTTGCATTGGTGGGAAACCTCAACACTTCAAAAGTGTGTCTGCTGGTTTAAGGTTAATTCCATCAGTTAATATCCTTCCTAACAGTTGTCCTCAAGCTGGCTGTGTCTAGGATAGCTCTGCTGCAGCAAACCCAATGTTCCTTACACCAGGAGCTCTATAACTTTCTAGAAATCCCTCATGGAGCTCTACAACTTTCATGTTTTTGAGATTTTCAAATTCTGAGTGGAACTAGGTTGAAAAACCCCTCCAAGTTGGCTGAAAACATGACTTACAAGGCCAGAAAACTTAGAAAATTTATAAGTGTTTTGCCCTCTTGAAATGATTTTTTCTATAACTCCAATTCTATGCATCTTTTGCTCATGGACCAATTTGGGACTTTTGTAGGACTTGCCAAGAGCTTTCAAATGAGCTTTCAACCAACTCAATTGGATGTGTGGTTAGGGAGTTATGGTCTTGCCCTTTTCAAAACCCTAATTACGGATTTTTGCGATTACTCCCTAACCCTTGATCCAATGGTCATGAAACTTCATGGGTAGGAGTAATATGTCATTAGGAACATTTTTTATTCCCACCTTGAGGTCAAATTCCTTATGGTTGAAGAGTTGACTTTTTGGTCAACCGAACGATCGATCGATGGCTACCGAGTCGACTATTGCTGTTCCCGGTCTTTCGAGGCCTTGAAACTTCTCTAGTAGACTTTACTAAACCATATGAACTCCATGGACCATGATCCCACCATTGGAACACTTTTTAAATCCAAAGTCAAACTACAGTTGACTTTTCCTGCTCGAAAACCCTAATAGGGTATCCTGAACTGCGCTGTTCTTGATCCTTGGGTGACAACCTCAAATTGGATTCATACTTGATCTATTGGAGTATATTTGATGATGTAGAGACTTATTTCATGGAGAACCAATCAAATACATTGACTGATTACACTCTTGAAATCTCGATTCTCGGCTGTATGGAACCCTAATTCCTGTATCTTAACAAAGACCAACTTGAAACATGGTGAGGTTAGATAATCAAATGTGTATGACCCTAAAATGATGATGAAGATATAAGGGGTCAAAATTTAGGGTGCAACAATTAGTGGCATGTGTCTTACTCTGAGAATGATGTGAGTGTTTGAACTTGTTTTGAAGTGTTTAGATGCTTTCTTTGGACTGATCATGGTTGAATGTTTGATTGTGATGATCATGATGTGTTTGCTTCCCCAATCTATTTCTCTCCTCATTTCTTTGATTGTGTTTCAATGATTGACATCATTCTTCTTGAGTTATTTAAGGCATGTGATGTTGTGTATCTTGCTTTGTTTGTCTTTGTGTTCCAACTTCCATTTTGTTGATTTGAGCTTGACTTATGTGTGTCATTGGTGTGTGTCATGTTTGCATATTCATTATTGTTGGTGTGTAAGTTTATTTCATCTCCTTTCATCTTTCATGACTTATTTAATTCTTCCTTTTTACCTTCATTTGTGATTGATTAGTGATGTGTTTACTTGTGCTTGCTCACATGATCCCTTAGGATTCCTAGTCCCTCTGTTTAAGATGGGAGTAGGAGACATTAGGCTTTCAATCCTTTGTATGATAACATTAGGTAGTACCCTTTCATCCTAACTTTAGGACCACTTTTGCATGACAACATTAGGGTTTCTCAATTCCCTTTAGTGTCCTTGTGTCTTCTCTTCTCATCTCAAACTCCTCTAAGACACTTAATAAGGAATGACAAGTGTTGTACGCTACGAGACTTAAGCACATGAGAAATGATAAGTGGGGAGGTTTCTCTTCACTTGTCTAGAGTGTTTAGCGTATGCCTTTTGGCGATATGCGACGCATTCGCTCTTGTGTCATAGTCTTTAGTGCAACATGAGTCTCAAATCAATTCAATCCACTTCTGCTAAAATTCACAAACAAAGTTCAAACCTTTTCATCCTCCGGGATTGTTTTAAACTTAATTTTCAGAAAGAGTATGTTACCTTTCCATTCTACCGCAAACAGGCGTCCCTAACTGCTGGAATTGAAATTTAGCGTTGCTCATAAAAAATACTTCAACAACCTTGTCCTGTAGTTTGCCAAACTACGTTTGCTCTGATTTCTCATACCAGATGAGGATACGTAGGCACAAGACGATGATGTCTTAGTGAGCAACCCATCCTTCCGTAGTTTCCCGAACTACGTTGACTCTGACTTTCTCATTGTACGAGGGAATACGTAGGCATAGGTCGGCGATGTCCTATCGAGTCTCTTCTTTCTTTCAACCCCCATTTAGCAGTAGATTTTTAGATAGTTTTTGCCCATAGATTAGACAACAAGCATGGATCTCGTTGAGTACAACGGACGTGAGGGGTGCTCATACCTTCCCCTTGCGTAACCGACTCCCGAACCCAAGATTTGGTTGCAATGAACTTGTCTTTTCCCATTCTCTTAGGTTTTCTTCGATCGTTTCCTTTCCCTCTCTATGGGATAAATAAAGTTCGGTGGAGAGTCTTTTGTTTGTTTCCACCGGCCCTTTTCACAGTTGCGACAACACCCTTACCTTTTCCCAACCTTGAGACCTTGAGTCTCTGTACTCATGCTTAGGCGTCCCTCCATGGACATCCATCCCTTTCATCCTAGCCTTAGGATCAGGAGTCACCACACTCCATGTAAGTTCCCGCTGAGGAATACTTACTTCACCCTTTTCAATTAAAAACTCTACAACATAGAATCGGAGTCGCCGCACTCCACGTAAACGCTTCCCTATGAACATTTACTTCCCCTTAGAACCTTGACCATAGTCAAGAAGTTCCTCTTCCTCCCTCTGTGAGGGGAAGTACGATTACTCTGATTCCATCCCCTACCTCAGATACGTAGGCACAAGATGCGAGTCTTGGCGAGTAAACATAGGACTAACCCTTTAGGTCCTTCTCTTTACCTTTAACCCTTAGCATTACCTTTAAGCAGATAACCTTAGAAATAGCACATTTTAAACAAGAGGTTCCTGTAGAGTACTATAGAAGTTTAGGATGCTAATACCTTCCTTAAACTTAACCAACCCCGAACTTTAGATCTCTTCCCGCATTGTGTTTACGATGCAAAATAGGTTTTTTCTTTCTTTAACCTTTCCTTCCGATAAATCAAAGACCGATTGTGAATCAAGATGTGGTTCAAATTAATCAATAATTTGATATCTTATTCTCACCACAACATCAGTCCTACGCTCTACCCAAGGTGTAATGACCCAATTTGTGGGGATTTTTTGTTTATTTGCACTTTATCTTAAATAAAGGATGTTTTCGCATTCAAATATTGTGATCTCTAATTTTGTTGTTTTTTTTAATTATATTAAACAGAAAAATGGCAATGTGTTTGTTTGTTGCAACACATAATAAACATAAACATCATCAAACAGGTCTTTTCTATCAGATACCATCAATTCAAATTCAACTATGGCTTTGTATGACTTTGATAATCCTATTTATCAAGTTGAAGAAGAGACTGATGAAGACTGTGAACTATCCGAAGAGTTAGCCAGACTTCTCAAGTAGGAGGAAAGGATCATTATGCCTCATCATAAGGATATTGAAGTCATTAATCTGGGTCAAAAACGACAAGAAAGAGGTCAAAATTGGGGTTGCATTGGAAGACAGTATCAAGAGAAGATTGGTTGAAATGCTCCGTGAATATAAAGATTTCTTCGCTTGGTCTTACCAAGACATGTCTGGGCTGGATACAGATATTGTGGTGCACCGGTTTCCTCTCCAGGAAGAGTGTCCACCAGTCAAGCAGAAGATGAGACGGACAAAACCTGACATGGCAGTCAAGATCAAAGAAGAAGTTCAGAAGTAGTTGAATGTTGTTTTTCTTGTTGTCACGAATTACCCTTCGGGGGTCTCTAATATTGTTCTAGTACCTAAGAAAGATGGAAAGGTCAGGATGTGTATTGTTTATAGAGATTTAAATAGAGAGAGCCAAAATGACGATTTACCGCTCATCCACATTGATGTGTTGGTTGATAACACCGCTCAATATTCCGTATTTTCCTTCATGGATGGCTTCTCTGGGTATAACCAAATCAAGATGGCCCTATTGGACATGGAGAAAACTACTTTCAGTACACCATGGGGGACTTTTTGCTATAAGGTGATTCCCTTTAGATTGATAATGGTTCAAATCTAAATAACAAGATGATGAAGGAACTGTGCCAGAGTTTCAAGATCGAACATCACAATTCTTGTCCATATCATCCAAAGATGAATGGCACTGTTGAGGCAGCTAACAAGAATATCAAGAAGATTGTGCAGAAGATGGTGGTAACCTATAAGGATTGGCACAAGATATTGTCCTTTTCTCTTCATGGATATTTTACTTTGATACGTACATCAACAAGGGTAACTCCTTTCTCACTAGTGTATGGTACGGAAGCAGTCCTACCATTATAAGTTATGATTCCTTTTTTAAGGGTATTATTTGATGTGAAGCTTGACAAAGTTGAATGGGTGCAAACCAGATTGAATCAGTTGAGCCTGATTGACGAGAAGAAATTGGTAGCCATTGCTTTCGGCCGATTGTACCAGAGTAGTATGAAGAAAGCCTTTGATTAGAAAGTGCGTCCTCGATGCTTCCAAACAGGTGATTTGGTGTTGAAAAGGATCCTTCCTCCTCAAACAGATCACAGGGGAAAATGGACTCCCAACTATAAAGGTTCATATGTGGTAAGAAAGGTTTTCTCTGGCGAAGCATTATTACTATCTACCATGGATGGTGAATACTTTTCGTCCCCTTTGAACGCAGATGTGGTTAAAAAAATACTTTGCTTAAAAAAGACCAGCGGGACAAAAGAAAGAAAGTCCATGTAAAAATGGCGCATCTCGGCGAACCATAAAAAGAAAAGGTTCGGGAAAAAATTAGGGATAAAAGAAAAGAATTAACCCGTAAGGTTGAAAACTTGAAAAGGTGACCATGGCAAAAATGGGTATCATGGTGGATTGAAAAACCCAAAAGGGCGATCCAGAAAGACGTTAGGGATTTAAAGGCAAACGACTGCGGTCTGTGTTTGATCTGTGAGCTTATCCGATACGTGATTTTCCTGAAGGAACGAAATCAGTCCAATCAGTCTTTTCAGAAAGGTGAAACATTGGGGAATGTCGAAGACATATGGTCATAGTTTAATCGACACATGGTGGTTGTTTGTTTCCACATTGCCGAAATTTGTGTATATTCCTTTTTCTTTATGTGCAATTACTTCTTTTCAGGAATTGCATCTTAATTGTAATTTGCCTATTTACAGGCATTTTATCAATAAAGTATTCATTTCAGTCAAAGAGCTTTTCATTTCTTGTTTTTACTTTTACTATTTTGTTTGCAAAAACGTTTGATATTTTAGATGAACATTACAGGTGAAAACATGAGGCTTTACAGAGCATAGTGAAAACAGTGGATTTGCTTGAACGATAAGTTTCATGAATGGTAACCTAGGTAGCCATTTCACACATGGGGAATCCTTTATTTCTTGTTTGTTGCAGGATGGTAGGATCCTCTCTATCGCATCGCTGCGAAAAAGGGAGCCGGCAAAGACAGAAGAGTTGCCATCATTCGTAATTTATCCCAAAGAGAGGGAAAGGAAACGATCAGAGAAAACTTACGGAAAAGGGGAAAAGACAGGTCATCGCAACCAAATCTTGGGTTTGGGAGTCGGTTACACAAGGGGAAGGTATGAGCACCCCTCATGTTCGTTGTACTCAACGGGATTCATGCTTGTTGTCTATCTAAAAGGGTGTTAATCTATCAAAAGGCTGGCCCACAGGGACAAAAGAAAAGCAAAGAGACTCGATAGAGCATCGCCACTTTATGCCTACGTATTCCCTCATGCAATGGGAAAGTCAGAGTCAACGTAGTTCGGAAAACTACGGGGGGGGGGGGGGGGGGGGGGGGGGGGGAGGTGGGGAAGGTTGCTCGCCAAGACATCGTCATCTTGTGCCTACGTATCCTCATCTGGTATGAGAAATCAGAGCAAACGTAGTTCGGGCTGACCGACCATAGATTGGTTAAGTGTTTTAACTGAGTAGGGTTAAACCTTCATTCTAGAAGTTAGGGACGACGCCTGTTTGCGGTAGAACCAAGACTTAACACACTCTTTCTGAAAATGATTTACAAACAATCCCGAAGGATAAAAAGGTTTGATGTTTTGTTTTGTGTTTTTTAAACAAGAAGTGAATTGACTTATGTTTGTAACTCATGTTGCACTAAAGACTATGACTTGAGAGCGAATGCATCGCATATCGCTCAAAGGGAATACGCTAAACACTCTAGACAGTATGAGAGGAGGCCCCTCAACTATCATTCCTCAAGTACTTAAGGCTCATAGCGTACACCATTTATTATCCTTTATTAAGTGTCTTAAGAGGTTAAGAGATGAGAAGAGAAGACACAAACTGTAAGGGGAACTGATCAACCCTAATGTTATCATGCAATGTGTTCCTAAAGTTGGGACTGAAAAGGGAGAAGCTATCCTAATGTTATCATACAAAGGATTGAACACCTAATGTGTCTCATACTACCATCCTAAACAGAGGAACTAGGAATCCTAAGGGATCATGGCAAAAACGAAGTAAACACTTAATGAATGAATCACAGATGAAAGGAAGAAAAATAAGAAGTTGAATTAAACAAGTCAGGACAATGAAAATATGAAATGCAAAGATGCAAAGTTGAAAAGAGGACTCAATAATATGAAACTCAAATACAAACAAGTTAACTTACACAAGTCAAGAAAAGTGAGATGAAACCGGAGAAGTAACAACTCCTACAATCATTCAAACATCCATCACTTAAACAAATGCTAATCCCAAAGCAAAGGCAAAGAGCCATGATCAAAGGAATGATGGGAGAAAGAAGATTGGGCAGCAACCATATATAGGGTTATCTCAACCAAACATCTCACATTGATGATGCAAAGAAACAAACAAACAAGTGCAATAGAGTGGCCCCTTATCCAAGACAAACTCAAAGTGTAAGAATAGACACCAAATCATCTTGAATAGGGACCCAACTAAAATGGGGCAGAAGCGAATCAATAAGAAGAAAGCTCAAATTAAGATTGGAAACAAAGCACAATCATGGATCTTGTAGCAGTTGTCATGGCAAGTGAAAGAACCAAAGTTCTATCACAAATTCAACACTTAAAGCCAAGTGGAAATGCATGACTTCCAAGTAACTTGCAAAACAAGTTACACAAATGTATGACCTAAAACCAATGAAACAGAACCTTAATCATCTTATAAACAAGCATCAAGTCTCATAAGGTGCATATGGGATCCATAGAAGTCATCTCCCAAAAGATTTAGGTCAAACTAGTTTGTATGAACACTTCCTAAGATGACTTGACTTGCAAGCTTCATCAAAAATAGGAAAAATGTTCAATAAATCTCAAATAAAAAACACAACCAAGATAGGTCAAGTAACAAACATAACCCAATATCTCATGGATAAAATCATCTCAAGGCATCACCAAATAATTTAATCACTAATGGTGCTCCACCTTATCGAGCATAAATCGAGGGACAACAAAAGACAACTAAAAGTCAAATAAAAAAGGATTAATGACCACTCGACGACAAATCAAGGGTTTTATTGAAAATGAAACCGGCTTGACGAAGAATAAAGGGTTAAGTTGTGAGATACGATACTAGTCCCTGAGGGTGCCCCCAATATCGAAACCACGATGAAATGCGAAAGTGTGTGCGATAGGTTGACGAAAAATGCGTACGAGCACTCGACTTACGGAGGGTGGTTAAAAAATGGATCGATGAAGAATCGAGAATTAGTTTGAAAATAGTTTAATCTACACTAGTCCCTAAGGGTGCTCCTAAAAGATAAACCACAAGTAAAGAAATATGAGTGTGTACATCGAAATGGGAGAAGGATACATATGAGTTACATGGGATTGCACGAAATAAAAGGTCTCATTGTAAGGTAGCCCAAGAGAAAGCCGTGTGTGTGCTAAGTGTCCTAAACTATGCCTTGAGAAAAATCCGGACAAAACTCCAAACTATGGTTTCAGACAAAGTCCAAAAATCTGTTGTTCAGACAAGTAACCAACAGTTCACCAATTTAGGCTTTAATTGTTTCGATAGTTTATTACGTGTTTTGAAAAGAATGTGAACAAGATGTGAACAATAATGAATACGAATATGAACAATTATGAATAATATGACAAGATATATAACAATATAATCAAGATAATATCCATAATAGTATAATCAAGATAAATATTAACAAGTATATGAATAAGATAATATAATCGAGATGTAATGACTGAAATTAAATCAAGGGTATATTTGACTAAAAATAAAGCAATTATATATTGACGGAAAGTAAAGTTAGTGGTTAGTCGGTTTGTGAATTGAATCGGGACAAAATGTAGCACTGAACCGCTGTAGCTTGACTTATGGTGAAATTCGAACTATAGGAGGTTGCACAAATTGATATCCATGCTAAAAACAAGATAAAAAAATGATATTGAGGATCATTCTCCAATTTAATCGTGTCGCACGGACCAAAAGAAAGTGGGATCTCGTCTTAATCATAAACTTGTGTCAATTAATTGAAGGTAGCCTATCACGATCCCAAAGTATAGAAAATGACCCCAATGGTCATTTTCCATAGATTTGATGGTGAGAGCAGGGTTATAATTAATGCCACCCTTCCTCCCAATCAAAGGAACATTGGGGAAATCTCCGAAGCTATGAACAATCTCCATACCCAAAAGGTCTCTGTTAAACATAAAATATTCTCCGACCTTAAACCTATAAGTCTTTCCGGCCAATCAACAGTGTCTGCAATATCAACAAAAGGTCCAGACTTAGGCAGATGTGAAATAAACCATCTGTATAGCAGCGGAGCACAACAGGAGATGTTCTTTCCTAGTCTGTTCTCATTCTTGTAGTGGATTGAATGATAAACATCACCTCAAAGGGTTAGCACAGGATTCTTAGAAGCGAAGATATAGAAGGCATCCAAGTCAACAAAGTCAGTTAAGTTGGGAAACAGGATTATCCCATAGATGCACAAAGCTAGGATAGCGTTGAAGACCACCCAACATCCATCCTTACTGAAACGTTGAGATTTACCCATGAAGAATGGAAGTAGAAAACCAGGAGTTCCAATTCTCCATGCCAAATTACCCTCCAACTCAGAGACATCGAGATGAAGAGCACCAACCAACATGGATAACTCAGGCTCCTTCTCAGAGTGCGCAAAAGGAACTTCTTCCAACACAGGAATTCCTATTAATTGAGCAAACTCTTCCAAAGTTGGCAATAAAACATATCTTGGGAACATGAAGCAACGCAACCGAGGATCAAAAATTACAGTTGTGCATAAATGCCATATGACTCAAACTTGGAGGCCTTACAGTCAAAACTCAGAACCCTCCCATATTCCTTTCTGAAATCTTCCATCACACTATGATCAGCCACATAAATTAGCTTAAGCAGGGGTCCTATCTCTGGTGTCGGGAACTTGTACAACACATTCTTCTTCAAATCAGGCTCCATAACGGCAGTGGATTAGATTACTAGAATCAAGGAGAAAATATACACCTGAAACACAAATACATGTAAATGTTAAAATGCAAATGCAACAGGGGATCAAGATTGTTGTGCTGCTGACTGATATAAGAAACCCACTGTATCAAGGATCAAAAGTTCACACTGACGAGAAAACCAGGTAGGTAGAAGGTCAAATTTTCCTGCATAACCCTCCCCCTCACGGGTATGAAACTAATCTCCGATAAGGTTCGGCATCCTATGCTATCCTCAGTGTCACAGACTTTCGAGAAACGATGATACATTCACCATTTCTGGTTTGGAATCATAGTCAAACAAAGAGGCCTCACTTAGCTAGCTTCCAAATGATTGGTCTCTAGAGTTGACAGCTTCCAGATCTAACACCCCATCCCGACTAATGTACATGATAGGATGTCTTCAAAGAAAACCTCGTCTGAACGCGAATTTCGTGAGGACTAATGCATGTTGAAACATACAGGTCCATCACTACTTTCCTCTCTAATACTATGGATATCCTCAAGCATGGGTTTTGGCTTATCGCTCAATGGAACAGTCCCGCCCAATAGCAAAACAATATGATAATAATGCAGAAAATAAAATGCACATGCAATAAAATACAAATAAAACACAAATATACATATGTACACACCCAAAGATAAGCAAACAAGCATTAGGATTAACTCGCAACAGGATCCACACTTGTTGTCTAATCTACGGGTGAAAAACTATCTAAAAAGGCTGGCTAAACGGGGGTGAACGAAAAGAAGTGAATCGATAGGACATCGCCGCCCTATGCCTATGTATTTCCTCGTGCAATGGGAAAGTCAGAGTCAACATAGTTCGGGAAACTACGGGGGGAGGTTGCTCGTCAAGACATTGTCGTCTTGTGCCTACGTATCCTCATCTCGTATGAGAAATCAAAGCAAACGTAGTTCGGGCTGACACGACCACAGATTGGTTAAGTGTTTTAACTGAGTAGGGTTAAACCTTCGTTCTAGCAGTTAGGGACGATACCTGTTTGCGGTAGAATCAAGACTTAACACACTCTTTCTGAAAATGATTTACAAATAATCCCGAAGGATAAAAAGGTTTGATGTTTTGTTTTGTGTTTTTTAAACAAGAAGTGAATTGAGTTAAGTATGTAACTCATGTTGCACTAAAGATTATGACTTGAGAGAGAATGTGTCGCATATCTCCCAAAGGGCATACGCTAAACACTCTAGACAGTATGGGAGGAGGCCTCCCAACCATCATTCCTCAAGTACGTAAGGCTTGTAGTGTACAACATTTATTATCCTTTATTAAGTTTCTTAAGATATTATGAGATGAGAAGAGAAGACACAAACTCTAATGGGAAACTAATCAACCCTAATGTTATCATGCAAGATGATCCTAAAGTTGGGATTAAAAAGGGAGAAGCTATCCTAATGTTATCACGCAAAGGATTGAACACCTAATGTCTCTCCTACACCCATCTTAAACAGAGGGACTAGGAATCCTAAGGGATCATGGAAAAAGACCAAGTAAATACTAAATAATCCAATCACAAATGAAATGAAAAAAGAAGAAGTTGACTTAAACAAGCCAAGGCAATGCAAACATGGAATGCAAAGATGCAAAGATGGGATGTAAGATTCAAATGATGCAACAAAGATTCAACAATTTAAGATTCAAATTAAAATAGATTGACTTAAACAAGTCAAGAAGAGTGAGATGAAATGGGAGAAGTATCAACTCCTACCACCATCAAACATCAATCACTTAAACCAAATGTTAAACACCAAGCAAAGGCAAAGGGCCACGATCAAAGAAAAGATGGGAGAAAGAAACTTGGGCAGCAAGCACATGTAAATTATCTCAACCAAACATCTCACCTTGATCATGAAGAAAAGGAGAACAAACAAGTGCAAGAAGTGATACATTATTCAAGACAAACTCAAAGCATAACCATGAATACCAAATCATCTTGAATAATGATCAAAGCACAATGGGAAGAGGTGAATCCATAAGAAGAAAACTCAATTCAAGGTTAGAAACAAAGCACAATCAAAACCCAAGTCATGGCAAGTGAAAGAATCAATGTCCTATCACAAATTCAACACTTAAATCCAAGTGAAAATGCATGACTTCCAAGTAACTTGGAAAACAAGTTACACAAATGTATGACCTTAAACCAATGAACCAGCACCTCAATCATGTTATAAAAAAGCATCAAGACTCATAATGTGCATATGGGATCCATAGAAGTCATCTCCCAAAAGAACTAGGTCAAACTAGTTTGTATGAACACTTCCTAAGATGTCTTGACTTGCAAGCTTCACCAAAAATAGGAAAAATGTTCAATAAATCTCAAATAAAAAACACAAACAAGCTAGGTCAAGTAACAAACAGAACCCAAGATCTCATGGATAAATTCATCTCAAGGCATCACTAAATAATTTAATCATTAATGGTGTTCCACCTTATCAAGCATAAATCGAGGGACAACAAAAGTCAACTCAAAGTCAAATGAAAAATGATCCATCATGAACCATATCAACCCTCAAAGGCACTTCAGTTCATCCCTTAAATGATGAAGAAGTGTTGATCATAGGGGACTTTCATTAGGGGCTCAAATGAAAAGGATCAAACAAGGCATGAACCATAAAAGACCTCTAATTGCAATTTAAAATAAAATAGAAAAATAATATAAAATCAGAAACAAAAATTTTAGAAAATTAAATAACACTTTAAAATACAATAAAATAATTTTTGGGGATTTTTTTATATGAATGAAAGCTATTTTTAAAAAGACAAAATGAAAATAAATATTAAAAAGAAATAAAAAGAGTGGAAAAGGAAGAGGGGGTGCAAGAGTAAAGTTCAGGATGAACTAAAATGCTTGCAACACGCGCCTGGGCCTCATAATGTTGGGGGTGTGGTTCGACAAAGTCGCCACCTAACTTTATTTATCCCGAAGAGATGGGAAAGGAAAATATTGAGAAAACCTTTTAGAACGAAAGGACAGGAACAGGGTCGTCGCAACCGATGTTCTGGGTTTGGAAGTTGGTTACACAAGGGGAAGGTATTAGCACCCCTCACGTCCGTTGTACTCAACATGAACCTCTTAGGATAATTTTCGATGGGTGTTATCAAAGCTTTCTTGTTTTCTTCCCAATGATAAGTGATAATTCGTAGGAAAAAAGGATAAATACGCTAAGGGGAAGATGGGGGTTTAAAGGATATGGTGCTCGCCAAGGATTGGGGCTCTTGTGCCTACGTATGCTCATTCAGATGAGAATGAGAAATTAGAGCGTCATAGTTCGACTACGAGAAAGATTGAGGGGAATGAAGAATCAGGGTGTCCGTAGTTTGTGGAGACGACCATGAAAAGGTGAAGGGTTGAATTAAGTTTTGAAGGTTTGAGGAACGAAAGATTGACTGACAAACAACCCAAGGGGCGTGCCTTGAGAGCTGTCACTCAAGAAGCCAAGGAATGCTAGATTCCGAGAACTCAGTTCTTTCAAAAGTTTATTAGAAATGGGTTTGAGGACGGGTTAAACATTTTGAAAATCAAAAGAGTGAATGAATAACAACTCAAGGGGCGTGCCTCGAGAGATACTCATTTGAAGATTCAAGGAATGCTAGACTCCAAGAATATCTTTCTTCCATAAGTTTGATTACAAAAATGTTTGAATATAGATTATGTGTTTTAAGACGAAAGGGTGAATGAACGACAACCCAAAGTGTGCGCCTCAAGAGCCATTCCTTCGAAAATTCAAGGAATGCTAGATTCCAAGAATCTTCTTATTTCATTATTTGTTAAGAAAAGCATTTGAAAAAGGATTGAATCGAATACATTGTGAAAAGAAGTGGACTGCGAGGCAAAAGACACTCGACTTACAACTTGGTTTAGAATACCACTTGATGTTTGATCAAGGGCTTGACTAATATTTACATGCAAAGCATGGTGAAATGGAATTTGGTTTGAAAATGGCTCGATGATGCACCGAGGGTTTGATTGAAAATGGAACCGACTTGATGAACAATCAATGGTTAAGTTGTGAGAAACGATACTAGTCCCTAAGGGTTCCCCCAATATCGAAACCACGATGAAATGTGAAAGTGTGTGTGATAAGTTGACGTCAAACGCGTACGAGCACTCGACTTACGGAGGGTGTTTAAAAAATGGCTCGATGATGAATCGAGAGTTAGTTTGAAAATAGTTTAATCTACGCTAGTCCTTACAGATGCTCATAGAAGATAAACCACAATCAAAGAAATACGAATGCGTACATCAAAATGGGAGAAGGATACATATGGGCTACACAGGATTGCATTAAATAAAAGGTCTCATTGTAAGATAGCCCAAGAGAAAGTTGTGTGTGTGTGAAGTGTCCTAAACTATGCCTTGAGCAAAAGCTGGACAAAACTCCAAGCTATGGTTTCTAACAAAGTCCAATAATCCGTTGTTCAGACAAGTAACCAACAGTCCACCAATTTAGGCTTTATTTGTTTCGATAGTTTATTACGTGTTTGAAAAGAATGTGAATAAGATGTGAACAATAATGAATATGAATATGAACAATTATGAATAATATGACAAGATATATAACAATATGATCAAGATAATATCCACAATAATATAGTCAAGATAAATATTAACAAGTATATGACTGAAATTAAATCAAGGGTATATTTGACTGAAAATAAAGCAATTATATATTGACAGAAGAGTCGCCGTCAGTCGTTATTTATCCCAATCGAGGGAAAGGAAATGATCAGAGAAAATCTGCGAAACGGGATAAGATTGGTGATTGCAACCAAATCTCGGGTTCGGGAGTCAGTTACGCAAGGGGAAGGTATGAGCACCCCTCACGCCCGTCGTACTCGACGGGATCCACGCTTGGTTGTCTATCTGAAGGTGTGTTTATCTATCTATGCTAAAGGTTTGGGACAAAAGAAAAGAAAAATGACTCGACAGAGCATTGCCGCTCCGGGCCTACGTATTCCCGTCTGGTACGAGAAATCAGAGTCAACGTAGTTCGGCTAACTACGGGTGAAAAGTGGGAAAAGGTTGCTCGCCAAGACATCGCGTCTTGTGCCTACGTATTCCCATCTGGTATGAGAAATCAGAGAAAACGTAGTTCCGGCAAAGAGGAACATCGTTTGGTTCAAATGTTTTTAACCGAGTAGGGTTAACAATTAACTCTAGGAGTTAGGTGTATGCAGCTCGACCATTGGAGACTTAAGTGTTACCTATTTGCGGTAGAACTAACAGTTAACGAAACTCTTGTTTATGAAAATGTTTTCCATGATTAAAGGTCCCAAAGGACAAAAGAATTTTGATGTTTTGTTTGTGTCTTTTAAGGAGAAGTGTTTTTTGAATTGTTTGTAATTCATATTGCATTAGAGACTATGACCTAGGAACGAACGCGTCGCACATCACCCAAAGGGTGAACGCTAAACACTCTAGGCCATCAACAGGAAACCCCCCAATAACCATTTCCCAAGTAATTAAGGCTCGTAACGCATAATATTCATTAGCCTTTACTAAATATTTTGAAATTGTTTTGAGATGAGAAAGAGAGAGGACAAACTAAAGGGAGACTAGTTCAACCTAGTAGTTGTCATGCATCATGGCCCTAAGGTTAGGATTAAGAAGGGAATTATATCCTATTGGTTATCATGCAAAGGATTCAACCTAGTGTCTATCACAATCATCCTTAAACAAGGAGATTGGAATTCCTAAGGGAGCATGGTAAGAAAAGAGAAGAAGAAAACAACATGAAATAAAACATTAAATAGAAATGAATGAATGAATGCATATGCAATGCAACACACAAGCAAAGGGAGGAAATTGTGTGGGGTAAAAACCTCCACAAGCTCATCTCAATCTTTAATGCAAGCAAAAGAATGCACAAAGAGAAAACAATACTCAAGCAAAGGGAGGAAATTATGTGGGGTGAAAACCTCCACAAGCTCATCTCAACCTTTTAATGCAAGTAGGAAAAGAGAATGAAAAGCCTACACATGCATACTTATATCCTAATGCACAAAATCATACAACATGACATGGAAAGAAGGAAAGGATTGAATGAGATGATGGGAGGCAAAGTGAGAACCAATGGAACTCACAAGGGCTACTCAACCAAACATGCTACATTCAACATACACACAAATCACACCAATAGTTCTCAAAGGTTCAACTATCTATGGCATGCCTTAAGTTCCTCCTTTGGAGGAACTAAGCTTCCATAAGTAGGAGCCTAAAGTCCTAGGACAGCAAGAGATGAAAGCAAAGAGTGCACAAACTCAATCACAAGATTAACAAAAGAAAATGCAAGCTTATACACAAGATAAAGCAAAACATGTATCATGAAAACCCTAATTGAAATGCCTAAAAGAAAGAAAACTTAAACAAGTTATGAACATAATTAGGATCTCAAATTGAACATACAAACATATTATTATGTATATGATATGAATACACAAATATTAGGGGCTCAAACATGGCACAAAGCTCAATTAAGAATCAAACGATTTCATGTATCAAGGTAAACACCACACAAGGATAGGCTAGAATGTAAAATACACTAAAAATAGAATACATATCCTAAAAATACCAAATAAAATCCTATAGGACCCCTATGGGGTTAGGAAACAGGGGTCCAAACTATGGGGAAAAATCTAAGCCTAACTATACAAACAAAGGGAAAACCCTAAGGCTTACCCTAAAAACTAGGGTAAATCGGGGGGTACTAAAAACCCAACCAAAACCCTAACCAAATGGTGATAAAATTAGGGGGAAAAATATGAAAAAAATCAATTGATATGTCATGGATGTGCACAAGAAAAATCATACAAAGATATGAACATTTGATCACAAAATAAAATCCAAAACAAGAAACATGCATTTTCAATTCACATAAAATACCTCAACATGGAAAATCAATTTTAAATTGAAAAATGGCTAAACAATAATCCCAAAAATTGGTAGAATCAATTAACATGATAAAGTGTGGAAAAATATTTTTCTCGAGATTTTTTTAATGTATTGAAGTATTTTTAATGAATTAAAAACTCAACAGCAATTAAAATGGAAAAATAAGAAAAAATAAAATAAAAAGGAAAAAACGTTGATGCAAACAGCAAGAAATTTCAGTTAATTTCCAATCGGCTGGCTAAAGGGGGTGTGGTTAGCACGTAGGGCCCAATACGCACTGTTTCATTTATTTGGAAGTCAACAGGTCAACACATTACTCAAATACAATCCTAGCCCTACGTTTTAAAACTAGTCAAGTGATCTAATGGTTCCAGGTGAAGCCAGGAACGCATCGATCAACAAAACCAGATGGTGGTCC
This sequence comes from Lathyrus sativus, assembly GCA_963859935.3. Taxonomy (NCBI): domain Eukaryota; kingdom Viridiplantae; phylum Streptophyta; class Magnoliopsida; order Fabales; family Fabaceae; genus Lathyrus; species Lathyrus sativus. The sequence goes on along the minus strand of OZ012739.1, from coordinate 450,004,780 downwards.
AAATTACCAGATGACGGAGCCCGGTGGCTCCGGTCATCTTCTCTGATGGGAGAGCGCTGTAGCAAATTCAAAATCTCACCAAAACTCCTAATTTCTTACACCATTCTACTCGTCTCAGTAGTAGGTTAACAATCCAATGTTCTTTTTCATTAAATGTCCATAAATAAGGGAAACCAAAAGCAACAAGATTTGAGCAAGATTCACAAATCATCACAAACAATCACCAAACCTATCCAGAAGCAACCTATGGTACTAGGGGATCATGAATATGTAAAAGTGGTAGTTGATTATGGCATAACAATGGAGAATTCGTGAAATGTAACTTACCTAACGAAGCACCTCCGTTGGGTCTTGATTTGCAGATGAACCATGATCAAAACCACCCAGAATCGTTCCAGAAACTTCATTGGAGGTGTTGGTGCCCTTGAATTGGAATGGAAATGCTTGAATCTTCAAATCACTCTTCGACTTTGTCTCCATTTTTTGTAACTGAATTCTTGCTCATATTTGCTCCAAAATCACTTCTGAGAGCTTGTGAAGGATCCAGAGTTTATATACTTTGGATCCAGGTGGAATTGAGGCCCAATCAAAGCCTATTTATGGAAATTGGAAATCCAAAATTTTCCACTTGAAAGCTTCAAATTTGGCGTGTGAACACAGCTCCCATGACTTTCATTTTGACTCATACACATTGCTTGTGACTTGGAATGATCTAAGGGCTGAGATTGATCCCTTGTTTTGATCTTGTGGTGAGATTTGCACATGTACCTTCATGATGAAGTTACATGGAATTTGACATACCAAAACTCCTCCAAGGTGAATTCTGAGATTAGCATTGTAATTGGTACATTTTGGAGACTCAAAAAATGCACAAACTTGATTGGAAATGGTTCAAAATGATTTTGATTCAAATCATGGCTTTCAAGCATCTTTTCATGTAATTTTCTTCACCATTCTTCACATATGAGACATATCCATACAAGTGATTGTTTGGTGATGTAAGTAAGCCCATTTGGAGCAAGTTTGATGTTGGACAAAGTTGCATTTGAAGTGTGCAAAGTTGTGAAAATGACCTATAACAAAAATGGCCTATAATCAAAGTTTCCCAAAATACCCCTGTCTTGCAAGCTTCATATCTTGAGCTTGACAAATCAGATGAAAGACTTTTAGTACTTTTTAGAAAGCTAAGATCATAAGGAAAAACTTTCATGTTAGGGTCAAAGTGAGGAGAAACATCCTTCTAGGTCAAAAATGTCTTGGAAGTTGGTTGACTTTTATTGACCAAAATCACATTCATCTGATGACTAGTAACTTGTCAGCATCATATCTTGAGTTCTAGAAACCCAATGGATGAGTTCTAGTACTCAAAAGAAAGCTAGAAACATGATCTAAAATTTTTATGTTGGATTCAAGATGGGATGAGACTTGTATCTTGAGATATGTGGTCTTGAAGTTAGGCACTAAACAGAGGATTTTACACTGACAAACTCAAAAACCCTGGATTAGCAACTTCTCACACTCTTGATTCTTCTTGAATTGATCTTGGAATAACTTCTTAGATATCTCAACACACCCTTCCATGATCATAATGACTTGGAATTGAGTCTTAATCTCCTTCAGATTCACTGTTGACTTAGGGTTGATCAGATGACAACCCTAGTTGCACCACCTTTGACTGTGGCTCCTTATACTTGATATAATAACATGCACAAGCCCCTCAATGACCCTCAAGACATCCAATGAGCTTACATAATGTTCCCCATCCATAATCATGGACTCACTATCATCTGATGATCTTCACATGGCCTCCAAGATAGGAGGTGACCCCTATTCACTCATCTGCTCTTTCACAAAGCTTTGACTTTCCTCTGGTGATGATAAGCACTAGATAGCTTGAATAAGAACTCTTGGTTAGGCTTAGAACCTTTGGGTGATCTCTTCTTGCTAAGCACACCTCTCTCAATCCCCTGTATATCGATAATGATATGCAAAATGCAAATGCTAATGCTATGAAAATGCAATGAAACATAAAACCAGGTAAAGAAAAGGTTGGGAAAATTTTGTGGTACAACAGCTGCCCCTATTCAAACGACTTAAACCTGACTGGGTGAAAAGCGAACGACTTTCAAACAATCAAGGTAAAAGACGGTTGAATACTAACGAACCCGGAAATCTTCCAACAGCATAAATAAACTGCAAACTCTGATAGGAAAGAAAATCTCCGAAGAAAACTTGAGCTGACAGTTGCAACAGCAACAAGCTAACTGATTAACAATCTTTGATATGCAAATGGAACAACATCTGCTAACGTGCAAGCCGCAACATTAAGTCAGAACGATCATATGATATTAATAGGCATCTGTGTAATGCCACAGGCCCCGAACCCTCAGGCTGGATCAACACGCAGTTGACTACATCTGCTAATGCGTAGGCATTCGCTAAATACAAGCGAGCATCGAACCCGTAGGCCAAATCAACACGCATTTGATAACCTCTGTTAACGCGAAGGAATTGGCTAAATAAAAGCGAACATCGAACTCGTAGGCCGGATCAACACACAGTTGATAACATCTACTAACGCATAGGCATTCGCTAAATAAAAGCGAACATTGAACCTGTAGGCCAGATCAACATGCAGCTGATCTTCTGCTAACCAAAGCAGGCATTCTCTAAATAAAAGCGAGCATCGAACCCGTAGGCCGGGTCAACACGCAGTTGATAAACATCTGCTAACGTGCAAGCATTCTCTAAATAAAAGCGAGCATCAAACCCATAGGCCAGATCAACACGCAGTTGATAACATCTTCTAACGCGCAGTCGCTAAATAAAAGCAAGGATCAAACCCGTAGCCCGGATCAACATGCCATTGATAAACATCTGCTAACGCGCAGACATTCAATAAATAAAGGCGAGCATCGAACTTGTAGGCATGATTAACACGCAACTGATCTTCTGCTAACCAAAGCAGGCATTCGCTAAATAAAAGCGAGCATCGAACCCGTCGGCCGGATCAACACGCAGCTGATATTATGCGAACCAAAGCAGGCATTCGCTAAATAAAAGCGAGCATCGAACCCGTAGGCCGGATCAACACGCAGCTGATCTTCTGCTAACCAAAGCAGGCATTTGCTAAATAAAAGCGAGCATCGAACCCGTAGGCCGGATAAACACGCAGTTGATCTTCTGCTAACCAAAGCAAGCATTCGCTAAATAAATGCGAGCATCGAACCCGTAGGCCAGATCAAGACGCAGTTGATAAAAATCTGCTAACGCGCAGGCATTCGGTAAATAAAAGCGAGCATCAAACCCATAGGCCGGATCAACACGCAGTGGATAACATCTGCTAACGTGCAGTCAATCACTAAATAAAAGCGAGCAATGAACCCGTAGGCCGGGATCAACACGCAGTTGATAAACATCTGCTAACGCGCAAACATTCACTAAATACAAGCGAGCATCAAACTTGTAGGCCGGATCAACACACAGTTAATAACATCTGCTAACACGCAGGCATTCGCTAAATAAAAGAGAGCAACGAACCCGTAGGCCGGATCAACACGTAGTTGATAACATCTGCTAACACGCAGGCATTCGCTAAATAAAAGCGAGCATCTAACCCGTAGGCCGAATCAAAACGCACCTGATCTTCTACTAACCAAAGCAAGCATTCGCTAAATAAAAGCGAGAATCGAACCCGTAGGCCGGATCAACACGCAGCTGATAAACATCTGCTAATGCGCAAGCATTTGCTAAATAAAAGCGAGCATTGAACCCGTAGGCTATATCAACATGCAATTGATAACATCTGCAAACGCGCAGTCGCTAAATAAAAGCGAGCATCAAACCCGTAGGCCGGATCAACACGCAGTTGATAAACATCTGCTAACATGCAGGCATTCACTAAATAAAAGCGAGCATCGAACCCGTAGGCCGGATTAAAACGCAACTGATCTTCTGCTAACCAAAGCAAGCATTCGCTAAATAAAAGCGACCATCGAACCTGTCGGCCAAATCAACACGCAACTGATATTCTGCTAACCAAAGCAGGCATTCGCTAAATAAAAGCGAGCATCGAACCCGTAGGCCGGATCAACACGCAGCTGATCTTCTGCTAACCAATGCAGGCATTTGCTAATTAAAAGCGAGCATCGAACCCGTAGGCCAGATTAACACGCAGCTGATCTTCTGCTAACCAAAGCAAGCATTCGCTAAATAAAAGCGAGCATCGAACCCGTAGGCCGGATCAACACGCAGTTGAGAAAAATCTGCTAACGCGCAGGCATTCGCTAAATAAAAGCGAGCATCGAACCCGTAGGCTGGATCAACACGTAGTTGATAACATCTGCTAACGCGGAGGCAATCGCTAAATAAAAGCGAGCATCGAACCCGTAGGCCGGGATCAACACGCAGTTGATAAACATCTGCTAACTCGTAGGCATTCTCTAAATAAAAGCAAGCATAGAACCCGTAAGTCGAATAAGCACACAGTTGATAACATCTGCTAACTTGCAAGAATTCGCTAAATAAAAGAGAGCATCGAACCAGTAGACCGAATCAACACGTAGTTGATAACATATGCTAACGTGCAGGCATTCGCTAAATAAAAGGGAGCATTGAACCCGTAGGTCGGATCAACACGCAGCTGATCTTCTGCTAACCAAAGCAGGCATTCGCTAAATAAAAGCGAGCATTGAACCCGTAGGCCGGATCAACACGCAACTGATCTTCTGCTAACCAAAGCAGGCATTCGCTAAATAAAAGCGAGCATCGAACCCGTAGGCCGGATAAACACGCAGTTCATCTTTTGGTAACCAAAGCAAGCATTCGCTAAATAAATGCGAGCATCGAACCCGTAGGCCGGATCAACACGCAGTTGATAAAAATCTGCTAATGCGCAGGCATTCGCTAAATAAAAGCGAGCATCGAACCCATAGGCCGGATCAACACGTAGTGGATAACATCTGCTAACGTGCAGTCAATCACTAAATAAAAGCGAGCAATGAACCCGTAGGCCGGGATCAACACGCAGTTGATAAACATCTGCTAACGTGCAAACATTCACTAAATACAAGCGAGCATCAAACTTGTAGGCCGGATCAACACACAGTTAATAACATCTGCTAACACGCAGGCATTCGCTAAATAAAAGAGAGCAACGAACCCATAGGCCGGATCAACACGTAGTTGATAACATCTGCTAACACGCAGGCATTCGCTAAATAAAAGCGAGCATCTAACCCGTAGGCCGAATCAAAACGCACCTGATCTTCTACTAACCAAAGCAAGCATTTGCTAAATAAAAGCGAGAATCGAACCCGTAGGCCGGATCAACACGCAGCTGATAAACATCTGCTAATGCGCAAGCATTTGCTAAATAAAAGCGAGCATTGAATCCGTAGGCTAGATCAACATGCAATTGATAACATCTGCTAACGCGCAGTCGCTAAATAAAAGCGAGCATCAAACCCGTAGGCCGGATCAACACGCAGTTGATAAACATCTGCTAACATGCAGGCATTCACTAAATAAAAGCGAGAATCGAACCCGTAGGCCGGATTAACACGCAGCTGATCTTCTGCTAACCAAAGCAAGCATTCGCTAAATAAAAGCGAGCATCGAACCTGTCGGCCAAATCAACACGCAACTGATATTCTGCTAACCAAAGCAGGCATTCGCTAAATAAAACGAGCATCGAACCCGTAGGCCGGCTCAACACGCAGCTGATCTTCTGCTAACCAATGCAGGCATTTGCTAATTAAAAGCGAGCATCGAACCCGTAGGCCAGATTAACACGCAGCTGATCTTCTACTAACCAAAGCAAGCATTCGCTAAATAAAAGCGAGCATCAAACCCGTAGGCCGGATCAACACGCAGTTGAGAAAAATCTGCTAACGCGCAGGCATTCGCTAAATAAAAGCGAGCATCGAACCCGTAGGCTGGATCAACACGCAGTTGATAACATCTGCTAACGCGGAGGCAATCTCTAAATAAAAGCGAGCATCGAACCCGTAGGCCGGGATCAACACGCAGTTGATAAACATCTGCTAACTCGCAGGCATTCTCTAAATAAAAGCAAGCATAGAACCCGTAGGTCGAATAAACACACAGTTGATAACATCTGCTAACTTGCAAGAATTCGCTAAATAAAAGAGAGCATCGAACCAGTAGACCGAATCAACACGTAGTTGATAACATATGCTAACGTGCAGGCATTCGCTAAATAAAAGGGAGCATTGAACCCGTAGGCCGGATCAACACGCAGCTGATCTTCTCCTAACCAAAGCAGGCATTCGCTAAATAAAAGCGAGCATTGAATCCGTAGGCCAGACCATCACGCAGTTGATAAACATCTACTAACGCGCAGGCATTCGCTAAATAAAAGCAAGCATCGAATCCATAGGCCGGATCAACACGCAGTTGATAACATCTGCTAACGCGCAAGCATTTGCTAAATAAAAGTGAGCATCGAACCCGTAGGCTGAATCAACACGCAGTTGATAAACATCTGCTAACGCGCAGGCATTCACTAAATAAAAGCGAGCATCTAACCCGGAGGCAGGATCAACACGCAGCTGATCTTCTGCTAACCAAAGCAGGCATTCGCTAAATAAAAGCAAGCATCCAACCCGTAGGCCAGATCATCACGCAGCTGATCTTTTGCTAACCATAGCAGACATTCGCTAAATAAAAGCGAGCATCGAACCCGTAGGCCGGATCAACACGCAACTGATCTTCTTCTAACCAAAGCAGTCATTCGCTAAATAAAAGCGAGCATCAAATTCGTAGGCCGAATCAACACGCAGATGATCTTCTCCCAACCAAAGCAGGAATTCGCTAAATAAAAGCGAGCATCGAAATCGTAGGCCGGATCAACACGCAATTGATAAACATCTGCTAACACGTAGGCATTCGCTAAATAAAAGCGAGCATTGAATCCGTAGGCCGGATCAACACGCAGTTGATAAACATCTGCTAACGTGCAGACATTCGCTAAATAAAAGCGAGCATCCAACCCGTAGGCCGGATTAACACGCAGTTGATAAAGATCTGCTAACGCGTAGGCATTCGCTAAATCAAAGCGAGCATCGAACCCGTAGGCCGGATCAACACACAGTTGATAATATCTGCTAACACGCAGGTGTTCGCTAAATAAAAGAGAGCATCAAACCCGTAGGCCGGATCAACACGCAGTTGATAACATATGCTAACGCGCAGGCATTCGCTAAATAAAAGCGAGCAGCGAACCCAGAGGCTGGATCAACACGCAGTTGATAAACATCTTGATGTATCACAAGAAGACTCCGCTGGGGAAAAGAGAACCCCAATTAAGGAACCCTGACGAGGAGTACACGATAAGATGAACACATCTATCACAAATCTTCTGTCGAGGTCTGAACACCTGTACGGACTTATAGAGACACTGATACCACAACTTGCTACATTCTGAAAACCACACGGATACATAAATTAGTCGTCTGATGAAGATACACCTGAAAGTAAAGAGGTAACAACCTGGCTTATGTTTCAAATGCATATGTTTCAAAATGGCGTAATACTCCATACGAAATGGAGATGCTACGCGTTTGGGTAGATGTTATGCACGCATGCAGATGCAACAGAACTGAACCAGCAAAATAAATGCTGGAGATACGGAAACCAGCCTACTGAGGAAAGAGAACGACCTTGATGGGGATAGTTAGTACACGCCAGTAAATTGGACATAAGCTGGGGAAGACAACCTCGAGTAGCTTCTTGAAAGAAATTTCCTGAATAGAAAACGATCCTGCTGTGGAGATAGAACAATCTCCCAGACAGCAATTCTACTCTACTGGGGATTATATCAAATCCTGCCGAGGAAAATGCCATGCATGATCTTCCAGGATACAAACCTTCTGGAGAGTGGGCGACCCTACCAGGGAGAGAGAACCATGCAAGGGAACTCGTCCGCCTGCTGGGGAATCAACGACTCTGCGGGGGATAATGATCCACCTCCCGAGATTAACCACGTTCTACTAGGGACATCAGCCCTGAATAGCCTGCCAGAATACAACATTTTGGGGAACAGGCACCTCTGCTGGAGAAACGATGCCAACTGCAAAGACCTAACTCCAATACTGGGAATACTCAGCTGGGGAAGTGATGTTTCCCCTCTGACTCCATTGGGGATAGCGCAATGAGGGAATCAACATCAACCTCTGCTTGGGGAGATGAGGAACAAGCTCATCAATGAAAACTCAACCTCTGAGGGGATACGAAATCACCTGCTCAGATTCTGCGGGGATTACTTACTCTGCTGAATAAGCCAATCTTGCACCGCCGAGGAATGAATGCACACAGACAATTTGTTGGAGCTAAATGTGTGCTAACCAACTTATGGGGAAGATTCCACACCTGCTCACAACTCTACTAGGGACAGAGATACAAACTCCAAATACTGATGTTGGAGTCTGGTTTGGTAGAAAACGAATTTCATCCATACCCTTTTGCTCCCAAGGGTAATGACCCTGCAAAAATAAACAGACAAGACATCCTACACGAAAGGAGCTACCTCAATCGTCATTCGTGACATTGCTCAGTTAAATCAAAGTTTTAACAATTATTCGCCACGGCCTGCAAGTTTATACATGCGCAAGTTTATCAAAAAACATCGGGCGTTTTTCACAAACAAAACAGTAAAAGTTAAAACAAAGCAAACAAATTATTGAATAGTATATGTTTATTGATAAATGGCCTAAAAATAGGAAAGTTTTTACAACAGATGCAACCCCTGAAAAGAGGAAGTTGCGCAAACGCATACAGATATGTAAAAAATAAACAAAAGTCTACAAACATGTCGACAATGTGGTGTAGACGAACACCATGAGCTAATCCCTCTATGACTCGCCTCACTTCGATGTCTTTCCCGATGTCTTTCCCAATGAAATATCACACACAGATCGCAGTCATTTTCTTTTCAATCCCTAACTTTTGCGTGAATCGCCCTTTCGGGTTTTCAATTCACCGGGATACCCATTTTTGCCAAAGCTGCCCTTTCGGGTTTTCGAATTTGCGGGTTTACATTTTATCATTTATATCCCTAATTTTTTTTCGAACCCATTCTTTTTATGGTTCGCCGGGATGCCCCATTTTTACCTGGATATTCTTTTTTCGTCCAGCGGGTCATTTTCAAGCAAAGTATTTTTTAACCGCGTCCGCGTTCACAGGGGATGTAAAATCCTCACCATCCATGGTGGGCAATAACAAGGCTCCTCCAGAGAAGACCTTTTGTACGACATACGGACCTTCGTAATTATGGTGGGAGAATCTTTTTCAGCACAAGATCGCTCGTCTGAAAGCTTCGAGGGTGCACCTTCTTATCGAAAGCTTTCTTCATCCGGCTCTAATACAGCTGACCGTATGCGATAGACGCGAGCCTCTTCTCATCGAGCAAGCTGAGATGGTTCAATCTGTTTCGTATCCATTATGCCTCATCGAGTTAGACATTGACCAGAAGTCTTAAAGAGGGAATCTCAACCTCCAATGGTATGACAACTTCCATACCATACACCAGCGAGAAAGGAGTTGCCCCGGTTGATGTGCGTACCGTCGTATGATAACCTTGAAGAGCAAAGGGCCACATCTCGTGCCAATCCTTGTAACTGAAAACCATCTTTTTCAATATCCGTTTAATATTCTTGTTGGCCGCTTCAATAGCGCTGTTCATCTTCGAACAATATGGCGATGAGTTATGATGCTAGATTTTGAATTTTTGGCACAATTCCTTCATCATATTATTGTTAAGATTGGAACCATTGTCAGTAATGATCCTTTCAGGCACTCGGTATCTACAAATGATGTCCCTCTTTATGAACCAGGCTACGACTTGCTTCGTGACATTGGCGTACGAAGCTGCTTCGACCCATTTGGTGAAGTAGTCGATGGCGACCAGGATGAAACGATGGCCGTTGGATGCGGTTAGCTCAATCCTTCCAATCACGTCAATGCCCCACATAGAGAAAGGCCACGGGGACGCCATAACATTTAACGGGCTCGGCGGTACATGAATTTTGTCTGCATAAATCTGGCATTTATGGAATTTTTTCGCAAATTTGAAACAATCTGATTCCATGGTTAGCCAATAATACCCTGCTCGTAATAGTTTTTGAGACATTGCATACCCCCCGACATGTGTACCGAAAGTGCCCTCGTGGACTTCTTCCATAAGCAACGTTGCCTCCTTCTCGTCCATGCATCTCAATAACACCAGGTCATGGTTCCTTCTGTAAAGCACACCATCTGGGTTCAATAAAAGTTACCAGACAACCTCCTCAGAGTCTTCTTATCCTGGGCCGAAGCCCCTGGCAGATACTCTTGTTTCTTGAGGAAGTTCTGTATGTCATAAAACCACGACTTGCCATCGGCAGCTTCCTCAATGGTGAATACGAATGCTGGCCTGTCAAGGCGAGAAATGACAATTCTAGGAGCATCATTCCAGAAGGTCACTTTGTGCATCAAAGCTAACGTAGCTAGCGCGTCTGCCATCTGGTTCTCTGCTCGAGGCATGTGATGGAACTCTACCCGGTCGAAGAATGGCAACAACCTCCTTGCATAGTCTTTGTAAGGAATCAGATTAGGCTGTCGGGTTTCCCAGTCTCCTTTAATTTGATTAACAACAAGCGCTGAATCACCGTACGCATCAAGATTCTTGATCCTCAAATCAATGGCTTCTTCTAAACCCATGACGCACGCTTCATACTCCGCTTCGTTGTTGGTGTACGGGAATGTTAACCTGACAGTGAATGGGATGTGAGACCCATGGGGAGTCGTCATGATTGCCCCAATTCCACTTCCGTACGAATTCACGGCACCGTTAAATATCAATTGCCACTGAGAACTCCTATCTGGCCCTTCGTCGGGTAATGGCTCTTCGCGGTCCTTTCTTTTAAGGAACATAATGTCTTCGTCAGGAAAATCAAACTTTATCGGTTGATAATCTTCAATAGGCTGTTCAGCAAGGTACTCTGACAGAACACTTCCTTTGATAGCCTTCTGGGAAACATACTGGATGTCGTACTCTGTCAGTACCATTTGCCACCTGGAAATCCTGCTTGAAAGCGCTTGCTTTTCGAAGACATACTTGATCAGATCCATCTTTGAAATCAGCATGGTTGTATGATTAAGCATATATTGTCTCGAACGTTTGGCAACCCACGCAAGTGCGCAACACGTTTTTTCAAGCATCGAGTAACGGGACTCACAATCTGTGAACTTTTTACTCATATAGTATATGGCGTGCTCTTTTCTTCCGGTCTCGTTGTGTTGACCGAGAACGCAACCCACGTTGTTCTCAAGAATTGTTAAGTACATGATTAATGGTCTTCCGGCTACCGGTGGTATCAATATCGGAGGTTCCTACAATTATTCATTGATTTTGTCAATTTCCTTTTAGCAATTATTATTCTAGACGACCGCCTGATATTTTTTCAACAATCTGAACATTGGTTCGCATGTGGCTATTAGGTGAGATATGAACCGAGCAATGTAGTTCAACCTCCCCAAGAAACCACGAACCTCTTTTTCGGTCTTTGGCGTTGGCATATCTTGTATAGCTGTTACCTTAGCAGGATCGACCTCGATTCCCCTTTCACTAACAAGAACCCCAGTAGTTTTCCGGATCGTACCACGAAAGTACATTTGTTAGGATTCAACCTCAACCTGAATTTCCTGAGCCTCTCAAATAGCTTTTGTAAATTGACCAGATGTCCTTCCTCCGTTTGGGACTTTGCTATCATGTCATCAACATATACTTCAATTTCGTGATGAATCATATCATGAAACAAAGTGACCATAGCCCGCTGGTAAGCTGCCCCTGCATTTTTTAACCCAAAAGGCATTACCTTATAGAAAAAGGACCCCCACGACGTAATGAAAGTCGTCTTTTCCATATCTTTCGGCGCCATCTTGATCTGGTTATAACTGGAAAAACCATCCATGAAGGAGAATACGGAGAATTGAGCAGTATTGTCGTCCAATACGTCAATGTGAGGGAGCGGGAAATCATATTTTGGGCTTGCCTTATTCAAATCTCGATAATCCACACACATCCGTACCTTACCCTCTTTCTTTGGAATAGGGACTATGTTGGCGACCCACGGAGGGTAAGTTGTCACGGCTAAAAATCTTGCATCCAGCTGCTTTTGGACCTCTTCCTTGATTTTTACAGCCATGTCTGGTTTTGTCCTCCTGAGCTTCTGTTTGACCGGCGGACACTCTTCGCGCAACGGTAATCGATGAACCGTTATATTAGTTTCAAGCCCGGGCATGTCTTCGTAGGACCAAGCAAAGATGTCACTATACTCTTAAAGCATCTCGATCAGCCTTTGCTTGACGTCACTCTGCAGTGCAGCCCCTATTCTGAAATTTCTGAAAACTACTTCAGAACCCAAATTGATGACCTCAATCACTTCCTGATAAGGCAGAATGATCTTTTCTTCTTGTTTCAAGAGTCTAGCCAGCTCTTTCGGCAAGTCGTCATCCTCATCAATCTCTTCTTTGGCTTGAAATATCGGGTGATCAAAGTCGAAGTGAGTCATAGAATGTTCTTGATCGATGTCATCTGTAATGTGGATCCTGCAATGATAATGGTTAAATGCTTCAAATGATATGCAACACAAAACCATATTGCCATTTTATTGTTAAACATAAAACAGGAATAACAAGGATCACAAAATTTGAATGAGAAATAACGCCCTTTGATTTATTGACAAAAATGTTCAATTATAAACAAGCAAAAGCCCTGACAAAATACCCCTATGCTCCGGGTAGAACATAGGGTCATACAATAATCGGGGAAACAGATCATTACTGTTCAGTAGTAACTTGAATGAACTCCTGGATAGACCAATTGTGCAGACACTGTCTTGGTGTGCAAGGCTTGATCCAAGCATTCATGTCGCAATCGCTATCCCCCTCTTCATTATCTAAAACAGCATTGATGCGTTCGAAAATGACACCACCCGGGGTGAACAGCACTGGTTCTTTGTAGCGCGGCGCGCCCTGTGAGGATGATGAAGTAGATGGGTTGTACCCCAAACCAAACTTATCCTGCTTGTTGGGGATGTCAAGCACCTGGCCCCAACCTTGCGCTGCCCCAGACTGCTCTGCTGCCTTGGCTTCCTTGAAAGAAGATATGGCCACCTCAGGCGCTCTGCTCGTTGCAAGAGACTTGTCCTTAACCTGGACTATTTCGAATGCTTGACAGAGAGTTTCGTGGATCTCCCCATCCACTTCCACATATTTAAACGACGACAAATGGCTAACCATTATGTCCTCTTCCCCATATACGATGACGATGCTACCACCCACCATATATTTGAGTTTTTGATGCAATGTAGAGGTCACAGCTCCTGCTGAATGTATCCACGGACAGCCTAATAAACAGCTATAGGCAGGCTGGATGTCCATTATATAGAACACTGCATCGAATACCTCTGGCCCCACCTGAATAGGCAGTGTCACCTCTCCGAACACTGACCGTCTGGTTCCGTCGAAAGCTCCCACCACTAAATCACTAGGCGTACACATCAGCCCTTGAGCATCTAGTTTCATTAATGCTTTCTTAGGAAGTACGTTTATAGATGACCCAATGTCAAGCAAAACATGGGACATAACAGCTCCACGACATTCAATCAAAATATGCAATGCGCTATAATGGTTTCTGCCCTTCGGCGTCAACTCTAGGTCCGTAAAACCAAGCCCATTCCCTGTGTTTACGTGTGCGACAACTCCTTTGAGTTGGTTTACTGAAATTTCTTGAGGCACGTATGCAGTATTCAATACCCTTAGCAACGCTTTTCGATGTGCTTCCGAGCACAGCAACAACGACAATATGGAAATTTTAGAAGGAGTTTGTTGTAGATGGTCGACTATCTTGTAGTCGCTCTTCCGTATTAGCCTCATAAACTCTTCTAAATCCTTTGCCAATAGCTCTTTCTCTCCAGCCTGAGATGTTTCCTCCACGACCATTCCTTTGTCCACTTTATCAGCCACTGCCTCGGGTGGTGAAAAGACTCGACCACTACGAGTAATTCCTCCAGCACCAACCTGATTCTCCACTGACTCAACTGGCGGACTCTTTAAATCTAGCTTTTGTCCGTTACAATATACCTCGGCTCCATAATTCCATGGAATAGCCTTGGTATCCTCAAAAGGCATGGGACCAGCTTTTGTAATGACAATCGTTGGTGGTCTAGGAGCAGAAATAGTGATAGTTTTATACGGAATGGAGATCGTTGCAATCTCATCCCTCTTCTCTGCTATCAAGTCTTCAGATTTACTCTCCACAGCCCGATCAAACTACAATTCCCCACTATCCATCATACGTTGAACATAACCCCTCAATTGCACACATCCCTCAGGATCATTCAAACACTCGGTACAATCTTCAGTACAGCCCGGGTAAACACCCCCTTTCAACAGCCTAGCTTTCACAAAGCTTAACGGTGTCTTCAGCTCACTAACGTCTGCTATCAAACCTAAACCATTATCCTCGATTATCACACTGACTTCATCTTGTCCTTGGTTTGGCATAGGATTCTATATGATGTTGGGAGCGTCATGGGAGAAGTTGATTGTCTTACTATCAATCATATCCTGTACCTTGTGTTTGAACGCTTTGCAATTATCGATGGTGTGACCGGGTGCCCTGGAGTGGAACTCGCAATGAGCATTTGCGTCGTACCCGGGTGGAGGCGCACCCGTTGGCGGAGCTAACATTCTCTTATGAATAAGCTGTAGCTGCAGCAAAGTCTAGAGTAATTGCGAATACGGCATCGGTGGCATATCAAACACTTTGTTCACTACTTGGCCCCGATTCTAGAATCTCCTAGGGGCATAATTCCAATTCTGATTCTGCTGCTGCTGCTGTTGCTGTTGTGGAATTGCGGGAATTATAATACTGGCGGCCTGTTGGTGATGATATTGATTCTGACCTCTGTTCCTCCAGCGATAACTGGACACTGAGTTGGTATCTCCTTCACGTTTCTTGTTCCCGAACGCCTTTTTACTCCTTCCTCCAGATAAGGAACTCTCTCTAGCTTGGATCTTTCCGAGCTTTATACCATTTTCTACCCTTTCTCCAGTGATTATCAAATCAGAGAAGCTACCCGACATGTTATTCACGAGCTTCTCGTAGTAGACACCCGGTAGAGTGACAACGGACATATCGATTAACTCGCGCTCCACCATTGGAGGCTGCACCCTTGCCGCGAGTTCGCTCCACCTTTGGGCGTATTCTTTAAAACATTCGCCAGCTTTCTAAGAAAGGTTTTGAAGTTGGACCCTGTTGGGAGAAAGGTCGTTGTTATATTGGTAATGTTTTACGAAAGCCTCAGCAAGGTCCCTCCAGCTTCGGATATTGATGGGCTCTAGCCCCATATACCATTCAAGGGACGGCCCGGACAAGATGTCCTGGAAGAAGTGTATCATCGTCCGAATACACGGACATCTTCCGGTAGAAAGAGCGCAGGTGAACTCTCGGGCATGTGGTACCCTTATATTTTTCAAAGTCCGGGACTTTGAACTTGAGAGGCACTTTTTGGTCGGGGATAAGTCCCAGGTTAGCCATATCAAGGCCCATGGCATTTTGGTTCTCCAGAGACCTCATCTTTTCCTTAATTAACTTGATCATCCTATCAGATTCAGAAGGCAACTCAGCAACCACAGCCCTTGGTGTGAACACATCATCATGTCTGTCTTTATTCTATAACTGATCCATATTACCATGTGCAGCACAGGCGGCACTAGGCCCATGAACATTCCCGTTAGCAGCATTACCATTTCCAGTATTACCACTTCCAGGATTCCCAAAACTAATGTTATTGAAACCAGCAACATTACCAGAACCAGCGACATTGCCATTACCATTACCATTCCCTCCAGCAGTCGGTATAACCAAATTAGGCATAGAGCGGGCATGAGGGGTCCCATGTTCATTGAGGGGAGGATTAGTAGTCTCTCCTCCATGAAGAACACAGTTTTTGTCAACTCGTGCAATCAAGGGCTGCACCAAAGTACGGAGTTGTTCCTGTCCGTTAGCGACCCCCTGCTTGAGGTCCATGAACTGATTCATCCTTTCCCTGAACTCTTGCATCTCTGACTGAATTTGCTCCATCACTCTTTGAAGGTGAGAAAATACTTAGAAGGGGGGGGGGGGGGTTGAATAAGTATAGAGAAAATATTATGGCAATAAAAACTCAAAGACTTTTATCCTAGTTTGTTGAACTTAACTACTCCAGTCCACCCTATCAAGAGTGATTTGCCTTTCTCCACAAGGACTTAATCCACTATTAATCAAACTGATTAGAATAGCAAGCACTAAGAGCAACTGTTCTTAGTCTTCTCAAGAATAACTAACCACTACTGGGTCTTCTCAAGGACTTTTACAATCAAATGTAAAACTAAAACAAGTGTTTAAATGCTTCTAAGTAAGCTATATCACAACTGTGATTTACACTTAAGTTTTAAGAACTTATGAAATAAATTCAGCAAAGATAATAAATTGTATGAGAGCTTTTCTTTGAATTTCTTTCAATTATCGTCAACTGAAGAAGAGTGTTGGAGACATGCTTTTATAGGCTTGAAGATCCAAGACGTTGCACTTTGAGGACCTTGTCTGAAAAGTGGCTGGAACCTTTTTGTCTTCACATCACTTGACCTTTCCTAGAAGTAGAACGTTTAGAGAAATCCTTTTTGCCTGAGTTCTTGTGTCTAGCATAAATGAGCAAAGAGTCGTTTGGCCTAACCAACAGACATAACTTTGAATTCTTCTTCAACAAGTTTCTAATGCTCAGCAAATAACATCAGAGCCTTGAGTGATCAGAGTTTTTGATGTTCATCAGAGTTTGCTGAATCAGAGCATTGCAGCAAGTGTGCTTTAGCGTGTAATAATTCAGAGCAGAGTTTGGGATCAGATCCTCAGTACTTGCAGCGTACAGTACCATTAGAGTCTTCTGGAAAAAAAAGCTTGAAACTCTTCATACAAAAGTCTTCAGACTATGCTTCATATGCTTCTGTAGCTTTTGCTTCAGATCTTTCTGTACACAGCGCTCAGAATCTTCTGTAGGCAGCGTTCAGATTCTTCTAAGAGATGCTTCTGACTCTCCAGAGCCTTGCATAGTCCCATGTTCAGATCCAGTTTGCTTTCATAAGTATATTAACTTTAATATCTGCAGCAAACATACTTGAACAAATTTTAGAGTATATAATTTCTTAATACAAACTTTCATAAGAGTTATCATCAAAACATATAGATATATTTAAGAACCAATCTGTGTTCTAACAATCTCCCCCTTTTTGATGATGACAAAAACATAAGAAATTTTGTTCAATAAAGCAATAATTATAACTCCCCCTAAGATTATGAATCTCCCCCTGAATTGAATACTTAGAAAGAATAGAAACTTCCCTTTTTGCATTAGTATTCTTTTCAGAATCAGAGCCTGATTGTTCCAAAAAATTAGATCTTGACTAGGATGAATGTTTCAGAATCAGAGCCTGATTGGTTAAAACTTGATCTGGGGGTATCAGAGTTACTTAAAGGATTTTGTCAGATTTTTCATAAGTTCTGAAATACTAAGAGTTCACGTTAGTTATAATTGATATGTCTGAATTTCATTTAGGTAGGGTTTATTTGAACAGTCAGAATTTCATTTTCTCCCCCTTTTTGTCATAATCAAAAAAGAAAATTTTAAAGACAAAATAAAAGGAAATGGAGAAAAGATACATTCAAGTAGAGAAAACATCAAAGTCATTCATTCATTCAAATAAAAACAGACAAATCATCAGATGCGAAATTCAAGTACAGGTGCACAAACATCAGATACAGAAAACATAAAACTAGGTTTGCTTGGAAAGAATCATCTTCAGAAGTTGAGTGATCTCAGATGAGGATTCTTCTTGCTTTGTCATCCATTTTGCCATGTTCTCATTCTTCTGATCTTGCTTAGCCATCCATGACTTGATCTCAGATTGCCCAGCTTCCAATACTGCAATCTTATCTTCTAAATCTGGATTCTCTTTCTTGATCTCAGATGAAGAAGGTAGGGCAGATTCTGATGCAGGAATAGAAGCAGAGTCAATTTCCATTGGGGATGCAGAGTCTGGAGCCACAGATGCAGAGGGTTGGTTTACAATTGTCAGAGCCAATGGATTTTCTTCAGAAGCAAATTCTGCAAAAGCTTCTATAGCAGATATTCCAAAAGATGAAGGTACATCCTCAAGAAGCAAAGGTGAAGATCTTTTCATGTTCCATACCATGGTTCTAGCAGTCTCAGCAAATCTTATATTCGCATCATCAGAACAGACATTCTTCAGATTTAAAGCAACTATATGGAATCTGGAAATGAAGTTATTCCAGATAGCATCAGATTCTTCTGCATTCATGGTTGATAAGCATCTTTTCTGTACAGAGCCTAAAGTCATCTTTATTTCTTTCAAAAAATTAGTAAATAGAATATCAACGTTTAGCCTATGTTTTATTTTGAGAAGGGCTTCAAGAGTTGATGGTTTTGGTATGGTGAAATGTGGAATGATGAACAGAGGACGAGGGTAGGTAGGAAAAGATGGATGGTTAGATGAAGTGGTAGTTTTGGATCTGGAAAAGGCATGAACCAGAAATGGTTTTACACGTGATGCAGAGGGAACAACATCAAATGTAGTGGAAGTGTAGGGAATGAAAACAGATTTATCAGACAACAGAGGTTCTGATGAAATATTATTTGGTAGTAGTTCAAAATGGGTTTGAAGTTCAGATGGAAGAGTTGTTGAAGGACTAGGTTTGAATGGAGTGATAGGGTTAGATTGTTCTATTCTGGTATACAAATGTTTAAGCTTTAAACCAGAAGGAAGGGGATCAGAGGGATGTGGTTTAAAATAAGCAACTAAAACAAACTCAGATGTTCTAGGTTTAGGTGTTGGAGTGGGGTCAGGAATGATAGCTTCAGATGAAATGGGTGGATCTGATTGTTTAGATTCATATTCTATGAGAGAAGGAGGTGAGATAACATCTGGATGAACATCAGATTCATAGGAATCAGATGAGGTAAATGGGGTACAAGATGTAGAGGATACTTCAAACACCGTCTTGAGAGGTTGAACATCCAGAATCTCAGAATCAGGTATATTTGATTCAACAGGTATGGATTGTTCTGTTTGAGGATCAGAAGGTTTGGATGTTGGTGGTTCAGATACAACTAGTTCAGATTGTATGGGTTCAGATGCAACTGGTTGTTGAATTTTAGGTTGTTGTTGTGTTGTAGGTTGTTCTGCTGGTTTTGTTTGTGGTTCTGATTGAGGAATGTCAGATGATTTTAATGGTGTTGTGGGAACAGGTTCAGAATGAATTTGTGAAGTAGGAATAGTGGGTGGTTCAGATGTTTGAGATGGAGCAGGAATTGTTTGATTTTGAGTGGAAGGAGGTTCAGGTATAGAACTAATTGTTGATACATCTACTGCAATTTTAGAAAAAGAAGGTAAAGATGATTTAGTACCTTTTGTATTGATGCGTTTGGTAGGAACACAGGGGACTTCTCCAGAAGCTTTTCTCTTAATCTGCTTCTATGGTTTTTCAGAAACTCTCTGTTTCTTCTAAGCAGCAGCTTCTTCTGCCTCTAACTGTCTTCTTTTTCTCATGTTCTCCTCATAAACATCTGGAATATGTTCTCTTGCACGAATCAGAATGTCAGCAGGAACAGGTGTTCCATCTGCTTTGCACATTTCAATATACCTATGAATAATATCCCTAGGTTCTTCAGCACCAAAGATTGGAAAGTCTTGAACTGGAATCCTTCTCTGACTTACTTCAGTAACATTCAGCTTCTTAGGAGCAGTTGTGAGTTCATCCACGACTTTTAGCCTCTGAAGACTCTTTCCATTCAAGGGTTTTCCAACTATTGACTCGAGCTCTTTCTTCATTCCAGCTTCATGTAGAGCAGCTACCAGACCATTCTCTGTCAGAATGTCTGAGATCAATCTTCCAAAAGGAATCCACGTCCTGATCTTCAGTCCCTTAGTCTTAATGGATTCTCTGGATGCATTAATGTGATTCCACAGATGCATGAAGAGAAAGTATGGCAGATCCACTTTGGCACTCTGACTTAAACAGTACATGAAATAAAGTTGTTCATTGTTCACATAATCTGGAGAATTTGTGGATTTTCTGTGATTGATGCATCCCAGAAAAATCTTTGCCCAAATTTTGTAGTCAGGTTTCAGATCCTTGAATTTGTTGGAGGCTTTTCCAAATGAAATAACTTCCTCATAAACTTCTTCCATATCAACATGCCCAGCTGCCAGATGACAAACTCCATCAGTTTCCTCATACCCAATGAGTTTTCTGATGAGATCTTCAGTGATTATGATCTCTTTTCCCAGAACAGAAGAGAGGATGAACTTTGGGTAAACAGATGCATGAATCCAAAATTCCTTCACTAAGTGTGGATACACTGGTCCAAATAATATATCAAAATACTTAACCCAGCCTTGTGCATCAATAATAGAATGTAAATCAAATCCATTGTCAGCCAGAGAGTCAAATTTCACCATGGATTCACAAAGAACTTCAAGCTTATCAACAGGGGTTAACAATGTTCTCTCAGGTTCCTTAAACGGAGTAGCACCCATATTTGATGACGCAACTGCAGCCATTGATGATTGAAATTGTGCTGAGGTTGAAGATGATGTTGCCATTATTGAACATGAAGAGGATTTGGATGAAGGTTTAGGGTTTTGATGAAGGCCAAAAAGCAAACAAAAATGCATATACTTGTTTGTGAAGTGAAAAGTGTGAAATGGTGTGATTTGTGGTATTTATAGAGAGAAGTTAGGGCACACAAATAGACACATTAAGCACGTTCTCACTTAGCATTAAATGGCATTTAATGAAAAGAATAATAATCATTTCAAAACAATAATTGATTCTGACAATTTGGGGGGAAAACCATGATTTTAACTATTCAAACAATACCTCAAATGTCTCTTCAATAATGTGCACGCCATCTTTTCATATTCAAAGTGACATGTGTTTGCTTGCATGTGCTTCTGAATTCTCTTTGAGAAATGAAACGTTAGCCAACGTTCAGATCTTCTGAGAATGGTTAGTTCAGATACAAACAAAAAAATAATAATTCAATAAATCAAATAAATGACTGATGAAATACTTCAGAGTTTTAAACATTTTGCATATGAGAAGTTTACTTCTGATAAATATTATTCTGGACAAAATTTTATACCAATATTTTTCAGAATGAACTTAAACCTATCTTCAGCAAAGGGTTTTGTGAAAATATCAGCCCACTGATGATCTGTATCAACAATGGCTAAGTTTATAATACCCTTCTGAACATAATCTTTGATGAAGTGATGTTTAATTTCTATATGTTTTACCTTAGAGTGTAAAATGGGGTTTTTAGACAAACATATAGCAGAAGTATTATCACATAATATAGAAATATTACTCTCAAAGATCTGATAGTCTTCTAGCTGACTTTTCATCCAGAGCATCTGCGTGCTACATCCAGCAGCAGCAATATATTCCGCTTCTATAGTTGATAGCGCAATTGTAGGTTGTTTCTTCCTAGAAATTTACAACTTCCAGAAGTACTTTTTCTTTCCACTCTGTCTCTAGCGTAATCAGCATCACAGAATCCAACTAATTTAAAATCATCAGATTTTCTGTAACACAAGCCCACATTAGAAGTACCTTTCAGATACCTTATAATCCTCTTAACAGCTGTTAAGTGTGATTCTCTAGGATCTGATTGGAATATTGCACACAAGCATACACTGAATAAAATGTTAGGTCTAGAAGCAGTTAAGTAGAGAAGAGATCCTAACATACCTCTGTAGAGTTTTTGATCTACTTTCTTACTTACCTCTTCCTTACCAAGAGTACTTGTTGGATGCATATGAGTCTTTGCCATCGTACTATCAGTCATGTTAAACTTCTTCAGAAGCTCTTTAACATATTTGGTCTGATGAATGTAAGTGCAATCTGGAGTCTGGTTGACTTGAATTCCCAGAAAGAATCTCAATTCTCCCATCATGCTCATCTCAAATTCAGCCAGCATACATTGAGCAAACTCCTTTCCCAGCATAACATTGGTAGATCCAAATATAATATCATCCACATATATTTGACAAATTAACAGATCTTTCTTAAATGTTTTACAAAAGAATGTTGTGTCCACTTTGCCTCTGATAAAAATTTTCTCCAGAAGAAAATTGCTTAATCTCTCATACCAAGCTTTGGGAGCTTGTTTTAAACCCTAAAGAGATTTCTTTAGTTTAAAATCATGTTCTGGAAATTTTTCACTTTCAAAACCAAGAGGTTGGTGAACATAAACTTCTTCTTCTATAATTCCATTTAGAAAGGAACTCTTAACATCCATCTGATATAGAGTGATGTTATTTTGTGCAGCAAAAGAAATGAGTAAACGAATAGACCTCTAACCTGGCTACAAGAGCATAAGTCTCTATATAATCAATTCCTTCTTGTTGGCTATAACCTTGAGCAACAAGCCTTGCTTTGTTTCTTTCAACTTCTCCTTTTTCATTCAACTTATTTTTGAAAACCCATTTAGTTCCAATTATGTTGAATCCTTTTGGTCTTGGAACCAAATCCCAAACGTCATTTCTTGTGAACTGATTGAGCTCTTCTTGCATGGCAATTATCCAGTCATTGTCTTGCAGAGCTTCATCCACAGAAGTTGGTTCAATAACTGACACCAACCCAAATAATGACGCTTCAGATGATCTGAGGAAGGATCTTGTTCTTATGGGGTCATCCTTCTTTCCAATGATCACATCCTCTGGGTGAGAGGCCTTGATTCTAGAAGATGATCCTCTAACATTTGATTCTTCAGAAATATTCAAGTTTTTCATTTGAGAAGCTAAAGGAATTGCATCTGGCGTTGCTTCTGGTTCCTTCACTTGAGCTTTTTCTGCCTCTGAGCGTTCAAAGTCTGTGAGAATTACTTCTCTATATGCAGAACTTTCAAACTACTTTGGCTTTTCAATGCCAAGCTTATCATCAAATCTAACATGTATAGATTCCTCCACAATCTGTGTTTCAGTATTGTATACTCTGTAGCCTTTAGAGCGTCAGAATACCCAAGCATGAAACATTTCTGTGCTTTAGAATCAAACTTGTTATGATTCTCTTTAGTGTTCAACATATAACATATACATCCAAAAGGATGAAAATAAGAAATGTTGGGCTTTCTGTTCCTCCACAATTCATAGGGAGTCTTTTCCAGAAGAGGTCTTACAGACAATCTGTTCTGAATATAACAAGCTGTGTTTATTGCTTCTTCCCAAAAATGCTTTTCCAGATTAGTCTCGTTGATCATGGTTCTGGCCATTTCTTGCAGAGTTCTATTTTTCCTCTCTACAACTCCATTCTCTTGTGGAGTTCTAAGGCAGGAAAAATCATGAGCAATGTCATTTTCATTAAAATATTTTTCAAAATATTTGTTTTCAAATTCGCCACCATGATCACTTCTGACTTTAACAATTTTAAAATCTTTTTCATTCTGGACTTGTTTGCAGAAGTCAAAGAATACAGAATGTGACTCATCCTTGTGTTTTAGGAATTTCACCCATGTCCATCTGCTATAGTCACCAACAATGACTAATCCATACTTCTTGCCTCTGATGGATGCAGTTTTCACTGGTCCAAACAGATCAATGTGAAGTAATTCTAATGGTCTTGAGGTTGAAACAACATTCTTAGTTTTAAAAGAAGATTTTGAAAATTTTCCTTTTTGACATGCTTCACAAAGAGCATCTGAGTTGAACTTCAACTTAGGAAGTCCTCTGACTAGATTGAGTTTATTAATTTGAGATATACGTCTCATATTAATATTCCCCAATCTTCTGCGCCAGACCCATTGCTTATCATTAACAGACAGAAGGAATTTAACATTTTGAACCTTAAGTTCTGAAAGATTGATTTTGTAAATGTTGTTCTTCCTCTTTCCATTAAATAGGATTGAGCCATCCTTCTGACTAACAGCTTTGCAAAATTGTTGATTAAAGATTATGTCATAACCATTGTCACTTAATTGACTTATGGACAATAGATTATGCTTTAATCCTTCTACAAGTAAAACATTAGATATAGAGGGAAGGTTACCATTGCCAGTAGTACCAGAGCCAATAATCTTGCCCTTCTGATTCCCTCCAAACTTCACTTCTCCTCCAGATTTAAGCTCCAGGCTTTGGAACATCAACCTTTCTCCCGTCATGTAACGTGAGCAGCCAGAGTCCATGTACCATGACTGGCGTCTTGACTTTTCTGCTAAATACATCTGCAACAGGGATTATCTTATCCTTAGGTACCCAGATCTTTTTGGGTCCTTTTGGGTTAGTTGCTTTGAAAGTTTGTCTAAACTTATGTCTTTTTACAACAATTTTGTTCTGACTGACTTTTGGCTTAAACACTAGAACGTTCTGATCAGAACGTGTGTGTTTAATATCATTCAGATGACCAAACTTAAAATGAGAGTATAAGGGAGTTTTCTTAATTATAAGTTTATCAACAGGGATTGGATTTAAATCCTTTCCATAGGAAGATTCATTTCCAATTCCTTTCCTGTTGTTTTTGCTAACTCCATAGATCATTGAAGCCATCTTGCTTCTATCTATGCTTTTAGCCAGAAACTTCTGAATGCTGAAGTCATATTCTTCTAAAATATTTTTGCATTTTGACTCAGTTTCAGATTCAGAGTCTTGTTGAGCTTTTTCAAAATTGTTTTTCATTTTTAAATTATTTTCTTTGAGCTCAGCAACTTCTGACTTTAACAGATTGTTCTCAGATTCAAGATTGCATTTAAGCTTCTTGCATTTGAGCTTAATCTGGTTATAGTTTTTCAGGACTTATGATAAAACTTTAATAAGCTTTTCCCTAATGAGATCAGAAAGTACCTCTTTTGAGTCAGATTCAGAATCAGATTCAGATCCAGATGATCCTTTATTCTAATCTTCCACGCCTGCCATCAGATCCATGTTGGCGCATTCATCTTCAGATTCTGATGAAGATCCAGATTCATCTGAATCATCCCATGTTGTCATTAGAACCTTCTTCTTTTTGTCAAACTTCCTCTTTGGCTTTTCTTTTAGAAGCTTTGGACATTCATTCTTGTAATGGCCAGGTTCTTTACATTCAAAGCAAACAACTTCCTTCTTTCCAGATCTTTTTGGTCCAGAGGACTCCTTGCGATGATCTGGCTTCTTGAAGTTCTTGAACTTCCTCGGTTTGTGCTTCCAGAGTCTGTTGATTCTTTTGGACAGCAAGGACAGTTCATCTTCTTCTTCAGAAGAAGACTCTTTAGAACTCTCTTCTAACACCTGCAAAGCTTTCACAGATTTTTTAGATTTTAAGGCAATTTACTTACCTTTCTTTTGAGGCTCATCTTCCTCAAGTTCAATTTCATGGCTCCTTAGTGAGCTGATTAGTTCCTCCAAAGTAATCTTGTTCAGATCCTTAGTTAGCTTCAGAGCAGTGACCATAGGTCTCCATCTGATAGGAAAGCTTCTGATGATCTTCTTCACATGATCAGTAGTTGAGTAACCTTTGTCCAGCACTTTTAGACCAGCTGTGAGGATCTGGAACTAGAGAACATAGTTTCTATAGATTCAAATTCTTCCATTTTGAACGCTTCATACTTCTGTATTAGCGCCAAAGCCTTGGTGTCTTTAACTTGTAAGTTTCCTTCGTGTGTCATCTTCAAAGACTCAAACAAGTCAAATTCAGTTTCTCTGTTGATGATCTTCTCATACTCAGTATGAGATATTGCATTTAACAAGATTGTTCTAGCTCTGTGATGATTTTTGAACTCCTTCTTTTGGGCTTCAGTCATAGATTTTCTATCAATTTTCTTTCCATTCCCATCAGTAGGATGAACATACCCATCAATGACTAAGTCCCATAAATCAGCATCATAACCATGGAAGAAACTCTCTATTTTGTCCTTCCAATAGTCAAATTTCTCCCCATCAAACATAGGGGGTTTTGTGCTGATTCTATCCCTTTCTTCATATCTGTTGTTGCTGTTAGATGTTGAAGTTTCAGCCATAATAACAACCAAGAATATATATCAAAGTTTTCTCACTGGATCTTTTCTATCACCGTGAAGTGGTAGCACACACACAGAACCGGAGCTCTGATGCCAACTGAAGGTGAGAAAATACTTAGAAGGGAGGGTTGAATAAGTATAGAGAAAATATTATGGCAATAATAACTCAAAGACTTTTATCCTGGTTCGTTGAACTCAACTACTCCAGTCCACCCTATCAAGAGTGATTTTCCTTTCTCTATAAGGACTTAATCCACTATTAATCAAACTGATTACAATAGCAAGCACTAAGAGCAACTGTTTTTAGTCTTCTCAAGAACAACTGACCACAACTGGGTCTTCTCAAGGAATTTTACAATCAAATGTAAAACTAAACCAAGTGTTTAAATGCTTTTAAGTAAGCTATATCACAACTGTGATTTACACTTAAGTTTTAAGAACTTATGAAATAAATTCAGCAAAGAGAATAAATTGTATGAGAGCTTTTCTTTGAATTTCTTTCAATTTTCGTCAACTGAAGAAGAATGTTGGAGACATGCTTTTATAGGCTTGAAGATCCAAGATGTTGCACTTTGAAGACCGTGTCTGAAAAGTGGCTGGAACCTTTTTTTCTTCACATCATTTGACCTTTCCTAGAAGTAGAACGTTCAGAGAAATCCTTTTTGCCTGAGTTCTTGTGTCTAGCATAAATGAGGAAAGAGTCGTTTGGCCTAACCAACAGACATAACTTTGAATTCTTCTTCAACAAGTTTCTAATACTCGACAAATAACATCAGAGCCTTGAGTGATCAGAGTTTTTGATGTTCATCAGAGTTTTTTGAATCAGAGCCTTGCAGCAAGTGTGCTTCAGCGTGTAATAATTCAGAGCAGAGTTTGGGATCAGATCCTCAGTACTTGCAGCGTAAAGTACTATCAGAGTCTGCTGGAAAAAAAGCTTGAAACTCTTCATACAAAAGTCTTCAGACTATGCTTCAGACGCTTCTGTAGCTTCTGCTTTAGATCCTTCTGTAGACAGCGCTCAGAATCTTCTGTAGGCAGCATTCAGATTCTTCTAAGAGATGCTTCTGACGCTCCAGAGCCTTGCATAGTTCCATGTTCAGATCCAGTTTGCTTTCAGAAGTATATTAACTTTAATATCTACAACAAACATACTTGAACAAATTTTAGAGTATATAATTTCTTAATACAAAATTTCGTAAGAGTTATCATCAAAACATAGGAATATATTTAAGAACCAATCTGTGTTCTAACACTCTTTTCTAATTTCCTCGGGTAGCATACCGGTGAGTTGTTTGATCAGCAATCTGAAACACAAACATGTATGTATGCAACATGGAGATTCCCCCCTCAATTCTAGTTTCGGGAGAAAAGCACGACAATGGAAAACCCCACAGACAAGTAATAACAGAAATTCCTCATATATATATGAAAGGCCGCGTAGGCAGTGTACAAGCATATCAACTGAGTACAATCTGAAAGAACCTCAACCAACAAGTCTGGTGATGGTTAGTACAACAAGCATAAGAAACAACTACTGAGTGAAAACAAGTTAATCAAGCCGGATGACGAGACCGGAACTCCTCTAGCAACTCCTGCGTCTCGGGGTGATCTGGTCTGGTGAGAAGCCCCTGAATAAGCAGCTCTCGCTAGCTAATGGTGCGTTGTAGACCCTCAGCGTAGTCCTCCCAGGCTTCTTCCCCAAAACAATCTCCAACCTTGCATCTTTTAGAATCAGCTCTCAGCCTGCAATCCTCCAAGTTTGCAATAGCTTCATTCAGTGTATACTCGGTGTCACGCATGAGCGATGCCTCTGCTGAAATCTTCTCATATTTGGCTTTCAACTGAGTTTTCAATTTGTTGACCTGCTGTCATATCCCAAATTTGTCCTACCCGTTTCAATTTTTTCTCCGCCCGATTTTATTTTTTTTCAATTCGCATCGCTTTTACGGCGTAACGTATTTTTTCGGCAAAAATAAACTCTTTCACCTTTTTAGCCCAATAAATTTGCACCACATGACATCTTTTTATTTATTATTATTTATGTTTTAACATTTTATTATTAATTGATTAATTAGTTTTAATAGGATAGAATTATAATTATTTATTTATTTATTAGAATAGAATTTTTTAATTAGGAATAGGATTTGATTTTTTTTTAATTATTAATTAAATTAGAATTAGTTTTTTTATTTAATTAAAATTAGTTAACATACAAAATAGATTTATTAGATTTATTATTCAGAAAAAAAATTAAAAAATTTTAGAAAAAGGAAAAATTGAGGACACGGATGAACTGGGTATTTAAGTAGGGAACCCTACTGTTCATGGGATCCCCAACTCTGAAGGGTAACCCTAGCCGCTAAGGCCATGGCCCTAAACCCTCACTTCACCTACAATCATATCCCACTCTCAACACCATTCTCCACCGCCGACACCTTCCTCTCCGCCGGAGATCTTCTCCATCAAACTCATCACCTTGCCACCATACTCTCAACACCACAACACCCTTTTTCCGGTTGAGCTCACCGCCGAAAACTTCCTTCCCTTCCGATTTCCTCAACCACCTTCTCATCACCATTTTTACACGACTTCACTCTTCCTAACAACACCCAACCTCACTAATTTCTCTGATTTTGAGGTTCCAAATCATTGCTCACAACATCCTTCATTTTCTACTATACAACTTTCGTTTTGCAGACCAACAGGACTGCGTCGTGATTCATCTTTTCCTCTGAATCCCCACCCTTGTACCACTTTCCTTGGTTTCTCCATACGCACACAAAGTGTTCGACAAAATGCACTTGAAAGAGATTGAGCTTCACTAAGAACAACAACAAATGTAGCTAATCTCGTGTCGCAGTTTATTTTCACTCATGTGAAAATGGATTCCGTTTTGAAGGCCTCGAATTCGTGAAGGTTATTTTGTTGTCTGTCAAATTCATGTACATATTTTGAAGTAGATTCAAGATGGGAGTCGATTATGTTCGGGCTTTGAAAGCCATTGTCACGGAGTAATAAAACGGATCTACCGCAACAACGACAACATTCTAGCTCTTCCGACAAAGGTCTCTCCAAGCTGCAGTAATAACAAACTTGACATCGTCCGCATCTACAACGCATAACTACCAACGCCGACAGCTACACAAATTTTCATCGCCGCAGTCTTGCACTTGGGCAACTTCTTATCATTATCCATGAGGCTCTTGTGGTTGTTGATTCCAAGGATCAATGTAAGACTAAGGATAAATCTGAAGAGCAGAAGAATCTTCGGAGGCTGGTTCAGAATCGCGAGGCTGCGAGGAAAAGTCGGTTAAGGAAAAAGGCATACGTGCAACAATTGGAGAGTAGTCGACTTAAGCTTGCTCAAATAGAGCAAGAGCTTCAACAAGTACATCAGCAGGGTGTATTCGTTGCAACCGGAGTTACAGCGGATCATGGTCGTTCAGTCGTTGGAAACAGTAGTTCAGGCGCGTTAGCGTTTGATATGGACTATGCCCGTTGGGTCGATGAGCATCAACGACTAATCAATGGCATAAGATCAGCTATAAACTCACAAATGGGTGATAATGAACTTCATCTTCTTGCTGATAGTGTCATTACACATTATGATGAGTTATACCAATTGAAGCGCATAGGTGCGAAAGCCGATATGTTTCACATACTTTCTGGTTTGTGGATAACACCTGCCGAAAGATGCTTCATGTGGCTCGGTGGTAACCGTTCGTCTGAACTTCTCAAGATAGTTAGAAACCATCTTGATCCGTTAACGGATCAGCAGTTGATAGGGATCTATAATCTACAGTGTTCTTCTCAACAAGCCGAGGATGCATTATCTCAAGGCACGGAAGTAGAGGAGCACAACCTCTTACAGAAAGATTTTGGAACCGTGAAGTATCAAGGCTATGACTTTACATCAGATGGGGTGTGGTATAACAACATGTCTCAGATTCCATCAAACACAGTTTCAGAATCAAGGAGCAGTTCTACCATGGTCATGAATCCCACTCCCGGTTTACGTCTAAATACAAACGCTGTTAAGTTCGAGTACGAGAGTTCGACAATAGCTACATCACGGGTCAGCCGCATCCTCAACAGCGTTAACCATAACATCACGAACGTATTGAGAGCAAGATCTATAACAGTTCCAAGATGGGCCAGATATCATCCCGGCGGCAAGCTCCCCTGTTCCCAACCACAACAGTTCCGCACAAACTGTCGTTGCCGCTTATGTCTCGGAGGAATCCTGCGGAGAGGCGCATAACATTTTCGCAGCAACAAAGTTGACGAGCTCACATCATCGGCCTGAATCAGTGCATCCATGGAGCCTTTTTTTGTTTGTTTGGTGTATGCAGGTCATAGATACGTCAACAACAACGCAGAACTGGCTTTGATTTGAGTTCTGTAGCAAGAATAGTTTTTGGGGCAACAATATCAGTTTTCTTCCCGCTGCAGCACTTTAACCACCATCATAACTTCATTAAACAACTTCCAACCACAACCTTGCAGCAACTCTTGCTCTCGTTATACGGCGAGAGTGACTTGAAAAAGAGGAGGACCTTGCAAGAGTGCAACAAGTTCTGCAGTAACTACAACAACAAAATTTGTATCTTATTTCGTACTTCTGTTACCATACCTCACATGAACAACGTGTTACGCACCACTCGTTGAAAATCACGAAGGCATGTGAAGTTTTTGGATTTTGTTTACAAGTGAAAACAAGTTTCTCTTGAGTTGGTTTCAAAATACATCCACGTTGTTTTTCAATTTGAAGATGCTGTTGAGAAAGAAACAAGCAACATCCAAGGACAGCGTTGTTGAAGTGAACTGGTTCGAGATTATGCAGAAGGTTACGGCGTCGCCGAATTTTTGTGCAGGTTACATGCTGTGAGACCATAAAGCCATGGAGAATTAACAGTGTCGAAGCCGCAATTACGAAACATTAGAGCTCGCATTGATGCTGCCGCAACACGGTCTTCATCTACTTCCAAACAATCTATCGACCCCACACTGTATCTCCAGCCTTTTCTAGATGTGGTTCGAGCTGATGAAACCGGTTCTTCTATCACTGACTCTCAGAGGCTTTCGTTAGTTAAGGAGCTTCTATGCAATGTGCCTGGTGGTGGAAATAGGAAAAGAGGTGCCAAAACGGTTGTCACGGATGATTCAACACATACTGATAGAAGGCTTCATTAGATGATGTTTGATGGTAGGGATTATGAACGTGTCGACGATGATGACTTTGACGAGAAACAAAGACCAAACATTGATGTTGTTAATTGGTCCGATAAAGATTATTCTGTTGTTACTATTGAATGTAAAGATCGGCCGAAGCTTTTGTTCGACACGGTTTGTACTTTGACAGATATGCAATATGTAGTGTTTCATGCTAATATTGATGCTGAGGGGCCACAAGCATATCAGGAATATTACATCAAGCATATAGATGGGTCCCCTGTAAAATCAGATGCAGAAAGACAAAGAGTGATCCAATGTCTTGAATCTGCAATTGAGAGAAGAGTTTCTGAGGGTTTGAAGTTGTGTCGCTGTTGTCATAACATTTCAACAGCGCAACTGAGATTTCTTCGACCCGCCACATCCATCGCCGAATACTGCAGCAGTATCACGACACCATCAATTTGGTTGGCGGTTTTGATTTAAAGATGGATTTTGTGCTGCTTATGCGACAATAAAATGAAGCATCTATACGCACAGGGGAAAGTTTTATGGATTCAAATTCAAAAATAACAGCAGCAATCCGCAATCCGGTCGCATCTTCAACTCAATTCTGTTTACGTGGATTTTGATTTCACTGATTTTGTTTTCTATTTCTGTATTGGGCTGGTGATTTTTGTGCAGGTTACGGCATCGCCGAATTTCAATTGCACAACAATAGTATGAAGTCGAATGGCACATAGCAGCGGTTGATCCCAACAGCACTTGAAATCTACCATGACAAGAACCGAGTAGCAACGGCCTAAAGCACAGCAATCACCATTCGTTAAAATGGACAATCTATTCTCGAGCTTTGCCTCTAACAACCGCAGTCAACAACTTCGCAATAATAGTAGCACCTCCGACGTCGGATTTCCTTATCGGTTCAATGAAGTGGCTTGGATATAATTGTTTCAACATCTGGGAGCTGCTGTCGTCATCGTGTCAATGTTGCTGCTAAGTGTTCGAACTCAGCAAGTACACGTTCGATCTTGAAGCAGTCAAATTCCGAAAAACTTAGCAGCATTCCTCTCACCTCTTCGAGCAACGGTTGCTTTGAATTGGTGGTGCTATGTCGTAACTCGAAGCGACGTGGAGCGACTTTGATAGTTGCGTGTCGCTATTGGCTTGAACAGATGATGGAAGAATGGAGTTGCAGAACATGAAGATCAAAGCTACAACAGCTTCACATTATTAAGGCAGCAATGGCAATATGTCGTATGTCGTGCTATATTCTACTGATATGCATCACAGCTCTCTATTCTTTGAGCAGCGGTAAAGCTTCAAGCGACCAACCGTCCATTTTCTTTACTTGCAAATTCAACAACGGTAGCCCGACTTCGCAAACCGGTTTGGTAACATTCTTGACTTATCTTTTCTTTAGTTTTCTGAAGTGGTTTTTTAGGACTCTGTGTATGTACTGCTACCTGTGCAATTGAGGTTTTTATGGCGGTCTCATAACGTTTAGCTTTGAAGAATATGTGAGTTAGTTACTTTTTTTGTTTTTACGGTTTACAATGATGAATATGCTGTTATGATTCAATATAGTGAACGTGTAAATGCTTTTTTTCGATTAATTCTCATCATAAAATAAGTATATAAGCTACACTTAGGTTGCCGTTATTACACAATTCCATTGGTAATTCGTTTGAATTTATGTAAATGTTGCTTTGTTCATCCTTTCTATCGCATCTATGACTTTCAAAAATAGACGACTCGATATTCAAATTCTATGTTTGTTTATGATACTGTAAGTGTTTTTTATGTATGCATATTGTTTCATTTCCTCGAGTGTGTTCCTAATAGGTAATTTCATCTGTGAACTTTTGTGTATGTCTTGTTAGAATGGATATTGATTTATTTTTAGTAAACCTGTTTTGTTTTTGTTGGTATTAGTATATGATTGATCTTTGTTCTATACTTTAGTGTTGGAGATTCATGGCTAATTTGGTATGTGTGGTTATGTTGTACTGAATCAACATGTTTCATGCTTGTTACATTTTAATTCTTGATAAAAATAATGGGGTGGTATTCGTAGTAATCATATGTGGATGTTAAGGTCAATGTTGTGTGTATTTGCTAGTTTTAAGTGGATAATAAAATTATAATTTTGTTAGATAATTTTAATTTTTGTCAATTAATTTTAATTAACTCAACTATTTGATTTAATAATTAATTTGGATTAATCCAATTAAGTGATTAATAAATTTTAATAAATTTTTTTGACTTTGATAAATAAAATCGGACCAAGATCAATGGATTCTGAAAATCAAGTCGCTTCATCCCTATCCGAAACAATGTACCCCCATTCCCACAAAAATGTAATATATTTTATTGCTTTCGTCTTATTTATTGCTTTGATGCTTCAAAAATCATTTTTAAAATTAAATTCTCGATTTATCGAGCCCATTTTTTACCCTTGTAAGTCGAGTGCTTTTAAAGTCTCGCCATCAACCATTTGGTCACAGACACAACATTTTAAAGCTTAATCCTGGGCTTCCTTACAGTGATACCTATTTGATCAATTATTTCTAATTGATCACTTAGAAGACTAGTCCACTTCGCTAGTGTACACGTTAAAACTCTAATTTCAAACCTCGACTCGCATCGAGTATTTTCTCAAATCAAACTTAAAATACTTAATAACTACTCGAATACAATTTCAATAAAAGACGAAAAAAGAGAGAGTTCCAAGTCTTTGGTTCTCTCTCCTAATTGTTTGGGTCCGAGAAGTCTTTCTTAAGCTCGAACAATTGTCTTCTAAAAACGATAAACTTATTCAAACCCGTTTTCTTAAACACACAGATGAAAAGAGGAGTGTTCCAAGTCTTTGGTTCACTCTCCCGATTATTTAAAGTCTGAGAAGTCTTTCTTGAGCTTTGAGTAATCGTCATCCGATTAATACAATCTAATACTATTAAACATCTTTCATAATATTAGATGAGAAAAGCAGAGAGTTCCAAGTCTTTGGTTCATTCCTCTGACTATTCGAGGTCCGAGAAGTCTTTCTTAAGCTTCGAGTAATCCTCATCTATTAAAATACTTTAATCTCATCCTAGCTTTCAAAGTGCCATTCAAACAATTCCTTTTGCGATGAAAAAGAAAGTGTTCTAGGTCTCTGGTTCGCTTTCCCGATTACTTGGGTCCGAGAAGTCTTTCTCAAGCTTCGAGTAATCGTCATCCGATTCACTCACTCGTATCCAATTCCATTAACACTTAGATGAAAAAGAGAGAGCTCTAATTCTTTGCTTCACTCTCCCGATTACTTAGGGACCGGGGAGTCTTTCTCGAGCTTCGAGTAATCTTCATCCGATTAACCCACTCGAACCACATCTTATCCTTTTGCAATTGAGGTTGAAAAAGAGAGAGTTCCAAGTCTTTGGTTCACTCTCCCGATTACTTAGGTCCGAGAAGTCTTTCTTAAGCTTCAAGTAGTCGTCACCTCTAGCTAAGCATCCAATACGTCAAACCTAACCTCGCTGTCTCGCCCCCGTGCGACCAAAATCCTATAACCTATTCAAATCCATCTTTATTTCCAAACCAAAATATTTAACCAATCAAGCACTATTCCTCGCCCTCGCGCGACCTACCATTCAAACAACCCTTACCAAAGAACATTGTTTAGTCCTTTCTTCCGCGCATAACAAACTCGTGCTTCAGCCTCCCCTAGCGAGCAGACAAGCCAACGTTTAGCAGTTAGAATGCGACTTAAACACTCGTTCAGTTTCAAACCTTTTACCGTAATCATCCTAACTACGGCTGCTCTGATCTCTCATATCTGTTGAGAGTACGTAGGCATAAGATTGCGATAATCTTAGCGAGCACAATCCCCTCTTTACCCGTAATCCCACGAACTACGAATGCTCTGATTTTCCACTTCTTACAAGTGAAGATACGTAGGCACAAGGGCCCCAATCCTTGGCGAGCACCCTATCTTAATAATCACCCCCTTTTCCCATTAGCAAGCAAATCCCTTTAGAAGATACACAAACATAGCTAACTTCTCTCGCAAATTGATCAAGAGGTTCCCGTTGAGTACAACGGACGTAGAGGGTGCTAATACCTTCCCTCTATGTAATCGACTCCCGAACCTAGAATATTGGTTGCAATGACCATGTTCTTATCCCTTTTAAGGTTTTATCGATATTTTCCTATTCCATCCTTGGAATGAATAAAGTTCGGTGGCGACTCTGTTTCGAACAGTATTTTCCGCGTCCATCGCGAGGATCGTATTTTTCGAGGTACGACACCTGCAACTTCAACTTATCTTCGCACTCTTTATTATTGGACAAGGTGGCGTTCCACTAGGCGTCGAACTTGGAGATCTCAAAATAGGCTTTATCCAAGTCCTGCTTTTTGGAAGCGAGCATACTATTAACAGCTTTCAGATCTAGACCCAATCATTCCCGGGATTTAATCTGCTTGGTCAAGTCCGTGCCCAACTTGTTCACCAACTCAGTCTGTTTCTTCAAAGAATAGGTTGCTTTAGTCTTCTCACATAGGAGCTGAGCAATCTCTTTCTCCAACTCCTCATTAGCTTTCCGTAGCTCCTCCTTTTCGGCCCACAACTGGTTGTACTTATGAATGTCCACAGTGGTTGGCTCCTCAATCATGAAGGGATATAAAGGCGCAACTGAGGGAAACGACATCAGCAACCTCTTCGCTCTATCCTGAATCCAGCTCAAGTAGGGATCATAGGTTCGACTATTACTCTTTCCCAGCAATGCTTTTCCTCTCTTGTGAATATTGTTCCAAGCGTGCTCAAGTCTGGCCAGTGTATCACTATCCAATAGCCTGGTGAGGTACAGAGATTCCTGTACCTCTTCTTCCTTGGGAGGATCCTTCAATGCATATCCAAACTGCCTAACCAACAACGAAGGATTGTAGTTGATGCACCCCTTCCTTCTGACCAAAGGGACGTTAGGAAATCCGCTGCAGCTATAGATGATTTTTGTACCAAGTATGTGAAGGTGAGAAAATACTTAGAAGGGGGTTGAATATGTATGAAGATAAAAACTTAGAAGTAAAAACCCAAGTATTTTTATCCTGGTTCGTTGAACTCCACTACTCCAGTCCACCCTTTCTAGAGTGATTTGCCTTTCTCAAACAAGGGCTTAATCCACTATTTAATCAACTGATTACAATAGTAAGCACTAAGAACAACTGTTCAAAGTCTTCTCAAGAACTACTGATCCTCACTGGATCTTCTTAAGGTTTTCTTACAATCAAATGTAATAACAAATACAAGTGTTAAGATGCTTCTAATAAAGCTTTATCACAACTGTGATTTTTCACTTAAGATTAAGAACAAAGAAATAATTCTAGCAAGAATATTTTAGTTGTATGAGAGCTTTGATAATGAACTCTTTTCAAGTGTTTTCGTCAACTTAAGAAGATGAGTGGAGACTTGCTTTTATAGGCACAGTGATCCAAGAGTCTTTCACGTTGAGAAGAGTGTACCAAAAGGTCTGAGCCTTTTTTGTCTTCACATCAAGTGACCTTTCCTAGAAGAAGAAAGCACAGAGAAATCCTTTTTGTCTGTGTTCTTGTGTCTAGCATAAATAAGGAAAGAGTCGTTTGGATATTCCGACGGACATACTCTTTGAATTCTTCTTCAATAATTTTCAGCAAGAATCATCAGAGTCTAATTTGGTCAGAGCCTTCTGATGTTCATCAGAGTTTTGCTGAAACAGAGTCTTTGCAGCAAGTGTGCTTTTAGCGTGTATAAGTTCAGAGCAGAGTTTTGGGTCAGATCTTCAGTACTGGCAGTGTTAGTACTATCAGAGTCTTCTGATGTAACTATGCTTGAAAACTCTTCATACAGAATTCTTCATTGGTTCAGATGCTTTTGACTTGCTTCAGATTCTTCTGGAGCTTCTGCTTCAGATCCTTCTGGAGACAACGCTCAGGATCTTCTGATGGCAGCGTTCAGAATCTTCTAATGGGTGCATCTGACACTTCAGAGCCTTGCATATTTCTTATGTTCAGATCTGATTTGCTTCTGGAGTGATATTTACTTTAATATCTGCAGCAAACATTCTTAAGCAAATTTTAGAGTATATAATTGTTAATTACAAAATTTCATAATAGTTATCATCAAAACATAGAGATATTATTAAGAACCAATCTGTGTTCTAACAATCTCCCCCTTTTTGATGATGACAAAAACATCAGAAATTTTGTTTAATTGTAAAGAGAATAATTATAACTCCCCTTGAGATGATGAATCTCCCCCTGAATTAAATATTAATAAGGAATAGAAACTTCCCTTTTTGTCTTGAGTATTTTTCAGAGTTAGAGCTTGATTGTTCTAAACATTTTAGAGTCAGATTTTCTTGCATATTTCAGAGTTAGAGTCTGATAAATTAAATATGATCTGGAGGTCACTGAGTTTCTTTTAAAGAGTATATTAGATATATCAAATGTTCTGAAACACTCAGATTTTATGTTAGATAAAATTGATATGTCTGAAGTTTCATTCTGGTAAAGTTTAATTAAACAGTTCAGATCTATTTTCTCCCCCTTTTTTGTCATAAGCAAAAAGTAAGAACTTTTAAAAGACAAATAAAAGGCAAAAACAAACGAGATAAATTATGTAGAGAAAACATTGAAACATTCATTCATTCAGAGCAAAAAGTACAAACATCAGAAAATATTCAAGTACATGTGCAAACATCAGATGCAAACATCAGGAAAAAAAATAAACTAAGATTGTTTTGACAAAATCATCTTCAACAGATCCATGATCTCAGAAGAGGACTGTTCTTGTTTTGACATCCACTTAGCCATGGTTTCATTCTTGTAATCTTGTTTGGACATCCACTGAGCCATGTCTTCAGACTTCTTATCTTGCTTAGCCATCCATGACTTAATCTCTGATTGACCAGCTTCCAGAACTGCAATCTTATCTTCAAGATCTGGATACTCTTTCTTGATCTCAGATGAAGAAGGAGGGACAGATTCTGAAGCATGAGCAGAGTCAATTTCCATAGGGGATTTGGTGTCAGGAGCAGCAAATCCAGAGGAATGTTCTACAAGAGTCATAGCCAGAGGGTTGTCTTCAGATGCAGATTCAGTATTCTCTTCTGATGATGAAGGAGCATCTTTAAGAAGTAATGGTGCAGATCTTTTGACAGTCCAGAACAAACTTCTAGCAGCTTCAGAAAATCAGAGCTTCGCATCATCAGAACATACGTTCTTCAGATTTGATGCTACAATATTGAATCTGTTTATGAAGCTATTCCAAATAGCATCTGATTCATTTGCATCCATTGTTGATGAACACTTCCTCTGTACAGAGCCTAAATACAACTCTATTTCTTTCAAAAAACTTGTAAATAAATGATCAACATTCAACCTAGGTTTTGGGATTAGAAAAGTTTCCAGTGTGATTGGCTTGGGTTGAGGTGAAGGTGGAATGGTGAATTTTGGAATGGTGATCAGAGGACGAGGGTAGAAGGGTATGGATGGAGGATCAGATGAAATGGCAGGTTTTGATCTAGTTAAAGCATTCAACAGAGATGGTTTTGCATTTGATGCATAAGAAACAACATCAAATGTGGTATCAGAGTAAGGAGTGAATGCAGTTTTATCAGATAAAATAGGTTCTGATGAAATCATTTCTAGCAGTTCTTTAATATACGTTTGAAGAACAAATGGTAGAATGATGGTAAGCTTGGGTTTAAGAGGAGTGATAGTGACAGATGGTTCAAATCTGGTGTAGAAATTTTTGAATTTAAAACCAAAGGGAAGTTTGTCAGATGAAAACAGTTTACACGAAGCAAGGGGTACACACTCAGATGTCCTTGGCTTAGGTGTTGGGATAGGATCTGGAATGAGAATGTCAGAAGAAATAGGTGGTTCTGGTTGGTTAACTTCAGAATTTCTGAGAGAGGGAGATGACAGAAAATCTGGGTGTATATCAGATTCTGATGAGTTTGAGGATGTGGTTGGAGTACAAGATGTGGAGGATACTTCAAAAATAGTTTTGAGAGGTTTAACGTTTAGAACCTCTGTCTCAGGGATATTTGTTTCAGATGGATTGGTTGGTTCTGATTGATTCTCAGAAGGTTTTGATGGGGGTTCAGATGTAGGTGGATCAGATGCAACAGGATCAGATGCCACTTGATTAGATTGTATAGGTTCAGAAATAACTTGTGCAGATGCAATAGGTTCAGATGTGTTTGATTGTGGTTTTTCTGGTTGTGGTTGTTTTTCTGGTTGTTGTTGTTGTTCAGATTGTTCTGTTGGTTTTGTTATAGGTGGTGGAGTTTTATTTGCTGGTGTTGTTGTTGTTGTTGGTTCAGATGATTGATTAGTAGAAGGTTTTACAGGAGTGGTAGACATAGGATCCGATGATTTTTGTGGGGAAGGAATTTTTAATGGTTAAGAATTGTGAGAAGGAGCATAAACAAATTGTTTCTGAGTAGGAGGTGGTTTGGGAATAGAATTTAATATTGATTCATTTAAAATAATGTTTGAGAAAGAAGATACAGAAGATTTAGTACCTTTAATCTTGATTCGATTTGTGGGAACAGAGGGGGCGTCTCCAGATGCTTTCCTCTTGATCAGCTTTTGAGGCTTGTCAGCAACTCTTGGCTTCTTCTGAGCAGCAACTTCCTCTCCTTCTGATTGACTTCTTTTCCTTGTTTTCTCATTTCCTCCATCAGGAAATGGTTCCCTTGCTCTTATCAGAATATCTGCAGGAATGGGCGTTCCATCTGCCTTGCAAGAATCAATATATCTCACAATTATTTCCCTTGGTTCTTCAGCAAAGAACAGTGGGTAGTCTTCAACTGGAATTCGCTTCTGACTGAGTTCAGAAATATTCAGCTTCTTGGGTGCGTATGTGAGTTCCTCTACAATTTTTAGTCTCTGAAGACTCTTTGAATTAAGAGGTTTTCCAATAATGAATTCAAGTTCATCCATGACTCCAGCAGCATACAGAGCAGTCACCAGTCCATTTTCTGTCAGAATATCTGAAATTAACCTTCCAAAGGGAATCCATGTTCTGATCTTCTAACCTTTTTCTTTTACAGATTCTCTTGAAGCATTAATATGGTTCCATAAATGCATGAACAGAATGTAAGGAAGATCTACCTTAGTGCTCTGACTTAAGCAGTACATGAAGTAGAGTTGTTCATTGTTCACATAGTCTGGAGAATTTGTAGATTTTCTGTGATGAATGCATCCTATAAAAATCTTTGCCCAGATTTTATAGTCAGGCTTCAGATCTTTAAATTTGTTGGAGGCTTGTCCAGAAGTCATGACTTCCTCATAAACTTCTTCCATGTCTACACGCCCAGCTGGCAGATGACATACCCCATCAGTTTCCTCATACCCTATGAGTTTTCTGATTAGATCTTCTGTAATTATTATCTCCTTTCTGTCGCTTGCGCGAAAATAAGGTGCCGGCATGACAGAAGAGTCGCCACCTTTCGTTATTTATCCCTCAGAGCGGGAAAGGAAACGATCGGAAAAACCTGACGAAAAAGGGTAAGACAAGGTCATCGCAACCATTGTCTGGGTTCGGGAGTCGGTTACGCAAGGGGAAGGTATTAGCACCCCTCACGTCCGTCGTACTCGACGGGATCCTCGCTTGTTTGTTTACTTGGACGGGTTGGTTATAATCTATCTACCTATCAAGGCTGGCTGAAAAAGAAAAGAAAAGTGACTCGGCAAAGCGTCGCGCTTTATGCCTACGTATTCCCGTCTGGAACGAGAAATCAGAGTCAACGTAGTTCGGCTAACTACGGGTTATGGGGGAAGGTAGCTCGCCAATACATCAGTATTGTGCCTACGTACTCTCAACAGGTATGAGAGATCAGAGC
Source organism: Lathyrus sativus (assembly GCA_963859935.3). Lineage (NCBI taxonomy): Eukaryota > Viridiplantae > Streptophyta > Magnoliopsida > Fabales > Fabaceae > Lathyrus > Lathyrus sativus. Next base: position 449,963,628 of record OZ012739.1, on the reverse strand, counting down.
AAACGTAGTTCGGGAAACTACGGGTTATCTCCTAACAGAAGTGTTTTTTATTGTGTTTGCGATTTCAACCGCACTAGAGACTATGACCTGAGAGTGAATGCGTCGCATGTCACCCAAAGGGTACCATACTAAACATCCAGGCTGTGGAAAAGAAACTCTCCCACAATCCTTTCTCAGATAGCTTGAGGCTCGTAACGTACGAAAGAAATCGTTCATGATTACTGTATCTTAAACTGCTTTGAGATGAGAAGAGAACAGGCCCAACTAGGAGGGAGACTATCAAGTCCTACTGTTATCATGCCATGGATTCATCCTATGGTTGAAGTTTGAACAGGGAACTCCTAGATGTTGTCATGCATAGGTTTCAACCTAAAAGTCTATCATCAAATCCTCATCAAAGGAAATGAGAGTCCCAAGGGATCATGTCAATGATACACCAAAACAGACAAAAGCATCAGCTTTAACAGTAAAATGCATGCAATGCAAGTGAGGGAGGAAATGTGTGTGGGGCTTCAGCCTCCACAAGCTCGTCTCGACCTCAAGCCAGTCATGAAATAACAGTAATCATACTGAAATAAACAACATGCTATCAAGCAAAAACAGTAAACTGTAATCATACAGACAAAAGAACTGAAATGCTATCAAGCAAAATAAACACATGGGCAAGGGAGCTGGGCTCTATCGAATACCCGCAAGCAAAGCCAAGCAATAACAATACAATCAGATGCATTCATGCTCTTAGACTGAACTTATTCTGAATGTGCTTAGTCTAATGCAGCAGACAAATCAGACAAAACACACAATACATCAAAGAAAACAGAAGAAAGCCTCAGCTCCTTCAGCAGCAACCCAGTCTTCAGACTTCAGAGATCACTTGCTTTCCAGGTATCAACCCTACAACATGAGTATCAACTCATCTTCTCCCTTTGAGCTTCATCTCCTTTGATCAGCTCTACCTTCAGGCTTCACTATCTTCAGGGATCTTCAGGCATCAGCTTGATCTTCACAAAGTCTTCAGACTTCAATAATCTCCAGGGAATCATCCTCTTCAAGGCCTCAGCTTCTACCTTCAATGGCTCAAATGCTCCAGCAAACAAGATTCAGTCAATAAGATGAGGTGAGGATGTTGCAGTGCTCACTGACTTCCAAAGGATGCCATTGAGAACTTAACATCAAAGGAAAGGCTCTCTCAAAGTTCTACCTTATAGGGCAAGGTCACTAATCCCTCCAAAGGAGAGAGGTGAATACCCTTAAGGGACTCTATGTCACAGAGAAGAAAGGAGGTGAACAAGACACTCCTTGTTTATTGAACAAAATATTCTATCTAGGGCTCTGCCTATGCACCTATAAACCTATAAACCAAACAACAAAAGTTATGCTAAACTCCTCTGCAAGGTCTTCAAAGCTTCCATGATGATCCACGAGGTCTTCAACTCAATCTTCAAAGCTCACACACTCAAAAGAGAAGGAAAGAAAACACAACAATACAACTTATGCCTTTAAGCAACACACATACTATCCATACATTCAAAAATCAATGAAAAATACTAAAACACCATGCAATATTCTAGTAAAATTCTAGGGGATTCTATACATACTTACCCTTAACCCATATATTCCCCATACACTAATTTGACCTATACACCCCAAAACAATTTTGTTCAATTCTACCTATACAACTTAAAACCCTAATTAGAACACCTAAATGTCCAACAATCAAACTACATCAAATTTAATTTCTAAAATCAAGGGATAAATCCTACATGAAACTAGGGTTCAATATCTAACTATGCCAAAAAGAATGGCTTAAAAATCCTAAGGGAAGGTCCTAAAACAATTCTTGCAAAATAAGGTATCAACTAAAAGAAAGAAAATACACTATTTAAAAGAAAATATCACTAAAAATTCCACATTAAAAATAAAATCCTATTTTTATTTTTATATTTTTCTACACACAATTATCTAAACATAGAAAAAAGAATGAGTAAAAAACCATTATTTATCAATTACTTATGAATTTTTAAAGGTGGCAAAAATATTAAGAGAATTAAGAAGAAATCAAAATAATATAAAAGGGAGGGGGGTGGAAATAGTAGGTCAGGCCAGTTCATTTCATTTGGGCCAGATGAAAAGGGGGGTGCGGATATGAAAGAGGCCAAAGCCCAGACGCGTTGTTTAAGTGAAACGACTGCGTTTTCTCATTCAAAACTTCCCTCCGTTTTCTGGGCGAATGAGGACCGTGCGATCGAATGACAAAGTCTAACATTTCAAAACACTCCAACAGTGGAGATTTCATCTCCTACCTTCAGCCACCTAGGGTTTCATGAGACCCCCTCCATGCACAGACCTTTCCTCTCTTCGTTCTCTCTGCTCAGTGGATGAAATGCCACGATTCCAAAACGAAAACGACTCTACTAATCAAGAGGAACAAGACTATACGCATACTTTTTCCTGATTCTCTCTAGATAATCCCAACAGAAGCTTGCAAGATCATAGTTCCACCATATGCACCTGATGTCAACCTTCCATAATCCTTGAATCCAGTGGCCTACAGTTATTCTACACAATACCCTGACCATTCTAAGCTAATTCTTGCTAACTAAAGCCAACACACCAATCAATTCTTGAAGATTAAAGTTTCATGGACCTGTTATCGATTACCATGGATCGTGCCATAACTCTCAGAACTTCATCATCTAACCTAATGCATCAGTTCTAGACCTATAAAACTAGTCAAAACTGCATAACTTAAGAGAATGGTGATGAGAAAGAACCTGTCAAGAGGTTATGGTGGAGATGTGTAGAGCTCGATTCAGTGCTTGATCTTGCTCCCAAATGCTTCTTTAATGGTGTACTCCCTTCTGTTTGCAACTTTCTTGGTGGAGATGGCTTGTAGAAATGAAACTGAATCTGGTGTGGATCTTGCAATTCTCAATTCAAACCCTTCAATCTTCCATTGATGATCCTCTGAATCTACTTGGGTACACTCACTATGAACTGTGGATTATGGATGAATGAGAAGATTGAACAAACTTGGTGTAGAATGAACAATCTCTCTTTTGCTTGTGATTGAAGAAACTATGGAAACCTCACTTTTCTCTCACTCTCCCTCCAACCTTGGCCAACCCTGAACTCATCATGATCCTCACAATATATAGCACTCCATGGAACAATCTAGAATCATCTAGAAAGTGCTAGAAAAGTGTGGAACTTCTCATGTGATGATATTATGGAACATCTCATTCCATGCATTATGACCTCTAACTTTGTGTTAAAATCTCCTTGCATGAGATATTGAGGTAATATGAATGAAAAACAAGCTGATTCTTGCCTTAAGTGAAGTTTTCCAAAGTTGCCTTATAATGCAAGTAAGAGAATTCCAAAGCAACTTCAATATTCAAGCCTAAACTCAAAATTGTGGCTGAACCATTGTCTTCAAAATAATGTTTCCAATCAAAATGATATATTGGATGACCCATTTTGGATTTCTAGATCTTCCAAACCAATTTCCAATTCCAACTTTTTAAACTTATATGCCATTTTTAGTTCATTTTTGACCAATCATGCAAATCCATGCTATGAGCTTTTCCAACAATTTATGACCTTCTTTCTAGACTTAAAATCACATTTTGAACAACTTTCATGTTTTGAGTTTTTCCATTTGAGGCATGGAACTAGGAGATATGGCATTTGCTTAAAAATGACCTATAACTGACAAATGACCAAAATACCCCTGTCTTGTTCAAACCATAAGTTGAGTTCCACAAATCCTATCAAGGACTTCTACCACTCAAATTAAAGCTAAGAAGATGCCCTCCAACATTCATGTTGACCAAGAGACCATAGGAATCATTCTACTAGGGCAAAAGTTGTCTGCAAGTTGGGTGACTTTCAAGGACCCAGATTCACATACCTCAACTGACCTGTAATTTGTCAAAACCATAACTTGAGCTCTGCAACTCCTATCAAGTACTTCCACCACTAAAATTAAAGATAAGAACAAGCTCTACAACATTCATGTTTTGGGGAAGATGAGATATCAATCACATCTAGAGCTAAAACTGCCTGGAAGATAGGGATCAAACTAGGGTTTTTTCACTGCCAATCCTCAGAAACCCTAACTCAAAACTTCTCCAACTCCTCAATCATGATGAGTTGGCCTAGGAATCATCTTTATAACATATCCATACATCATTCCATGATCTCATGGCCCCTGGATTAGGTCTCAACCTTCTCCAAATTTTTAGTTAATCTAGGGTTGACTCAGTCAAAACCCTAATTCTACCATTCATGGTTGAATCTTATGAACTCTTGCATAGTGACTTCTCTGGGCTTCATGATGGCTATCAAGACATCTCATAGGCTTTCTCAAAACATCAAGTTCATTCTCAAAGTCTCAGAATCATCTGAGGGGCACCCACAACTCTCAAGCTATGAAGCACACAACCCTGGTCCCAACCAATTCCTCTGAAGATCTCTTGAACTGTCTGATAAAGGTATCAACTTTCAAACACTAGATGGATAAATAATTGTTGGTCAAATTTTGGGGTGCAACAGCTGCCCCTATTCAAACGGCTTGAACCTGACTGGGTGAGAAGCGAACGGCTCTCACCCAATCAAGGTGCGAGACGATTGAATACCGGTAAACCCGAAAATTTGCCAACTGCACGAGCACACGGTACTCTGCGGGGAACAAATCTTCGAATATTGCAATGCTAGCTGCACGGCCGCTAGCTGGAGAGATACTGAACTGACATCGCTGCCAGTTATCCTCGTTAACTTCTTCTGATATTGCCTTCAGACAACCACATCACCCAACATCGCCGCTGGAAGACTAAACCACCTGACATTGTCGTCAAACAAGATTCTGAGGAACGTCCAACATCGCCGCTGGAACACATAATCATCTGACATCGCCGTCAAGAACAACCATAACTCGGGGAAACAAACATCCAACATCGCCGCCGGAGAACTAAATCTGACATCGCCGTCGGACACTCCACATAATTTCTGTTGGGGAGTTAAAGAATCTGACTTCGCTGTCAACCAAACACTCAACCTCGCCGTCGAACAAACATCCAACCTCGCCGTCGGAAACGAACATAATCTGACCTCGCCGTCAAATCCAAACATTCAACCTCGCTGTCGAACAAACATAATCTGACCCGGGTTCACCCCTGGTAAATGGAACAAAAAGGTACACTTGCGTATTTGAAACTACTCCGCTGGGAACGAGAGACTTAACCGAACAGTCTCTGATCTGGGGTTCATCCTCCGAACCATAACGAACATCGGAATACTGCTGCACCCTGCCCACTGTAGAACTTCAACATTAAAGACATATGAAACCCTGGCCCCTGGCCACTTCCAGCTTCAGCTAGAAAAGATCTTCAAGTATTTCTGAATATGAATGAAACCCTGGCCCACGGCCATTCCAGCTTCAGCTAGAAAGAACATCCTTGGCCTTCAAGGATGTAAACTTTGCCCGTCGGCAACTCTGCAGGAGGTATCTTCGACTTCAGTCTAAAGAAACGGTCCTTGGCCTTCAAGGATACATGGATCTGCCTTCAGGCAACTCCACCTCTGCTATAGAGCATCCGAGACTTCAGTCAGGGATATACTTCGGCCTTCAGTCCGAAAAATGAATCCTAGGTCATTCATGACCTTGGGGGATAACCTTGCCCTTAGGCACCTTCGCTTCAGCTTGGGAAATCTATGACTTCAGTCAGAGAAATGGTATCTTGAGCCATTCATGACTCTACGGGGATTCAAACACTTTGCCTTCAGGCAAAACTCCGCTTCAGCTGGAGAAACATCTTCGACTTCAGTCAGAAGAAACACTATTCACTAGATCGCGATCAATCATCACCTCAGGGCAACTGACTTGGTCTTCAGACCAACACGGATCATCTTGGTATATCTACAAACTTTGGAACCTTGTCTTCAGCCACACGTTGATTCATCAACAAGGACATCTGAGCTCACAGGAACCTTCTGATACCACCTCCAGGCGTTTACGAAATCAATCTTCAGATTAGACATCACTGTTGGAGCAGACATATCACGCTGCTAAGGACTTCAAGAATCATCTTGAACAAACAACTCCGTCGGGCACCTTCAAGAATCATCCTGCCGATAACCTTTCTGGTGACTTCACTCTGCTAGGGATCCCATGGAATCTTCCTGGGCAACTCTTGTTGGGGACGCTATTGGGGAGCTCAAGAATCATCCTAAGCGAACAACTCGGGAAGCTGCGCTGGGGTCTTAAGAATCATCTTAAGCAAACGGCCCTGCTGAGGAATTCAAGAATCATCTTGAACTGAAGACTTCGCTGGGGATCTCAAAAATCATCTTGAGCGAGCGACTGTGGGGATTACACCGGGGTCTTGGGAATCATCTCAAGAAATCGACCTCGTTGGAGAGAATGTCAGGAATCCTTCTGAGCAACTGATCCTTCAGCTGAAAACCTGTAAGGCAAGAGTAACAATGACCTAGATCATGCATATGCTTCTGTACCATGCCCCACACGGTGGGAATGCTATGCGTTTATGCCAAATGCCATGCAATTATGCAATATGCTTATGCAATCCCGTCAGCAAAATAAATGCCGAAGGGGAAATTCTCCTGTCAAGGAGAAAGAACTATTCAGATGGAGGAATCATCCTGCTGAGGCGAACGTGGACACACCAATATTAATCAGGCTCTGTCTGGGGAAATGATCTTCCATTGACTGCTGCAGGGAAAACAACTTCAGTTGATCTACTGTGGGGGGGACGAAACTCTACGAGAACTCGGACCTGCGGGTATCCATCGCGAGAATAAACTGCGCGGCCGTCTCGGCTACTCTTCTGGGGAGGATAACTCTGTGGGGAAACAACTTCAGCTGCTCAACACTCCACTAGGGAAAAACCAATCATGATCTGATCAACTTCCAAGGACTCGGATCTCTTGGACATCTGCAAACTCGGCTGAGGAAGGAGAAATCATTCTGCTTCGCTGGAGAGAGTGCGGCTCTGGGGAAACACAGCATTAGCTACCCCACGCTCTGCTGGGGAAAATCGATCATGATCTGATCAACTTCCAAGGATTCTGCTTTTCTGCGGACTCAGCCGGGGAGAGAAATCATTCTACCTTACTGGAGAGTACGACTCTGATGAGGGATTTCAATTCTGCTGGGGAAGAAAGAATCATCTGACTTCGGGGGAGAGTACAACTCTGCAGGGGAATACAACATCAGCTGTTCCAATACTCTATTGGGGAAGAAGGAATCATCCAAATTCAGGAGAGAGCCTGACTTTGGTGAGGAATCTCAATTCCACTAGAGACTTCAGTCTGGCACCATCAGTTACTGCATCCTTCGGCATACGAACAACCTCCTGCGAAACCTGCACTTGTGACCCGGTGCTGGGGAGACACCTGCTTCAGCGGCTTTACTGGGGAAAACACGAGCTTCGGCACCCGAACATTCCTATGAAATCTGCACTTGTGACCTGGTGCGGGGGACGACATCATTCTTCGGTGCTTGGCTCAGCTGATGGGGTGACGCTCCTTCAGGATGCGTCTGCTTGGGGAAGAGAGTCATCTCTGCCCGGGGAGACATATCAATGCTCACTATCCCGCGTTCAGATTTTGCGGAGGGGAGACTACTGAACTCTGCTGGAGAAGGAGGGCTCGCCCTGCTTCGGGGATGCGCACGGCACATCTTCTGGAAGGTGCCATACCTGCAACAACATAAACAAACAGACAAGATACCCTCCTCGAAGGGGCCTATCCAGGTTATTATCTCCTGACAATATTCAGTTAATTAATTGTTTCGACAATCAATGGGCCTAGGCCCGTGAGTTTATGTATGCGCATTTTATAAAAAAAAACATCGGCGTTTTCATTCGCGAACAAAACAGATAAATGCTAAATGGGCAAACAGAATTGCTGAATAACATGCATTTTATTGATGGTGAACCCCTGAATGGGCAAAAATGTTTTACAACAGAGGCAAGCTCCTGGAATGAGGAAGCCGCACAAAAGGAAAACATAAATATACATCAGTATATACAAATGTCGGCAACGAGGCGTGGACGAACACCATGAGTTGATCCCTCTAAGACCCACTCGACTTCGATACCTCTCCGACGCTTCAGCTTCGGAAGAGATTGATTCAGATAAACGACCCTCAGGTCTTCCAAACCACTAAACAATGAAAGTCCACACGCGGAACGCAGTCATTTGCTTATTCAAATCCCTAACTTTTGCGTGAACCGCCCTTTACGGGTTTTCAGTTCACCGGGATACCCTTTTTTGCCGAAGCCGCCCAGTGTAGGTTTTCGACTTCGCGGGTGTACATTTTTTCAATATATCCCTAACTTTTGCCCGAACCCTTTTATTCTGTTTTTGGTTCGCCGGGATGCCCCTTTTTTGCCTGGACTCTTTCTTTTCTTGTCCAGCGGGTCTCTTTCAAGCAAAGTATTTTTTAACTGCGTCCGCGTTCACCGGGGATGCAAAATCTTCACCATCCATCGTGGATAACGACAAAGCTCCTCCTGAGAAGACCTTGCTGACGACATACGGCCCTTCGTAATTCGGAGTCCACTTGCCCCGGTGATCGGAGTGTGGCGGAAGAATCTTCTTCAGGACGAGATCACCCGTCTGAAAGCTCCTAGGACGCACCTTCTTATCATAAGCTTTCTTCATTCGGCTTTGGTACAGGCGACCAAATGCAATCGATGCTAACCTCTTCTCGTCCATCAGGCTGAGTTGGTTCAAGCGGTTCGTAATCCATTCTGCCTCGTCGAGTTTCACATCAACCAAAACTCGCAAAGAAGGAATCTCCACTTCTAACGGCAGGACAACTTCCATACCGTACACTAAGGAGAAGGGAGTTGCCCCGGTCGACGTACGCACCGTCGTACGATAACCGTGCAAGGCAAACGGCAGCATCTCGTGCCAATCTTTATACGTCACAACCATCTTCTGAACAATCTTCTTGATGTTCTTGTTGGCCGCTTCAACAGCGCCGTTCATCTTCGGCCGGTAAGGAGATGAGTTGTGGTGTTCAATCTTGAAGCTCTGGCACAACTCCTTCATCATCTTATTATTCAAATTCGAACCATTATCAGTAATGATCCATTCGGGAATTCCATAGCGACAGATGATGTCCCTCTTTATGAACTTAGCTACCACCTGTTTGGTCACATTAGCATACGAGGCTGCCTCCACCCATTTGGTGAAGTAGTCGATAGCTACCAGAATGAAACAATGACCATTGGATGCGGTGGGCTCGATCTTGCCTATCATGTCGATGCCCCACATGGAGAACGGCCAAGGGGAGTACATGACATTCAATGGGCACAGCGGCACATGAACTTTATCAGCATAAATCTGGCATTTGTGACATTTCCTCGCGAATCTGAAGCAATCCGACTCCATAGTCAGCCAGTAATACCCTGCTCTCAGGATCTTTCTCGTCATGGCATGCCCGCCGGCGTGCGTACCAAATGTGCCCTCATGGACTTCTTCCATGAGCATACTCGCTTCTTTCTCATCTACACATCTGAGCAGCACGAGATCGTGGTTTCTCTTATACAACACTCCGTCAGGATTGAGATAAAAGTTTCCAGATAGCCTCCTTAGCGTCTTCTTATCCTGGGTTGACGCACCCGCAGGATACTCCTTAGTCATAAGGAAGGTCTGGATATCGTGGAACCATGGCTTGCCGTCAGTGGCATCCTCGATTGCAAAGACAAATGCCGGTCTATCAAGACGCGAAAGTACAATTCTTGGAGCCTCATTCCAATAATTGACTTTATACATTGAAGCCAACGTGGCTAAGGCATCGGCCATCTGATTTTCAGCCCTGGGTACATGATGAAGTTCCACTCGATCGAAGAACGGAAGCAGCCTCCTGGCATAATTCATGTACGGCACTAGATTCGCTTGACGAGTTTCCCACTCCCCTTTGATCTGATTGATTACAAGCGCTGAGTCACCATATATGTCTAGATTCTTGATTCTCAAATCAATTGCCTCTTCTAGACCCATAATACATGCTTCATACTCGGCTTCATTGTTGGTAACTGGAAACGTCAGTCTCGCAGTAAAAGGGATGTGGGATCCGTGAGGAGTCGTGATGATAGCCCCGATACCACTTCCATAGGAATTAACCGCTCCGTCGAATATCAACTTCCACTGAGATTTCCTATCTGGCCCTTCATCGGGCAATGGCTCATCGCAGTCCTTTGCTTTGAGAAACATGATGTCCTCGTCAGGGAACTCGAACTTCATCGGCTGGTAGTCTTCGATTGGCTGTTCGGCAAGATAATCAGACAATACACTCCCCTTAATGGCCTTCTGAGAGACGTACTGAATATCATATTCTGTTAACACCATTTTCCACCTGGCAATCCTGCCCGAAAGAGCCTGCTTCTCGAAGACGTACTTGATCGGATCCATCTTCGAAATCAGCATAGTGGTGTGGTTGAGCATATACTGTCGTAGACGTTTGGCAGCCCAAGCTAATGCACAACACGTCTTCTCTAGCATCGAGTATCGAGATTCACACTCAGTGAACTTTTTACTCAAATAATAAACGGCGTGCTCTTTTCTGCCCGTCTCGTCGTGCTGACCGAGAACACACCCCATACTATTCTCCAGAACCGTCAGGTACATGATCAATGGCCGTCCAACCACTGGGGGTATCAAGATTGGAGGTTCTTGAAGATACTGCTTTATTTTATCGAATGCCTTCTGGCAATCCTCATTCCAAGTAATCGCCTGATCTTTCTTTAAAAGCTTGAACATCGGTTCACAAGTGGCCGTAAGCTGAGAGATAAACCTTGCAATGTAGTTTATTCGGCCCAAGAAACCACGAACTTCTTTTTCTGTTTTCGGCGCTGGCATATCTTGGATAGCTTTTATTTTCGCAGGATCAACTTCAATACCTCGTTCACTAACGATAAACCCCAATAACTTTCCGGACCGCACTCCAAAAATGCACTTGTTAGGATTCAGCCTCAGCCTGAATTTCCTAAGCCTCTGAAAAAGTTTCAACAAGTTGACCATATGCTCTTCCTCCATTTGGGACTTTGCAATCATGTCATCAACATAGACCTCGATCTCATGATGAATCATATCATGAAACAAAGTTACCATTGCCCGCTGGTAAGTGGCCCCTGCGTTCTTCAGACCGAAGGGCATTACCTTATAGCAGAATGTGCCCCAGAGGGTGATGAACGTCGTTTTCTCCATGTCCTCCGGTGCCATCTTAATCTGATTGTAACCGGAGAAGCCATCCATGAACGAAAACACGGAAAACTGGGTTGTATTGTCGACCAACACATCGATATGAGGCAACGGGAAATCATCCTTAGGGCTCGCCCTGTTCAAATCCCGATAATCGACGCACATGCGTACCTTACCGTCCTTCTTCGGTACAGGCACTATGTTGGCGACCCACGGAGGGTAAGTGGTAACGGCTAGAAATCCTGCGTCCAACTGCTTCTGGACTTCTTCTTTGATTTTTACAGCCATGTCTGGTCTCGTCCTCCTGAGCTTCTGCTTGACTGGAGGGCAATCTTCCCGCAACGGCAAGCGATGAACCACGATATCAGTGTCAAGTCCGGGCATATCCTCATATGACCAAGCAAAGACATCACTATACTCTCGAAGCATCTCGACCAGTCTATGCTTGACATCATTCTGCAGTGCAGCCCCCACTCTGACATTTCTGACGAGCTCCTCAGAACCCAGATTTATGATCTCAATATCCTCCTCGTGAGGCAGAATAACCTTCTCCTCTTGTCTCAACAAGCGGGCCAATTCTTCCGGAAGGTCTTCGTCTTCATCAATCTCATCCTCGGCTTGATAGATCGGGCAATCAAAGTCGTAGTGAGCCGTAGAGGGTCCAGAGTCGATGTCGTCTGTTACGTGGATCCTGCAATAACAAGGGTTAAGTTTAAAGCAGGAATATGCAGGTCAGCACGAACCTCGTTGCCATTTTGCTGTTTTTTCGAAATAAACATAAAATAGGAATAACAGAGAACACAATATTTGATTACGAAGAAAACGCCTTTTATTTATTAACAAAATGCATACACATAATCCAACAAGGCCCTGACAGTAAAACCACTATGCCCCGGGCAGGACATAGGGCTGTACAAAGATTGTAAAAAGAAAATCATTACTCTTCACTTGTCAGCTTGATAATCTCCTTGATGGTCCAATTGTGGAGGCGCTCGCCTGGCTTGCTCGGTTGAATCCAGGCGTCAAGATCGCAATCACTGTCTCCGCTGTCCTCCGACGCTGCGTTGATGCTCTCGAAAATTACTCCCCCCTTGGTGAATAGGATCGACCCTTTCCCACGAGACGAGCTGCCAGAAGAAGATGAAGCTTCAGCTCCTGGGGAATATCCCAATCCAAACTTATCCTGTTTGATTGGTATATCCAAGACATGCCCCCAGCCTGGGGTGGAGCCGGCTTCGACAACGGCCCGAGCTTCTTTAAACGAGGAGAGGTTCAACTCTTGCTTCTCTGCGATGACAGGAGCCACCTCCTTCACCCTGACGGTTTCAAATGCTTGGCGAAGAGTCTCATGGATCACGCCATCCATTTCAACGTATTTAAAGGACGACAGGTGGCTTACCATGATGTCCTCTTCTCCACAGACTATCACTATGCTGCCCCCAACAGCATATTTAAGCTTCTGATGCAGCATGGACGTCACGACACCAGCAGAATGGATCCATGGCCGACCTAAGAGGCAACTATAGGCGGGCATGATATCCATGATATAGAAAACCGCATTGAACGTCTCCGAACCAACTTGAATTGGCAGGGTCAACTCTCCGAAGACATGGCGCTTGGTTCCGTCAAAGGCTTTCACGACCAGATCACTGGGCGTGCACAACAGTCCACGGGTATCCAACTTCATCAGTGCCTTCTTCGGAAGCACATTAAGCGAGGAACCCGTATCCACCAGGACATGTGACATAATCGTGCCTCTGCGCTCTATTGAGACGTGCAGGGCGCTGTTGTGATCTCTTCCCTTAGGAGTCAGCTCTAGATCTGTGAATCCCAGCCCATTACCAGCATTGACATGGGCCACCACTTCTTCGAGTGGATTTACTGATATCTCCTGCGGCACGTATGCAGCATTCAATACCTTCAATAATGCATTGCGGTGCGCCTCAGAGCATAGCAACAAGTTAAGAATCGAGATCTTCGACGGAGTCTGATGAAGATTGTTGCACCCCAAATTTGTCCTACCTTTACATAGTTTCTAGTGCCACTTTATTTTGAATGAATAAAATGACACAATTGGCAAGAGACCGTGTGTAAGGAGTTGTGAGTGTGAGAGGTTGAGAGTTCAAATCCCACCTTCTTCACTTTTTGTTTTTCTTTTATTTTTATTCTAACTTTTCTATTTTTATAAAAAAAAATAACAAAATAGTTTTTTTTTATTATTTAATTATTATTTTCGTATTTTATTTAAATTATTTTTTAAAAAATATTATTTTTTCACTTTTTTCCATATTATTCATAAAAACATCAAAAAATCATAAAATTAAAAACATTAGAAAAGATTTTATTCTTTTAAGTTTGTTTTAGTTTGTTTTATTTTGTTTTTTTAGTTTTGACTAATTATTTAAGTTGGACTTTAAAATAGGCATTAGGTTAGAGTTAACCCTAATTTGTTACCTATATAAACATGAGTTGCATTTGATAAAAGGAGAAGGAGACAAAAGAAAAAACGGCGGCCGTTCTCACGATTTATCAGAAGAGGGAAGATTTTTGAAAAAACCTTCAAAGCCTCATCACCGGCGGAATCACCAACAAACCGTAACTCGTAAGATTTCATCAATATCACATTTGGTTTCTGTTATTCTTTTTTTTATAGGAAAAAGAGAAGATTATGGCGAAGCGAGGAAGAAGAAGATGCAAGAATAGCCATGCAAAAGAAAAAGAAAAAGCTTCAAAACTTCATCAATGAGGGAGCCACCACCGCTACGAATCCCCCTTTTATTTCCAATTTTCTTCCTCCTATTCTTTTTATTTATTTTGTTATTATTATACTGTTATTAGTATTTTATTATTGCTGTGGTATATAATTTTCATAATGCAGGTTAATGAAAACTGTTAAAATAAAAATATTTCTAATTGTTAATCTCATTAACTTAGTTTACTTAAGTTAATTAAAATATAAAAAAAAAAAAATTAAACCATTTTTTAAGCTAAAATCATAAAATTAAAATTAAACCTTGTTTTTAAAATTAAGACTCATATTTAAAACTTAAAATTAAAAATAATTCTTAAAAATAAATTAAAAAAAAACATTTTTTAACTTTAAAAAATAAAACATTTTTTTTGCTTTAAAATTTAAAACATTGTTTAAACATTAAAATTAAAACATTTTACAAAAATTAAAACTAACTTTTTTTCATCAAAAACCTTAAAATTAAATCATTTTTTTAATCAAATTAAAACTAATTTTTAAATAAAAACATTAAAATCAAATTAAGTTCTCCTTTTAAATGCAAAAATTAGTTCTTCCCTTTAAATAAAATTCAAAAAAATAAAGTTTTTGATTTAGCCGCTTCATTTTCGTCTAACCCTCATTAGTTTGTTCGTTGCAGCTCCTCAATATTTCATTTGTTCGTACTATTTTTTTGTTTCATGGATGTAATTTATGCGAGGCCATGATCGCAATTATTTTTATTTTTGCATTTGCTTTTGGGATTTGTAATTTACGCGAGTGATCGTCGTGATGCTTCTTTTACCGCTTTCTTTATTTTTCCGCATTTTAATTCGGTCGTACGATATTTTGTCTGTTTGCATGTTTTTACCGTTAGGATTCCTCCGAAGGATTAGGTCTAGTCGTTTGGCCGCCACGCCAATAGTCCTCAAAACTTCAAACCCTTACAAACCCTAACTTTTCACAAATGTCTCGCCGTGGACAAAATTACAAAACTACCCCTAGCTTTAGGTCAAAGAGTCGCCGCACTCATTTTAGGGTTTCCCGCTGCAGAATCCCTAACCTAACCCTAATGCACTTAACAATTTATAACATAGAGATTGGAGTTTAAGACTCCATGTAAGCGTGTCCTTAAGATGCGTTTATTCCCCTTGAGACCTTGACCACAGTCAAGAAGTCTCTAACCTCCCTTTTGAGGGGAACTACAGTTACTCTGATTCCATTCCCGTAAGGATATGTAGGCACAAGATGCGATGTCTTGCCGAGTAAACTTAGAATTAACCCCTAGGTCTTTTTTAATTTTCAATCCTTTGTATATACCCTAAAGCAAAATAATTAATGAAATAAATAAAAAAAATAAACAAAAGGTTCCCGTAGAGTACTACGGAAGTTTAGGGTGCTAATACCTTCCCTAAATTTAACCAACCCCCGAACCTTAGATCTTTCCCTTTTAGGTTTTTCCTTTCTTTAACCTTTCCTTTGGATAAATCAAAGACCGGTTGTAAATGAATTAAGATTCAAGTTAATCAATAGCTTGACATCCAAATTTCACCGCAACAGAAAATGGCGACTTCACTGGGGAGTCCTAATTTTTGAGGGTTATCCCTATCTTGTTTATTTTTCTTCATATATTTGTTTCATTAATATTTTTACTCATTTGTATATACGTTGTTCAGGGTACCTTGCTTGGGAATTACTGTGTTGTGAGATAAGTCCTACACCCGAACTTGAGTGACATTATTATAGGATGGCGATATATTCGACGAGGCTTATAGGGAGTGAGTCCCGACCAAGCTAAATCGAGAATCACCGCTCAGTTGAGACACTTTCGAAAATGGTTCGGTTGATCGAGTGTAATCGTGAAAACTTTTACCATTATCGATTGGAGTCTGTGATACTGGGGACCGTAGTACCTTAACACCACCTTGGCCTTATATAGGACGTAGTGCGGGAACTATGTGGGAGTAGTCCTACAATAGTTGCTACGCGATACTACACTCAAAAGAGGTTCTCTTGAGAATATTATCAACCTCCGAGTTAGTTGGAAAGTTGATAATATCCGAAGGATGGACTGATGACTTTGGGCACTTTTTAGAACCCTTGTTCTGCAGGTACAATTAACCTATAGTACACACCACTTTGGGAAGGGTAGACCTTGACTCCATTCATTGTTCCTCTAAAATTAGGACCTTTGTTTTCTTATGTGCGTTTGTGCTTTGCATCCATAAAGCATCATATCATTTCTAGTTTCAAGGAATTCAACAGTCCTTTGCGAATTCAAAAGTCTTATATTTCAAATTTTAAAATTGTTTCCAACTTTCCTAAAAAAGAAATGTTTGCAATCGACCGTTGAAGTTATTGAAACTATTGCATTGCATTAGCATCATGTCTTGCATGGCATCTATCCCCGGGTTTCTCATGTCCAGTTGTCTTTATCTTCTAGTGTTTCTTTGAGTCGTCAAGCTGATTCCTCGACACAGATATTAGACCATGGCTAAATATAGACGTAAGATGTCAGAGCAAGAGACATACAATGCAGAGATCCGAATGGAAATCGATGAGTTGAAGTCAGAGATGACTAAGCTCACTGAAATGCTTCAAATACTGATTACCAGAGGACAGCCAGCTCAGACTCCTCAACGCCCAGTTATCAGACAAAACCAGAAATGGAACAGAAGCCACTTTGATCCTATTCCCATGACTTACACCGAGCTATATCTTGACTTGGTTCGACGAGGACTGATCACCACAAAGCCTTCGCCACCCCCTCCTAATCCCCATCCAGTTGGCTTCAGGACCGATCTCCATTGTGCTTTTCATGAGGGTGCCCCAGGCCACGACTTGGAACATTGTTTTGCGCTGAAGGCTAGAGTGCGTGAATTGGTTAGAACCAGAATACTTGATTTTACAGACAGTCATCCGAATGTTCAGAAGGATCCTCTGCCAGTGCATCACAAATGAAGTTTTATCACTAGGCCTTTTATTCCTTGTTGTTTGCATTTTCCTTATTTCGTATTAGTTGTTTGCTTTCAAATTATGTTTGTACTTTTACATTAATGAAATGAGCATTGCAACTTTTGATTCAATTCATTTTGCCTACTATTTGCATCTTTATGCTTTATTTTCAAATATTTATTTTTTGTCCAAATTTTTGATATGCTAAGATTGGAGGGAGGATGATGATAACGTTATACCCATAATTGATGTCAGTATGCTTTCAATCAAACCTTGTTGACGATGTAAGGCATTGTTTCAATTCCCAAACACTGGAGAAATAAGGAAGTTAATCCCTTGTCAACCTTTTCGAGCCTAGAAGTTGGAGTTCCTTTCTTTACAAAAAAAAACCGCAATTTTAACCTGGGGATGGGTAGTTCTCAGTTAACTCGGTTATGTGTTCATGCAATATACCTTTCATATAAAGGTCGCACTTACAATTTTCCTTCACACACAACAAACAAGCGTCGAAGATTATTTTTAAGTCAAAAAACACCGATGATGGTTCACCGTAATCATTAAACCAGGAAGTCATGTTTCAAAAAAAAATCAAAAGAAAAATCCCGCTAAGTCAAAACCTATGAAGGAGACTTAGGCAAAACTGGGGCATCCCGCTGACTGTAAAACAGTTCAGGCAAAATTTAGGGATAATACAAAGAGGAGTTTTAAATCTTTACCCTGAAAATCCTCAATGTCAAAATGACCAAATATCATAAGGAGGTAGTGGCTGCTTTTCATAGGTTCATTGACTTCTGAACCATCATTGCTACCATCAGTGCAATTCCTAATCTATACGAACCTGAATGCATAATAGGAGTTAACTGAGCATAGGACTGGAGATCATCATGTAGATGGGGTGGGTATAAATAAATTTTGAGCATTTATCCTTTGTTTCATAAACCATGAACCAGACCACGTTACAACCCTCAAAAGACCTAATTGAAGCAAGGTTATGTTGAAAGTATACTACAACAAGGTTGCGTAACCTGACTCCAAAAGATCTTTGTGAATCATTTATTTTGGCAATACACTTTTGTTTTAAATTTTGAGCGTCTTGAACCACCGTGTTCTGACCAATGACTTATTTTTCATTTTTTAAAAATAATTTTGATTTCAAAGGTCGCATGAACTTTGCATTACCATGTTTGTATGAATATTTTTGTTTGCAAAATGGCTTTCCTCTAAGGAATTTTCAAACAATGAGAAACTTGGTTAAGTGATCCTATCAGGGGCAAGTTCCACTTACATCCTGTCTAAGAATCAGTTCAAGATTGGTTCAAGGAAAGATCTTCTCAGATTTGGTTTATCCAGAAAATTTTCAAGACTCATACTGGGGCAAGCCTTCCGAGGATACAGTAAAACAGTCCTATTCACGAATCAGATAAGCTGAAGCAATTATCAGTTTGTCTAATCTAGGGCAGTGTACTTGAAAAATCCCCAAGCAGCTCTTCATCCTTCCTACAAGGATTATCAACTTGATACAGTTTAATAGAATGACAATGATGTATGGGTTGAGGAATCAGTCTTCCAGTTTTGTCATCTCACCAACAGAGTCGAGCCTTGTCATCGACATCTGCATTTGCATGTGATCATATATCATAGCATAATTCTTATACATGTGCATATCATGGGTGTTTTATCCCCATTCGCTTTTTCTCCCGAGGCCGTGTTTTACTCGCGTCTTACCTCGTGGACGAAGTCCAATTTACCTGGCATCATGGGTGTTTTATCCCCATTTGCTTCTTCTCTCGAGGTCGTGTTTTACCCGCGTATTACCTCGTGGACGAAGTCCAATTTACCTGGCATCATGGGTGTTTTATCCGCATTTGCTTCTTCTCCCGAGGTCGTGTTTTACCCGTGTATTACCTCGTGGACGAAGTCCAATTTACCTGGCATCATGGGTGTTTTATCCCCATTTGCTTTTTCTCCCGAGGTCGTGTTTTACCCGCGTCTTACCTTGTGGACGAATTTATTTACTTGGCATCATGGGTGCTTTATCCCCATTTGCATTTTTCTCCCCGAGGTCGTGTTTTACCCGCGTATTACCTCGTGGACGAATTTATTTACTTGGCATCATGGGTGCTTTATCCCCATTTGCATTTTTCTCCCCGAGGTCGTGTTTTATCTGCGTCTTACCTTGTGGACGAATTTAGTTACTTGGCAGCATGGGTGTTTTATCCCCATTTGCATTTTTCTCCCCGAGGTCGTGTTTTATCCGCGTCTTACCTTGTGGACAAAGTCCAGTTTACTTGGCACCCATCGACTATTTCGTGTCATGTCTATCTGACGTTCTTCCAGATACAACGTGTCTCTTTTTCGACGTTCTTCCAAAATGTTCTGATGTTTGTCTCTCCCTATATGTTTTCCGGTGAGTCCTGAAGATCCCGCTCGATCTCTTCAAGGAATGTCCCGAAAACTCTAGCGTCTGTCGTTTACCTGGTCCTGTCTCCGTGTGGATCCTATGTTACCTTGTCACCACCGCATGTCTTCTTCCCCAGTGCAATTCTTCGCTGCGCTGTCCCCTATGATGTCGTGTCGTCTGCATCCTTGCATTCATCATTCCATCATACGCATCATATTAGATTCATGGCATTGTCAGCATTATAGTTCGTGTTATTTTGTCCATATCATTGCATATCACTGCATCTAGGGGCCAAATTTCCGGTTATCTGTATTTAAATCCCTTTCACCGCGATTTCTCGAGTCTCCGCTGCTCAAATCATCCGGTGAAGCTATTTAAATAGGGGCATCTGTTGCACCCCAAATTTGTCCTACCTTTACATAGTTTCTAGTGCCACTTTATTTTGAATGAATAAAATGACACAATTGACAAGAGACCGTGTGTAAGGAGTTGTGAGTGTGAGAGGTTGAGAGTTCAAATCCCACCTTCTTCACTTTTTGTTTTTCTTTTATTTTTATTCTAACTTTTCTATTTTTATAAAAAAAAATAACAAAATAGTTTTTTTTTATTATTTAATTATTATTTTCGTATTTTATTTAAATTATTTTTTAAAAAATATTATTTTTTCACTTTTTTCCATATTATTCATAAAAACATCAAAAAATCATAAAATTAAAAACATTAGAAAAGATTTTATTCTTTTAAGTTTGTTTTAGTTTGTTTTATTTTGTTTTTTTAGTTTTGACTAATTATTTAAGTTGGACTTTAAAATAGGCATTAGGTTAGAGTTAACCCTAATTTGTTACCTATATAAACATGAGTTGCATTTGATAAAAGGAGAAGGAGACAAAAGAAAAAACGGCGGCCGTTCTCACGATTTATCAGAAGAGGGAAGATTTTTGAAAAAACCTTCAAAGCCTCATCACCGGCGGAATCACCAACAAACCGTAACTCGTAAGATTTCATCAATATCACATTTGGTTTCTGTTATTCTTTTTTTTATAGGAAAAAGAGAAGATTATGGCGAAGCGAGGAAGAAGAAGATGCAAGAATAGCCATGCAAAAGAAAAAGAAAAAGCTTCAAAACTTCATCAATGAGGGAGCCACCACCGCTACGAATCCCCCTTTTATTTCCAATTTTCTTCCTCCTATTCTTTTTATTTATTTTGTTATTATTATACTGTTATTAGTATTTTATTATTGCTGTGGTATATAATTTTCATAATGCAGGTTAATGAAAACTGTTAAAATAAAAATATTTCTAATTGTTAATCTCATTAACTTAGTTTACTTAAGTTAATTAAAATATAAAAAAAAAAAATTAAACCATTTTTTAAGCTAAAATCATAAAATTAAAATTAAACCTTGTTTTTAAAATTAAGACTCATATTTAAAACTTAAAATTAAAAATAATTCTTAAAAATAAATTAAAAAAAAACATTTTTTAACTTTAAAAAATAAAACATTTTTTTTGCTTTAAAATTTAAAACATTGTTTAAACATTAAAATTAAAACATTTTACAAAAATTAAAACTAACTTTTTTTCATCAAAAACCTTAAAATTAAATCATTTTTTTAATCAAATTAAAACTAATTTTTAAATAAAAACATTAAAATCAAATTAAGTTCTCCTTTTAAATGCAAAAATTAGTTCTTCCCTTTAAATAAAATTCAAAAAAATAAAGTTTTTGATTTAGCCGCTTCATTTTCGTCTAACCCTCATTAGTTTGTTCGTTGCAGCTCCTCAATATTTCATTTGTTCGTACTATTTTTTTGTTTCATGGATGTAATTTATGCGAGGCCATGATCGCAATTATTTTTATTTTTGCATTTGCTTTTGGGATTTGTAATTTACGCGAGTGATCGTCGTGATGCTTCTTTTACCGCTTTCTTTATTTTTCCGCATTTTAATTCGGTCGTACGATATTTTGTCTGTTTGCATGTTTTTACCGTTAGGATTCCTCCGAAGGATTAGGTCTAGTCGTTTGGCCGCCACGCCAATAGTCCTCAAAACTTCAAACCCTTACAAACCCTAACTTTTCACAAATGTCTCGCCGTGGACAAAATTACAAAACTACCCCTAGCTTTAGGTCAAAGAGTCGCCGCACTCATTTTAGGGTTTCCCGCTGCAGAATCCCTAACCTAACCCTAATGCACTTAACAATTTATAACATAGAGATTGGAGTTTAAGACTCCATGTAAGCGTGTCCTTAAGATGCGTTTATTCCCCTTGAGACCTTGACCACAGTCAAGAAGTCTCTAACCTCCCTTTTGAGGGGAACTACAGTTACTCTGATTCCATTCCCGTAAGGATATGTAGGCACAAGATGCGATGTCTTGCCGAGTAAACTTAGAATTAACCCCTAGGTCTTTTTTAATTTTCAATCCTTTGTATATACCCTAAAGCAAAATAATTAATGAAATAAATAAAAAAAATAAACAAAAGGTTCCCGTAGAGTACTACGGAAGTTTAGGGTGCTAATACCTTCCCTAAATTTAACCAACCCCCGAACCTTAGATCTTTCCCTTTTAGGTTTTTCCTTTCTTTAACCTTTCCTTTGGATAAATCAAAGACCGGTTGTAAATGAATTAAGATTCAAGTTAATCAATAGCTTGACATCCAAATTTCACCGCAACAAAGATGATCTACAATTTTGTAGTCACTCTTCTTGATTAGTCGCATGAACTCTTCAGCATCTTTAACCAGCAAGTCCTTTTCTACCCCTGCAGGGACCTCCTCAACAGCTTTACCTTTACCCTTATCCACAGCGTCGGCCCGGACCACCTTCTCCGCTGCAACCTCTGCTGGTGCGAACACCCTTCCGCTTCTAGTGATACCACTGACCTCGGTAAGATTCTGCATAGTTGACCCGAACGGCTCAAGCTCTATCTTCTGACCATTACAATAAACTTCGGCGCCATAATGCCATGGAACGGCATTGGTACTCTCGAATGGGATTGGTCCGGCCCTGGTGATGGTAATAGTAGGCGGACCAGGCGCAGAGATAGTAATAGGGTGACGAGGAATAGTAATGGTAGCAACTTCGTCTGCCTGCTTCAGCACAACTTCCCCTGACGCACTCTCGACGCTCCGGCTGAATTGCAAAATACCCTCGGATATCAGACTCTGGATACCTTCGATCAGCTGCTCACATCCGTCAGGAAGTGTAACACAAGCCATACATAATTCTCCGCATCCAGGGAAAAAGCCCTTCTTCAGCAACTTAGCCTTGACAAAACTCAATGGCGTCTTCAAATCCTTGACATCAGTCAGCAAGTCCGCATTCTCCTCTGTGATAACAACATTCACTCCGCCCCCCTTATGATGAGGCATCGGGTTTTTGGTAATGTTGGGCACGTTGTCAGAAAAGTTGATAACCTTGGCGTCCACCAGGTCCTGGACTTTATGCTTAAAAGCTTTACAATTCTCAATCGTATGGCCAGGTGCCCCAGTATGGAATTCGCAAGTAGCACTGGCATCATACCCCGGCGGTGGTGCCCCTGTTAAGGGAGCCAATGTCCTCTTTTGAACTAGTTGGAGCTGAAGCAACGTTTGCAGAAGCTGTGCATATGACATAGGTGGAGTATCAAAATGACGGCTTGCCAGGGGAGCCCGATTCTGATATCTTTTGTACCCCTGACTATTCTGCTGCTGAGGTTGCTGCTGCTGCGGCTGCGGTGGAGCAGCTGGAATGTTTATGCTAGCAATCTGAGGCTGAGGGCCCTTGCCCTTTCTCCTAGCATTAGTGACAGCACTGGCATCTCCCTCTCGACGCTTGCCAGTATAGGGTTTCTTGCTACCTCCTCCAGCTGAGGATGATTCGCCCTGAATTTTTCCGATCTTTATACCGTTCTCAACATGCTCGCCCAAAGTGATAAGAGTCGAGAATGTTCCAGACATGCCACTGACCAGCTTTTCATAATAGATTCCAGGAAGGGTAGCTACGAACATTTGCACCAACTCACGCTCAACCATCGGCGGTTGAACCCGAGCAGCCAATTCACGCCACCGCTGGGCGTACTCTTTGAAGCTTTGATTGTTCCACTGTGAGAGATTCTGGAGCTGAACTCGGTTGGGAGCCAAGTCGCTATTGTATTGATAGTGGAGAACAAACGCTTCTGCAAGATCTTTCCAGGTGCGCACAGTAGCGGGCTCCAAGCCCATATACCATTCGAGCGATGGGCCAGAAAGACTATCCTGAAAGAAGTGCATCAGCAGCTTCTCATCGTCAGAATAAGCAGACATCTTTCTATAATAAGATCGGAGGTGGACCCGGGGGCAAGTAGTACCCTTATACTTCTCGAAGGTAGGCACCTTGAATTTGTGAGGTACTTTAAAGTCAGCAATCAACCCTAGGTTGGACATGTCAACGCCCAATGTGTTCTGATTTTCTATGCTTCTCATCTTGTCTTCCAGCGCCTTGAACCTGAGTCGAGCCTCGGCATTCAACTCTGCCTCTACACCTCTCTGAGAGAATATATCATCCTGATGGTCCTCCAGCCACGGTTGAGGCACCACCAGATTTCCTGCACCGGCATTGCCGTTGACCGGCCCTATGTTAACATTGGCTCCCAAACTACCATTGCCGACGCCAGCCGCGTTGAGTCCGAGATTAGTCATCAGATTGCCGTTAGCACTGCCGTTGCCCCCGGCAGCAGGAACAACGTTCTGTGGAGTATCCCCTGGAGGAGGAGTAGGCACGGCCCCTCCATGAAGTATGCCATTACTGTCAACCCTGGAGATCAGAGGTTGAACCAGAGTACGAAGCTGGTCTTGACCATTCGCGACCACCTGCATCAGCTCCATAAAACGATCCATCCGCTCACGGAGTTCCTGAACATCTGACTGCACCTGGTCCATGATTCTCGTCTGATTAGCGCGAGTTGAGTAGCGGTGGATGAGTCTTTGATCAATCCTGGAGATCGAAAGCAGCTCGGAACCTGAAAAACCTGTCAAGAATAAAGGTTAGGAAAAGCAATAGGATATACACCATGCAAATATGCTTCATGCAGATGCATGCGTGTGTCTGTGTGCGTGGGAGATTTTCCCCCGATCCTAGTGCCTTAGTGACGGTGCTGATAATAACAAGAGGAAGAAGAAATCCGAGCCCAATCATGGAAACATCAATCTCATATATATATGGAAAGGCCTGTCGAGGCAGTACACAGTATCAGCGAGTACAAATCAACAGCATGACCTCAGCCAACAAGCCTGGTGATGGTCAGCATACATCAAAGATCAAAAATAACAGGGATATAACTAGTCAAGTACGGCCACGGGCGCGATACTCTGCTAATAACTCCTTTGTCTCCGAATGATCTGGCGAAGTGAGCAACCCCTCGACGAGTAGTTCCCTCTGCCTGATAGTATGCTGAAGCCCCTGAACTGAACTCTCCCAAGCGCCTTCGCCGAAGCAATCCTCCAGCTTCCGCTTCTTAGACTCAAACATCAGCTTATGCTCCTTCAGGCTAGCAATGGCTTTGTTGAGACGGGCTTCAGCGGAGTACCTGCGGGCGGTCTCTTCATCAAACCTCCGCTCACTGTCTTTCACTTCGGCCTCTAGCTTAGAAATCTGCAGCATCAGCTTGTCTTCTCGCTCCTTCCTGGTAGCCATGGAGGTATTCCAATGCTGGTCGAACTTAGATATTCTCCGATAAGCTTCCTCCAAATGCGTCTTCTTCGTAGCTAGCACATCATTAGCAGCTCTGAAGTCTTGACCTAAGCGTTCCCGATCAGCAATCTGCTTTGCCAAGTCTGCACCCAGCTGGCTCACCGACTCTGTTTGCTTTTTGAGAGCATGCACGGCTTCGTTCCTCTCACTTCGAAGCTGAGCTAACTCCTTCTCTAATCCTGCATTTGCCCTCTTCAGCTCATCACGCTCAGCTAATACCTGGTTGTGCTGATGAATGGACACAGTGGTAGGCTCTTCGACTGGTGGAGGACTCTCTGGTCTGACATGAGGGAATAGCATCCCTATAGTGCTGGCTCTGGCTCTGATCCAATCTGAATAAGGAGGGTAAGCTTGGTTGTTGCTCTTCCCCAACAAAGGCTTTCCTCTCGTGCTGATATTGTTCCACGCATACTGAAGCTTGGACAACAAATCCCCCTCTAGAATACCCGTGAGGTACAGAGATTCCCGTACCTCTTCTTCCTTCGGTGGAGTCCTCAAAGCATATGCAAACTGACGAACTAGCAATGATGGGTTGTAGTTGATGCAACCCTTCCTACCTATCAGAGGTACGTTAGGAAACCCATTACAACTGAAGATCATCTCGGTGCCTAACCTGCCTCTGTCAACGAACCAAACAATGTCTTCTGCCGACAAGCTCATCAGACGCTCAGGCCACTCAGCTGTGGCTGCAGACAAGACAGAAGAACCCCTCTTGGGCAAATGACTATCAAACCACTTGTACAACAACGGTACGCAGCATGAAACATTCTTCCCTCTCCGGTTCTCATTCTTGTAATGCACTGAATGGTAAACGTCTCCGATCAGAGTAGGGACTGGATTCCCTGAGGCAAAGATATGGAATGCATCAAAATCTACGAAATCAGGCATGCTGGGAAATAGGATGATGCCATATATGCATAAAGCAAGGATGGCGCTGAAGGTGCCCCAACATTTGTCCTTGGCACACTGCTGAGCCTTAGCTATCAGAAACTGCAGAGAGAACCCTGGGACCTTGTTCCAACTCGTTACCACTAACTCAGAAGCGCTCAAATTGAGTGAGGAAGCCAAGCTAACCAGATCAGGCTCAGCATCCATGTGGACAAAAGGCATCTGCCTTTTGATAGGCACACCCAGCATATCAGCATACTCTTCCAATGTCGGCGCGAGAACGAAGTCATGAAAAGTGAAACACCTCAAGGGAGGGTCATAAAACTGCAGAAGAGCATGTAACCCATTCAACTCGGACGTAGAAGGTTTGCAAACCAGACTAAGCAACCTGCCATAAGACTTCCTGAACCTATCCTTCACAGAATCCCCTGCCAGGGCTATCAAACCAGTCAGCTTCGACACATCGGGGGCCGGGAACTTATACGCAACAGTCTTCCTGAGAGAGGCCATAATAACTGCAGAAGACGAGAAATCCGGGATCGGGGAAACTGTACCTGCAACACAGACACACGTTAATGGAATGCAGATGAATGCGCAAACTAATGCAAAATGCAGGCATGCAACAATATATCCAGGTGGCTGCTGTGGAGATTCGGTATCAACAGTTGCTGACGAGAAGGAAACCCCGGTGTAAGACCACTAATCTGATCTGCTGAGAATAACCATCTGATAGGACCAAAATTCTGTTCTGACAAGAGTAAGTGACTGATAATAAAGACCCCGGGCGCAAGATCAAGGAACATCTGTTGAAGTCTTCAGACCCCAAATCAAAAATCTGCCCTATCAAGAACAAACACACAGCTGCTGATGAGATCTTCAGACCCCACTCAAAATCTGCCCTATCAAGAACAAATAACATCTGCCGGTGAGATCTTCAGACCCCACTCAAAATCTGCTCCATTCAGGACAAACTACTGATAACAATATCCTGACCGAAACCTGCTCTATCAAGAACAGACAAACACCCGGTGATAAGATCCTCTGATCAAACCCTCCTGCTCTATCAAGAACATGTCTGCAACTGAGAACCCAACATAACTGATTCACTGTCAAGAAAACCAGGTAGTCTGAAGGTCTAAGTTTCCTGCAATAAACCCAGTCCCACTCACAGGTATGAACCTAGACTGACTCAAGGTACGACATCCTATGCGTTCATCAGCGTCACAGACTTTCAAAACTGATGATACGATTCCTAGAAGGAGTGGCATCATCAAGTCCTGAAGAGGCCTCACTTAGCTGAATCACAAATGATCGGTCCCCAGAGTCGACAATCCACCAAACCAGCAACCGTCTCAACCCAAAGGGTTGAAAGTGAAGCCAACCGGATGAACCTCGTCTGAGCGTGGATTTCATGAGACACTAGTGCCTGCAAAGAAAGCACGCGCCCACTAATTTCCACTCTAAGTCTATGGTGCACTCAAGCCTGGGTCTGGCTTCTCACTCAATCAGAACTCCCATCCCACAACAACACAAATAATCATATTATACTGGAACATAAAATGCGGGAAATAAAGTGCGAGAAGTAAAAAAATGCGATAAATAAACGCGACCCAACAAGCAAACACACAAACGATAGGATTGACTCTCTTAAGGGACGTTGGATCCCAAAATTGACTCGCTTTCGGGACGTTGGATCCCTAGGAAACAATCAAGTCCCCAGCAGAGTCGCCAGCTGTCGCTTGCGCGAAAATAAGGTGCCGGCATGACAGAAAAGTCGCCACCTTTCGTTATTTATCCCTCAGAGCGGGAAAGGAAACGATCGGAAAAACCTGACGAAAAAGGGTAAGACAAGGTCATCGCAACCATTGTCTGGGTTCGGGAGTCGGTTACGCAAGGGGAAGGTATTAGCACCCCTCACGTCCGTCGTACTCGACGGGATCCTCGCTTGTTTGTTTACTTGGACGGGTTGGTTATAATCTATCTACCTATCAAGGCTGGCTGAAAAAGAAAAGAAAAGTGACTCGGCAAAGCGTCACGCTTTATGCCTACGTATTCCCGTCTGGAACGAGAAATCAGAGTCAACGTAGTTCGGCTAACTACGGGTTATGGGGGAAGGTAGCTCGCCAATACATCAGTATTGTGCCTACATACTCTCAACAGGTATGAGAGATCAGAGCAAATGTAGTTCGGGAAACTACGGGTTATCTCCTAACAGAAGTGTTTTTTATTGTGTTTGCGATTTCAACCGCACTAGAGACTATGACCTGAGAGTGAATGCGTCGCATGTCACCCAAAGGGTACCATACTAAACATCCAGGCTGTGGAAAAGAAACTCTCCCACAATCCTTTCTCAGATAGCTTGAGGCTCGTAACGTACGAAAGAAATCGTTCATGATTACTGTATCTTAAACTGCTTTGAGATGAGAAGAGAACAGGCCCAACTAGGAGGGAGACTATCAAGTCCTACTGTTATCATGCCATGGATTCATCCTATGGTTGAAGTTTGAACAGGGAACTCCTAGATGTTGTCATGCATAGGTTTCAACCTAAAAGTCTATCATCAAATCCTCATCAAAGGAAATGAGAGTCCTAAGGGATCATGTCAATGATACACCAAAACAGACAAAAGCATCAGCTTTAACAGTAAAATGCATGCAATGCAAGTGAGGGAGGAAATGTGTGTGGGGCTTCAGCCTCCACAAGCTCGTCTCGACCTCAAGCCAGTCATGAAATAACAGTAATCATACTAAAATAAACAACATGCTATCAAGCAAAAACAGTAAACTGTAATCATACAGACAAAAGAACTGAAATGCTATCAAGCAAAATAAACACATGGGCAAGGGAGCTGGGCTCTACCGAATACCCGCAAGCAAAGCCAAGCAATAACAATACAATCAGATGCATTCATGCTCTTAGACTGAACTTATTCTGAATGTGCTTAGTCTAATGCAGCAGACAAATCAGACAAAACACACAATATGAGTATCAACTCATCTTCTCCCTTTGAGCAGCAGACAAATCAGATGCATTCATGCTCTTAGACTGTACTTATTCTGAATGTGCTTAGTCCAATGCCTCAGCTCCTTCAGCAGCAACCCAGTCTTCAGACTTCAGAGATCACTTGCTTTCCAGGTATCAACCCTACAACATGAGTATCAACTCATCTTCTCCCTTTGAGCTTCAGCTCCTTTGATCAGCTCTACCTTCAGGCTTCACTATCTTCAGGGATCTTCAGGCATCAGCTTGATCTTCACAAAGTCTTCAGACTTCAATAATCTCCAGGGAATCATCCTCTTCAAGGCCTCAGCTTCTACCTTCAATGGCTCAAATGCTCCAGCAAACAAGATTCAGTCAATAAGATGAGGTGAGGATGTTGCAGTGCTCACTGACTTCCAAAGGATGCCATTGAGAACTTAACATCAAAGGAAAGGCTCTCTCAAAGTTCTACCTTATAGGGCAAGGTCACTAATCCCTCCAAAGGAGAGAGGTGAATACCCTTAAGGGACTCTATGTCACAGAGAAGAAAGGAGGTGAACAAGACACTCCTTGTTTATTGAACAAAATATTCTATCTAGGGCTCTGCCTATGCACCTATAAACCTATAAACCAAACAACAAAAGTTATGCTAAACTCCTCTGCAAGGTCTTCAAAGCTTCCATGATGATCCACGAGGTCTTCAACTCAATCTTCAAAGCTCACACACTCAAAAGAGAAGGAAAGAAAACACAACAATACAACTTATGCCTTTAAGCAACACACATACTATCCATACATTCAAAAATCAATGAAAAATACTAAAACACCATGAAATATTCTAGTAAAATTCTAGGGGATTCTATACATACTTACCCTTAACCCATATATTCCCCATACACTAATTTGACCTATACACCCCAAAACAATTTTGTTCAATTCTACCTATACAACTTAAAACCCTAATTAGAACACCTAAATGTCCAACAATCAAACTACATCAAATTTAATTTCTAAAATCAAGGGATAAATCCTACATGAAACTAGGGTTCAATATCTAACTATGCCAAAAAGAATGGCTTAAAAATCCTAAGGGAAGGTCCTAAAACAATTCTTGCAAAATAAGGTATCAACTAAAAGAAAGAAAATACACTATTTAAAAGAAAATATCACTAAAAATTCCACATTAAAAATAAAATCCTATTTTTATTTTTATATTTTTCTACACACAATTATCTAAACATAGAAAAAAGAATGAGTAAAAAACCATTATTTATCAATTACTTATGAATTTTTAAAGGTGGCAAAAATATTAAGAGAATTAAGAAGAAATCAAAATAATATAAAAGGGAGGGGGGTGGAAATAGTAGGCCAGGCCAGTTCATTTCATTTGGGCCAGATGAAAAGGGGGGTGCGGATATGAAAGAGGCCAAAGCCCAGACGCGTTGTTTAAGTGAAACGACTGCGTTTTCTCATTCAAAACTTCCCTCCGTTTTCTGGGCGAATGAGGACCGTGCGATCGAATGACAAAGTCTAACATTTCAAAACACTCCAACGGTGGAGATTTCATCTCCTACCTTCTGCCACCTAGGGTTTCATGAGACCCCCTCCATGCACAGACCTTTCCTCTCTTCGTTCTCTCTGCTCAGTGGATGAAATGCCACGATTCCAAAACGAAAACGACTCTACTAATCAAGAGGAACAAGACTATACGCATACTTTTTCCTGATTCTCTCTAGATAATCCCAACAGAAGCTTGCAAGATCATAGTTCCACCATATGCACCTGATGTCAACCTTCCATAATCCTTGAATCCAGTGGCCTACAGTTATTCTACACAATACCCTGACCATTCTAAGCTAATTCTTGCTAACTAAAGCCAACACACCAATCAATTCTTGAAGATTAAAGTTTCATGGACCTGTTATCGATTACCATGGATCGTGCCATAACTCTCAGAACTTCATCATCTAACCTAATGCATCAGTTCTAGACCTATAAAACTAGTCAAAACTGCATAACTTAAGAGAATGGTGATGAGAAAGAACCTGTCAAGAGGTTATGGTGGAGATGTGTAGAGCTCGATTCAGTGCTTGATCTTGCTCCCAAATGCTTCTTTAATGGTGTACTCCCTTCTGTTTGCAACTTTCTTGGTGGAGATGGCTTGTAGAAATGAAACCGAATCTGGTGTGGATCTTGCAATTCTCAATTCAAACCCTTCAATCTTCCATTGATGATCCTCTGAATCTACTTGGGTACACTCACTATGAACTGTGGATTATGGATGAATGAGAAGATTGAACAAACTTGGTGTAGAATGAACAATCTCTCTTTTGCTTGTGATTGAAGAAACTATGGAAACCTCACTTTTCTCTCACTCTCCCTCCAACCTTGGCCAACCCTGAACTCATCATGATCCTCACAATATATAGCACTCCATGGAACAATCTAGAATCATCTAGAAAGTGCTAGAAAAGTGTGGAACTTCTCATGTGATGATATTATGGAACATCTCATTCCATGCATTATGACCTCTAACTTTGTGTTAAAATCTCCTTGCATGAGATATTGAGGTAATATGAATGAAAAACAAGCTGATTCTTGCCTTAAGTGAAGTTTTCCAAAGTTGCCTTATAATGCAAGTAAGAGAATTCCAAAGCAACTTCAAAATTCAAGCCTAAACTCAAAATTGTGGCTGAACCATTGTCTTCAAAATAATGTTTCCAATCAAAATGATATATTGGATGACCCATTTTGGATTTCTAGATCTTCCAAACCAATTTCCAATTCCAACTTTTTAAACTTATATGTCATTTTTAGTTCATTTTTGACCAATCATGCAAATCCATGCTATGAGCTTTTCCAACAATTTATGACCTTCTTTCTAGACTTAAAATCACATTTTGAACAACTTTCATGTTTTGAGTTTTTCCATTTGAGGCTTGGAACTAGGAGATATGGCATTTGCTTAAAAATGACCTATAACTGACAAATGACCAAAATACCCCTGTCTTGTTCAAACCATAAGTTGAGTTCCACAAATCCTATCAAGGACTTATACCACTCAAATTAAAGCTAAGAAGATTCCCTCCAACATTCATGTTGACCAAGAGACCATAGGAATCATCCTACTAGCGAAAAAGTTGTCTGCAAGTTGGGTGACTTTCAAGGACCCAGATTCACATACCTCAACTGACCTGTAATTTGTCAAAACCATAACTTGAGCTCTGCAACTCCTATCAAGGACTTCCACCACTCAAATTAAAGCTAAGAACAAGCTCTACAACATTCATGTTGTGGGGAAGATGAGATATCAATCACATCTAGAGCTAAAACTGCCTGGAAGATAGGGATCAAACTAGGGTTTTTTCACTGCCAATCCTCAGAAACCCTAACTCAAAACTTCTCCAACTCCTCAATCATGATGAGTTGGCCTAGGAATCATCTTTATAACATATCCATACATCATTCCATGATCTCATGGCCCCTGGATTAGGTCTCAACCTTCTCCAAATTTTTAGTTAATCTAGGGTTGACTCAGTCAAAACCCTAATTCTACCATTCATGGTTGAATCTTCTGAACTCTTGCATAGTGACTTCTCTGGGCTTCATGATGGCTATCAAGACATCTCATAGGCTTTCTCAAAACATCAAGTTCATTCTCAAAGTCTCAGAATCATCTGTGGGGCACCCACAACTCTCAAGCTATGAAGCACACAACCCTGGTCCCAACCAATTCCTCTGAAGATCTCTTGAACTGTCTGATAAAGGTATCAACTTTCAAACACTAGATGGATAAATAATTGTTGGTCAAATTTTGGGGTGCATCACTTTCCCAGAACAGAAGATAGGATGAATTTGGGATAAACAAAAGCATGTATCCAGAGTTCTTTCACCAGATGAGGGTAAACTGGTCCAAATAATCTGTCAAAGTATTTTACCCAGCCTTGAGCATCAATTATTGAACGAAATTCAAATCCATTGTCAACTAATGAATCAAATTCCACCATTGATTCACAGAGAACCTCAAGTTTGTCAACAGGAGTTAACAAAGTCCTTTTAGGTGTCGTGAATGGAGCCACACCCATATTTGTAGAGGTAACTGTAGCCATGGTTGATTGAAACTGAGCTGCTGTAGAAGATGAGGTTGCCATTGAAGATGATTTTGACAAGGGTTTAGGGTTTTTGTGAAGAGAGAAAAGAAGACAGAAATGCATAAACTTACTTGTGTTGTGAAAAGTGTGAAAGTGGTGATAGATGTGGTATTTATAGAGAACAATTAGGCATACACACAGACAATCAAGCCATGTTTACACATAGCAATTAATATCAATTAATGAAAGAGAATAAAAATCATTTCAAGCATTAATTGATTCTGACAAATTGGGGAGAAAATCAAGATTTTCACTATTCAAACCATACCTCAAACGTCTCTTCAGTAGTGTACACGCCATCTTTGCAGATTTAGAGTGACACATGTTTGCTTGCATGTGCTTCTGAAGTCTCTTGAGAAATGAAACGTTAACCAACGTTCAGATCCTCTGAGATTGGTTAGTTCAGATACACAAATAAAAAATCTAATAAGCAACAGAAGAAATACTTCAGAGTGATAAACATTTATCATCTGTAAAATTTGCTTCTGACAAATATTATTCTGGACACAAATCCATACCAATATTTTTCAGAATAAATTTGAATCTATCTTCAACAAGGGGTTTTGTGAAAATATCTGCCCATTGATGATCTGTATCAACAAAGGCTAAGTTTATAATTCCCTTCTGAACATAGTCTCTGATGAAATGATGTTTAATTTCTATATGTTTTGCCTTAGAGTGTAAAATGGGGTTTTTGGACAAACATATAGCAGAAGTATTATCACAGAATATGGAAATGTTACTTTCAAATATCTGATAGTCTTCTAGCTGACTTTTCATCTAGAGCATCTGCATGCTACATCCAGCAGCAGCAATATATTCTGCCTCTGTAGTTGATAGTGCAATTGTGGGTTGCTTCTTGTTGTACAAAGAGATTAGATTTCTTCCTAGAAATTGACAACTTCCAGAAGTACTTTTTCTTTCCACTATGTCTCCAGCGTAATCAGCATCACAGAATCCAACTAATTTGAAATCATCAGATTTTCTGTAACACAAACCCACATTAGAAGTACCTTTCAGATACCTTAGAATCCTCTTAACAGCTGTTAAGTGTGATTCTCTAGGATCTGATTGGAATCTTGCACACAAGCATACACTGAATAAAATGTCAGGTCTAGAAGCTGTTAAGTAGAGAAGAGATCCTATCATACCTCTGTAGAGTTTCTGATCTACTTTCTTACTTACCTCTTCCTTGCCTAGTGAGCTAGTTGGATGCATGGGAGTCTTTGCCATCTTACTATCAGTCATGTTAAATTTCTTCAGAAGTTCTTTAACATATTTGGTCTGATGAATGTAAGTGCACTCTGGAGTTTGGTTGACTTGAATTCCCAGAAAGAATCTCAATTCTCCCATCATGCTCATTTCAAATTCTGCCTGCATAGATTGAGCAAACTCCTTTCCCAGCATAGTATTGGTAGATCCAAATATGATATCATCCACATATATTTGAAAAATTAGAAGATCTTTCTTAAACGTTTTACAAAAGAGTGTTGTGTCCACTTTGCCTCTGATGAACTGTTTCTCCAGAAGAAAATTACTTAACCTCTCATACCAAGCTCTGGGAGCTTGTTTTAAACCATACAGAGATTTCTTTAGTTTGAAAACATGTTCTGGAAATTTTTCACTTTAAAAACCAGGAGGCGGGTGAACATAAACTTCTTCTTTTATAATACCATTTAGAAAGGCACTTTTAACATCCATCTGATATAGAGTGATGTTATATTGTGCATCAAATGAAATAAGAAGGCGTATAGATTCTAACCTTGCTACTGGAGCATAATTTTTAGTGTAATCAATACCTTCTTGTTGATTGTACCCTTGAGCAACAAGCCTTGCCTTATTTCTTTCAACTTCTCCTTTCTCATTAAGCTTGTTTCTGAAGACCCATTTAGTTCCAATTATGTTGAATCCTTTTGGTCTTGAAACTAAATCACACACATCATTTCTGGTGAACTGGTTTAGCTATTCTTGCATGGCAATAATCCAATCATTATCTTGTAGAGCTTCATCTACAGAAGTTGGTTCAATTACTGACACCAATCCAAATAATGATGCTTCAGATGATCTGAGGAAGGATCGTTTTCTGATAGGATCATCCTTCTTTCCAATGATCACATTCTCTGGATGAGAAGCTTTGATTCAGGAAGATGATCCTCTAACAGTTGATTCTTTAGAAATGTTTAAGTTATTCATCTGAGAAGTCAAAGGAATTGCATCTGGCGTTGCTTCTGGTTCCTTCACTTGAGCTTTGTCTGCCTCTGAGCCTTCAGAGTCTGTGAAGACTACTTCTCTATCTGCAGAATTTTCAAACTGCTTTGGCTTTTTAATTCCAAGATTATCATCAAATCTAACATGAATAGATTCTTTCACAATCTGTGTTTCAGTATTGTATACTCTGTAGCCTTTAGAGCGTTCAGAATACCCAAGCATGAAACACTTCTGTGCTTTAGAATCAAACTTGTTCAGATTTTCTTTAGTATTCAACATATAGAAAATACATCCAAAAGGATGAAAATATGAAATGTTTGGCTTTCTGTTCTTCCACAATTCATAGGGAGTCTTCTCCAGAAGAGGTCTTACAGACACTCTGTTTTGAATGTAACAGGCTGTGTTGATTGCTTCTGCCCAAAAGTGCTTTGCCAGATTAGTCTCATTGATCATGGTTTTGGCCATTTCTTGTAGAGTTCTATTTTTCCTCTCTACAACCCCATTTTGTTGTGGAGTTCTAGGACAGGAAAAATCATGAGCAATGCCATTTTCATTAAAATATTTTTCAAAATACTTGTTTTCAAATTCACCACCATGATCACTCCTGACTTTTATAATTTTGAAATCTTTTTCATTCTGGACTTGTTTGCAGAAGTCAAAGAACACAGAATGTGACTTATCCTTGTGTTTTAAGAACTTTACCCATGTCCATCTACTATAGTCATCAACAATGACTAATCCATACTTCTTGCCTCTGATGGATGCAGTTTTCACTGGTCCAAACAGATCAATATGAAGTAATTCTAATGGTCTGGAAGTAGAAACAACATTTTTTGATTTAAAAGAGGATTTTGAAAACTTCCCTTTTTGACATGCTTCACAAAGAGCATCTGAGGTGAACTTCAAATTAGGAAGTCCTCTAACAAGATTAAGTTTATTAATCTGAGATATGCGTCTCATATTAATATGCCCCAATCTTCTGTGCCAGACCCATTGCTCCTCATTAACAGACAAGAGACATTTAACATTCTGAACCTTAAGTTTTGAAAGGTTTATTTTATAAATGTTGTTCTTCCTCTTTCCACTAAATAGGATTGAGCCATCCTTTTGAAAAATAGCTTTACAACATTTTTGATTAAAGGTTATGTCATAACCATTGTCACTTAATTGACTTACGGGCAATAGATTATGCTTTAATGCTTCTACAAGTAAAACATTAGTAATAGAGGGAAGGTTACCATTTCCAATAGTGCCAAATCCAATGATCTTGCCCTTCTGATTCCCTCCAAATGTCACATCACCTCCAGATCTAAGCTCCAGACTTTGGAACATAGACCTTTCTCCTGTCATGTGTCGCGAGCATCCAGAGTCCAGGTACCATGATTGGCGTTCTGACTTTGCTGCTAAGAACATCTGCAACAGGAATTATTTTACTTTTAGGTACCCAGATCTTCTTGGGTCCTTTTGGGTTAGTTGTTTTGAAGGTTTGTCTAAACTTCTGTTTTTCAACATAAGGTTTATTCTGACTAGCCTTAGATTTAAACACGTGAATGTTCTTTTCAGAACGAGTGTGTTCAATATCATTCAAGTGACCAAATTTAAAGTGGGAATATAAAGGAGTCTTCTTGATGATAATTTTATCAACAGGTTTTGGATTTAAATCCTTTCCAGAAGAAGATTTATATCCAATTCCTTTTCTGTTATTTCTGCTAACTCCATAGATCATAGAAGCCATTTTGCTTCTGTCTATGCTTTTAGCAAGAAACTTCTGAAAGCTGTAGTCATATTTTTCCAAAATATTTTTGCATTCAGACTCAGTTTCAGAATCAGAGTCTTGTTGAGCTAATTCAGAATCATTTTTCAATTTTAAGTTCTTTTCATTTAGCTCAGCTACTTTTGATTTGAGAATATTATTCTCAGATACAAGATTGCTTTGACGCTTCTTGTATTTGAGCTTAATATTGTTATAGCTCTTCAGAACTTCTGATAACACTTTGATGAGTTCCTCTTTAGTGAGTTTAGCCATTACCTCTTCTGCGTCAGAGTCAGATTCAGAGTCAGATTCAGATCCTGAAATTTATTCCTCCTGATCTTCTATGTCTGCCATCAATGCTACGTTGGAACATTCCTCTTCTGACTCAGATTCAGATTTAGATGTATCTGAATCATCCCAGGTTGCCATTAGAACCTTCTTCTTCTTATCAGATTTTCTTTTAGGCTTTTCTTTCAACAGCTTTGGACATTCATTTTTGTAATGCCCAGGTTCTTTACATTCGTAGCAGACAACCTCCTTTTTGCCAGATCTTCTGTGTCTAGAAGATTCTTTTCTTTGGTCAGCTTCCTGAAGTTTCTGAACTTCTTTCCTTTATGCTTCCAGAGTTTGTTTATTCTTCTGGACATCATGGATAATTCATCTTCATCTTCAG
The DNA here is from genome assembly GCA_963859935.3 of Lathyrus sativus. Classification (NCBI taxonomy): domain Eukaryota; kingdom Viridiplantae; phylum Streptophyta; class Magnoliopsida; order Fabales; family Fabaceae; genus Lathyrus; species Lathyrus sativus. The sequence continues at coordinate 449,925,946 of OZ012739.1, read as the reverse complement.
ATGAGGATTCTTCAGAACTTTCCTCTATTACCTGCAATGCTTTAGCAGATTTATTAGATTTTAAGGCAAATAACTTACTTTTCTTTTGAGGTTCATCTTCCTCAAGTTCAATTTCATGACTCCTCAGTGAACTGATTAGTTCTTCCAAGGAGATCTTCTTCTGATGATCTTTTTCACATGATCAGTAGTAGAGTATCCTTTATCCAGAACCTTTAGTCCAGCTGTAAGTATTTGAAATCTGGAGAACATAGCTTCAACAGATTCAGTTTCTTCCATATTGAAGGCTTCATACTTCTCAATTAGAGCCAGAGCCTTTGTTTCTTTGACTTGAGAGTTTCCCTCATGAGTCATCTTTAAGGATTCAAACATATCAAATGCAGTTTCTCTATTTGTGATCTTTTCATACTCAGTGTGAGATATTGCATTTAACAATATTGTTCTAGCCTTGTGGTGATTTCTAAATTCCTTCTTTTGGGCTTCTATCATAGATTTTCTATCTACTTTCTTGCCATTCCCATCAATGGGATGAACATATCCATCTATGACCAAATCCCATAAATCAGCATCATAACCAAGGAAAAACTTTCAATCCTGTCTTTCCAATAATCAAATTTCTCCCCATCAAACATAGGGGGTTTATGGCTGATTTTGTCCCTTTCTTCATATTTGTTGTTAATGTTAGATATTGAAGTATCAGCCATAGTAACAACCAAATAAATATCAAAGTTTTTCTCACTGGATCTTTTCTGTCACTGTGAAGTGGTAGCACACACAGAACCGGAACTCTGATGCCAACTGAAGGTGAGAAAATACTTAGAAGGGGGGGTTGAATAAGTATGAAGATAAAAACTTAGAAGTAAAAACTCAAGTATTTTTATCCTGGTTTGTTGAACTCAACTACTCCAGTCCACCCTTTCTAGAGTGATTTTCCTTTCTCAAACAAGGACTTAATCCACTATTTAATCAACTGATTACAATAGTAAGCACTAAGAACAACTGTTCAAAGTCTTCTCAAGAACTACTGATCCTAACTGGATCTTCTTAAGGTTTTCTTACAATCAAATGTAATAACAAATACAAGTGTTAAGATGCTTCTAATAAAGCTTTATCACAACTGTGATTTTTCACTTAAGATTAGGAACAAAGAAATAATTCTAGCAAGAATATTTTAGTTGTATGAGAGCTTTGATAATGAATTCTTTTCAAGTGTTTTCGTCAACTGAAGAAGATGAATGGAGACTTGCTTTTATAGGCACAGTGATCCAAGAGTCTTTCACGTTGAGAAGAGTGTACCAAAAGGTCCGAGCCTTTTTTGTCTTCACATCAAGTGACCTTTCCTAGAAGAAGAAAGCACAGAGAAATCCTTTTTGTCTGTGTTCTTGTGTCTAGCATAAATAAGGAAAGAGTCGTTTGGATATTCCAATGGACATAATCTTTGAATTCTTCTTCAATAATTTTCAGCAAGAATCATCAGAGTTTAATTTGGTCAGAGCCTTCTGATGTTCATCAGAGTTTTGCTGAATTAGAGTCTTTGCAGCAAGTGTGCTTTTAGCGTGTATAAGTTCAGAGCAGAGTTTTGGGTCAGATCTTCAGTACTGGCAGTGTTAGTACTATCAGAGTCTTCTGATGTAACTATGCTTGAAAACTCTTCATACAGAATTCTTCATTGGTTCAGATGCTTCTGACTTGCTTCAGATTCTTCTGGAGCTTCTGCTTCAGATCCTTCTGGAGACAACGCTCAGGATCTTCTGATGGCAGCGTTCAGAATCTTCTAATGGGTGCATCTGACACTTCAGAGCCTTGCATATTTCTTATGTTCAGATCTGATTTGCTTCTAGAGTGATATTTACTTTAATATCTGCAGCAAACATTCTTAAGCAAATTTTAGAGTATATAATTCTTAATTACAAAATTTCATAATAGTTATCATCAAAACATAGAGATATTATTAAGAACCAATCTGTGTTCTAACAGTATGTTCCTATCAAACCAAGTGATGTTCTCAACTGACAAACCCATCAGAAGTTCTGACCATTCCAATGCACCTGCAGAAGTAAGAAAAGGACCTGTCTTGGGCATATGACTGGCAAACCACCTATACAACAAAGGAACACAACAGGACACATTTTTCACTCTTCGGTTCTCATTCTTGTAGTGAACCAAGTGATAAACGTCACCGAGCAGTGTGGGTATTGGATTCCCTGAGGCAAGGATATGAAACGTGTCTAAGTCTACGAACCTCAGCAGATTAGGGAACAAAATAATGCCATAGATGCAGAGAGATAGAATGGCATTGAATACAATCCAACATCCATCTTTGGCGCACTATTGGGCCTTTTCAACCAGGCACTGCAAAGAGAAACCAGGCACACCATTCCACTCAGTCAAGTTTCCTTCTATCTCCGAGGCATCTAGATGTAATGCGGCAGCAAGCTTAGCCAGATCAGGCTTAGCGTCAGTATGGAAGAACGACATCTGATCCAGGATCGGCACATCGAACAATGCAGAATATTCCTCCAGGGTAGGTGCGTTGATGTAATCAGGAAATGAAAAGCATCTCAGTTGTGGGTCGTAGAATTACAGGAGAGCATACAACCCATTCATCTCGTAGACTGAAGGCTTGCAGACAAAACTGAGTAGTTTCCCATAAGATTTTCTAAAGTCTTCCATTACCTCTCTATCATCCATGGCAGTCAAGCTCAACAGAGAACTAATATCAGGAGTAGGAAGCTTGTAGGAAACTTTTTTCTTCAAGGGTTCCATGTCGGAGATGAGGAACAAGATCACTAGAATTGAGGAAGGAAATATGCGCCTGCAACATAAATACATGTTAATGAGATGCAGATGAAAAATGCAAAATGCAAAAATGCAAACAGGGAATCAGGATTGCTGTGTTGTAGCTTGAAAAGAACCGGCTTTTTGCTTTGACAAGTAAAATAGCACAGCTCTGGCAATAGGAACCACTAATATCAATAACTCGGATCCACAGTGTAAAGAAAACCGGGTAATTTGAAGGTCAAGGTTTCCTGCATAACCCAATCCCTCTCACAGGTATAGACCTATCCACTGATAAAGTTCGGCATCCTATGCATTTATCAGCGTCATAGACTTTCAAGAAATGATGATATGTTCACCATTTCTGTTTTGGCATCATCATCTCTTGAAGAAGCCTCACTTAGCTGAATCACAAATGATCGGTCCCCAAAGTCGATAACTCTCAGATCCAAAATCCCCTAAAGCCCAAAGGGATGGAAAGGAAATCATCAAAGAGAATCTCGTCTGAGCGCGAATTTCATGGGGAACTAGTACATGCAAAGCATGCACGCCCCCCCCACTAATCTCCACTACTAATGCTATTTTTGCACTCAAGCCTGGGTCTAGCTTATCACTCAACAGAACCTTCCTCCCCACAATACAACAATAATGATATATAATGCTGAAAATAAATGCGGGAAAGTAAAAATAAAGTACAACAAGTATATACATACACCCTAAAAATAAACAAACAAGCATTAAGATTGACTCGCATAAGGAACCTCTTGTTATCCCCAGCAGAGTCGCCAACTGTCGCAACTGCGAAAAAAGGTGTCGGCAATGACAGGAGAGCCGCCACCGTTTGTTATTTATCCCAATCGAGGGAAAGGAAACGATCAGAGAAAACTTGCGAAACTGGATAAGATTGGTCATCGCAACCAAATCTCAGGTTCGGGAGTTTGTGACGCAAGGGGAAGGTATGAGCACCCCTCATGTCCGTCGTACTCGATGGGATCCACGCTTGGTTGTCTATCTGAAGGTGTGTTTATCTATCTATGCTAAAGGTATGGGACAAAAGAAAAGAAAAATGACTCGACAGAGCATTGTCGCTCCAGGCCTACGTATTCTCGTCTGGTACGAGAAATCAGAGTCAACGTAGTTTGGCTAACTATGGGTAAAAAGTGGGGAAAGGTTGCTCGCCAAGACATCGCGTCTTGTGCCTACGTATTCCCATCTGGTATGAGAAATCATAGCAAACTTAGTTTGAGCAAAGAGGAACATCGGTTGGTTCAAATGTTTTTACCCGAGTAGGGTTAACAATTAGCTCTAGCAGTTAGGTGTATGCAGCTCCACAATTGGAGACTTAAGCGTTACCTGTTTGTGGTAGAACTAAGACTTAACAAAACTCTTGTTTATGAAAATGTTTTCCATGATTAAAGGTCCCAAAGGACAAAAGTATTTTGATGTTTTATTTGTGTCTTTTAAGGAGAAGTGTTTTTTGAATTGTTTGTAATTCATATTTCACTAGAGACTATGACTTAGGAACGAATGCATCACACATCACCCAAAGGATGAACACTAAACACTCTAGGCCATCAAGAAGAAACCCCCCAATAACCATTTCCCAAGTACTTATGGCTTGTAATTCACAATATTCATTAGCCTTTTCTAAATATTTTGAAATTGTTTTGAGATGAGAAAGAGATAGGACAAACTAAAGGGAAACTAGTTCAACCTAGTAGTTGTCATGCATCATGGCCCTAAGGTTAGGATTAAGAAGGGAATTTTATCCTATTGGTTATCATGCAAAGGATTCAACCAAGTGTCTATCACAATCATCCTTAAACAAGGAGATTGGAAGTCCTAAAAGAGCATGGTAAGAAAAGAGAAGAAGAAAAAAACATGAAATAAAACATGAAATAGAAATGAATGAATGAATGCATATGGAATGCAACACACAAGCAAAGGGAGGTAATTGTGTGGGGGAAACCTCCACAAGCTCATCTCAACCTTTAATGCAAGCAAAAGAATGCACAAATAGAAAAAAAACACTCAAGCAAAGGGAGGAAATTGTGTGGGGTGAAAACCTCCACAAGCTCATCTCAACCTTTTAATGCAAGTAGGAAAAGAGAATAAAAAGCCTACACATGCATACTTATATCCTAATGCACAAGATCATACAACATGACATGGAAAGAAGGAAAGGATTCAATGAGATGATGGGAGGAAAAGTGAGAACCAATGGAACTCACAAGGGCTACTCAACCAAACATGCTGCATTCAACATACACACAAATCACACCAATAGTCCTCAAAGGTTCAACTATCTATGGCATGCCTTAAGTTCCTCCAAAGGAGGAACTAAGCTTCCACAAGTAGGAGCCTAAAGTCCTAGGAAAGCAAGATATGAAAGCAAAGAGTGCACAAACTCAATCACGAGATTAACAAAAGAAAATGCAAGCTCATACACAAGATAAAGCAAAACATGTATCATGAAAACCCTAATTGAAATGCCTAAAAGAAAAGCAAACTTAAACAAGTTATGAACATAATTAGGATATTAAATTGAACATACAAACATACTATTATGTATATGATATGAATACACAAAGATTAGGGGATCAAACATGGCACAAAGCTCAATTAAGAATTAAACTATTTCATGTATCAAGGTAAACACCACACAAGGATAGGCTAGAATGTAAAATACACTAAAAATAGCATACATATCCTAAAAATACCAAATAAAATCCTATAGGACCCCTATGGTGTTAGGAACCATGGGTCTAAACTATGGAGAAAAAATCTAAAGCTAACTATACAAACATAGGAAATCCCTAAGGCATACCCTAAAAACTAGGGTAAATCGGGGGTCCTAAAAACCCAACCAAAACCCTAACCAAATGGTGATAAAATCAGGGGGGAAAATATCACCAAAATCAATTGATATTTCATGGATGTGCACAAGAAAAATCATACAAATATATGAACATTTGATCACAAAATAAAATCCAAAACAAGAAAAATGCATTTTCAATTCACATAAAATACCTCAACATGGAAAATCAATTTTAAATTCAAAAATGCCTAAAAAATAATCCCAAATATTGGTAGAATAAATTAACATGATAAAGTGTGGAAAAATATTTTACTCAAGATTTTTTTAATGTATTGAAGTATTTTTTATGAATTAAAATGGAAAAATAAGAAAAAAGAAAATAAAAAGGAAAAAACGTTGGTGCAAACAGCAAGAAATTTCAGTTAATTTCCAATGGGCTGGCTAAAGGAGGGTGTGGTTAGCACGTAGGGCCCAAATCCATATACTCAACACTCCAAATACGCACCGTTTCATTTATTTGGAAGTCAACAGGTCAACACTGTAGCACCCCAAAATTTGCTTTTCGTTTTAACCGTAACTGGCTTTTGCTTCCTTGCATCTAGCATTTTTGCATTGCATAGCATTCGTCCTCGAGGCATTGGATCAAGGCATTCCTGTGAACAGCAAACAACGAGCATCAGAAGCTTCAGGCATTTATTTTGTCCAGCGGTCAGGCGACCGATTTTATTTTACAAGTTAATTTCAGATCAGAAAGCAGCACTCAGGCTCATAACAAGTATTTTCACAGTGACAACAATCAAAAATGAGGTTCAGCAGTTAAACAGAGCTCCAGACAGTTGAAACAGCGCAAATGGACAGATTTCCCACCAAAAGGCGCCAAATTCAAATTTTTGAAGGTGTTAATCGGTTAATACATATGGTTAACCGATTAACCATTGGAGAATCAGCCCAGAATTGAAGTTTTAACAGTGTTAACCGGTTAACGCATATGGTTAACCGGTTAACCATAGCAGAATTTGTCCTATACGTGATTTTTCAGGCCATTTGCACTTGGGGTCCAATTTTGATCACTTTGAAATTCAAATTTTCATGTGGGAGGGATCTAGAACACCTTTAAATTTCAGATATCCCTCCAAAATCCCATTCCACATTCCAAGCCTTGATTTCCAACCCAAACTCCAATCCTTGCTTTGGATCCCATAGCAAGAGAATATTTAAGTGATTTACTCCAAAGCAAGCAATCAATTTTCATTTTCTCACATCCATTTTCAGAATTGATCAGAATTCTCTCTCAAATTCTCTCAAATTCTCCATTTTCAAAATTCACTCAAAGCGCTTTTTCCTTGGAACTATTGGTTCTTCATTGGAATCAATGGATTCTTGAGCATAAACCTCCATCTACCATCATCATTTGATCAATTCTCATCTTCAATTTTCGTGCAACTTTGGATCTGAATTTGGAGTTAGATCTAAAAGTGATTATTTGAAGCTTTTTGACTCAAATTTGGTGGATCTTCATTCATACAACAACAATTATTGTGGATCTTGAAGTTTTCCAAATTTCTAGCATTTAATATACTCAAATTCAGTTGATCAACATTTACCGAAGCAAATCTCCGCTTCGAAGGTTGGAATTCTCGATCCGATTTAATTTTTGAGCATATCATGTTAATCTTCATATTCGATTGAATTTTATTGATTTTGATCTGTTCGATTTGAGATATTGTTGTGTAATTGTGTATCCCTGTTGTTGGATCTCTGTTTTCTGTTGTCAATTTCGTGCTTATTTGATAAGTTCATCTGTTGGAACCTTGGATAAGCTGTTTTGGTGCTAGAAGTGATTATGTTTGCTGTTTTTGGCTTCTGGTACAGTATTAACCGGTTAACGTATATGGTTAACCGGTTAACCAATTTAAATATTCAAAATTTTCAAAGATTTCAGGGTGTTAACCGGTTAACGCCTGGTGTTAACCGATTAACACCTACGAATTTTCGTATTTTCACTTGTTTTACACAGGTTAACCGATTAACAGAATGTGTTAATCGATTAACACTGTGCCAGAGTGCCATATTTGATGTTTTGCTTGCATGTTCGCGTACCGGTTCGATTCGAATCATCATAGATCGGTGTGATGCATTAGAATTGAATTGTTTTGGCTATTTGTCATATTTGTGGTTGATTAATCATGATTTCATTTACTTGTAAGATCATTTGCCATTGTTTGCATGCTCGTGTATGTGGTTCGAATCGAGTTTTTGTTTGTGTGTTCATTTGCTTTCGTCTCTTGTTTTTCCCACATGTTTGCATCATTCTTGCATTGCTGTTGAGGTCGAGACGCGCTTGTGGAGGCTGCTGCCCCACACATTTTTCCTCCCTCCCACCATTCTAAATGTGCATTTTTCATGTCTGCATTTTTCTACTTGTGATTGATTCTTCCTTTATTCTTCTTGTGCTTTGTTGCCATGATCCCCATAGGATTCCTAGTCCCTCCGTTTAGGATGGGAGTAGGAGAGACATTAGGTGTTCAATCCAAGTATGCTAACATTAGGGTAGATGTTTCTCCTTTTCATCCAAACTCTAGGATCACTTTGCATGACAACGTTAGGGCCGAGTTTCCCTTAGACCTTCTGGGCGTCTTCTTCTTCTCATCTCAAAACCATGCTAACTCATTTAATAAAGGCGATAAACGTTACGCGCTACGATCCTTAAGCTACATGGGGAATGATGAGTGAGGGGTCTCCTCTCGCTTATCTAGAATGCTTAGTATCCGTCCCGTTTGGGGGCAATATACGACGCATTCGCCTCCATGTCATAGTCTTTAGTGCAACGTAAATCACAAACCAAATTAATTCACTTCACTAAAAAGCAAAAAACAAATTTGAAACCTTTATCCTTCGGGATTAATCGGAAACCTTTTTTAGAAAAGAGTGTTGTTAAGCTTTGGTTCTACCGCAAACAGGTTTCGTCCCTAACTTCTGGAACGGAGGTTTAACTTTACTCGATTAAAACACTTAATTAACTTGTGCTTTCGTGTCAGCCCGAACTACGTTTGCTCTGATCTTTCATACCAGATGAAAGTATGTAGGCAGAAGACGCGATGTCTTGGCGAGCAACCTTTTCCCCTTCACCCGTAGTTAGCCGAACTACGTTGACTCTGACTTTCCCATTGCACGAGGGAATACGTAGGCACAGAGCTGCGACGCTCTGCCGAGTCTCTTTTCTTTTATTTTGTCCTTTAAGCTTGTAGCGTAGATAGTTTAAACACACCCTTAAATAGACAATAAGCGTTGATACCGTCGAGTACGACGGACGTGAGGGGTACTAATACCTTCCCCTTGCGTAACCGACTCCCGAATCCAGGACTTGGTTGCGATGACCTTGTCTTTCCTTCTTCGTCAGGTTTTTCCGATCGTTTCCTTTCCCTCTCTTTGGGATAAATAACGAAAGATGGCGACTCTTCTGTTTTCCGCCGGTTATATTTTGCAGTTGCGACAGTTGGGGACTCTGGTTCCTTATGCGAGTCACTCCTAGCGCTTGTCAGTTGCGTCTTTGGGTGCTTATTTTTGTACAGTTTTTGCTTTATGTACATTATCTGTTGTATATTGTTGCATTGCATTTCTGTTGCTGTTGTGTTGTGGGTTAGGTTGTTCTATTGAGAGATAAGTCAGACCAGGGCTTGAGGATACACATGGGATTAGAGTCGAGATTAGCGGGAGCTTGTGTGGCGTCTAGCTGCGCAATAGCTTGCGTGAAATTCATATTAAGACGGGGTTTTTCTTTGGAAATATTCTATCATGCGCGTCTGGTGAAGTTGAGGGAATATTGACTTAGAGAGACTGTCGACTCTGGTGACCGTTCATTTGGAGAGTCAGCTAAGTGAGGCTGCTTCATTAGACTATGATGCCATCCGGAAACGGTGAACGTATCATCGTTTCTCGAAAGTGTGTGACGCTGACCACCCGTATAGGATGTCGTACCTTTCAAGACTAGAACCCACATGTGAGAGGGATGGGTTTTTGCAGGAAACCTGGCCTTCAACCAACCCTGGTTTTCTCATCAGTGTAGAATTTTGATCCTGAGTGTTCTATCCAGTGTGTTATCTCAGTGTTCTGATTAGAGCGGAGCTCTGGTTGAATTCAGTCAACGGCACAGCATCGAACTTGAGCATTGGATACCTTGATCCCATGTGTGCATTTGCATCTCATTCTGCATTTAACATTGCATGTTTATGTGTGTTACAGGTTCTCGTCTTTCCCTTGATTCTGGTATTGGTCTTCTTCAGAGATGGAAGTTAGTAGAAAGAAGATTGTTGTGTACAAGTTTCCGGCACCTGAGTTGGGACCTTTATTTGGTCTGATTTCCATGGCTGAGCCTGGTGTTCTTGTAGCTTTTAGAGAGCAATATGGTGGAATTCTGAAGTTTGTCCGTAAGCTTACAACTTATGAACATGGAGCTATTCATACCCTATTGCAGTTTTATGATCCTCCCCTGAGATGCTTCACCTTTCCGGACTATGTGTTGGTTCCTACTTTGGAAGAATTTGCTTACATTTTAGGTGTTCCGATTCTGAACAAAGTGCCTTTCTTTAGCTCCGAGGAAAAACCTAATCTTGAGAAGTTGTCTGCCGCTCTTTATTTGAGCGCCTCTGATTTGGTAGGTCAGGTTATCAGTAGAAACAGAGTCTTCGGATTTGCTTTACCCTTCCTAGTCGACAAAGCCCGAGAGTATGCTGACAAAGGTTGTTGGGTGGTTTTCAGTGTTATCCTGGCTCTGTGTGTCTATGGCATTGTGTTGTTTCCCAATGTATCAGACTTTGTGGATCTTGATTTTTTTCATGTCTTCGCTTCCAAGAATCTCATACCTACTCTTCTAGGGGACTTGTATCATGCAGTGCATTACAAGAACGAGAAAAGAAGAGGAAATTTGGTTTCTTGTTGCACACCGTTGTTGCATAAGTGGTTTGTTGATCACCTTCCTCGCGCAGGAGCTTTTGTGAATTCTACGAACTCATCTGAATGGTCGAAGAGGCTTATGGGTTTAAAGGAGAAGAATATCATCTAGTTCAACCGAGACTTGCTGGGCCGCGAGATTATATTTAGTTGTGGTAGCTTTCCTAATGTGCCCTTGATAGGGAGGAAAGGCGGTATCAATTATAATCCTTCTCTTGCTGGGAGACAATTCAGTTATGCTTTGAAAGGACCTCCTAAAGAAGAGGAAGTGCAGGAATCTCTGTACTTCATAGGTGTAGTTGATCCTTGTATCTCGGCCAGATTCGTGGACTTTTGGGGTAAAATTCACAAGAAGGGAAAGTTTTCTTTAGGCAAAGGAGATTGTAGAGCCTATGATCCCTACTCATATTGGATTCGGAAAAGGGTTGAAGAGGTACTATTGTCGTTTCCTGTTGAAGAACCACTGTAACCCTTAGTCATTGAGCCGCCTATAACCGTCGATATCCTGAGATATACCAAGCTTTGGACAGAGAAAGAAGAGTTGCACAAAGAGAATGAAGAGTTGAAACAAGAAATCAGTCAGCTAAAACATGATAAGGGTGAAGCTGTGTATTTGGCCAAGACAAATGCAGAATTGTTGACTATGTTGAAGGAAGAACTTGTCGATCAGGTACAAACACGAAAGCAAGTCGGTCTTAATCTGAAGAGCACTTGTGATGTTCTAAGGAGTAAGAAGGAGGCTTTAGATAGAGCCTATTTGAAGATATCCAAATTCAATGAGAAGTGGAATGCTACTGTGACAGCCAACTAGAGTAGAGAAGATCAGCTTTGAGTTCAGGCTGATAAGCTAAAAGCACAATTCTAGGCTAAGGAGAGGGAGTTGTTGTTAGAAACATTCCGCAGGAGCACGATTAAACAGAAACACCAAGAGACTTTGTTAGCACTTGAAGAGTTCAATATTCGTGCAGAGGTGAAGAAACCAAGGCTTGAAGATGCCTTCGGCGAAGATGCTTGGGAAGATCATTGTCATTATCTCTGCAATGTGATACGCAAGAGGGGTGTCCTTATTCGAGAGTTTATGGAGAGGCCAGATCATCCAGATACGAAGGAGATGCTTGAGGAGTCTCAAGAGTGGCGTAGAGATAATGGCTACTAGGAGTTTTATCTTTTGTAGTTTCATTTGATTTTGTATCTTGATCATCACCAGAGATGTTGGATGAGATCAATACCTCTTTGTATGCGAATATTTCTCATTTTGTTGTATTGTTTCAACTTTACTTGATATATGAGAAGTTTTATTATGGTGTCTTATCCATCTCTGCTGTTCTTGTTTATTGAAATTGGAATCAAGGGGGAAGAAATCCTTGTGCATACCTAGACATGTTTGCATTTTGCATCTTGCATTCTCATTTGCATTGCAGGTTGTTCTTGGTGGCCTTGTGTTCTTATCTCTTCTTGGTTTTCTTCAGTTCAAGATTGAGGAATTCAGCTTCCACAGGTACTCTACTCGAGGTAATCAGCAGAAGGTGATGGATCAGGTTCAGGCAAAATTGTAGGAGGTCAGGGCTCGTATGGTCTAGTTCATGGAACTGATGCAGACTGTCGCCAGTGGACAGGAATAGTTGAGAACTCTCGTTCAGCCGTTGATAGCACGGGTTGATGAAGACGGTGTTTTGCATGGAGAGTCTGGTGTTGTTCATCCTCCGGTTGGTGGGTCTATTCCTCAAGGTATTCCTATTGTTGTTGTACCTCCGGGCGGAGGAGCTGCTGGTGAGAACGGTAATATTGCTGGTAATGCTAGTGTGTACGTTGTACACGGGGTTGCTGGTCCTCATTGGGAGGATAATCAGGATAATATATTTTCTGTGAAGGATATGGATGGTGGTTTGCCGACCGAAGCGGACCGAAGGTTCAAACTGATTGAGGAGAAAATCAGATCATTGGAAAGTCAGAACTCTTTGGGCTTGGATATGTCTGATCTGGGTTTGGTTCCTGGGGTCAGGATTCCTCCCAAATTTAAGGTGTCCGACTTCGATAAGTACAAATGGACGACTTGTCCCAGAGTACATATTCGGGCATACTTCAGGAAAATGTCTGCCTATTCCAGTGATGAGAAGCTATTGATGCATTTCTTCCAGGATAGCCTGGCAGGGGATTTGTTGGAATGGTATATAGGGCTTGAGAGAACCCATATTCGTAGCTGGAAAGAATTAGCTGAGGCTTTTGTGCGTCACTATCAATATAACAGGGATCTGGCACCCAATCGGGTACAATTGCAGAGTCTGTCGCAAAAGAGTTCTGAGAATTTCAAGGAATACCCCCAGAGGTGGCGGGATCTGGCTGCAAGGGTACAACCCCCTATGGTTGAAAGGGAGTTGATTGACTTGTTCATGGCTTCGTTACCGGGTGTGTACTTTGAGAAGATGATAGGCTGCATGTCTGCAGGTTTTTCTGATTTGGTGATTGCCGGTGAGCGAATTGAAAGTGGGATCAAATCTAGTAAGATTTCCAATGGTGGTGGATCCTCTTCGTGAGGAACAAAAAAGCCGTATTCTGCAAACCCCGAGAGAAGGGAAGGGGATGCAAATTCTATCTCTCATAAAGGTAAGGGTAGAGCTCAGTCCCGTCAGCATCATCAGGTTGCTACTGTGAATATCCCTGTCGCAGCTCCGCAACAAGGCAACGCTCAGCGACCTTATCCTGCTAGGCGCCGGATTCCTGATAGACAATTCACAAATCCCCCAATACCATATTCTCAGTTGTTACAACGGTTGTTGCAATTACAGTTGGTGCAAAAGAGGACCTTGGCTCCTCTCACAGGTATACCGCCTCCTGGCTACGATGCAAACGCTCATTGTGATTTTCACTCTGGCACCCCAGGCCATGACATTGACCATTGTAAAGCTTTTAAGCATAAGGTCCAAGATTTGCTCGATTCTAAAGCTATTAACTTCACCAACGAGGGGTCCAATGTGACTCAGAACCCGATGCCGGATCATGGGGTGGCAGGAGCCAATGTTGTTATTGAGGGTGAAAAGTTGAATCTGGTAACTGATGTTGAAGGTTTAGAAACTCCGCTGGGTTTTCGGAAAGCTTGTTTGTTGAAGAAGGGTGTATTTCTTGGTTGTTCTGCTGACTGCTCAGAATCTGAAGCGCAACCTGAGGGTTGTGATCTTTTGAAGAGGGGTATTCAGAGAATGATTGATGAGGGTTGTTTGCAGTTTGACAAAGTTGTGAAAGAAGATGTCGAGAAAAAAGTGAGTGATGACGGAAATGAAGTTGCTACTATTTCCATTCCATACCGGACTATCAATATTTCAGCGCCTGCTAGGCCAGCTTCGGTGACCATTACTATACCCGGGCCCATGCCATACGAGAGCACTAGAGCTATCCCATGGAACTATGGAGAAGAAGTGTTCTGTAACGGGCAGAAGCAAGAGTGGACTGAATCGGCAAGCGGAAGTTCGTCGATGGAGAACATAGTTGGTGTCGGAGGTATTACCAAAAGTCCTTCGAAGATTTCTATCTTGTCATTGTTGATGAGTTCGGAGGCGCATCGTGACGCTTTGTTGAAGGTTTTGAATGCAGCGTACGTACCCCATGAGATTTATGTTAATCAGTTAGAGGGGGTAGTCACTCACATGAATGTCGGTAATGGTCTCGGCTTTACTGATTTGGATCTGACTCCTGTGGAGAGGAACCATAATCGTGCTCTGCATATATTGTTGGACTGTAGAGGATCTCTGATGTCACATGTCTTGGTTGATATGGGATCATCCCACAATGTGCTTCTGAAGAAGGCATTGATGAAGTTGGACATTCAGGGTTTGCTGTGCACGCCCAGTGATCTGGTGGTTAGGGCTTTTGATGGATCTAAGAGATCAGTGTTTGGAGAAATCACGCTGCTTATTCAAATAGGGCCAGAGATCTTTGATGCAACCTTTTATATTATGGATATCCAGCCAGCATACATCTGTTTGCTTGGCCGACCTTGGATACATGTTGCCGGGGCATTTACCTCAACGTTGCATCAAAATCTGGAATACATGGCGGAAGGGAGCATAGTTACCGTGTGCGGTGAAGATGACATTATGGTCATCCATCTATCATCTTTCAAGTATGTAGAAGTGGATGGTGAGATCCACGAAACGCTCTGCCAGGCATTCGAAACAGTTCAGATTCAAGGGAAGTCTCCTGTAGAAGCCAAAGGGCCAGAGGTTTCGATGTCGTCGCTCAAGGAAGCCCGTGCTATCATAGAATCTGGCTCGTCTCAGAAGTGGGGTCAAGTTCTCGATGTTCCTGTCAAGCAAGACAAGTTTGTCCTGGGATACAAACCCTCCAGTTCTTCTCAGATTCTGAGATATAGGGGACCAGTGCAGTTCACCAGCAGTGGTGTGATATTCGACAAAATCAATGCCATTAAAGACGATGAAGGTGACAGTGACTGCGACATGGATGCATGGATCTGCCCATGTACTCTCGGCCAGAAGTTGTGCAACTGGACTACCGAAGAAGTCATTCATGTTACTGTTGCAGAGTAATGTTCATTGTTTTGATTATATTCAGTCCTGCGTTATGCCTAAGACGTATCGACCCATTTGTGGGGCCTTCTTGTTATTTACAGTTTATTATTAATAAAGGACGTTTCGCATTCAAATTTCGTGATCCCTGTTTTTCTTGTTTTTGTTTTGCATTTATACTTAACATAAAAATGGCAATGTGTTTTGTTTGTTGCATCGCATAATAAACATAACATTCTCATGCAGGTCTTTTCTATCAGATGCCATCAATTCAGGTTCAGCTATGACTTCGTATGACTTTGATAATCCCATTTATCAAGCTGAGGATGAGACTGACGAAGAATGTGAACTACGCGAAGAGTTAGCCAGGCTTCTCAAGCAAGAGGAAAGGGTCATTGTGCCTCATCAGGAGGATATTGAGATTATCAATCTGGTTACCGAGGATAACAAGAAAGAGGTCAAGGTAGGGGCTGCATTGGAAGACAATGTCAAGAGAAGATTGGTTGAAATGCTCCGTGAGTATAAGGGTATCTTCGCTTGGTATTACCAAGACATGCCTAGGCTGGATACAGATATTGTGGTACACCGGTTACTTCTCAGAGAAGAATGCTCGCCAGTCAAGCAGAAGTTGAGACGGACAAGGCCTGACATGGCAGTTAAGATCAAAGAAGAAGTTCAGAAGCAGCTGAATGTTGGGTCTCTTGCTGTCACGAATTACCCTCTGTGGGTCGCTAATATTGTTCCTGTACCTGTCGCTACTGCGAAAATCGGCGCCGGCTATGACAGAAGAGTCGCCACTGTGCGTTATTTATCCCACAAGAGGGAAAGGAAACGCTCAGAGTAAACCTAATGCAAAGAGGGAAAGGAATGGTCGTCGCAACCAAATACTGGATTCGGGAGTCGGTTACGCAAGGGGAAGGTATTAGCACCCCTCACGTCCGTCGTACTCGATGGGATCCACGCTTGTTTTCTATCTAAGGGTGTGTTATTCTATCTACTCTATAGGTCTGAGTTAAAAAGAAAAGAAAATGACTCGACAAAGTATCGCACTTTATGCCTATGTATTCCCGTCTGGAACGAGAAATCAGAGTCAACGTAGTTCGCCTACCTACGGGAAAGGAGGGGGAGGTTGCTCACCGAGATATCGCATCTCGTGCCTACGTACTTTCATACGGCATGAAAGATCAGAGCAAACGTAGTTCGGGCTACGGAGGACACAAGTTTGTCTGACAGTTTTTTTATCTCCTTAAGAAAGGGTTTTCCTGATTAAGGGTCCAAGCGGACAAAAAGAGTTTGAATGTTTGTTTGAGTTTTTTTACGAAAGAACTGTTTCTTTAGTCTGTTTGCAACTTGTACTGCACTAAAGACTTGTGATCTAAGAGTGACTACGTCGCATGTCACCCTAAGGGTACCATACTAAGCAATCAGATTACTGAAGAGTGACCCTCCAGCAACCTTTTCTCAAATAGCTTAAGGCTCGTAGCGTACAACACGCGTTATCCTTATTACTGTGTTTTTTGAATTGTTTTGAGATGAGAAAAGAGACACCCTAAAACTATGGTTGAAAGGGGACTCTACCTACAGTTATCATGCATGGGTCAAAACCTAATGTCTGTCATAATTTCCTCTTGCACAGAGGAAATCAGAGATCCTAGGGGATAAACAGCAAAAGACAACAAGCAATTATAGTAAACAGTAAACAGTAAGCATGCAACAGTATAAGAGATGCAAGGGAGAAGACGACAGGCAAGAGGAGACAAGCTCCACCTCAAACCTAGAGGTAGTCAAAACAAGCAAACAGACAATACAGAGAAAAACAAAAGACACAGAGGAGGCAGCCCAAGCAGCAGCAACTTCTGCAAACAGCAACAGCAGCTCTAAACAGCAAAAGACAGCAAAGTTGACAGCAAGGCTTCATCTTCAAGCAAGCTTCTATCTTCAAGCTTCATCAATCTCCAAGCTCCAACAAGCACACTCCAAGAGGAGGATTAGACATCAAGATCAAGTTATAATGTTAAGAAACTTAATGACAACCAAAGGAAATCACTAAGAACTCAACATTGCAAATGAAAGGTATCCTCAAAGTTCTACTCACTTGGGCATACCACTCATCCCTCCTAAGGAGAGATGGAGCTTCCCAAGAAGGACTTTATGTCATTGGATGGAATAGAGGCAAACAATGCACTCTATGTTTGAAGAAATAATCAAAACTAGGTCTAATGCACTTCCTAAAACCCTAATTTCCTAAGCCCCTAAACAAAAGCTCCACAAGAGGAAAAAACTTCAACTCCAAGCTCCAATCTTCAATCCCAAGCATCTTCAATGAATCCAGAAGCTCCAACAAAAAGAAATCAAGCTTAAAACCCCTCCAAAGCAACCAACCAAGCCAAACAATCCAAAGCACTCAAGAGAGGAATCCACAAACACAAACCACTTACAAAATACAACTAAAATAGAAAATGAAGTTGCAAAAATCTAATAAAATTCCTAGGGGAACATACATGTTTGAAAAACCTAATGTAAAAATATTGAAGCCTAAATCAACTTCTAAGGTATCTAAAGAATTCCTACATTGAGATAGGTCAAAGGAATCCACAAGTTTGGGAGGGTCCTAATCTCAATACCTAAAACAGAACCTAATATTGTTCTAAAAATCCAACAAAAAATATAGCGAAACATACATGTCTACCCTAACACATACTAAACAATCAAAGCCAAACTCATCACCAATTGGAAGAACTAAATTCCACAAAACAGATGGTCAATAATGCCAAATTAAAAGAAATAACAAAAATAAGAAAAATCACATTAAATTGAAAAATGCATGAAACTGTATTTTGTTAATCACAGAAAATCACAAATTCCCTAAGAATCATGAGGATATTTTTAAAATAATTTTCTGATCAAAATTGGAATTAATATGATTTTTGGAATCAACAAATAATTAAAATAAAACAAAATGAAATAAAAATTGAATTAAAGCTGAGATAAAACAAAAGCCTTTGGATCAGTCAACAAGTCAATCCATCCAACGCTCTAGAGCTTGCCACCTCATTTATTTAAACGCAACGTTTTGAATTAAAATCTCCTCTCCTCAGATTAAAACACAAGCGTTGGATCTTGGCTGGAGTCAAAGGTCAAGGCAAGATCCTGTGGTCCAAACATCGTCTTCTCCAAATCTCAGGCAGGCCAGGTGGAGATTCAGGCTGGTGGTTGGTGGTGGCCGGAGAAGACTCCAGTCGTCTTCTCCAGTGAGAGTCCAGGTTCAGGCAACCAAAAATAACAAACTATACACTAAATCAACTCAGTTTTTCACGTACATTCCAAATCCATCATCAAAACGCTCTAATTCTCAACACATAGTCAAACACGATTCAAGTTTCAAAAATAGCATCATCAACAACTCTCACTAAACTCAAAATTAATGGTATAGATCTCTTCATCTTGTTGTATACATCAACCTGATCTAAGCAACTAGCATTAAAACCTTATGAATCAAGATATTCAAGTCCAAACAGATCTGCTATGTCATCTTCTATCATCACCAATTGAGTCCAAATCAAGCCTAAAACGATCTATGTCATGTCTAGATCCTAACCACAAGTTCAATTCTAATCATCTCATGCTAAATCATGTGGAAATTTGAGAGATGCAAACCTGGTATAGATCTTGAAACAGAGGTACTTAGAGCTTGTGACTTGCTTCCAAATGCTCCAAATAACTTCAATGATCCACAAGGAAGAGATTGCACACTTCAATTTGGCTTGAATTGGCTCCAAACTCAGAATTCGATTTCAAGTTGCAGCTGTGAAATTTCAATTGCTCTTGCTTGCTCTGGCGTGAAATGATGCTCCAAAATTGATCTGAACTCACTCTAATGAATACATAGAATCATTTCATGGGCTTTTGGATCCAAATTGAAGCCCAAAACAGTAGTTTGCATTTTCTGATTTTCCTTCAAAATCCACTATAACAGTCGTGCATTGCAAGCTTTGTAGGGGTTCTAGAAGTTTCTCACACCTTGCACATGTCATTTAGAATGAGTTTGGATGGAGATATTGGCCTGAATTGCCTTGTTCATTGATTTTGCACATGTAACTTACAAGTGAAGTAACCATATGCTATCTCTCAAAACTTGACTTAAACTCAAAATTCTGTTAAAACCAAAGTGTTTGAAATGTGATTTCCAATCAGAAAATGCACCCATTTGCTTGGTTTAAGGCATCTAGCACAAAAATGCATTTTTCCCTTCTTTCCATATTCGAATTTTCTTCATTTTCAAGCCATTTCAAATGACTTTTTGATATGAGGCAAACCAAACTCTCATGACCACTTGGTTGCACTCAAAACATCATTTTAAGCAAGTTCCATGTTGAACAATTTTCCATTTGAAGCTTGCAAGTTGGAGATTTTGGCCCATGCTTGAAAATGACCTATAATCTCACTTTCCCAAAATACCCCTGACTTGTAAACCTCATAACTTGAGTTCTACAAATCATATGGAGGACTTCTAGTACAATTTAGAAAGCTACGATCATGATGAACAAATTCCATGTTGACCAAAATTTCAGGTGAAACATCCTTCTAGGTCAAAAATAGCCTTGAAGTCAAATGATTTTCACAGACAAATTTCAGAAGTATCTGAGGACCTGTAACTTGTCTGGGCCATAACTTGAGTTCTACAATTCCCCTTGAGGACTTTTAGTACTCAAATTAAAGGTATTGAGATGCTATACAAGTTTCATGTTGGCCAAAGATCCATTTGAAACTTTTATCTTGACTAATGTGGCCTTGAAGTTAGGAACTAAACAGGGTAATTTGCACTGAAACCCTAATTTAGCAACTTCCCACATTCTTGATTCTTCTTTATTTGATCTTGGCACAACACCACAAATTTCTTATCACATCATTTCATGAACTCCATGAACTAAAATTAGGCTTTGATACTCTTCACTTGCATAATTGACCTAGGGTTGATCCAAATGAAACCCTAATTGTTTGCACCTCAACTGTGGCTCTTGCATTTGACACAATGGCTTGATTTAGCTCCAACATGGCTCTCTAGGCACTCCATGAGCTCTATACACATCTCATATTCACACCTCATGATTCACATCCCATTGATGGTCCTCAGTTGATCCTCAAATTAGGAGAAGATTTATACTCAAACATCTAAACCCTTAGGCACTCAAACCACCTTCTAATGACTTTGACCATTCCTCAATCTTGAGTGAGACCTCTTTGCTAGGCTTCTCTTGACAAAACACACTTGATCCCCTGTTAGATGAATGATTTCATGATATGCAAATGATAGAACTATGCAAATGATAATGCAATGAAACATAAACCAGGTAAAATATGTTGAGCAAATTTTGGGGTGCAACAGTACCTAAGAAGGATGGAAAGGTCAGGATGTGCGTTGATTATCGAGATCTGAATAAAGCGAGCCCGAAAGACGATTTCCCGCTCCCTCATATCGATTTGTTGGTTGATAACACCGCTCAGTATTCTTGGTTTTCGTTCATGGATGGCTTCTTTGGGTATAACCAAATCAAAATGGCCCTAGAGGACATGGAGAAAACTACTTTCATCACACCGTGCGGGACTTTTTGCTATAAGGTGATGCCCTTTGGATTGAAAAATGTAGGGGCAACTTATCATCGGGTGATGGTCACTTTGTTTCATGATATGATGAGGTGGAAGTCTATGTTGATGACATGATTGCAAAATCGCATACGGAGGAGGGACATCTGGTCGATCTTCGGAAATTGTTCGAAAGGTTGAGGAAGTTCAAGTTGAGGCTGAATCCTAACAAGTGCACCTTCGGGGTGAGATCTGGAAAGTTACTGGGTTTCATTGTCAGTGAAAAGGGTGTTGAGGTAGATCCTGCCAAAATAAGAGCTATACAAGAAATGCCTGAGCCGAGAACAGAAAAAGAGGTTCGTGGTTTTCTGGGGAGATTAAACTACATTGCAAGGTTTATATCTCATCTTACAGCCACTTGTGAACCGATATTCAAATTGCTGAGAAAAGATCAAATAGACAGGTGGAATGAAAATTCCCAAAAGGCTTTCGAAAGAATAAAAGAATATTTACAGGAACCTCCAATACTCATGCCTCCAGTTGCAGGGAGACCACTGATCATGTATCTCACGGTTCTTGAGAATTCAATGGGATATGTGTTCGGTCAACAGGACGAGTCAGGTAGAAAAGAGCATGCCATCTACTTCCTGAGTAAGAAATTCACCGATTGTGATCCGAGGTACTCGATGCTGGAAAAAACATGTTGTGCACTCGCTTGGGCCGCAAAGCGTTTGAGACAGTACATGTTAAACCACACTACCCTATTGATTTCGAAGATGGATCCAATCAAGTACGTCTTTGAAAAACAAGCACTCTCCGGAAGGATTGCCCGTTGGCAAATGGTGTTAACAGAGTATGATATTCAGTATGTTTCCCAAAAAGCCATTAAGGGAAGCGTCCTGTCAGAATATCTCGCGGAACAGCCGATTGAGGATTATCAGCCGATGAAGTTTGACTTTCTAGACGAAGACGTCATGTTTTTGAGGATGAAAGACTGTGATGAGCCTTTACCTGACGAGGGTCCTGAAAGAGGATCTCAGTGGAAATTGGTTTTCGACGGAGCGGTTAATTCATATGGTAATGGAATCGGCGCGATCATTACCACTCCTCACGGTTCTCATATACCGTTCACCGCCCGGTTGACATTCGCTTGCACCAATAATGAAGCCGAGTATGAAGCTTGCATTATGGGGTTGGAAGAGGTCGTTGATATGAGGATTAAGAATCTCGATGTATACGGTGACTCAGCGTTAGTCGTTAAACAAATCAAAGGAGAATGGGAAACTCCTCAGGCCAACCTGGTGCCTTATAGAGATTATGTAAGGAGACTACTGCCTTTCTTCGATAGAGTTGATTTTCATCATATTTCGAGGGCTGAGAATCAGATGGAGGATTCCTTGGCCACTCTAGCTTTGATGTATAAAGTGAATTTCTAGAATGAAACTCCTGCTATCACCATCATGCATCTTGATAGGCCTGCTTTTGTGTTTGCCGTTGAGAAGGCATCCGATGGAAAGCCTTGGTATTTCGATATCAATCATTTTCTCAAGACTCAAGAGTATCCATCTCGGGCATCCAGCAAAGATAAGAAGACTCTGAGGAGGTTAGCCGGTAAATTTTATCTGAATAAGGACGATGTGCTCTACAGGATAAATTTCGACATGGTCTTGCTGGGTTGTGTTGATGAACTTGAAGCAAATCTGTTGATGGAGGAAGTCCATGAGGGTTCTTTTGGCACTCATGCCGGTGGACCTGCAATGGCTAGAAATTTGTTGAGATCTGGGTATTATTGGATGACTATGGAATCCGATTGTTTCAAATACGCTAGAAAGTGTCATAAATGCCAGATTTATGCGGATAAGGTGCATGTGCCACCAGCTCCTCTGAATGTGTTGACATCTCCTTGGCCTTTTGCCATGTGGGGAATTGATGTGATTGGAAAGATTGAGCTGACTGCTTCTAATGGACATCGCTTTATTCTGGTTGCGATTGATTACTTTACGAAGTGGGTAGAAGCAGCGTCCTTCGCTAATGTCACGAAACAGGTGGTCACCCGATTCATAAAGAAGGACATCATTTGTCGTTATGGTATTCCCGATAGAATTATTACCGATAATGGTTCAAATTTGAATAACAAAATGATGAAGGAACTATGTCAGAGTTTCAAGATCGAACATCACAATTCTTCTCCATATCGTCTGAAAATGAATGGTCCTGTTGAGGCAGCCAATAAGAATGTCAAGAAGATTGTGCAGAAAATGGTTGTGACCTATAAGGACTGGCACGAGATGTTGCCTTTTTCTCTTCACGGTTATCGTACTTCGGTGCATACCTCAACCGGGGCAACTCCTTTCTCACTAGTGTATGGTACGGAGGCAGTCCTGCCATTGGAAGTTGAGATTCCTTCTTTAAGGGTATTGTCAGATGTGAAGCTTGACGAAGCTGAATGGGTGTGAACCAGGTTGAATCAGCTGAGCTTGATTGACGAGAAGAGGTTAACAGCCATTGTGCATGGCCACTTGTACCAGAGTAGGATGAAGAAAGCCTTTGATCAGAAAGGGCGCCCTCGGTGCTTCCAGACATGTGATTTGGTGTTGAAAAGGATCTTTCCTCCTCAGACAGATTATAGGGGAAAGTGGACTCCTAACTATGAAGGTCCGTATGTGGTAAGAAAGGTTTTCTCTGGCGAAGCCTTATTGCTATCTACTACGGATGGTGAAGATTTTTCGTCCCCTGTGAACGCGGACGAGGTTAAGAAATACTTTGCTTAAAAGGGACCCGCTGGACACAAAAAGAAAAGTCCAGGCAAAAATGGGGCATCCCGGCGAACCATAAAAAAAAGGTTTGAGCAAAAATTAGGGATAAAGGAAAAAGAATGAACCTGCAAAGTTGAAAACCTAAAAAGGCAACTTTGGCAAAAATGGGTATCCCGGTGGATTGAAAACTCGAAAGGGCGATCCAGGCAAAAGTTAGGGATTTAAAAAGCAAATGATCACGGTCTGCGTTTGATTTGTAAGTTTGTGAGCAGTTATCCCGAAGGAAAGGAATCAGTTCAGTCAGTCTTATCAGAAGGCGAAGCAAGGGGAACATCAAAGACATACAGGTCATAGCCGAATTGACACATGGTGGTTGTCTGTTTCCACATTGCCGACATTTCTATTGTATTTGTTTCTTGCTTTGAGCAATTACCTCTTTTCAGGAATTTCCTCCGGATTGTAATTTGCCTATTTACATGCCTTTTCATCAATAAAGTATTCACTTCAGTCAAAGAGCTTTCTTTTTCTTGTCCTTTTTACTGTTTTGTTTGCGAAATGTCTGTTATTTTGATAAACATTGCAGGTAAAAGCAAGAGGTTGTATAGAGCATAACGAAATCGCTAACTTTGCTTGATCGGTAGGTATCATGGATGGTAACTGAGGTAATCATTTCACATGTAGAACATTTCTGTTGTTTTTCTTTGTTGCAGGTCGATAGGGTTATCACAACCGGGTGAGATTCCCTTATCCTCAGCAGTTCAAGTCGCAACAAGTAGCAGTTGTTGTCTGCCGGGTATTCTCA
This sequence comes from Lathyrus sativus, assembly GCA_963859935.3. NCBI lineage: Eukaryota > Viridiplantae > Streptophyta > Magnoliopsida > Fabales > Fabaceae > Lathyrus > Lathyrus sativus. Next base: position 449,901,742 of record OZ012739.1, on the reverse strand, counting down.
GTGGATTAAGTGTGATACTTCCGGCAAGATGGACTTGTTCCCCACAGGTAAATATAGTCAGGCATGAGCAACAAATAGGTATGCTTCCCATAGCAGAGATTTCGCTTCCCCGGTGAAGTGGTCGCCTTCTCTCTGGCAGAGTTATGTCCTCTCCCCGAAAGAGTCTGATTATTAATATTGAAATGTTATATCCCCAACAGAACAAAGATTTGTCTTCGTGAAAAAGTGAGTCCCCGACAGGATGAAGTTTGTTCTCAGCGGAGTAGGATAGAAGTGTTTTCCTCAGTGGTAGGATGGTTTGTAAACCAGTTTTCTTCTCCAGCAGAGGCAATGTAGGTGACGCCTTTCCCCACGGAGTTAGTTCAGGATTTGCTCCAGCCGAGTGCAGTGCTGATTCTCTCGACAGAGTAACTGGTAGAACAGGAGTCTGGGATTTCCCCCAGTAGATTCAAGTCCCCGTAGAGTAGGAGTATTTGATATTCCTCGGAAATCAGGTGGATATTTGATGTAATCCCAAGTAGAGTCGATTTTCTCCCCGAGCAAGATAAAGTTTTCAGGAATGCCGTTCAGGGCAGGTTTCTTGAGCAGGATAAAGTCAATCTTCGGTGGTCGATTGTTTTCCCCCGCAGAGACGGTTTCCTCAGCAGAAGGGGTTTGATTTAAGTATCAAATTGCTTGTATCCCTACGGAGTTATTCAAGTTCCCCATAAGATTTAATCCCCGACGGTGTGGATTTCTCTTCCCGGCATGAGTTGTTCTTTCTCCCCGACAGAGTGGGTATTTTTTCTCCCTAGCATTTATTTTGTTGGGTTGGTTCTTTTGCATTTTCATTTTTCATTAGCATCCTCCCAAATGCGTAGCATTTCCATTTTGTATGGAGCATTATGCCATTTTCAAACATAAGCATTTGAAGCATAAGCCAGGTTTGGTGTTCTGGGACCGGATAATCTTTTCAGCAAAGATTGTTTGAATCAAGGGGTTTTCGTGTTATCCGCGTCAGGATGGAGTTTGGGTTATTTTTATCAGATTCTTCCCAGACCAGTGTTGCTTTCCCTGGTCAAGCTTGTGGTTCTTTCCCAACAGAGTGGTTCCGACTTTTGGTTGGTCATCGTTGTTTATTTCAACTTTTGGTTGATGACCCAGTGGCGTGTGGATTTTATTCCAACTTTCGGTGGTTATTCTTTATTTCTCTCAGCAGAGTCGTGGATTCCAACTTTTAGTCGGTACCCTCCAGCGTAGTTCAGATGACGGTATTTGGTGATCCCAACTGTTGGTTGGTAATCTTTGGTTTCCCCGAGCGGAGTCTCTATCCCAACTTTTGGTTGGCAATCTTTGTTGTTCTAACTTTTGGTTAGTAGTCGTTGTTCTAACTTTTGGTTAGCGGCCTTTTATTTCAACTTTTGGTTGATAATTCGGGATGATCATCTCAACTTTTGGTTGGAAGTCTTCTATGGTGGAATCAGCTTCGTCTAGCGTCCCCCCAGCTACCCTAACTTTTAGTTAGTAGCTTTTGATCGATGAAGATCTTTCCCCCGGCAATCCTAACTTTTGGTTAGCAGCTTGTATTTTGACCTTTGATCGATGGTATTCCAGGGTGATTCTAACTATTGGTTAGTACCTTTGTTTTCCGACTTTTGGTTGGATGTTTTTCCCTGTGTTTGTCCCAACTCTTGGTTGGTATTCCCCTATTTCCCCAGTAGGGTCGGACTGGGATGTCTGTTGTTGTTCCAACTTTTGGTTGGTAGTCTTCCCTTTTTCCCCTAAAGAGTCGTTATCTCAACTTTTGGTTGATAGGAAGATTTTGCGTTTTCCAACTTTTGGTTTGTGGTTATGGTTTCTCTGGTAGGGTCAGTCGTGGACGTCGGTTCATTTTCCAACTCTTGGTTGGTAGTCTTTGATTCTCTAGTGAGGTCGCCATATCCGGTGTGGCCGACGTGTTGACGTTTTTCCAACTCTTGGTTGGTAACCTTGGTGCTTTGGTTGTTGATCCCGACTTTTGGTCAGTATGCCTCCTCAGCGAAGTCGTCTCGCCATGTAAATGTCGGCTGTGGATTCCGACTCTTGGTTGGTAGGGGTGTTTTTGTCCCCAGAGGGTAATCCTCATCCCATCTTTTGGATGGTACTGCTAGATGGTTGTCCAGTGATGGATGTTGACTCTCCATCAAAGTCGCCTCGTCATGGAAGTTTCGGTTAGTGTTGTGGTAATCCCGACTCTTGGTTGGTAGTGTTTAGGTTTTTATCCCATCTCTTGGATGGAATTCTTTGATTGTAGTCTTATGGTAGATGTTTGTTCTCCGTAGAGTCGTTTGAGTTAGTCTACTCTTTCCCCAATGGAGTCGCCACAGAGTTGTTTGGTTACTCTTTTGTTCCTCAGCAGGGCTTGTTCCAACTCTTGGTTGATATTCTGAGTTCGCTATCCCAACTCTTGGTTGGCATCTTTGGTCGTTTCCCAACTCTTGGTTGGTATCTGTTGGTCTTTGTTCCAACTCATGGTTGGTAGCCCCCGGGCGTGTTCTCGACTTTTGGTTGGCATCTTTTGGATGAATTTCAGATTCTGTTGGATCGTTATCCCCAACGCGTTGTTTTCCAACTTTTGGTTGGTAGTCGTTGTTTTGCATTCCTGCAGAGTGCAAATTTCCAGGTTCTTTTGTATTCAATCACCTTGTACTTTGAATGTTTGAAAGCGGATGTTTTTCCTCCCTTTAGGTCCAAGTTGTTTGAATAGGGGCAATTATAGCACCCCAAAATTTGCTTTTCGTTTTAACCGTAACTAGCTTTTGTTTCCTTGCATCTAGCATTTTTGCATTGCATAGCCTTCGTCCTCGAGGCATGGGATCAAGGCATTCCTGTGACTCAAGTTCATTTCGGAGCAAAAGACTGAACAGCAAACAGCGAGCGTTAGGAGCTTCGGGAATTTATTTTGTCTAGCGGTCAGGCGACCGATTTTATTTTGCAGCTTAACTTCAGATCAGAAAGCAGCACTCAGGCTCATAACAAGTATTTTCAAAGTGACAACGGTCAAGAATGAGGTTCAGCAGCTAAACAGAGCTCCAAACAGTTGAAACAGCGCAAATGGACATATTTCCCACCAAAAGGTGCCAAATTCAAAATTTTGAAGGTGTTAATCGGTTAACACATATGGTTAATCGATTAACCATTGGAGAATCAGCCCATAATTGAAGTTTTAATAGTGTTAACCGATTAACGCATATGGTTAACCGGTTAACCATAGCAGAATTTGTCTTGTACGTAATTTTTCAGGCCATTTGCACTTGGGGTCCAATTTTGATCACTTTGGAATTCAAATTTTCATGTGGGGAGGATCTAGAACATCTTTAAATTTCAGATTCCCCTCCAAAATCCCATTCCACATTCCAAGCCTTGATTTCTAACCCAAACTCCAATCCTTGCTTTGGATCCCATACCAAGAGAATATTTAAGTGATTTACTCCAAAGCAAACCATCAATTTTTATTTTCTCACATCCATTTTCAGAATTGATTAGAATTCTCTCTCAAATTCTCCATTTTCAAAATTCACTCAAAGCTCTTTTTCCTTGGAACTATTGGTTCTTCATTGGAATCAATGGATTCTTGAGCATAAACCTCCATCTACCATCATCATTTGATCAATTCTCGTCTTCAATTTTCGTGCAAGCTTGGATCTGAATTTGGAGTTAGATCTAGAAGTGATTATTTGAAGCTTTTTGACTCAAATTTGGTGGATCTTCATTCATACAACAACAATTATTGTGGATCTTGAAGTTTTCCAGATTTCTAGCATTTGATCTACTCAAATTCAGTTGATCAACATTTACCAAAGCAAATCTCCGCTTCGAAGGTTGGAATTCTCGATCCGATTTAATTTTTGAGCCTATCATGTTAATCTTCATATTCGATTGAATTTTGTTGATTTTGATCCGTTCGATTTGAGATATTGTTGTGTAATTTTGTATCCCTGTTGTTGGATCTATGTTTTCTGTTGTCAATTTCGTGCTTATTTGATAAGTTGATCTGTTGGAACCTTGGATAAGGTGTTTTGGTGCTAGAAGTGATTTTGTTTGCTGTTTTTGGCTTCTGGTACAGTGTTAACCGGTTAACGTATATGGTTAACTGGTTAACCAATTCAAATATTCAAATTTTTCAAAGATTTCAGGGTGTTAACCGATTAATTCCTGGTGTTAACCGATTAACACCTACGAATTTCCAGATTTTCACTTGTTTTACACAGGTTAACCGATTAACAGAATGTGTTAATCGATTAACACTGTGCCAGAATGCCATATTTGTTGTTTTGCTTGCATGTTCACGTACCGGTTCGATTTGAATCATCATAGATCAGTGTGATGCATTAGAATTGAATTGTTTTGGCTATTTGTCACTATTTGTGGTTGATTAATCATGATTTCATTGACTTGTATGATCATTTGCCATTGTTTGCATGCTCGTGTATGTGGTTCGAATCGAGTTTTCATTTGCGTGTTCATTTGCTTTCATCTCTTGTTTTTCCCACATGTTTGCATCATTCTTGCATCGCTGTTGAGGTCGAGACGCGCTTGTGGCGGCTGCTGCCCCACATATTTTTCCTCCCTCCCACCATTATAAATGTGCATTTTTCATGTCTGCATTTTTCTACTTGTGATTGATTCTTCCTTTGTTCTTCTTGTGCTTTGTTGCCATGATCCCTATAGGATTCCTAGTCCCTCCATTTAGGATGGGAGTAGGAGAGACATTAGGTGTTCAATCCAAGTATGCTAACATTAGGGTAGATGTTGCCCCTTTTCATCCAAACTCTAGGATCACTTTGCATGACAAAGTTAGGGCCGAGTTTCCCTTAGACCTTCCGGGCGTCTTCTTCTTCTCATCTCAAAACCGTGCTAACTCATTTAATAATGGCGATAAACGTTGCGCGCTACGAGCCTTAAGCTACATGGGGATTGATGAGTGAGGGGTCTCCTCTCGCTTATCTAGATTGCTTAGTATCCGTCTCGTTTGGGGGCAATATACGACGCATTCGCCTCCATGTCATAGTCTTTAGTGCAACGTGAATCACAAACCAAATTAATTCACTTCACTAAAAAGAAAAAAAACAAATTTCAAACCTTTTTCCTTCGGGATTAATCGAAAACCTTTTTCAGAAAAGAGTGTTGTTAAGCTTCGGTTCTACCGCAAATAGGCTTCGTCCCTAACTGCTGGAAAAGAGGTTTAACGTTACTCGATTAAAACACTTAATTAACATGTGGTTTCGTGTTAGCCCAAACTACGTTTACTCTGATCTTTCATATCAGATGAAAGCACGTAGGCACAAGACGCAATGTCTTGGCAAGCAACCTTCCCCCCTTCACCCGTAGTTAGCCGAAATACGTTGACTCTGACTTTCCCATTGCACGAGGGAATACGTAGGCACAGAGCTGCGACGCTCTGCCGAGTCTCTTTTCTTTTCTTTTGTCCTGTAAGCCTGTAGCGTAGATAGTTTAAACACACCCTTAGATAGACAACAAGCGTGGATTTCGTCGAGTACGACGGACGTGAGGGGTGCTAATACCTTCCCCTTGCGTAACCGACTCCCGAATCTAGGACTTGGTTGCGATGACCTTGTCTTTCCTTCTTCGTCAGGTTTTTCTGATCGTTTCTTTTCCCTCTCTTTGGGATAAATAACGAATGGTGGCGACTCTTCTGTTTTCCGCCGGGTGCTTTTCGCAGTTGTGACAAACACATTACTCAGATACAATCCTAGCCCTACGTTTTAAAACTAGTCAAGTGATCTAATGGTTCCAGGTGAAGCCACGTACGCCCCGGTCAACAAAACCAGATGGTGGTCCAAATTACCAGATGACGGAACCCGATGGCTCCGGTCATCTTCTCCGATGGAAGAGCACTATAGCAAATTCAAAATCTCACCAAATGTTCCTTTTCATTAATTATCCATAAATAAGGGAAATTGAAAGCAACAAGATTTGACAAGATTCACAAATCATCACAAACAATCACCAAACCTATCCAGAAACAACCTATGGTACTAAGGGATCATGAATATGTAAAAGTGGCAGTTGACTTTGGCATAACAATGGAGAATTCATGAAATGTAACTTACCTAACGGAGCACCTCCATTGGGCCTTGATTTGTAGATGAACCTTGATCAAAACCACCCAGAATCGTTCCAGAAACTTCACTGGAGGTGTTGGTGCCCTTGAATTGGAATGGAAATGCTTGATTCTTCAAATCACTCTTCCACTTTTTCCCCACTTTTTGTAACAGAATTCTTGCTCAAATTTGCTCCAAAATCACTTCTGGGAGCTTGTGAAGGATCCTGAGTTTATATACTTTGGATCCAGGTGGAATTGAGGCCCAATCAAAGCCTGTTTATGGAAATTGGAAATCCAAAATTTTCCACTTGAAAGCTTCAAATTTAGCGCGTGAACAGAGCTCCCATGACTTTTAATTTGACTCATACATATTGCTTGTGACTTGGAATGATCTAAGGGCTGAGATTGATCCCTTGTTTTGATCTTGTGGTGAGATTTGCACATGTACCTTCATGATGAAGTTACATGGAATTTGACATACCAAAACTCCTCCAAAGTGAATTCTGAGATTGGCATTGTAATTGGTACATTTTGGAGACTCAAAAAATGCACAAACTTGATTGGAAATGGTTCAAAATGATTTTGATTCAAATTACGGCTTTCAAGCATCTTTTCATGGAATTTTCTTCACCATTCTTCACATATGTGACATATCCATGACAAGTGATTGTTTGGTGATGTAAATAAGCCCATTTGGAGTGAGTTTGATGTTGGACAAAGTTGCATTTGAAGTGTGCAAAGTTGTGAAAATGACCTATAACAAAAATGGCCTATAATCAAAGTTTCCCAAAATACCCCTGTCTTGCAAGCTTCATATCTTGAGCTTCACAAATCAGATGAAAGACTTATAATACTTTTTGGAAAGCTAATATCATAAGGAAAAACTTTCATGTTTGGGTCAAAGTAAGGAGAAACATCATTCTAGGTCAAAAATGTCTTGGAAGTTAGTTGACTTTTGTTGATCAAAATCACATTCATCTGATGACCTGTAACTTGTCAACATCATATCTTGAGTTCTAGAAACCCAATGGATGAGTTCTAGTACTCAAAATAAATCTAGAAACATGCTCTAAAAGTTTTGCGTTGGATTCAAGATTAGATGAGACTTGTATCTTGAGATATGTGGTCTTGAAATTAGGCACTAAGTAGAGGATTTTACATTGACAAACTCAGAAACCCTGGCTTAGCAACATTTCACACTCTTGATTCTTCTTGAATTGATTTTGGAATAACTTCTTAGATATCTCAACACACCCTTCCATGATCAAAAAGACTTGGAATTGAGTCTTAATCTCCTTCAGATTCACTGTTGACTTAGGGTTGACCAGATGAGAACCCTAACTGCACCACCTTTGATTGTGGCTCCTTATACTTGATATAATGACTTGCACAAGCCCCTCAATGACCCTCAAGACATCCAATGAGCTTATATAATGTTCCCCATCCATAATCATGGACTCACTATCATCTGATGATCTTCACATGGCCTCCAAGATAGGAGGTGACCCCTATTCACTCATCTGCTCTTTCATAAAGCTTTGACTTTCCTCTGGTGATGATAAGCACTAGATAGCTTGAATAAGAACTCTTGGTTAGGCTTAGAACCTTTTGGTGATATCTTCTTGCTAAGCACACCTCTCTCAATCCCCTGTATATGGACAATGATATGCAAAATGCAAATGTTAATGCTATGAAAATTCAATGAAACATAAAACCAGGTAAAGAAAAAGTTGGGCAAATTTTGGGGTACAACAAACATAGAAAATATAATATTAAAACCAAAAAAAACCTTAAAAAAAGAAAGAAAAGATGGTGCGTTTAGGTGCATGAGGTGGTGTAAACAATGTAGAATCATTGTAGGCCTCATGTCTCACTCATCTACAAGAAACACCGCGGACCAACATTAGGGGGTGATAAGAAGAAAAGAAAACGGGCTTCAAGCTCTTCACCAAACTAGTCATATGAATGAACCACCTATTCAGTTCACCTAGACACAACTTTAATCACCCTTTTTTCGAAAACAACAAAAATACAAAAGGACTTTGCGAAGAAAACGCAGGGAGCATCAGAATAATAACATTAATGCTTTCCATCCATTTCAAAATTAAATCGAACACCAAGTCAACGAAAGAACCATGATTCTAACCTTCTCGCGAAGAACGCTTCATCTCCGAAGATTTTCATTCGATTCCCAAATCCAAGTTTGAATCTCTCTTTCTCGTTATGATCCGTTTCTGTTTTGATTTGATGATCTTGATTTGGATTTTGCTTCTTCCCTTCGTTTCTGGTTTGGGATAGTCTCTCTTCTTCTACTCTCTACATATGGGTTTAATGGTTGTGGGTGAAGAAGAAGGATCAAAGAAATTTTGGGGAAAATTCATTTTAGAAATTTTGAGAGAGGAGAATGAAGGTTTCAGGGTCTACGTATGATTGAAATGGGTTGAAGGATAAAGGTGACAGGTTGATATCACTATGGTTTTATGGATTTATCTAGTATTTTGAAGGTTGGCTGAAGGTTGTGTAATGGATCCAAATGTAAATAGGGCAGTGTTGGCTTGTGTTGTTGATTAATGCCTCTTGTTGTGCGGTTTTGTGGAATTTTTACAGGTTTTTTCTTTATGGCCGCGTGAGTCCCCCTCCCCCCACTGCGAACAATGAAGGAAAGGCATACTTATAGAGGCGAGCATGAGGTAAATGAATTAGTGAAATTCTGTTTTCATCTACATTCATGTAGTTTCTGTATGGATTTGCCAATTATGTCGTATAAGCTGGGGTTAGTTATGGAAAGTAGAAATTAGCGTTTTTTGTCGCTTTGTCGTTTCCGCAGGTGATTTGGCAGGTACAGATGCCTACCACCAAGATTGAAAAGCTCAGAAATCCCTTCCATATTGGTTCATGACGTGGCCCTTTTTGCAGAGCTTATGTTAAGAGCTTAATGGGCTGGATATGAATCATTACGGAGACTGGGTCACATGAAGTGTATTATGTTGCAGCAATTCTGATGATGGCTTGTATGCAGTGGGTTGTGGTGAATCACTTTGGAAGTTTTTTTTTGTTTTTTGTATTTGGCAATTGGTTGTAATTGGAGGTAGTAATAGACAAATGATGATGGGCTTTGGAGACTCTTTTTTTTTTGCAAATTCTTTGTAATTAGTAATTCATTTCTAATGGGCTTTGAACTTGGGCCTTTTTTGTAAAATTGATATGAGTCTTCATAAAAAATTGTAAATTGCCATGGAATTTGTTATAGCAATCTTTAGCACTTATTTGACAAAAGTACAATGATTTTTTTATTGTGAAATGGACCTTGAAAACTTTTGCATTGTGCTTGATTTTGCAATCTTGATTTTATTTTATAATTCCTTGAATTTATTGATTAACCAACAATGAATAGAACTCAAATTTCTCTTAGAACCGAATTCCACGATTCTTAACTTGAAATAAATACAACTTGAATTGACCTTGAGAAATAGAATTGGCCATGAATCAATCTTTGAATCTTCATTAAGAACCATCTTGGAATCAATTTTGAATAAATCATGATGGACCAAATCATTCACATTGAACTTTCTTGGACAATAATATTGATCTAGAGAACACGTCCTTGTATAAAAACTTTATTCAAATGAACCAATCTTTAATGAAGAACTTGCCCTATCACTGCCTGATAACCTGATTCATATACAGATGATTTGCCATGGCCAAAAATTGCTGACTTGGAACTTTAAACACATACCACAAACACTACATTCCTTAGCCTTGATTAAGAAATAACTCATGCCTGACTATACAAACTAGAATAAAACCACTTACTTTACTCAACCCTGCCTACACGCACCTGACTTGATATCTCAAATGAATCTTAGTTCAAATCATTTCAACCTTGTGATACCCTGAGTTTAGACAATAAGCAGAAGTAACACACACACACACACACACACAGATATATATATATTTAGTATAATGGTTAGTGGATGGATGTACAGATGAAGGTTTATAGAGGTAGGACAAATTTAGGGTATGACAATTCCTCAGCAGGGCGGATAGTTATTCTTGTCTTTCAAACAGAGTGGAACCTTCAGCACAAGCTTGTTATCCCACCAGGTTGTATTTATCAGTGATGTTCTTGATTCCCCAGTAGGGTGAAGTTTTTCGGAGATCCATCCAGTGCGTATTCCCCAGCAGGGTGAAGTTTTTCCAAGAAGGTCGTCCAGGGCGTATTCCTCAGCAGGGTTGGTTTGCTGGTCGTCTCAGCACTCCTCCGGGTTGTGTTCCTTTGCATCTGCATTCTGCATAGCATTCTCCCAAGTGCGTAGCATTTCCAATTTGTATGGAGCATTGCGCCATTTTCAAACATATGCATCTGAAGCATAAGCCAAGTTTGATATCCTTTGGTGCCAGTTGTCTTTTCAGTAGATGATGGTTTTATTTAGGAGGTTCGCGTGTTATCCTTGTCAAGGTGGATCTTTTGGTTGTTCATCTTATTAGGTTCTTCCCAGCTGAGTCGTTTGCTTAAACATCTTCTTTCCCCAACAGAGTCATTTGTTTAAACGTCTTCTCTTTTCCTTATAAGAGTTGTTTGTTTAACTTCTCTGTCCTTAGCTGAGTCATTTGTCTAAACGTCATTTTCCTCGGTAGATTCGTTTGTTTAAACCTCTCTTTCCCTGTCAGAGTATTCTTTTCAGGTTATAAGTCAGTTGATTTTATTTCTTGCCTATTCTGGGTGTGTCATTCCAACTCTTGGTTGGTAATACCCAGTTTTAGTCTGAAGTTTTATTGTTGTTATTCCAAATCTTGGTTGGTAATCTTCATTTCGTGAGTGTTATCCCAACTTTTGGTTGGAAACCTTTTCTTCATTCCAACTTTTGGTTGGTAGCCCATTCGTGATTGGAGGTTATCCCAACTTTTGGTTGGTAGTCCTCTTCTATTTCCAGTGGAGTTATTATCCCAACTTTTGGTTGGAAATCTGTGGCTTGTTGGATGTTATTCCAACTTTTGGTTGGTAAGGTTTTGTTGATGTTATTCCAACTCTTGGTTGGTAATCTTTAGTTTGTGGGAGTTGTCCCTACTTTTGGTTGGTAACCTTTGCCTCGATCCCAACTTTCGGTTGGTAATCCATCGGTGAGATCCTTTTTTCGGGGCAGAGTTGTTATACCAACTCTTGGTTGGTAGCCTTTGCGTGATTCCAACTTTTGGTTGGTAAAATTTCTTGACGTTATCCCAACTTTTGGTTGGTAGTCCTTGGTTTCCCCTGCGGAGTCTATTATTCCAACTTTTGGTTGGTAGTCTTTGTTGTGGTCAGTTCGCCCTCGATCGGTGTTCTGGCGATTCTAACATTTGGTTGGTAGCCTTTGCTTGATTCCAGCTCTTGGTTGGTAATCCCCAGCTTAGTCACCTTGTTGACGTTATTCCAACTCTTGGTTGGTAACCTTCATTTCTTGGTTGACGATCACAACTTTTGGTTGGTACTCTTTGTTTTGGGTTGTTGATTTCAATTTTTGATTAGTAGTCTTCCTTTGTTGGTTCAACTGTTGGGGTTGGTGTCTTTCCCACAGAGTTCTCCTTCAGACGGTGTTCTGGTAGCTTATGTCGTTACCTTTCGTAGTATTCCGATTTTTGGTTAGTATACTCCCCGGTGAGGTTGTTGATTTCAAGATGTTATTCCCCGTCATTTCTCCTTCGGTCGGTGTTGCGGTGATTATAACTTTTGTGTTGGTAGCCTTTGTTATTCCAACTCTTGGTTGGTAGTGTTTGGTTTTGTTATCCCCAGGGAGTAACCTTTATCCCATCTTTTGGTTGGTATCCTTAGGTTATTATCTTCTGGTGGGCACTTGTTCCCCACAGAGTTGTCTGTTTAGGTTTCTCTTCGTCCCTAGTGAAGTTGTCTTTTCCCTCAAGTTGTAAGCCCGTCAATTGTATGTCCTGCAGGTTCTTGATTTGAGTTTTGTCCCTAGAAGGTTACCTTTGGTCGGCATTCTTGTTATCCTAACTCTTGTTTGGTATCCTCTGGTTTATCCCAACACTTGGTTGGTATCCTTTGGCTATTATCCCAACTCTTGGTTGGTATCTGTTGGTTGTTATCTCAACTCTTGGTTTGTATCCTTTGGTTGTCTATCCCAACTTTTGGTTAGTATCCTTGGGTTTTTTATTCCAACTTTTGGCTGGTATCTTTTGGTTTGTATCATTCGCTTCATTCCAACTTTTGTTGTGTATCCGGCAGTTTCATTCCAAATTTTGGTTGAAGTTTTGTTCGTCTTGGATTATTATCCTCAGTGTGTCGCATCCTATTTTTTGGTTGGTATTTTCTGTTTTGCATCGCCACAGGCTGCAAATTTTTGGTTTCTTTTGGTATTCAATCTCTGTGCACCTTGAATGTTTGAAAGTCGTTGCTATCATCCCTTCAAGTTCAAGTCGATTGAATATGGGCAGTTGTAGCACCCCAAAATTTGCCTCATTGTTTCTGGATTTACTGGCGTTTGTTTCTTTGCATTTTGCATTTCCTTATATCATAGCGCTGGTCCTAGAGTCATGGGATTAAGGTATTTATGTGGCCCAGGGCTCCCTTTCGTTGCAAGAGTTTAAATAGCGAGCATCAGAGGCTCCGACATTTATTTGCCTAGTGATGGGGCGGTCGATTTTATTTTATTAAGTAGGATATTTTCATATTAGGAGACAACGTACAGGCTATCTCAGGAGTTCTCACAGTTATAATATGCAAGGGCAAGTTTCAGAGGCTTAACAGAACTTAGAACGGGTGGCAACGGGTGATTATACACGATTCCTTCCATTTGACGTCATTTTTGGAAATTTTGAATGTGGTAATCGGTTACCACATTTGGGTAATCAATTACCCTGGGCAAAATTTGCAAAGGAATTCAAATTATCAGCATTGCAAATTTTCCAATCATTTTCAACCATTGATTTCACAGGATCATCATTGGAAGGATCTAGAATTGTGTCAATTTTCACTATTTCCCTCCAAATTTCAAACACTCCATTCCTAATTTCACTCCTAATTTCCATTCCAAATGTTAATCCATATTCCAAACCACATTTTGATTCCAAACCTAGAGCTTATTTAAGTGAATTTTCTCCAAACCTCACACAATTACTTTCATTCATACCAATTCACTCTCATTCTTCATATAAATCTCAGACTTTTCTTTCAACTTTTTCACTCTCAAAACCTCCACTAAAGCTCTTTTGACTTGATTTTGTTGATTCTTCATTGGAATCCTTGGATTCTAGAGCTAAACCTTCATCATTCATCTCCATTATCTTCAATTTATCACTCAATTTTCGTTTGAATTGAGATCTGAGTTTGAAAGCTAGATTGAGTTGCGGTGAGAATTATGATACCAAGCTATTGATTAACTTGAATCTTTAATTCTTAAATTCACAACCAGTATTTAATTTATCCAAAGGAAAGGTCTAAAGAAAGAAAGAACCTTTTGCGCGATGTAACAACAACGCTAAGAGATTCGGGGATCAGGGGTTGGTTATGCATAGGGTAGGTATTTCACATCCTAAACATCTGTAGTACTCTACAGGAACCTTTTGTTTGTTTGCATGCTAAGTCGGTAAATGTTTGCTAAGGTTTGGGTTGGGTAAAGGGTATAGGTTAAAACCTAAAGATAGTTTCTAAGTTTGCTCGCAAAGACGTCGCGTCCTCTGCCTACGTATCCTGACTAGGATAGAATCAGAGCAATCATAGTTCGCCTTACTAGGGATGAAGAACACTTGATTATGATCAAGGTTCAAAGGGGAACAAACATATCTATGCTTGTGTAGAGTTTCATAAAACTCTCTAGATCTATGTTAAACACTCAAGAAAGGGGAGTAAGTAATCATTTCCATGATTCTTACATAGAGTTAACCAAACTCTATCCTAAAGTTCTACGTTGTAAGACCAAATAGTTCTATCCAGACCAAAAGGTGGGAGAAAGGGAAAGGTTGCTCGTCAAGATATCGCATCTTGTGCCTATGTATTCTCATTGTCCAATGAGAAATCAGAGCGGTCGTAGTTCGGGCACGAACTACAAAAAGGATCTATTGGTTCTTTCCAGACCAAAAGAGGGTGAAGGTTTTATCCAGACCTATGAGGGTATCCTATTGGTTCTATCCAGACCAAAAGGGGGAAGGTTCTATCCCGACCTATGATGTTTAAATCCTATTGGTTCTATCCAGAACAAAAGGGGGAGAAGGTTCTATCCAGACCTATGAGTTTAATGAGCTATCTATGACCCAAGAGTCAATAGAGAGACTTTCCTTTGGAAGGATAGAGGGAGCAACTTGGATGAGAACTAAAGAGTTCCATCACTTGGGGAAAGTAAACTTAAAAAAGCATAAACATTCACACATGATGAATATAAGGGATATGGTTACAACCAAGAATAAACAAGCACATTACAATAAGCAAGGATTTCAATCAGGATGAATGGTTACAACCAAAAGCAAGCATTTAAGATATTACAATATCAAGCAATGATTTCAATCAAGATAAATGGTTACAACCAAAGCAGACATCAAGATATTACAATATCAATGATTTCAATCAAGGTAAATGGTTACGACTAAAGCAAGCATCAAGATATTATAATATCTATAAGGGGAAAGTTCTTTCAAGACTTAATGAAAGGTGAAAACCAAAGCATATCTTAACAAAGAATGGGGTACATCTTAATAAAGATGGAAGGGGATCTTAACAAAGATGCATCTTAACAAAGATGAGGTTTCATTAGGGCTTACAAGATGACATGTATACTTACAGGCATCATGCCTAATCAAATAATGTCAAAACAAATGTAAGTGAGAAGTTCAAAACTTCATGGGAGAAAACTTTCAAGTTTTAATGATGATTACACACAAATGCTTACAAGCAAAAGTTTTAGTCAAACTCAAGTACACAAGGATGCTAACAAGCCAAAATCATAACTTTAAAATAAAACTCAAAATAGAATGAAATTAAAGTTTTGAAATGAATAAATGAGAGATAGAAAGGTGAAAACCCTAAAAACATTCATGGTAGCATGTGAAATGCAAGTAGAAAGTTCACATTTATGAGTTTTTGGTTTACCTCTTGAAGAAAGCTTAAGCAATAAGAAAACCAGAGATATTGAGAGCTCTTACAAGGTCTTCAAATGTTCCTAGGTTGATGAATAGATGCTTCAAACAACCTCCAAGCAAGCTAGTGGACGAAATGCCTTGTAAATGAAGGAAAAACTCTAAAATCCAAAGATTTCAAAGACCAACTCACTCAAACCTTGTTACATAAGTGTGGAAGTGATTTGGATAGCTTCAATACATCATATTTGGTGTGTTTTAAGTGTTTCTTGAGTTGGAAAAAGTTTGGAAATAGTTTTGGAAGGTGTTTTGCAAAAATAGATTTTGAGGGATTTTGGAGACTTATTGAGATTTTGCAAGAATTTGGTGGTTGTGTAAGGGAGAGAGTTCTAGATGGTTTCTAGCATGGAAATGGTGTGTTTTTGATGTAGTAAGTGAGTTCTATTTATAGCCAAAGGCCTAGAATCAAGGTATGGGCAAAAGTGAAGCAAATTGTCAATTTTAACCTTCCATCATGAAAATCTTTGAGTTTTCCAATGAAATCTTCACCTTTATCTGTAAGCCACTCTACTAAGATATTCCTCATGCCCTATAGATTTTTTCATCATGCTTCATAGGATAGGAGGTGACTTGTTGAATTAAAGTTGATGATTTGACAATGGTAGCCACCTTTTTTCTCTTTCTTCACTATTCACTTTTACAACTTGCATTAAATAATGATTTCCTTTGATCTTTGGTCCATTTTCGTGGGAATTGATGTTAAACATGTTTATTAACAATGTAAACATCATAAATGAGGCTTAGTCTTTGATTAGCATCAATTTGGAGAGGTTTTGGAATCAAAAAAACTCATGTTGACCTGGTTTTGCCAATGTGAGTTTTTGCCAACTTGTGGACCTCGGTTCTCTCTAACCAGGAAGAGTTATGGAACCCACTTGTACTTTTTAGAAAGCCCCAATTAGGTACTAAAATATTTATGCTTGTGTTAGGAACTCATTCCCCTTGAAACTAGGTCAAAAACCCTTGTGTGGTTAAGGAGTTATGGCTTTGCCCTTTTCAAAACCTTAATTTCCCAACTTTTGCGATTACTCCCTAACCCTTGATCCAATGGTCATGAAACTTCATGGGTAGGTGTAATATGTCATTAGGACCATTTTTTATTCCCATCTTGAGGTCAAATTCCTCATGAGTGAAGAGTTGACTTTTCGGTCAACCGAACGATCGATCGGTGGCTACCGAGTCGACTGTTGATGTTCCGGGTATTTTGAGGCCTTGAAACTTCTTGAGTAGACTTTACTAAGGCATAGAAACTTCATGGACCATGATCCCACCATTGGAACACCTTTTAAATTAAAAGTCAAACTACAGTTGACTTTTCCTGATCGAAAACCCTAATCGGGTATCCTGAACTGCACTGTTCTTAATTCCTGGGTGACAACCTCGAATTAGATTCATACTTGATCCAATGTAGTATTCTTGATCTTGTTTATAGTTGAATCAATCCAATACATTGATTGATCAAACCATTGAAGCCTCGATTTTTGACGGTACGGAACCCTGATTCATCTGCATCTTGACAAAGATAAACTTGAAATGGGTTAAGGTTAGTTAATCAAGTGAGTATGATGCTACAATTATGATGAGGATCTAAGGGGTCA
This sequence comes from Lathyrus sativus, assembly GCA_963859935.3. Classification (NCBI taxonomy): domain Eukaryota; kingdom Viridiplantae; phylum Streptophyta; class Magnoliopsida; order Fabales; family Fabaceae; genus Lathyrus; species Lathyrus sativus. The sequence goes on along the minus strand of OZ012739.1, from coordinate 449,884,936 downwards.
AAATTTGGGGTGCAACAGTTGCCCCTATTTAAATATCTTCACTAGATGGCAATGAGAGATGACAATCCTCATAGAATCGTAGTGAAAGGTATTTAAATATAGCAAACCAAAAATTTTGTCCCTTAGATCCGATGGTATGCAAAAGGACCAATACTGAAATGCAATGTGTTCTAAATGGTGTTTTATGATGCTTGAATGCAAGACAAATGCAGACACACGAGCAAATTTAAAAGAACGACAATAAGACGAGTAACCACTCACGAGGGACCCAACACATTAGGGAAAGATTCAAGACCAAGTAAGCAAGATAGTTCAGACATGACTAAAGATGCTTATCAAGGAAATATTTCACACAGGGGACACAAATTCCACCAGGGAAGACACATCTTCATTGGGGAAAGGAGAAACGAATCTCATTGGGGATAACCAGATGAGGAAGTCCACCGGGGAAGATAATAATTCTTCACTGGGGAAACGAAAGAAAAGAAACGCAAACCACACTGGGGAAGAAACCCAATGGGGAAAACTTCGTTGGAGAATAAATCCACTGGGGAAGCACAACTTCAACAGGGAAAAGACAGAATGGAGACACGAGTCTCACTGAGGATAACCAGATGAGAAATTTCCTATAACGAAGAGTTCAAACGGGATCTTCAAGAAAAGGTTAGAAACAAGACCGGACGTGCCGGGGAAACTAGTACCCACTAGTTCTCCGAGACTCGACTGGAAAAGCAAAAGCTTCAACCGGGGAAACTGGTGACGACCAGAATAACAAATAGCTTCAAACAGTGTTAGTTTCCACTAGACTTACTGGGCAGGATGGTGATGACCAATCCAAAGTTCGGTTTCCAAAACATGCTAAATATTACTAGACTTCCTGGGGATATGGTGACAACCAAATCGAAGTTCCAATTTCAATTGGGAATTCCCAAACAATATTGGTAAAACACAGGACTTCGGTTGGGGAAGTTGGTAACGATCAACTTGTAACAATTAGCTTTCAAGCAATGCCAGTAACTACTGGACTTAGAGGAGACTGGTGATGACCAAATCAGGATATACCAATAACAACTAATTCTGGATAATGCCAGTAACCACTAGACTTAAATGGAGAAATTGGTAACAACCGAGTCCTAGGAGACCAATGACCATTGGATTTTCACAGAGTTTGGTAACGACCAGACCAAAGTGGTGATAACAATCTGATTTAAGCGATGCCAATAATCATTGGATTTATGGTAACTGGTGATGGCCAAATCCATGGGTATACCAATAACAACTGGTACTGGATACTGCTAGTGAAAACTAGATTTTCCAAGCAATGCTAGTGACCACTAGACTTAGAAAGATTGGTAATAACCAAATCAAAAGCCACCAATAACAATTGGATCTGAAGGTAATACTAGTAACTACTAGATTCAAAAAGACTAGTAATAACCAAATAACACAGGTACCAATAACTATTGGATTCCAGGCGATGCCAATAATTATTGGACTTTTTAGGGAATTTTGGTGACGACCAACTCAAGTACCAATGACCATTGGTTTTAGAAGGCAATACTAGTAACCACTAGATTTTTTAGCAAAGATTGGTGAAAACCGAATCAAAAGGACTCCAATGACGATTGGTTGGCTTTATAACAGAATCAGTAACGACTGGGTTTGGAAAATTGTTGGTGACGACCAAATCAAGATACCGAATATATCCCTGAATACCTTAGGAACAAAAACTAATACCCTCAATACATTAGGATACAGCAGAGACACAACCCTCAACACAATAGGATTGGGTGAAGACCCTCACTGCTTTAGGATCAAAATACATCCTCAATACATTAGGATATATAATACTCATGCAAATGTAACCACTTTAGCTTCTGGGAATTTCTGAACTCGGGATCCAAAGTATACATCTCCAAAGGTACACGACCTGTGCTCGGGATGGCAACAAACATCTTCCAAAGGTACAAAACCTGTGCTTGGACTGGCAACAAACATCTTCCAAAGGTACAAAACCTGAGCTTGGGATCAAACAATCTATCTCCAAAGGTACACAACCTGTGCTCGGGATAGAAACAAACCTCTTCCAAAGGTACAAAACTTGTGCTTGGAATTAAACAATACATCTCCAAAGGTACACAACCTGAGCTTGGGATCAAACAATCTATCTCCAAAGGTACACAACCTGTGCTCGGGATAGAAACAAACCTCTTCCAAAGGTACGAAACCTGAGCTTGGAATTAAACAATACATCTCCAAAGGTACGAACCCTGAGCTTGGGATCAAACAATACATCTCCAAAGGTACACAACCTGAGCTTGGGATAGCAACAAACATCTTCCAAAGGTACAAAACCTGTGCTTGGACTGGCAACAAACATCTTCCAAAGGTACGAAACCTGAGCTTGGGATCAAACATTCTATCTCCAAAGGTACACAACCTGTGCTCGGGATAGAAACAAACCTCTTCCAAAGGTACAAAACCTGTGCTTGGAATTAAACAATACATCTCCAAAGGTACACAACCTGAGCTTGGGATCAAACAATCTATCTCCAAAGGTACACAACCTGTGCTCGGGATAGAAACAAACCTCTTCCAAAGGTACAAAACCTGTGCTTGGAATTTAAACAATACATCTCCAAAGGTACACAACCTGAGCTTGGGATCAAACAATCTATCTCCAAAGGTACACAACCTGTGCTCGGGATAGAAACAAACCTCTTCCAAAGGTACGAAACCTGTGCTTGGAATTAAACAATACATCTCCAAAGGTACACAACCTGAGCTTGGGATCAAACAATCTATCTCCAAAGGTACACAACCTGTGCTCGAGATAGAAACAAACCTCTTCCAAAGGTATGAAACCTGTGCTTGGAATTAAACAATACAGCTCCAAAGGTACACAACCTGAGCTTGGGATCAAACAATCTATCTCCAAAGGTACGAAACCTGTGCTCGGGATAGAAACAAACCTCTTCCAAAGGTACGAAACCTGTGCTTGGAATTAAACAATACATCTCCAAAGGTACACAACCTGAGCTTGGGATCAAACAATCTATCTCCAAAGGTACACAACCTGTGCTCGGGATAGAAACAAACCTCTTCCAAAGGTACGAAACCTGTGCTTGGAATCAAACAATACATCTCCAAAGGTACGAAACCTGAGCTTAGGATGGAAATCATCGTGACTTAGTTTGGAATGATACATGACCAAATTGTTAGTATTCGTCGTCCATGGATTTTCATAATGCCAGTTACCAACGGGCCTTACTTGAAATATGATTGGTCACCACCAAATTACTTATACCAGTATCCACTGGATTTTCAAACAATTCTGGTTACAACCATGCGTCGACATCCTTAAGATAAACTTCTCAAATGAGACTGCCATTTATTGTTGAGATGAAGGTTAAGATTGCCACTCACTGTTGAAGACGATTAAACTTCTCCGAAGAGACTGCCATTTATCGTTGAGGATGATTAAACTTCTCTGAAGAGACTGCCATTTGTCGTTGAGAAAGGTTAAGCTTCTCTACAGAGACTGCCACTTACCACTGAAGACGATTAAACTTCTCCGAAGAGACTGCCATTTATCGTTGAGAAAGGTTAAGCTTCTCTACAGAGACTGCCACTTACCACTGAAGACGATTAAACTTCTCCGAAGAGACTGCCATTTATCGTTGAGGACGATTAAACTTCTCCGAAGAGACTGCCATTTATCGTTGATGAAGGTTAAGCTTCTCTACAGAGACTGCCACTTACCACTGAAGACGATTAAACTTCTCCGAAGAGACTGCCATTTATCGTTGAGAAAGGTTAAGCTTCTCTACAGAGATTGCCACTTACCACTGAAGACGATTAAACTTCTCCGAAGAGACTGCCATTTATCGTTGAGGACGATTAAACTTCTCCGAAGAGACTGCCATTTATCATTGAGAAAGGTTAAGCTTCTCTACAGAGACTGCCACTCACCTGTTGATGACGATTAAACTTCTCCGAAGAGACTACCATTTATCGCTGAATATGGTTAAGCTTCTCCCAAGAGATTGCCACTCACCTATTGATGACGATTAAACTTCTCCGAAGAGACTGCCATTTATCGTTGAATATGGTTAAGCTTCTCCCAAGAGATTGCCACTCACCGCTGAAGACGATTAAACTTCTCCGAAGAGACTGCCATCTATCGCTGAAGACGATAAGCTTCTTGTCAAAGATTGCCACTTATCTGTGAATACGATTAAACTTCTCCGAAGAGACTGCCATTTATCGCTGAAGACGATAAGCTTCTTGTCAAAGATTGCCACTTATCTGTATTACCATGTAAGATGTTCTTCTTGATAGATAGTGCAAAATAAATGCACATCTATGTAGGTTCGGCGACCGACAGGGACCGAAGTTCAATCTAGGATTAAGCTAGAAAGAAACTTTCAAACAAGACTCCAACCATTGAGAAATGAACTCGAATGGGGACCCATCTTATCCAATCATGGAAAAAGATAACTGAAGCAACCATCATCCACGAGGATTAAACTCTGTGGGGAATTGATAAAGGATGGACATTTTATGCTTAAGGGCTGACAACTCTATTGGAGAGAGACAACATACCCATTCACCGAGGAGGGAATCAAAGTGAAACAGGAATAAGTGACAACCAGAGATAGAAAAAATGCATGGATGTTATGCATATGCTTTATGCCATGCTTATGTTTATGTTGACAAATTAGACAAAACAAAACTGGAGATGAAATAAGCATCTCGACACGGAGACCCAACCAAAATTGGACATCAAAGGGATGATCATGAAGAACAACAATTCCACTTCAAAGTTACAACCATCTCTGGGAGAGAGTAATCTACTTAGGACACAACATCATGACTTCACTTGGATTGCCATCATGAGTTTGAATTCTTTGTTGAAGGAAAATCACCAAGGGAAGTTCCAAGATCAACCGAAGTAACAAATTAATCAGAGAGCTGACAAAGGGTATCATGAGACCAAAATATTTCTGCCCCATTGATAGTATAACAATCCTCTTTCAGTGAGCAACGGTTATTGCGACAAACAGTCTTTAACCTTTTCTGCCCCAGATTACATGGTCTGTGGGAAGAAACCATCGAGAGAACTAGCATAAAGATGCTTCAATGTCTTTAAACTCTTATAGAGAGAGATTTACAAATCTCGACGTGATTGCCCCAGTTTAACGGTGTTTGCACAACAAAGTCTCGGACTGTGGAAGTAACGACTGGGGAACAAACTTGCCCCTGCTAGCTGGTAACTGCAAAAGGTTTGCCCCAGACTAAACTGTTCATTGAGAGCTTCATCTGATCTTGACCTGGTTAGCTTTGATTAGCTGAACGTTGTAACAAATGATTAACAAATCCTTCAAATTGATTGCCCCAGGTTGAGCCTTTTTTATCAAGTCAATTTCCCTAGCTGGAAGCTTTTGTTGGGATTCCTTTGACATTGGATTGTTTTGCACACAATGTTGTTCATTAAAAATTGGCAATTTTCAATGTAAAATTCATGCAATCTTTTGAAAACATTTTTTTTAATAAAACACACACGGCGGAGTGATCAAGTGATCAAAGTGAAAGTGATCCAATCATTTTACAAACGATGGATAAAGTGATGAACACATACAATCAAAGATCATTAGGAGTCAGGTTATCCAACCTTGCTGTAATATGCTTTCAAAACAACCTTACCTCAATTAGGTCTTTTAAGGGTTGTATCGTGGCTTGGTTCATGGTTCATGAAACAAAGGATAAAGGCTCAAAAGTTATTTGTCCCACCCACTCTCCATGATGAACTCCAATCCTACACTCAGTTAACTCAAACTATATATTCAGGTTCTTACAGGCTTAAGAATTGGACTGATGATAGTTGGTGATGGCTTACAAACCTAAGGTAGTCACAACTCCCTTACAGTATTTGATAGCTTTTTGCTATTTGAGGATTTTTAAGAGTGATAACTCTTACAGAATTCCTCTCTTTTGTTATCCCTGACTTTTGTCTGAACTGCTTTGTTCGAATATACAGTCAATGGGATGCCCCATTTTTGCCTAAGTCTCCTTCATAGGTTTCGACTTAGCGGGCTTTTTTTTTCACTTTTCCTTTTTTTTCTTTTGGGAAAGGAGGTGACTACCTAATTTAATGGATATGGTAAACCATCATCGTATTTTATGATGAAAAGCATCTTCGACACTTTCTTGTTGTGCACGAAGGAAAACCTGAGTGCACCACCTTTATATGAAAAGTGTCTTGTATGTACATATCTTCGAGTTAACCGAGAACTACCCGCCCCAGGTTCGAGATTTAAGGTTTTGTTTTTGTAAAGAAGGAAAAACTCCTACTTCTAGGCTCGAAGGGGTTAACGAGGGATTATCTTCCTTATTTCTCCAGTGTTTAGGGATTGAAACAATGCCTTACATCATCGGCAAAGTTAAATTGAAAGCATATCAACAACAGTTATGGATATAATTTTCATCATCCTCCTCAATCTTTGTTTTAAACAACAGTTTAGTAAACAAAAGAAATTTTCTTGCATTTTTGGTATTTCATAACAATGAAAAAAGAAAGAGTGAAACGAATGGACTTAATCAAAAGATGCACAAACATTTCATTAAATATTGCCAAATTCAAATAAACAACAGTTTACAAGCAACACAAATGCAAATAAAACGCAACAAAATGCTGAAACAGTCTACAACTGCCAGCCTTAGGGAATTAAAATTGTTTAACAAAACAAAATTCAAATTTCAGGCCCATGCGGGGAAACACCTCCAACCACCACTTGCTCCTTGTGATATAGAATTGTGAGGGGTCTCACGGGTCCTTTGCCTTTGGATTTAGGAATATCAGCGTTGTCATTTGATTTATCCTCTTGAGGTCTCAGCAACTCTTGCAGTCTCAGTTTAAAACCTTCACATTCTTCGACTAGGTGCCCTGTTGTCCCGGTACGATATCCACATTCTACTTCTGGGTGATCTTCTTCGAGAATCAGGTGTTTGTAATGATAAGCTCTTTAACAATGAACCCTAATGCTAGACATGCATCTAGGTTGTGTCCTTCAGCTCCTTTGTGAAATTCACAGGTCAGGTTCGCATTATGCCATGGTCCTGGCACAGGTTTGGCTAATCGTGGAGTCACTAGCAAATTCTGAATCAATAGCGGGTAAAGTTTTCTTAACGGTACTGGAGTTGGTCTACCGTAAGTCTTATTTTTTCTGACATGATCCTTCTTGTTCAATCTCCGGCTTTGAGAACCTTGAGGAGGAACAAACACCGGCTGGTGAGAGTCTTCAGTTGAACGCCCCAGTGCCCCAGTATGATAGTCCCATTTGGCATTGGTTTCGAAGTCCATAGGATGAGGAGGAATTACTGGTTTCAACTCCTTCGGTATTATCAATTCGCCTTGGATCAAATCTGGCAATATCTGACCGTACGTCATTGGAAACGAACTCTCTGGTTTCCTTGGTCTTTGTTAAGCGTGCTGACGTGATCGACGATTATCTGGTGGTTGATACCGAGAATGTCCTTGAGTTGGAGGAATCATCGGAGATAATGCATCCCTAATTTCTCTGGGCGTCACATGGTCAAGGGGACCCTCTTCTTTCATCATGTTCTGTAATGTCTCTAGAACCCAATTCATCTGACCTTTGAGAATTCTGATGTCCTCCTTCAGCATTTTCTGGGCTTTTAAAAGTCCCTCAATTATTGCCATTTGTCCTGGATATGTGCTAGGTATCCCTTCTCTATCTCTGATCAAAAGCGACGCAAGGCTGAGAAATGCAAATGCATAATGCAAATGCAATGCAAAAGCAAACTGGTTTTACAAAACTCAGAAGATTGACTAAGTTAAAAGCCCTCATTTCATCAATCGTTGGAAAAGTTACAACTTCTTTTTTTTTAGAATACCAGAGATCGACTGAGTTTTACAAAACTAGTTGCGACATGATATGCTTATGGTGATATGGTGGGATGATGCACACACAACACAAAGGCAAGTATTTACAAATACAATGTATATGCAGACACAAAGGCTCCCTAGCATGGGGTCAAAGTTCTATCCATCCCCAAGGATTTGTACTATGAGTTGTTTGTACCTGCCGAACGGGTTCTAACACGGTTCCCAGAGTCATCAACCCATCTTTCAGATATTACCAATTTCCCAAATTACTCGGTAATTGATAATATTCTCAAGAGAGTCTCGTCCGAGTGTAGTATCACGTATCAACCATTTCGGAATTACTCCCTTATGATCATCGCACTACGTCCTAACAAGGCCAAAGTGGGGTGAAAATGTAATCTAAAGGTCCACAGTGTCAACGGCTCCTTTGTTAAGAGTAGTAATGTTTTCATGAATACTCATTCAACATCACTAACTCTCAAAAGGGCCTACACTGAGCGGTGGTTTCTCAAGTTAGCTTGGTCGGGAATCAACTCCCTATAAGCCTTCTTGAATATACCACCATCCTATCATAAGTGCACTCAAGTACGGGTATAGTACTGTCTCACCACTCAAAGCACCCAATATCCAACCACAAACAAATATATTGACAAATATACATGTTAAGCAAATATTCACAAATATAGCATATAAACAAACAAAATAGGCTAAACCCTCAAGTTAAGTGTCCCCAGTGAAGTCGCCATTTCAGTTGCGGTGAGAATCGTGATACCAAGCTATTGATTAACTTGAATCTTTAATTCTTAAATTCACAACCGGTCTTTAATTTATCCAAAGTAAAGGTCTAAAGAAAGAAAGAACCTTTTGCGCGATGTAACAACAACGCTAAGAGATTCGGGGATCAGAGGTTGGTTATGCATAGGGTAGGTATTTCACATCCTAAACATCTGTAGTACTCTACAGGAACCTTTTGTTTGTTTGCATGCTAAGTCGGTAAATGTTTGCTAAGGTTTGGGTTGGGTAAAGGGTATAGGTTAAAACCTAAAGATAGTTTCTAAGTTTGCTCGCAAAGACGTCGCGTCCTCTGCCTACGTATCCTGACTAGGATAGAATCAGAGCAATCGTAGTTCGCCTCACTAGGGATGAAGAACACTTGATTATGATCAAGGTTCAAAGGGGAACAAACATATCTATGCTTGTGTAGAGTTTCATAAAACTCTCTAGATCTATGTTAAACACTCAAGAAAGGGGAGTAAGTAATCATTTCCATGATTCTTACATAGAGTTAACCAAACTCTATCCTAAAGTTCTACGTTGTAAGACCAAATAGTTCTATCCAGACCAAAAGGTGGGAGAAAGGGAAAGGTTGCTCGTCAAGATATCGCATCTTGTGCCTATGTATTCTCATTGTCCAATGAGAAATCAGAGCGGTCGTAGTTCGGGCACGAACTACAAAAAGGATCTATTGGTTCTTTCCAGACCAAAAGAGGGTGAAGGTTTTATCCAGACCTATGAGGGTATCCAATTGGTTCTATCCAGACCAAAAGGGGGAAGGTTCTATCCAGACCTATGATGTTTAAATCCTATTGGTTCTATCTAGAACAAAAGGGGGAGAAGGTTCTATCCAGACCTATGAGTTTAATGAGCTATCTATGACCTAAGGGTCAATAGAGAGACTTTCCTTTGGAATGATAGAGGGAGCAACTTGGATGAGAACTAAAAAGTTCCATCACTTGGGGAAAGAAAACTTAAAAAAGCATAAACATTCACACATGATGAATATAAGGGATATGGTTACAACCAAGAATAAACAAGCACATTACAATAAGCAAGGATTTCAATCAGGATGAATGGTTACAACCAAAAGCAAGCATTTAAGATATTACAATATCAAGCAATGATTTCAATCAAGATAAATGGTTACAACCAAAGCAGACATCAAGATATTACAATATCAATGATTTCAATCAAGGTAAATGGTTACGACTAAAGCAAGCATCAAGATATTATAATATCTATAAGGGGAAAGTTCTTTCAAGACTTAATGAAAGGTGAAAACCAAAGCATATCTTAACGAAGAATGGGGTACATCTTAATAAAGATGGAAGGGGATCTTAACAAAGATGAGGTTTCATTAGGGCTTACAAGATGACATGTATACTTACAGGCATCATGCCTAATCAAATAATGTCACAACAAATGTAAGTGAGAAGTTCAAAACTTCATGGGAGAAAACTTTCAAGTTTTAATGATGATTACACACAAATGCTTACAAGCAAAAGTTTTAGTCAAACTCAAGTACACAAGGATGCTAACAAGCCAAAATCATAACTTTAAAATAAAACTCAAAATAGAATGAAATTAAAGTTTTGAAATGAATAAATGAGAGATAGAAAGGTGAAAACCCTAAAAACATTCATGGTAGCATGTGAAATGCAAGTAGAAAGTTCACATTTATGAGTTTTAGGTTTACCTCTTGAAGCAAGCTTAAGCAATAAGAAAACCAGAGATATTGAGAGCTCTTACAAGGTCTTCAAATGTTCCTAGATTGATGAATAGATGCTTCAAACAACCTCCAAGCAAGCTAGTGGACGAAATGCCTTGTAAATGAAGGAAAAACTCTAAAATCCAAAGATTTCAAAGACCAACTCACTCAAACCTTATTACATAAGTGTGGAAGTGATTTGGATAGCTTCAATACATCATATTTGGTGTGTTTTAAGTGTTTCTTGAGTTGGAAAAAGTTTGGAAATAGTTTTGGAAGGTGTTTTGCAAAAATAGATTTTGAGGGATTTTGGAGACTTATTGAGATTTTGCAAGAATTTGGTGGTTGTGTAAGGGAGAGAGTTCTAGATGGTTTCTAGCATGGAAATGGTGTGTTTTTGATGTAGTAAGTGAGTTCTATTTATAGCCAAAGGCCTAGAATCAAGGTATGGGCAAAAGTGAAGCAAATTGTCAATTTTAACCTTCCATCATGAAAATCTTTGAGTTTTCCAATGAAATCTTCACCTTTATCTTTAAGCCACTCTACTAAGATATTCCCCATGCCCTATAGATTTTTTAATCATGCTTCATAGGATAGGAGGTGACTTGTTGAATTAAAGTTGATGATTTTACAATGGTAGCCACCTTTTTTCTCTTTCTTCACTATTCACTTTTACAACTTGCATTAAATAATGATTTCCTTTGATCTTTGGTCCATTTTCGTGGGAATTGATGTTAAACATGTTTATTAACAATGTAAACATCATAAATGAGGCTTAGTCTTTGATTAGCATCAATTTGGAGAGGTTTTGGAATCAAAAAAACTCATGTTGACCTGGTTTTGCCAATGTGAGTTTTTGCCAACTTGTGGACCTCGGTTCTCTCTAACCAGGAAGAGTTATGGAACCCACTTGTACTTTTTAGAAATCCCCAATTAGGTACTAAAATATTTATGCTTGTGTTAGGAACTCATTCCCCTTGAAACTAGGTCAAAAACCCTTGTGTGGTTAAGGAGTTATGGCTTTGCCCTTTTCAAAACCTTAATTTCCCAACTTTTGCGATTACTCCCTAACCCTTGATCCAATGGTCATGAAACTTCATGGGTAGGTTTAATATGTCATTAGGACCATTTTTTATTCCCATCTTGAGGTCAAATTCCTCATGAGTGAAGAGTTGACTTTTCGGTCAACCGAACGATCGATCGGTGGCTACCGAGTCGACTGTTGATGTTCCGGGTATTTTGAGGCCTTGAAGCTTCTTGAGTAGACTTTACTAAGGCATAGAAACTTCATGGACCATGATCCCACCATTGGAACACCTTTTAAATTAAAAGTCAAACTATAGTTGACTTTTCCTAATCGAAAACCCTAATCGGGTATCCTGAACTGCACTGTTCTTAATTCCTGGGTGACAACCTCGAATTAGATTCATACTTGATCCAATGTAGTATTCTTGATCTTGTTTATAGTTGAATCAATCCAATACATTGATTGATCAAACCATTGAAGCCTCGATTTTTGACGGTACGGAACCCTGATTCATCTGCATCTTGACAAAGATAAACTTGAAATGGGTTAAGGTTAGTTAATCAAGTGAGTATGATGCTACAATTATGATGAGGATCTAAGGGGTCAAAATTTGGGGTGCAACAGATTGGAAGTGCTTTTTTGAGTCAATCTTGTTTGATCTTGCTTGTTCTTCATTTCTAATCTAAAGAAGCTCTTGGATCTTGAAGAATCTTTGGGTTTATAGCTTGGATCTGTTAATTTCAAGTGAATCAACACTCACTAAAGCAAATCTCAGCTTTGAAGGTTGGTAATTCTAGATCTAATTTAGTTTTGAACCTATTTGCATAATCACAATGTAGATCTATGGATTTTGATGCATTTTGATCCATTTGGTGATGTAGAGCTTTGTGATTTAAATGTTTGTTTGTGTTTACATGATGCTCGATCATTGATATTTGATGTTAATTTTGTGCTTAATTGATTGCATGTTCATGTGATTTATTGGATAAGTTGTTCGATGCTGAAAACTGATTTTGAAAGTTAACATTCTATTTTTGGTTCAGTGGTAATCGGTTACCACATATAGGTAACCGATTACCCTTTATAAATTTCACATTTTCAGACTGTTTTTACAATAGGTAACCGGTTACTTGATTACAGTAATTGATTACCACTTAACAGAGTGTATTGTTTTTGCATTTTTCTTGCTTGATTAGACTTCTTTACATCCCTAAATTTCATGATTTCATATGATACATTTATGTGGATAGTTTCGGACGTATTTCATCATTATTAAATGTTTGATCTCGATTCTTCGACACATAGCGTCTGTTTTCCATTTGAATGCATAACATATTATTGTTTCTTGATTGATGAATGAACACCTACTTTGCTTGTTTATACCATTGTAATTGATTCTCATGAGTTGTTTGTTTTGTTGGATGTTTGTTGCATGTTTGCACTTATTCCCAATTCCGCTTGTGGCAAGCTTGTTTGATCGATTCGATCGTTCAACTTAAATTGAAAAATCATGATGATATTGATTATTTTTGTTGATGGAATGTTGTTGATCAATTATGTTTGAGTTTCAAAGCATGTCCATGCTCGCGTGATTTTTATTAATGATTAATGCTTGCTCTTGATTAATTGCATTCATGGTTACTTGCTGCCCAACCTTCCACAGATGTGGTTGTTTTGACTTGCATGTTGTCTTTGCTTGCTGCCTGCCTACCTGCCTTTTTACACCTACTTTTATGCTGAAACATGTGTTGTTATAGGTTGTCTCGCTTGTGTGCTGGATTTTACTGCTGTCTTGTGCAGAAGGCGCTGTTATAGTTGTTGTTTTTGCCTTGTTTTCTTACTTTTTTGCTTTGCCTTCGCATGTTCCCTTAGGATTCTTATTCCAATTTAATCTCCGATTAAATTTGGAGTAGGATAGACATTAGGGCTGCAATCCAAGCATGATAACAAGTTGGCTGGTCCCTTTTAACCTCGACTTTAGGTCCATCTTTTGCATGCTAACATTAGGATATAATCTCCTTTTGCATTCTGACCTTAGGACCACTTTGCATGACAACGTTAGGTCAGAGTTTCCCTTAGACCTTTTGTGCGTCTCTCTTCTCATATCAAAACATATTCCAACTCATCTAATAAATATGATGAACGTTGTACGCTACAAGCCTTAAGCACGTGGGAAATGATGAGTGAGGGGTCTCCTCTCGCTTGTCTAAAGTGTTTAGTGTACGTCCTGTCTGGGGGCGATATGTGACGCATTCGTTCCTATGTCATAGTCTTTAGTGCAATGTGAATCTCAAACAAACTGATTTACTTCACTATAACTCACAAACAAAGTTCAAACATTTTATCCTTCGAGATTTGTATTCCAACCCCATTTTCAGAAAAGAGTACGTTACTTTTCCGTTCTACCGCAAACAGGCATCGACACTAACTGCTGGAATGGGACCTTAATGTCGCTCATAAATAACACTTAACCAACCTGTGGTTCCGTTCCTAGACTATCTTTGCTCTGACTTCTCATGCCAAATGAGGATACGTAGGCACAAGGCGGAGATGCTTTGGAGAGCAACCTTCCCCCCATCACCCGTAGTTTTCTGAACTACGTTGACTCTGATTTTCCCATTGCACGAGGGAATACATAGGCATAGGGCGGTGATGTCCTATCGAGTCTCTTTTTTTTTCTTTTGTTCTCGTTTCCGTTTAGCAGTAGCTTATAGATAAACACACCCTTAGATTATACAACAAGTGTGGATCCCGTTGAGTACGACGGACGTGAGGGGTGCTAATACCTCCCCCTTGCATAACCGACTCCTAAACCCAAGATTTGATTGTGATGAGCTTGTCCTTTCCCGTTCTTCAGGTTTTCTTCGATCGTTTCCTTTCCCTCTCTTTGGGATAAATAACGTTTAGTGGTGACTCTTTTGTTTTTCCACCAGGTGTTTTCATAGTTGCGACACATACTCATTAACAACTCCAACTAAAATTAAACTTCAACGGGACCCAGGCTCAGGCCCTTCTTCAGGTAATGGTTCCTCACAATCTTTAACCTTTAGATACATCACATCCTCATCAAGAAAGTCAAACCTAATAAGTTGATAATCATCAATTGGCTGGAGTGCCAAATGATCATCCATAACACTTCCTTTTATCGTTTTTTGAGTTCGGTACTCAATATCATACTCTGACAACAACATTTTCCAACGAGCAATCCTCCTAGTTAAAGTAGGATTTTCAAAGATATACTTGATTGGATCCATTTTAGATACCAACCAAGTTGTACGATTCAACATATATTGAAGGAGGCGCTTGGCGGCCCAAGTTAAATCACAACATGTCTTTTTAAGCAATGAGTACCGAGACTCACAATCGGTGAACTTCTTGCTCAAATAATAAATGGAAAATCATTTTCGACCAGATTCGTCTTGTTGACCCACAACACAACCTATAGACTCTTCTAACACAGTCAAATACATGATCAAAGGTCTTCCTTCCATGAGAGGAGACAAAATAGGAGGTTCAAGCATATACTCTTTAATTATTTCAAAAGCTTTCTGACAATCCTCTGTCCATACACAATCCTGATCTTTGCGGAGAAGCTTGACGGTCGACATACATGTGGCAGTCATATTGGATATAAATCGGGTGATATAGTTCAAACATCCCAAGAATCCTCTTACTTGTTTTTCTGTTTTGAGCACACGCATTTCTTGAATAGCTTTAACTTTACCAGGATCAAATTCAACGCCTTTCTGACTGACAATAAAGCCTAACAACTTTCCTGAACGGACACCAAAAGTGCATTTATTAGGATTCAGATGGAGCTTAAAATTTCTCAAACGTTGAAACAGCTTCAATAAGTATTCAATATGATATTCTTCAGTCTTCAACTTACAAATTATATCGTCTACATAGACCTTAATTTCTTTATGCATCATATCATGGAACATAGTGGTCATAGCTCTTTGGTGCGTTGCACCAGCATTTTTCAGACCGAAGGGCATCACTCTGTAACAGAATGTTCCCCAGGATTTTAATCAATGTTGTCTTTTCCATATCCTCGGGTGCCATCTTTATTTGATTATAACCAGAAAATCCATCCATAAAGGAAAAGATATTGAACATAGAAATATTATCTACAAACATATCAATGTGTGGTAATGGAAAATCATCTTTCGAACTTGCTTTATTTAAATCTCTATAGTCAATGCACATTCAGAATTTTCCATCTTTCTTTGGAACATGCACAATATTGGCCACCCATTTAGGATACTCATCATTCATAAGAAAACCAGCATCGATCTACTTCTGAACCTCCTCTTTAATCTTCACAACCATGTGAGGATGAGTTCTTCTCAATTTCTGCTTCACAGGTGGACATTCAGGCTTTAATGGTAAATGGTGCTCCACAATATCAGTATCAAGACCAGGCATGTCTTGATAGGACCGAGAAAACACGTCAACATATTCTCTAAGTAGCTCTATTATCCTCTTCTTAACATCTGACTGAAGTAGTGCCCCAATCTTGACTTCTTTTATATTTTCCTCTGAACCCAAATTAACCAATTCCACCAGCTCTTCATTTGGCTAAATGGTCTTTTCCTCGTGCTCAAGCGATCAGGAAATTTCATCAAGAATCTCTTCAATATCCTCTTATTCAGCTCCAAACACAGGTAACTCAAAGTTGGAAGAGGACATAAGGGTCATTATTTTCAATTGATTTATCAAACAATATGCACAATGATTTATGTTTGATTTTAGAATATGAACAAGAAGTGCAAATATTATGCAGATAAAAGTGATTATCACATTATTATTTTTTGGTTCTTTATGTTACCATTTTTCAGAAATAAAGCAAAAAGGGAAAACAAAATATGGATAAACAGAATAATATTTTATTGATGATGATAATAGTTGAAACAAAGCCCTCACATATTCACTTTCACCTTGGGCAGAGTGAAAGGATTCTTTGAAAGAAACAAAAACTAATTACTTTGAAACATGAATAACAGTAGGAACGTCAATAGCGATCCAAATTTGGCATATCAATCCACGCGTCACAAAGTTGGGCGTTGATCCGATCTCTGAAATCACGATTCTCTAAACAGGAGAAGGAGGAGGCGGTGGTGGATGATTTTAAGTAGCCACCAGAGCTTCCATCATAGCAGTGAGTCTTCCAAAACATCTTCAGAGGTGTCACTTCCTCACGAAGCTTAAGGTTCCCTTATTGTAGTTGATCCATCTTTTTCTTGATATTAGCTCGAGTGTTGTAATGGTGCGACGACATGGCTGAATTAAGACAAAAAGAATCATAAGAGACCTGGAAAAGGCAAAACACAATGCACAAGATGCGAATGAAATGAAAAATGAAAATGTTTCATTCAAATTTCAAGGATCTTTAAAATATAAAGCAATTACAAACATCATAAAGAGATAACACTTTTTGAAATACTGATAAACATCTCATTTCATTGAATATTGGAAAAAGCTACACTTGGAAGTACAAGTTACAGAAGATCATAATTCAAATCAGGGTTATAAGGAGTATCTGATGATGACCTGAGCTGATACTTCCTTCAGAGTCTTTTAATCTCTCTCTCATAGTTGTCCTTCATGGAGGTCTTCTTTAACACGAGCTGATCCATAACACCTTTCCAAGCATCGAAAATAGGAGGACATGATGATGAAGTAGTAGAGGAAAATAAATCATTTCCATGTCTCTTCACAGCACGTCACTCAGGCAACTCAATCAAGTCATCTTTCTCCTTCATCTACTTTTGCAACTC
The DNA here is from genome assembly GCA_963859935.3 of Lathyrus sativus. NCBI lineage: Eukaryota > Viridiplantae > Streptophyta > Magnoliopsida > Fabales > Fabaceae > Lathyrus > Lathyrus sativus. The sequence continues at coordinate 449,867,735 of OZ012739.1, read as the reverse complement.
CGTCTTCCCCTTGTCATAAGCATGAAACTTACTTTCCCACATCTATTTCTCTTGCTTCATCTTGGTCAAAGAATCTTGAAGAGTATCTACATCATAAGAAAAAATAGTAGTGGCGTAGCGACCATTGTAGTTATGAGTTTCTCAAAAGGATAAGGAATTTTGAGCTCCTTAGCTCTCTTCTTCATCCAAAGTGTATAAGGTTCGAAGGAAATGCAAACTTGTCTCTCAAGCTGTCCTTTACCCATAGAATATTTTTAGGCTTATCCTTCAACATATAACCAAGCTGAAGACGAGCTAAACTCGGGTTGTAGTTAATTCCACCTTGTGTTCCAAGAAGAGGAACATTGGAGAATTCCCCACAACTATCAATAATCTAGACATTCTCATAAATAGAAGACCAAGTAATGTCAGCATGAGTAAGGGACATAATCCTCTGAGACCACCTTAAACAATTCTTGTTCTCCCTAAAAGCAGATGACTATGGCAAGTGCAAAATAAACCACTTGTATAGCAGATGTTTGCAACAAACAATGATACAATTCCCCTTAGAAGTCATATTATGGATGAAGAAATAGGTGTCACCAAGTAAAGTCAGAGCAGGGTTCCCAATCAAGAAAATCCTAATAGTTTTAACATCCACAAAGTTGTCAACATTAGGGAATAAGATTAGTACGTAGATAAGCAAAGCATATATAGCCTCAAATACCAATGTGCTACCAACATTAGCAAATAAAATGGCTTTCCTAATCAAGAACTTAGAAGTCAAACCTTTGATGCCTCCCTTAACCATCATGTAGAAATATCTTGGGGCTTAAGAACTTCCTCCAAACCAGTATAAGGAACCTTATCAGAAACTGGTATACCCAACAGATAAGCATACTCCACCAAGGTTGGCATGAGCTGATAATCAGGAAAAATAAAGCATCGGTAGAAAGAATGATAGAATTGCACAAGGGTGTTCAAAATTCCGTCTTCAATGGTTGTAGAAAGAAAAAATAGAAGTCTTCCATGACAAGATCTGAATTCTGTATGATCAACTACTAAGGACACTAACTTTCTCAAATCTGTAAGATCGAGAGCTCAGAAACCGTACTTCTAAGTGTTTCTCCTTCCAATGTCTATAATCACAATATCTACGATGTTTGCAAAGGAAAATATCTGAGATCCTTAAAAACGTACTGAAAGAAAATGTCCATGAATGCATGAGTGCATGATGCAACACCCACAAACAAGATCACACAAAGCGCACAGGTTCAAAGGTTCGGCGCGAGCATGGGGCGAAAAGTAAGAACCAATCCACAATGGTATGTACTAAGGTTATATCAACACCTGTAGAACAAGGTTCTAAAAAGTTCCCAGAGTCATAATTCCATCTTTTGGATATATCGGCTTAAACGACTATTCGTCGGCCAACAATATTCTTAAGAGAAACTCGTCTGAGTATGGTATCCCATAACAACTAATTCAAGTCTACATCTGAATAGCCACCGCACCACGTCCTAATAAGGACAAGATGGCTTAAAGGATTCTAAGATCCTCAACTTCTCAGGCTCCCAGGTCGAAAAAAGTAATGTGAAATACGACTACTCATATGACATCAGTAATCCCAAAGAGGCCTCCACTGAGTGGGGAATCTCAAGTCAGCTTAGTAAGGACTACTCCACGTAAGCCGAACAAGACTATATTGTGTTCCTATCATAAGTTCACTCAAGTCCGTGTATAGGATTTATCTCACCACACAAATCACCAAGTACCCAAACAGAACAAGCAATAACAAACAAATCAAATAAATAAGCGCAGATAAATCAAAGTAGGCTAAACCCACTGAGAACTAGGATATTTTTTCCCCAGCAGAGTTGCCACTTTTCTGTAGTGGGGAAATTTGTGAGTTTAAGCTATGGATTAACTTAACTCATAAAGCAAGAGTCGCCACCGCACTTTTATTTTTATCTAAAAGGAAAGGAAAAAGAGCGAACAAAACCTTAATAAGTTCTAAAACAAGAAAAAATAACAGAGACTGGGTAAGGGGGTTGGTTACATAAAGGGAAGGTGTTAGCATCCAAAACGTCTATAGTACTCTATAGGAACCCTTTGAAATATCTAGGCGTTTTGGTACGAAAAGGTTTGTTTGAAATGAGATTGGTGAGATGGGAGAAAAGAGGGAGGAAAGAAGAATGGTGCCATCCTAATATGCACACACAAAGAAAAGAGGGAGGAAAAAGTATGGGGTAGCCACCAGCACAAGCACATCTCAACCATACAATTCTTCAAGATACAAGCAATGCAAATGATCAAAAAGATTGAACAAGTCCAAAATAGTGAGATGAAATGGGAGAAGTTACAACTCCTACAACCATTCAAACATCAATCAATAAAACAAAAGTCAAGCATAAAACACAAGCAAAGGACATGATCAAATAGAAGATGGGAGAAAGAAGCTTGGGCAGCAAGCATATGAAAATTATCTCAACCAAACATCCAACAATGATCATGTAAAAGAAAAGAACCAACAAGTGCCAAAGGTGATTCATTATTCAAGACAAGCTCAAAGTGCAAATATGGACACCAAATCATCTTGAATAAGAGATAAACCACATGGGGCAGAAGCGAATCACAAAGGGAATATCCCAAATCGAGGTCAAAACAAGAAGGAATCACAATCATGATCATGTACAAGTGATGAACCAAAATTCAAACACAAACTCAACACTTAGAACAAGTGGAGACGCATGATTCAAAGATGATTTATGATGTCAAAACATCCAAGAATGAGGGAACATGTCAAAATAGTCCACATAAATGCATCATACTAATCCATGAAGATTATATGTGGAAAGAAATCCAAACTTGCTCTAAAATAACCAAACATTGCATTCTGGTTCAGTGTTAATCGGTTAACACTATTGGTTAATTGGTTAACCACTCAAAAATGTTTGAAAAATGCACTGGTTAACTAGTTTGCACTGCATCTGGTTGATCGGTTAACACTGCACCAGAAGCAGAAAAGTAGCAGCTCAAAAGCACTTTCGGCAATTAATCCAAAGTTCAATCATCCAAATGATCATGTAATCAATTACGTACGAATTTAACACCAAAAATCAGTGATCCAACATCAATCCAACTCAAACAAGCAATGAGCTCACAAAGATTAAAAATCGAAATCAACAAAATGGATCAAAAAGCAACAAAAGCCACAGATCTACATTGGTATTATGCAAATAAGCTCAAAACAGAATTAGATCTAGAATTGCCAACCTACAAAGCGGAGATTTGCTTTGGTGAGTGTTGATTCACTTGAAATGAGTAGATCCAAGCAAGAAACCCGGAGATTCTTCAAGATCTAAGAGCTTTCTTGTTGTAGAAGTGAAAATCAAGAAAGATCAAGCTAAAACGATCCAAATAAGCACTTCCAAATTAGCTTCCAAATTCAGATCCAAATCCAAATGAAAATTTTATGGTGAGATGAAGATAATGGAGACGAAGGATGGAGGTTTATCTCTAAAATTCTATGATTCCAATGAATAATCAAAGAACTCAAGTGAGAACTCTAATGGAGGTTTTTGGGAGTGAAAAAGTGGAGAAAAATTTTCAAGAGTGAGAGTGAAATATGAAAATGAAATGTAATTGTGAGGGTTTTTTTTCTTGGTTTGGAGCAAATTCATTTAAATATGCTCTATGTTTGGAGTAGAATGTGGTTTGGAGTGAGGTTATGAAAATTGGAATGGGTTTAGGAATGGAAAGAGGGGAGGAAATTGAATTAATTATGAAAGTTAATCCAAATTAGAGTGATTCTAGATCCTTCTTTTGGTGTAAAATCAAATTCACAAGTGATTAAAATTGACCCCAAAGGTGGCCACATTGAAAACTCACGTACAGGGCAAAATTTTCTATGGTTAACCGGTTAACCATTTTGGCTAATCGGTTAACGCCTTGAAAATTAGAATTTTGGCGCCTTTTGGAGGGAATCTTGCACATTTGCCTACTTTTACCCGTTCTGAGCCCTGTTAAGCCTCTGAAACTTGCCTTTTCATATTATAACTATCTTCTGAGCTGAAAATTATCCTGGTAAATAAAATAAAATCGACCGCTCGATCGCTGGGCAAAATAAATGTCGGAGCCTCTAATGCTCGTTGTTTAGACTCTTGCATAAAAAGAGAACCTTGAGCCATAGAAATACCTTGATCCCCTGCCTCAAGAAAAAATACTATGATATGCAGAAATGTGAAAAATGAAATGAAACATAAGCCAAGTACAAGAAAAAGTTGGTCAAATTTTGGGGTACAACAATGCCTTACTCTTGTTTATGTCAATTACCATGGATTGTGATTTGTATGCATGTTTTCCATGTATGCTTGTTTGCTTGTGATTAATGATAATATGATTAGAAGAGTATAAAGACTAGTGAGGAAACCATTAATATCAATTAATGAAATGAATTAGTAGGATGATTAGGATATGATGAATGACATAGATGGAAATGCTTGTGGAAATGATGCCTAGGTTGTTGCACCCCAAAATTTGACCAACCGATTCCCACATCTGGTTTATGTTTCGACTCATTTTGCATCCGCACTCGCATACCGCATACATTGCATTCTTTCGGCCATATTGGTTTTATCAGGATCACAGCCCTATTTTCCCATTTCAGGCGATTTAGGCCGGTTCGGGTAAGCGGAGTTTCATTTTTGGGAAGTTGGGCGCTTCCTGGTGTTTTCAGCCTACGCTGTTATTTTTTGAGGACATCTCGGTGTCCGTACCCCTTTTACCGCTTATTCTACTGCACTCTCGCGTGTTACGTTTGCCAATTTATTTCTTCTGGTTGCTATTTTCTATTTTAGAATATAATAGTCTTTTTCTAGATTTTAAATAGAGTTTTAATAGTTTTCTCTAGTTTTAATAGATTTTTATTAGAATATTAGAATATTAGTTTCTTTTTAATAAATAGAATAATATAGATTTTAATAGACTTTTATAATTGAATAGTTTGTTTATTAGTATAGATTTTAATTTCTAGAAATTATAGATTTAATTGATAATGGATAGTAGTTTAGATATTAATTGAGTTGTTTAGTTTTAATAGATTTTCTTTTATTAGAGTTTACTAGTTTAGACTAGTTTTAATCAATAGTTTAATTAGGGTCAGCTTTTATTAATTTGTAGTATTAATTTTCGTATTAATTAACCATCATTAATTAGTCCAATTAATCATTTCATTAGCCATTAATTGAGTCCTTAATTTCGTTAGCTTTTATTAATCCAATTTTCAGTCATTAATAAGAGTCTTAGTGGGCCAGTTGTCCAAATTGTAGAAGCCCAAATCTGCCACATGTCATCAGTATAAAGCTCCACCCGGTACTCTCTCTCTTCGGAGAGTGACACATCATTTCCCACTACCCTCTCTCCCCTGCCACTTGTCTCTCTCTCTCTCTCCCTGCATGGTGCCACGTTTCGCCACCGTACTCCCCTTCAGCATGCAAGCTTCCACGTGGTTTCCACTATCTCCCTCTCCTTTCGGCCATGCAAACGCCTAAGAATTCACCGGAAGACTCACCGTTGAAATCATTACGGCGGTTCTCACGGCCAAACTTCGTCGGAAACATCATCAGTTCTTCAATCAAATTTCCAGAGTCATCAAAGGCGTTCATGATTTTCATCCAAATCTCTAGTTCCCGTCCAAATTTCCAGAATCCTCAAAGACATTCATGTGTTCATCATTTCTTCTCCAGAATTCAACCGATATTCAAAGATTAACCATCATTTGTTTTCCAGATCTTCAAGATCTATAAGATCTTCATCAATATCTTCAACATTCATCAAGATCTTCATAGAGTTTTCCAGATCTTCAAGATCCATAGGATCTTCATCATTTTCTTCAAACGCGATTCCAGAAACGCACCTATCTCCATCAAAGATTCGTCACCAGTTCATCAATCGCCATCCAGATCTCATCAACAAAGTTTGTGATCTTCATCATCGCTCATCAGATCTCCAGAAACTCAAAGATCTCCAACAATATACATAGAACACTCGCTGTTCATAATCGTATTTTCCAGATCCTTCAGTTCTTCTTCAAGAATGTTCATCAGTTCTTCAACTGTTTCTAGATTCTTCATCGCTTCAACATTATCTTCATCCGCAACCATATTCAAGAAACTTTTGGAGTTCGAGATTTGATGAATAACTTCCGTTCAAGATTGACGTAAACCTAAGGCTCAATCCACTTCCACCATATGCAAATCGGAAACGGAGTTGGAAAAGAGATCTGGAGGAAGGTTAGGATGATGAAAGATGGAAGTCTGTTAGTTTTTGTTTTGTGATTCGTTTGAAGCAAGTTGAAACGGAGACGAGGAAGTGGAGGTACGGATGTAGATGACGGTGAGAGGAAAAACGGCGGAGGAAGTTGAACAGTAAGATTGAGAGTAAAAGAGGATTAGGGTTTACTGAAGCTATTTGGACGTTGGGCCCGTTGGCTCAGTTTTTCTGTTGAAAGGCCCACTTGTATTTGGCATAACACTCCCGTTTCCTTACTCGCACCCCTCCCCGTTTTTGTTAATGCTGTTGCCATTTTTTTTTGTTGGGTCTGGCCCACTACATTTCTGAATGTTGTACCCCTGTACTGAACTAATACCCCCCTGTGTGCATTTTATTTTCTTTTAATATTTTAGTTTTACATTTTAATTGTAACATTCATTAGGAATCATAGTTTAATATTTCGATTGAATATTTTAATTCCTAGGATAGAATTTATTTAGATGATAATTTCTTTTAGGGAGTTTAGAATTTATTTTCTTTAGAATATTTTAGTTCTTATTTTAGTATAGGACTTTAGATTGTAATTTTTTTCATTGCAAACTCTTGTAACTTTTGCTTTTAGGATATAGTTTTTCATAGGAGTTTACTTTACACTTTTTAGAGGTAGAATTTAAAAGTCCATTTGTTAGGGGACTATTTCATTTCTGTTTCTCTTGTAAGAAGAAAAGATCAAAAAAGACAAGATCAAAGAAGAAAAGCTTAAAGAAGAAGAAGCTTGCACGCCACAAGTCAAAGATCAACGGAACCATTTCCGTCCAGTAACATTATTTCTATTCCATATCTCTCATTTCCCCTTAGCGACCTTCGAGTGTTGTAAGAGCGTTAGATACACGGGAAATGGTTGCGGGAGGGTTTCCCTCACGTAACCTGGATGTTTAGTATAGCACCCTTTGGGTGATATGCGACGCATTCGCTCCTACGTTTAGGATTTAGCGTGTGCGTCCCATTCTGAACCTTTCCCTCGTCTCTTGGCGATTGAGTCCTTTTCTCTTGCCCCTGTGCAATCGAGACTCGTTTTTCCGTCGAACTACGTTTGCTCTGATCTCTCGTGCCAGACGAGAGTACGTAGGCATAGGATGCGATATCCTAGCGAGTTCCCTTTCTCCCTTTTCCCTGTTTTGCTGTAGTTAGCTGAACTACAGTTGCTCTGATTTCTCGTATCAGACGAGAATATGTAGGCATAGGATGCAAAATCCTAGCGAGCACACTACCAACTAACTTCTCTGTTCTCTCGCTGCCGTGCGATCGAGACTTTCCCGCTGACGACTGATCTATACCTTTCTCTTGCCCGAGCGCAATCGAGACCAGACCGTAGTTCTAGTTCCCGTAGGTTCCCATACCTTTCCAACCCGACATACTACGTTCGTTCTATGATGACTCTGACTTTCCCATTGCACGAGGGAATACGTAGGCATAGAGTGCGATGCTCTATCGAGTCAATTCTTTCCGTTTAGCTTCAGAAGCCGTAGATAGGTTGTTTTTGTCATCCTGTAGACAAACCAACAAGCGTGGATCCCGTCGAGTACGACGGACGTGAGGGGTGCTAATACCTTCCCCTTGCGTAACCGACTCCCGAATCCAGGATTTGGTTGCGATGACCATTCCTTTCCCTCTTTGCGTTAGGTTTACTCTGAGCGTTTCCTTTCCCTCTTTTGGGATAAATAACGCACGGTGGCGACTCTTATGTCATAGCCGGTGCCGATTTTCGCAGTAGCGACATAGGTGCATGTCATTGACAAGTAGTTGTCTAATGGAGAGGTGAGGCATTGTATGGAACATGTGATATTGTTGTGAATGCAAAGGTGATACGATCACCTTGTGGTTTTTAGATACAATCCTGCTATCCATATTAATCACATAATTGGAAACAATTCCCTATTTGTGCCATCCCAAGAGTGATACTTATATAGAGCTCTTTTGGAATGTGCGCACCAGTACTTTGACTTGGGTTTGAGTCCCAAAGATGATGGATCCCTAAATAAGTTAGAGTCCCATATGGGTAGAGACTTGAAATGGGTTTGGAGTCCCAAAGGAAGTGACGATTCTTAAGGTTAAGAAGTCCCTTAGAATCTGAAGTTCATGTGTATGTCAAAGCATGATACAAGGATCCGTGACCCGTATTGGTAACTCTAGACGTAGGGTTGGCCGGGGAAAGATGCCTTGTAATGGTTTTCGATTAGTGATGGTTTGAGTTGTTGAACGCAAGCAACATGTGTCCATATAGTGTAAAGATTGAGAACTCAAGTATATTCCCCCTTTGTGACTTAAGCTAGTAAATAGTTAAAATCTTGTAGAGCCGAGAGAACCCATAAGAAAGGGAATCCGCTGATATTATTATCTCACCTCATGTTGTTGATTATTCTACAAGTAGTTCCGATTCAGTGAAGGGTAAGAACAAAGTAGCATAATGTCCTTACTTATCTTACTTTTTGGATGGCTTTCCGCTGTGAAGATGATTATTTTGAGATCATTCCATAATGATCTAGTTCATATTTTTATTTTTGGGCATCTTGTATATATTGTGCCATTATTAGTTTTTTTATTTTAGGCATGTAGTATGTACAATGTGTCACTAGAAACTTATGTATTTCAATACCAAACTAGTGGGATACCCCTGCGTTTACAGTACTGGTACTGGTGTGTTACCTGCATTTGTTTTTAAAATGTTACACAAATAAAATAAATAAAAGATAACATTGTATAACCAAAAGAATTTACTATTTTAAAAGAAAATAAATTGGTGTCTATAATTTTTACCGTATATAAAAATATTTGAATCAATAGTATTTTTCTTTTGTATGTAAATATTATTTAAGTTTTGACATTATTTTTGTTTTTTTTAAGTTAACCCCATATATGAGAATAAAATCATTTAAAAATATTTGGATCAATAATATATTTTGTTACGTATATATTGAATTGATAAATTTCTATTATTCAATATTTTGATTAGTAGTTTTATTTTTTCCGTTCATATAATTTCTATAAAGTCGGGTATTGGTTTGGAAGTTTCATTTAAACCCTTGGATACCCTTGCGCTCGCACGGGTACTGATATGTTAAGTGTATTTGTAACCAAATGTAATAAAAATGAAAAAAAAATTAACAAAATTGTCTAACCAAAAGAATTTATTATTTTTAAAACAAAGACATATTTTTATTTATAACTGGATCATAAATTTTTTTTTTCTTATATACAAATATTTGGGTAAACAATAAATTTTTCTGGATGCAAATATTATTTGTCTTATATTTCCATTATGAGTTTAATATGTTTTATTTTCTCGTATACAAATATTTGGATCAACCGTATATTTTTTGCATATTTTATTTTTTTATTATGAGTTTAATATGTCTTATTCATAAAATAATTTTAGTTTTATTTTTTATCATAAAATAATTAAAATTATTCATATTTTAATGCAATTTTCATACTATATAATTTATACAATACTTAAGTATTTATTCTAGATTGCGATACTATAATTTATAATATTATTAACTTTTATATTATAATACATTATATTTTGTAATCTTTAATTTTTAATACATTTCACCCGTCTTATTTTATGTCTTGTTCTATTAGTATTTATATTTAAGTTTATTTAATTCATTTATATTGCTTGATTATTTTGACTTAAAAAAAATATTGGATGATTATTGATGTATTTATATTTGGATCATTCATTCTTTGAATATCATTCATTTATAAATATGCGTTTAAAATTATTTAATTTCTTTATTATTTCACAAATATAGTTTAATTACCATTTATAGTTTCAATATAATTAGTATATTGTAATAAAATCAACATTTGTAATTATTAGTTTCTATATAATTGATTTATTTATATGAAATCAGGTATATAAAAATATTGGATCATTCATATTGTGAATATCATTCATTAATAAAGATGCATTTAAAATGATTTAATTTCTCTATTCTTTCACAAATATAGTTTAATTACCATTTATAGTTTCTAAATAATTAATAATATTGTAATAAAATTAACATTTATAAGTATTAATTTCTACATAATTAGTATATTGTAACAAATATTTATATACTAATAATTAAAATATTTTTAAAATTTATTATGGATATAAGTTAAATTTCTTTAAATATCTAGATCATGCAATATAATGTCAAAAAAAAATCATTTTTATAATCCTATCTATAAAAAGTAACGTATATTTTTACATTATATTATTTCTATTGTATAGAATATTTATTTTATAATAAACTTTAATTCTTTGTCTCATATCTATAATATTTTTAGCACAATTATCCTAAATATTTTTATTTTTTATAATTATACATTAATTAGTATTATAATTATTTATTATTTTCCTTAATGTGCATTTAAATTGATTTATTTTATTATTTATATTCACGGATATAATTTAATTGTCATTTAAAATATAATCAATTTTCAGATTCATTAATTTGTGTTATAGTATGTTTATGAGTTAGAAAATATCGTTCAAACTTTAACCACATACTGTAACTCCAATATTTTTAATGCAAGAATAATTTAAAATAATGGTACTAAATATATATAATATATATTTAGCAATTAAGAAATTTAAACCAAAATTTGCATAAGTAATATATTAAAAAAAAGATAACATGGCAAACCTATGAATTAAATTGGTGGAATATATATATATATATATATATATATATATATATATATATATATATATATATATATATATATATATATATATATATATATATATATATATATATATATATATATATATATATATATATATATATATATATATATATATATATATATATATATATATATATATATATATATATATATATATATATATATAATAAAAATGAGTAAGTTATCACAATAGACAAAAAGAAGTCACAAACATTCCTTCTCTTATTTTTTTTCTTTCACGATTTCCCACAACCTATTCTTCAATTTAGTTTAAACTAAGAAAAACATATTTAAATTATAAATTAATTAATTAAAGATTAATTATTTAAAATTATTAATTTAATAAAATTTTAATGTTATATTAGTAATATGTCTTAAAAATCATTTAGAACATGCAACTTGAATTTTTATAAAAATAAATACTAAAATTGCTAATAAAATATTTTGAGTATCAATATTTTAAACAAAATTTTAAAAAAATTAAGAAGGAAAGTTGTTTAGTATAGAAGATAAAACAGATTAAATTAAAAATTAAAATGATTAATCACTCATCAAATCAAAATTATTAATCACTCCCACCCATAAGATAACTTTCTAAGTTATGTGAATAATTCATAACAATAGTCTATTATTCTACAACCTCTGATATATACCTACAAATAGTTTGTATTGATGAAATTTCCAAAATGTCTCGGTCAATACTTTAATAGAGTTCAGAAGCCAAAACATAAAAAATGATCTGAAGAAAAAAAAAAGGAAAGGAGTTATAGCCATCTTATTATTATGAAACTAATAGCAAACAAAGATATGTGTAAATTTGTTTACAATGAGACACAACCTTTCTATTAACTTCATTTGTGCCAGCCTTTAAAATCATACTTCATCAAACAACTATACACAAACAAATCAATTTTAATCAGAGGGAAGTACTAAACATTGAAAGAACAATAAAATATTAAAATCAAATAACTACATAATCTGCCAGAGCTTTGAGTTCTTTGCCACCAGATTGTCCTATAACACAATTAAAATCAAATGATGTATACCTTATTATCGCGATTAAATTAAACCCAACAATCATCTACAGAAACAAAGAATTGTAAGCAAAGGATAATTGCATATTTGCACGTGCTTATGATATTTTGCAAAATAAAAAATTGAAACAAATAATGATAATATCTTTGTTAACATAGGTGTATCCAAACTTAGATAGATCAATCGAAATAAGGGCATCTTGTGTAAATCTATACACCAAAAAGAAGTGACACTAATAAGCAAAAGGGTCACCAAAACCACCATCATCTCAATCTTTATCTCCATTTTCGACACTCTTTACCGTTGTTGCAGCGAGAATCGTATATCAAACTATTAATTAACTTGAACTATAAATCTTTTAATATTCACCACCGAGTTTTGATTTATCCAAAGTAAAGGGTAAATATCTAAAAAAACCCTAAGTGCGCTACGTAACAACGAAGCTAAGAGATCGGAGGGTTCGGGGGTTGGTTATACTAAGGGAAGGTATTATCACTCTAAGTATTTGTAGTACTCTACATGAGCCTCTTGTTAGTATTTGTATTTTTGCTAATGTTTGTCTGCTAATAGTCATGTGCTAAGGTAAAGATGCTAAATGTAAAGACCTATGGCTATGTACACTAAGTATGTTCGCCAAGACGTTGCATCTCGTGCTTACGTTGTTAGACCATGGGGCAGATCTAAAAGGGGGGTTGAATAGATCGTTTGCTTAAAAGAGTCACGCTACCAATAAAAATGGTTTTTAAAATTTATTTTAATAGCGGAAGCTGCCGAGGAACTATGCCGTCTAAAACGAATGGTTACTAGAAAACAATATATGCGTTAAGCCTATGGAATCCGATAACGAGATATGAGAATCACTACGTTAATCACACTATCAATTTGATTCATCTCACTATGTGGTGTGACTGGTTTCAATGCCTTAAAAATATTAACATTATGAAAAGATAGCACACAAGACTTTTAGTTCAAACATTTTATCAAACACTTGGAGTGCAGAGCACTACAAGTGAGTTCTGTTTTGAGAGTGAATTGCTCAAGTTTCCTCTTACAATCAATGATTGTACTACTTTCAAAAATTAGTTTAGCACTACTCAAACCATACCTAGATTGATATAATTGTTTGCACTAAAACACAAATATTAAGCAATATAAACATAAAGCAAAAGACAAACGACTTGTTGAGGCAGATCCCCCGTCGTCCTCGCTCGGGGTACGTCTTCCCTCAATTCTAATAATAGAATTGAGACCTGTTAATATATAGATATAACCTGTTGTTGAAAGTTTATACAAGAAGCGAATAACTATCAAACAAACGAACACTATTGTTGTTGTAGATCCTATTTCTTCTTGCCCTTTGATTCGAGTCGAATCAAGTACTTCGACAGCTGTGAATAAACCCCCGATTACGGAGCTATCTTTAAACAACCTTCAGTCTTCAAAATCTGGCCCGGCTGATTTCAATCACCCGTGTGTCGAACCCGAAACTCCCACTCACAATCCTCCATTTACCGTTACTAAATCGATGGAACCTCCAGCTCCTCGATTACCTTCACTCGGTTGAATATGTGATGAGACGAAGCGTGCAAAAAAAAACCCAAATTCAGAGAATCTTGGAGGACAAAACCCTAGAGGTTTTATTCAAAAAAAACCTGTCGATTCCTCAACCTGAACCGGATAACCAAATCTTCGGCTTCGAACGTTATCACCTCTAACAAAGCACAATTCACAACAAAGATGATTATGTGTAATTGTTGTGATATGCTATGAAGAGAATGAAGAAGATGAAAACCAAATCGACACCTATTTCACTTTCTTGTTTTTCTCAATGTTGTGAAGTGAAAGTAGCAACTGAACTTATATACCAAACATAACTGACATAACAAATAAAACCACTTCACAAAGACATTTGACATAATAGAAAATGACATAAAATAGCGAGCAGTCGACCTATGCAGAAGAGACGGTCGACCTGAGCTGACCCGATTGTAAAATTGTGTAAATCACAGAACCATGCGTCGACCGGAACAAGGTATGCGTCAATGCATATCATGCATTTTTAGACATATTAAAATGCTTACAGTATGAGTCGACTCGTGGGTCGACGCGAGCCCACCTGAAGAAAATACACAAAACTGACTTACAGTGTGAGTCGACCAGAACAGATCTTTGGTTGACTCAATGCCCTGAAACTGTCAAAAATGCCTATTTTCATATTTTTCGACACTTTTGATGACATCTATTATATGGCAAACGACACCAACAAAGTCAAACTCATATGACACATATTTTTGACAATTTATATGCAACAACCGTGATATTTTAGGCGAGCATTTGAATTATGAGAAACATGACATGCAAATGCAACATGGTGATAACGTCCAACATATATTCTTCTTTGGAGCTAAGTTTTGACATCATCGAAACGAGCACATATATATATGAGGCTTTGCCCTCACATACTCCCCATTTTTTATGATGACAAAACACATAGAACCTGACTGTATGATATGTGACATTATCCTCCCCCTTGCTTGATGCCTTCATCCCTACTCCCTCGTTTGTGTTAATGTTAAGTCTTCACCTTTGATCTTTCTGGTTCTACTGCAATGCTTGACACTTTCTCCCCCTTTGACAACATCAAAAAGAAAGAAACACCTGTCAATGAATGGTATAAAAGTAACAACAGATGCACATCTCAAATCATTCACAATAGGCTATACATTAACATACATCCACATATAACGTAGTTAATGATCAGATAACAGAGTGATAAATAGAGCCACGCACAGACAAAAAAAAATAAGTATTTCTAGGTTAGACAAACAAGTAACCACATATAAGTTCATAATCCATGACATTAAAAAATCATAAGTACAATAATACATAGAAATATTGAAAACAGAATGGTGAGATGCAATATGCAGTATGTAGAGCAACTTCAAGGTCTCCTCCCCCTGAAATGGTGGCCTCGCCCTCGAGAGGGATACTCCAGAGGTAATCGGGCATCGGCTCTTTCGGTGAACTCCAAGACCGCTCTGTTTAGGGTATTGAAGTTGGTAGCAAGAACCCTGTGTTGATTGGCGGCTGTTTCAACAAAACCATCGAACCATCGCATGACACCGGAGTAAAACACATTGAAATTTTTAGTATGAGTCTCAAATTGGCTTTGAAGTTGCGAGATATGCTCATCCTTAGCAGTCATGAAGGAGCGTTGTTCTAGTTGCATAGTCCTCATCATCTCGAGGAGTTCGTCAGAGTTTTGTTGTGGAGAATTCGTGAATAGTGGAGGCTCATAGCTCCAGTTCGGAGTTTCTTGATACTCCGAATGCTGTAGAGGCCTATAATTGTCTCCTAACAATGTCCAACCAGTATGTTGCCATTCGCCCCACCCTTGGTCATTCGCATGATCCGCGGGAGAAGATTGGTTAAGCCAACTTAAATCATCTTGGTCTTCAACCTCCATGGGTTGTCTGCCACCCTGTTCATCTTGGTCTTCTTCCTGGGTCTCTTCATTCTGATCATCCCTCTCATCTGATTCTTCTAGCCGAGAGGTAGTTGCCTTAACAATGAACCTGTAACGTCGTTCATCCTTATCCCAGATATATCCCATCATTGTAATATTATTTTGATAGAACTCTTGATTCAAGGTGAGAGATTTATACGGAATACTTGGAACTATGATTTTGGCATGATTCAGAACTTCTTGAATGAAAGAACCGTACGAGAGAGTTGTCCCTCTACCCAAGTCTCCGAGTGCATAAATCTGACTTGCTATATAATGAGGCCAACTAATTTTGATATTTTTCTTCAAAATGTATATCAAATGTACCTCAGCTTAATCAACTCACGAATATCCACCTTTCTTTGGTTGCAAAATACGCGCCACAATCCACTGTAAAATTCGATCCATGGGTTTCAACTTTCCCGTAGTGACAGTTTTGGGAAAAAGATCACTTGCCACAATGTCATCTGCATAAGGTTTCTTCAACATTGAGTTCAAAGCCTCTTTGAACTCGTAGCCAATGGCAGTTTTAGTGTCTGTGGCCTTAATGATAGGCTCAACGGATATAGGAGACATATTAAACAACATTTTCCAAACGGAGTCGTTAACGCATACCTTTGTAGTTCCGACTTTCGTGGTGAGCTCAAAATCTTCAAACATTCCTTGAAGGCCGGTGTAGAATACCCTTACCAGGTCTTCATTGTATTTTGTGTTGCACTCCAAGAAATTATTAAACCCTTGAGCATCAAGAAGGTTGATAATTTGTGGGATGTGCATACGCTCAGTAGACAGCCTGTAGTACGCATGCTGCTTTACGACAGAACGCTTACTGAAGTTTTTGTCATAGGTCTCCGCAAATTCTAGTGGAACAAGTGACACAGCCGTTGCCGGAAGAGCTGCAGATGATGGACTTGCATGGGATGAAGAAGCTCTAGTTGATTATTTCCCGGTAATTCTGCGGGTGGATCATTATCCTTGATGTAGGTTTCAAGTTAAAATGAAAAATGTCTTAATGCAAATGAATTTGAATGAACAAAGTAATTAAATGAGAAATGAACAGTTTCAAAAAAAAATTCAAAGAATTTGCGTGATGCGTCGACCGGAAGGTCTATGCGTCGACGCATACTATATTGAAAAAAAAATGGTTGAAATAGCAGGGGTATGCGTCGACCGGAGGGTCGACCTGTGCATACCCGTGACTCAGGCAAAAAACATGTTCAATTTATGAGTCGACCGCTACCCTACATAGGTAAACTCATGCAGGTAAAACTAGCAAATTTGACATTTTTGACTATATTGGCATACATTAAGACATAGATACATAGCCGAAGCATATTTTAAGCATTCAACGGAGTGAAATACATACAACACGATATATACGACAAAAATTACACATAATTTGATACATTTCATTTTTGTGAACATGAAAATTGTGAGATATGTTAGTTAAGGAAGGATATCGCCTCAAGTCCAAAAGTAGCTAGATGCACACACATATGGCTTTCAACATCTTCATTTGTTAGATATCAGATGAACAAAGTACATATAGACATAAACATATATAATGTGTGAGAGATTTAACTAAACACGATCCAAAATATCAAGAACACCTAGTTCCCGTCGGATATGAAAGAAAGGCTCAGTAGCAAAAGGTTTTGTAAAAATATCAGCTAGTTGATTTTTAGTATCAACATGCTCAAAAACCACATCGCCTTTCTCCACATGATCCCTAAGGAAGTGGTGCCGAATTTCCATATGTTTGGTGCATGAATGCAGCACAGGATTCTTGGTAATATTGATGGCACTCGTGTTATCACAGAAGATTGGAATACGCTCAAGTTTGAGGGTAAAGTCGGGAAATTGTTGCTTAAGCCATAGGACTTGAGTTCAACAACTGCCGGCCGCAACGTATTCCGCTTTGGCGGATGACAAAGCAACATATACGTGCTTTTTGCTATGCCAACTTACCAAAGAGTTTGAAAATAAATGACATGTGCCACTCGTACTTTGCCTATCTGATTTGCACCCCGCAAAATTAGAATCGGAGAAGCCAACCAAGGAACAATTGTTTCCCTTAGAATACCATAACCCATACTTTGGAGTACCCGAAAGGTATCTAAGTATGCGCTTAACTATTTTTAGATGGGATTCTTTAGGAGAGGATTGATACCTAGCACACATACATACAGTAAAAATAATGTCAGGTCTAGAGGCGGTAAGATAGAGGAGAGATCTGATCATACCTCGATACTTTTTCACCTCTACATTCTTACCACTTTCATCTCGACTGAGATTCGCACATGTTGGAATTCGTGTATCGATGGCTTTGGAGTTTGCCATGTCAAACCACTTGAGAAGCTCAAGACAGTATTTGCTCTAGCTCACAAAAGTACCCTCCACTAGTTGCTTGATTTGTAATCTGAGAAAATATGTGAGCTCCCTCATCATACTCATCTCGAATTCACCATACATTAGATTAGAAAACTCCCTTAAAAGATTCATGTTAGTTGACCCAAAATGATATCATCAACATAAATTTGCACCAAAATTAAGTGTTTTCTTTGACTCTTAATGAAGAGGGTTGTGTCAATCAAGGAAAAACTTGCTTAGACGCTCATACCAAGCCCTAGGGGCTTGCTTGAGTCCATACAAGGCACGTTTTAATTTGTATACGTGATCAGGATACTCATGGGATTCAAAACCTAGAGGTTAGGTGTCGCATCGCTGCGAAGAGGGACCGGTAAGGACAGAAGAGTCGCCACCGATTGTTATTTATCCCAAAGAGAGGGAAAGGAAATAATCATAGAAAACCTACGGAAAGGGAGAAGACAGGTCATCGCAACCAAATCTTGGGTTTGGGAGTCGGCTACGCAAGGAGAAGGTATTAGCACCCCTCACGTCCGTCGTACTCGACGGGATCCGCGTTTGTTGTCTATCTAAAAGGGTGTTAATCTGTCTAAGCTACAGGCCACATGGACAAAAGAAAATAAAAGAGACTCGATAGAGCATCACCACTCTATGCCTACGTACACCCTCGTGCAATGGGAAAGTTAGAGTCAACATAGTTCAGAAAGGTACGGGTGAAAGGTAGGGAAGGTTGCTCGCCAAGACATCGCCGTCTTGTGCCTATGTATCCTCGTCTGGTACGAGAAATCAGAGAAAATGTAGTTCGGGCTGACATGACCACAGGTTGGTTCAAATGTTTTACCCGAGTAGGGTTAAAACTTAGTTCTAGCAGTTAGGTGTATGCAGCTCGACCATTGGAGACTCTCGCGTTACGTGTTTGCGGTAGAACCAAGAGTTAACAACACTCTCCTTATGAAAATGGTTTTCCAAATTAAGATCCCGGAGGATAAAAAAAGTTTGATGTTTGTTTTTGTGTTATTTAGAGAAGAAGTGCATTGATTATTGTTTATAATTCATGTTGCACTAAAGACTATGACCTAGGAGCGAATGTGTCGCATATCGTCCAAAGGACATATGCTAAACACTCTAGATAATTGAGAGGAGGCCCCCCAATCACCATTTTCCAAGTACTTAAGGCTCGTAACATACAACAATCCTTAATCTTTATTAGATGTTTTGAGAAAGTTTGAAGATGAGAAGAGAGAGACACTTTAAAGGGAGACTAAGACTCAACCTAGTGTTCTCATACAAAGTGTACCTATGATTGGGATAAAAGGGAGCACTACCTAATGTTATCATGTCTAGGTTCAAGCCTAAGGTCTATCATAATCAACCTTGAACAAGGAAGATTGAGGTCCTAAGGGAACAAGGCAAAGAAGAAAGAAGAAGAAGAAGAAGAAGGCATAAGAAAATGCAAGTATGCAAACATGTAATGCACAATTAGAATGAAAGTGAGGAAGGAAAAAAGTGTGGGGCAGTAGCCTCCACAAGCACATCTCAACCTCAAGCATGCATATGGGAAAATGCAAGAACAAAGAAGAAAGAATGCATACAAAAGAAATCAAGCAAGAAAGCATACAAAATTCCTCAAAAGAATCATCATTCATGACATGTTCAAAGTACCTCAAAAGGAGGGACCAAACCATCTCAAATGAGACTCAAGGATCCTTGGACAAAAGTGGGAATGAGAGAAGAGAATGCATAAATAAAAGATCAAACACACCAAAAGGAATTTCAAGAATAGGCAAGGGGAAAGACCTAAGTCTTAGACACATTCAACATTTGAACTTCAAATGGAAAGCCTAAAAGAGTGCAACTCAAACACAAGAAGAAAGCAAGTGTATGGCCTATAAATTGACAAACAACAAGCTCAACATGTTAACAATATGAATTAAAAATACTTGAGGTCTTAAGGGATCCACAAGTGTCATTTCCAAATCAAACTAGGTCAAGTACTTGCATGAACCACCCTTAGGAGTAGCTTGACTTGCAAGTTTCCTCAAAAATAGGAAAAGGCTAAAAAATAACCAAATAAAATCTCAAATGAAAATCAAAGAGTTGGCAACCAGAGGCCAAAAGATTACAACCAAAGTCACTTCAAAGCATCATCAAAGAATTTGATTCACAAGGATGCTCCACTTTGAAGGAGGGTTATTGAGGGTCAACAAAAATGAAGTCAAAGTCAAACCAAAAATGGTCAAACCAAGGGCAAACTCATCCTATAAGACTCTTCAATTCATCATTCACATGAGAAAAGAGTCTCAATCCTTGGAGAGAAAGAATGGTCCACAAACAAGGCATGAACACAAAAGAACCATTAAAAGATCAAATAAAAACACCTCCAAATATTAATTCCATTTTTATTGAAAAATAAAGGAAAATAAAAGTAAAAATTATCAAAAATTATTTAACACCCTAAATTGACCTAAAAATATTTTTGGAGAATTTTATAATATTTGGAGGTATTTTAAATAATTTAAAATGAAAACAGAAATCAAACAAAATAAAAAAACAAATAAAATCAAGTGGCGTGGCAAATAGCAATTTCTGCAGCTCAAAAATATGGGTTGGACTGAGAGGGGGGTGCAATTAGCGAATCAAGCGAAACTCACTTCACTAAGTTAAAACGACGCGTTTCACTAATTGACATGTGTCGCAACTGCGAAAAACAACCGGTGGAAATACAAAAGAGTCGTCACCTTTCGTTATTTATCCCAAAAAGAGGGAAAGGAAACGATCGGAAAAATCTGATGAAAAGGAAAAGACGAGGTCATCGCAACCAAGTTCTGAGTTCGGGAGTTGGTTACGCAAGGGGAAGGTATTAGCACCCCTCACGTCCGTCGTACTCGACGAGATCCATGCTTGTTGGGTTTATCGGACGGGTTGATTATCTATCTACGCTAATGGTCTGGCCAAAAGAAAAACAAAGGACTCGGCAGCGCATCGCAGCTCAGTGCCTACGTATTCCCTCGTACAATGGGAAAGTCAGAGTCAACGTAGTTCGGCTAACTACGGGAGAGAATGGGGGAAGGTTGCTCGCAGAGATATCGCCATCTCGTGCCTACGTACTTTCATCTGGCATGAAAGATCAGAGCGAACGTAGTTCAGGCAGACACGAAACCACAGGCTGATTAAGTGTTTTATCCGAGTAAGGTTAAACATCCGTTCCAGCAGTTAGAGACTAAGCCTGTTTGTGGTATAACCGAAGTTTAACAACACTCTTTTCAGAAAAAGAAGTTCCCGATTAATCCCGAAGGAAAAAGGTTTGAATTTGTTTTTTTTTTAGGGAAGAAGTGTTTTTATGAATGTTTGCTCTCTTCAACTCTTCCTTCTCTTGCAGCACCAGGTTGTATCTCTAAATATCAACCGTAGTGGGCTTCTCAATCACAGGAGGATATAATGGTCTAGCAGCAGGATAAGGCATTAGAAACTTTGTGGCTCACTCACGAATCCAAACCAGATATGGCTCAAAGGCTTTGTTGTTGCTCTTCCCCAACATAGCTTTACCTTTCCTGTGAAGATTTTTCCAAGCATGCTCAAGCTTAACCAATGCATCACCATCCAACAGCCTGGTGAGATACAGAGATTCCTGTATCTCGTCTTCTTTGGGAGACTCCTTCAATGCATAATTGAACTGCCTGATCAACAATGAAGGGTTATAATTGACACACCCGTTTCTCCCGATCAGAGGAACATTGGGAAAACCACTACAACTGTAGATGAGTTCTGTACCCAACATACCCTTGTCGAACCAAGTGATATCCTCTACAGTTAAACCCATTAGACGCTCGGACCAATCTAAAATGCCCATAAAAGAGACAAAGGGACCCGCTTTAGGCATGTGGTTGGCAAACCATTTGTATAGCAAGGGAACACAATAAGACACAATCTTCCCTCTCCGGTTCTCGCTCTTATAATGGATAGAGTGGTAAACATCTCCAAGAAGAGTGGGTACTGGATTCTCTGAGGCGAGAATGTGGAAAGTGTCTACATCCACGAAGTCCGGCAAGTTAGGAAACAATATGGTACCATATATGCAAAGAGCTAAAATGGCGTTGAACACGATCCAACAACCTTCCTTGGAAAACTTCTGAGTGTTCTCCACTAAGAAAGATAGAGGAAAACCATACATCCCATTCCTTTGAGTCCAACCTCCTTTCAACTCAGACTCATCCTAGTGTAAACCAGCGGCAAGATTGGCCAGATTAGGCTTAGTGTCAGCATGATGGTAAGGCATCTGATCCTTGATGGGAATGCCTAGCAAGTCTGAGTATTCTTCTAGAGTGGGTGCTAGAACATAATATGGAAACACAAAGCATCTCAACAGAGCATCATAGAACTGCAACAGAGTATAAAACCCACTGATCTCGTGTGCGGTAGGCTTACAAACAAATTTCAACAACCTCCCATACGATTACCTTAAGTCTTCTGTCACTAAACCATCAGCCAGGGCAATCAACTTCAGTATGGGACGAATGTCTAGAGTGGGAAACCCGTATGCTATCGTCCTCTTCAAAGTCTCCATATCAGAAATACAGAACAAGACCACTAGAATCGGGGAGAGATACGCACCTGCAACACAGACACACGTTAATGAAATGCAAAATGAACATGCAATGATGCAAATGTTAAGGATGCAGGTAGGAGATCAAGGTTGTTGTGCTGTTAAGTGAGAAGGGCCAAGATTCTGCTTTAACAAGAACATAGCACTGCTCTGATAGGAATCAACTGATACCAATACATTGGATTCAAACTGTAGAGAAAACCGGGTAGTCTGAAGGTAAAGGTTTCCTGCATAACCCCAGTCCCGCTCACAGGTATGGACCTAATCCACTGATAAAGGTACGACATCCTATATGTTTCTCAGCGTCACAAACTTTCAAGAAATGATGATACGCTCACCATTTCTGGTTTGGCATCATCACCCCCTGAAGAGGCCTCACTTAGCTGAGTCACAAATGATCGGTTCCCAGAGTCGACAATCCTCAGTCCCAAAATCAATTCCAACCCTAAGGACCAGAAAAGAAATCATCAAAGAGGATCTCGTCTGAGTGTGAATTTCATGGGAACCGGTGTTTGCTAAGCAAACAGGTCCTCCACTAATCTCCACTCTAATGCTATGTTTGCTCTCAAGCTTGGGTCTGGCTTTTCACTCATCAGAACTTCCCTCCCCTCAACAGCACAATAATGATAATATATGCTGAAAATAAAATGCGGGAAAGTAAAGTGCGGAAGTAAATAAAGTACAACACGCATGTACAAAACCCAAAAAGATAAACCAAACAAGCGCTAGTATTGACTCACATAGGGAACCAGAGATCCCCAGCAGAGTCGCCAGCTGTCGCAACTGCGAAAATCAACCGGCGGAAAAACATAAGAGTCGCCACCTTTCGTTATTTATCCCAAAAAGAGGGAAAGGAAACGATCGGAAAAACCTGACGAAAAGGAAAAGACGAGGTCATCGCAACCAAGTCCTGGGTTTGGGAGTCGGTTACGCAAGGGGAAGGTATTAGCACCCCTCACATCCGTCGTACTCGACGGGATCCACGCTTGTTGGTTTTATTGGACGAGTTGATTATCTATCTACGCTAATGGTCTGGCCAAAGTTAGAGCCAATGTAGTTCGGCTAACTACGGGAGAGAAGGGGGGAAGGTTGCTCGCTGAGATATCGCCATCTCGTGCCTATGTACTTTCATCTGGCATGAAAGATCAGAGCGAACGTATTTTGGGCGGACACGAAACCATAGGCTGATTAAGTGTTTTATCCGAGTAAGGTTAAACATCCGTTCCAGCAGTTAGGGACTAAGCCTGTTTGCGGTAGAACTGAAGTTTAACAACACTCTTTTATAAAAAAAGAATTTTAATTAATCCCAAAGGAAAAAGGTTTGAATTTGTTTTGTGTTTTTTATCGGAAGAAATATTTTGAATTTGAGTGTTTATAATGTATGTTGTACTAAAGTCTAGAACATAGGATCGAATGCGTCGCATATTGTCCTAAGGACGTATACTAAACACTCTAGGTAATTGAGGATAAGCCCCTCAATCACCATTTCCCAAGTATAAGGCTCATGGCATAATATCCATTATATTTATTAAGTATGTTAGGATTGGTATGAAGATGAGAAGAGAAGACGCACAAACGGTCTAAAGGAAACTCGGCCCTAACGTTGTCATGCAAAGTGATCCTAGAGTTTGGATGAAAAGGGGAAACATATACCCTATTGTTAGCATACTTGGATTGAACGCCTAATGTCTCTCCTACTCCCATGCTAAATGGAGGGACTAGGAATCCTATGGGGATCATGGCAAGAAAGCACAAGAAGAACAAAGGAAGAATCAATCACAAGTAGAGAAATGCAAACATGAAAATGCACAATTAGAATGGTGGGAGGGAGGAAAAAATGTGTGGGGCAGCAGCCGTCACAAGCGTGTCTCGACCTAAACAATGATGCAAGAATGATGCAAACACGTGGAGAAAAGCGACAAACAAAAGCAACTAAACATGCAAACGAATGATCGATTCGAACCACATATACAAGAATGCAACAAATGGAAGGATGATCATACAAATCAACAATATCATGATTAATCAACCATAAATAATGGAAAATAGCCAAGACAATTCAATCATAATGCATCACATTGATCTATGATGACTCGGATTGAACGGTATACGAACATGCATACAAGATAGCAAACATGGCATTCTGGTGCAGTATTAATCGGTTAACACATACTGTTAATTGGTTAACCTGTGTAAAACAAATGAAAATCTAGAAATTCGTAGGTGTTAATCGGTTAACACCAGGCGTTAACCGGTTAACACCCTGAAACCTTTGAAAAGTTTGAATATTTGAATTGGTTAACCGGTTAACACTGTACCAGAAGTGAAAAACAGCAACAGAAAAAAACACTTAATGCAAAAAATCACTTAACCAAGTGATCCAACAGATCAGCTTATCAAATAAGTACGAAATTGCACCTGCAAACAGAAAACCAATAGACATGGAAACATGTCTACACAGCACAATCGCAATTCACACGGATCGGAAATTTAATCGAATATGAAAATCATCATGAAAATGCAAATAAGCTCAAAAACAGTTATGGATCTAGAATCTCCAACCTTCAAAGCGGAGATTTGCTCCGGTAATTGTTGATCAACTGAATTTGAGTAGTTCAAACAATAGAAACCCGGAAAAATTCGAGATCCAAGCCGATTATAGTTGTATGAACGAAGATCCACCAAATTCGAGTCGAAACGCTTCGATTAATCACTTCCACTTTAAGCTCCAAGATTAGATCTCAATTTGCACGAAAATGGAAGATGGAAATTGATCAAAGGATGAGGATGGATGAAGGTTTATGCTCAAGAATCCATTGATTTCAATGAAAAATCAATGGATCTTAGTGAAAAAAGAGCTTTGAGTGAGTTTTGGAAATTGAGGGAATTGAGAGAATTTTAGAGAACTTGATCAATTCTGAAAAATGAATGTGAGAAAAATGAGAATTGGATGATGAGGTTTGGAGTGGATCACTTAAACACCATCTAGGTTTGGATCCCAAAGGTGGGGTTTGGATTTTGGATTGGAAAGTTGGTTTGGAATGTGGAATGGAAATTTGGAGGGAAAATTGAAATAACCAACTTTCAAGAACATTCTAGATCCTTCTTTTTGGTAAAAATGAGTTTCAATGTGATCAAATTCGGACCCCAAGTGCAAATGGCTTGCAAAATCACGTACAGGGCAAAATCTGCAGCGATTAACTGGTTAACCATATGCGTTAACCGGTTAACACTGTTGAAATTTCAAATCTGAGCTAATTCTGCAATGGTTAATCGGTTAACCATATTTGTTAACCGATTAACACCTTCAAAAATTTGAATTTGGCGCCTTTTGGAGGGAAACCTGCCCGTTTTCCTGTTTCTCGCCGTTTTAAGCTCTACTAAGCTTTCGACACTTGCTCTTGAACACTGTGACTGCGATAATGCTGGATATAGACTAAATGTTATCTCCTAATCTGAGCATGACCTGCAAAATAAAATCGGCCGCTCGACCGCTGGGAAAAATAAATGTCGTCTCTTTTGATGCTTGCTGTTCAGTTGCTTGCACGAGAACGGAACCTTGAGTCACAGGAACCTTGATCCCCTGCCTCAAGAACCAATGTTATGCAAAATGCGGATGCCATGAAATGCAGAATGAAACATAAGCTAGGTAAAAAAAACAGGTTGGGAAAATTTTGTGGTGCAACAGCTGCCCCTATTCAAACGACTTGGACCTGACTGGTTGTGAAGCGAACGACTCTCAACCAATCAAGGTAAAAGACGGTTGAATACCAAAGAAACTCGGAAATTTGCCAACCACAGAATTGAGCATGATGAACGTCTCGAACATTCTGTTGAGGAAGAGACTTAATCCAGTAACTCTGCTGAGGAACTTCCGTAATAAAACTGGTGTTATGGTCTGAATACCACGTGGGTTGAAGGGTAGCATGTCAACTTTGTCAGAATCTGGATATTTGATGAACACAACGAATCAGCGAAACCTGCCAGAGTCTAGATACTCAACGAAACGAGGAATATATCATTAATCGGAACGGGCCGGAGTATGAACACTCAATGAGATAAACTGGAAAAAACCGGAGCCAAGACACTCACGCGAGGAACGAACGATACAAACCAGAGCTAAGACACTCACGCGATAAATGATACGCACCAAACTAGAGCCAAGATACTCACGCGAAGAACACACCGGAGTCAAGATACTCAACGAGATACGAATGAACGAACCGGAGCCAAGACGCTCAACGAGAAACCGACGAACAAACCAGAGCCAAGACGCTCAACGTGAAACCAACGAACAAACTGGAGCCAAGACACTCAACCCGAAACCAATGAACAAACCGGAGCCAAGACACTCAATGCAAAACCAACGAACAAACCGGAGCCAAGACGCTCAACGAGAAACACACCGGAGCTAAGATGCTCAACGCGAAACCAACGAAAAAACCGGAGCCAAGACACTCAACGCGAAACCGAAGAACAAACCGGAGACAAGACGCTCAACACAAAACCAACGAACAAACCGGAGCCAAGACGCTTAACGAGAAACACACCAGAGCTAAGACGCTCAATACAAAACCAACGAACAAATCGGAGCCAAGACGCTCAACGCGAAACCGACGAACAAACCGGAGCCAAGATGCTCTACGCGAAACCAGAGTCGGGGTACTCAATGGGGCAAATCAGAGGCGGAACCCTCAATGAAGCAAATCAGAGGCAGAATCCTCAATGAAGCAAATCAGAGGCGGAATCCTCAATGAAACAAATCAGAGTCGGAACACTCAATTATACAAATCAGAGCCGGAACACTCAATGAAACAAATCAGAGCTGGAACACTCAATGAAACAAATCCTTACCGGGGATTCACCAGAGTCTGGAAATTCAACAGCCAGGAGGAATACGTCATGAAATGAACACTCACCGAAATCTAACCATTCAACGAAGCAGAAGTACCATCATAGAGTTCATCAAGATTAGAATAACCAATCGGAGTCTGGGCACCGCACGGGTGGAACAAAACGTCTCCAATTGAAAATTCACCGGAATCTGGATCTTCAACGGAGAAGTCGGGACCTGAAGATCACCCATAAGAGATAACAATTACCTGAAATCGGAAAGGTAACAATCTAGCTCATATTTCAGGATGCAGATGTTCGAAAATGGCGTAATGTTCCATATGAAATGGAAATGCTACGCATTTGGGTAGATGCCATGCATAATGCAAAATGCAAAAGAGCCGCTCCAGCAAAATAAATGCTGAAGAGACGAAGCCAAATCTGCTTGGGAAAGATACAATCCTGCTGGGAATAGCTTACGCATGCCAATGACGATTGGGCTTATGCTGAGGAACGAAACCTGAACGGCTGACTCAGCTGGGGAAAGTGCCATGAACGAATTTCCGGAATACGAACTCTTCTGAGGACATAGACGAATCCACCGGGGAGAAAACAACCTTCTACACAGCCACCCTTACCTACTGAAGAGAAACAATGTCACGACTGGCCCTCCAAGATACGACTCTATCGGGAAATTGTAAACTTCGGCTGAGGCTAGACAACCAGAAGATAGAGTTAATCTTACCTGCCAAGAAGGATACGACTCTATGGGGAATCAACTCTGTCTGAGACCTTGGTCTGAGCTGCTGAGAGTTGAACACTTACATACAATCTTGCTGGAGAAAAAACCACGGGCTAACTCACTGCTAGGGAAAATGCCACACCTGCCTGGTGGAAGGAACCCTGATCTCGACTTACTAGGGAGTAAGCATATACCTGCAATCTGTGGTATTGGTTGTGTACCGACCACCTGTCGGGGACTACGGGTACACACTTGACTGTTCTCGTTATCTTGCACATAACCCTACCGGGGATAGAGACGCCAACTTCAACTGTTGGAAAATGGACTCTGGTTGGGGAGAATCTGTCTCTGCTTGGGGAGACAAATCCATGTTAACGTTCTGACTCTATGGGGAAACATTCCCGGAGAGGGATTGCTGCACATGATTCAACTAAGGGTATGTTGCTCTTGTCGAGGATTCATCTCTGACAACGTGCCCCGATGGTCACAATCCTGCAGCAAAACGAACAAATAGACAAGATACCCTTCACAAAGGGACCTATCGAGGTTATCATCTGTGACAATGTTCAGGAAATTCAAAGCTTTAACAATTATTGGCCTAAGCCAGCAGGTTTATGTATGCGCATTTTCATAAAACATCGGGCGTTTCTGTTGCACCCCAAAATTTGCCTAACCTTTTTCTTACTTGGCTTTTGTTTCATTGCATTAGCATATCATTGGTCTAGCATTTGCATAGAATAGAATTATTCATTTAGTAGGGGATCAAGTGTGGTTTGTATCAAGAGGAGCCTATCTAGAGGTCTTATTCAAGCTTGGGAGGTCACCAAAGTCATCAGACAGTGGGTTGTGTTCTTGAGAAGTTTGGATGCTGATATGTGGTTCATCTCCTAACTTGGGGGCCCATTGAAGACCATCAGTGGGTTGTGAAGCCTTGATCATGGATAATGTATGTGGATAAAGCTCATGGAGTACCTTGAGGGCCATGGTAGAGCTCAGTCAAGTGTTTATGCCAAGTGTGGAAAGTCACAGTTGAAGGTGTTGCAAGTAGGGTTTTCATCTGGTCAACCCTAAGTCAATTGTGCAATTGAAGGAGATTAAGACTCATTTCTAAGTCTTTTTGATCATGGAAGGTTGTGTTGAGATACATGAGGTGTCATTCCAAGATCAATTCAAGAAGGATTCAAAGTGTGAGGAGTTGTTAAACTAGGGTTCTCAGTGTAAAATCCCCTATTTATTGCCTAGCTTCAAGACCACTTATCTCAAGATACAAGTTTCTTCTCAACTTTTGGCCAACATGTAACTTGTAGAGAATGTTCTTAGCTTTAATTTGAGTACTATAAGTCCTCCATTGTATTTATAGAACTCATGTTATGGCTTAGACAAGTTACAAATCATCAGATGAATGTGAATTTTATCTGTGAAAGTCAACCAACTTCCAAGGAACTTTTGATCTAGAAGGATGTTTCTCTTCAACTTTTGGCCAACATGAAAGTTGTAGGTCTTGGTATTAGCTTTCCAAATTGTACTAAAAGTATTTCATATGATTTATAGAACTCAAGTTATGAGGTTTACAAGTCAGGGGTATTTTGGGAAAGGGAGATTATAGGTCATTTTGCATTATGGGTCATTTTCACTATCTTGCACACTCCAAATGAAGTTTTGTCCAACACAAAACTTGCTCAAAATGGGATTTTAAGGTCAACCATGTACCCATTAGGCATTGATTTGGCTTAGAACAAGACTTGGTTCATGAAAGCTTGACAAAGGGGAAATTAAAAGGCATTTAAGTTGAAAAATTCAAATTTAATCATAAGAGGTCAAGAAAATGCATATGAGTACTCATTTTGACTAGAAAAACCATTTGGAACACTTTGGCATTAATGGAATTTCAATTTGAGGCTTGCATCATGGACATTCAACTTGTTACTTCATGGATAAGTAACACATTCAATCTTGGCCATAAGATGATAACAAGGGTGCAATCTGATCCCTTCATTCTCAACAGGCCATAAACAATACATGGGAAGCTTCTAGGAGAAGAAACTGAGCCAGAACCGTGTATACCATGATTGAGTTTTGAAGAGAAATTGGAAACTTGGATATCACAGTTTGGGCCTCCAACGGGCCTCCAAATCCCTCAAGCCAATTCTATTTAAGTTCAGAAAGAGATTCAGATCAAGTTTGGTGGTTATTTTGAGCTAGAACCAGAGATTGCAGTTAGAGTTTTCAAGCTTCAAGTGCAAATCGTGTTTTCCATTCCAGAGCTTTTCAAGGCAAATCAAGGTTTCTATTACCTTCAGCATAGTTCATTGAAGAGATCTGCACAAGTTGGAGCCAAGAATCGCCGTGTAACTGCCTCAATTTCAAGTTACAAACCAGGTTGGTAACTTTCACAATTGCTCTAGTTTTAGGATGATCTAGGTAAAATTGAACTGAGGTTAAGGTTTAGGAAGATGAATAAATTGTTTTAGGATAGGTTTTGTGAGGTTTGATGACAATTCGAGATGATGCACCATTCCTGTTGAGACTTGTAACTGCCTGATTGTTGAGAGTTAACAAGATTGGAATAGCTTAGGATGATCTCTGAAGAGTGAGGAAAAGATCTGTGGCTTTAATTTGAGGTTTGGTGATGATCAAGATTATGGCATAGTTTCTGTTCACTTTTGTGTTTCAAAATCCATGAGGAATTAGTAAGATTTGGGCTCAGATTCATGATCAGGAGGAAAAAATAAGAAGAACTGTATAGGTCTTATTCATTTTGGTGAAGGTTCCAAGACTAGCCCCTTGCAAAGCCACTGGAGAAGACGACCGGAGGTCTTCTCTGGCCACCATCCACTCTTCACTCCAATTAACTAGGTTTAAATGAGGACGATGAAGCATGACCCTTGGATGAGTGGAAATTGAAGACTTTGTAAGCAGATCGTGCGCCCGAGATTTAACCTGAGACTTGGCCTTTGACCCTCAAAACGCAGCCGTTTCATTTATTAGGTGGCACGCGCTGAAGCCTTTAGATGGATTGACCAGTCATGTGATCCAACGCCCCTAATATTTTCTCAGCATTTAATTTCTTTTATTTCATTTTTATTTTCTTTAATTGCATTTTTCTTGTTTAATTCATATTAATTTCATTTTTGATCAGAAAAATATAACAAAAATATATGGATGATCCTGATTTAATTTCTGATTTTTTGGTGCTCTTAGATTTTACTTTGATGCAATTTTCAATTTATTTGCATTTTTTC
Organism: Lathyrus sativus; assembly: GCA_963859935.3. NCBI lineage: Eukaryota > Viridiplantae > Streptophyta > Magnoliopsida > Fabales > Fabaceae > Lathyrus > Lathyrus sativus. The sequence continues at coordinate 449,836,416 of OZ012739.1, read as the reverse complement.
CATTTTATTGATTTCTTTTAATGTGGCATTTTGAGCTTGTTATTTGTTGATTTTGGTACTCCTTTTTGGTATAGAATTTGATCTTGATTTTTGGCTGGTTTGTTGTAGACATATTAAGGTGCTTTCTTGATTTTTAGGGTAGTTTTTAGGTAGCTTTAAGTTTTGTTTTGAACTAGGCTTTTAGGAGCTTCCCCATTTGACCTCCCTTTGAGCACTTTGTGATTTTGGATTTCTTTAGTGATTCTCCCTTTAGATTCAGTCCCTGACTTTTCTACCATAGGTCCCTAACCCTCTTAGGATCCCTTAGAAAATTCCCTAGAATTTTAGGACTTGATTTCATATTTTACTTAGAATTAACAATTGGACTAGTTTTATGGTACTTTTAACATGACCTTTCCTTTAGAATGACCTCAATGGTGACCCATAGCATGAGATAAATTTCCCATTCCTTTTTGGATAGTGCTTTAGACTTGTTAGAGCTTCTGTATGCTTAATTGAAATGCTTGATTTGGTGTTTTGGTTTCCTTTTAGTAGCTTTCTTTAAGCTTGTAGGATTAGGGTTTTGTAGAGCCTTAGAAATTGTTTTCTTCTGTTTTGCCGGCACCTTATTTTCGCGGTAGCGACAGCTAGCGACTCTGCTGGGGACTTATAGCTGCTTGGGAATTTTCCCATCCCCTATGTTGGGACCTTTTCCCATCCCCTATGCGAGTCAATCCTAGAGCTTGCATTTTTATCTGTTGGGTTTATTTATCGCACTTTACTTTCCGCATTTTATTTTCAGCATGATATCATTATTGTGTTGTTGTGGGAAGGGGCTCTGCTGAGTGATAAGCCAGACCCAGGCTTGAGTGTATACCTAGCATTAGTTGTGGAAAGTAGTGGGCGCATGCATGATTTGCATGTACTAGTGTCTCACGAAATCCACGCTCAGACAAGATTCTCCCGGTTGACTTCTTTTCTGGCCCTTTGGGCTTGAGGGGTTGTTGGTTTGGAGGATTGTCGACTCTGGGGACCGATCATTTGTGACTCAGCTAAGTGAGGCCGCTTCAAGAGATGATGATGCCACACCTTCCTGAGTATTGTATCATCGTTTCTTGAAAGTCTGTGATGCTGGGAAATGCATAGGATGCCATACCTTGTCTGTGATTAGGTTCATACCTGTGAGCGGGGTCGGGTTATTGCAGGAAACCTTAACCTTCAGACTACCTGGTTTTCTTGACAGTGAATCAGTATTGTTGGGATCAGGGGGTTCTTATCATCAGAGATATGTTCGTTCTCGACATTGCATAATTATTGGGTTGTATTATCAGAGCAGTGTTGTGTTTGTGTTGAAACAGAGCCTCGGTCTCCTCAACAATACAATCTTGATCCCCTGTTGCATGATTACATTTTGCATTTTGCATACTCATTTGCATATCATTAACGTGTGTCTGTGTTGCAGGTGCATATATTATCCCCCGGTTCCGGAAATCTCGCCTTCTGTTGTGCTAGCATGGGATCATTGAAGAAGAATGTGGCTTACAAGCTCCCTACCCCAGATGTTACTTTGCTGACTAGTTTGATTGCCTTGGCAGATGATACAACGAGAGGGGAATTCAGGAAGCCTTATGGGGAGTTGCTCAGTCTGGTGCGCAAACCTTCGGTATATGAGTTGAATCCTTGCTGCATTTCTATGACCCTCCGTTGAGGTGCTTCACTTTTCCGGACTTCATTCTTGCACCTACTTTAGAAGAGTATGCTAAGTTGTTGGGTGTACCGGTTAAGAGTCAGATTCCGTTTGTTCACATGGATGCTAAGCCTAATCTGGCTAACCTAGGTGTTTCTCTTCACCTAGATGCTTCAGAGCTGCTTCTGGCCAGTTGGAATGGGGTTCCTGGATTTTCTCTGCAGTTTCTGGTTGGGAAAGCCCAACAGTGTGCTAAAGACGGTTGTTGGATCGTATTCAACGCCATTCTCGCCCTCTGCATCTATGGCATCATTTTGTTTCCCAACATGCTGGACTTTATAGATTTGGACGCCTTCCACATCTTTGCATCAGGAAATCCAGTTCCCACCTTGATTAGAGATGTATATCATTCCGTCCATTACAAGAACGAAAATAGAAGGGGTAAAAATGTATCATGTTGTGTGCCCTTACTCTACAGATGGTTTGATAGTCACATGCCCAAGAAGGGTCTCTTTGTTTCCTCTGCAGCCACAATTGAGTGGTCTGAGCGCTTGATGGGTTTATCAACAGAGAGCATTGTTTGGTTTGATCGGGATATGCTAGGTACTGAAGTCATATTCAACTGCAGTGGTTTTCCTAATGTGCCCTTGATTGGAAGAAAAGGATGTATTAACTATAATCCCTCCCTACTTGTCAGACAGTTTGCCTACGCCTTGAGAGGTCCGCCAAAAGACGAAGAGGTGTAGGAATCTCTGTACCTCACGAGGCTCCTAGAGGGGGACATGTTAGCCAAGCTCCAGCATGCATGGAATAACGTCAGCAGACAAGGAAAATCATTGTTGGGTAAGAGCAATAGCCAGGCTTATGCTCCTTATGTGACTTGGATTCGAACCAAGGCAGAGACAATAGGGATGCCTTTTCCACCTGCTAAGCAAGAGTGCCCTCCAGTGGTCGAAGAACCTACCACAGTGTCGATTTAGCAGTACAATCAGGTGTTAGTTGAGAAGGAAGAGCTGAAAAAGACCAATGAGGAGTTGGAGAAAGAACTGGTACAACTTAGAAGCGAGAGAAACGAAGCCGTCCACTCCTTCAAAAAACAGACATAGCTGGTGAATCGGCTAGGCACGGACTTGACCAAACAGATAGCTGACCGTGAACGTTTGGGTTTGGACTTTAAAGCTATCAACGATGTGCTTGCCACCAAGAAGCAGAACCTGGATGATGCGTACCGGAGAATCTCCAAATTCAACCAGTAGTGTAATGCCACTATAGCCAGCAACAAAGAGCAGGAGGACAAGTTGAAGCAACAAATCTCCAAATTGAAGGCTCAGTTGAAGGCCGGCGAGAAGAAGTTTGATGAGGAAACTGCTCGTAGGTATGCCACTGAAGACATGCTAAATAAGGCTATTGCGAACCTGAAGGAGCGCAAGCAGATCTTTGAGTCTAAGAAGCGAAGGTTAAAAGACTGTTTTGGCCAAGGCGCGTGGGAAGACTCTGTTGAAGGTCTCCAGTGCACTATTATGCAGAGGGAGTTACTTGTCGAAGGGTTACTCACTCAGCCTGATCATCCCAAAACGAAGGAGTTGCTCGAAGAGTTTCGCGCCCGTTGTCGCACTTAACCATCTTTGTAACCCTTTGTATTTTCTGATCATTGCTGTATGCTAACCATCACCAGACTTGTTGGTCGAGGTCATGCTGTTGATTCTCCATGTATTTAGTGACATTGTATGCTGCCTTGTTGGGCGTTATATATATACGAGATGTTATCACAATGATTGGATCCGGACTTCTTATTATTGGCACTGGCACTAGAATCGGGGGAGAAATCTCCCTAAAGCACATATACACGTTTGCATTTGCATGAGTCATGTGCATAACAGGTACCTTGAGCTGTTTCTCTAACCCTCTGTCGATGCAGGTTTTAGGATTGCCGATCAGCGAATTCATCGATACTCTACAAGAAGTAATTGCAAGAAAGCTATGGATCAAATGCAAACTGAGATGCAGGAGATGTGCGACAGGATGGTGCAGTTCATGCAGGTTACGAAAACTATGGCCAAGGGCCAAGAGCAGCTTCAGACTCTGGTGCAGCCTCTGATTGCACGGGTTGACGGTCATGGTGTGCTACATGGTGGGGTTGCTATTAATCCTTCTCAGGTCGGGACTCCTCGAGCCGGTGATGCTGTACTGGTGGTCGTTCTCAATACTACTGAGAACGGTAATGGAGCTGGGAATGGGAATGTGACTGGTAATGGTAACGGGCATGTGGAAACCAACGGAAATGTTAGAGCTGGAAATGCTGGTTTTGGTGTTGGTGCTGGAAACACTGGGATGGGTATTGGTGTTGGCAATGCTGGTTTTGGTGGTGCCAATCAAGGCTATGAAAATCAGGGCTTTGGCAATGCATGTTTTGGCAAAGCAAGCAACAACGGTGTTGGGATGGGTGCCTACAACGCTGGTTTTGGGCCGGGTGTTGTTAATCAGGGCTTTGGTAATGTGGGGTATGGTCCCAGGTTCAATTAGAATGGCTTTGGTCCTAATGCTGCTTACGCTGGGTATGATAATGGGGATTCTCATTGGGGCGAGGATCATCAAGAAGATGCTTTCCCTCCGCCGGGCAAGGATCTTGAGATGCCCACAGACAATGACCGAAGGTTCAAGCTGTTGGAGGAACAAGTGAGAGGTCTTGCCAATCAGAATTCCATGGGGTTGGACATGGCCAATATGGGGTTGGTTCCTGACTTGAGGGTGCCGCTCAAGTTCAAAGCGCCTACTTTTGACAAGTATAAGGGGGATACTTGCCCAAGAGTTCATGTACGGTATTTTTATCGGAGAATGTCTGCTTATTCGAGTGACGAAAAGATGCTGATGCATTTTTTCCCAGATAGCTTGTCGGGACCGTCACTGGAGTGGTATATGGGGTTAGAGCCCACTCAGATTGGTAGCTGGAAAGAGTTGCCGGAGGCCTTTGTAAGACATTATCAATATAACAGCGACCTTGCTCCGAACAGGTTCCAACTTCAAAATCTTTCTCAAAAGAATGGCGAGAGTTTTAAAGAGTACGCCTAGAGGTGGTGTGAGCTTGCAGCTAGGGTGCACCCACCCATGGTAGAGCGTGAGTTGGTGGATCTTTTTGTGGGCACTTTCTCTGGCTTGTATTATGACAGGCTTCTCGGTTGTACGACGGATAGTTTTTCTGATATGATACTCTTGGGAGAACGTATAGAGAACTGCGTCAAGATCGGTAAGATTCAAGCAGGAGAATCAACCTCAGCTGGAGGTGGTAAAAAGGATTTTGGGAATAAGAAGAAGGGGGATGCTAGTTCACTATACAGCTCCCGAGGAAGAGGTAAAGGTCGGAACCAATACCATCAACAACAGATTGCTAGTGTGACAATCCCTGCACCTCAACAACAACAGCCTCAGCAGCAGCAGGGGCAGCAACGTCCTGCTCAGCGAAGAGTTCAGGATAGGGATAGGGCTGTGAAAAGAGTATTTGATGTACCTCCAATGTCGTATGCTCGGCTGTTTCAAACTCTGTTACAATTGCAGCTTGTTGAGAAAAGGACGTTAGCTCCGCCGAAGGGCACACCTCCTTTTGGTTATGATGCCAATGCACATTGTGAATTCCACTCCGGTGCACCCGGTCACAACATAGAGAATTGTCACGCGTTCAAGCACAAAGTGCAGGATTTGATAGATAGTACAACTATAAACTTTGGTAATGAGGCACCCAACATTGAGAAAAATCTGATGCCGCCTCATGGATCTGCAAAGGTGGGTGCGATCTTGGAAGATACCAGTCTGAATTTGGTTATGAATGTAGATGAATTGAAGACGCCTCTGGGTTGTGTAAAGAGCAGAATGCTGAAAAGGGAGTTTTCCCTGGTTGTGTGCAAATTGTGTTGACTGTTCAGCCCGGCCTGAGGGATGTGATAGCTTAAGAAGAGGTATTCAAGGTCTGATTGATGAAGGAACGCTGCAATTCGACCGTACTACTGAAGAGAAGCCTGTTGAGGCAATAGTTGAAGAGCAGGGCGAAGTTGCAACGATTACGATCCCGTTTAAGACTGTCACAATATCGGTGCCTCCCAAGCAGCCGACCATCACCATAACCAAAGCTGGACCCGTTTCATACGAAAGCACTAAAGCCATCCCTTGGAACTATGGGGCGGAGGTTTACTGCAATGGAAAAAAGATTAACCTAGAAAGCCCGCCGGTAGGGTCAGTTGATAACCTTGTAGGGGCAGGGGGCATAACCCGCAGTGGTAGAATTTTCACGTCAGCAGAAGTAGAGGCTGAGAGAATCGCCAAAGGGAAGGGTAAAGTCAATGAAGGAGGACCTTCCCAAGAGAAGGAAAAAGAGGCTTTGACTAAAGATGTGGAAAAATTTATGAGACTAATCCGGAAGAGTGATTATAAAATTGTTGATCATCTGCAGCAGACGCCTTCCAAAATCTCGATTTTGTCATTGCTGCTTTGTTTCGAATCTCATCGGAATGCCTTGCTGAAAGCTCTTGACACTGCTTATGTACCCCGGGAGATATCCGTCAATCAGCTCGAAGGAGTGATTGCACACGTGAATGCGGGGCACGGCCTTGGATTTATAGATATTGATTTAACGCCCAGGGGCCGCAACCACATCAGTGCATTGCATATCTTAGTTGAGTGTCGGGGCACAATTATGTCTCATGTCCTTGTTGACACTGGTTCGTCCTTGAATGTTTTTCCCAAGAAGGCACTGTTGAAGTTGGATACCCGAGGTATAACATGCACACCAAGTGACTTGGTGGTGAGCGCTTTTGACGGGACTAGGAGGTCCGTATTTGGAGAATTGACTCTACCAGTCCAGGTCGGTCCAGAGGTGTTTTATACTGTGTTTTACATCATGCACATTCAGCCAACTTATAGCTGTTTGCTTGGACGACCTTGGATTCACTATGCAGGGGCTGTAACGTCTATATTGCACCAAAAGCTTAAGTATATGGTCGGTGGTAGCATTGTCACCGTATGTGGGGAAGAAGATATCTTGGTAAGTCACCTGTCATTGTTCAAATATGTCGAAGTGGATAGTGAGATCCATGAGACATTGTGCCAAGCTTTTGAAGGGGTGCAGATCAGAGACAGATCTCCTGTCATAAGTAAAGGGCCAGAGGTGGCTATGTCTTTGTACAGAGAAGCCCAAGCGGTGGTTCAGACCGGGGAAACTAAAGGTTGGGGTCAAGTTCTGGAGATTCGTGGTAAGCAGGACAAGTTTGGCTTGGGATATCACTCGTCATCGTCATCTTCATCACAGAGCGCGCCAAAGTTCAAGGTGTAACACTCCCTTTCTATACCCCCAAATAAAAAATTAAATCATTTAGGCATTTAATACTAGCTCACGAAGATATGTAACAAAAGGGGTAAATCTCGACTAAAAACAAAGCATAGCGCTTAAAACCCACACATCAACATTTAGAATAAAGCGGAAACATCTAAACATTGAAATCACTTCATTTACATAAGCATCATATACATCGTTCAGATTAATTCAATTCAACAATTGAGTTTACAAAACGTTCATCAGCAGATACATACACAGATGTATCACAAAAGAATCAAAACAATTCCTAACTACCCAGTGTTACATATCAGAGCCATCTGACCAAAAGAAATGAAGACTCGCTTCACAAAGACTCCAGCAATCTAATCTGCAATGCCTCATAGAGCATTATAAAACAGCAGAAGGGTGAGAAACAATAACATAATACATAATGCACATAAACATATATATATATATATATATATATATATATATATATATATATATATATATATATATATATATATATATATATATATATATATATATATATATATATATATATATATATATATATATATATATATATATACACACACACACACACATAATGTCCCAAAAACATCTTCCGCATTCTCACCACAACTCATCTCACTACACCGTACATCGCAATGTATTCACAATTAACTATTTACAAATAGAGCACCAAGCATATACAATGTGCATCAACAATGTTTATATCAACTCATAAACATGCATACATATACACATATATTCACACATACATGTATATTCAAACCTTCCATTCATGCCAATTATCAACAATCTACATAAACATCTACATTCATGTTTATTCACCATACATCCTGCACAAATGTCTACATGCAACTCACAGAGACCGACACACGACTCTATGAAGATGCAAATGCGGTACCGACTCATTCAGCCGGTTCAATTGAAGAACCAAATAACCATCACTCACACCCCACATGGGCACACGAGGTTCTGCAGATTCACCGAGGAATCAATATAACCATCGCAACATATGAGGTTCTGCAGATTCACCGAGGAATCAAATATAACCATCGCTCACACCCCACAAAGGCACACGAGGTTCTGCAAATCCACCGAGGGATCAATAAATAACCATCGCTCACACCCCACAAGGGCACACGAGGTTCTGCAAATCCACCGAGGGATCAATCGACACAAGAATGCATACCATGATGCTTCACATGCAACATGACTCATGACACTCTTGAAATGCATACATGTTTACAAACATACTCATGCATTCATCACATTCGGCGCATACATTCATTATGCATTCAAATATATGTATCACAAAGCATATATATATTCATCATCCATTCACACCAATTTTCATACATGGTTCACATTCACAATCAATCTAGCCATGCATCTCTATTTAATTCAAATAATGCACAAAATTGCCAAACGACCACATTTCACACTTCACAAATCACAAACTAGGATTCACACCATACGGCTACCCACAACACGTATAAATATATATAATTAGCCATCTCAAACAAGGAATGATCGCAACCAAACCACACAACCGATCCACGAATAGAAAACACAAGAAAAGAAAATATGCTGTTGCGTTCGCTAACCTTCGCCTGGCGAAGCACCTGGCGAACCTTCGCCACCAGTTCGTCTGGCGAACTTGCCAGCGAAGACCACTGGGATTTATTCTGGAATTACTCGCTAGCACTCGCCAGCATACTCGCCTGGCGAACCTTCGCCACTCTCATTCGCCTGGCGAACTTGCCAGCGAAGACAGGGTGGATGCTTCGGACTTGGTTCGCTGTTGCTCGCTGGGCTTCACCCGGCGAAGCTTCGCTACCATTTGCCTGGAGAACCTGCAAACTCAGAACTCCCATGGCTGTCCAAAAGCCCGAACCTCACAACCCGACCGATTTAATCCAAATCAGTTCCAGTAGTACAACCCACTCATCACCCGACTATACTACACCGTCTATTCCAAATCCTAACCGATAAAACTCAGTTTCTACCGATTAAATCATCTTCTGACCTAGAAATGGAAACATAGAAACAATCCAACAAATCCAATCTAGCACATACATGATCATACACATTATGAAGATGATAAAACTTCTCACCCTTACCTGATTAATCGCAAGCTAAGGTTGATTCTTGATGATTCTAGGTTTTACTCCGCTTTCTCTTCTTTTCTCTCCTCCTCTTTTCTTTCTCTTGTTTTTCTTCTTAATGTTTCTATCTCTCTCTTTTCTCTCTATATCACATATTCTATTTCTTTCGTCCCAAATTCTTTCCACACACTTATCAATTAATTCTCACAAAGTATCCACTTAATATTATCACTAATGCCCAAAATACCCTCCAACCTATTTTTACCCGAAACTCTCAAAGTCGGCAAAAATAGCTCAATATGTAAACATAACATATTATCACACAAATTCCACATAAATAAAATAATCACTTAAATAAATTAAAGAAGGACTCAATAAAAATGGGAATTCAGAATCGGGGCGTTACACAAGGGGCCGATTGTGTTTACTCTGGGAGGAGTCATTTTTGAAAGGATTAATGATGTGTCTGACAGTGAAGATGGAGATAGCGACTGTGACATGGATTAATGGATCAAGCCCAGCGTGCCAGCACAAAACCTATGCAACTGGTCTATTCAGGACTTTATTCATGTGACGACGAAACAGTAGTGCCTTTTTTTTCCCGATTATTGTACAATCCTATGTCCTACCCGGGGCATAGTGGTTTTATTTCAGGGCCTACTTATTTATGTGTATGCTTTGCTTTAATCATCAAATAAAGGCGTTTTTCTCATGCAAATTTTGTGATCCCTTTTTTCTGTTTTTATTTTAACAATAAAATGGTAACATGGTTGTGTGCTTTGTTTGTATATCATTTGAAGCATTTAACCATTTCCCTTGCAGGATCCCTATTTCAGATGACACCGACCAAGAACTCCCTATGACTCGCTTCGACTTTGAGCATCTGATACTTCAAGCCGAGGAAGAGATTGTTGAGGACGACGACTTACCAGAAGAGCTGACTCGACTTCTAAGACAAGAAGAGAAAATCATTCTGCCCCATCAAGATGAAATTGAGGTCGTTAATTTGGGTTCCGAAGAAGTTGTCAGGAATGTCCGGATAGGGGCTGCGCTGCAAAGCAATATCAAACAAAGACTGGTCGAGATGCTTCGAGAGTATAGTGACATCTTTGCTTGGTCTTATGAAGACATGCCTGGGTTAGACACTGATATTGTGGTCCACCGCTTGCCATTGCGTGAAGAATGTCCGCCGATCAAGCAAAAGCTCAGAAGAACAAAACCAGATATGGCCGTAAAGATTAAAGAGGAAGTACAGAAACAGCGGGACGCTGGTTTTCTAGCTGTTACAACTTACCCTCCTTGGGTCGCCAATATACTACCTGTACCTAAGAAAGATGGTAAGGTACGGATGTGCATTGACTATCGGGATTTAAACAAGGCGAGCCCTAAGGATGATTTCCCGCTTCCTTATATTGACGTATTGGTCGACAATATCGCTTAATTCTCTGTGTTTTCCTTCATGGACGGCTTTTCAGGCTATAATCAGATTAAGATGGCGCCGGAGGATATAGAGAAAACAACTTTCATTACCCCGTGGGGGACGTTCTGCTACAAAGTGATGCCCTTTGGTTTGAAGAACGCTGGGGCAACATATCAGTGTGCTATGGCGACACTCTTTCATGACATGATGCATAAAGAGATTGAGGTCTATGTTGATGATATGATTGCCAAATCCCAGACGGAGGAAGAGCATCTGGTGAATCATCTGAAATTGTTTGAGAGGCTTAGGAAATTCAGGATGAGGCTGAATCCTAATAAGTGCACCTTTGGGGTGAGATCTGAAAAGCTATTGGGGTTCATTGTTAGTGAAAGAGGAATTGAGGTTGATCCTGCGAAAATAAAAGTTATACAAGAAATGCCAGCGCAAAAAATAGAGAAAGAGGTTCGTGGCTTTTTGGGGAGGTTGAACTACATTTCCCGGTTTATATCTCATCTCACAGCCACGTGTGAGCCAATGTTTAAATTGTTGAAAAAAGATCAGGCGATTGTCTGGGATGAAAATTGTCAAAAAGCGTTTGAAAAAATAAAAGAATACTTGCAGGAACCTCCGATATTGATACCCCCAGTATCCAAAAGACCGCTGATCATGTACTTGACGGTTCTTGAGAACATCATGGGTTGTGTTCTCGGTCAACATGACGAGACTGGACGAAAAGAACATGCGATCTATTACTTGAGTAAAAAGTTCACAGATTGTGAGTCCCGTTACTCAATGCTCGAAAAGACGTGTTGTGCACTTGCTTGGGCTGCCAAACGTTTGAGACAATACATGCTAAATCATATAACCATGTTTATTTCGAAGATGGATCCGATCAAATATGTCTTCAAGAAACAGGCGCTTTCAGGAAGGATTGCCCGATGGCAGATGGTACTGACAGAGTACGATATTCAGTATGTTTCGCAAAAGGCTATCAAAGGTAGCGTTCTGTCAGAGTACCTTGCCGAGCAGCCAATCGATGATTACCAGCCGATGAAGTTTAATTTTCCTAACGAGGATATTATGTACCTAAAGATGAAAGACTGCGAGGAGCCGTTGCATGGTGAAGGTCCTGAGCGGAGTTCCCAATGGCAATTAATATTCGACGGTGCTGTTAATTCATATGGAAGTGGAATTGGGGCAATCATTACTACTCCCCATGGGACTCACATCCCGTTCACTGCCAGATTGACATTTCCAGTTACCAACAATGAGGCTGAATATGAGGCGTGTATCATGGGTCTCGAAGAGGCTATTGATTTGAGAATAAAAAATCTTGATGTGTATGGAGACTCCACGCTAGTCGTGAACCAGATCAAGGGAGAATGGGAGACTCGTCAGCCTAATCTGATACCGTACATGAATTATGCAAGGAGGTTGTTGCCTTTCTTTGACAGAGTAGAATTTCACCATGTACCGCGGGCAAAAAATCAGATGGCAGACGCCCTTGCGACACTCTCTTCAATGTACAAAGTTAACTTCTGGAATGAGGCTCCCAGAATAGTTATCTCTCGCCTTGATAGGCCCGCTTTCATATTCGACATTGAGGAAGCTTCCGATGGCAAGCCGTGGTATTTCGATATCCAGAATTTCCTGAAGAACCAAGAGTATCCGACTGGGGCATCCAGCCGCGATAAGAAGACTCTTAGGAGATTGGCTGGCAACTTCTACTTGGAAGAGGTCCACCAAGGAACTTTTGGCACGCATGCCGGCGGACATGCTATGTCGCGAAAGTTATTGCGAGCAGGGTATTATTGGCTGACGATGGAAACAGATTATTTCAAGTTTGTGAAGAAATGCCATAAATGCCAGATTTATGCAGACAAGATTCATGTGCTGCCAAGCCCTTTGAATGTTATGGCGTCCCCGTGGCCTTTCTCCATGTGAGGCATTGATATAATTGGCAAGATTGAGCCCACTGCCTCCAACGGACACCGGTTCATCTTGATAGCTATCGATTACTTCACCAAATTGGTCGAAGCAGCGTCATACGCTAATGTTACCAAGCAAGTAGTAGCCCGGTTTATCAAAAAGGACATCATCTGCAGATACGAATCCCCGAAAGAATCATTACTGACAATGGTTCGAACTTGAATAATAAGATGATGAACGAATTATGCTAGAATTTCAAGATTGAGCACCACAACTCATCTCCCTATCGGCCCAAGATGAATGGCGTTGTCGAAGCAGCCAATAAGAACATCAAGAAGATAGTTCAGAAGATGGTTGTAACATACAAAGACTGGCACGAGATGTTGCCCTTCGCTTTACACGGTTATCGTACGACGGTACGCACATCAACCGGGGCGACACCTTTCTCACTAGTGTATGGTATGGAAGTTGTCCTACCATTGGAGGTTGAGATTCCTTCCCTGAGAGTTTTGCTCGATGTCCAACTTGATGAGGCAGAGTGGATAAAGAATAGACTGAATCAGCTCAGCTTGATGGATGAGAAGAGACTTGCATCTATCGCATATGGTCGGTTATATCAGAGCCGGATGAAGAAAGCTTTTGATAAGAAGGTGCGCCCTCGAAGCTTTCAGACGGGCGATCTTGTGCTGAAGAAGATTCTCCCACCACAATCAGATCACAGGGGCAAATGGACTCCCAACTATGAAGGTCCATATGTCGTTCAAAAGGTCTTCTCTGGAGGAGCCTTATTGTTATCCACCATGGATGGCGAGGATTTTACATCCCCTGTGAACTGGGACGCGGTTAAAAAATACTTTTCTTAAAGAAACCCGCTGGACAGAAAAAAGAAAGTCCAGGCAAAAATGGGGCATCCCGGCGAACCAAGAAAAAGGGAGAAAAGGTTCAGGCAAAAATTAGGGATAAAAATTGAAAAGATTGTACACCTGCAAAGTCGAAAACCTGAAAAGGCGACTTCGGCAAAAAAGGGTATCCCGGTGAATTGAAAACCCGAAAAGGCAATTCAGGAAAAAGTTAGGGATGGAAAAAGCAAATGAATGCGGTCCGAGTTTGATACTACGTCGCTCAGTGGTTTGGGAGCACCTGATGGTTGATTATCCAAGTCAATTTCTTCCGAGGACGGAGCATCGGGAAAGCATCGGAGTCAGGCGAGTCATAGGAGGATCAACTCATGGTGTTTGTCTGCACCATGTTGTTGACATGTATACAAATTTCTTTGTGCCTCTGTACATATTTTTATTTGTTTTTGTAGCTTCCTGTTTTCAGGAGTTGCATCCACTGTAAAAACTTTGTCTATTTACAGGCCCGTTATCAATAAACGCATACTATTCAGTACTTGATGTTTGTTTCTTGTTTTAACTTTTACTGTTTTGTTTGTGGAAAACGTCGATGTTTTTGATAAACTTGCATGTGCCTAAACTTGCAGGCCTCGGCCAATAATTGTTAAAACCTTGAATTAACTGAAAAATCGTCATGAATATTGACCAAGATAGTTCCTTTTGTGTAGAATTGTCTTATTTCGTTCATATTTTGCAGGGTCGTTACCTTCGAAGCAAACAGCCAGGGGATCGTGTTTCCCCAGCCGGAATCCCTTAATGTAGGAGCAGGCTCTAGATGATCTTATTCCTCTCCAGCAGATGGAATTCACATTTTTATCCCCGGAAGAGTTGGATACAGGCTAGTAAGCGGTCAGGCAGGTATGTGCATTCCCAGCCGTTGGTCATGTGCACACTTAATCCCCAGTGAAGTCCTCATAGAGTATAACCAGGTTGTCATTGGTTTGAAAGGATCATCCCCACGCAGGACCGTCCTTTCTGTTCTCCAGCAGGATCTCTTTCCTCCACTAGGTTGATCATCCTCTACAGAGTTCGTAACTTCGGATTTGTTAAGTTATCCCCCAGCATTATTGTTTCTTCCCCCAACGGAAGTTTGGTTTCGTTTCTCCAGCATTTATTTTGTTGGAGTGCCCCTTTTACATTTGCATCGTGCATAGCATCTACCCCAAACGCGTAGCATTTCCATGCCGTATGGAGCATTACACCATTTTCAAACATATGCATTTCGAAACATAAGCCAGGTTGGTTACCTCTTTGTTTTCAGGTGTTTTTCCCTGCAGGAGATTTGAATTCTTATCCAGGATGGTTTTCGGATAGTTAAATTCTTGGCACGAGATATGTGATGATAACGTTCGTCCTATCATGTGTCCCTCATCAGAGTTGCTTGGTTAAGTTTCCCTTCTTCCCCAGCGGAGTTTTCCTCAGATTGCTGTTACGTCAGCGTTAAAAGATTTCATGGATTAGACATTTGAAGTCGTTACTTGTTGTCAAAGTAAGTGTCTGGCAGTTGACGTCAGAATTTCCCCAGTAGGGTTTTCCTCGGATTGCTGTAACGTCAGCGTTAAAAAATCTCATGGATTAAACCCTTGGAGTTGTTACCCGTGTTGACGGAGATGTTACCCGTGTTGACGGAGATTTTTACCCGTGTTGACGGAGATGTTACCTGTGTTAACGAAGATTTTTACCCGTGTTGACGGAGATGTTACCCGTGTTGGCGGAGATGTTACCCGTGTTAACGGAGATGTTACCCGTGTTGACGGAGATGTTACCCGTGTTGACGGAGACGTTACCCGTGTTGACGAAAATTTTTACCCGTGTTAACGGAGATGTTACCCGTGTTGACGGAGATGTTACCCGTGTTGACGGAGATTTTTACCCGTGTTGATGGAGATTTTTACCCGTGTTGACGGAGATTTTACTCGTGTTGACGGAGATTTTACCTGTGTTGACGGAGATTTTTACCCGTGTTGACGGAGATGTTTACCCGTGTTGACGGAGATTTTACCCGTGTTGACGGTGTGGTTACCCTTGTTGACAGAGTTGGTCCTATGGAGTTGTTTGTTCATGTCTTCAGAGGCCAGATTAGCACTTTTATTTAGTGCTTCGTGTTGCACCCCAAAATTTGCCCAACCTTTCTTTACCTAGCTTGTGTTTCATTTCATTCATGTTAGCATTATCATTTGCATTTCATTGACATATGTGTAGGAGATCAAGAGGTATGATTAACAATTAAGGGCTACACAAGACTATGAAGCTAGCTAAGAGGCTTATCCAAGTGTTCAAGGGTTGATATCCTCACCAGGGAAGTCTAAGATCCTCAGAGAGAGTGGTTGAAACCAAGTGAGTAGGCCTCCTAACTTGAGAGTTGTGGGAAGATCATCAGATGATTCTGAGGCCAGGAATTTGGACTTGAGGTATTGAATGAGCTCATTAGAAATGTTGAAGTTCATTTGGAAGCCTAGACAGGTCATTATGTGGAGGATATGAAGATATAACCAAGATTGGTGCAACTAGGGTTTCATCTGGACAACCCTAGGATAACTAATGATTTGAAGAAGGTTGAGACCTAATTCAAGAGCCATGTGATCATGGATTGATTTTTTGAGATGTTCTAAGGATGATTCCAATGTCAACTCATCATGATTGAAGAGTTTGAGAAGTTTTAGGCTAGGGTTTCTAAGGCTTGACAATGTAAAATCCCCTAGCTTTACCCCTGACTTCAAGACCACTTAACTCAAGATGTGATTTTCATCTCACCTTGACCCCAACATGATTGTTATAGGGCATGATCTTAGCTTTAATTTGAGTACTAGAAGTCCTTGATAGGGTTTATAGGACTCAAGTTATGAGCCAGACAAGTTACAGGTCATCTGAGGCATGTGAATTTGGAGCTTGAAAGTCACCCAACTTGCATGACACTTTTGCTCTGGAAGGACGATTCCTATGACTTTTGTTCAACATGAATGTTGCTCCTTATTCTCTTAGCTTTCTAGAGAGTACTAGAAGTCCATGATTGGATTTGTAGAACTCAAGATATGGCTTTGACAAGTCAAGGGTATTTTGGGTATTTGGAATTACAGGTCATTTTGCATTATAGGTCATTTTCACTATCTTGCAAGCTTCAAATGGAGTTTTGTTAAACTTGAAAGTTGCTCAAAATGATGTTTTTAGCTCAACCCAATATCAAGAGTCCATTGATATGGATTAGAGCAAGCATTGGTTGAAGGAATTTCTCAAAAAGGCCATTTTAATGAATTAAAATGGAAAAATTCAAAACAATGGGTAATTGAATGATTTCAAACCAAATTGGTACTCATTTTGATTGGAAAAGAAGTTCTAAACACTTTGGAATTGTTACATTTTTGAGTTGATACTCATTTCACGGTCATTTGGTGGATTACTTCATGATGAAGTAACATTTCAAACCTGCACCTTAGATTGAAAACAAGGCTGCAAACCAATCCAATTACATTCCACACATCCAATGCAAGTGCTCTGAAACAAGATTGGAGTGAAAGCAGAGCATATGTGTGGCTTCCATAGTTGGAAATTTGAAAAAAAAGTTGAAAGTTGGAAGTTTGGATTTAGGCCATGATCGGGCCTCCAAAGCTTTCAAACAGATTATAAATAGATTGTTGATCATTTTTGGAACCTTCTAATGCCATTTTCAGTTGAGACACAGTTTCAGTCAGTTGAGAAGAAGGTTGAAAAATTGATTTTCGAGTTTGGAGATTGAGGCTGTTTCAGAAGAAATTGAGCATCAAGCATCATTCAGCATCATCCATTGAGTGAATCTGCACACTTTGGAAGAGAATTGTGGCCTGAAAGTCACCCTACATAAAGCTCCGAATCAGGTTTCTTTCTTGCAAAATTCCTCTTTAACTATGCACTTTCTAAGCCTTAGATGCATGTGGTTAGGACCTATTTGAAACCTAGATGGATTCTAGATAAATTTCGTAGTGAATCGTGACACTTTTTGACATAGCATCCCAAGTTATAGTTCACATATCTCTCTAGATAGTGGTTAAAAATGAGAAAGAATAGGATATTTGGAATCTAGGGAGTGAGAGGAAGAGGTTAGTGGCTTCGTTTTAATTTTTTGTGAAAGTTGAAATTTCTTGATGATTCTTGATGTGCATGGCTTGAGTTTTAATGGAGGAAAGTTAAAATAAGTGGTAGATTCAGATTCCATGCGAAAAATACCATGAAATTGGTTAAAGAAGTGCGTGAAATGATGGAAAAACGAAGGAGCTACGTGAAGCTCCCGTCCGCAGCGGCCGGAACCCGCGAGGAAGACAACCGGAGCTCATCTCCGACGCCGGCGGTGGTCCAAGGGGAGAAGACCACTCCTATGCCGTCCGATCGTCATATTTTCCATCGTGCGATTGAGATCAAGACTCATGGTAGTCTTGTTTGCTATGCTACACTTGATTTAAACCCCAATTCATTAATTGACTTGCCTTGTTGTGAGTGGTTTGATTGAAATACCTTTGATCATGTGATTGTGAGTGAGGTTCTACCATGTACTAGTGTTGACTCCTCACACTTGAACATTCGGAATTTTGTCTAGTAGAATTTCATGTGGGCCTATATTGCGCGCTATTCCCACCCCCCTGGAAGGGCCCATTGTCATTTTGCACTACCAATTGTTGCTGTTTGCACCACATGTTTACCTTTTGTTTTAGTATTTCCTAAAATTTTATTTTGATAGCTAGTTTGATTTTAATTCATAAAAAATAGAAATAATGCTTAAAAAATTATGAAAAAATTCGTGTATGATCCTTTTCATGTCTATGATTTTTGTGAGCAATTAGATTTTGTTTTTGTTCAGTTTTCAATTTAATTTTGTTTTTCTCCTTTAAGTGGATAATAAAAAATGCCAAAAAATGCATAGTTTCTTGCTAATTTTTGTTCTGGAGTTTGTTATAGAATTAAGACTTGATTTTTGGCTGGCTGATTGTAGACATGTTGGTGATGTTATGTGATTTTTGTTGAGATTTTTAGATGATTCTAAATAGGATTTTGAGATAGTTGTTTAGGAGTATTCATTATTGGATCCCTTTAGTGTACCCTTGAGATTTTGGATTTTGCTTGAGCCTTATGATTTAGGTTTAGCCCCTGATTTTTGTACCATAGCTTGTTATTTCATGTTAGATAGTGTAGTATTTTCTTTAGAATTTTTAGGAGTGATTTTCTATTAGTTCCCTATTTTACAAGTTAGCTTTAGTTTAGGTGGCCCTAACTTAGAGAAGTTTATAGATTAACCTTGTACATGACCATTAGGTGATTCTAAGTAGTATAGCCTTTCTTGATAGAATGGTAAGTAGGTAGATACCTCATTAGAACATTGTTAAAGCATTGATAGAGCTTTTGATTCCCCTAGACTAGGTGATCCTTGTAGCTAGTCTGTAGGGTTTCTTAGAAGTTGTTGTGTTGCCTTCTGTCCCCTATGTGATTTCTTCCTTGGGCTTTACCCTACCCCCTTTATCCAAGTCTTGAAGAGGAGCCCTCCTGGGAGAGCCTAATCCTTCCTTTGGTTGGATTCTATGCATTCCTCAGGAGGTTGAGCCTTGAATTGACATTCCCCAGTATAGTACATTCCTTTGGTTTGTACTATCTCTCTCCTTCAAGTCTTGATGAGGAGCCCTCTTGGGAGAGCCTAATCCTTCCTTTGGTTAGATTCTATGCATTCCTCAGGAGGTTGAGCCTTGGATTGACATTCTTGGCATGGTATATTCCCTTGGTTTATATATTGTCATCCATCTCAAAGTCCTTTTCTTAGGATCCCTCTTGGGAGAGCCTAATCCTTCCCTTGGTTGGATTCTGTGCATTCCTCAACAGGTTGAGCCTGAGATGGATATTTTGTGTTGATACACTATAATCAGTTACCCTTAGATTGATATCTAGGACTAATACCTAAGTCTTTTCTGTCCTATTGACATAGGATCCCTCTTGGGAGAGCCTAATCCTTCCTTTGGTTGGATTCTGTGCATTCCTCAAGAGGTTGAGCCCATGATGGACTCTGGTGTTGATACACCTCCAACCTGATGTAGCCTGGGATGAGTTCCTTGTTGATCATCTTGGTTTCTCTCTCTTGTTTGAATTGCTTGATGCATTAGAATATGATCATGTTTAGATTACTCTAGGCTAGGAGCATGACTGCTTAGAGGTTGAGTGGGTCTCCCTCTGCTTGTTTGCATGAAGGGTTGAGGTGATCCTCCCCTTGCTTATGTGTTGTTATTCTTTTTTATCTGTGTGTTAGTATTAGGGGTTTAGACTGTTTCCCTCTGCTTGTCTGTATTGATTGTTTTCTTCTCTGCTTGATTGCCTAGAGGTTGAGTGAGTCTCCCTCTGCTTGTATTGTTGCATTGCATGTGCATCTTTACTGTTTATCTGTTTTATTCTGTTTATCTGTTTAGCTGATGCTTTATCTGTTTCTGTGTCCCATTGATATGATCCCCTAGGAGTCTCACTTCCTTTGATAAGGAAGTGATGATTAGAACTTTAGGTTGAAACCTATGCATGATAACTTCTAGGAGTTCCCTGTTTCAAACCTCAACCATAGGATGAATTCGTGGCATGACAACACTAGTACTTGACAGTTTCCCCGTAGAGTTCGTTCTCTTCTCATCTCAAAACAACAGTAAAAAACGTAATAAAGGCAAGTTAGTACAAGCGCGTTACGAGCCTTAAGCTACTTGGGTAATGATAATTGAGCGGTATCCTCCCAATCGTTTAGAGTGTTTAGTATACGTCCTTTGGACGATATGCAACACATTAGTTCCTATGTCATAGTCTCTAGAGCTATACGAACTACAAATAACCATAAAAAACAGTTCTTCCGTAAAAGACAAAAAACAAACTTCAAACCTTTTTGCCCCGTGGGCCCATAATTCAAAGGAAAGCTTTTCTGAAGAAAAGAGTGTCGTTAACTCCCAGTTCTACCGCAAATGGTAACGCACGAGTCTCTGACGAGCAAGCTGCATACACCAAACTGCTGGAACTGTTTGTTAACCCTACTCGAAAAACAGATGAATCTGAACGCCCGTGTTTCGTAGTATCCCGAACTACGTAAGCTCTGATCTCTCATATATGTTGAGAGTACATAGGCACAATACTGACGTATTGACGAGCCACCTTCCCTCACCCGTTTACCCCTAGTTAGCCGAACTACGTTGACTCTGATTTCTCATTCTCTGATGAGAATATGTAGGCATAAAGTGCGACGCTTTGCCGAGTCATTTTCTTTTCTTTTCAGACCAGCCTTGAAAGGTAGATAGTTAAATCAACCTGTCAGATAAACACAACAAGCATGGATCCCATCGAGTACGATGGACGTGAGGGGTGCTAATACCTTCCCCTTGCGTAACCGACTCCCGAACCCAGACATTGGTAGCGATGACCTTGTCTTATAACTTTTCGTGAGGTTTTTCCGATCGTTTCCTTTCCCTTTCTGTAGGATAAATAACGAAAGGTCGCGACTCTTCTGTTTTGCCGGCACCTTATTTTCGCGGTAGCGACAGCTGGCGACTCTGCTGGGGACTCTGGTTCCCTATGCGAGTCAATCCTAGCGCTTGCGTGTTTACTTGTTGGGTTTGTGTTTATTTATCGCATTTTACCTTCCGCATTTTAATTTTCAGTATGATATGATTATCTGTGCTATTGTGGGAGGGGCGTTCTGATGAGTGAGAAGGCAGACCCAGGCTTGAGAGCTACATAGTATTAGAGTGGATTAGTGGTGGACATGCTTGCTTTGCTTGCATCAGTTCCCATGTAATCCACACTCAGACGAGGTTCTCTTTGATGACTTCCTATCGGTCCTTTGGAATCGAGGGGCTGTCGGATCTGAGGATTATCGACTCTAGGAACTGATCATTTGGGATTCAGCTAAGTGAGGCTGCTTCAAGAGATGATGATGCCACACCTTCCTGGGTATCGTATCATTGTTTCTTGAAAGTCTGTGACGCTGATGACCGCATAGGATGCCGAGCCTTTTCTGTGATTAGGTCCATACCTATGAGCAGGGTCGGGTTATTGCAGGAAACCTTAACCTCCAGAAATCCTGTTTTTCTTGACAGTGAATCAGTATTGTGGGTATCAGAGGGTCCTTATCATCAGAGATATGTTTGTTCTTGACAGAGCATAGTTGTGGTCCTTCTCCTCAACAGCACAGTCACCTTGATCTCCTGCTGCATGATTGCATCCTGCATTTTCGCATCCTCATTTGCATATCATTAACGTGTGTCTGTGTTGCAGGTGCATATTTCTCCCCTGTGTTGCACCCTAAAATTTGACCAACCGGTCCCTATATCTGGTTTATGTTTCGACGCATTTTGCATTCGCATTCGCATATTGCATACATGGCATTTTCCTCAGTCAGATTGATTTTTATCGGGATTACAGCCCTTGGTGTTTCAGGCAGTTCAGGCCGGTTGGAATAAAAGTCTGTTGAGAATTGGTGCTCGTTCCCTGTGTTTTCAGGCCATCTCGGTGCCCGGGTTTCGCTATGGTTGCACAATCGTTTTATAATCGGTTTAATCGGCCTCCTGACATTTTTTTAGGATTTTTCTTGTATTTTCTAGATTTTTAATGCATTTAATAGATTTTAATAGGGTTATTTGTTTTTTTTATAGAATTTAATAGATTTTTAATAGTTTTTTAGAGTTTTAAATAAATTTTCTTTTTTTTTTTTTTTAGAGATTTAATAGATTTTTAAATTTTTAGATATCAATTTCCTTTTAATACATTTTTTTATAGATAGAAATAGATATTGATTTTCTTTTAATAGAATAGATTTTTTAAATAGATATTCATGTTTTTTAGGTTTTATTAGATTTTATTGTTTTTTTCAAATTTAGTAAGAATAGATTTTTTAAAATAGAATTTAATGTTTTTTAGCTTTTATTAAGTTTTAATTGATTTTTCAAGATTAATAGAATAGTTTTTTAAAAAAAAAAGGGGATTAATTGTTTTAGATTTTTTTAGAGTTTATTTGATTTTTTTCAGATTTAATTAGGTTTTTTTAAATAGTTTTTAGATATTTTTTCTGATTAATTAGGTTTCATTTTTAATTTTCGTTTTCAGACTTTAATTAGGATTAATGATAGATTTTAATTAGGTTTTATTTTTCGTTTTAGGCTTTAATTAGGGTTTATTAGAGGTTTTAATTAGGTTTTTATTAATTTTCGTTTTAGTTTAGTTAATTAGGTCATTAGCAATTTAATTGGGTCTCTAATCAGAATTTAAGTCTAATGGGCTAGTATCCATTAATCAGGCCCAGTCAAAGTCCAAGTGCCACTTGTCCTATAAAAAGCGATGCCACGCGTGTATCTGACTCTTCTTCCACCTCATTCTCTCTCTCTCTCTCAGACCTCGCCACCTAGCACGTTTCCTCTCCCTCTTCCCTCCACGCGTCCTTCATGCAGTGACCCCACACCACACGTGTAACCCTCTCCCTCACTCCCTACGAAACTTGTCCCCTCACCGCCCCCTCGTCGGAATCCTCACCGGCCGGCATGCGAATGCCGGTAACCATCACCGGCCACCACTCCAACCGCTCCGACCACCGCAATTATCACCGGTAACTGTCGCCGAAATCCAATTTCTGCCGGAAACTACAAACATCTCAAGAAACTCATCATCAACCACCACCTTGCTCATGTCTGTTCCAGAAAATTCATCTTCTCCGATCCAGAATCCTCATCAATCACCAACGCTTTTCCAATCTTCATCCATAGTTGTTTGCTTTCTGGGAATTTGTGGTGCTCAGCAAGAATGTTCTTCATCGAGTTCTTGGATTTTTTTTCCAGAAAAGATTTCGAACTTCATCACCTTCAACATCATCTCTAGAGATCCACAGTGATATTCATCGCGCCTTAATCGATTTCTCCGTGAATCTTCAAGAAATTCATCAAGAATCTCGTGAAGAACATTCAACCTTCAATTGATTTCCCAGAAGATCATAGGAGCTTCAATTCGTCTTCGTGATCTTCAGATCCTTCAAACTTCAGCAAGGATCTCCAGATTTCTTCATGGTTCTTCAACAACAGCAAGAGATCTTCGTCGTTGATCTTCAGTAACTTCACCAGATTCTTCAAGAATGTTCCAGATCGCCGCCAATCTCCAGGATTCATAGATAGTTCATCGTTCTTCAACGATCTCCGATCAAGAATCTCATCAACGCATCAAGCCTGTTGGTTTCTTCGTCGCATTCTTCCAAGTCTTCCAGACGCCTCCGTCTTCATAAGTTTCTCCAGGTTTTGTTCTTGCCTTTTTATCGCGTTTAATATGCATGGTTGTTGGTTAGATGGATTTAGATTACTCTGAGTGTTAGGTTCGAAGCGAATGTAGGTTAGAACCTGTGGATTTGGGTGGTGAACGTGTTTAGGGTGAGGAAGTTGGAGCGAATTTGGCTGAGGGTTTCAGTGAGGGCGAGAAGGCAGAATCGCCGCTAGGGTTTCGTTGGAGAGGGAAGATGAACAGCAGTGGAGATGATAATTTTGAGGGATTAGGGTTTGTTTGTACTAAGGATGAGTATGAATGGAACTCGGGCCTTAAGCCCAATGGGGTAGTTTACTGAGCACACTCCCTTGTTTACCATTCGCACCCCCCTCCCCTGGTGTGAATGTCGTTTGGGCCTGGCAGATTTGCTGGTTATACCCCCCCGTTTGAGGCCAAACATGTATAACAAAGCGAATTCCTCGCTATTCGCACCCCCTGCTTGTTTTTTTTCTTTCTTAGTGTTTGTTGTTTTTATGGATTATTACTGGGCCCAACGCATTGCTGTCTGCACCCCCTCTTTTCTGGGCCCAATGTGCTTATGCAGTGTATAATTGCTTTTGCCACCCCCTGTTCTAATTGAATTTTCATTTCATTTTATTTGCATATAGCTTACAAAATAATTCATATTAAATCCAAAAATAATCATTTTGACATGGGATTTTTTCCCTAATTTTAATAATTGTCTCAAGAAATTTGTAGAAAAATAAAAATAGTATTTTAATCATTTTTTCTATTTTTGGTGAATTTCTATATTTAGTTGCTTTTATTGCATTTTAGTTTGTATATCCATTTTGTTGAATTTTGTTTAGCCATTTCCTTTCATATTTTGATTCCATTCTTTTTGTACTAGCTAGATTAGAACATTAGGTTCCCTTAGAGATTTATTCCACATTTTTGTGGATTAATCTTGTTTAGTCTTGATTAGAGAACATTAGGGTGATGGTGTTAGGGTTCAAACTCAACATAGGTGCATTACAACATTTTATTTTGGGGTTTTTAGCATGAATTAGGTTCTGGGACATATAGGGTATGTAGGGTAGATGTAGAAATCCCCCTTAGAATTAATCTTAGAATTTTAAATACTATATTACTATTTTTAGTATATTTCGCAAATGGAGTGTTTGTTTGGTGTTCCCACTTGGGGTTTATATTTGTTTGCTTGGGCTTTTGGGCTTTTCTATGGGGTATGGGGCTTGGGTTGAGCTTGTGGAGCATGAAGAATCAAAGGTGTTAATTGAAGACAAAAGAAGATCCTTGGAGCTTGGAGATTGAAGGTGTTGATTGAAGACATAGGAGATAGGATATAGGTAAAGCCTTAGAATAGAACAAATTCCTTCATAAACATGGATAGCTTCCTTTGCTTCCATTCTTCTCAATGATTAAAAGTCCCTCCATGATATTCACATCCCTCCTTTGGAGGGATAGGTGGTTTTATCTAGGAGGTAGAACTTTGAGGGAAACAGTCTGTTACAATGTCAACTGTTCATAGACTTCCTTTGGTTGCCAATGAGCTGTTTGACATTCAATTTATCCTGATAAATCAATTCTTTGCTGGAGTGCTTACCTTGAAGGAAGAAGCTTGTAGAAGAAGACCTGGTGCATTGCAGATTGAAGAAGGAGGAGCTTGTGCTGTCAGAGCTGTGCAACTGGTGAATTAGGGTTTTACTGCTGTCTGGATCTATCTGCTGTTTGGTGCTGTCAACTGGTTAAGATTCTGTGCTTGCTGAAGCTTGGTGATTTCTTGGAGATGGAAGCTTGTTGTAGCTTGGGTATCATTGGAGTTAGATTTTGGGATTCATTGGAAGATTGCTGTTTATCAACTGTCAAAGTTGGGTGTGCTGTCAGAGCTGGTTTTGGGGTTTATTTTTATTTGTTGTATTGTTTGTTAATTTTCCCCTTAGGTTTGAAGTGAAGTCGTTTCACTTTGCCTATTGTTTTCTAGGTTCGAGGTTGAGTGGGACTCCCTTGCCTCGCTTGTATTGCTGCATTCATGCATTTTACTGCTTTACTGTATATTTGTTGTTTCTTTTCCGTTTATCCCCTAGGATCTCTGTTTCTCTCTGTGCAAGAGAGAAATATGACAGACATTAGGTGTTAATCCATGCATGATAACAATAGGATAGTTTTGCTTCCCATTTTTAACCCTAGGTTTTATAGTCCTTTCTCTTCTATCTCAAAACAATCAAAAAATACAATAAGAGGTCAAACATCAATAAAAAATAGTTCTTGCGTAAAAGGCTGAAAACCAATCAAAGTGTCATTTTTGTCCCCTTGGACTCGTAATCAGGAGAAAACCTTTTTCAGAAGGATGAAAAACAGTCAAACAAATCTGTGTCTTCTGTAGCCCGAACTACGTTTGCTCTGATCTTTCATGCTGTATGAAAGTACGTAGGCATAGGATGCGATATCCTAGCGAGCAACCTTCCCCTCCTTTCCCGTAGGTAGGCGAACTACGTTGACTCTGATTTCTCGTTCCAGACAGGAATACGTAGGAATAAAGTGCGATACTTTGCCGAGTCATTTTATTTTCTTTTAACCTCAGACCTGTAGAATAGATAGAATAACAATCCGTACTAGAAAACAAGCGTGGATCTCGTCGAGTACGATGGACGTGAGGGGTGCTAATACCTTCCCCTTGCGTAACCGACTCCCGAATCCAGGATTTGGTTGCGATGACCATTCCTTTTCCGTCTTTGCGGTAGGTTTACTTCGAGCGTTTCCTTTCCCTCTGTTGGGATAAATAACGCACGGTGGCGACTCTTCTGTTCAGCCGACACCGATTTTCGCAGTAGCGACACCCTGGTTCTAGTGATCTTGATCCTCATGACTGATATGGCATCTATGAAGAAGACTGTGGCTTACAAGCTACCAACACCTGACATCCGAGAGTTATGAGCTTTGATTTCGTTGGCTGATAAGAGAGTGATGGAGAATTTCAGAAAGAGTTATGGGAAACTTCTGGGTATTGTGTACAAGCTGTCTATGTACGAGTTGAATGGCCTCTACGCTCTTCTGCAGTTTTACGACCCGCAGCTTAGATGCTTTGTTTTTCCAGACTATGTCCTAGCTCCGACCTTGGAGGAGTATTCTGACTTGTTGGTGTCGCTACCGCGAAAATAAGGTGTCGGCAAAACAGAAGAGTCGCCACCTTTCGTTATTTATCCCTCAGAACGGGAAAGGAAACGATCGGAAAAACCTGACGAAAAGGTATAAGACAAGGTCATCGCAACCATTGTCTGGGTTCGGGAGTCGGTTACGCAAGGGGAAGGTATTAACACCCCTCACGTTCATCGTACTCGATGGGATCCACGCTCGTTGTGTATATTTGACGGGTTGGTTTTACTATCTACCTATCAAGGCTGGTCTGAAAAGAAAAAGAAAATGACTCGGCAAAGCGTCGCACTTTATGCCTATGTATTCTCATCAGAGAATGAGAAATCAGAGTCAACGTAGTTCGCCTAACTACGGGTTATGGGGAAGGTGGCTCGCCAATACGTCAGTATTGTGCCTACGTACTCTCAACAGGCTTGAGAGATTAGAGCTTACGTAGTTCGGGATAATACGGATTACGGGGATTCAGATTCATCTGTTTTATCGAGTAGGGTTAACAAACAGTTCCAACAGTTTGGCGTACGCAGCTCGACCCTTGGAGACTTAAGCGTTATCGTTTGCGGTAGAACTGGGAGTTAACGACACTCTTTTCTTCAGAAAAGCTTCCTTTGAATTATGGGCCCATGGGGCAAAAAGGTTTGAAGTTTGTTTTCTGTCTTTTACGGAAGAACTGTTTTTTATGGATGTTTGCAACCAATATCGTACTAGAGACTATGACCTGAGAGTGAATGCGTCGCATGTCACCCAAAGGGCGCCATACTAAACATCCAAGCTGTTGAAAAGAACTCTCCAATAACTCTTTCTCAGGTAGCTTAAGGCTCGTAACGTACGACGTCAGTTAACCTTTATTACTGTATTTTAATTTGTTTTGAGATTAGAAGAGAGAACAGGCTCAACTAAGGGGAGACTATCAAGTCCTAATGTTGTCATGCCAAGGATTCATCCTATGGTTGAGGTTCGAAACAGGGAACTCCTAGAAGTTATCATGCATAGGTTTCAACCTAAAGTTCTATCATCACTTCCTTATCAAAGGAAGTGAGATTCCTAGGGGATCATGTCAATGATAAACAAAACAGATAAAGCATCAGCTTAAACAGTAAATAGATATACAGTAAACGACTGTAAAATGCATGCAATGCAAGTGAGGGAGGAAATGTGTGTGGGGCATCAGCCTCCACAAGCTCGTCTCGACCTTAAGCCAGATATGAATAACTGCAATCATACAGAAGAAATAACATGCTATCAAGCAAACACAATAACTGCAATCATACAGCAGAAATAACATGACATCAAGCAAATAACAAACCACATAGGCAAGGGAGCAGGGCTCTACCGAATACCCGCAAGCAAAGCCATACAGTAACAATACAAGCAGAGGGAGCAACTCAACCTCTAGTGCAATCATGCTCCTAGTTTACATCAGTCTAGATATGGACTTACTCAAATGCATCAAGCAAATCAAATAAGTCACAGCAATACAGTTGCACAGAAAGCAAACAGACAGAAAAGAAAGCAAATCAGAAGGTGAGAAAATTACTTAGAAGGGGGGGGGGGTTGAATAAGTATGACAAATAATCAAAGATTTAAACACAATTATTTTTATCCTGGTTCGTTGAACTCAACTACTCCAGTCCACCCTCTCAAGAGTGATTTGCCTTTCTCAGTCAAGGACTTAATCCACTATTTAATCAAACAGATTACAATAGTAACACCTAAGAACAACTGTTCTTAGTCTTCTCAAGAGCTACTGATCCCAACTGGATCCTCTTAAGGAAAACTTTTTACAATCAATGTAAAACTATTACAAGAGTAAGAATGCTTCTAAGAAGCAGTTATCACAACTGTGATATTTCTCTTAAGTTAAGAACAATGTTATAGCAAAATAAAATTATAAGAGCTTTGAGAGTTTTGCTTTGATGAGTGATTTTTGCAAGTAGTTAGTTACTGAAGAAGATGGAGTGGACTTCTTTATATAGGCACTTAGATCCATGAAGTCTTCTCAACATTGAAGGCTGTGCTGAAAAGCCTGGAGCCTTTTGTCTTTACATTGGAGGCTGTGCTGAAAAAGCCTGATGCCTTTTGTCTTCACTTTGCAGAAACTTTCCTTAGAATGGAATGCACAGATAAAACCTTTTTGTCTGTGTTCTTGTGTCTAGCACAAAAGAGGAAAGAGCTGTTGAGATATGCCAACGTACATATTCAAATCTTCTTCACTAAATAAGTTCAACTTTCAACATTAGAGTCTGAATCTTCAGAATCTCCAAAGTAGAGATCTTCTGGATCTTCAGAGTCTTGGGATGTTCTTCAGATTGTGCTGAATCAGAGTATGTGCAGCTTGTGTGCTTGAGCGTGTAAATCTATCAGAGCAGAGTCTTCTATATCAGATTCTCAATACTTAAGAAACGCAGTATCTTCAGAGTCATCTGATGACTAAGCTTCTGATCTCTCAGAGTCTTCTATTCTTTAGAGGCTCCTGCTTCAGAATCTTCAGTAGACAGCATTCAGATTCTTCTGGGAGCAGCGTTCAGATCTTCATTTAAGATGCTCTTGAACCTTTGAAGCCTTTCATTATATCATTGTTCAGATCCCAATTTGCTCTTTTAAGAATATTTTCTTTAGTACCTGTAGCAAACAGTCTAGAACAAATTTAGAGTATATAATTCTTGAATATAAAATTCATAAGTGTTATCATCAAAACATAGAGATATAACTAAGAAACAATCTGTGTTCTTACAATCTCCCCCTTTTTGATGATGACAAAACATGAGAAATTTTGTTCAATAAAAAGTATGAATTATAACTCCCCCTGAGATTAACAATCTCCCCCTGAAATGAATACTCTAATAAAAGAAAACACTTCCCTTTTTGCTTAAGTATATTTCAGATTCAGAGCCTGATGAAAGAGGTTTGACTTTCAGAATTAAATCTTGATGCCATATAATTATGACTTCCTTTAGTCAGAGCGCCTGGTTATCATCTTGCTTGAATTATCTTTCAGAGTAAAGGTATCAGAGTAACATATCAGAGTTGATTGAATACTCAGATTTTCTTTGGAAGATCAGGTTCTGGTTGGAAAAGTCTCAGGGTAACTTCAATGAATTATGTCAGATATATCAATGTAATCTGAAAGACTTAAATTCAAAGTAAGTTAATAAAATGTCTGAATTTCAGTTTTAGTAATTGCTTATAGGTTGAATACTCAGATTCTCTTTTTCTCCCGCTTTTTGTCATAATCAAAAAGATTTTTAAAGACAGAAAGATACAGAAGAAAAGAAGCATATAGAAGCAAAAACATCAACATGCAATTAAACATACCAAAGTTCACAGTCAAACAGGCAGAAGCCAAAACGCATAACACAACAAAAAGAAAACAACAAAAGCAGTAACATGTGCAAAAACGACAAATAAAACTAAGTTTAGCGAGAGGCAATAAGGGTCAGAAGCTCTGTCATTTTGGCAGTTGACTCTTCTTGCTTAGACATCCAGGTCTTGATCTCATCAGTTGTCTTCTCTTGCTTGATCATATAATCTTTTATATCCTTAACATCATTCATAAACTCTGTGACCACAGATGAAGAGGGAGCAGATGCAGTAGCAGCAGGGTTCCCTTCAGATTGGTTTTCTTCAGAAGCTTGTTCAACCATTTCAGATTCAGGAACTTCTGGAGGAGCAGCTTCCAAAAGTAACACAGGAGGAGGAGGCATGTTCATCAGAGTTACCTTGATTAATTCTGCAAACTTAGTCTTAGCAAGCTTAGAGCATTTAGCTCTAACTTTTAAGGCAGCTTTGTTGAACATCCAGATGAAGCGCTTCCAAGCAGCATTTGAAACAGTTGGATCCAAACTAGACATGCACACATCCTTAACACGAGTATATTCAGAATCTATCTCCTTTTTGAAAATTTCAAACATAGCATTAACACATGATCCTAGATTTGACTGTTCAGACTGTTCAGAGGGATTAGGATTAGGAGTGTTAACAGGAGTAGGTTCAGATGGTGTAGGTTCAGATGGTTGTGGTTGAGGTGATGTTGGTTGAGATGTTTGGATGTCAGATTGAGGGAGTTCAGATGGTTGAGGAATGGTTTGTGTTTCAGATGGATTGGTTTCAGATGGTTGAGGGATGGTTTGGGTTTCAGATGTTTGAGTTTTAGATGGTTGAATTTCAGATGGTTGTGGTTGAGGTGGAAAGTTTGGTGGAGTATGAAACATGGAAATGTTAAGATGTTCCTTCATAACACTTTCAGAACGTGCTTGTTTGAGTGACTCTGATTCAAAATCAGATGAATCAGATGATTCACAGTCAGAAGATTCATCTGAGTGAACAGATGTTGAAGAAATTATAATTGATTGATTTAGGGGTTCTATATCCAGAATATTGTCAGAAAGATTTAGATCTTCTGATGGAATTGGTTGTTCAGAGTGTTCAGTTTGAACAGTCTCTGGTTGGTTTGGTTCTGAAATGATTGTTTCTAGTTGGAGAGTCTCTAATTGGGGATTATCTGGTTGTGACATTGCTGGTTGTGGAATTTCTGTTTGAGGAATTTCCGGTTGAATTGTTTCTGTTTGTGGAATTTCTGATTGAAGTGTTTGAGGTTGTGGAATTTCTGTTTGAATTGTTTGAGGGGGTTCAAATATAATATGAGGTTGGGGTTCAGAGGGAATTGGTACAGAAAATGGTTGTGAATGTACTGGTTCAGATGAGGGTGGTTCAGATAAAAGCTTTGCAGATTGTTTGGGTGTTGAAGTTCTTTGTCTAAGGTTTGGAGAGAGTTGCGGTGATGAAAGGGGTGAATGAACAGCAGGTGTAGGATCAGATGTTAATACCTGATGAATAGTGTCTCTAACCTCTTCCAAAGTGGCATCTCTAGAACTGATTCTGGCTTTCTTTGCTCCTTTCTTCTTCTTCCTTGGAACTTCAGATACTTTCCTTTTCTTATGAACCGATCCTTCTTCAGCTTTCCTCTTACTACGCCTTTCCTTCATCAGATTTGGCATTTCTTCTCCTGGTTTCTGAACAAGATTAGCAGGTAGAGGAATTCCTTCCTTTAGACATTCTGCAATGTAAATCCAAACAAATTCCTTTGGTTCATCTGCACTGAACATTGGAAAGTCTTCTAAGGGTATCCTTCTGCCATGGACCTCCTCAGAGTTTATCTTCCTTAGTTTTCCATTCAGTTCTGAAATGATTTTCATCCTTTTCAGATTGAGTCCATTTATCTCAGATCCAATGATGTATGACAGATCTTCTGTTATCTTTGCATCTGTCAGATGCTTTACCAGCTTGTTTTCAACAAGGATGTCTGAAATCAGTCTTCCCAGAGGTATCTAAGTTCTAACTTTCCCAGCTTTAGCTCTGACCTCTTCTCTAGTTTCTTTGACATGAGTCAGAAGATGACTGAAGATCAGATAGGGCAGAGCCACCTTAACATTCTGGATGATGCAGTACATGAAATACAGATGTTCTGAACTCACATAGTCTGGTGAGTTGGATGACTTTCTGTTAAAAATTGTACTCATAAATATCTTTGCCCAGATCCTATAGATAGGTTTCAGATCTTTAACCTTACTTGTTGGTGTTCCAGCTACAGTGATTTCTTCATATACCTCAGCCATATCAATGCGTGAAGAGGCAAGGTTTGAAACTCCATCAGATTCGGTATAACTGAACAGTTGCTTGATCAGTTTCTCAGTAATCACTATCTCCATCCCAAGGACAGATGAGTGAATAAACTTAGGACCAGCACTAGCGTGAATCCAGAATTCCTTTACAAGAGTTGGGTACACAGGACCCATCAATCTCTCAAAGTATTTCTCCCAGCCATGAGCTTTAATGGCAGGTGTTAGGTCAAACCCATTTTCCTTTAATGATTCAAGATCAACGAAGCTCTCACACAGAACCTCAAGATCTGCTACTAGAGTAAATAGGGTGCATTCTGGTTTCTTGTACACTATAGTTTTGTTGGATTTTTTAGCAGTATTTGATGTAGAAGCCATTGATGAAGAAGAAGATCTTGATTTGGGTTTAGGGTTTTGGTAGAGTTTGAAGAGTAAACAGAAACGCATGAGTGTAGTGAATGTGAAAAGTGTGAAAATAGTGTGATATGTGGTATTTATGGAGAACCAAAAAATCAAGCATTGGGCACAACAAAAGACACATACGCACGTTTATACAACATTTAATGAAAGTAATCATTTCACATTAAAATTATGACAGCTGGGGGAAAACCAAGAAAAACGAGATTTTCAAAGCAATACCTCAAACGTCAATTCAGTTGAGCACTCCATCGTTTCAGATACTGAGTGACACGTGTTTGCTTTGTATGTGCATCTGATGTCTCTCAAGAAATGAAACGTTTCCAACTTTCAGATCTTCTGAGTTTGTTAGTTCAGAGTTTCACACAAATAAATTAATTAAAGATAAATGAACAAAAATCAAGTGAAATACTTCAGATCATTAAACATTTTGCATCTGAGAAGTTGCCTCTGATAAATATTACTCTGGACAAAAATCCATACAAATATTTTTCAGAATGAACTTAAATCTATCTTCAGCAAGGGGTTTTATGAAAATATCAGCCCATTGATGATCTGTATCAACAAAGGCTAGATTGGTTACACCCTTCTGAACATAGTCTCTGATGAAGTGATGTTTAATTTCTATATGTTTAGCCTTAGAATGCAAGATTGGATTTTTTGACAAACATATAGCAGAAGTATTATCACAGAAGATAGAAAGATTACTCTCATAAATCTGATAATCTTCTAATTGACTCTTCATCCAGAGCATCTGCGTACAACATCCAGCAGCAACAATGTATTCTGCCTCTGTAGTTGATAGTGCAATAGTGGGTTGCTTCTTGCTGTACCATGAGATCAGATGACTTCCAAGAAACTGACAGCTTCCAGAAGTGCTTTTACGTTCAACTCTATCTCCAGCATAATCAGCATCACAGAATCCAACAAATGAAAATTCATCAGATCTTCTGTAACACAGACCCATGTTAGTAGTACCTTTCAGATACCTTAGAATCCTCTTAACAGCTGTTAAATGTGATTCTCTAGGATCTGATTGGAATCTTGCACATAAGCAGACACTAAACAGAATATCTGGTCTAGAAGCAGTCAAGTATAGAAGAGATCCTATCATACCTCTGTAGAGTTTCTAATCTACCTTCTTACTTACCTCTTCCTTACCTAGAGTGCTTGTAGGGTGCATTGGAGTCTTTGCCATTTTACTATCAACCATGTTGAACTTCTTCAGAAGCTCTTTAACATATTTGGTTTGATGTATGTAGGTGCACTCTGGAGTCTGGTTGACTTGGATTCCCAAAAAGAATCTCAATTCTCCCATCATGCTCATTTCAAACTCTTCCTGCATACATTTAGCAAACTCCTTTCCAAGCGTAATATTTGTTGATCCAAAAATAATATCATCTACATAAATTTGACAAATCAACAAATCTTTCTTAACAGTTTTACAGAATAAAGTTGTATCCACTTTTCCTCTGATAAAGTTTTTCTTCAGAAGGAAATTGCTCAACCTCTCATACCAAGCTCTGGGAGCTTGTTTTAATCCATAAAGAGATTTCTTTAGTTTAAAAACATGATCTGTAAAGTTTTCACTTTCAAAACCAGGAGGTTGGTGGACATATACTTCCTCTTCTATAATACCATTAAGAAAGGCACTTTTAACATCCATCTGATACAGAGTGATGTTATTCTGTGCAGCAAATGAAATAAGAAGACGTATAGATTCTAACCTTGCCACTGGAGCATATGTATCAGTGTAATCAATACCTTCTTGTGGACTGTATCCTTGAGCAACCAACATTGCCTTATTCCTTTCAACTTCTCCCTTTTCATTCAACTTATTCCTGAAGACCCATTTTGTTCCAATAACATTGAATCCTTTAGGTCTAGGAACCAGATCCCAAACTTCATTTCTGGTGAATTGATTTAGCTCTTCTTGCATGGAAATAATCCATTCATTATCTTTCAGAGCCTCATCCACAGATGTTGGTTCAATTATTGACACTAAGCCAAACAATGAAGATTCAGATGTTCTGAGATAGGATCTTGTCCTGATTGGATCATCTTTCTTTCCAATAATCACATCTTCTGGGTGAGATGCCTTGATTCTGGAAGAATATCCTCTGACATTTGATCTTTCAGAAATGTGTAAGTTGTCCAATTGAGAAGATAGGTGAATAGCATCTGGAGTTGCTTCAGATTCCTTTTCTTTAGCCTTTTCTGCCTCTGATCCTTCAGAGTCTGTGAGAATCACTTCACTATCTGCAGAATTCTCAAACTACTTTGGCTTTTCAGAGCCAAGCTTATCATCAAATCTTACATGAATAGATTCTTCCACAATCTGTGTTTCAGTATTGAATACTCTGTAGCCTTTAGAGCGTTCAGAATAACCAAGCATGAAACACTTCTGTGCTTTGGAATCAAACTTGTTAAGATTTTCTTTAGTGTTAAGTATATAACAAGTACATCCAAAAGGATGAAAATATGAAATGTTAGGCTTTCTGTTCTTCCACAGTTCATATGGAGTCTTTTTCAGAAGAGGTCTTACAGACACTCTGTTCTGAATGTAACAAGATGTGTTGATTGCTTCTGCTCAAAAGTGTTTTGCCAGATTAGTCTCATTGATCATGGTTCTGGCCATTTCTTGCAGAGTCTTGTTTTCCTCTTTACAACCCCATTTTGTTGTGGAGTTCTAGGACAAGAAAAATCATGAGCAATGCCATTTTCAGAAAAATATTTTTCAAAATATTTATTTTCAAATTCACCCCCATGATCACTTCTGACTTTTATAATTTTGAAATCTTTTTCAATCTGGACTTGCTTGCAGAAGTCAAAGAACACAGAATGTGACTCATCCTTGTGTTTTAAGAACTTTACCCATGTCCATCTACTATAGTCATCAACAATGACTAATCCATACTTCTTGCCTCTGATGGATGCAGTTTTCACTGGTCCAAACAAATCAATATGAAGTAGTTCTAGTGGTTTGGAAGTAGAAACAACATTTTTTGACTTAAAAGATGTTTTTGAAAACTTCCCCTTTTGGCATGGTTCACAAAGAGCATCTGAAGTGAACTTCAGATTAGGGAGTCCTCTGACAAGATTAAGTTTATTAATCTGAGATATACGTCTCATATTAATATGGCCCAATCTTCTGTGCCAGACCCATTGCTCTTCAATAATAGACAAGAGGCATTTAACATTTTGAACTTTAAGTTCTGAAAGATTTATTTTATAGATGTTGTTTTTCCTCTTACCACTAAATAGGACAGAGCCATCCTTTTGACATATAGCTTTACAATATTTTTGATTAAAGGTAATATCATAACCATTGTCACTTAATTGACTTATGGACAATAAGTTATGTTTTAGGCCTTCAACAAGTAAAACATTAGTTATAGAGGGAAGTTTACCATTTCCAATAGTGCCAGATCCAATGATCTTGCCTTTCTGGTTCCCTCCAAACTTCCTGTCACCTCCAGATCTAAGTTCCAGGCTTTGGAACATAGACCTTTCTCCTGTCATGTGTCGTGAGCATCCAGAGTCTAGGTACCATGACTGGCGTCCGGATCTTGCTGCTAAGAACATCTGCAACAGGACTTATTTTGTTTTTAGGTACCCAGATCTTCTTGGGTCCTTTGGGGTTAGTTGGTTTGTAGGTTTGTCTAAGCTTCTGTTTTTCAACATAATGTTTATTCTAACTTGCCTTGAGTTTAAACACATAAGTATTCTTCTCAGAGCTTGTGTGTTTAATGTCATTTAAGTGACCAAATTTAAATTGAGAATACAGAGGTGTCTTCTTGATGAAAAGTTTGTCAACAGATTTTGGATTACTTCCAGATGAAGATTCATATCCAATACCTCTTCTGTTGTTCCCACTAACACCATAGATCATAGAAGCCATCTTGCTTATGTCTATGCTCTTAGTAAGGAATCTGTGAAAGCTAGAGTCATATTTTTCTAAAATGTTTTCACATGACTTAGTCTCAGATTCAGATTCTTGTTGAGTTATTTCAAAGTCATTTTTGATTTTCTGATTAATCTCTTTTTGCTCAACAAGTTCTGTCTTCAGAAGATCAATCTCAGATTCAAGATTGCTTTTCAGCTTCTTGTGTTTGAGTTTGATATTGTTATAACTTTTAAGAACTTCTGTTAAAACTTTTATAAGTTCTTCTTTGGTAAGTTTAGCCATTACCTCTTCAGCGTCATCATCAGATTCAGAATCTGATTCATATCCTGAGGTTCCTTCCTCTTGATCTTCTGTGTTGGCCATCAGTGCAACATTAGCACATTCTTCTTCTGATTCAGAAGATGATTCAGAATCATCTGAGTCATCCCATGTTGCCATCAGAAACTTCTTCTTTTTGTCAACCTTCTTCTTAGGTTTTACTCTTTGATGTTTGGGGCAATCATT
Source organism: Lathyrus sativus (assembly GCA_963859935.3). Classification (NCBI taxonomy): domain Eukaryota; kingdom Viridiplantae; phylum Streptophyta; class Magnoliopsida; order Fabales; family Fabaceae; genus Lathyrus; species Lathyrus sativus. The sequence goes on along the minus strand of OZ012739.1, from coordinate 449,799,230 downwards.
CTTATAATGCCCAGGTTCTTTGCACTCATAGCATACAACTTCTTTCTTGCCAGATCTTCTGTGCCCAGAAGATTCCTTTCTATGATCAGATTTTCTGAAGTTGTTGAACTTCTTTCCCTTGTGCTTCCAGAGTCTGTTGATCCTTCTGGACATCATGGATAATTCATCTTCTTCTTCAGAAGAAGATTCTTCAGAGCTTTCTTCAATAACCTGCAAAGCTTTAGCAGATTTATTAGATTTTAAAGCAACAGATTTACCTTTTTCTTTCTTCTGAGGTTCATCTTCCTCAAGCTCAATTTCATGGCTCCTCAGTGAGCTGGTGAGTTCTTCTAAAGAGATCTTGTTCAGATCTTTAGCCATCTTCAAGGCAGTCACCATTGGTCTCCATCTGGTAGGTAGACTTCTGATGATTTTCTTTACATGATCTGCTGTAGAGTATCCCTTGTCTAGAACCTTTAGACCAGCTGTAAGGATCTGGAATCTAGAAAACATAGTTTCTATATTTTCAGATTCTTCCATTTTGAACGCTTCATACTTCTGTATAAGCGCCAGAGCCTTGGTCTCCTTCACTTGAGAATTTCCTTCATGAGTCATTTTAAGTGACTCAAAGATTCCATGAGCTGTTTCTCTGTTAGTAATCTTTTCATACTCAGTATGAGAGATTGCATTAAGCAATATTGTCCTAGCCTTATGGTGATTTTTGAAATCCTTCTTCTGGACTTCTGTGGTTGATTTTCTGTCAACTTTCTTGCCATCCTCATTTGTAGGATGTTCATAGCCATCAATAACCAAGTCCCACAAATCAGCATCATACCCCAGGAAGAAACTTTCTATCCTGTCCTTCCAGTAATCAAATTTTTCTCCATCAAACATGGGAGGCTTTGTGCTGATTCTATCCCCTTCATATTTGTTACAGTTGGATGTAGATGTGTCACCCATAATGACAAACAGATATTTATCAAAGTAACTTTTCTCACTGGATCTTTACTGACACGGTTAAGTGGTAGCACACGCAGAACCGGAGCTCTGATGCCAACTGAAGGTGAGAAAATTACTTAGAAGGGGGGGGGGGGGTTGAATAAGTATGACAAATAATCAAAGATTTAAACACAGTTATTTTTATCCTGGTTCGTTGAACTCAACTACTCCAGTCCACCCTCTCAAGAGTGATTTTCCTTTCTCAGTCAAGGACTTAATCCACTATTTAATCAAACAGATTACAATAGTAACACCTAAGAACAACTGTTCTTAGTCTTCTCAAGAGCTACTGATCCCAAATGGATTCTCTTAAGGAAAACCTTTTACAATCAATGTAAAACTATTACAAGAGTAAGAATGCTTCTAAGAAGCAGTTATCACAACTGTGATATTTCTCTTAAGTTAAGAACAATGTTATAGCAAAATAAAATTATAAGAGCTTTGAGAGTTTTGCTTTGATGAGTGATTTTTGCAAGTCGTTCGTTAATGAAGAAGATGGAGTGGACTTCTTTATATAGGCACTTAGATCCATGAAGTCTTCTCAACGTTGAAGGTTGTGCTGAAAAGCCTGGAGCCTTTTGTCTTTACATTGGAGGTTGTGCTAAAAAAGCCTGATGCCTTTTGTCTTCACTTTGCAGAAACTTTCCTTAGAATGGAATGCACAGATAAAACCTTTTTGTCTGTGTTCTTGTGTCTAGCACAAAAGAGGAAAGAGCTGTTGAGATATGCCAATGTACATATTCAAATCTTCTTCACTAAATAAGTTCAGCTTTCAACATTAGAGTCTGAATCTTCAGAATCTCCAAAGTAGAGATCTTCTGGATCTTCAGAGTCTTGGGATGTTCTTCAGATTGTGCTGAATCAGAGTATGTGCAGCTTGTGTGCTTGAGCGTGTAAGTCTATCAGAGCAGAGTCTTCTATATCAGATTCTCAATACTTAAGCAGCGCAGTATCTTCAGAGTCATCTGATGACCAAGCTTCTGATCTCTCAGAGTCTTCTATTCTTTATCGGCTCCTGCTTCAGAATCTTCAGTAGACAGCATTCAGATTCTTTTGGGAGCAGCGTTCAGATCTTCATTTAAGATGCTCTTGAACCTTTGAAGCCTTTCATAATATCATTGTTCAGATCCAAATTTGCTCTTTTAAGAATATTTTCTTTAGTACCTGTAGCAAACAGTCTAGAACAAATTTAGAGTATATAATTCTTGAATACAAAATTCATAAGTGTTATCATCAAAACATAGAGATATAACTAAGAAACAATTTGTGTTCTTACAAAATCAATAGCTTCCCCAGCTTCACAGCAAAGCTCTTCTGACATCAGTTCAGTCCTCGGTCTTCAACTGCTCTTCAAGGCTATCATCTTCAATAGCAAGTGTCAACTTGCTTCTCTAAGCTTCCAACACATCAACATAAGTATCAACTTATCCTTCTTCTTCAAGCCTCAGATCCAAAGTAAGTATCAACTTGTTCCTTCAGGCCCTCAAAGTATCAAACACAAGTATCAACTTGCTTTCCTCAAGCTTCAGCTCTTTCTTCAATCTCAATTTGATCTTCTTCACAAGTATCAACTTGTTCATCTTGGTCTTCAAGCTTCAGCTCCCATGGCAGTCTTCAGACAAAGGGGAAGGTGCAACTTCTAGCATCTTCAATCTTCTAGAAATGAACTCCATCCTCTAGCAAGGGAGAAAGATTCATCTAACAAGAGCAGGGTTTGGATAATAGACAACAGAGTGAAGACCAAAGGTCACCACTGAGCACTCCATCATCAAAGAAAGGAACCCTCAAAGGTTCTACCAACTTGTGAAGAGCCACACATCCTACCAAAGGAGGGATGAGGCATTCACAAGGGGACCTTATATCATATGGAGGAATGGAAGTGATCAACACCTTCCATGTTTATGAAAGAAGAGAATCTATCTAGAAGCTCTACTTACAAACCCTAATCTTAACATCTAAACAACACTACACCAAAAGAAGGGAAATCTTCACATCCAAGCTTCTTCAAGCAATCCTCAACAACCCAAGCTTGTTTTCAACATCATCCAAGAGCAAGAAAAGCAAAACCCTAATCTAAGGGAACTAAAGAAATCAATCTAGTTGGATTAGCAAGTTAGGATCACCTAAAACTTAGTACTAAAGTTAATCCTAACTAAAATACTAAAACCAATTGTAAAATCCTACAAAAATAACTATGGGAACTTAATTAAATCATGAATCTACCATATAAAATCCAGAGGTTAAATCATCCACCAAGTCCTAGAAATAAAACCTACATCACAAGGTACTAAGCTTAAACCCTAAAACTAGAGCACCCAAAATTTCAACTTAAAACTACCTCCTAATTTCATCACAAAAATGTGAGAAAATTACTAGAGGAACATGCATATCTATGCTAGCCACATACAAAAAATCAAGGCAAGAATCATCACCAAATGATCAAACAAAATTCAACAAAACAAGGTATTAACCATGGCCATTTTAATATCAATTAATATTCAAAAAATGCAAATAAAATCACAAATGCATGAATTCCTAATATTTTTAATCTACAAAATTCTAGATTCAATCATGAAGTTTGGGTTTAGAGTTTAGGGGGAAGAAATTTGGAATTAATTGAGTTAATTTCCTATTTTTTATGAATTAATTTCTAAGTCATATGAAATGCACAAAATAAAATAAAATAAATAGAAATTGGTAAACATGCGTGTCAAATAGCAATCCAGTTTAGTTCAATTCTCAGAATGGGCCAAAAGTGGGGTGCAGGTAGCAGTCTGAGTACTAGGCCCAAAACACCAATTAAATGAAACGGTGCGTTTCATCTGGAAATCTCTCCTCATAGTTGAAAGGCTAAACCCTAATCCAACGCTTGCAGTGCATCGTCCCCATTTGAACTCAGTTTGGGGGAAAAACACAGACGGTGGCCTGAACAGTGGTGCCACTGTCTTCTCCGGTGAGACAACCTCCACAGTTCATCAAAACTTCACCAACCATACATCATTCTCTCTAGAATTCAATGTTGATCACGAATCCAACCTTAGAATTATCTGATTCCCTCTCTAACTCAAAACACGATAACATTTTCAGAATTCATCCAAATCTTGAATCTTATCAGATCTTCAATTAAAGGTGTCAATCCAATCCTCATCTCCTGGTGATCAATTTGCACTATCTAATCATGATTATTCCTTCAAGAATCTTGATATATCAGCCTCAACAGAAAATGATCACACACCTATTTTGTCTCTAATTCACCAATTTATGATCCTAAATCCAACTACATGAATAGGGGAACCTTAACCACATATAGAATGCTAACTATCTCCTCCTAAATCATGCATAAGAGTGAAATGTATCAACCTGAGTTCAGAGAGGTAACAGAGATGGTTTTTGATCACTTCAACTTCCAAGATGATGCAGACACACTCCAAATTCACTCCTAAAGCCTTTGCACACCTTGATTTGGCTTGATTCTTCCTTGAACTCAAAACCTGATTCTCACTTGCACCTCTGAAAATTCAATGGCTCTTTCTGCAACCAGCTTCAATTCCTTCCCAAAAAAATGAACTGCATTCACTCAATGACTTATATAGAAGTGATTAGGACTGTCTAGAACTTTCTGGAATCATCCAAATGAGATTTTGGATTTTCAAAATCTCTTCAAAATCTCATCCATGGCAATCACTATTCTGGCTCCCTTTTGGTATGGCTATGCTTGTAATCAACTTCTCATGAGATATTGAATGAGTTTGATGTGTTACTTTATCATGAAGAAATGAAATGGAATGGTATGCAAATGACCTCAAATCAAAATTCTAACATTTCCATTGTTTCTAAAATCATTTTTCCAATTATTTTGACCTAAAATTTTGCTTCATTTGGTCACAAAATGAATTATTTGAATTTTTGGCCATTAAATCCTTTTAATTCTTCTTTTTTCAAAATTTCTTGAACCAAACCTCTCCTTGAGCCCTTTCAATGCCTCCTTGATGCATGGTCAAGGTTAAAACCCCATTTTGAACAACTTTCTAGTTGAACAAAACTTCATTTGAGGCCTCTAAGTTGGTGAAAGTAGCCTATGATCACAAATGACCTATAATCACCAAATGTCCAAAATACCCTTGACTTGTCCAAGCCATAAGTTGAGTTCTATAAATCCTATCAAGGACTTCTAGTACTCTCTATAAAGCTAAGAGGATAAGGAACAACATTCATGTTGACCAAAAGTTCATAGCAATCATCCTTCTAGGGCAAAAGTGTCATGCAAGTTGGGTAACTTTCAAGCTCCAAATTCACATGCCTCACATGACTTGTAACTTGTCAAAGCCATAACTTGAGTTCTACAAATCCTATCAAGGACTTATAGCACTCAAATTAAAGCTAAGATCATGCTCTACAACAATCATGTTGGGGGTAAGATGAGATGACAATCACATCTTGAGCTACATTGCCTTGAAGACAGGGGTCAAACTAGGGGATTTTACACTATCAAGTCTTAGAAACCCTAGCTTGAAACTTCTCAAACTCCTCAATCATGATGAGTTAACCTTGGAATCATCCTTATAACATCTCAATGCATCAACCCACAATCACATGGCTCTTGGATTAGGTCTCAACCTTCTTTAAATCATCAGTTGACTTAGGGTTGACCCAGTCAAACCCTAGCTGCACCACTCATGGCTGAGCCTTCTTAATCTTGCATAATGACCTGTCTAGGCCTCAAAGTAATCTTCAACACATTCTCATGGGCTCTCTCAAGACCTCAAATGAAAATGATAATGCTAATGTGAATGAAATGAAACATAAGCTCAGTAAAGAAATGTTGGGCAAATTTTTGGTGCAACAACTGCCCCTATTCAAACGGCTTGGACCTGACTGGGTGAGAAGCGAACGGCTCTCACACAATCAAGGTAAAAGACGGTTGAATACCAACAAACCCAAAAATTTTCCAACTGCACAAGTACACGGTACTCTGATGGGACAAATCTTCGGAAACTGAAATAATAGTTGTGCGACAAATAGCTGGAGAAATACTGATCTGAACCTCCTTCAGGATGATTCTCTGATTTATTTGATATCATTGCATCCTTAAATCATCGAGGGATCACTGGTTACACGGTAACTGGCGATCTGCCAACCGCATAAGTAAGCGATACTCTGATTGGTAGGAACATCTTCAAAACTGAACAGCACAGTTGCACGACAACTCTGCTGGGGAATTGGTCACACGGTAATTGGTGAAGGGTCTAAGCTCAAATATCCGTCAGGATGATCATCTGATTTTGCTGTAGATATTCGTCCTCAAATCATCAAGGGATCACCGGTTACGCGGTAACTGGTAATGAATGGTATCACCGTCAGGCATTCTGCGGCACGGCGACAGACGAATTCCTCGGGACTCATCAGGTCATTAGGAACTTTTTACAATCTCTATAACTAGGCCATCGGGCATTCAAATAAATTTTCGGGCGTCAGCCGGACTTCGTCAGTACGTCGGGAATAGAATCTTCGTTCAATCATGAACAAAATAGGGATATCCGAACTTCTGCCATCAGGCACTCCGCGTCAGCTGAGGGCACTGCTTCGACATCACAGTTGGACTTCGTCAGTAAGTCTGGGGTTTCGGCACCGCTGCTGGACTTCAATCATCAAGTCTTCAAGGGAAGTTTCAACTTCTCGGTTTAGAACCTGCTGGGGATGACACATCTCCGTTGGGGATTCTGGAGAACTATCAAGTAACTCTACTTCGGAGATCCAGAAATCATTCTGGATGAATCAACTCTGCTGAGGACTGCAAGAATCATCTTGGATAACTAACTTCGTCGGGGACTTCAAGAATCATCCTGAACCAATAACTCTGCTGGAGATTTCAGGAATCATCCTGAGCAAAAACTCTGCCGAGGACTCTAAGCATCAACTTGAGCAACCTTCTCTGGCGACTTCACTAGGGATTTTAAGAATCATCTTAAGCACACAACTTTGCTGTGGAATTCAAGAGTCATCTTGAGCAAACCATTCTGCGTAGGAACACCTGCAAAACAAGAACGGTAACGACCTAGCTCATGTTTCATATGCATATGCTTTGACTATGGCGCAATGCTCCACACGGTGGAAATGCTACACATTTAGGGTAAATGCTATGCAATCATGCAAGATGCTATGACCCCATCACCAAAATAAATGCCGAAGGGAGAATCCTCCTGTCAAGGAGAAAGGACCACTCTGGTGGAGGGAGGACTCATCCTGCCGAGGAGAAGAAGTCACACCAATCTCAATTGGACTCCGCCTGGGGAAATGATCTTCAGTTGACTGCTGCAGGGGACAAAGTTCTACGAGAACTGGGACCCGTTCGGCTAGGTATTCAAACCACAAACTGCTGAGGGAAACGATGTCAATCACAGAAATAAACTGTGCGGTCTCTGCGGCTAAACTTTCCTGGAGATAACGACTCCGTTGGGGAAATACAGCATCAGCTATTCAACACTCTACTAGGGAAAACCCCCCATGGCTTCGACGACTTCCAAGGACTTGGCTCTCTTGGAGAACTGCAAACTCGGCTGAGGAAGAAGGAATCATCCTGCTTACTGGGGAGAGTACGGTTCTGTGGGGGATTTTAATTCCGCTAAAGACTTTAGTCTGTACTATCGAGTGCTGCACATTTCAGTATATGACTCAGCTAGGGAGACGACGATCCTTCAGGATACATCTGATTGGAGAGAGAATCTTCTCTGCTTGGGGAAACATACAGCGTACTGCCTGGAATATGCTATACCTGCAACAACACAAACAAACAGACAAGATACCCTTCTCAAAGGGACCTATCAAGGTTATCATCTTGTGACAATGTTCAAGTAATTCATTGTTTCAACAATCAGTGGCCTAGGCCAGTAAGTTTATGGATGCACATTTTATCAAAAACATCGGCGTTCTTTTTCGCAAGCAAAACAGATAAATGCTAAACAAGCAAACGGAATTGCTGAATAGTATATTTTTTATTGATGACGAACCCCTGAATGGGCTAAAATGTTTTACAATAGATGCAAGCTCCTGGAATGAGGAAGCTGTGCAAATATAAAAACATAAATATACATCAGTATATACACAAATGTCGGCAATGCGACGTAGACGGACACCATGAGTTGATCCCTCTATGACCCACTCGACTTCGATACTTCTCCGATGCTTCAGCTTCGGAAGAGATTGATTCAGATAAACGGCCCTCAGGTCTTCCAAACCACTAAACAATGAAAGCCCATACGCGGAACGCAGTCATTTGCTTTTTCCAATCCCTAACTTTTGCCTGAATCGCCCTTTCGGGTTTTCGATTCACCGAGATACCCTTTTTTGCCAAAGTCGCCCTTCCAGGTTTTCGACTTCGCGGGTGTACATTCTTTTCTTTATATCCCTAATTTTTGCCCGAACCTTTTTCCTTTTTTATGGTTCGCCGGGATGCCCCATTTTTGCCTGGATATTCTTTTTCTTTCCAGCGGGTCATTTTTTAAGCAAAGTATTTTTTAACTGTGTCCGCGTTCACCGGGGATGCAAAATCTTCTCCATCCATCGTGGACAACAACAAGGCTCCTCCCAAGAAGACCTTGCTGACGATGTACGGACCTTCATAATTAGGAGTCCACTTGCCCCGGTGATCGGAGTGTGGAGGAAGAATCTTCTTCAAGACGAGATCACCCGTCTGAAAGCTTCTAGGACGCACCTTCTTATCATAAGCTTTCTTCATTTGGCTTGGGTACAGACGACCATATGCGATCGATGCTAACCTCTTCTCGTCCATCAGGCTGAGTTGGTTTAGTCGGTTCTTAATCCATTCTGCCTCATCGAGTTTCACGTCAACCAAAACTCGTAAAGAAGGGATCTCAACTTCTAACGGTAGGATAGCCTCCATACCGTACACCAGTGAGAAAGGAGTTGCCCCGGTTGATGTACGTACCATTGTACGATAACCGTGCAGTGCAAATGGCAACATCTCGTGCCAATCTTTATAGGTCACAACCATCTTCTGCACAATTTTCTTGATGTTTTTATTGGCCGCTTCAACAGCGCCATTCATCTTCGGCCGGTAATGAGATGAGTTGTGGTGTTCAATCTTGAAACTCTGGCACAGCTCCTTCATCATCTTGTTATTCAGATTCGAACCATTATTAGTAATGATCCGTTCGGGAACTCCGTATCGACATATGATGTCCCTCTTTATGAATCTAGCCACCACCTGCTTGGTCACATTAGCATATGAGGCTGCCTCCACCCACTTGGTGAAGTAGTCGATAGCTACTAGAATGAAGCGATGACCGTTAGATGCAGTGGGCTCGATCTTGCCTATCATGTCGATGCCCCACATGGAGAACGGACATGGGGAGGACATGACATTTAACGGACACGGCGGCACATGAATCTTATCAGCATAAATCTGGCATTTATGACATCTCTTCGCAAATTTAAAGCAATCCGACTCCATCGTCAACCAGTAATATCCTGCTCTCAGGATCTTTCTTGTCATAGCATGCCCGCCGGTGTGCGTACCGAATGTGCCTTCATGGACTTCTTCCATGAGCATACTCGCTTCTTTCTCATCTACACATCTGAGTAGCACGAGATCGTGGTTTCTTTTATACAACACTCCATCAGGATTGAGATAAAAATTCCCAGACAGCCTCCTCAGAGTCTTCTTATCCTGGGTTGACGCTCCCGCAGGGTACTCCTTAGTCATAAGGAAATTCTGGATATCATGGAACCATGGCTTTCCATTGGAGGCTTCCTCGATCACAAAGACGAATGTAGGTCTATCAAGACTAGAAAGGACAATTCTTGGAGCTTCATTCCAAAAATTGACTTTATACATTGAAGCCAACGTGGCTAAGGCATCAGCCATCTGATTTTCAGCTCGGGGCACATGATGGAGTTCCACTCGATCAAAGAACGGAAGTAGCCTTCTGGCATAGTTCATGTACGGCACCAAATTCGATTGACGAGTCTCCCACTCCCCTTTAATCTGGTTAATCGCAAGTGCCGAGTCACCATATACATCTAGGTTCTTGATTCTCAAATCAATCGCTTCTTCTAGACCCATGATGCATGCTTCGTACTCCGCTTCGTTATTGGTGACCGGAAACGTCAGTCTCACAGTGAACGGGATGTGGGATCCGTGGGGAGTCGTGATGATCGCCCCAATGCCATTTCCGTAAGAATTAACCACACCGTCAAATATCAATTTCCATTAGGATTTCCTATCTGGACCCTCGTCGGGCAACGGTTCATCATAATCTTTCGCTTTAAGAAACATGATATCCTCATTAGGGAATTCAAATTTCATCGGCTGGTAATCTTCGATCGGCTGTTCGGCAAGGTATTCAGACAATACGCTGCCCTTAATGGCCTTCTGGGAAATGTACTGAATGTCATATTCCGTCAAAACCATTTGCCATCTGGCAATCCTGCCCGAAAGCGCTTGTTTCTCGAAGACGTACTTGATTGGATCCATCTTCGAAATTAGCATGGTCGTGTGATTGAGCATGTACTGTCGTAAACGTTTGGCAGCCCAGGCTAATGCACAACACGTCTTCTCCAGCATCGAGTAACGAGATTCACAGTCTGTGAACTTTTTACTCAAATAGTAAATGGCATGCTCCTTTCTGCCCGCCTCGTCGTGCTGACCGAGAACACACCCCATACTATTCTCAAGAACTGTCAAGTACATGATTAGGGGTCTTCCAGCCACTGGGGGTATCAAGATCGGAGGTTCCTGTAGATACTTTTTTATCTTATCAAATGCCTTCTGGCAATCCTCGTTCCAGATAATCGCCTGATCTTTCTTTAATAGTTTGAACATCGGTTCACAAGTGGCCGTGAGCTGAGAAATAAACCTTGCAATGTAGTTTATTCTGCCCAGGAAACCACGAACTTCTTTTTCTGTTTTTGGCGCTGGCATTTCTTGTATTGCTTTTATCTTCGCAGGATCAACCTCAATGCCTCTTTCACTCACGATAAACCCCAGTAGTTTTCCAGACCGTACTCCGAAAGTACACTTGTTAGGATTCAGCCTCAACCTGAACTTCCTAAGCCTCTCAAAAAGCTTCAGCAAATTGACCAGGTGTCCCTCCTCCATTTGGGACTTCGCAATCATGTCATCAACATAGACTTCAATCTCATGATGAATCATATCATGAAACAAAGTAACCATTGCTCGTTGGTAAGTGGCCCCTGCGTTCTTCAAACCAAAAGGCATTACCTTGTAGCAAAATGTTCCCCAAGGAGTGATAAACGTAGTTTTCTCCATGTTCTCCGGCGTCATCTTGATCTGGTTGTAGCCGGAGAAGCCATCCATGAACGAAAATACGGAGAACTGAGTTGTATTGTCGACCAACACATCAATATGAGGGAGCGGGAAATCATCTTTAGGGCTCGCCCTATTCAAATCCCGATAATCCACGCACATTCGCACCTTACCGTCCTTCTTCGGTACATGCACTATGTTGGCGACCCACGGAGGGTAAGTAGTGACCGCTAAGAAGCCAGCATCAAGCTGTTTTTGCACTTCATCTTTGATCTTAACGGCCATATCTGGTCGTGTCCTCCTAAGCTTATGCTTAACGGGAGGACAATCTTCTCGCAGCGGCAAGTGATGGACCACGATGTCAGTGTCAAGTCCGGGCATATCTTCGTATGACCAAGCAAAGATGTCACTATACTCTCTCAGCATCTCAACCAATCTCTGCTTGACATCACTCTGTAATGCAGCCCCTATCCTGACGTTCCTGACCAGTTCTTCAGAACCCAGATTCACAATCTCAATCTCTTCCTCGTGAGGCAAAATAACTTTCTCTTCTTGTTTCAACAAGCGGGCCAACTCTTCGGGAAGGTCTTCGTCTTCATCAATCTCTTCTTCGGCTTGATAGATCGGGCAATCGAAGTCGAAGTGAGTCGTAGAAGGTCCAGAGTCGATGTCATCTGCTATGTGGATCCTGCAATAACAAGGGTTAAGCTTAAAACAAGGATATGCAGGTTAGCACAAACCCCATTGCCATTTTGTTGTTTTTCAAAACAAATATAAAACAGGAATAACAGAGATCACAACAGTTGAATGCGAAGAAAAATGCCTTTTGATTTATTGGTAAAATGCATGTACATGACCAAACAAGGCCCTGATAATAAAACCACTATGCCCCGGGCAGGACATAGGGTTGTACAATGATTGGAGAAAGTAAAGCATTACTCTTTGCCTGTCACTTGGATGGTATCCCTAATGGACCAGTTGGTGAGGCTCTCGCCTGGTTTGCTTGGCTGGATCCAAGAGTCTAAGTCGCAATCGTTGTCTTCGCCGTCTTCAGACACTGCGTTGACACTTTCGAATATTACCCCGCCGCTTGTAAACTGGATCGGCCCTTTACCTCGCGACGCACTGTGAGAAGAGGAGGCTTCAGCCGTAGGAGAGTATCCTAACCCAAACTTGTCCTGTTTGTTAGGTATTTCTAGAATTCGCCCCCAACCTGGGGTAGATTCGGCCTGAACAACGGCCCGGGCTTCCTTGAAGGAAGAGAGGGTCATCTCTGGCTTTTCAGTCATTATAAGAGCCACGTTCTTGACTTTAACAGCTTCGAACGCCTGACATAGGGTTTCGTGGATTTCCCGATCCATCTCCACATACTTGAAGGACGACAAATGGCTCACCATTATATCCTCCTCGCCACATACGGTTACGATGCTGCCTCCGACAGCATACTTGAGCTTCTGGTGCAACGTGGAGGTCACGGCGCCCGCAGAATGGATCCATGGTCGGCCTAAGAGATAGCTGTAGGCAGGCATGATGTACATAATGTAGAAGACTGCGTCGAAAATTTCCGGCCCAACTTGGATTGGTAGCATTACCTCTCAAAAGACATGACACTTGGTTCCATCGAAAGCCTTCACAACCAGCTCACTGGGTGTGCAAATCAATCCTCGAGTATCTAACTTCATCAATGCTTTCTTCGGAAGAACATTGAGCGATGACCCTGTGTCCACCAACACATGAGACATAATCGTTCCCCTACACTCTATTGAGATGTGTAGGGCGCTGTTGTGGTTTCTTCCCTTCGGCGTCAGCTCCAGGTCAGTGAACCCTAACCCGTTTCCAGCATTCACGTGGGCTACGACCCCTTCCAACTGGTTGACCGATATTTCCCGCGGTACATACGTGGCATTCAAAATCTTTAACAGCGCGTTGCGATGTGACTCCGAACACAACAACAAATTCAGGATGGAGATTTTCGAGGGTGTTTGATGGAGGTGATCCATGATCTTGTAATCACTCTTCTTGATCAGCCTCATGAACTTTTCAGCGTCCTTTACAAGTAAGTCCTTCTCTACCCCATGAGGGATTTCCTCAACGACTTTACTCTTTCCCTTATCGGTCATTTCAACTTTGTCCGCTTTGTCCGCCACAATCTCAGGTGGAGCAAATACCCTTCCGCTGCGCGTGATTCTGCCAATTCCCACTAGGTTATCCACAGACTGCCCAGATGGTTCTATTTCCAACTTCTGTCCATTACAGTAGACGTTTGCCCCATAATGCCATGGGACAGCATTGGTGCTTTCAAAAGGTATTGGCCCAGCCTTGGTGATGGTAATTATGGGCGGCCTGAGTGCAGAAATGGTTATCGTTTGGCGAGGGATGGTGATGGTGGCAACCTCATCATCTTGCCTCAGCATTACCTCTCCAGATCCACATTCGGCCCTTCGGCTAAACTGCAAGATTCCTTCGGTCATCAGACTCTGAATCCCTTCTATCAACTGTTCACATCTATCAGGACGAGTCACACAGCCCATACACAGTTCTCCGCAGCCCGGAAAGAAGCCTCTCTTCATCAGCTTGGCTTTAACGAAGCTAAGCGGTGTCTTCAAATCCCTGACGTCAGTCAACGCATCCAAATTCTCGTCTTCAATAATGGCATTCACCCCACCTCCCCTATGATTCGGCATAGGGTTCTTCGTGAAATTTGGCACATTATCTGAGAAATTGATGATTTTAGCATCCACCACATCCTGCACCTTGTGCTTGAAGGCTTTGCAATTTTCTATCGTGTGGCCTGGTGCCCCTGAGTGAAACTCACATGTTGCATTCGCATCATAACCTGGCGGAGTTACCCTTGTCAAGGGAGCCAGGGTTCTCTTCTGGACTAACTGCAACTGAAGCAGAGTTTGTAATAGCTGAGCATAGGACATGTGCGGCGTCTCGAGGTGACGGCTTGACAGAGGTGCCCTGTTTTGATACTTTCTGTACCCTTGCTGATTCGGCTACTGCTGTGGCTGGGGTTGTTGGACTGCAGGGATGGTTATGCTAGCCACCTGCTGGCGAGGGCCTTTACCTTTCCTTCGAGCGTTGGACACGGTGCTCGTCTCTCCTTCCCGCCTTTTGCCACCATACGGTTTCTTTCCTCCTCCAGCTGAGGCTAGATCGACACCTTGAATTTTCCCCAGTTTGATCCCATTTTCAACGTGCTCGCCCGTGATGATGAGATCTGAGAAGCTTCCAAACATACCGCTGACCAATTTCTCGTAATAAACCCCTGGGAGGGTGGCTACAAACATTTCAACAAGCTCCCGTTCAACCATCGGCGGCTGAACTCAAGCTGCTAATTCACGCCCCCACTGGGCGTACTCTTTGAACCCTTCGTTGTTCCTCTGTGAAAAATTCTGCAGTTGGACTCGGTTCGGAGCCAAGTCACTGTTATATTGGTAATGGTGCACGAATGCTTCAGCAAGTTCCTTCCACATGCGCACACTGGTAGGCTCCAAACTCATGTACCATTCCAAGGATGGCCCGGACAAGCTATCCTGAAAGAAGTGCATCAGCAACTTCTCGTCTTCAGAGTGAGCGAACATCTTTCGGTAGTATGACCTTAAGTGGACGTGAGGGCAGGTGGTGCCCTTATACTTCTCAAAGTCGGGTACCTTGAATTTAGGAGGCACCTTGAAATCAGCAATCAATCCCAATTTAGACATGTCGACACCCATAGTGTTCAGGTTCTCGAAATTCCTCATCTTGTCCTCGAGTGCTTTAAACCTCAGACGTGCTTCATCCGTCAGCTCTCCTTCAACACCCTTCTGAGAGAACAAATCTTCTTGACGGTCTTCTAACCATGGCTGAGGCCCATACAGATTTCCAACACCTGATGTGCCATTGCCCAACCCAACATTGACATTAGCTTCAAAATTTCCATTACCGACGCCAGTCGTATTACCATTGAGCCCCATGTTAGCGATCACATTGGCGTTACCACTACCGTTCCCCCCGGTCACGGGGATGCCATTCTGAGGAGTTTCAACAGGTGGAGGGGTTGGAACATTCCCACCATGGAGTACACCATTGCTGTCAACCCTTGAGATCAGAGGCTGGACTAATGTTTTGAGCTGATCCTGGCCGTTGGCAACCACTTGCATGAGCTCCATGAAGTGGTCCATCCTCTCTCGGAGCTCCTGAACGTCATTCTGCACTTGTTCCATTGCTCTAGCTTGATTCGCTCTGGTCGGATAGCGGTGGATTGGTCTTTGATCAATCCTGGAACAACCTGCATACACAAAGGGTTAGAAAAAACGACAAAGTGCTCGTTATGCAAATGCAAATGCAAATGTGTGTCTGTGTGTTAGGGAGATTTCCCCCCGATCCTAGTGCCTGAGTGCCAGTGCTGATAGCAAGAAGTTCCAGTCCAGTCATGGAAATAACATCTCATATATATAAAGAAAGCCCATCAAGGCAGTACACAACGTCACTGAGTACAAGCAGAATCAATAGCATGACCTCGACCAACAAGCCTGGTGATGGTCAGCATACAACAATGATCAAAACAAACGGATTACAAATATAGTCAAGCACGGCCACGGGCGCGAAACTCTTCTAACAGATCCCTCGTTTCTGGATGATTAGGCCGAGTGAGCAACCCTTTGACGAGTAACTCCCTCTGCGTAATAGTGTATTGAAGACCTTCAACTGAGTCTTCCCATGCTCCTTCACCGAAACAATCTTCTAACTTCCACTTCTTGGGATCAAACGTCAGTTTGCGCTCCTTCAGGTTAGCAAGAGCCTTGTTGAGCAGGCCTTCGGCGGCATATCTGCGAGCGGTTTCTTCATCAAACCTCTTCTCACTAGCCTTCACCTGGGCTTTCAATTTGGAGATCTGCTGCTTCAGTTTATCCTCTCGTTCCTTGCCGTTGGCTAGAGTGGCCTTCTAATGCTGATTAAACTTGGATATTCTCCGGTACGCTTCATCCAAGTGCTGCTTCTTAGTGGCCAGTACGTCATTGACAGCTTTGAAGTCCCGACCCAAACGCTCGCGCTCAGCTATCTCCTTAGTCAAATCTGTCCCTAACTGGTTCACCAGCTCTGTCTGCTTCTTGAAGGAGTGGACGACTTCATTTCTCTTGCTTCTGAGTTGAGCCAATTCTTTCTCCAGTTCTTCATTGGCCTTCTTCAGCTCATCTCTCTCAGCTAACACCTGATTATGCTGCTGAATGGGCACGGTGGTAGGCTCTTCAATTACTGGAGGGCTTTCTGGCTGGGCAGGTGGAAACGGAATCCCTATAATATCTGCTCTGGCTCTGATCCAGGTCACATACGGAGCGTAGGCTTGGTTATTACTCTTTCCCAGCAACGATTTTCCCCTCTTACTGATGCCATTCCAAGCGTGCTGAAGCTTAGATAACATATCCCCCTCTAGAAGACCAGTGAGGTACAGAGATTCCTGCACCTCTTCATCCTTTGGCGGAGCTCTCAAAGCAAAAGCAAACTGTCGGACCAGCAGAGATGGATTATAGTTGATACAGCCCTTCCTGCCTATGAAAGGCACATTCGGAAACCCGCTGCAGCTAAAGATAATCTCAGTACCCAACCTATCTCTATCAAACCAGGAAATATCCTCCACTGTCAGACTCATCAAGCGCTCAGACCACTCAGCTGTGGCTGTAGACGAAGCAAAGGGACCCTTCTTGGGTAGGTGACTATCAAGCCATCTATAGAGTAGGGGCACACAACACGAGACATTCTTACCCCTTCTGTTCTCGTTCTTGTATTGGATGGAATGATAGACGTCTCCTATCAAGGTAGGGACTGGATTTCCTGATGCAAAGATGTAAAAGGCGTCGAAGTCTACAAAGTCAGGCATATTGGGGAACAGAACGATGCCATATATGCACAGAGCAAGAATATCGTTGAACACGATCCAACAATCATCTTTGGCACACTGCTGGGCCTTTCCCACTAAGAACTGCAAGGAGAAACCAGGAACCCTGTTCCAACAAGACCAACTCGGAGGCATCCAGATGAAGTGAAGGGGCTAGACTAGCCAGATTAGGCTCAGCATCCATATGAACAAAGGGCATCTGACTTTTGATAGGCACACCTAACAAATCAGCATACTCCTCTAGTGTGGGTGCGAGAATAAAGTCCGGGAAAGTAAAGCATCTCAAAGGAGGGTCGTAGAACTGCAGCAAGGCGTGCAACCCATTCAACTCAAACACATAAGGTTTACGAACCAAGCTGAGTTGTTTCCCATAAGACTTTCTGAATTCAACTCTCACAGAATCATCTGCCAAAGCAATCAAGCTAGACAGCTGAACAACATCAGGAGTGGGGAGCTTGTAGGCCACAGTCTTCCTTATAGAACCCATAACAGCACAAGAGAAGGCAAGAAAACCTGAACCGGGGGAAACGGTACCTGCAACACAGACACAGGTTAATGAAATGCAAATGAGTATGCAAAACAATGCAAAATGCAATCATGCGGCAGGAGATCAAGACGACTGTGCTATTGAAGTGATGAAGGTTCTGTATCAACAAAACTACAATACTGCTCTGTCAAGAACAATCATATCTCTGATGAGAAGAAAACCCTGATATCGGACCATAAATCTGCTTTGTCAAGAACATACATATATCTGATGATAAGAACTTCTGATACAGGACCATAAATCTGTTCTGTCAAGAACAAATACACCTCTGATGATGAGATCCTCTGATTCTAACAAAACTGATTCACTATCAAGAAAACCAGGTAGTCTGAAGGTTAAGGTTTCCTGCAACAAACCCGACCCTGCTCACAGGTATGGACCTAAACTGACACAAGTTTGGCATCCTATGCGGTCATCAGCGTCACAGGCATTCAAGAGGGGTGATACGATACCCAGAAGGTGTGGCATCACCGTCTCCTGAAGCGGCCTCACTCAGCTGAATTCCAAATGATCAGTCCCCAGAGTCGACAATCCTCCAAACCAACAACCCCTCAGGCCCAAAGGGCCGGAAAAGAAGTCAACCGGGAGAACCTCGTCTGAGCATGGATTTCATGAGACACTAGTGCCTGCAAAGCAAGCACGCGCCCAATAATTTCCACAACTAATGCTAAGTACACTCAAGCCTGGGTCTGGCTTCTCACTCATCAGAATGCCCTTCCCACAACCTCACAGATAATCATATCATACTGAAAATAAAATGCGGAAAATAAAATGCGATAAGTAAACACAACCCAACAAGTAAACATACAAGCGCTAGGATTGACTCTCGCAGGGGACATTGGATCCCCAAACTGACTCGCATAAGGGATGTTGGATCCCCAGGAAACTATCAAGTCCCCAGCAGAGTCGTCAGTTGTCGCTACCGCGAAAATAAGGTGCCGACAAAACAGAAGAGTTGCCACCTTTCGTTATTTATCCCTCAGAACGGGAAAGGAAACGATCGGAAAAACCTGACGAAAACGTATAAGACAAGGTCATCGCAACCATTGTCTGGGTTCGGGAGTCGGTTACGCAAGGGAAAGGTATTAGCACCCCTCACGTCCATCGTACTCGATGGGATCGATGCTCGTTGTGTTTATCTGACGGGTTGGTTTTACTATCTACCTATCAAGGCTGGTCTGAAAAGAAAAAGAAAATGACTCGGTAAAGCGTCGCACTTTATGCCTACGTATTCTCATCAGAGAATGAGAAATCAGAGTCAACGTAGTTCGCCTAACTACGGGTTATGGGGAAGGTGGCTCGCCAATACGTCAGTATTGTGCTTACGTACTCTCAACAGGCTTGAGAGATCAGAGCTTACGTAGTTTGGGATAATACGGATTACGGGGATTCAGATTCATCTGTTTTATCGAGTAGGGTTAACAAATAGTTCCAGCAGTTTGGCGTACGCAGCTCGACCCTTGGAGACTTAAGCGTTACCGTTTGTGGTAGAACTGGGAGTTAACGACACTCTTTTCTTCAGAAAAGCTTCCTTTGAATTATGGGCCCACGGGGCAAAAAGGTTTGAAGTTTGTTTTCTGTCTTTTACGGAAGAACTGTTTTTTATGGATGTTTGCAACCAATATCGTACTAGAGACTATGAACTGAGAGTGAATGCGTCGCATGTCACCCAAAGGGCGCCATACTAAACATCTAAGCTGTTGAAAAGAACTCTCCAACAACTCTTTCTCAGGTAGCTTAAGGCTCGTAACATACGACGTCAGTTAACCTTTATTACTGTATTTTAATTTGTTTTGAGATGAGAAGAGAGAACATGCTCAACTAAGGGGAGACTATCAAGTCCTAATGTTGTCATGCCAAGGATTCATCCTATGGTTGAGGTTCGAAACAGGGAACTCCTAGAAGTTATCATGCATAGGTTTCAACCTAAAGTTCTATCATCACTTCCTTATCAAAGGAAGTGAGATTCCTAGGGGATCATGTCAATGATAAACAAAACAAATAAAGCATCAGCTTAAACAGTAAACAGATATACAATAAACGACTGTAAAATGCATGCAATGCAAGTGAGGGAGGAAATGTGTGTGGGGCATCAGCCTCCACAAGCTCGTCTCGACCTCAAGCCAGATATGAATAACTGCAATCATACAGAAGAAATAACATGCTATCAAGCAAACACAATAATTGCAATCATACAGCAGAAATAACATGACATCAAGCAAATAACAAACCACATAGGCAAGGGAGCAGGGCTCTACCGAATACCCGCAAGCAAAGCCATACAGTAACAATACAAGCAGAGGGAGCAACTCAACCTCTAGTTCAATCATGCTCCTAGTTTACATCAGTCTAGATATGGACTTACTCTAATGCATCAAGCAAATCAAACACATCACAGCAATACAGTTGCACAGAAAGCAAACAGATAGAAAAGAAAGCAAATCAACAGCTTCCCCAGCTTCACAGCAAAGCTCTTCTGACATCAGTTCAGTCTTCGGTCTTCAACTACTCTTCAAGGCTATCATCTTCAATAGCAAGTGTCAACTTGCTTCTCTAAGCTTCCAACACATCAACAGAAGTATCAACTTATCCTTCTTCTTCAAGCCTCAGCTCCAAAGTAAGTATCAACTTGTTCCTTCAGGCCCTCAAAGTATCAAACACAAGTATCAACTTGCTTTCCTCAAGCTTCAACTCTTTCTTCAATCTCAATTTGATCTTCTTCACAAGTATCAACTTGTTCTTCTTGGTCTTCAAGCTTTAGCTCCGATGGAAGTCTTCAGACAAAGGGAAAGGTGCAACTTCTAGCATCTTCAATCTTCTAGCAATGAACTCCATCCTCTAGCAAGGGAGAAAGATTCATCTAACAAGAGCAGGGTTTGGATAATAGACAACAGAGTGAAGACCAAAGGTCACCACTGAGCACTCCATCATCAAAGAAAGGAACCCTCAAAGGTTCTACCAACTTGTGAAGAGCCACACATCCTACCAAAGGAGGGATGAGGCATTCACAAGGGGACCTTATATCATAGGGAGGAATGGAAGTGATCAACACCTTCCATGTTTATGAAAGAAGAGAATCTATCTAGAAGCTCTACTTACAAACCCTAATCTTAACATCTAAACAACACTACACCAAAAGAAGGGAAATCTTCACATCCAAGCTTCTTCAAGCAATCCTCAGCAACCCAAGCTTGTCTTCAACATCATCCAAGAGCAAGAAAAGCAAAACCCTAATCTAAGGGAACTAAAGAAATTAATCTAGTTGGATTAGCAAGTTAGGATCACCTAAAACTTAGTACTAAAGTTAATCCTAACTAAAATACTAAAACCAATTGTAAAATCCTACAAAAATAACTATGGGAAGTTAATTCAATCATGAATCTACCATATAAAATCCAGAGGTTAAATCATCCACCAAGTCCTAGAAATAAAACCTACATCACAAGGTACTAAGCTTAAACCCTAAAACTAGAGCACCTGAAATTTCAACTTAAAACTACCTTCTAATTTCATCACAAAAATGTGAGAAAATTACTAGGGGAACATGCATATCAATGATAGCCACACACAAAAAATCAAGCCAAGAATCATCACCAAATGATCAAACAAAATTCAACAAAACAAGGTATTAACCATGGCCATTTTAATATCAATTAATATTCAAAAAATGCAAATAAAATCACAAATGCATGAATTCCTAATATTTTTAATCTACAAAATTCTAGATTCAATCATGAAGTTTAGGGTTTAGGGTTTAAGGGGAAAAAGTTTGGAATTAATTGAGTTAATTTCCTATTTTTTATGAATTAATTTCTAAGTCATATGAAATGCACAAAATAAAAGAAAATAAATAGAAATTAGTAAACATGCGTGTCAAATAGCAATCTAGTTTAGTTCAATTCTCAGAGTGGGCCAAAAGTGGGGTGCAGGTAGCAGTCTGAGTACTAGGCCCAAAATACCAATTAAATGAAACAGTGCGTTTCATCTGGAAATCTCTCCTCAGAGTTGAAATGCAATTGTGGCCCTCCATTGCTCGCCTGAGTCCAAGGTCAAACCCTAATCCAACGCTTGCAGTGCATCGTCCCCATTTGAACTCAGTTTGGGGGGAAAACACAGACGGTGGCCTGAACAGTGGCGTCACCGTCTTCTCCAGTGAGACAACCTCCACAGTTCATCAAAACTTCACCAACCATACATCATTCTCTCTATAATTCAATGCTGATCACGAATCCAACCTTAGAATTATCTGATTCCCTCTCTAACTCAAAACACGATAACATTTTCAGAATTCATCCAAATCTTGAATCTTATCAGATCTTCAATTAAAGGTGTCAATCCAATCCTCATCTCCTGGTGATCAATTTTCACTATCTAATCATGATTATTCCTTCAAGAATCTTGAGATATCAGCCTCAACAGAAAATGATCACACACCTATTTTGTCTCTAATTCACCAATTTCTGATCCTAAATCCAACTACATGAATAGGGGAACCTAACCACATATAGAATGCTAACTATCTCCTCCTAAATCATGCATAAGAGTGAAATGTACCAACCTGAGTTCAGAGAGGTAACAGAGATGGTTTTTGATCACTTCAACTTCCAAGATGATGCAGACACACTCCAAATTCACTCCTAAAGCCTTTCCACACCTTGATTTGGCTTGATTCTTCCTTGAACTCAAAACTCGATTCTCACTTGCACCTCTGAAAATTCAATGGCTATTTCTGCAACCAGCTTCAATTCCTTCCTATAACAATGAACTGCATTCATTCAATGACTTATATAGAAGTGATTGGGACTGTCGAGAACTTTCTGGAATCATCCAAATGAGATTTTGGATTTTCAAAATCTCTTCAAAATCTCATCCATGGCAATCACTATTCTGGCTCCCTTTTGGCATGACTATGCTTGTAATCAACTTCTCATGAGATATTGAATGAGTTTGATGTGTTATTTTCCTTGTTTGCAAGCCAAAAGTGTGAGTTGGATATGTTACTTTATCATGAAGAAATGAAATGGAATGGTATGCAAATGACATCAAATCAAAATTCTAACATTGCCATTGTTTCTAAAATAATTTTTCCAATCAATTTGACCTATAATTTTGCTTCATTTAGTCACAAAATGAATTATTTGAATTTTTGGCCATTAGATCCTTTTAATTCTTCTTTTTTCAAAATTTCTTGAGCCAAACCTCTCCTTGAGCCATTTCAATGCCTCCTTGATGCATGGTCAAGGTTAAAACCCCATTTTGAACAACTTTCTAGTTGAAAACAACTTTATTTGAGGCCTCTAAGTTTGTGAAAATAGCCTATGATCACAAATGACCTATAATCACCAAATGTCCAAAATACCCTTGACTTGTCCAAGCCATAAGTTGAGTTCTATAAATCCTATCAAGGACTTCTAGTACTCTATAGAAATCTAAGAGGATAAGGAACAACATTCATGTTGACCAAAAGTTCATAGGAATCATCCTTCTAGGGCAAAAGTGTCATGCAAGTTGGGTAACTTTCAAGCTCCAAATTCACATGCCTCAGGTGACTTGTAACTTGTCAAAGCCATAACTTGAGTTCTACAAATCCTATCAAGGACTTCTAGCACTCAAATTAAAGCTAAGATCATGCTCTACAACAATCATGTTGGGGGTAAGATGAGATGACAATCACATCTTGAGCTACATTGCCTTGAAGACAGGGGTCAAACTAGGGGATTTTACACTGTCAAGTCTTAGAAACCCTAGCTTGAAACTTCTCAAACTCCTCAATCATGATGATTTAACCTTGGAATCATCCTTATAACATCTCAATGCATCAACCCACGATCACATGGCTCTTGGATTAGGTCTCAACCTTCTTTAAATCATCAGTTGACTTAGGGTTGACCCAGTCAAACCCTAGCTGCACCACTCATGGCTGAGCCTTCTTAATCTTGCATAATGACCTGTCTAGGCCTCAAAGTAATCTTCAACACATTATCATGGGCTCTCTCAATACCTCAAATGCAAATGATAATGCTAATGTGGATGAAATAAAACATAAGCTAAGTAAAGAAATGTTGGGCAAATTTTGGGGTGCAACAGTTGGGGGTGCCTTTGTTGAATCAAATGCCTTATTACCGTGTTGATGGTGAACCTGACTTGGGTAAGTTGACTACCACTCTTCACGTAGATGATTCAGAGTTGAAAGGGATGGTGTTCAGAAATATTGGGGTTGATGGTTTCTCTTTGCCTTTCCTAATGGAAAAGGCCCGAAAGTTTTCCAAGAAGGGTCGCTGGGATGTATTCAATGCCTTCTTAGCCCTTTGCATTTATGGGATCGTGCTATTCCCAAGTCATCCAGACTTCATAGGTATGGATGCCTGCCACATATTTGCTTCCGGGAATCCAGTACCCACTCTCCTCGGAGACGTCTACCATTCAGTTCACAGCAAGAATGAAAACCGAAAGGGGAAGAATGTGGCATGTTGTGCTCCTTTACTGTATAAGTGGTTTGCTAGCCATCTCCCTAAGACGGGGCCGTTCATTGATTTTGATGAGTCTTCACCCTGGTCTGCATGTTTGATGGGTTTGACTGCTGACAATATTATCTGGTTTGATAGAGATCTACTGGGCAAAGACATTGTACATAGCTGATGTGGCTTTCCTAACGTCCCCCCGGTCGGAAGGAATGGATGTATTAACTATAATCCCTCTCTGTTGGTACGACAATTTGGGTATGCATTACGAGGTCCTCCTGAAGAGGAAGAGATACAGGAATCTCTGTATCTCACAGGGTTGCTTGAAGGTGACACTTTGGTTAAGGTACAGAATGCTTGGAGCAAAATTCATCGGAAGGGGAAAGTCTTGCTAGGAAAAAGTAACAACAAGGCATTCGATCCATATGTGACTTGGGTCCGAGAAAGAGCCACCAAGTTCCTAATGCCGTTTCCTGCAATGGAACCATTGTATCCTCCCGTGTACAAAGAGCCTACCACAGTTGATATTCAGAAGTTCAACCAGGTACTCCGAGAGAAGGAAGAGCTACGAAAGGCCAACAAAGAGTTGGAGAAAGACATTGCTCAACTTCGGAGAGAAAAGAACGAAGCCGTACACACCTGCAAGAAGCAGACAGAGATGATCAACCACCTAGGCGCTAATCTGACCAAAGAGACTGATTCTAGAGAACGTCTTGGGTTGGACCTGAAGGCAGTGCATGACGTGCTGACCACCAAAAAGCAAGAGCTAGATAAGGCATACCGGAAGTTAACCCAATACGAGAAGTTGTAGAACAACACTTTGACTAACCATAAAGAGCGGGAAGAAAAGCTGAAGAAAGAAATAGCCCAGTTGGAAGCTCAGATTGAAGTCAAAGACAAGAAGATAGAGGCTAAAGCCTCACTTCGACGTGACGTCCAGTATAGGTTGGTTGAGACCAAGGCAAATCTACAATATTGTCAACTCCAAGCTGATGCTAAGAGGAGTAGAGTCGAGAACCATTCTGAAGAAGGTGTTTATGGGGGCGTTGCCTAGAATCTCCCAGATATCATCAGGCAGAGGGACCTGCTAATCCAGGGTCTACTCACTCAGCCTGACCATCCCGCTACAAAGAAGTTGTTAGAAGATTTCCGTGCCCGTGGCCGCACTTGATCTCTTTGTATTTTCTTTGTACCTTTTATGCATTGATATGCTAATCACCACCAGGCCTGTTGGTTGGGGTCATGCCTTGTTGCTTCAGTTGTATGTGTTTACAATTGTACGCTGCCCGCGCGGTATTTTCAGATAAATATATGAGGATCTCTTTTCCATGATTGGATGTTAGACTTTATTTGTCGTGGAAACTAGGATCCGGGGGGGGGGGGGGGGGGGAATCTCCCCAAGGCACAGACACACGTTTGCATTTGCATGAATCATTTGCATAACAAGTACTTCGATCTGTTTCTTTTCAAACCCCCTGTTGATACAGGTTGTTTCAGAATTGTCTCAGGTTGATCCGAGCAATGGAACAGGTTCAAGCAGAGCTGAGAGAGGTACGAGGCCAGCTGAGGCAGGTTATGAGGGACATGCAGATGCTCAAAGAGGAGAATAACCAGCTGAAGAATCAGGTGGGCCTAATGGCAGAGGTACTAAAGAACATACTCTGAAGAGAATGTGAGCAAAAGCCCGAGGCTGCAGCTGGCATACTTGCTCCACGGGTATCTGACGAACCCACACCGAGGCATGGTAGGCCTAACAGATCCTCTGCGCAGTATGAAGCTCAAAACGTTTCCCGTCAGCAGCCACGTCCGGTTCCGCAAGACAACCCCAGAAGGCAGGGTCAAAAGAGGAGACTATCTGACAGAATCCTCGATCCAATCCCGATGGATTATGACCAGTTGTTGCAACTCCTGCTCCAACTTCAGTTGGTTAAACATCGAACATTGGCTCCAATGATTGGACAGCCACCACCCAACTGGGACAGGAACGCCTGTTGCGAATTCCACTATGGAGCACCGGGGCACGATGTATTGAGTTGTAGAGCTTTTAAGCATAAGGTTCAAGACATGATTGAGTCAAGAGCAATTGAATTCGTGCCGGGCGGCATGAAAGCATCAGGCGCATTCATCTCTTATCATGCAAAAGAGATGAATATTCCCATGATCTCATATGAAGATGAGAACGATCAGGAGTATATCCCGCGGTCTTTGAGGTCTGAATCGCCTTGCCCGCAACTTTTTCATGTTCCTGGGTCGAGCTTAAGGATGAAAACCCCTAAACAGAGAGGATCCCCACTAGGTCAAACCTCGTCTCTGGATTGTTTCTGCCATGAAGGATCGGCAACCTCTCCCTCTGTTGCAGCGAAACTATCGGAGCCCGAATCAGAGTCGACCTTACAGCAGTCGTTCTTCTGATTGAGTCTGAAGACTTCAAAGGGCCGCTCCCCTCAGCAGCAAATAAGTGTGAAAGCCCAGTTCCCCGAAAGTTGGTGATCTGCATGTTATCATGTCATTTCTTTACATTTGTAGTTTCTTTCCTGTTAGAATTGCAAATCTCGTTTGTAAAGCACGTTATTTTTCAATTGATATTGATAATGAAATAAATATGCATGTTTTAAACTAATCCATTTGTGTTCACTTTATTGCTATCTTTTATTTCAAACGCTTGTTTAAGTGGAATCCGGGGAGGATGACGAAATCCAATGATGCGTAAGCTTCTGATGCTATGCTTTTGAACAAAAAACCTGTTGATGATGTACAGGCATTGTTTCAAATCCCAAACACTGGTGATATAAGGAAGATAATCCCTTGTTAACCCCTTTGAGCCTAGTTGTAGGAGTTTCTTTCCGAAGATAGACAAACCCTCAATATTAACCCGGGGTAGGGTAGGTGTCAATTAATTTGACCAGGCATTCAAATTACAAAAGGAGTGTTTGTTCGAGGATCAATCACACCGCTATAGGTCGTACCTAAAAAACCATGATGGTTAAACCTGGCCGATCAGGAGTGAAACTGTCACAATCTCTTTAACAAGTCATACGAGCCGATGCCATACGATTTTTTCAAAAAAAAACGAAGAAAGAAAAGAATAAAAAAGAAAAGCCCGCTAAGTCGAATCTTGAAAGCAAGCGACTTAGGAAAAAATTAGGGTACCCCGCTGGACTTCAAAGTTGAAGAAACTCTAAAGAGTCAGTCCAGGCAAAAGTTAGGGGAAAACGAAAAATCAAAAAACGAAAAGTGAAAAAGGATTACGAAAGAAAATCCTCAAGCAAGAGCGAAATCGTGTGGCTACCGGTGCCCAAACAAAGACGAAAAGAGAGTGACTGTCACTTCGAAAAAGAATGATTCCTTGAAGTGTCACTCAACCTTTGAAAGGTGAACGCCAAGGTCGAATTAGCTTGGACGTAGGATCGGAGAACATCAAGGAGAATGGGTGGGTTAAAATGAATTTTGAGCCTTTATCCTTTCTTTCTTAAACCGTGAACCTGACCACGTTACAACCTTTAAAAGTCCTAATTGAAATAGGTTCGTTTTGAAAGCATACTTCGGTAAAGATCACATCGGAACCGACTCCTAGATAGGATTCCCATTACGGCGTTATATTAATGTTGACATGTTAATGAATGATTTCATATATTTTTTCCAGTGAACAGGAATGGATTTTGAAAACTGCCATATGCATTGCATTTGATATGTCTTTTATGCAGAACAGTTTGTTTTACTAGCGAGTAAGCGCTTGATAGCAGGGAAAGTTTCCACAATGGAAGGATCTGATCAGGGCAGAATGCAGAATGCCAGAATATTCCGGTGAACCGGGGCAAGCTATGGCAAATGATCGCAGCATGGGAGTCAACCATCTAGAAATAGTTAATTCGGGGCAATCAAGTCGATATTTGTTGAATCTCTCACAGCCAAGGGTATTACTCCCACAGACCATCCCATGAGGGGTAAAGTCATGACAAGACTGGGGCAGGTCACCCCGAGAGCGTCGAAGTCATCCTTATCCTGAAAGTAATTAACTTGAATCACCTTTGCGAGGTTCAATATGCTGAGGCAGATCAAGGTGCAGAGATTGCAGATTTCCTTTCAAGGAACATCCCCAAAGAGATCCCACCAGGCAGGGGCAAAAGCTGAAAGCGAAGGAGTCGTTCCTCCCCGTGTTGGCATAGATTGTCAGAGTTTGTCAGAAGTTGTCGGAAGATCCTGGGGCAAGCCATCTCGAGTTTGTTTCATGGCATTTTTTCTAAGCAGGATGATTCCTTCTTCCCTAGGGAGTTCAGCAGTGGTCCCCCACGGAGTCTGAGCATGGGACCGTGAGCATTGATATGTCTTCCCAAGCAAAGATGGATTCTCCCTAACCAGATGCATCCTAGGAAGGATCACCATTTCCCCAGCTGAGTCATACGCTGAAGTGTATACTCGTCCCCAGCACTGGATCAATATGCAGTTTTCTCGAAGAAGACTATTCGCAAGTGTTCAGCTTCCGATAATCCAGACTGAAGTCTCCAGCGAAATTGAAATTCCCCCACAAAGTTGTATTCTCCCTGGTAAGTAGGATTTATTCCAACGTCTGGTTGCCTATCCTCATCCGAGTTCGCAGTCCCCCAAGAGAGCCGAGTCCTTGGAAGACGTTCAGGCCACGATTGCTTCTCCCCAGTAGAGTGTTGAAGAACTGATGTTGTATTTCCCCATCAGAGTCTGTATCTCTAGGAAGATTCCATCAGTGAAGGCTGTGCAATTTATTTTTGTGATTGACATCGTTTGTCCTCTGCAGTTTCTGGTTCATATACCCAGTAGAGCGAGTAAAGGTTCTTGTAGGACTTTGTTCCCCTGCAGCAGTCACCTGGAATTCGTGTCCCCAGGTTAAGTCCAATTGAGATTGGTGTGGTTTCTCCTCGGCAGGATGATTCCTCCTCTCCACCAGAGTGGTTCTTTCTCCTTGACAGGAGGATTCTCCCTTCAGCATTTATTTTTCTGATGGGGTCGTAGCATTTTTCATGATTTCATAACATTTACCCTAAACGCGTAGCATTTCCACCGTGTGGAGCATTGCGCCATTGTCAAAACATATGCATATGAAATATGAGCTAGGTCGTTACCATTCTTGTTTTGTAGGTGTTCCTCCAGTGGAGTGGTTTGTTCAAGATGATTCTTGAAGTCCCTTAGCAAAGTTGTTTGCTTAAGATGATTCTTAAAATCCCTGGTGAAGTCGCCAGAGTTGTTTGCTTAAGATGATTCTTAAATCCCCAGCGGGGTTGTTTGTTCAGGATGATTCTTGATTTCCCCTGCAGAGTTGTTTGTTCAGGATGATTCTTGAATTCCCCAACGAAGTTTCTTGTTCATGATGATTCTTGAATCCCTCAGCAGAGTTTAGTCGGTCAGAATGATTTCTGAATCACCCGAAGCAAAGTTACTTGATAGTTATCCAGAATCCCCAACGGAGATGTGTCATCCCCAGCAGGTTTTGAACAGAGAAGTTTAAATTTCCCTTGAAGATTTGGTGATTGAAGTCTGGGAGTAGTGCCAAATCTCCTGACTTACTGATGAAGTCCAACTACAATGTCGAAGTAGTTCTCTTAGCTGACGCAGAGTGCCTGACGGCAAAAGATTGTGTATCCTTATTGATTCGTGCATGATTAAGGATCCCATTTCAAGACTTACTGATGAAGTCCGACTGCGAGGTCAAAGCAGTTTTCCCAGCTGACGTGGAGTGCCTGACGGTGAAAGAATAGATATCCCTATTGGGTTCATGATTGACCGAGTTCTATTTCAGGCCTACTAACGAAGTCCGGCTGACGCCCGAGATGTTCTTTGAATTCCCGACGGCATAATTATAGAGATTGTTAAAAGGTTCCTAATGACCTGATGAGTCCCGAGGAATTCTTCTACTGCCGTGCCGCAGAATGCCTGGCGGCAATACCAGCGATGTATCACCGGTTTCCGAGTGACCAGTGAGCCCTTGATGACTTGACGAAGAAGCTGCAACGAATCTGATGATCATCCTGACGGAGATTTGAGACTAGTCGCTCCTTCACCAGTTACCGAGTAACCGGTGATCCCTTATTGACTTATTGAAGAAGTCCGACAAAGATATTGTCGATGTTCCTAGCGATATGATGAGTCCATAGGTGACGAATAGAAATTCTTCTACAGTGGCACAGAATTCCCGACGGCATAATCAACCATCATTCACCAGTTACCGAGTAACCAATGATCCCTTATTGACTTACTGATGAAGTCTGACAAAGATACTGTCGACTTTCCTAGCGACATGATGAGTCCATAGGCGACGATAAGGAGTACAGCTATCCTTCACCAGTTACCGTGTAACCGGTGATCCCTTGATGACTTGAGGACGAAGATCTACGGTGAAATCTGGTGATCATCCTGATGGAGATTTGAGATTAGACCCTTCACTAGTTACCGTGTAACTGATGATCCCTCGATGATTCGAGGATGCAATGATATCAGATAAATCAGAGAATCATACTGACGGAGATTCAGATCAGTATTCTCCAGCTAGTTGCCGTGCAACTGCTATTTCAGTTTCTGAAGATTTGTCCCCATCAGAGTATCCTGTACTTGTGTAGTTGGCAAATTTTCGGGTTTGTTGATATTCAACCGCCTTTTACCTTGATTGTTTAAGAGTCGTTCACTTCTCACCCAGTCAGGTCCAAGCCGTTTGAATAGGGGCAGCTGTTGCACCCCAAAATTTGCCCAACCTTTCTTTACCTAGCTTGTGTTTCATTTCATTCATGTTAGCATTATCATTTGCATTTCATTGACATGTGTGCAGGAGATCAAGAGGTATGATTACCAATCAAGGGCTACACAAGACTATGAATCTAGATAAGAGGCTTATCCAAGTGTTCAAGGGTTGATATCCTCACCAGGGAAGTCTAAGATCCTCAGAGAGAGTGGTTGAAACCAAGTGGGTAGGCCTCCTAACTTGAGAGTTGTGGGAAGATCATCAGATGATTCTGAGGCCATGAAGTTGGACTTGAGGTCTTGAATGAGCTCATGAGAAATGTTGAAGTTCATTTGGAAGCCTAGACAGGTCATTATGTGGAGGATATGAAGATATAACCAAGATTGGTGCAACTAGGGTTTCATCTGGACAACCCTAGGATAACTGATGATTTGAAGAAGGTTGAGACCTAATTCAAGAGCCATGTGATCATGTATTGATGTGTTGAGATGTTCTAAGGATGATTCCAATGTCAACTCATCATGATTGAAGAGTTTGAGAAGTTTTAGGCTAGGGTTTCTAAGGCTTAACAGTGTAAAATCCCCTAGCTTGACCCTTGACTTCAAGACCACTTAACTCAAGATGTGATTTTCATCTCACCTTGACCCTAACATGATTGTTTTAGGGCATGATCTTAGCTTTAATTTTAGTACTATAAGTCCTTGATAGGGTTTATAGGACTCAAGTTATGAGCCAGACAAGTTACAAGTCATCTGAGGCATGTGAATTTGGAGCTTGAAAGTCACCCAACTTGCATGACACTTTTTCCCTGGAAGGATGATTTCTATGAACTTTTTGTCAACATGGATGTTGTTCCTTATTCTCTTAGCTTTCTAGAGAGTACTAGAATTCCATGATTGGATTTGTAGAACTCAAGATATGGCTTTGACAAGTCAAGGGTATTTTGGGTATTTGGAATTACAGGTCATTTTGCATCATAGGTCATTTTCACTATCTTGCAAGCTTCAAATGGAGTTTTGTTCAACTTGAAATTTGCTCAAAATGACGTGTTTAGCTCTACCCAATATCAAGAGTCCATTGATATAGATTAGACCAAGCATTGGTTGAAGGAATTTCTCAAAAAGGCCATTTTAATGAATTAAGATGGAAAAATTCAAAACAATGGGTAATTGAATGATTTCAAAGCAAATTGATACTCATTTTGATTGGAAAAGAAGTTCTAAACACTTTGGAATTATTACATTTTTGAGTTGATACTCATTTCATGGTCATTTGGTGGATTACTTCATGATGAAGTAACATTTCAAACCTGCACCTTAGATTGAAATCAAGGCTGCAAACCAATCCAATTACATTCCACACATCCAATGCAAGTGATCTGAAACAAGATTGGAGTGAAAGCAGAGCATATGCGTGGCTTCCATAGTTGGAAATTTGAAAAAAAGTTGACAGTTAAAAGTTTGGATTTGGGCCATGATCGGGCCTCCAAAGCTTTCAAACAGATTATAAATAGATTGTTGATCATTTTTGGAACCTTCTAGTGCCATTTTCAGTTGAGAAACAGTTGGAGTCAGTTGAGAAGAAGCTTGAAAAATTGATTTTCGAGTTTGGAGATTGAGGTTGTTTCAGAAGAAATTGAGCATCAAGCATCATTCAGCATCATCCATTGAGTGAATCTACACACTTTAGAAGAGAACTGTGGCCTGAAAGTCACCCTACGTAAAGCTCCGAATCAGGTTTCTTTCTTGCAAAATTCCTCTTTAACTATGCACTTTCCAAGCCTTAGATGCATGTGGTTAGGACCTATTCGAAACCTAGATGGATTCTAGATAAGTTTCGTAGTGAATCGTGACACTTTTTGACATAGCATCCCAAGTTGTAGTTCACATATCTCTCTAGTGGTTAAAAATGAGAAAGAATTGGATATTTGGAATGTAGGGAATGAGAGGAATAGGTTAGTGGCTTCGTTTTAAGTTTTTGTGAAAGTTGAAATTTCTTGATGATTCTTGATGTCCATGGCTTCTTGAGTTTTAATGGAGGAAAGTTAAAATAAGTGGTAGATTCGGATTCCTTGTGAAAAATCCCATGAAATCGGTTAAAGAAGCGCGTGAAATGATGGAAAAACGAAGGAGCTACGTGAAGCTCCCGTCCGCAGCGGCCGGAACCCGTGAGGAAGAGGACCGTAGCTCATCTCCGACGCCGCGTCGGTCCAAGGGGAGAAGACGATTCCTATGCCGTCCGATCGTCATATTTTCCATCGTGTGGTTGAGATCAAGACTCATGGTAGTCTTGTTTGCTATGCTACACTTGATTAAAACCCCAATTCATTAATTGACTTGGCTTGTTGTGAGTGGTTGGATTGAAATACCTTTGATCATGTGATTGTGAGTGAGGTTCTACCATGTACTAGTGTTGACTCATCACACTTGAACATTCAGAATTTTGTCTAGTAGAATTTCGTGTGGGCCTATGCTGCGCGCTGTTCCCACCCCCCTGGAAGGGCCCGTTGTCATTTTGCACTACCAATTGTTGCAGTTTGCACCACATGTTTACCTTTTGTTTTAGTATTTCCTAAAATTCTATTTTGATAGCTAGTTTGATTTTAATTCATAAAAAATAGAAAAAATGCTTAGAAAATTATGAAAAAATTCGTGTATGATCCTTATCATGTCTATGATTTTTGTGTGCAATTAGATTTTATTTTTGTTCAGTTGTCAATTTAATTTCGTTTTTCTCCTTTAAGTGGATAATAAAAAATGCCAAAAACTGCATAGTTTCTTGCTAATTTTTGTTCTGGAGTTTGGTATAGAATTAAGACTTGATTTTTTTCTGGCCGATTATAGACATGTTGGTGATGTTATGTGATTTTTGTTGAGATTTTTAGATGATTCTAAATAGGATTTTGAGATAGTTGTTTAGGAGTATTTATTATTGGATCCCTTTAGTGTACCCTTGAGATTTTGGATTTTGTTTGAGCCTTTTGATTTAGGTTTAGCCCCTGATTTTTGTACCATAGCTTGTTAGTACATGTAGGATAGTGTAGTATTTTTCTCAGAATTTTTAGGAGTGATTTTCTATTAGTTCCCTATTTTACAAGTTAGCTTTAGTTTAGGTGGCCCTAACTTAGAGAATTTTATAGATTAACCTTGTACATGACCATTAGATGATTCTAAGTAGTATAGCCTTTCTTTATAGAATGGAAAGTAGGTAGATACCTCATTAGAACTTTTTTAAAGCCTTGATAGAGCTTTTGATTCCCCTAGCCTAGGTGATCCTTGTAGCTAGTCTGTAGGGTTTCTTAGAAGTTGTTGTGTTGCCTTCTGTCCCCTATGTGATTTCTTCCTTGGGCTTTGCCCTACCCCCTTTATCCAAATCTTGAAGAGGATTCCTCCTGGGAGAGCCTAATCCTTCCTTTGGTTGGATTCTTTGCATTCCTCAGGAGGTTGAGCCTTGAATTGACATTCCCCAGTATAGTACATTCCTTTGGTTTGTACTATCTCTCTCCTTCAAGTCTTGATGAGGAGCCCTCCTGGGAGAGCATAATCCTTCCTTTGGTTGGGTTCTGTGCATTCCTCAGGAGGTTGAGCCTTGGATTGACATTCTTGGCATGGTATATTCCCTTGGTTTATATACGGTCATCCATCTCAAAGTCCTTTTCTTAGGATCCCTCTTGGGAGAGCCTAATCCTTCCCTTGGTTGGATTATGTGCATTCTTTAACAGATTGAGCCTGAGATGGACATTTTGTGTTGATACACTATAATCAGTTACCCTTAGATTGATATCTAGGACTAATACCCAAGTCTTTTCTGTCCTATTAACATAGGATCCCTCTTGGGAGAGCCTAATCCTTCCTTTGGTTGGATTCTGTGCATTCCTCAAGAGGTTGAGCCCATGATGGACTCTGGTGTTGATACACCTCCAACCTGATGTAGCCTCAGATGACTTCCCTGTTGCTCATCTTGGTTTCTCTATCTTGTTTGAATTGCTTGATGCATTAGAATAGGATCATGTTTAGATTACTCTAGGCTAGGAGCATGACTGCTTAGAGGTTGAGTGGGTCTCCCTCTGCTTGTTTGCATGAAAGGTTGAAGTGATCCTCCCCTTGCTTGTGTGTTGTTATTCTTTTTTATCTGTGTGTTAGCATTAGGGGTTTAGACTGGTTCCCTCTGCTTGTCTCTATTGACTGTTTTCTTCTCTGCTTGATTGCCTAGAGGTTGAGTGAGTGTCCCTCTGCTTGTATTGCTACATTGCATTTGCATCTTTACTGTTTAACTGTTTTATTCTGTTTATCTGTTTAGCTGATGCTTTATCAGTTTTTGTGTCCCATTGATATGATCCCCTAGGAGTCTCACTTCCTTTGATAAGGAAGTGATGATTAAAACTTTAGGTTGAAACCCTTGCATGATAACTTTTAAGAGTTCCCTGTTTCAAACCTCAACCATAAGATGAATCCATGGTATGACAACACTAGTACTTGACAGTTTCCCCGTAGAGTTCGTTCTCTTCTCATCTCAAAACAACAGTAAAAAACGTAATAAAGGCAATTTAGTACAAGAACATTACGAGCCTTAAGCTACTTGGGTAATGATAATTGAGCGGTCTCCTCTCAATCGTCTAGAGTGTTTAGTATACGTCCTTTGGACGATATGTGACACATTTGTTCCAAGGTCATAGTCTCTAGAGTTGTACGAACTACAGATAACCATAAAAAACAGTTCTTCCGTAAAAGACAGAAAACAAACTTAAAACCTTTTTGCCTCGTGGGCCCATAATTCAAAGGAAAGCTTTTCTGAAGAAAAGAGTGTCGTTAACTCCCAGTTCTACCACAAATGGTAACGCACGAGTCTCTGACGAGCAAGCTGCATACACCAAACTGCTGGAACTGTTTGTTAACCCTACTCGAAAAACAGATGAATCTGAACCCCTGTGTTCCGTAGTATCCCGAACTACGTAAGCTCTGATCTCTCATATCTGTTGAGAGTACGTAGGCACAATACTGACGTATTGGCGAGCAACCTTCCCCCACCCGTTTACCCGTAGTTAGTCGAACTACGTTGACTATGATTTCTCATTCTCTGATGAGAATACGTAGGCATAAAGTGCGACGCTTTGCCGAGTCATTTTCTTTTCTTTTCAGACCAGCCTTGATAGGTAGATAGTTAAATCAACCCGTCAGATAAACACAACAAGCGTGGATCCCATCGAGTACGATAGACATGAGGGGTGCTAATACCTTCCCCTTGCGTAACTGACTCCCAAACCCATACATTGGTTGTGATGACCTTGTCTTATACCTTTTTGTCAGGTTTTTACGATCGTTTCCTTTCCCTTTCTGTAGGATAAATAACGAAAGATGGCGACTCTTCTATTTTGCCGGCACCTTATTTTTGCGGTAGTGACACTTCTCCTGTTTCTTCGGAAAAA
Source organism: Lathyrus sativus (assembly GCA_963859935.3). Lineage (NCBI taxonomy): Eukaryota > Viridiplantae > Streptophyta > Magnoliopsida > Fabales > Fabaceae > Lathyrus > Lathyrus sativus. The sequence continues at coordinate 449,762,947 of OZ012739.1, read as the reverse complement.
GATGTCAAGTTCACGCTTTACGTAGTGCTTTGTTCATCCCTTCGGAGATAGAAAGTCATGGATGGTATTTTGATGCGGTCCTGTGGCTTGGTGCCCGCTTATTGTAGCGTATATTTAAAGATTGATAGTTGTTAATCTAATATGTGGATTCAATGCATGTGGTGTCACACAGGTGGTTGATGTTGAAATCAGGTGCTATATCAGATGATTGATCAGTTGTTGTCGTGGCAACCAGATTCAATTGTCTGGATTTTGTTCCCCAAGCAGTTTGTGCAGTTTATTTTTGTGGTTAGAAAATTTCCGAGTTCTTTGGTATTCAACCGTCTTTTACCTTGATTGGCTGAAAGCCGTTCGCTTTTCATCCAGTCTGGTCCAAGTCGCTTGAATAGGGGCAGCTGTTGCACCCCAAAATTTGCCTAACCTTTTTCTTACTTGGCTTTTGTTTCATTGCATTAGCATATCATTGGTCTAGCATTTACATAACATAGCATTATTCATTTAGCAGGGGATCAAGTGTGGTTTGTATCAATAGGAGCCTATCTAGAGGTCTTATTCAAGCTTGGGAGGTCACCAAAGTCATTAGAAAGTGGGTTGTGTTCTTGAGAAGTTTGGATGTTGATATGTGGTTCATCTCCTAACTTGGGGGCCCATTGAAGACCATCAGTGGGTTGTGAAGCCTTGATCATGGATAGGGTATGTGGATAGAGCTCATGGAGTGCCTTGAGGGCCATGGTGGAGCTCAGTCAAGTGTTTATGCCATGTGTGGAAAGTCACAGTTGAAGGTGTTGCAATTAGGGTTTTCATCTAGTCAAACCTAAGTCAATTATGCAATTGAAGGATATTAATACTCATTTCTAATTCTTTGTGATCATGGAAGTTTGTGTTGAGATACATGAGGTGTCATTCCAAGATCAATTCAAGAAGGATTCAAAGTGTGAGGAGTTGCTAAACTAGGATTCTCAGTGTAAAATCCCATATTTAGTGCCTAGCTTCAAGACCAATTATCTCAAGATACAAGTTTCATCTCAACTTTTGGCCAACATGGAACTTTTAGAGCATGTTCTTAGCTTTAATTTGAGTACTAGAAGTCCTCCATTGGATTTATAAAACTCAATTTATGGCTCAGACAAGTTATAAATCATCAGATGAATGTGAATTTTATCTGTGAAAGTCAACCAACTTCCAAGGAACGTTTGACCTAGAAGGATGTTTCTCCTCAACTTTTGGCCAACATGAAAGTTGTAGGTCTTGGTCTTAGATTTCCAAATTTTACTAAAAGTCTTTCATCTGATTTGTAGAACTCAAGTTATGAGGTTTACAAGTCAGGGGTATTTTGGGAAGGGAGATTATAGGTCATTTTGCATTATGGGTCATTTTCACTATCTTGCACACTCCAAATGAAGTTTTGTCCAACACAAAACTTGCTCAAATGGGATTTTAAGGTCAACCATGTATGCATGAGGCATTAATTTGGCTTATAACAAGACTTGGTTCATGAAAGCTTGACAAAGGGGAAATTAAAAGGCATTTAAGTTGAAAAATTCAACTTTAATTATAAGAGGTCAAGAAAATGCATATGAGTACTCATTTTGACTAGAAAAACCATTTGGAACACTTTGGCATTAATGTAATTTCAATTTGAGGCTTGCATCATGGACTTTCAACTTGTTACTTCATGGATAAGTAACACATTCAATCTTGGCCATAAGATGATAACAAGGGTGCAATCTGATCCCTTCATTCTCAACAGGCCATAAATAATACATGGGAAGCTTCTAGGAGAAGAAACTGAGAACAGAACCGTGTATGCCATGATTGAGTTTTGAAGAGAAATTGGAAACTTGGATATCACAGTTTGGGCCTCCAATGGGCCTCCAAATCCCTCAAGCCAATTCTATTTAAGTTCAGAAAGAGATTCAGATCAAGTTTGGTGGTTATTTTGAGCTAGAACCAGAGATTGCAGTTAGAGTTTTCAAGCTTCAAGTGCAAATCGTGTTTTCCTTTCCAGAGCTTTTCAAGGCAAATCAAGGTTTCTATTACCTTCAGCATAGTTCATTGAAGAGATCTGCAGAAGTTGGAGCCAAGAATCACCGTGTAACTGCCTCAATTTCAAGCTACAAACCAGGTTGGTAACTTTCACAATTTCTCTAGTTTTAGGATGATCTAGGTAGAATTGAACTGCGGTTAAGGTTTAGGAAGATGACTAGAACGTTTTAGGATAGGTTTTGTGAGGTTTGATGACAATTCGAGATGATGCACCATTCCTGTTGAGACTTGTAACTGCCTGATTGTTGAGAGTTAACAAGATTGGAATAACTTAGGATGATCTCTGAAGAGTGAGGAAAAGATCTGTGGCTTTAGTTTGTTGGTGATGATCAAGATTATGGCATATTTTCTGTTCACCTTCGTGTTTCAAAATCCATGAGGAATTAGTAAGATTTAGGCTCAGATTCATGATCAGGAGGAAAAAATAACAAGAACTGTATAGGACTTGTTCATTTTGGTGAAGGTTCCATGACTAGCCCCTTGCAGAGCCACCAGAGAAGACGACCAGAGGTCTTCTCCGGCCACCGGCCACTCTTCCCTCCAATTAACCAGGTTTAAATGAGGACAATGAAGCATGACCCTTGGATGAGTGGAAATTGAAGAATTTGTAAGGAGATCGTGCGCTCGAAATTTAACCTCAGACTTGGCCTTTGACCCTCAAAACGCAACCATTTCATTTATTAGGTGGCACGCGCTGAAGCCTTTAGATGGATTGACCAGTCATGTGATCCAACGCCCCTAATATTTTCTCAGCATTTAATTTCTTTTATTTCATTTTTATTTTCTTTAATTGCATTTTTCTTGTTTAATTCATATTAATTTCATTTTTGATCAGAAAAATATAACCAAAATATGTGGATGATCCTGATTTAATTTCCGATATTTTGGTACTCTTAGATTTTACTTTGATGCAATTTCCAATTTATTTTCATTTTTCCATTTTATTGATTTCTTTTAATGTGGCATTTTGAGCTTGTTATTTGTTGATTTTGGTACTCCTTTTTGGTATAGAATTTGATCTTGATTTTTGGCTGGTTTGTTATAGACATATTAAGGTGCTTTCTTGATTTTTAGGGTAATTTTTAAGTAGCTTTAAGTTCTGTTTTGAACTAGGCTTTTAGGAGCTTCCCCATTTGACCTCCCTTTGAGCACTTTGTGATTTAGGATTTCTTTAGTGATTCTCCCTTTAGATTCAGTCCTTGACTTTTCTACCATAGGTCCCTAACCCTCTTAGGATCCCTTAGAAAATTCCCTAGAATTTTAGATGCAAAGCCAAGAACATGTATGTCAAAATGCAAACATGTTATGATGATTCAGATGCAAAGACATGGGAACAAGGTTGTTGTGCTGCTAATTGAGAAGAATCAGTGCTTTGCTTTGACAGGAACATAGCACTGATAATTAGGACACATTGTGTCAAGATCAAAATTTCGCACTGATGAGAAAACCGGGTAGGTAAGAGGTAAAGGTTTCCTGCATAACCCTCCCAACTCACAGGTATGGACCTATCACTAACAAGGTTCGGCATCCTATGTGTAACGCCCATTTTAATTATCTCATTTTTTTGTGTTTTTTTTCAAAATGCAAACATGTTATGATGATTCAGATGCAAAGACATGGGAACAAGGTTGTTGTGCTGCTAATTGAGAAGAATCAGTGCTCTGCTTTGACAGGAACATAGCACTGATAATTAGGACCCACTGTGTCAAGATCAAAAGTTCGCACTGATGAGAAAACCGGGTAGGTAAGAGGTAAAGGTTTCCTGCATAACCCTCCCAACTCACAGGTATTGACCTATCACTGACAAGGTTCGGCATCCTATGTGTAACGCCCATTTTAATTATCTCATTTTTCTGTGTTTTTTTCCAGTGTGTTTGTGGGGGAGTTTGAGTGCGATAGCGTGTAGCCCTTAAGTTGGAGATTAATTGGTAATTTTGGATGTTAAGGTTAATAATAAAATTATTAATGATAATGATAATTTAATGAATAATAGTAATATTGTTAATATTATTATTATTATTGTTATTATTATTATTAATATTATTATTATTATTATTAATAAAATGGAATAAGAATAAGTTAGGGGTTGTTTGGGAAAAAGGAAAAAGAATTGGAAAAGGAAAGTGGAAGGAGAAAGAAGAACACGTGAAAGAAGAGGAAAGTTGGAAGAAGAAGAACAAGGGCAATTGGAAGAAGGTTGAAAGAGAAGGATCTTAGAGGAAGAAGAAAGCTAGAGTTCCGAGTCATCTTCTTCAGTTGTTCGAGTTATCGAGGTAAGGGGGGAGAATCGGGTCGGAATTGGTAGAGTGCATGAATATTAGGTAGAAAGGGATTTCCTTTAACCCCATAGGTTTGATGATTATGTTTTATATGATGTTGTGATTCTAAATTTGATGCTGATATGATAAAACCATTGCATGTGTTGTTTGATCGATTTGGGGGATTTTGGGTAGTTTACACTTTTATGCCAAAATTGATTAATGGAGTAGAGCTGATATTTAATCGGGTAAATTGAGAATAGATTATGTAATTGAGTGGTGGAATATTTGTCTGATGTGGTAGAAGCTAGGTTGAGTAGAATCGGTTGAGTTCGGAGCGTTTTGCCGACTCTGAGCAGTATGATGTTTCTGAAATCACAGACGTTTGCCAGCTGCTTCGCTGGGCGAGCGAGTAGCGAACCTTCGCTAGGAATTCGTTGGGAGAACTGGGTAGCGAGTGCTTCCAGTAGCCACTGTCTGGCTTTGCTAGGTAGCTCACTAAGCGAGCAAGTAACGAGTATTCACTGATGCTTTGCCTAGCGAGTGAGCCAGCGAGCATGACAGTATTTTATATTTTTGTGCTGTGCTGTTCTGTTCTCTTGTGTTGTTGCATCCTTGTTGGTCCTGATTGATTATGAGATTGATGTTGAACTAGGGAGAGTGTATGTATGATGTGGGAATGTGATTTCCGTGATGTTCACGTAAAAATAATATTTGAATTGATGTGGATCATGTATGTATTATGAATGAATGGGGTGTTGTGTGATATATATATATATATATATATATATATATATATATATATATATATATATATATATATATATATATATATATATATATATATATATATATATATATATATATATATATATATATATATATATATATATATATATATATATATATATGATAGATGATGGAATGTGATCGGATGGATCGTGGGCACCTTGTGTGCGTGGATCGTTGTTGTGCATTGGTGTATGCATATCATGATGCATGAATTAGTGCTCGGATGGAGCGTGGTAGGAATAGATCATTGCTCGATGGAGTGTATGTGATCTATTCTGAGTTTGAATTCCCGGTGCTCTGGAAGGGAGTGTGGTAGGGATAGATCATTGCTCAGATGGAATATATGTGATCTATCCTAAGTTTGATTTGCCGGGGCTCCGAAAGGGAGCGTGGTAGGGATAGATTGTTGCTTACATGGAGTGTATGCGATCTATCCTGAGTTTGGTTGACGAACCTGTGAGTCGGTACCGCACATCATGTGTTGAGTTGCATGCCTTTTGGAGTGTCGAATGCGCCGGGAGTGTTCACGGATTATATGAATCGGATCTTCCATTCTTATTTGGATCAGTTTATTGTTGTGTTCATTGGCGATATACTGGTCTATTCTAAGTCTAAGAAGGAGCATGCCAAACACTTGAGGATTGCTTTGCAAGTGCTTAAGGATAATAAGCTATTTGCGAAACTGTCGAAGTGTGAGTTCTGGTTGAAGACGGTGAGTTTCTTGGGGCATGTAATATCTGGTGATGGTATTTCGGTAGATCCGTCCAACGTGAGTGCAGTATTGTAGTGGGAACCGCCGAAGACAACGACGGAAGTTAGAAGCTTTTTGGGTTTGGCAGGGTACTATCGAAGGTTTATTGAAGGATTTTCTGCTTTGGCATTGCCGTTGACTCAGTTGACGAGGAAGAATCAAGCTTTTATGTGGGATGCCGCTTGTGAAGAGAGCTTTTTGGAATTGAAGAAGAGATTGACTACGGCACCAGTGTTAGTGTTGCCGACTCCGAGTGAACCGTTTGTGGGTATTGTGATGCGTCTCTGATGGGATTAGGCGGAGTACTTATGCAGAATGGTAAAGTGGTTGTATATGCTTCGTGGCAACTAAGGGTGCACGAGCGAAATTAACCTACTCATGATCTTGAGTTGGCTGCAGTGGTTTTTGTGTTGAAGATCTGGAGGCATTATTTGTATGGTTTGAGGTTTGAGGTGTTCAGCGATCATAAAAGTCTGAAGTATCTGTTTGATCAGAAAGAGCTGAATATGAGGCAGAGAAGATGGTTAGAATTCTTGAAGGATTATGATTTTAGCCTAAGTTATCATCCAGGAAAGGCTAATGTTGTGGCGGATGCTCTGAGCAGAAAAGCGATTCATATGTCGGCTATGATGGTGAAAGAGATAGAGCTTATTGAGCAGTTCAGGGATTTGAGCATAGTTTGTGAGACTTCAGCAGATTGTTTGAGGTTGGGCTAGTTGCAAGTTAACAATGATTTCTTGGATATGATTAGAGAGGGCCAGAAGCTAGATGGGAAGCTAGTGGATTTGATGTCGGGAGTGGGAAGAGACTCCGATAGTGATTTCAAGTTGGATAGTGTAGGTGTGTTAAGATTTCGGGGCAGGATTTATGTGCCGGATAGTGATGAGCTGAAGAAATCAATTCTGAGTGAAGGACATTGTAGTGGTTTGAGTATACACCCGGGAGCTACGAAGATGTATCATGATTTGAGGAAGATGTTTTGGTGGTCAGGTATGAATAGGGATATAGCTCAGTTTGTTTATGCCTGTTTGACGTGTTAGAAGTCGAAGGTGGAGCATCAGAAGCCTAGTGGATTTATGCAACCGTTAGAGATTCCGGTTTGGAAGTGGGATTGTATCACCATGGATTTTGTTACAGTATTGCCGAGCACGACAAGAGGATTTGATGCCATTTGGGTAATTGTGGACCGACTTACGAAGTTTGCACATTTTGTGCCGATCAGTATCAGTTTTCCGTTGGAGAAGCTGGCAGAGATTTATGTTCGGGTAATTGTGAAGCTGCATGGCGTGCCGTCGAGTATTGTGTCGGATAGAGATCTGAGGTTTACTTCAGAATTTTGGAAGAGTTTGCAGAAAACTTTGGATACTAAGTTGAAGCTGAGTTCAGCTTATCATCCACAGACTGATGGTCAGTCGGAGAGGACTATTCAGACTCTGGAGGATTTGTTATGGGCTTGCGTGTGTGAAAAAGGTGGTACGTGGGACACTCATTTGCCATTGATTGAGTTCATGTACAACAACAGTTACCATTCAAGTATTGGGATGGCACCGTTCGAGGCTTTATATGGTAGAAGGTGAAAAACTCCTCTGTGTTGGTATGAGATAGGTGAGAATGTTGTGTTGGGGCCAGAGATTGTGCAGCAGACTACTGAGACAGCTCAGATGATCCGTGAGAAGATGAAAGTGTCTCAGGATAGGCAGAAGAGTTATCACGATAACCGAAGGAAAGAGTTGGAGTTCAGTGAAGGTGAACACGTGTTCCTAAGAGTTAACCCAGTGACTGGTGTAGGTCGTGCGTTGAAGTCCAAGAAGCTGGACCCGAAGTTTATTGGGCCGTATCAGATTTTGCAGAAGGTTGGTGTTGTGGCTTATAGGGTGGAGTTGCCGCCTGAGCTTTCGAATTTGCATGACATTGTGTCGCAACTTCGGAAGTATGTCAAAGACCCATCTCATGTGATTCAAAGAGATGAAGTGCAAGTCCGGGAGAATCTCACTGTCGAGACGATGCCGTTAAGGATCGAAGATCGTAAGATGAAGCAACTCCGAGGGAAGGAGATAGCTTTGGTGAAAGTGGTTTGGGGAGGTGCTGCAGGTGGCAATGTGACTTGGGAGTTGGAAAGCAGGATGCGGGATGCGTATCCAGAATTGTTTCCATCAGGTATTTTCGAGGACGAAAATAATTAAAGTGGGGGAGAGTTGTAACGCCCATTTTATTTATCTCGTTTTTCTGTGTTTTTTTCAGCGTGTCTGTGGGGGTGTTTGAGTGCGATAACGTGTAGCCCTTAAATTGGAGATTAATTGGTAATTTTGGACGTTAAGGTTAATAATAAAATTATTAATGATAATGATGATTTAATGAATAATAGTAATATTGTTAATATTATTATTATTATTTTTATTATTATTATTAATATTATTATTATTATTATTATTATTATTATTATTATTATTATTAATAAAATGGAATAAGAATAAGTTAGGGGTTGTTTGGAAAAAAGGAAAAAGAATTGGAAAAGGAAAGTGGAAGGAGAAAGAAGAACACGTGAAAGAAGAGGAAAATTGGAAGAAGAAGAACAAGGGCAATTGGAAGAAGGTTGAAAGAGAAGGATCTTAGAGGAAGAAGAAAGCTAGAGTTCTGAGTCATCTTCTTCAGTTGTTCGAGTTATCGAGGTAAGGGGGGAGAATCGGGTCGGAATTGGTAGAGTGCATGAATATTAGGTAGAAGGGGATTTCCCCTAACCCCATAGGTTTGATGATTATGTTTTATATGATGTTGTGATTCTGAATTTGATGCTGATATGATAAAACCATTGCATGTGTTGTTTGATCGATTTGGGGGATTTTGGGTAGTTTACACTTTTATGCCGAAATTGATTAATGGAGTAGAGCTGATGTTTAATCGGGTAAATTGAGAATAGATTCTGTAATTGAGTGGTGGAATATTTGATTGATGTCGTAGAAGCTTGGTTGAGTAGAATTGGTTGAGTTCGAAGCGTTTTGCCGACTCTGAGCAGTATGATGTTTCTGAAATCGCAGACGTTCGCCAGCTGCTTCGCTGGGCGAGCGAGTAGCGAACCTTCGCTAGGTGAACTGGGTAGCGAGTGCTTCTAGTAGCCACCATCTGGCTTTGCTAGGGAGCTCGCTGAGCGAGCAAGTAGCGAGTATTCGCTGATGCTTCGCCTAGCGAGTGAGCCAGCGAGCATGACAGTATTTTATATTTCTGTGTTGTGCTGTTATGTTCTCTTGTGCTGTTGGACCCTTGTTGGTCGTGATTGATTATGAGATTGATGTTGAACTAAGGAGAGTGTATGTATGATGTGGGAATGTGATTCCCGTGATGTTCACGTAAAAATAATATTTGAATTGATGTGGATCATGTATTATGAATGAATGTGGTGTTGTGTAAGATATATATATATATATATATATATATATATATATATATATATATATATATATATATATATATATATATATATATATATATATATATATATATATATATATATATATATATATATATATATATATATATATATATATATATATATATATATATATATATATATATATATATATATATATATATATATATATATATATATATATATATATATATATATGATAGATGATGGAATGTGATCGGATGGATCGTGTGCACCTTGTGTGCGTGGATTGTTGTTGTGCATTGGTGTATGCATAGCATGATGCATGAATTAGTGCTCGGATGAAGCGTGGTAGGAATAGATCATTGCTCGGTGGAGTGTATGTGATCTATTCTGAGTTTGATTTCTCGGTGCTCCGGAAGGGAGTGTGGTAGGTATAGATCATTGATCAGATGGAGTGTATGTGATCTATCCTGAGTTTGATTTGCCGGGGCTCCGAAAGGGAGCGTGGTAGGGATAGATTATTGCTTAGATGGAGTGTATGCAATCTATCCTGAGTTTGGTTGACGAACCTGTGAGTCGGTACCGCATATCATGTGTTGAGTTGCATGCGTTTGCATTATCTTATATGTTGTGTTGGTGTGGGACAGTAGGTCCGGGTTAACGTATGTGAAATGATGTTTTTATGTTTTCTGCCTTTCATTCATGTACGCTATTACCGTTATATTTTGATCGTGATTTCTCACCCCTTTTCTGTTGTTGTGGTCTGTGCTTCTTCGGAAGTACAGATAATCCAGGTGCGTAGCTAGCGTGGATTGTGGCGAGTCGTGTCGTAGGGATGCTCTGATACGTAACACCGAGGCTTTGGGGAGTTGTTTGTTTATCTGATGATTTTGTGTGCCCCTGTGGCATATCATGTTTTGAAAAAATCTTTTAGTGAATATATGTCTGGTGTATTTTGGGCAGTTGGCCGAGGATGATGTATATAGCATGTATATGATGTTTATGGGTATACATATATACGATGATATATATATGTATTGATATCATTTAATGAAAATGTTTTGTTTGGTTTCTTCTGTGACATCCCGTTTGTGGTGTGAAACTCTGATATTTGTTTATTTTAAACTGCACTTATTTTATTTTGGGGAGCGAGGTGTTACATTATGCGTTCATCAGCATCACAGACTTTCGAGAAACGATGATACGTTCATGATTTCTGGTTTGGCATCATAATTCCCCGAAGAGGCCTCACTTAGCTGAATCACAAATGATAGGTTCCCAGAGTCGATAATCCTCAGATACAAAATCCCCTCGAGCCCAAAGGGCCAGAAAAGAAATCATCAAAGAGAATCTCGTCTGAGCGCGAATTTAATGGGAACTTGTGCATGCAAAGCATACAGGTCCACCACTACTTTCCACTTCTAATGCTATGTTTGTACTCAAGCCCGGGTCCGGCTTATCTCTTAAAAGCTGACTGAAACAAAATGCCCACGAATGCATGAGTGCAAGATGCAATACCCACAAACAAGACACACAAAGCACATAGGTTCAAAGGTTCGGCACGGGCATGGAGCCAAAGGTAAGAACCAACCCACAATGGTATGTACTAAGTTTATATCATCACTTGTAGAACAAGGTTCTAAAAAAGTTCCCAAAGTCATAATTCCATCTTTTGGATATTATCGGCTTAAACGACTACTCATCGGCCAACAATATTCTCAAGAGAAACTCGTCTGAATATGGTATCGCGTAATAACTAATTCAAGTTTACACCTTAATAGCCACCACACCACGTCCTAGTAAGGCCAAGATAGGTTAAAGGGTTCTAAGGTCCTTAGCTTCTCAGGCTCCCAGGTCGGAAAAAGTAATACCAATTACGACTACTCGCAAAACATCAGTAATCCCAAAGGGGCCTCCACTGAGCGGGGGATCTCAAGTCAGCTTAGTAAGGACTACTCCACGTAAGCCAACAAGACTATACCACCCTTCTATCATAAGTGCACTCAAGTCTGGATGTAGGACTTATCTCACCACACAGATCACCAGGCACCAAACAGAACAAACAATAACAAACAAATCAAACAAAAAGCAATAAATAAATCAAAGTAGGTGAAACCTATTAGGAACCAGGGACTCTAGGTTCTATCCCTAGCAGAGTCGCCACTTTTCTGTAGCGAGGAAATTCGTGAGTGTAAGCAATTGATTAACTTAACTCAAAAATGCAAGAGTCGCTACCGCACTTTTAATTTATCCAAAAAAGGTAATGAAAAAGAGAGAACAAAACCTAAGACTTCTAAAACAAGAACAAAAACAAAGATCAGGGTAAGGGGGTTGGTTATGCAATGGGAAGACGTCAGCACTCAAAACGTCCATAGTACTCTATAGGAGCCCTTTAAAATATCTACGCTTTTTGGTTTGAAAATATTTTCTTGAAATGAGATTGGGAAGATGAGAAGAGAATTATTTTTAAGAATTTTGTGTTTGGAGAGACTTATCACCTCATGCCTACTTACCCATAAAGTGCAATATAGGATCAAAACTTCGTAGTTTGTCGTACAAATAACAAAAATTTATTAGTTTTGATTGATTTTAAATGTAAAGACAAGCCTATCGCATTGCTGCGAAAAAGGGGAGCCGACAAAGACAGAACAGTCGCCACTGTTCGTTATTTATCCCAAAGAGAGGGAAAGAAAACGAGCAAAGAAAACTTACGGAAAAGGGAAAAGATAGGTCATCGCAACCAAGTCTCGGGTTCGGGAGTCAGTTACGCAAGGGGAAGGTATGAGCACCCCTCACGTCCGTTGTACTCAATGGGATCCACGCTTGTTGTCTAATCTAAAAGGGTGTTAAACTAACAAAAGGCTGTCTCACAAGGACAGGAGAAAAGAAAAGAGACTCGATAGAGCATCGCCGCTCTATGCCTACGTATTCCCTCGTGCAATGGGAAATTCAGAGTCAACGTAGTTCGGAAAACTACGGGTGATGAGGGGAAGGTTGCTCGCCAAGACATCGCAGTCTTGTGCCTACGTATCCTCGTCTGGTATGAGAAATCAGAGCAAACATAGTTCGGGCTAACACAACCACTGGTTGGTTAAGTGTTTTAACTGAGTAGGGTTAAATCTTCGTTCCAGCAGTTAGGAACGATTCCTGTTTGCAGTAGAACCAAGACTTAACACACTCTTTCTGAAAATAATTTTCCAAACAATCCCGAAGGATAAAAAGGTTTGATGTTTTATTTTGTGTTTTTTTAAACAAGAAGTGAATTGAATTAAGTTTGTAACTCATGTTGCACTAAAGACTATGACTTGAGAGTGAATGCGTCGCATATCGCCCAAAGGGTATACGCTAAACACTCTAGACAGTATGAGAGGAGGCCCCCCAACTATCATTCCTCAAGTACTTAAGGCTCGTAGCATACAACATTTATTATCCTTTATTAAGTGTCTTGATATGTTATGAGATGAGAAGAGAAGACACAAACTCTAAAAGGAAACTAATCAACCCTAATGTTATCATGCAAGATGATCCTAAAGTTGGGATTGAAAAGGGAGAAGCTATCCTAATGTTATCATGCAAAGGATTGAACACCTAATATCTCTCCTACTCCCATCTTAAACAGAGGGACTAGGAATCCTAAGGTATCATGGCAAAAGACCAAGTAAACACTTAATGAATCAATCACAGATGAAATGAAGAAAGAGAAGAAGTTGACTTAAACAAGTCAAAGTAATGCAAACATGGAATGCAAAGATGCAAATATGCAACAAGGACTCAATAATATGAGACTCAAAGACACACAAGTGACTTAAACAAGTCAACCAAAAGAGGTGAGATGATATGGGAGAAGCGAAACTCCTACAACCATCAAACATCAATCACCTAGGAAAATGCTTGACACAAAGCAAAGACAAAGAGCCATGATCAAAGAAATGATGGGAGAAAAAAGCTTGGGCAGTAACAACATATGAATTACCTCAACCAAACATCTCACATTGATCATGAAAAGAAACAAACAAACAAATGGAAGAAATGATTCATTATTCAAGACAAACTCAAAGCATAAGTTATGAACACCAAATCATATTGAATAATGATCAAAACACATGGGGCAGAGGTGTATCAATAAGAAGAAAGCTTAATTCAAGGTTAGAAACAAGACACAATTAAAACCCAAGTCATGGCAAGTGAAAGAATCAATGTCTTATCACAAATTCAACACTTAAATCCAAGTGGAAATGCATGACTTCCAAGTAACTTGCAAAATAAGTTACACAAATGTATGACCTAAAACCAATGAGCCAGCACCTTAATCATGTTATAAACAAGCATCAAGACTTATAAGGTGCATATGGGATCCATATAAGTCATCTCCCAAAAGAACTAGGTCAAACTAGTTTGTATGAACACTTCCTAAGATGACTTGACTTGCAAGCTTCACCAAAAATAGGAAAAATATTCAATAAATATCAAATAAATAAAAAAGCCAAGATAGGTCAAGTGAAAAACAGAATCCATAGACTCAAGGTCAAATTCATCTCAAGGCATCACCAAATAATTCAAGAATTGATGGTGTTCCACCTTATCGAGCATGAATCGAGGGACATGAAAAGTCAACTCAAAGTCAAATAGAAAAGGATCAATTACCACTCAAACTCACCCTCAAGGTTGCCTCAATCCCTCACCTAAGTAAGGGAGAAGCCATGTTCATAGGGGATTAGGATTTGATGTCCAAATGATTAAGACTATGTGAGGTAAACACCATAAAAGTCACCCAATTGCAAAATTAAAATAAAATGGAAAAATAAAATAAAAAAAGAAACAAAAATTTTAGAAAATTAAATAACGTCTTAAAGTGTAAGAAAATAATTTTTGGGAATTTTATAATGATTAGAGCTATTTATAAAATAATAAAATGAAAACAGATAAGAAAATAAAATAAAATAAGAAACAAGGTGAAGGGGGTGGAAGAGGTAAAACCCAGATTCAAAGGAAATAGGCAAATACGCGCTGGGCCCTGAAAGCTGGGGGGCATGGATATCACTCTGACTCCAACTCAACCTAGCTCAGTTCATAAAATGAAATGCAGTGTTTCATTAATCCGAGTTGGATTTCAAAGCGTGCGTGGCGAAAGTCAAACGAATGAAAACGTGCCAAGCAACATGGTCAAAGGGTCCAAGCAAGACAAGTCAGCACTGACCAGAAAAAGACCAGACATCGGAGCTAGGGCTCCAGTCGTCTTCTTCGGCCACCTCTTCGGAGACCAGGTCTGAAACCTCCATAAAAATGGTGGACTCTGGTACCAAACGAAAGTTGACATTACAAGGAGTATGAATCCACCCACCAAATCTCAAAAAGGTCCAAAATCAAAGAGAAACGAAGGCATGAAAGTTTGATAGTATATTCTGAAACTTCAACATACAAACACATAGATAGCTCAAACATTGCCTACCATAGGTAGGGCTTCAGATGCAACCCAGAATAATCCTATTTCATTCTAAAATGAAAGAAATCAGTTGAAGAAACTTATTGAACGGAGCTGCTCTGTTGGCTTTTGAAATGCTTGCAACCTTCAATCCAAGCTTTCCAATCCTATCCTTGAACTCTGATGAAGAAGAAATGAGAAAATATTTGGAGAAAGAAACCCAGAAATGGCTAGTTCGAAGAATGAAAATTTTGGAGAATTTTTGAAGTATGGGAGCTCTCTCTCACGCAGCTGCTAGCTTCTAAGCAATTAGAGCAATTTTGTGGCTTTTATGTGATGGATATTGCATGACCATGCAGGCCCATGTTGGTAGAATCATGTGATTTTAAAATTTGATATTCAAAGTTTCCTTTCATGCATACTCACGAGCTAACAACAAGCATGCTATTTTTTGTCAGCAAACATCCAAGTGTGGTGTGTAGAAAACAATTGAATGGTTTTTGCTCATGTATGATACGTTTCGCACCAAGTTTGAATTCATAACTTTTTTAGGTGAATTTGTGAAAAAGTGGTACATTATGACTTTCCATGTTGGTCCAAATGTGGTAAACTTCTTTTTGGTCATGTAATAGTATGGAACAAATCAAATATGAAGCAAAATATGACTTATAATGTAAGGTATTCAAGCCATGACCAAAAACCAAGATTTCACCTTGAAAATGATCCACATGGCCATATAATCCAACAACATTCATTATTTTTGAGTTCAATGTGGAGTTAAAACCATTAGGCACAAGTTTCAAGTTGGTCGAAATTGCATTTGAGGTCCATAAGCTAATGAAAATGGTCATTGAAAAAGATGACCTATAATGAACTTTCCAAAAATACCCTTGCCTTGTAAGGTCCATAACTTGAGATATACATATGATAAAAATACTTCTAGGACTTTTTAGAAAGCTAAGATCATGAGTAACAACCTTCATGTTCACTTGAAGTTGAGGAGAAACTTGATTCTAGGTCAAAAATGCCTTGGAAGTGAGTTGACTTTAAGTTGACCAAAATTCTCTTCGTCTGAGGACCCTAACTTTTTGACATCATAACTTGAGATGTACAAACCCAATGGATAATTTCTTGTACTTAAAAGAAAGCTTGGAACATTTCTAACAAGTCTCATGTCTTCATGAAGATGAGACTGAGCTTGCATCATAGGGTAAATTGTCCTTGAAGTTAGGTACTAAAGAAGGGGATTTTACACTGAAATCATCTGAAACCCTAATTTAGTAACTCTCTGAACTCTTGAATCCTCTTGATTTGATATTATCATGACATCCTAGATGCTTTAAGATGACTTCCCATGGCCTCAATGACTTAGAACTAAGTTGTGAACCTTTTCAAGTGCACAATTGACCAGATGAAACCCTAATACCATATCCTCTGACTGAGGGCTCTTGCACATGAACTGAATGACTACCCAAGCTCCATAATAACCCCTAAGGTATACAATGGGCTTTTAAACCATGTTTCAACCAAGAACAAGACCTCATGAATCCTTGAAAACACTTTGATGATCCTCAGGATAGGAGGTGATACCAATACATAAACCTGTCCCCTCAAGGAGCTTTGAAACTTCCATGGTGATGATAAACACTTGATGGCTTGCACAAATGCTCTTGTTTGAGCTTGAACCCAAGGATACTCTCCTCTTGAAGGACATAACACACCTCTTGATCCCCTGTTAAGAACAATGTTATGCAAATGCTAATGCTAAAATGAAATGAAACATAAGCCAAGTATCAGAGATGGTTGGTCAAATTTTGGGGTACAATAGCTGCGCTATTCAAACAACTTGGACCTGAAGGCATGAAAAGCGAACGACTTTCAAACATTCAAGGTAAAAGGTGGTTAAATACAACAGAACCCAAAAATTTGCCAACCACAATAATAGAAAATTGTAGAATGGTCCATCGGAGTGAGAATAGAATCACCGCGGAAATTGTATCTGATAATTGTAAGAACAATGAGCTAACTCATTACCAATTAGAAAATCACGACACGCAGTCGGAAAAACATCTGCTAACACACAGGCAACGACACCAAGTCAGTAAGAACATTTGATTTCACTATCAGGCATCTGTTAAACAAACCAGGCATCGAACCCGAAGGCCGGCTCAACACGAAGTTGAGAACATCTGCTAATCCAAGCAGGCATCCATTCATTAAAACGAGCACCGAACCCAAAGGCCGGATCAACACGAAGTTGAGAACATCTGCTAACCCAAGCAGGCTTCAAACCCGAAGGACGGCTCAACACAAAGTTGAGAACATCTGCTAATCCAAGCAGGCATCGAACCCGAAGGCCGACTCAACACGAGGTTGAAAACATCTGCGAATCCAAGCAGGCATCAAACCCGAAGGTCGGCTCAACACGAAGTTAAGAACATCTGCTAATCCAAGCAGGCATCGAACCCGAAGGCCGACTCAACAAGAAGTTGAGAACAACTACAAATCCAAGCAAGCGTCGAACCCGAAGGTCTGCTCAACACGAAGTTGAGAACATTTGTGAATCCAAGTAGGCATCGAAACCAAAGGCCGGCTCAACACGAAGTTGAGAAAATCTGCTAATCCAAGCAGGCATCGAATCCGAAGGCCGACTCAACATGAAGTTGAGAACATCTGTTAATCCAAGCAGGCATCAAACTCGAAGGCCGGCTCAACACGAAGTTGAGAATATCTGCTAATCCAAGCAGGCATCGAACCTGAAGGCTGACTCAACACGAAGTTTAGAACATCTGCTAATCCAAGAAGGCATCGAACCCGAAGGCCGGCTCAACACGAAGTTGAAAACTTCTGCTAATCCAAGCAAGCATCCGTTAATAAAAATGAGCATCGAAACCGTAGGCCGGCTCAACACAAAGTTGAGAACATCTGTTAATCCAAGCAGGCATCGAACCTGAAGGCCGACTCAAAACGAAGTTTAAAACATCTGCTAATCCAAGCAGGCATCGAACCCGAAGGCCGGCTCAACACAAAGTTGAGAAGAGAATCCATCAATTCACAATTTGAAAGAAGAAATCCACTGGGGAAGAACAAACTTGAATAAGTAAGCTCTATTGGGGAGAAATTGATAAGATGAACGCATCCATCAAAGATTCTTGTTGGGGTCTGGGTACCACGCAGGCTCAAGAAAAACACCAATATTTGTCGGGGTCTGGATACTGCACGGGCTTAAGAAATATATCAGTAAGATGAACACATCTGTCAATAACTCTTGCCGGGGTCTGGATACCACACAGGCTTGAGAAAACACTGTTGTCTGCCGGGGATACAACTGGAAACAAGAGGTAATAACCTGGCTTATGTTTCAAATGCACATGTTTGAATATGGCATAATGCTCCATACGAAATGGAAATGCTACGCATTTGGGAGGATGTTGTGCACAATGCAAATGCAAAGGAACCACCCTAGCAAAATAAATGCTGAAGAGACGAAACCAACTCCGCTGGGGATGACCGGGTGTGCCAAGTACAATTGGACTTTTGCTGGGAAACAAACCCTGGATGGCTTCCTGGGAAAGAATCCTCCTGGGTATAACTCCTCTGCTGAGAAACACATCCACTCCACTGAGGATCAAATCAACTCTGCTGAAGAAAACGACCCTGGATAGCCCACCAGAATACGACTCTTCTGGGGAACAAACATCTCGATTGGGGAAAATAGACCCACTCTACTGGGGAAATAGGCCCTGGATGGCCTCCTAGAAACCAAAACTCTTCTAGGATATAAAGCTAATTGCTGAGGAATAGCTCCACTTTGCCGGAGGTTCCACTTTGCTGAAGACTAAATCCGTTATCTGCTAGGGATAATGAATAAGATTTATTGGGAAGTTATTCCAAACTCTCTCTACTGAGGATGGAGAATAACAATATCTGAGTCAATCCCACTCTGCGGGGAAGAAAACTACTTTGGCGACCTTACTGGGGATTAGGAGTTAATTGGAAGATATCCCAAAGAACTCGCCCTAAAGAATACCAATAACCAACTGGATTCTGCTGCGAAGTACAACTTCACTGAGGGAAAGTCATGAGGGAAACAACATCAACCTCTGCTTGGGGAATTGAGAAACAAAACTCAACAATATCAACCTCCGCTTGGGGAATGAGTCAATGACCTAGACCCTGAGGGGAACGGAGTCCAAGAATTAGACTCTGTGGGGAGACACGCTCTGAACTCGCTCCGCTACCGGGGATAATCCTACATCCACCTGTCAAGGGATAAGTGCATTCCAACCCTGGGGAACCTCGATTTCGACCCTCTGGGGATAACTCTGATATCAACCAGCTAGGGGATAAGTCATATGCGTTTGAACTGTTGAGAATAGGTGTACACGCTCCACCTGCTGGGGATAGCTCTACTCTGTCGGGGATATCAATCTCAACCTGCTGAGGATAACCTTGATCACATGCAATCCCAATTTGCTGGGAGAGAACTAGTCTCAAACTGCACATCTCCCTCTTGTAGGGGCAAAGACATGGTGACCTTACTGAGGATGCACCTCTGGAATAGCCTCAATAACGAGAGCCCTGCAACAAATACAAACAAAGTATCCTGTATACAACAAGAGCTATTTCGGTTATCGTTCATGACATCATTCAAGCAAATCAATGTTTTAATCTTGATTAGCAGAGCCCACAAGTTTACGTATGCAAAGTTTTTATCGAAAACATCAGGCGTCTTTTGCAAACAAAATAGTAAGAGCTAAAACAGAAACAAAAGCTTTCTGAATAATATACTTCATTGATAAATGGCCTGTAAATAGGCAGATTTACAACAGATGCAACTCCTGAAAGAGGAAGTTGTGCAAAAAGTACAGAAATGCAAAAAATATACAAAATGTCGGCAATGTGGTACAGACAACCACCACGTGTCAATTCGACTATGACTTGCATGACTTTGATGCTTCTCCAATGCCTCGTCTTTCACAGAGACTGACTTGAATGGTTGACCCTCGGGACCTCCCAGAATCTATTGTGCTGGTACCATAAGCAGACTGCAGTCATTTACTTTTAAATCCCTAACTTTTGCCTGAATCGCCTTTGCAGGTTTTCGATTCACCGGGATACCCATTTTTTGCCAAAGTCGCTTTTTCAGGTTTTCAACTTTGCGGGTTTACATTTTTTCTTTTTTTTATCCCTAATTTTTGCCCAAACTCATTCTGTCGCAACTGCAAAAAACAACCGGCGGAAAAACAGAAGAGTCGCCACCTTTCGTTATTTATCCCAAAGAGAGGGAAAGGAAACGATCGGAAAAACCTGACGAAAAGGGAAAAGACAAGTTCATCGCAACCAAGTCCTAGGTTCGGGAGTCGGTCATGCAAGGGGAAGGTATTAGCACCCCTCACGTCCATCGTACTCGACAACATCTACGCTTTTTGGCTATCTAAAAGGGTTGTTAACTATCGACGCTACAGGATTGCGGGACGAAAAGAAAGAGAAAAGAGACTCGGCAGAGCGTCGCAGCTCTGTGCCTACGTACTCCCTCGTGCAATGGGAACGTCAGAGTCAACGTAGTTTGGCTAACTACGGATGAAAGGGGAAAGGTTGCTCGCCAAGACATCGCGTCTTGTGCCTACGTACTCTCAACAGGTATGAGAGATCAAAGCGAACGTAGTTCGGGCTAACACGAAACCACAGGTTGATTAAGTGTTTTAATCGAGTAAGGTTAAACATCCGTTCCAGCAGTTAGGGACTAAGCTTGTTTGCGGTAGAACCGAAGCTTAACAATACTCTTTTCTGAAAATGCTTCTGATTAATCCCAAAGGAAAAAAGGTTTGAATTTGTTTTGTGTTTTTTATCGATGAAGAAGTGTTTTGAATTTGAGTGTTTATAATGTATGTTGTACTAAAGTCTAGAACTTAGGATCGAATGCGTCGCATATCGTCCTAAGGACGTATACTAAACACTCTAGGTAATTGAGGAGAAGCCCCTCAATCACCATTTCCTAAGTATAAGGCTCATAACACAGTATCCATTATCCTTATTAAGTATGTTAAGGTTGTATGAAGATGAGAAGAGAAGATGCACAGAAGGTCTAAGGGGAACTCGGCCCTAAAGTTGTCATGAAAAGTGATCCTAGAGTTTGGATTAAAAGAGGAAACATCTACCCTAATGTTAGCATACTTGGATTGAATGCCTAATGTCTCTCCTACTCCCATCCTAAACGGAGGAACTAGGAATCCTATGGGGATCATGGCAAGAAAGCACAAGAAGAACAAAGGAAGAATCAATCAAAAGTAGAGAAAATGCAAACATGAAAATGCACACTTAGAATGGTGGGAGGGAGGAAAAATGTGTGGGGCAGAAACCGTCACAAGCGCGTCTCGACCTCAACAGCGATGCAAGAATGATGCAAACTTGTGGAGTAAGGCGAGAAATGAAAGCAACTAAACATGCAAACGAATGATCGATTCGAAACACAGACACGATCATGTAACACATGGAAGAATGATCATACAAATCAACAACATCATGATTAATCAACCACAAACAGTAACAAACAGCCAAAATAATTTGATCCTAATGCATCACACTGATCTATGATGATTCGAATCGAATCAGTATGCGAACATGCAAACAAAATAGCAAACATGGTATTCTGGTACAGTGTTAATCGGTTAACACATACTGTTAACCGGTTAACACCTTGAAGGTTTGAAGAAAAAATGAAGTTTTGAACAGGTTAATCGGTTAACCCTATGCGTTAACCGGTTAACACTGTTAACGTTTAGAAAATTTTGAAAGTTTGAATTGGTTAACCGGTTAACCATATAGGTTAACCGATTAACACTGCACCAGAAGTGAAAAATAGCAACAGGAAAAGCACTTAATGCACAAAATCACTTAATCAAGTGATCCAACAGATCAACTTATCAAATAAGCACGAAATTACACCTGCAAACAGAAAACCAATAGACATGCAAACATGTCTACACAGCACAATCGCAATTCACACGGATCGGAATCCACCAAAATTCAATCGAATATGAAAATCATCATGTAAATGCAAATAAGCTCAAAAAAAGTTATGGATCTAGAATCTCCAACCTTCGAAGCGGAGATTTGCTCCTGTTGGTGTTGATCAACTGAATTTGAGTAGTTCAAACCATAGAAACTCGAAAAACTTCGAGATCCAAGCCAATTGTGGTTGTACGAACGAAGATCCACCAAATTCAAGTCGAAACACTTCGAATAATCACTTCCAACTCAAGCTCCAAAATCATATCTCAATTTGCACGAAAATTGATGATGAAAATTGATCCAAAGATGAGGATGGATGAAGGTTTATGCTCAAGAATCCATTGATTTCAATAAAAATCAATGAACCCTAATGAAAAAGAGCTTTGAGTGAGTTTTGGAAATGGAGAAGTTGAGAGAATTCTTGATCAATTCTGAAAATGAATGTGAGAAATGAGAATTGGCTCCTTTTGGTTTGGAGTAGATCACTTAAATACCATCTAGGTTTGGATCCCAAAGGTGGGGTTTGAACTTTGGATTGGAAAGTTGGTTTGGAGCTAGGCATGGGAATTTGGAGGGAAAATTGAAATAACCAACTTTTAAGAACATTCTAGATCCTTCTTTTTGGTAAAAATGAGTTTCAATGTGATCAAAATTGGACCCCAAGTGAAAATGGCTTGCAAAATCACGTACAGGTCAAAATATGCAATGGTTAACTGGTTAACCATATGCGTTAACTGGTTAACACTGTTAAAATTTCAAATCTGGGCTGATTCTCCAATGGTTAATCGGTTAACACCTTCAAAAATTTGAATTTGGCGCCTTTTGGAGGGAAACTTGCTCGTTTCCCTGTTTCTCGCCGTTTTGAGCTCTGCGAAGCTTTTGACACTTGTTCTTGAATATTGTGACTGTGATAATGCTGGATATAGACTGAATGTTGTCTCCTGATCTGAGCATAACCTGCAAAATAAAAGCGGTCGCTCGACCGCTAGGCAAAATAAATGTTGTCTATGATGCTTGCTGCTTAGCTGCTTGTACGAGAATGAAACCTGAGCCAAGGGAAAACCTTGATCCCCTGCCTCGAGAACCAATGCTATGCAAAATGCTAATGCTATGAATGCAAAATGAAAACGAAACACAAGCCAAGCACGAGAATCGGTTGGTCAAATTTTGGGGTGCAACACATTCATTTTATGGTTCGCCGGGATGCCCCATTTTTCCTGGATTTCCTTTTTCTTTCCAGTGGGTCTGTTTTAAGCAAAGTATTTTTTAACTGCATATGCATTCACAAGGGATGTGAAATCTTCGCCATCCATAGTTGAAAGTAGTAAGGCTCCTTCGGAGAAGAATTTCCCTTACTACATATGGACCTTCATAGTTGGGAGTCCATTTGCCCCTGTGATTTGTCTCTGGAGGGAGAATCTTCTTCAACACCAAGTCACCCGCCTGAAAGCTTCAAGGGCGCACCTTCTTATCAAAAGCTTTCTTCATCCTGCTTTAGTATAAATGGCCATACGCAATGGATGCCAATCTCTTCTCGTCCATCAAGCTGAGTTGACTCAATCTGGCCTTCACCCATTCTGCCTCATCAAGTTTAACTTCAACCAAAACTCTCAAAGAAGGAATCTCGACTTCCAATGGTAGGACAACTTCCATACCATACACTAGCAAGAAAGGAGTTTCCCCAATTGAAGTGCGTACCGAAGTACGATATCCGTGTAACGCAAAGGTCAACATCTCGTGCCAATCTTTATAGGTCACAACCATCTTTTGCACAATCTTCTTGATGTTCTTGTTGGCCGCCTCAACAACGCCATTCATCTTTGAGCGATAAGGAGACGAGTTATGGTGTTCAATCGTAAAACTCTGGCGCAGTTCCTTCATCATCTTGTTATTCAAATTCGAACCATTATCAGTAATGATTCGCTCAGGCACTCCGTAACGACAGATGATATCCTTCTTGATGAATCGAGCCATTACCTGTCTGGTGACGTTGGTTAAAGAAGCTGCTTCGACCCACTTAGTGAAATAATCAATTTCCACTAAGATGAAACGGTGTCTGTTGGATGCGGTTGCCTCAATCTTACCGATCATATCAATGCCCCACATAGAAAAGGGCCAAGGAGACGTCATGACATTCAGAGGACTTGGCGGTACATGCATCTTATCAAAATAAATATGGCATTTATGGCATTTCCTGGCGTACTTGAAATAATTAGACTCCATAGTCATCCAATAATAGCCTGCCCTCAACAATTTTTGAGACATTGCGTGTCCTCCTGCATGTGTACCAAAATCACCCTCGTGGACTTCTTCCATAAGTAAACATGCTTCTTTTTCATCCACGCATCTCAACAACACCAAATCAAAGTTTCTTCGGTAGAGTACATCATCCTTGTTCAGATAGAAGTTTCCGGACAACCTTCTCAAAGTCTTCTTATCCCGGCTTGATGCCCCAGGCGGATACTCCTGATTCTTGAGAAAGTTTCTGATGTTATGATACCACGGCTTCCTATCTAAAGCTTCCTCTATTGCAAATCCAAATGCTGGCCTATCGAGGTGGGAGATGACAATTCTCGGAGCTTCGTTCCAATAATTCCCCTTATACATCTAGGATAATGTAGCCAAGGCATTTGCCATCTGATTCTCCGCTCTTGGCACGTGATGAAACTCTACCCTGTCGAAGAAAGGTAACAACCTCCTTACATAGTTCATATACGGTACCATATTAGGCTGACGGGTCTCCCATTATCCTTTGATCTAATTGACTACCAAAGCTGAATCACTATAAATGTCAAGGTTCTTGATTCTCAAATCAATCGCTTCTTCAATGCCCATGATACATGCTTCATACTCAACTTCATTGTTGGTACAGGTAAATGTTAACCTGGCAGTAAATGGTATAGGGAATCGTGGGGAGTTGTAATGATTGTCCTGATTCCACTGCCATAGGAGTTAACAGCACCGTCAAAAGTCATCTGCCTTTGGGAGCCTATCTCGGGACCTGCATCAGGTAACGACTCATCACAGTCTTTCATCTTCAAGAACAGAATATCCTCATCAGGAAATTCAAACTTCATCGGTTGATAGTCATCAATTGGTTGCTCTACGAGATACTCTAACAGAACACTCCCCTTAATAATCTTTTGGGAGACGTATTGAATATCGTATTCTGTCAGAACCATATGCCATCTAGCAATCCTTCCTGAAAGTGCTTGCTTCTTGAACACGTACTTAATCGGATCCATCTTCGAAATCAGCATGGTTGTATGATTCAACATGTACTGTCTCAGGCGTTTGGCGGCTCAAGCCAGTACACAACACGTCTTCTCTAACATTAAGTATCTAGACTCATAATTTGTGAACTTCTTACTCAAATAATAGATGGCATGTACTTTTCTTCTTGTCTCTTCGTGTTGACTAAGAACACAACCCATGGAGTTCTCAAGAACCGTCAAGTACATTATCAATGGTCTTCCTGCCACTGGAGGGATCAGTATAGAAGGCTCCTGCAAGTATTCTTTTATTTTTTCAAATACCCTTTGGCAATTTTCATTCCAGACCACCGCCTGATCTTTCTTTAACAGCTTGAACAATGGTTCACAAGTGGTTGTAAGGTGAGATATGAACCTTGCAATTGTCGCTACTGTGAAAATCGGCGCCGGCTGAACAGAAGAGTCGCCACCGTGCGTTATTTATCCCAACGGAGGGAAAGGAAACGCTCAGAGTAAACCCACCGCAAAGACGGGAAAGGAATGGTCATCGCAACCAAAACCTGGATTCGGGAGTCGGTTACGCAAGGGGAAGGTATTAGCACCCCTCACGTCCGTCGTACTCGACGGGATCCATGCTTGTTTTCTAGTACGGATTTTTATTTCTATCTAAACTAAGGGTTAAGGGTTAAAAAGAAAGAAAGGGACTCGGCAAAGTATCGCACTTTATGCCTACGTATTCCCGTCTGAAACGAGAAATCAGAGTCAACGTAGTTCGCCTACCTACGGGAAAGGAGGGGAAGGTTGCTCGCTAGGATATCGCATCCTATGCTTACGTACTTTCATACAACATGAAAGATCAGAGCAAACGTAGTTCGGGCCACGTACGACACACGTCTGTTTTGATTGCTTTTATCTCCTTCTAAAAAAGGGTTTTTCTGATTACTGGTCCAAGCGGACAAAAATGACGTTTTGATGAGTTCACATTCTTTTACGGAAGAAGTGTCTTTTATTGTGTTTGAAATCTTATTGTGTTTTTCTGTTTGTTTTGAGAAAGAAGAGACAAGACTCTAACCTATGGTTGCAAAGGGAATCAAACTAACCTAATGTTATCATGCATGGGTTAAGACCTAATGTCTATCATGCTCCTCTCTTGCGCAGAGAGAAACAGAGATCCTAAGGGATAAACGGAAACAGAAACAATAACATATATACAATAAAGCAGTAAAATGCATGAATGCAGCAGTACAAGTGAGGCAAGGGAGTCCCACTCAACCTCGAACCTAGAAAACAACAGGCAAAAGCGAACAAAATTCGCTTTCAACCTAACAGATTAATCAGCAAGCAATACAATCAGAGAAATTCAAACAATACATCAAGAATTATAAACAGCAAAAGTAAACAGCAAACAGCACTCTTCATCAACATCTGTCTTCAAGTCATCTTTAACCATCTTTAGGCTTCAAGCAAGCATCAGTCTTCATCTTCACAGTCTTCCAGCAAGGTCTCTATCTTCAATCCTCCAATGGCTTTTCTTCAAGTCTCACTCTCCAAGATGAGCAGCAATCAATAAGATGAATTGGATGTTAAGCAATCAGTTGCCTACCAAGGGTGGCCTACTGATTGTTAACATGATATAGACAGTTTTCTCTCAAAAGTTCTATCTTTTAAATACATTCACTAATCCTTCCAAAGGAAGGAGGTGGGTATTTAAAAGAGACTTTGAATCATAGAGAAAGAATGGAGGCAAACAAGACCTTCCATGTTTATGAAGCAAGTTTTCTACTCTAGAGCTCTGCCTAGCTCCTAGCTCCTATAACCTTCCACAGCTGCCAGTAAGAGATACTCTTCATCAACTCTGGAAATTGGTCTTCATTCTCTTAGTCTTCAATGGGCTTCATCAGCAAAGTCTTCAGCTCAAACCCAAACCCCAAGCAGGCCCAATACCCCACACAGTCAAGCAAATAACCCTAGAGAGGGCACACCACACAATCAATCAATTACAAGCATATACTAATAGTATTTATATAATAGGGGAACTCCTAGCATTTTCTAAGGGATCTATTACTTACCCTCAATACCCCTATAGTCCCATCATTTAATTTGTTCTAAAGAAAACCCAAAAGAAATTTGTTTTGTTAGCCCTATATTATTTTCACAACCCTAAATGATTAGCCTAATGCTTTCTAATCAAACTACCTAAAATAAATCCTAAAAAATTGGTATAAAAATCAAGGGGGCACCTAATATATGTATCTAGTTATACTAAAAAAATTGGCCTAAAAAGATTATGAGAACCACCTAAAAGAAATTCTACAAAAACTATATACAAATTAAATCTATTTAAAATCAATTAAAATGTAAAATATAAGCAAAAATAGAAAAAATAGCTAAACTATTATTTTTTAATCATTTTAATTTTCTTCAAGTCAATTCTAAACTATTGCAAAAAAATCTCATGTCAAAATTCTTATTTTTTGATTTATTATGGATTTTATAAAATTGCAAAACAAAATGAATTAAAATAAAAAAGAAATAGAAGCCAGGGGGTGCAAGCAGCAAGGGCGCCCAGTTCAGATGCTTCATGGGCCCAAAACCTGGGGTGCGCGTAGTAAAAGCCATTAAGCCCAGACTTAAAACAAAAACAATCAGTAAATCAAAAAATAAAAAAAATAAGAACGACGGTGCAAATAGCAGCACAAAGTAGTTCAAAATGAGTGGGCCTTGATATTGGGGGTGTGGCTAGCATTGATCATTAAGCCCACCAGAGGACTTTAATGAAACGAGGCGTTTCATGGCCTCTGATTCCCTCTCGTTTCAACTTTAAACATAGGCCGTTGGATGTGAGTCTTGGTCAAAAATCTGCGAATGATCCAACGCTTGCCAAGTCGTCTTCCCCAATGAGTTAGGGTTTCTACCATGAACACCATGCACGAAGCTTTCATGAACCAGACTTGAACACACTCATACAGCTTTGTTTCTCCATAAAATTCAAATCCGTAAAAAGCAAAGATGCTCTATTTCTCGAGCAGAATACAACCATGCTAATAATTCTCACTGAAACCAACTGAATCAAGAAACCCGATGGTACACTTCCATGGATACTCAAACTTCCAACTTCTTCTTTTTCCAATTTCTTGTCATCAAAATACTCACCTTGTATCACTGATTAACCTAAGCTAAACCACATGAATTAAAACTTCCTATTCTTCGAGTTCTAGATCCAAACAGTTGGTGTGCTCAAATGTCAACCTCCATGAAATGCTCTCAAACTCACTGGAATTGATCATCTACCTATTCCTAACAATTCTAACCTAATGATTCTACATCATGCTATCTATTCTAGGTCAATTCGAAAGAAATACCAACCTGGTAGAAATCTGAAAACAAATGGATGAACTCTTGGATTCACAGCTAGCAATGCTCTAGGATTGATCAATGGAGGTGGATCTTGATACTGTATGCAGCAACTCTTGCTCAAATGCTTTGGATTGCCATAACCAACTCTTCTTGCACTTTGGATGATGAACTTGCAACACACGAATCTTGCACCAATACACTTGGATCTTGCTTGCAATGTGATCTATGATGAATATGGAGTATGATAGAATCAAGAACTTTGAAGAATGATGAAGAATTGAGAGAATTTGGATGAATTTGCAAAAATGCAAGAGAGAATGAAACTATGTGTTTTGGATCAAAATGAAGTGCAACCCTGCATTGAATGATCTCTAGGGTTTATATAGATGCCCATGGAATCATCTAGAAATTGCTGGAAGTTTCTTGCACACAAACCCCTTGTGATTTGGCATATGTTACTTTAATCATAAGCAAGCCATGATAACTCTCAAACTTTGAACTAAACTCAAAAATCAACTATTGCCAATGTTATCAAAAAATTATTTCCAATCAAAATGACCTATAATTTCACCCCATTTGGACATGTTATGAAAAATCTCATTTTTTAAGTCACTTTTATTCATTAAATTCACCTTTAATTGACCAAATTTGCAACCTTGAGCTATGAGCATTTTCCAACTTCCATGACCACTTTTCTAGACTCAAAATGTCATTTGGAACAACTTTGATGTTGTGAAGTTTTTCATTTGAAGCTTCCTTGTATGAATTTTAGGCATATGCTTGAAATGACCTGTAATTTCCAAATGACCAAAATACCCTTTGCTTGCCAAAGTCATAAGTAGAGTTCCACAAATCAGATGAAGGCATACCATACCTTAGAAAGCTAAGATCAAGAGGAAAAACTTTCATTTTTACCAGAAATCCATTTGAAAGCTCCTTGAGGGGTAAAAGTTGCTTGGAAGACAAGTAACCTTCACAGACAAAATTTCAGATGCCTCTGATGACCTGTAACTTGCAAGGACCATAACTTGAGTTCTATAAATCTCCTTGATGTCTTCCACCACTCAAATTAAAGGTCTTGAGATCCTCTACAAGTTTCATGTTGGCCAAGGATCCATTTGAAGCTTTCATTTTGAATTATCTTGCTTGGAAGTTTGACCTAAACCAGGGGATTTTACACAGAAATCCTAATTTAGAAACCTCTCTTCTTCTTGATTTCTCTTGATTTCTCCTTGGCACAACACCACATACATATTTACATGTCAAATGAGGCATCCCACATCTTTCAAACAGGCCTTGATGCCCTTCAATCAAGCATTTGATCTAGGGTTGACCTAGGGTTGACCCAGATGAAACCCTAGTTGACTGTCTTCAACTGTAGCCCTTGTAATCACATCAATGACTTGTCTCACTTTCAAAATGACCCTATAGGCCCTCCATGATGTCTATATACCCTCCATGCTCCATTCACAGCTCACAACTTCTTTGATGATCTTCAAATACACTCAAGATAGGAGATATATCCACTGCTTGATCCACTGACTTCTTAGATTTCAATTTCTTTCTGATGACTTGGATAGGATTGAATTTGAATAAGAACCTCTTGATAGGCTCATAGAGATAAGAATTGCATTTGGTCCCTTGCTGGATGGCTTGCCCATGCTATGCTATGCAGATGAATTAATTATGTACATGACTTAGTATGCAAATGCTAATGCAATTGAAACATAAACCAAGTGAAATAGGTTGAGCAAATTTTAGGGCGCAACAGCTGCCCCTATTCAAGCGACTTGGACCCGACTGGGTGAAGCGCGAATGGCCTTCAAACATTCGCGGTACGAGATGGTTGAATACTAAGAACCCGGAAATTTGCCAACCGCAGAAATGAACTGCACGACTGTTTGGGGAACAAATCTGATTTCAATATTATCTTGTCAATATTGGAATGAATTTATCGACTTCAACGGGAGAAGTACTTCTGTCAACACAACATGACTCTGCCAATGATACAGGAAAATCACTCTGTCACCATTACAGAAAAATAACACCGTCATCACTCCGCCACCACTGCGGGAAGATAATCTGGAAAAATAACAACACCGCCATCGCTACGGGTACTACTTTATCATTACTACAGGAAATGAATCCGCCACCATTGTGGGAAATAACTCTGTCACCACTACGGGAAATAACTCCGCCACCACTGCGGGAAAATAACTCCGTCACAACTACAGGAAATAACTCCGCCACCACTGCGGGAAAATAACTCCGTCACCACTACGGGAAATAACTCCGCCACCACTGCGGGAAAATAACTCCGTCACCACTACGGGAAATAACTCCGCCACCACTGCGGGAAAATAACTCTGTCACCACTACGGGAAATAACTCCGCCACCACTGCGGGAAAATAACTCCGTCACCACTACGGGAAATAACTCCGCCACCACTGCGGGAAAATAACTCCGTCACCACTACGGGAAATAACTCCGCCACTACTGCGGGAAAATAACTCCGCCACCACTGCGGGAATTAACTCCGTCACCACTACGGGAAATAACTCCGCCACCACTGCGGGAAAATAACTCTGTCACCACTACGGGAAATAACTCCGCCACTACTACGGGAAATAACTCTGCCACCACTGCGGGAAAATAACTCTGTCACCACTACGAGAAATAACTCCGCCACTACTGCGGGAAAATAACTCCGCCACCACTGCGGGAAATAACTCCGTCACCACTACGGGAAAATAACTCTGATACAGCTTTTCTGCCTATCTTTGCAGCAGCTAGCTCTATCAATCATATGGGTAACACAATATGAGTCTAGTCTTCTAATTTTCAGTGCTGACATGGCAGCAAATCTGAGAAGGACTCTACTGGGGATTTTCTGAATCCACACTGCCAGACAACCTCCAAAAGTCGATTCACGAAATCTTTTGATACTGGCACAACAACAACCTTGAAGAAATACTCCGCTGGAGGGGTAAGAGAAACTTAAACAAACAACTCTGTGGGGAATAATGCCACGTTTGACATTATCATTACATGTCTCACGCCGAGATCTTGAATGTTTGGCAATTAATTTGAGCAAGAGCTCTCTCCACCTGCATGGGAAACAATACTTGAAAACAAACGGTTAACCAACCTAGTTTATGTTTCAACATGCATATGTTTGACAATGGCGTAATGCTCCATTCGACATGGAAATGCTACGCGTTTTTATTTGGTAGATGCAAATATGACACTATATGCCAATGCAAATGCAGACTTGAACTGCTGGGATACAGAAACCGCTTCAGCAAAATAAATGCTGAAGATAATGCCAACTCCGCTGGGGGTAACCGGGCGTTACAAAATTGTTCCAGCAAAATAAATGCTGGAAGAGTGAAGTCCGCTTCGCTGAGAAATAACTGAATGCGCCAATAATGATTGGACTTCTGTCAGGGACAGCTTACCCGTGCCAATGAAAATGGGACTTTTGCTGGGGAGTGAACGGGTATCACACGGTATTCCGGCAAAATAAATGCCAAGACACACAGCCAACTCCGTCGGGAAGAGTTTTAATCTTCGAGGTCCACTGGGAGGAAAGAAAACATTTGCTGGAAAGAGAACTCCGCTGGGGACGAAACGACTCTCTCGGGGAAAATCAACTGACTCCGTTGGGGAGAGTAAATGACCCTACTCGGAAGGGTAAACTGCTTGAGTGCAGCTCACAAGTTGGAAATATTAATCTTCTGAGGCTAAACCACTCTGCTCGGGATGGGGGATCCTTCTGGGGGACACCACACTGTCTGGGTACAACCTTCGATCTTGGAATTGCCAATTCTGCTGAGGATGGACGACCCTGCTGGAGAATGTCCTTTGGATAAGCTGCGACTAGCTGGGGAATTTGATCCTTCTTTAGTAAGGGACATTGTCATCTCAGAAGCGCGACCTGCATGGGGATCGAGTCTTTCTGTTATGAGCTTCTGGTCAATACTGCAATCTTTTGATCGTCCACTTCATACGGCTACGAACCCTGCAACACCACAAACAAGACAAGACAGGTCTATGCAACCAAATCTATTCAGGTTAGTGTTAGTGACATTATTTTCAGTTAATTCAAAGTTTTAGCAATTATTGGCAAGGGCCAGCGACGTTATACACTTGCTAGTTTTATTAAACCTAGGCGTTTATCATGTACAAAACAGTAAAGAACCAACATCAAATACTGAGTAACATGTTTTATTGATTGGGCCCCTAAATGGGCGGAGTTTTGTACACGGGATGTAACTCCTGAAAAGAGGAAGCTACGCACAACAAATATACAAGTATGCACAAGAAGCATAAATATAATGACAAATCAAATTTGTACACATGTCGGCAACGAGATGCAGACGAACATCATGAGCTGATCCTCCTATGGCTTGCCCGACTCTAGTGCTTTCCCGGTATTCACACTTTCGAAGAGATTGTATCTGATAATCGACCCCTCAGGTATATTCTCCCGCACCAATGCGCAATGCAGTATCGAATTCGGACTGCAGTCATTTGCTTCTCAAATCCCTAACTTTTGCGTGAACCGCCCTTTACGGGTTTTCAGTTCACCGGGATACCCTTTTTTGCCGAAGCCGCCCAGTGTAGGTTTTCAACTTCGCGGGTGTACATTTTTTCAATTTTATCCCTAATTTTTGCCTGAACCTTTCATTCTGTTTTTGGTTCGCCAGGATGCCCCATTTTTGCCTGGACTCTCTTTTTTCTGTCCAGCGGGTCAATTTCAAGCAAAGTATTTTTTAACTGCGTCCGAGTTCACAGGCGACGTAAAGTCTTCACCGTCCATGGTGGACAACAATAAAGCCCCTCCTGAAAAGACTTCTCTGACAACGTATGGCCCTTCGTAGTTGGGGGTCCACTTGCCCCTGTGATCTGCCTGTGGCGGGAGAATCCTTTTCAGCACAAGGTCGCCCGTCTGAAAGCTCCGAGGATGTATCTTCTTATCATATGCTTTCTTCATTCAGCTCTGGTACAAACGACCGTATGCTAGAGAAGCTAGCCTCTTCTCATCCATTAAACTCAGCTGGTTCAACCTGTCTTTCA
The DNA here is from genome assembly GCA_963859935.3 of Lathyrus sativus. Classification (NCBI taxonomy): domain Eukaryota; kingdom Viridiplantae; phylum Streptophyta; class Magnoliopsida; order Fabales; family Fabaceae; genus Lathyrus; species Lathyrus sativus. Next base: position 449,729,627 of record OZ012739.1, on the reverse strand, counting down.
CCCATTCTGCCTCGTCTAGTTGGACGTCTCGCAATACTCTTAGGGAAGGAATCTCGACTTCCAATGGTAACACTGCTTCCATTCCGTATACCAACGAGAACGGGGTTGCCCCGGTTGATGTGCGTACCGTCGTACGATAACCGTGCAAAGCAAAAGGTAGCATCTCATGCTAGTCCTTATAGGTCACCACCATCTTCTGAACAATCTTCTTTATATTCTTATTGGCCGCTTCAACAGCGCCATTCATCTTGGGTCGATAAGGGGAGGAGTTGTGATGCTCGATCTTAAAATTCTGACACAGCTCCTTCATCATTTTGTTATTCAGGTTTGAACCGTTGTCGGTGATTATCCGCTCGGGGATTCCATATCTGCAAATGATATCTCTCTTGATGAATCTGGCTACCACCTGCTTAGTCACATTTGCATAAGATGCCGCTTCCACCCACTTGGTGAAATAATCGATTGCTACTAGAATGAACCGGTGTCCATTAGAAGTCGTCGGCTCGATCTTTCCAATCATATCGATTCCCCACATCGAGAATGGCCATGACGATGACATCACATTCAGAGGACTCGGAGGCACATGGATCTTATCTACATAGATTTGGCACTTATGACACTTCCTCGCAAACTTGAAACAATCAGTTTCCATAGTTAGCCAAAAATAACCTGCCCGCAGCAGCTTCCTCGTCATAGCATGCCCACCAGCATGCGTACCAAATGTACCCTCATGTATTTCCTCCATGAGCAGCTTCGCCTCTTTTTCGTCTACACAACGTAGTAGCACCAAGTCGTGATTTTTTCGATATGGGACACCGTTCGAATTCAGATAGAAATTACCCGCCAATCTCCTGAGAGTCTTCTGATCGTGACTAGATGCCCCAGCCGGATACTCTTTATTTTTCAGGAAATTAAGGATATCGAAATACCACGGTTTATCATCAGATGCTTCGTCAATGGCAAACACGAAGGCAGGTCTGTCAAGCCGAGAGATAACAATTCTGGGAGCCTCATTCCAGAAGTTGACTTTGTACATGGAAGACAAAGTGGCCAGGGCGTCAGCCATCTGATTCTCTGCTCGCGGTACATGATGCAATTCCACCTTGTCAAAGAAAGGCAACAATCTCCTCGCGTAATTCATGTACAGTATCAAATTGGGCTGATGTGTCTCCCATTCTCCTTTTATTTGATTCACCACCAGAGCTGAGTCTCCGTATACATCCAGATTTTTGATTCACAAATCGATGGCTTCTTCGAGCCCCATGATACAAGCTTCGTATTCGGCTTCATTATTGGTAACTGGAAAGGTCAATCGAGCAGTAAACGGGATGTGCGACCCATGTGGAATAGTGACGATTGCCCCTATTCCGCTACCGTAGGCATTTACAGCTCCGTCAAAGATCAACTTCCATTTGGAGCCCAATTCTGGTCCTTCGTCTGGCAACGGCTCTTCACAATCTTTCATCTTTAGGTACATGATATCCTCGTCAGGAAAATCAAACCTCATCGATTGGTAGTCCTCAATAGGCTGCTCTGCCAAGTACTCAGATAATACGCTCCCCTTTATAGCCTTCTGCGAGACATACTGGATGTCATATTCGGTCAAAACCATCTGCCAACGGGCAATTCTCCCCGATAATGCCTGCTTTTCGAATACATATTTGATAGGATCCATCTTCGAGATGAGCATGGTTGTATGATTCAGCATGTATTGCCTCAAACGCTTGGCGGCCCAGGCTAGCGCGCAACAAGTTTTTTCAAGCATTGAATATCGAGATTCACATTCAGTAAACTTCTTACTCAAGTAATAGATCGCATGCTCTTTTCTTCCTGTCTCGTCGTGTTGACCGAGAACACAACCCATACTTCCCTCAAGAACTGTCAAATACATAATCAAGGGTCTCCCTGCCACTGGGGGTATCAAAATAGGAGGCTCCTGCAAATACTGCTTTATTTTATCGAACGCCTTATGACAATTTTCATTCCATGTTACAGCCTGGTCTTTTTTCAACAGCTTGAATAATGGCTCACACGTAGCCGTTAGGTGAGATATGAACCGAGCGATGTAGTTCAACCTCCCTAAAAACCTGCGCACCTCTTTCTCTGTTCTAGGCGTCGGCATCTCTTGTATTGCTTTTATTTTTGCAGGATCAACCTCTATTCCTCTTTCACTCACGATAAACCCCAGCAGTTTACCCGATCTCACCCCGAAGGTGCACTTGTTAGGGTTCAGTCTCAGCCTGAACTTCCTAAGCCTTTTGAATAACTTCAGCAGATTCACCAAATGTTCTTCCTCCGTCTGGGAGTTGGCAATCATATCATCGACATAAACCTCGATCTCCTTATGCATCATATCATGGAAAAGAGTCGTCATTGCGTGCTGATACGTTGCCCCAGCATTCTTCAATCCGAAGGGCATCACTTTGTAACAAAATGTTCCCCAAGGCGTTATGAAAGTAGTCTTCTCCATGTCTTCTGGCGCCATTTTAATCTGATTATAGCCCGAGAAGCCATCCATGAAGGAGAATACGGAGAATTGAGCAGTGTTGTCAACCAGCACATCGATGTGAGGAAGTGGAAAATCATCTTTCGGGCTCGCTTTATTCAAATCACGATACTCTACGCACATTCTCACTTTATCGTCTTTCTTTGGCACTGGTACAATATTAGCGACTCATGAGGGATATTTTGTAACAGCTAGGAAACCAGCATCCCACTGCTTTTGAACCTCCTCCTTAATTTTCACTACCATATCAGGTCTAGTTCTGCGAAGCTTCTGCTTGACCGGCGGGCATTCTTCTTTTAACGGCAGGCGGTGCACAACCATATCTGTATCAAGCCCAGGCATGTCTTCGTACGACCAAGCGAACACATCACTGTACTCTCTGAGCATTTCAACCAGTCTTCGCTTGACGTCGCTCTGCAGCGCGGCTCCTATACGGATGTTCTTTTCAACCCCTTCTGACCCCAGGTTAATAATTTCGATGACCTCCTCATGAGGCAGAATGACTCGTTCTTCTTGCTTTATCAACCAAGACAATTCTTCGGGAACGTCGCCATCTTCAACAATCTCTTCTTCGGCCTGAAATATCGGGTGCTCAAAGTCGAGACGAGTCATAGGCGGTTCAATGATGTCATCTGAAAATGTTATCCTGCAAAAGGAATGGTTAAATGCTTCAAAATGCGTATAAAGCGGATAACCACGTTGCCATTTTATTTTAAAACACAAAAACGGGAAAAACAGAGATCGCAATATTTGTACATGAAAAAACGCCTTTTATTTAATGATTAAACAACACAATGTACATAACAGCACGGCCCTAAGCAAAATCATGATGCCTCAGGTAAGACACCAGATTGTTCAACAATTAAGAAAACAAAGTATTACTGTTTGAGAGTCACAGGAACAATCTCCTGAATAGACCAATTGCATAATCCTTGTCCTGGCACGCTCGGCTGAATCCAGGCGTCCATGTCGCAGTCGTTGTCTCTTTCTTCGGAATCTGAAACAGCGTTGATGGCCTCGTGACACACTCCACTAGCGGTGATGGTTATCGGTCCTCTGAAACGGGGTGCCCCAGCAGCAGGTGTTGATGACGACGGTTGATATCCCAGCCCAAATCTGTCCATCTTCACGGGAATATCCAACACCTTGCCCCAGCCTTTTGTCTCACCAGACTTCACTAGAGCTTGAGCCTCCTTGTATGACGAGACGGCTACCTCTGACGCTTTACTCGGCCCGGGACCTTTGTCTTTGATGCGCAACCCTTCAAAGGCTTGACAGGGTGTTTCATGAATCTCACCGTCGACTTCTACATACTTGAATGATGACAGATGGCTAACCAATATATCTTCTTCTCCACAGACTGTGACCACACTGTCCCCTACCATGTATTTCAGCTTTTGATGCAAGGTAGATGTGACTGCCCCAGCACCATGGATCCAGGGTCGTCCGAGGAGGCAGCTGTATGCTGGCTGGATGTCCATAATATAAAATTCAGTTGCGAAAACCTCTGGCCCCACCTGTAGAGGTAACGTTATGGATCCAAAGACTGTTCTTCGTGTACCATCAAATTCCCTGACCACCAAGTCACTAGGCGTACAAAGGATTCCCCTGACGTCCAATTTCATCATTGCTTTCTTGGGCAGCACGTTCAAGGAAGATCCGGTGTCTACCAGTACATGAGACATGACCGAGCCCCTACACTCAACTGAGACGTGCAACGCCATGTTATGCTCTCTCCCTTTCGGGGTCAAATCAAAGTCGGTAAATCCCAAGCTATGACCTGCATTCACATGCGCCAACACCCCTCCAGCTGATTCACGGAAACATCTTGGGGTACGAAAGACGTATCCAGGACTTTCAACAATGCATTTCTGTGAGCTTCGGAACATAATAGCAGTGACAATATGGATATCTTTGACGGCGTCTGTTGAAGGTGCTCAATAATCTTATAATCGCTCTTACGAATAAGGCGTATGGACTCTTCCACATCCTTCAATGACGTTTCTTTTTCGTTCCTCTGCACAGGGACATTCTCATTCATCTTTCATTTTCCTTTCGCCAGTCGTTCAGCCTCTACCTCAGGCGATATAAAGATTCTCCCACTTCTCGTCATCCCTCCGGTACCGACGACATTGTCTACAACCTCAACTGGCTGCTTACTAACATCAATTTTTACCCCATCACAGTATTCTTCCAACCCATAGGTCCAGGGGACTGCCTTAGTGCTCTCGTAAGGGATTGGTCCTGCCTTGGTGATAGTGATCGGCGGTCGCCTGGCCGGCGCCGTTATAGTTATCGTTTTTCGGGGAATCGTCACAGTAGCTACATCACTTTGCTTGTCTGCTAATACCTCTGCAGGTTCCTCAGCTGCTGTTTTGTCGAATTGCAATGTACCTCCATCTATCAAGGTCTGAATACCCTTCTTCAATTCATCACAACCCCCAGCTTGGGTCCAACACTCTAAACAATACTCGTCACAACCTGGATACACACCTCCTTGCAATAACCTTCTCTTTATCTCACACAACGGTGTCTTGAGATCGTCAACATTCATAATCAAGTTCAAACCCTCCTCAGTTAAAATAGCATTTGCCCCATGATTGGGCATGGGCTTTTGCACTATGTTCGGACCTGCCTGTCCAAAATTGATAGCCTTACTATCCAATAGATCCTGCACCCCATGCTTGAACGCGTGGCAACCCTCTATATCGTGGCCAGGAGCCCCGGAGTGGAATTCACAGTGCTTGTTCGCGTCAAAATCGTACGGAGGAGTGCCCGTTACTGGCGCCATAGTTCTCTTTTCCACCAAGTTCAAACCCAATAACGTCTGTAGCAATTCTGCATACGTTGAAGGAGGCGTTTCAAACACCCTCCTTGGTTTGCCCCCCTGGATTCTGTGCTGAGCAGGATGTACCCCCTGTTGTGGCTGCTGTTGCTGTAGTTGTATTGGTTGTTGCTGAAATGGAATAGTAACACTTGCCACCTGCTGCAGCTGATTGTACTGGTTTCGACCTCTGCCCCGGCCTCGGCCTCGGCCCCCAAACACTGCACTTGCATCACCTTGACGGTGCCCACCGAAAGCCCTTCTGTTACTGCCAGCTGAAGTGGATTCCTCAGCTTGGAATCTTCCCTGTTTAATGTTGCTTTCAATCTTCTCTCCCATCAGGATTAAGTCTGAGAAACTGCCCAACGAAGTATGAAACAACTTGTCATAAAACATACCGGTAAATGTTCCTATGAACATATCATTCATTTCTTTGTCCTCCAAAGGAGGATGAACTCGAGCAGCCATGTCGCGCCATCTCTGTGCATACTCTTTAAAGCTCTCGCCCTTCTTCTGGGACAATCCCTGCAATTGGACCCGGTTGGGTGCCAAGTCACTGTTGTACTTATAGTGGGCCACGAACGCTTCAGCCAGCTGCTTCCATGTCTTTATCTGTGTTGGCTCCAATCCCATATACCATTCAAGGGAAGGACCAGACAAGCTATCTTGAAAGAAATGCATCAACATCCTCTCATCGTTTGAATACGCCGACATCCTTCTGTAGTATGACTGCACGTGCACCTTTGGACAGGTATCCCCCTTATATTTGTCGAATGTTGGAGCCTTGAATTTTATTGGTACCCTCAGGCCAGGCACCAGACCCATTGTAGTCATATCTAAGCCAACAGCGCTTTGATTCACGACCCCCTTCATCTGCTCCTCGAGCATCTTGATTCTCTGAGAGTCATCCATAGGACCTTCGAAACCTCCACCGGAGAAAGCATCCTCTTGCTGATCTTCTAGCCAATTACCGTTCCCAGTTCCGTATCCATCGTACCCATTGTTACGGCCAACTCTAGTCTGATTCATTACAGGGCCTCGCCCCCTGTTACCATACCCCGGAGCGACTCCTGCAAGTCCAAAAGCCATTAACCCAGCGCCATTTCCATTTCCGAATCCGCCATAACCCTGATTAGTCATACCAAATCCGTCCTTTCCGAAGCCTTGAGCGCTGAAGCCGTACTTCCCAGCATGATCAAACCCCTGGTCATTGAAGCCGAATCCATTATTACCGAAGCCATTACCTCCCATATTATCACCCAGGTTGACATCTCCGAGCCCAACGTTGTTGACGACAATCTCGTTACCGATTCCAACGTTACCGTTCCCAGCGGAAACACCGTTGTTCACATTGACAGCAGGTATGTTTACCACAGGTGGAGCTACCGGTGTGGGGGTACCATCCCCGTGAATAGTGTCGACTCGCACAGAATTATGGTCTTCATTTCCGTGCCCAGCATTTCTCACCAACAAAGGCTGCACCAAAGCTTGCAAGTTCTCCTGGCCTTTCGCAATGGTCTCCATTGTCTGCATGAATAGCGCCAGCTTCTCACGCATGTCCTGCATTTCATTCTGCATCTGATCCATAATTCTTCGGCAGTTGGTACGAGTGGAGTATCGGTGCGGGCGCTGACTTTCAATCCTGAAAAGACCTGGTACAGTGCAAAAAATGAGATACCGTTCAATAATCACCTGTAATGCAATATGAATGTGAATGCAATGCAACATGTGTCTGTGCATTAGGGAATATCATTCCCCGATTCTAGTGCGAATGTGCCAGTGTGGTGACAGCGCTAGCAATACGGTGATCGGAGCCGAATCATAGAAAACACCTCATATATTGCAGAGAAATCCATTAAGCCAAGAATACAATATCAATGCATACAATAAGAAGGCATGACCTCGACCAACAATCCTGGTGATGGTCAGCACAAATGCAAATAAAGCATACACATTCATACATGAAATGGTCAAGTGCTCCCATAGGCCTGGTACTCCTCTAATAACTTCTTAGTCTCTGGATGGCTTGGTCGGGTAAGCAGACCCTCAACGAGTAGATCTCTTCGCTTGAGAACACGTCGCAAATCACCAGCGGATTCCTCCCATGCCCCTTCTTCGAAGCGATCCTCTAGCTTCCGCTTCTGAGACACAGCTTCTTTCTTGCCTTCGATGGCCTTGTTCAATGCATTCTGGAGACTATATCTGGCCATTACCTCTTCTTCATACTTCTTAGTGCTAGCCTTCAACTGTTCTTCGAGTTCATAAATTTGCTGCTTCAATTTGTCTTCCCTCTTTTTGTTGTTGGTTAGCGTAGCATTCCACGTCTTATTACAAGAAGAGATTTCCCGGTGGGCGGCATCGAGTGCTTTCTTTTTGGACTCCAACATGTCATGAGAGCTTCTGAACTCTTTCCCCAGGCGTTCACGCTTCTTTTTCTCTTCAGTCAATTCAGCACCTAACCTGTTTACTAACTCGATCTGCTGTTGGAAAGAATGCACAACCTTGTTCTTCTCACTACGCATCTAGGCCAGTTCCTTTTCTAACCCTTCATTGATCTTCATCAAGGCTTCTTTTTCTTTTACAACTCGCTCGTAGACCTCCCTAGTAACAGTGGTTGGTTCTTCCACCGGAATATGAACAGGGACTGGTGCAGCTGGAAATGGCATCAGCAACTGTCTTGCTCTCCCTTGGATCCAAACTTTGTATGGTACATAATCCTGACAATCATTCTTCCCTAACAGTGGCTTCCCTCTTCTGTTGATACACATCCATGCGTGCTGGAGCTTAGCTAGTAACTCTCCATTCAAATCACCGGTGAAGTACAGAGATTCCTGTACTTCTTCCTCCTTAGGTGGGTTCTTCAACGCGTATCCAAACTGGCGAACGAACAGAGATGGGTTATAATTGATACACCATTTTCTTCCTATCAAAGGAACATTAGGATACCCCGAACAACTGAAAATGAGCTCAGACCCCAACAAGTCTCGGTCAAACCACTCAATGTCTTCAGAAGATAGTCTCATCAGGCGCTCTGGCCAATCAGCTGTAGTTGCACTATCTACAAAAGGTCCCTTCAGGGGGAGATGGCTCTTAAACCACATGTTCAACAGCGGCACACAATAGTAAACAGTCTTTCCTCTTCTATTTTCATTTTTGTAGTGCAATGAATGATAGAGATCTCCAATCAAAGTGGGTACCGGGTTGCCAGCCGCAAACAGATGAAAAGCATCCAAGTCCACAAAATTGGGTAAGTTGGGAAACAACACTATTCCGTAGATGCATAGAGCCAAGATAGCATTAAAGACTATCCAGCACCCGGTCTTGGCGTACTCCTGAGCTTTGCCGACCAGAAAATCAAGGGAGAAACCTGGAACCCCAAGCCAAGAAGTTACTAATAGTTCAGAAGCGTTCATGTGCAAGGCCTTAGCTAAGTCCTCCAGCTGGGGCTTAGCGTCACGATGGATGAAAGGAACCTTATTTTGTACCGGCAGCTCGATGAACTCTGCGTATTCTTCCATGGTAGGCCCCAAAATAAAGTCAGCAAACGTAAAGCACCTCAATGCAGGGTCATAGAATTGCATCAAGGTGTACAGCCCATTCATCTCAACAGCAGTTGGCTTGCAGACCAGTCTCAACAATCTCCCATGACTCATCCTGAAACTTCTCCTAACCTCCTCATCAGCAAGGGACATCAGACCAAGTAGGGGAGTAATGTCCGGTGTAGGTAACTTGTACGCGATTGTCTTTCTCAAACCAGCCATGATCAATAAGCAGAAGTCCGGGCACTAGAATCAGGGAATATGCAAATGCACCTGCAGCACAGACACACGTTAATGAAATGCACATGATAATGGTTATGCGAGCAATGTAATGCAAATAGATGCAACAGGGACCAAATGCCATGGCTGAGAAGCCTGAACCAAATCATAAGTCTCAGATAGACCCTCCAGAATTCCTCAAACCCTGGTCTTAGACAGACCCAATATGAAGCTTCAACTCTGGTCTCTGATAGACCCCATAACTTAACTCTGACTGGTCTCTGACAGACCTCATATCATAACTCTGACTGGTCTCTGATAGACCTCTCAACTGTCCATAAATACCCAGAATCTCAGATCAAAAGACAAACCGGTATCTGAAGTTCTAGTTACCTGCACAGCCCCAAACCCTCTCACAGGTAGGTATCCTAGTAACTGACAATGGTATGGCATCCTATGCGGTCGTCGGCATCACAGACTTTCAGGGTTGATGATACGATTCCCAGAAGGAGTGGCATCATCAAATCCTGAAGAGGCCTCACTTAGCCAACTTCCAAATGATCGGTTCCCGGAGTCGACAATCCAACTAACCAACAACCCCTTCGACCCAAAGGGTAGAAAAAGAAGTCAACCAGAAGAACCTCGTCCGAGTGTAGATTTTGTGGGACACTAATGCAAGCAAAGCCGGCACGCGCCCACTACTTTCTACTCTAATTCTAAGTGCACTCAAGCCCAGGTCCGACTTATCTCTCAATCATAGAATCACCCGTCACAGCCCCAATATAGGAATGATAACAATAATATAATGCTGAAAGTAAATGACAGAAAAAGTAAATCCATACAAAATCCTCGACGGGAAAACAAGCGCTAGGATTGACTCGCTTAGGGGACCGTTGGAATCCCCAGCAGAGTCGCCAGCTGTCGCTACTGCAAAAATCGGCGCCGGCTGAACAGAAGAGTCGCCACCGTGCGTTATTTATCCCAACGGAGGGAAAGGAAACACTCAGAGTAAACCCACCGCAAAGACGGGAAAGGAATGGTCATCGCAACCAAAACCTGGATTCGGGAGTCGGTTACGCAAGGGGAAGGTATTAGCACCCCTCACGTCCGTCGTACTCGACGGGATCCACGCTTGTTTTCTAGTACGGATTGTTATTTCTATCTAAACTAAGGGTTAAGGGTTAAAAAGAAAGAAAGGGACTCGGCAAAGTATCGCATTTTATGCCTACGTATTCCCGTATGAAACGATAAATCAGAGTCAACGTAGTTCGCCTACCTACGGGAAAGGAGGGGAAGGTTGCTCGCTAGGATATCGCATCCTATGCCTACGTACTTTCATACAACATGAAAGATCAGAGCAAACGTAGTTCGGGCCACGTACGACACACGTCTGTTTTGATTGCTTTTATCTCCTTCTGAAAAAAGGTTTTTCTGATTACTGGTCCAAGCGGACAAAAATGACGTTTTGATGAGTTCACATTCTTTTATGGAAGAAGTGTCTTTTATTGTGTTTGAAATCTTATTGTGTTTTTCTGTTTGTTTTGAGAAAGAAGAGACAAGACTCTAACCTATGGTTGCAAAGGGAATCAAACTAACCTAATGTTATCATGCATGGGTTAAGACCTAATGTCTATCATGCTCCTCTCTTGCGCAGAGAGAAACAGAGATCCTAAGGGATAAACGGAAACAGAAACAATAGCATATATACAATAAAGCAGTAAAATGCATGAATGCAGCAGTACAAGCGAGGCAAGGGAGTCCCACTCAACCTCGAACCTAGAAAACAACAGGCAAAAGCGAACAAAATTCGCTTTCAACCTAACAGATTAATCAGCAAGCAATACAATTAGAGAAATTCAAACAATACATCAAGAATTATAAACAGCAAAAGTAAACAGCAAACAACACTCTTCATCAACATCTGTCTTCAAGTCATCTTTAACCATCTTCAGGCTTCAAGCAAGCATCAGTCTTCATCTTCACAGTCTTCCAGCAAGGTCTCTATCTTCAATCCTCCAATGGCTTTTCTTCAAGTCTCACTCTCCAAGATGAGCAGCAATCAATAAGATGAATTGGATGTTAAGCAATCAGTTGCCTACCAAGGGTGGCCTACTGATTGTTAACATGATATAGACAGTTTTCTCTCAAAAGTTCTATCTTTTAAATACATTCACTAATCCTTCCAAAGGAAGGAGGTGGGTATTTAAAAGAGACTTTGAATCATAGAGAAAGAATGGAGGCAAACAAGACCTTCCATGTTTATGAAGCAAGTTTTCTACTCTAGAGCTCTGCCTAGCTCCTAGATCCTATAACCTTCCACAGCTGCCAGCAAGAGATACTCTTCATCAACTCTGGAAATTGGTCTTCATTCTCTTAGTCTTCAATGGGCTTCATCAGCAAAGTCTTCAGCTCAAACCCAAACCCCAAGCAGGCCCAATACCCCACACAGTCAAGCAAATAACCCTAGAGAGGGCACACCACACAATTAATCAATTACAAGCATATACTAATAGTATTTATATAATAGGGGAATTCCTAGCATTTTCTAAGGGATCTATTACTTACCCTCAATACCCCTATAGTCCCATCATTTAATTTGTTCTAAAGAAAACCCAAAAGAAATTTGTTTTGTTAGCCCTATATTATATTCACAACCCTAAATGATTAGCTAATGCTTTCTAATCAAACTACCTAAAATAAATCCTAAAAAATTGGTATAAAAATCAAGGGGGCACCTAATATATGTATCTAGTTATACTAAAAAAATTGGCCTAAAAAGATTATGAGAACCACCTAAAAGAAATTCTACAAAAACTATATACAAATTAAATCTATTTAAAATCAATTAAAATGTAAAATATAAGCAAAAATAGAAAAAATAGCTAAACTATTATTTTTTAATCATTTTAATTTTCTTCAAGTCAATTCTAAACTATTGCAAAAAATCTCATGTCAAAATTCTTATTTTTTGATTTATTATGGATTTTATAAAATTGCAAAACAAAATGAATTAAAATAAAAAAGAAATAGAAGCCAGGGGTGCAAGCAGCAAGGGTGCCCAGTTCATATGCTTCATGGGCCCAAAACCTGGGGTGCGCGTAGTAAAAGCCATTAAGCCCAGACTTAAAACAAAAACAATCAGTAAATCAAAAAATCAAAAAATAAGAACGACGGTGCAAATAGCAGCAAAAAGTAGTTCAAAATGAGTGGGCCTTGATATTGGGGGTGTGGCTAGCATTGATCATTAAGCCCACCAGAGGACTTTAATGAAATGAGGCGTTTCATGGCCTCTGATTCCCTCTCGTTTCAACTTTAAACATAGGTCATTGGATGTGAGTCTTGGTCAAAAATCTGCGAATGATCCAACGCTTGCCAAGTCGTCTTCCCCAATGAGTTAGGGTTTCTACCATGAACACCATGCACGAAGCTTTCATGAACCATACTTGAACACACTCATACAGCTTCGTTTCTCCATAAAATTCAAATCCGTAAAAAGCAAAGATGCTCTATTTCTCGAGCAGAATACAACCATGCTAATAATTCTCACTGAAACCAACTGAATCAAGAAACCCGATGGTACACTTCCATGGATACTCAAACTTCCAACTTCTTCTTTTTCCAATTTCTTGTCATCAAAATACTCACCTTGTATCACTGATTAACCTAAGCTAAACCACATGAATTAAAACTTCCTATTCTTCGAGTTCTAGATCCAAACAGTTGGTGTGCTCAAATGTCAACCTCCATGAAATGCTCTCAAACTCACTGGAATTGATCATCTACCTATTCCTAACAATTCTAACCTAATGATTCTACATCATGCTATCTATTCTAGGTCAATTCGAAAGAAATACCAACCTGGTAGAAATCTGAAAACAGATGGATGAACTCTTGGATTCACAGCTAGCAATGCTCTAGGATTGATCAATGGAGGTGGATCTTGATACTGTATGCAGCAACTCTTGCTCAAATGCTTTGGATTGCCATAACCAACTCTTCTTGCACTTTGGATGATGAACTTGCAACACACGAATCTTGCACCAATACACTTGGATCTTGCTTGCAATGTGATCTATGATGAATATGGAGTATGATAGAATCAAGAACTTTGAAGAATGATGAAGAATTGAGAGAATTTGGATGAATTTGCAAAAATGCAAGAGAGAATGAAACTATGTGTTTTGGATCAAAATGAAGTGCAACCCTGCATTGAATGAGCTCTAGGTTTTATATAGATTCCCATGGAATCATCTAGAAATTGCTGGAAGTTTCTTGCACACAAATCCCTTGTGATTTGGCATATGTTACTTTAATCATAAGCAAGCCATGATAACTCTCAAACTTTGAACTAAACTCAAAAATACACTATTGCCAATGTTCTCAAAACATTATTTCCAATCAAAATGACCTATAATTTCACCCCATTTGGACATGTTATGAAAAATCTCATTTTTTAAGTCACTTTTATTCATTAAATTCACCTTTAATTGACCAAATTTGCAACCTTGAGCTATGAGCATTTTCCAACTTCCATGACCACTTTTATAGACTCAAAATGTCATTTGGAACAACTTTTATGTTGTGAAGTTTTTCATTTGAAGCTTCCTTGTATGCGTTTTAGGCATATGCTTGAAATGACCTGTAATTTCTAAATGACCAAAATACCCTTTGCTTGCCAAAGTCATAAGTAGAGTTCCACAAATCAGATGAAGGCATACAATACCTTTCTATAAATCTAAGATCAAGAGGAACAACTTTCATGTTGACCAGAAATCCATTTGAAAGCTCCTTGAGGGGTAAAAGTTGCTTGGAAGACAAGTAACCTTCACAGACAAAATTTCAGATGCCTCTGATGACCTGTAACTTGCAAGGACCATAACTTGAGTTCTATAAATCTACTTGATGTCTTCCACCACTCAATTTAAAGGTCTTGAGATTCTCTACAAGTTTCATGTTGGCCAAGGATCCATTTGAAGCTTGCATTTTGAATTATCTTTCTTGGAAGTTTGACCTAAACTAGGGGATTTTACACAGAAACCCTAATTTAGAAACCTCTCTTCTTCTTGATTTCTCTTGATTTCTCCTTGGCACAACACCACATACATATTTACATGTCAAATGAGGCATCCCACATCTTTCAAACAGGCCTTGATGCCCTTCAATCAAGCATTTGATCTAGGGTTGACCTATGGTTGACCCAGATGAAACCCTAGTTGACTGTCTTCAACTGTAGCCCTTGTAATCACATCAATGACTTGTCTCACTTTCAAAATGACCCTCTAGGCCCTCCATGATGTCTATATACCCTCCATGCTCCATTCACAGCTCACAACTTCTTTGATGATCTTCAAATACACTCAAGATAGGAGATAGATCCACTGCTTGATCCACTGACTTCTTAGATTTCAATTTCTTTCTGATGACTTGGATAGGCTTGAATTTGAATAAGAACCTCTTGATAGGCTCATAGAGATAATAATTGCATTTGGTCCCTTGCTGGATGGCTTGCCCATGCTATGCTATGCAGATGAATTAATTATGTACATGACTTAGTATGCAAATGCTAATGCAATTGAAACATAAACCAAGTGAAATAGGTTGAGCAAATTTTAGGGTGCAACAGCAATGTAGTTCAATCTACCTAGAAAACCACAAACCTCTTTCTCTATTTTCGGTGCTGGCATTTCCTGTATAGCTTTTATTTTTGCAGGATTGACCTTGATTCCTTTTTCACTGACTATAAATCACAATAGCTTTCCCGACCGTACACCAAAAGTACACTTGTTCGGATTCAACCTTAGTCTGAATTTCCGTAACCTCTCAAACAGCTTCAACAGATTCACCAAATTTCCTTCCTCCGTTGGTGACTTTGCAATCATGTCATTAACATAAACCTCGATTTCATGATGAATTATATCATGAAAGAGTGTCACCATTGCCCGCTGATAGGTTGCCCCTGCATTCTTCAATCAAAAAGGCATTACCTTGTAGCAAAAGGTCCACCACGGCGTGATAAAGATCGTTTTCTCCATGTCCTCTGGGGCCATCTTGATCTGGTTATATTCGGAGAAACCGTCCATGAAGGAAAACACTGAATATTGAGCCGTATTATCAACTAGCACGTCAATGTGGGGGAGCGGGAAATCCTCTTTCGGGATCGCTCTATTTAGATCACGGTAATCTACACACATCCTGACCTTACCATCTTTCTTCGGTACAGGCACAATGTTGGCGACCCACGGAGGGTAATTTGTCACGGCAAGAAATTCAGCATCCAACTGCTTCTAGACCTCTTCTTTGATCTTAACTTCCATGTCCGGTCTGGTTCTTCTTAGCTTTTGTTTCATAGGTGGACACTCTTCTCGAAGAGGCAAGCAATGAACCACAATGTCCGTATCAAGTCCATGCGTATCTTCATATGACCAAGCAAAGACATCTTTATACTCTCAGAGGATTTCTATAAGTCTTTGTTTAACATCATCCTCTAAAGCAGCCCCTATTCTGACCTACATTCTATCTTCCTCTGTACCCAGGTGTCGCTACCGCGAAAATAAGGTGTCGACAAAACAGAAGAGTCGCCACCTTTCGTTATTTATCCCTCAGAACGGGAAAGGAAACGATCGGAAAAACCTGACGAAAAGGTATAAGACAAGGTCATCGCAACCATTGTCTGGATTCAGGAGTCGGTTACGCAAGCGGAAGGTATTAGCACCCCTCACGTCCATCGTACTCGATGGGATCCACGCTTGTTGGGTTTATCTGACGGGTTTATTTAACTATCTACCTATCAAGGCTGGTCTGAAAAGAAAAGAAAATGACTCGGCAAAGCATCGCGCTTTATGCCTACACATCTCATCAGAGAATGAGAAATCATAGTCAACGTAGTTCGACTAACTATGGGATACGGGAAAGGTGGCTCGCCAATACATCAGTATTGTGCCTACGTACTCTCAACAGGTATGAGAGATCAGAGCTTACGTAGTTCGGGATAATATGGATTACGGGGATTCAGATTCATCTGTTTTATCGAGTAGGGTTAACAAATAGTTCCAGCAGTTTGGTGTACGCGGCTCGACCCTTGGAGACTTAGGCGTTACCGTTTATGGTAGAACTAGGAGTTAACGACACTCTTTTCTTCAGAAAAGCTTTCCTTTGAATTATGGGCCCACGGGGCAAAAAGGTTTGAAGTTTGTTTTCTGTCTTTTACGGAAGAACTGTTTTTTACGTTTGTCTGTAGTTTGTACAATACTAGAGACTATGACCTGGGAACAAATGCGTCGCATATCGTCCAAATGACGCATACTAAACATTCTAGACGATTGAGAGGAGGCCGCTCAATTATCATTAACCAAGTAGCTTAAGGCTTGTAATGCGCTTATACTAACTTGCCTTTATTACGTTTTTACTGTTGTTTCAAGTTGAGAAGAGAGAGGGACAACTATGGGGAGACTATCAAGTCCTAATGTTGTCATGCCAAGGACTCATCCTATGGTTGAGGTTCGAAACAGGGAACTCCTAGAAGTTGTCATGCATAGGTTTCAACCTAAAGTTCTAATCATCACTTCCTTATCAAAGGAAGTGGGATTCCTAGGGGATCATGTCAGGGTAAACAGAAACAGATAAAACATCAGCTTAAATAGTAAACAGTAAACGATTGTAAAATGCATGCAATGGAAACTCATCTCAACCTCAAGCCAAGTATGAATAATTTCAATCATAAAGGAAAATAAAATGCTATCAAGCAAATCACAAACCACACAGGCAAGGGAGCAGAGCTCTACCGAATACCAGCAAGCAAAGCCATACAGTAAAAATACAAGCAGAGGGAGAAACTCAACCTCTAATGCAATACAAGCAAGGGGAGAAACTCAACCCTTAGGATGCTATTGGGCTTATTCAACTACATGACCTAATCTAAATGCATCACACCAATCAAGTCACATCAATACAGTTGCACAGGAAGAAAATAGACAGTCAAGAAAGCAAATCAACAGCTTCCCCAGCTTCACAGCAAAGCAATCTTCTGACAGCAATTCAGTCCACAGTCTATAACTGTTCTTCAAGTCCATCATCTTCAAGAGAATGAAAGGTACTACATCTTCAAGCTTCAATCTTCAATAGGCTCCACCAAGAATGAAGAGAATCAATAAGATGATTGTTTGATAATGGGAAGCAGACAGGAAACCAAAGGAATCCTATCTGACACTCAACCAGTCATCAGAGAAAGGCATCCTCAAAAGTTTTACTCATTGTAAATGTCACACATCCCTCCAAAGGAGAGATGAGACTTTAACATGAGGACTTTGAATCATAGGATGAGAATGGAATGGGAACAAAACCAACCATTACTTAAAGAAATATCTATTTCTAAAGCTCTCTCCTAAATCCCTAATTTCCTAAGCTACACAAAGCTAACAAAAAGGAAGGGAAAACTCCAATCCAACCTCCACCAGCCACTTCACACAAGCCTCATCATGTCCATGATATCTTCCAATGAGATATAGAAGCCCACTATGCAAGGAAGCCCAACTTTGAGTCCATTCCACATCAATCATCAACATTGAAACACTAAATGAACAACCAACTAGAATATTCTATCAAAAATACCAAAACACATTCTAAAAATCTAATTATTTTTCTATGGGAACATGCATTCACTAATAACCTATAGTTCAAAAATCAGGACCCAATTCAATCTCTAAGTCCTCTAATAAAATCCTAAGTTGCAAGGTATCACAAAAGAGATCCACCAAAAATCATTCCTAACCAACTATACTAAAAGCATTTTTAAAATCATTTAAAAATCATGATAAAAATCACAAGGCAACCTCAATATGTATATAACAACAATCAAAAGGAATGTAAAGTTTATCCCATGCTAAAAATCATCAATGAAATCAATCAAAAGGAAAGGTTATGTTATGAACATGTTAAGACTAGCCTAAGTACTAATTCAATCTAAAATATCAAAACTAATTCTAAAATCCTAAGAAAATTTCTAAGGTAACCTAAGCATGTTAGGTATCTATAGTAGAAAAACCAGAGCGTAAAACTATGCTTAAAGGCACTAAAGAAATCACACACCAAAAATGGTCAAAAGGGAAATCAAGTAGGGAAGCCCCTAAAGATCTAGTTCAAAACAGAACCTAAAGCTACCTAAAAATTAACATAAAAATTTCTTGGAGTTCCTTAATATGTCTATAATAAACCAGCAAAGAATTAAGTCCAAATTCTATACCAAACTCCAGAACAAAAATCCTCAAGAAACTATGCAGTTTTTGACATTTTATTATCCAACTAAAGGAGAAAACCGAAATCAAATTGAAAATTAAACGAAACTAAAATCCAATTGTGCACAAAGATCATAGACATGATAAGGATCATCCACGAATTTTTCATATTTTTCTAAGCATTTTTTCTATTTTATATGAATTAAAATCAAACAGCACACAAAACAGAATTTTAATGCCATTAAAAAACAACAATCAAATGGTTAAATTAAATCGAAAAACCAACCTACGAATCGGAGATTTGATCCGGTGATCGTTGATCAAGTGAATTTGCAATGATTCGAACAAGATTATATGGAAAACTTCAAGATCCAAAATAATTCTTGCAAGAAGATGAAGATCGAACACTTCGAATCCGAATTGCTCCGAATAAGTGCTTCCAACTTACACTCCAATATCGAACTTCAATTTGCACGAAAATTGATTATGAATCTTGATCCGATAATGATGATGAGTGGAGGTTTATGCTCAAGATTCCATTGATTTCAATGAAAAATCAATGGATCCAATGACAAGGAGCTATGGGTGAGGGTTTGGAGAATGAAGAAAATTGAGAGAATTGAGAGTGAGAGAATTCTTGAAAATGAAAAATGAAATTTGTGAGGAGTTTTTTTCTTTTGGTTTGGAGTAGATCACTTAAGTACTCCTTAGGATTGGATCCCAAGGTAAGGTTTGGACTTTGGCTTGTGAAAGTTGGTTTGGAGCTTAATGGTATGATTTTGGGATATGTAGCTTATTCTTGGAGCAATCCATAAAATGACCATTAAATATGACTCAAATTGAAATTCTAACAATGCCGTTGTGTTTAGAATGTCATTTGCAATCAAAATATGTACCAATTTGCCATTTTTTGAACCATTGTGAATTATTTTGGATTAAAAGGAAACCTTGGTTGTGCCTTGTGAATGATTTTGGATGTGTAGCTTATTCATGAAGTCACAAATTGGAACACCATGAACCAAGCCCCAAATGAAAATTATAATAATGCCAAAGTGTTTATAATATCATTTCCCATCAAAATGAGTACAAATTTGGCTTGAAATCATTCAATTTCCAATTGTTTTGAATTTTCACCTTTTAATTCATTAAAATGGCCTTTATGTGAAATTTCTTCAACCAATGCTTGATATAATCCATATCAATGGACTCTTGATACTTGGCCAAGCTAAAAACATCATTTTGAGAAACTTTCATGTTGAACAAAAATCCATTTGAGGCTTGCAAGATGGTGAAATTGACTTATGATTCAAAATGACCTGTAATGTCCAAATACCCGAAATACCCTTGACTTGTCAAAGCCATAACTTGAGTTCTACACATCCAATCATGGACTTCTAGTACTATTTAGAAATCTAAGAGAATAAGGAACAACATTCATGTTGACCAAAAGTTCATAGGAATCATCCTTCTAGGGCAAAAGTGTCATGAAAGTTGGGTAACTTTCAAGCTCCAAATTCACATGCCTCAGATGACTTGTAACTTGTCTGGCTCATAACTTGAGTTATATAAACCCTATCAAGGACTTCTAGTACTCAAATTAAATCTAAGACCATGCCCTACAACAATCATGTTGGGGTCAAGATGAGATGAAGATCATATCTTGAGTTAAATGGCCTAACAGTCAGGGGTCAAGCTAGGGGATTTTACACTGTCAAGTCTTAGAAACCCTAGCCTGAAACTTCTCAAACTCTTCAATCATGATGATTTAACCTTGGAATCATCCTTATAACATATCAATGTATCCATCCATGATCACATGGCTCTTGGATCAAGTCTCAACCTTCTCCAAATCATCAGTTGACTTAGGGTTGACCCAGTCAAACCCTAATTGTACCACTCATGGCTGAGTTTTCTTAATCTTACACAATGACCTGTCTAGGATTCAAAGTGGTCTTCAAAACTTCTCATGAGCTCTCTTAAGACCTCAAGTCCCTCTTCATGGCCTCAGAATCATCTGATGGTCTTCCCCATAACTCTCAAGTTAGGAGACCTACCCACTTGGCTTTAATCACTCTCTCTGAGGATCTTTTAACTTCTCTGACAAGGATATCAACCCTTGAACACCTGAATAAGCATCCCAGCTAGCTTCAAAGTCTTGTGTAGCCCTTGATTGGTAATCATACCTCTTGATCTCCTGCATACATGTCAATGAAATGCAAATGATAATGCTAATGTGCATGACATGAAACATAAGCTAGGTAAAGAAATGTTAGGCAAATTTTGGGGTGCAACAGCTGCCCCTATTTAAACGGCTTGGACCTGACTGGGTGAGAAGCGAACGGCTCTCACACAATCAAGGTAAAAGACGGTTGAATACCAACAAACCCATAAATTTGCCAACTGCGCAAGTACACGGTACTCTGATGGGACAAATCTTCAGAAACTGAAATAATAGTTGCGCGGCAAATAGCTGGAGAAATACTGATCTGAATCTCCGTCAGGATGATTCTCTGATTTATCTGATATCATTGCGTCCTCGAATCATCAAGAGATCACTGATTACACGGCAACAGGCGATCTGCCAACCATACGGGTAAACGGTACTCTGATTGGTAGGAACATCTTCAAGACTAAGCATGACAGTTGCACGGAAATTCTGCTGGGGAATTGGTCACACGGTAATTGGTGAAGGGTCTAATCTGAAATCTCCATCAGGATGATCATCTGATTTTGCTGTAGATCTTCGTCCTCAAGTCATCAAGGGGTCATCGGTTACACGGTAACTGGTAATGGATGGTTGATCATGCCGTCAGGCATTCTGTGTCATAGCAGAAGAATTCTTTATTGTCGCCTATAGACTCATCGTGTCGCTAGGCACATCGACAACATCTTTGTCAGACTTCATCAGTTAGTCAATAAGGGATCACCGGTTACTCAGTAACTGGTGAAATATGGCTGATTTTGCCGTCAGGCATTCTGCGCCACTGCAGAAGAATTCCTTATCGTCACCTATGGACTCATCGTGTCGCTAGGCACGTTGACAATATCTTTGTTGGACTTCATCAGTAAGTCAATAAGGGATCACCGGTTGCTCGGTAACTGGTGAATGATGGCTGATTATGTCGTCGGGCATTCTGCACCACTGCAGAAGAATTCCTTATCGTCACCTATGGACTCATCGTGTCGCTAGGCACATCGACAATATCTTTGTCGGACTTCATCAGTAAGTCAATAAGGGATCACTGGTTACTCGGTAACTGGTGAAGAAGGGCTGATTTTGCCGTCGGGCATTCCGCGTCAGCTGGAAGAGCTGCTTCGGCCTCGCAATCGGACTTCATCAGTAAGTCCTGAAATGGGATCTTTAGTCATTCACGTGTCAATAGGGATATACCATCTTCTGCCGTTAGGCACTCCGCGTCATCTGAGATAACAACTTCGGCATTGCAGTTGGACTTCCTCAATAAGTCAGGGAATTTGGCACTACTTCCAGACTTCAATCATCAAGTCCTCAAGGGCAGTTTCAACTTCGCTGTTCAGAAACCTACTGGGGATGACACACCTCCGCTGGGGATTCTGGAGAACTATCAAGTAACTCTACTTCGGGGATCCAGAAATCATTCTGGATGAATCAACTCTGCTGAGGACTTCAAGAATCATCTTGGACAAATAACTCCGCCGGGGACTTCAAGAATCATCCTGAACCAATAACTCTGTTGGAGATTTCAGGAATCATCCTGAGCAAACACTCTGCCGGGGACTCTAAGCATCAACTTGAGCAACCCTCTTTGGCGACTTCACTGGGGATTTTAAGAATCATCTTAAACAATCAACTTCGCTGGGGAATTCAAGAATCATCTTGAGCAAACCATTATGCGGAGGAACATCTGCAAAACAAGAACGGTAACGACCTAGCTCATGTTTCGTATGCATATGCTTTGACAATGGCGTAATGCTCCAAGCGGTGGAAATGCTACGCGTTTAGGGTAAATGCTATGCAGTCATGCAAGATGCTATGACCCCATCAGCAAAATAAATGATGAAGGGAGAATCCTCCTGTCAAGGAGAAAGGACCACTCTGGTGGAGGAAGGACTCATCCTGCCAAGGAGAAGAAGTCACACCAATCTCAATTGGACTCCGCCTGGGGAAATGATCTTCAGTTGACTGCTGAAGGGGAATAAAGCTCTTCGAGAACTTGGACTCGCTCAACCGGATATTCAAACCATAAACTGCTGAGGAAGACGATGTCAATCGCAGAAATAAACTGCACGGCCTTCACGGCAAAGCTTTCCTAGAGATAATGACTCCGGTGGGGAAATACAGCATCAGCTATTCAACACTCTACTGGAGAGAACCAATCGTGGCTTCAACAACTTCCAAGGACTCGGCTCCCTTGGGGAACTACAAACTCGGCTGAGGAGGGTAACCGGATGCTGGTATCACTCCTATCTGCCGGGGAAAATACAACTTTGTGGGGGACTTTCAATTCCGCTTGAGAATTTAGTCTGCGCTATCGAGGACTGAACACTTGTGAATAGTCTCCTACGAGAAACTGCACCCTGACCCAGTGCTGGGGAAATAAACCCAAATCCGCTTGTCAGGGAGAACTTCGATCCTAAACCGTTGGGAATGCACAATCAATCTGCCGAGGATGGCTACACTCTGTCGGGGATATCAATCTCGCCCTGCTGAGGATAATCTTGACCCTACTATGATAAAGGACAAGTGCAATCTCAACTGGCAGCAACCTCAAACAGCTGAGGAGAGTCAATCTTAACTGTACATCTCTGTTGAAGAAACTTTCCTGATTTAACAACGTCACCCCCTAAGGGCATACAGAACACCAATCATGGAGAACTGAGATCATTCGAGCCTCGTGTTAGGGAACGTGATAGCACATGTCACCGGGAATATCGGGCCAGGTACAGTTAGGCTTTTTCTAGTTTAGGGATAGGTTTATGGTGATAGGGATTTATTTCTGGTTATCAACAAAAGTGGATTTGAAGGGGACATACTAGACGAGAACTAGCATTCGAGGGTAGACTACCAGACGAGAACTGGTGGCAAAAGGGTTTAAGTTGTCAGACGAGAACTGACTTCTCGGTTTTGGATATCAGACGGGAACTGATTTCTGGTTTGCCAGACGAGAACTAGGCTTTAAAACTGCGTTAGCTAGACGAGAACTGGTTAAACAGTGGGTCAAGTATAAGGCGACCATACGGGAACTGGTTTAAAAGCTGACATGCACCAGACGAGAACTGGTATTCTGAGAAAGGCGGACTAGGCTAGAACTGGTTACAAGTTTGCCAGACGAGGACTGGGCTTTGGAGGGTTTCCAGGCGAGAACTGGGCTTTGGAGATGACTTTGGTTACACGGTAAGTAACAAGTTTAGGCTGTAGGATAACAATCCAATGGCAGTAAGGCTTTTTCAGAAGGTTCAGGTTTTTTGGTAGGGTAATGACACGATTCCCCGACACTCAACTCTTGCTGGGGTGAGCAAACTCGTATGAACAACTTCCCCCAGTGCAATTCAACTTGCCCCAATCTGACTCTTGGGAAAATTCATTCTGATTAGAAAGCAGCTTGCCACGAGGCAACCTCGAGATGCTTGCCCCGGTATCTGTACAATGGAAGGATTCATCCTCAATTAACCAACTCTCGGCATGGTTGGTTTCAATATACTTCTGAAGTAGCTTGCCCCTGAACGAGCGTTGAGCGACTTAACCTGCCCTGATTGAACACTGGAGGGATTTATCCTCAACATACAGAAACTCTGGGGAATTGCCCCTGATTGGGTCTCGAGAAGATTCACTTCTGATCAACTGCTTCTTGAACAAACTTTCCCATAATCAACTGATGCTTCGGGACTTATCCTCATACTAACTGATTCCAAACTCACTGGAAGTCAATGCCCCAGATCCACAGGGCTTCGCAGTATACCATTCTGACCCAGACTGTTGAATGATTCAGTCTTGATTGATTATTCCCTGTTGGAATTTCCTCCATGTCAATCACTGACCTACAATTAAAATTGTCTATCTGGTAATTTTAATGCAGTGTTCATGCAGATTTTGAAAAAAGTGTTGTCACTCATTTACGTGTCATGATAGTGAGTGACGAATAAACCAAAGAGTTCAAACGTAGTGCTAATTTGATCAGTGAAAAATACAACAAGGATATGATTAACAAATCATGTAGGAGTCAGGTTACTCAACCTCATCGTACTGCATTTTTAGAATAAACCCTGCCTCAATTAGGTCTTTTAAGGGTTGTATCGTGGTCGGGTTCACGGTTCGTGAAACAAAGGATATTGGGCTCAAGTCATGATTCGTATCCACCCCTTCTACGTGATGATCTCCGATCCTAATGTTCAGTTAACCTAGCACGAGCGCTTTCGAGGAATGTTAGGAACAATGGTTAAGGAACTCGCAAGGTTTTCGGAGTGACAATTACTCCTCTTTCGTTTTCGGTGTCTGTATCCACACGACTTGGTCCTTGTTTGAGGATTTTTCTGTTGAGATCCTTTCACTTTATTCTTTTGATTCCCTAATTTTTGCCTGGACTGACTCTTTTGAGTTCTTTTCGATTTATTTTGAAGTCCAGCGGGATGCCCTGGTTTTTGCCTAAGTATTTGCTTTCCAGCTTTTCTTTTCTTTTTACTTAGCGGGCTCTCTTTTTCTTTTGTTTGGAACAAGTCGTGTGACACTGGTTGTCTTGCTTGCTCCGAAAGGGTTATAATCTTCTCACTCCTGATTGGTGAAGTTTAACTGTTGCGGTTGACGAGGTACGACCTCCGGAGAGGAATAAACTGTGATTGGTCCTCGAATGGAGACACTCCTCTATAAGACTTGAACGCTCGGTCAAGCTAACTGACGACTACCCTGCCCCGGGTTAAGATGAGAGGGTTTAAAGGCCCGAAAGAAACTCCTACTTCTCAGCTCGAAGTGGTTAACGAGGGACTAACTCCTTATATCTCCAGTGTTTAGGGGATTTGAAACAATGCCTGTACATCATAGGCAGAGTTTTATCCGAAAGCATACAATAATCAGTTATGAGTATTCAGTTTCGTCATCCTCCCTCCAATCTTTACTAATCATAGTGATAAAGTGGAGTAAAAAAAATGCAAGTGTCAGTGCAATGCAATAAATGAGTGACAGTGACATGATTAATTCAGAAAAATGCATAGTCACTTTATCAATATTACCATTCGAAACAAACAATGTTTAACAACAAGTAGTAACTAACAGAAAGGGAACTACAAATGCAAATGATAAAAAGTATGAGGACTGCCAATGCTGAGGACGTCTGCCCGTCTGGACCACTGGCCTCTAGAAGTAACCCTCTGAATCTGCGAGCTCAGACAGCTGAGAGGTTGTCATGCACAACCAAAACTCCTTCTGGAAAGGAAATGTACCCTTTGTCGATCAACTGTTGCACTTTTGCCTGGAAAGCTTTGCAATCTTCAGTTGAATGCCCCGGGGATCCACCATGGTGTCCACACTGAGCATGGGGATTGTACCCCGGAGGGTAAGGCTTTGGCACGGGCTTAAGAGCTTTAGGTTCCACCAAAGAATTCTGAATCAAATGTGGCAGAATCTGGCTATACGGCACAGGCACCGGATGAGAAGGAGCATTCCTGCGTTCCAAGTTTACGAACATGCCTTTTAACTCTCGGTCTAGAAGCGGTGGTTGCACTCTAGCAGCAAATTCTCTCCATCTCTGAACATACTTCCTGAAAGGTTCATTGTTCCCTTAAGACAATTCTTGCAGCTGCATGCGCCTAGGAGCTACATCAAGATTGTAGTCATATTGCTTCAGAAAAGCATTGGCTAAATCCACCCATGATCGGATCTGGTTACCCTCTAACTGCATATACCAACTCAGAGATGCCCCAGTCAGACTATCCTAAAAGCAGTGAATCATCAACTTGTCATTGTGCACAAATGAGGTCATTCTTCGGCAGAACATCACCAAATGTTGCTTCGGGCAACTATCTCCTTTGTACTTTTCAAACCTCGGCGCTCTGAACTTCGGAGGTAACACTAGGCCAGAAACCAGACACGTGTCTGCAGCATTGGGGTTAACAACATCTTTAACTTCCAAGGCTCTGAATCTTTCATCCAACGCACGAATCCTTTTAGCATACACGAGAGCTAATGGGTCTTCAGTCTTTGCTATCGGGACCTCTCTTCGGGATTTTGGCACAGGGAAAACAACACCCTGATAGTCTGAGGTATCAATAGAAGGAGAGTGTTCACTTCGGACAACAATCTGCTCATGTAGATCTCGGTCTTTAACAGAAGGTTGTACAAGTCAAGTTGCAGTAAGGTTGTTCACTTATGGAAAGTCTTCATCAGGCATAGAACCATACAAAGGATTGGACGTCACAGTGAAACCTGACAAGGTATCAACAAACTGGAAGCTGCTCTCTGACATAGCTACCAACAACTTTCAACTGACTTCACTGCTTGATTCTGCTCAATCTGCTTCAACCCCTTGGTCGTCTTCTAATAATCAACCCTTGCTCATACCAAACACCAGAGAATCACCCTCTGAAGCAAAACAAAGGCTGGATAAGAGCTCTGGCTAGCTGGAGAATGATATGCAATATAATGCAAAGATGCTTATGCAAATGCAATGCAAGATGCAGTAAACAGGGGATCACAACCCCCACAAAGCTCTGATTATTGCTGCGCTGCTGGCGGGATAAGTCTACTCTGACGAGAGAAAACCAAAATACCGGGTAGGCTGTGTCGCTTCCGGGAAAATAAGGTGCCGGCAAAACAGAAGAGTCGCCACCTTTTGTTATTTATCCCTCATAACGGGAAAGGAAATGATCAGAAAAACCTGACGAAAAGGTATAAGGCAAGGTCATCGCAACCATTGTCTGGGTTCGGGAGTCGGTTACGCAAGGGGAAGGTATTAGCACCCCTCACGTCCATCGTACTCGATGGGATCCATGCTTGTTGTGTTTATCTGACGGGTTGGTTTTATCTATCTACCTATCAAGGTTGGCTTAAAAAAGAAAAGAAAATGACTCGGCAAAGCGTCGTGCTTTATGCCTACGTATTCTCATCAGAGAATGAGAAATCAGAGTCAACGTAGTTCGGCTGACTACGGGTACGGGAAAGGTGGCTCGCCAATACGTCAGTATTGTGCCTACGTACTCTCAACAGGTATGAGAGATTAGAGCTTACGTAGTTCTGGATAATACGGATTACGGGAATTCAGATTCATCTGTTTTATCGAGTAGGGTTAACAAACAGTTCCAGCAGTTGGATGTACGTAGCTCGACCCTTGGAGACTTAGGCGTTACCGTTTGAGTAGAACTGGGAGTTAACGACACTCTTTTCTTCAGAAAAGCTTCCTTTCAATTATGGGCCCACGCGGCAAAAAGGTTTGAAGTTTGTTTTCTGTCTTTTACGGAAGAACTGTTTTTTATGGATGTTTGCAACTAATATCGCACTAGAGACTATGACCTGAGAGTGAATGCGTCGCATGTCACCCAAAGGGTGCCATACTAGACCTCCAGATTGTTGAAAAGAAACTCTCCAACAATCCTTTCTCAGATAGCTTAAGGCTCGTAACGTACGACGTCAGTTAACCTTTATTACTGTATTTTGATTTGTTTTGAGATGAGAAGAGAGAACAGGCTCAACTAAGGGGAGACTATCAAGTCCTAATGTTGTCATGCCAAGGATTCATCCTATGGTTGAGGTTTGAAACAGGGAACTCCTAGAAGTTATCATGCATAGTTTTCAACCTAAAGTTCTAATCATCACTTCCTTATCAAAGGAAGTGAGATTCCTAGGGGATCATGTCAATGATAAACAGAAACAGATAAAGCATCAGCTTAAACAGTAAACAGTAAACGACTGTAAAATGCATGCAATGCAAGTGAGGGAGGAAATGTGTGTGGGGCATCAGCCTCCACAAGCTCATCTCAACCTCAAGCCAAATATGAATAACTGTAATCATACAGAAGAATAAAATAAAATTCCATCAAGCAAATCACAAACCACATAGGCAAGGGAGCAGGGCTCTACCGAATACCCGCAAGCAAAGCCATACAATAACAATACAAGCAGAGGGAGCAACTCAACCTCTAGTGCAATCATGCTCCTAGCTTAAATCAGTCTAAATATGAACTTATTCTAATGCATCAAGCAAATCACACAAGCCACATCAGTACAGTTGCACAGAAAGCAAACAGACAGAAAAGAAAGCAAATCAACAGCTTCCCCAGCTTCACAGCAAAGCTCTCCTCTGACAGCAGTTCAGTCCTCAGCCTTCAACTGCTCTTCAAGGCTATCATCTTCAACAGCAAATATCAACTTGCTTCTTTAAGCTTTTAACACATCAAACATAAGTATCAACTTGTTTTCCAACTTCAAGCTTCAGCTCTTCCTTCAATCTCAACTGGATATTCTTCACAAGTGTCAACTTGTTCTTCTTGGTCTTCAAGCTTCAGCTCCAATGGCATTCTTCAAACACAGGGAAGTGCAACTTCTAGCATCTTCAATCTTCTAGCAAGGAACTCCATCCTCTAGCAAGGGAGAAAGATCCATCTGACAAGAGCAAGGTTTGGATAATAGACAACAGAGTGAAGACCAAAGGTCACCACTAAGCACTCCATCATCAAAGAAAGGAACCCTCAAAGGTTCTACCAACTTGTGAAGAGCCACACATCCTACCAAAGGAGGGATGAGGCCTTTACAAGGGGACCTTACATCATAGGGAGGAATGGAAGTGATCAACACCTTCCATATTTATGAAAGAAGAGAATCTATCTAGAAGCTCTACCTACAAACCCTAATCTTAACATCTAAACAACACTCAAACCAAAAGAAGGGAAATCTTCACATCCAAGCTTCTTCAAGAATTCCATGGTAGCCCAAGCATGTCTTCAACACTAGCCAAGAGCAAGAGAGGAAAAACCCTAATCTAAGGGAACTAAAGAAGTCATTCTAGTTGAGTTAGCAAGTTAGGATCACCTAAAACCTAGTACTAAAGTTAATCCTAACTAAAATACTAAAACCAATTGTAAAATCCTACAAAAATAACTATGGGAACCTAATTCAATCATGAATCTACCATACAAAATCCATGGGTTGAATCATCCACAAAGTCCTAGAAATAAAACCTAAATCATAAGGTACTAAGCATAAACCCTAAAACTAGAGCACCTAATGTTTCAACTTAAAACTACCACCTAATTCCATCACAAAAATGTGAGAAAATTTCTAGGGGAACATGCATATCTATGCTAGCTACACCCAAAAAATCAAGTCAAGAATCATCACCAAATGATCAAACAAAATTCAACAAAACAAGGTATCAACCATGGCCATTTTAATATCAATTAATATTAAAAAAATGCAAATAAAATCACAAATGAAATTCCTAATATTTTTAATCTATAAAATTCTAGATTCAATCATGAATCAGGGGAAAAAAGTTTGGAATTAATTGAGTTAATTTCCTATTTTTTGTGAATTAATTTCTAAACCTTATGAAATGAAGAAATTAAAAGAAATTAAATGGAAATTGGTAAACATGCGCGCTGAATAGCAATCCAATGCAGTTCATTTTCTGGATTGGGCCCAGAGGGGGTGTGAATAACAATCTGAGTCTTAAGCCCAAAACAACCATTAAATGAAACAGTGCGTTTCATTTAGATATTCCTCTTCAGAGCTGAGATGCAATCGTGGCCGTGGAAACGTTGGGCTAGTCAATGGTCCAACCATGATCTGATGGTCACTACTCATCTTCTTCATTCAAACACTCAGGCGTGGGGGGAAACCAGACGGTGGCCTGAGCAGTGGCGCCACCGTCTTCTCCGGTGAGGTCCCATATACAGGTCATCAAAAATCACGAAATGAATCATCATTTTACTCCATTTTTCATGCTGATCAAGAATATCAATTCCTAATCCTCTAATTCCTTCTCAAATTCAAAACCCGATAGCATTTTCAGAATTCATCAAAATCTTGAATCTCACCATTCTTCAAATTAAAGGTCTCAATCCAATCCTCATCTCATGGTGATCAATTTGCACTATCTAATCTTGATTAACAGTCCAAGAAACTCTAGATTTCAGCCTCAACAGAAATTGATCACACACCTATTTTGTCTCTAATCGTGCAATTAACCATCCTAAATTCATCTAGATCATGAATGGACCCTAACCACATGCCAATTTCTAAGCATCTCCCTATAGTTTAAGCATAAATCCAAAGTGTACCAACCTGGTTTCAGACGCGTAACAGAAGGTGTTCTTGATCACTTCAACCTCCAAGCTGATGCAGACACACTCCAAATTCACTCCTGAAGCCTTTGCACACCTGGATTTGGCTTGATTCTTCCTTGAACTCAAAAACGATTTCAACATGCAAGGGTGAAACTTCAATCTCACTCTCTGCTTCCAGCACCAATCTCTTCCAAAAAAAAGCACTGAATTCACTCAATGACTTATATAGAAGTGTTTAGAATCATCTAGAAACTTCTGGAGCCATCTAAATGAGAAATTGGATTTTCAAAATCTCTTTAAAATCTCATGTTGCAACAGTCATGTATTGGCCCTGTTCTGGCTTGATTTTTCTTGCAATCATCATCTCATGAGATGTTGAATCAGTTTGGTATGCTAATCTCCTTGTTTGCAAGCTAAAGGTGTGAGTTTGATTATGTTGCTTCATCATGAAGAAATGAAATGGAATGGTATGGAAATAATCTCAAATCAAAATTCTAACATTGCCATTGTTTCTAAAATCACTTTTCCAATCAATTTGACCTATTATTTTGCTTCATTTGGTCACAAAATGAATTATTTGAATTTTTGGCCATTTAATCCTTTTAATTCTTCCTTTTTTCAAAATTTCTTGAACCAAATCTCTCCTTGAACCATTTCAATGCCTCCTTGACGCATGGTCAAGGTTAAAACCCCATTTTGAGCAACTTCCTAGTTGAACAAAATTTCATTTGAGACCTCTAAGTTGGTGAAAATAGCCTATGATCACAAATGACCTATAATCACCAAATGTCCAAAATACCCTTGACTTGTCAAAGCCATAAGTTGAGTTCTATAAATCCTATCAAGGACTTCTAGTACTCTCTAGAAAGCTAAGAGGATAAGGAACAACATTCATGTTGACCAAAAGTTCATAGGAATCATCCTCCTAGGGCAAACGTTTCTTGCAAGTTGGGCAACTTTCAAGCTCCAAATTCACATACCTCAGATGACTTGTAACTTGTCAAAGCCATAACTTGAGTTCTACAAATCCTATCAAAGACTTATAGCACTCAAATTAAAGCTAAGATCATGCTCTACAACAATCATGTTGGTGGCAAGATGATATGACATTCACATCTTGAGCTAAATTGCCTTGAAGATAGGGGTCAAACTAGGGGATTTTACACTGTCAAGTCTTAGTAACCCTAGCTTGAAACTTCTCAAACTCTTCAATCATGATGAGTTGACCTTGGAATCATACTTATAACATCTCAATGTATAAATCCATGATCACATGGATCTTGAATTAGGTCTCAACCTCTTCCAAATCCTCAATTGACTTAGGGTTGACCCAGTCAAACCCTAGCTGCACCACTCATGGCTGAGGCTTCTTATTCATGCACAATGACCTGTCTAGGCTTCAAAGTGATCTTCAACACTTCTCATGAGATCTCTCAAGACCTCAAGTCCAACTTCATGGCTTCAGAATCATCTGAGGGCTTTCTACAACTCTCAAGTTAGGAGACACACACTCTTGGTTTCAATCACTCTCTTTAAGGATCTTTTAATTTTTCTGACAAGGATATCAACTCTTTAATCATACCTTTTAATCT
Source organism: Lathyrus sativus (assembly GCA_963859935.3). Lineage (NCBI taxonomy): Eukaryota > Viridiplantae > Streptophyta > Magnoliopsida > Fabales > Fabaceae > Lathyrus > Lathyrus sativus. Next base: position 449,697,468 of record OZ012739.1, on the reverse strand, counting down.
CCTGCATACATGTCAATGAAATGCAAATGATAATGCTAATGTGATTGAAATGAAACATAAGCTAAGTAAAGAAATGTTAGGCAAATTTTGGGGTGCAACAGCTGCCCCTATTCAAACGGCTTGGATCTGACTGGGTGAGAAGTGAACGACTCTCAAACAATCAAGGTAAAAGACGGTTGAATACCAATAAACCCAGAAATTTGCCAATTGCACAAGTACACGGTACTCTGATGGGAACAAATCCTCGGAAACTGAAATAATAGCTGCACGACAACTAGCTGGAGAAATACTGATCTGAACCTCCGTCAGGATGATTCTCTGATTTATCTGATATCATTGCATCCTCAAATCATCGAGGGATCACTGGTTACACGGCAACAGGCGATCTGCCACCGCACAGGTAAACGATACTCTGATTGGTAGGAACATCTTCAAAACTGAGCATGACAGTGGCACGGCAACTCTGCTGGGAAATTGGTCACACGGGAATTGGTGAAGGGTCTAATCTCAAATCTCCGTCAGGATGATCATCTAATTTTGCTGTAGATCTTCGTCCTCAAGTCATCAAGGGGTCACCAGTTACACGGTAACTGGTAATGGATAGCTGATATTGCCGTCAAGCATTCTGCGACACTGCGGCAGAAGGATTCCTCGGGACTCGTCAGGTCATTAGGAACTTTTTAACAATCAAGTTAATCATGCCGTCGGGCATTCAAAGAAATTTTTCGGGCATCAGCCGGGCTTCGTCAGTAAGTCGGGAATATAATTCTTGGTCAATCATAAACCAAATAAGGATATACAAGAACGGTAACGACCTAGCTCATGTTTCATATGCATATGTTCGTCAATGGCGTAATGCTCCACACGGTGGAAATGCTACACGTTTTTAGGGTAAATGCTATGCAATCATGCAAAATGCTACGACCCCATCAGCAAAATAAATGCTGAAGGGAAGATCCTTCTGTCAAGGAGAAAGGACAACTTTGGTGGAGGAAGGACTCATCCTGCCAAGAAGAAGAAGTCACACCAATCTCAATTGGGGAATTCAAGAATCATCTTGAGCAAACCATTCTGCGGAGGAACACCTGCAAAACAAGAACGGTAACGACCTAGCTCATGTTTCATATGCATATGTTCGTCAATGGCGTAATGCTCCACACGGTGGAAATGCTACACGTTTTTAGGGTAAATGCTATGCAATCATGCAAAATGCTACGACCCCATCAGCAAAATAAATGCTGAAGGGAAGATCCTCCTGTCAAGGAGAAAGGACAACTTTGGTGGAGGAAGGACTCATCCTGCCAAGAAGAAGAAGTCACACCAATCTCAATTGGGGAATTCAAGAATCATCTTGAGCAAACCATTCTGCGGAGGAACACCTGCAAAACAAGAACGGTAACGACCTAGCTCATGTTTCATATGCATATGTTCGTCAATGGCGTAATGCTCCACACGGTGGAAATGCTACACGTTTTTAGGGTAAATGCTATGCAATCATGCAAAATGCTACGACCCCATCAGCAAAATAAATGCTGAAGGGAAGATCCTCCTGTCAAGGAGAAAGGACAACTTTGGTGGAGGAAGGACTCATCCTGCCAAGAAGAAGAAGTCACACCAATCTCAATTGGACTCCTCCTGGGGAAATGATCTTCAGTTGACTGCTGCAGGGGAATAAAGCTCTACGAGAACTTGGACTCGCTCAACCGGGTATTCAAACCACAAACTGTCGAGGGAAACGATATCAATCGCAGAAATAAACTGCACGGCCTTCGCAGATAAAACTTTCCTGGAGATAACGACTCCGATGGGGAAAACCAACATCAACTATTCAACACTCTACTGGGGGAAAACCAATCATGGCCTGAACGACTTCCAAGGACTCGACTCTCTTGGGGGAGCTGCCATCTCGGTTGGGGAAGAAGGAATCATCCTGCTTGCCGGGGAGAGTACAACTCTGTGGGGAATTTCAATTCTCCTGGAGACTTCAGTCTGTATTATCGAGTGTTGCACACTTCAGTATATGACTCAGCTGGGGAGATGACGATCCTTTAGGATACCTCTGCTTGGGGAGAGAATCTTCTCTGTTTGGGGGATACATATCAATGCTTACGATCTCATGTTTATACTCCATGGGGAGATGCTGCTGAACTTGCTGGAGAAGAAGGAATCATCCTGCTTGGGGAAACATACGGCATACTGCCTGGAATATGCCATACCTGTAACAACACAAACAAACAGACAAGATACCCTTCTCAAAGGGACCTATCAAGGTTATCATCTTGTGACAATGTTCAAGTAATTCATTGTTTCAACAATCAGTGGCCTAGGCCAGTAAGTTTATGTATGCGCATTTTATCAAAAACATTGGCGTTCTTTTTCGCAAAAAAACAGGTAGATGCCAAACAAACAAACATAATTGTTGAATAATATATTTTTTCATTGATACCTGTTGCGGTGAAAATTTGATATCAAGCTATTAATTAACTTGAACCGTATTTTTTTTTACAACCGGTCTTTAATTTATCCAAAGGATAGGTCTAAAGAAAGAAAGAACCTTTTGCGCGATGTGACAACAACGCTTTAAGAGATTCGGGGATTCGGGGGTTGGTTATATCTAGGGAAGGTATTAGCACCCTAAATATCTGTAGTACTCTACAGGAACCTTTTGTTTAATTACTTGCTAAGTTTGTGAATTGTGCACTATGGTTTAAGGATTGGGAATTGAGATAAAATAAATAAAAAGGCCTAAGTGGTTTTCTAAGTTTGCTCGCAAAGGCATCGCACCTTCTGCCTACGTATCTTGACTAGGATAGAATCAGAGCAATCATAGTTCACCTCACAAGGGAAAAGAACACTTGATGATGATCAAGGTTCACAGGGAAACAAACATGACAATATTTGTGTGGAGTTTGACAAAACTCCTTATTCTAAATTGTAGAAGGGGAAAGTAAGAGATCATGACGATGATTCTTACACAGAGTTGACAAACTCTTTCCTAGGGTTCTAGTTGAAGAACGTTCCTAGTACGGGTGGGTCTTTTAGACTTTAAGAAAAGTCTAAGGCTTCTAATATAAGGTGAAAATGACTTAACAAAGTCAAGGGTGTGATTGAGTAAGTTATCCATGACATCGAGGGTCAAGTGGACAGACCTTCCTTTGGAAGGAAAACGGGGAGACGACTTGGACGAGAACTAACGAGTTTCGTCGCTTGGGGACAAAAGAAAATAAAATGCTAAACAAGATGACAATCAAGGTAAAGGATATTCATGGTGACAACCAAGTAAATAATAAGAGATGGTGAGAATGAAACATGATGATAACATTTAACAGATGAAAATAACGGATACTGCGGCGGCAGTTCGCACTCGGTGAATTTCAACAGATGAAAAAAGGTAATAACCAAGAAATAAATCCTAGCATGTTAAATAACACGTATAGACATGGATTCAAACAATTATCAAGAAAAATATCATGAGGAACCACATAAACATTCACCTGCAACTACGTATACGGTCACGTAAATGCGCACAACTTACACATAAATAAAGTAGGTGATAAAATGTGCAAACATGAAAAATAAAAACATTACATGAAAGTAAACATTAATACGAGCACAACGAAAAAAGAATGGACGAAAAATGATGAAAAACGAGTGAGATACGAATTTTTGAAATTTACATGAAAAATCACAAAAATGGATAAAAGAGTTGCCCTCCTCAGGGGTCGAACTCAGGAACAAAGGGTGAAAGGCGCATGGTCATACCACTGGGGTGGCTATACATCCATTGATGAAGCCACCCCTAATTAATTATAAGGGTATGTTTCATGACAGGTTGGGCAAGAAAGCATAAACCGAGCATTTACGTTTTGTATCGTATCTCCCTAACCGTTTATCGGAATGGAACAAAATTTATATGGATTTGAGGTAGAATTGAACAAGGAACATGATAGTGGTCTCAGTTTTTGAAAACTCCCACTGTGGTGTAAAACTCGATAGTGGCTGTATGTTGATGTTTTATGAATGCATTTTGGTATCTTCAAACCAACTCAAGTGTTTTTAAACTAAACCAATCATACCTACAACATTCAGTCATGAAATAAAACAATGCCAACACCTCAAATCTTTTGAATTTCAACAGGATATGTTTATGGCATGTGAAATGCAAATAATGAAGAAAAGTGCATCTTGAAATGTGAAGTTGAGATGCAAACAGTTTCAAAGCAAAACAATTATATACACATGACACAATGATGATATAAAAGGATTGATTCAAAGCATAGTGTTCAAGTCTTGTTGTATGGTGATATGGTTACAAAACTTGACATGAAATGGTAAGCAAGTTGTGACAGATCAACCTTTATGGCATAAAGGATCAAAACAAGTATTCATACATGCCAAATATGTCTTTCTAAATGGGGTCATACACATGAGAAGTTTTAATTCTAACTGTTTTGAAAAAGTTGCATTTTTGAAAAAAAGTCAAAAATAACACATAACTTCCACCATTGGAAGTTAAGTACAAAATGTGACATTTTCAAGATGAGTTTTGACAGTTTGGTTTCATGGCTTTCTACTTTAGATTGATATGTCCTACGCCTCTAATATATCATATGAAATGAGTCTAGACCCTTGAACATCATTAAAATTGACAGCATGAAAGATGGCAAGTGATTTGCAAAAATGTATGTGAAACTTGCATTTTGAAAGTGAAAACTTAGAATACTTGCTCTAACACTTAAGTGAATGTTTGAACATATTTAAAATGATATATTTGAGGTGTCTAGACAAGTGGTTTAAGTAGAATTGCCCTAGAACCAAATCTGTCATGTAATATGCAAGGAAATGCTTGAAAACAATACACGTGAGATTCAAAATCTACATTAATTGCTATAACACTCAAACCAGATTTTAGGCATGTTTAACATGATGCATATGAGACGTTTTAACAACTAGATGAGCTTAAAGTGTATCAAAAACTAGAACTGGTGTTATGCTTGAAGATATGTGCAAAAGTGCATTTAACAAGTGAGCAACATGAACACACCAAATTCTGTGCAAAGTAACAGTTCTTACACCTTACATGAGCCAAATAGAGAGGTTCCAAAGCATCAAACATGTTCACATTTAACAGGTTGTGGTATCATCATAGGAAATGCAAGTTCTTGACAAGAAAACACACACTTGGGATCAAATGATCTAGGCTAGGTGAAACAACATATTTGATCATGAATACCCATTACAAACATCATACCAAAGCAGTTAGGAATCAAAGATTTGAACTATCTTCACAAAATGCAAGTTTGATATGTGAGCACAAGCATAAACATCATTATACAACAGCAGCATGATTATCTTATTAGGCAAGGATGTTTTGTGAGGATAAGAGCATACACATCTCTTTTATGCAGCAACAAATATGTATAACAACTTATAAACCAATAAACCAAGCACACACAAAATGTCATGAAGGAAATCTCATATGTTCATGCTTTATGTTCCAAAAGCCAAATATGCAAAACAATTGAAATGATGCAAGAGCAACGTTTACAAGTTACATACCTATGATGATGACCTTAAGCAAGCTAAAATACTCCTAGAAACCCAGAGATCCTTTTGAATGTTCTTGTTACTTTGAGTTTTCAAGAATGTTGCAATAAAGCCAACACTTATACCAGTTTGAGATGTAGCCCTTCCAGATGGTTTGTGAGACTTTAGACAGTTGCAAGATGATATATAAGAGGTGTTACAAGTGCTAAAACACCAAGGAACAAGCTGGACCAAGATTTGGCAAACTATGTGGCTTTTGGTCAAAGTATGAAAGGTAGAAGTTTGACTTTTTGATTTTTGAGGTTTCTAGGTGGTTTAATGGATTAAACACCTTCTATATATTATTTAGAAGTTGTGTGGATGGTGGTTGAAGTGTAGGAAATGATAGAAATGAATTTGAGCTATTTTCACTTCATGACCAATTTTGGAGTTTTCATGAACTTTGGTGTTTTTGAGATTTTGGAGCAAGGTCAAGGAATTGTAATGACAAAGCTTCTTTGTAGGTTTTATCAGATGGATCGTGTGTGGAATGAGGTGAATGAGACCTCATTTTATAGAGAAATGGATTGAGGTGCTTGCTAGAGACCTTTCTTCACCATGAAGCAAGCTTTAAGATTTTTTGAAACAAACCTCCCTTGAAGGGTTTTCCACTTGTTCTGCTACAAGACCATTTTGTTCAAAGCCCCTTAATGATTTCTTATGTTTGTAGCAGGCTATAGATCATAGGGAAGGGGCTGGTACAACCTTTACCTTTCCAACTCATGCTTGGAGAATTCAACTTGTCCACTTGCCCACTTGTATGGCAATGAACTCAATCCTTTGATTTTGTGATATTTCTCCATAACTTGCCCTTGCTTCATGCTACACACATCTGATATATCACATACAACAAGTTGAATCAAGAAATTTTGGCAGATTTAGTGAAGTAAGTCATTTTGAAAATTCAGCCAATGTGGGACTTAACATGTGAAACCTCCCACTTTGCACCTATGTAACTTTCTGCTCATAACTCCTCTTGAGATGTTCTAGTACAATTTAGAAAGCCCTCACATAGCTCTAAAACATTCATGTTTGTCAAGGAATCAAACTCCAATTGGAACTAGGTGAAAAATCCCCTCAAAGTTGGCTGCACACAAGCTTTTAAAGTGAAAATAACTTAGAAATTTTCTAAGTTATTTTCCCTTCTAGGAATGTTTTTTTGCTTCTATCTCAAAAAGTATGCATTTTCTGGTTGTGGACTAGTATGGGACTTTTGTAGGACTTGTCAAGAGCTTTCCAATGAGCTTGGAACCAACTCAGTTGAGTGTGTGGTTAAGGAGTTAGGGTTTAGCCCCTTTTGAAACCCTAATTTCCCGATTTTTCGATTACTCTCTCATCCTTGATCCAATGATCATGAAAATTGATATGCAAGTCCATTATGACATAAGGAACAACTTTGATTCACAACTTGGATTCCAATTCTCAAAATTTGAGGAGTTGACTTTTCGGTCAACCGTACGATCGATCGGTGCCGATTGAGTCGCCTGTTGACATTCTGGACATCCTGATACTTTCATACTTCTTGAATAGACTTTAATAAGCTATATGAGCTTCATGGACCTCAATCCCACCATTACAACACATTCCAATATCAAAGTCAACCCACAGTTGACTTTTCACTAGTTAAAAACCCTAATCGGGGTCTCCCGACTGCACTGTCTTTGATTCTGAACTGATTTCTTCAAATTGACTTCTCATTTGACTTTGATATTATCTTTGATTTCATTTCATGATTGACCTAACCCAAAACATTGATTGATCATTCCCTTGTAGTTTAGATTTTGTCGGCGCGGAAACCCTGATTCATCTGTAACTTGACAATAATGAACTTGCACTGATTTAGGGTTAGATAATTCATGATCATGCTTCTAAAATGATAATGAGAATCTAAGGGGTCAAAATTTGGGGTACAACAGTTGCCCTTATTTAAATATCTTCACTAGATGGGGGACGAGAGATGACAATCTTCGTTAAATCGTAGTGAAAGGTATTTAAATATAGATAACCAAATATTTTGTCCCTTAGATCCGATGTCATGCTAAAGGAAAAGTTATGATATGCCATGAATCTTACGTGATGCTTTATGATGCTTGAATGCAAAACAACACAGACACAAAGATAAGAATAAAAAGAACGGTAAACGACCAGTGACGAATGCGAGGACTCGACACTGGGGACCCGTACTGGGGAAAACTAAATTAACAGTTCAGACATGACTGATAATATAAGAAGGAAAACTTCACAAGGGGAAGAGACAACTCCAATAAAGATGACAATCTTATTGGAACAGAAGTACTCCACCGGGGAGAAGAATTGACTTCTACTGGGGAAAAAGGATACACTTTTACTGGGGAAATGGAAAATTAATTCCATCAGGAAAAGAGAAGCAGACTTCACCGGGGAAGCAAAAGACTGGATACAACCTCACTGGGGATGATCAGATGAGGAACTTCCTATAGCGAAGAGTTCAAACGGGATCTTCAGGAATGGACTAGAAACAAGACTAAACACACGCGAGGGATACTAGTGACGACTAGCTCTCCGAGACATGACTGGGAACATGGATCACTGGGGATATATCCTCAACTTCTGCAACTAGTTCACATAGTGCTGGTAATCAGGAAATGTCCTGGGGAAATTGGTATCGTCCAGAATTCTAAGTAGTGCCAGTGACGACTGAACTTTTTAATGGTGATTGGTGATGACCAAATCAGGGTACCAATAACGTTTGGTTTTAAACAATGCCAGTTACGACTGGACTTTTAAAGAAGATGGTGACGACCATGCCGGGGAATGCTAATGACAATTGGTTATAAAAAAATGCTAGTGATTACTAGATCTTCTAGCTGGGGGGTTGGTGACGACCAAACCGAAACAGATTCCAATAACGATTGGATTTTAGATAATACAAGTTACAACAGGACTTCAAGGGGAAAAATTGGTGACAACCAGATAAGATACCAATGACGATTGGATTTAAGTAATGCCAGTGACGACTGGACTTCATGGGGAAAGTTAGTGACAACTAACAAAATAACAATTGGATTTGAACAATACCAGTGACGACTGGATTTAATGCCGGTTACGACGGGCCTTAAAGGAAATAAGGTTACGACCAAACTGAAAGATAAAGCCGGTTACGACGGGCCTTACTAGAAAATGCCACTTATTGCTGATGAAGGATAAACTTCTCCCAAGAGACTGTCACTTATCGCTGAAGAAAGATAAGCTTCTCTGAAGAGACTGCCACTTATCGCTGAAGAAAGATAAGCTTCTCTGAAGAGACTGCCACTTATCACTGAAGAAAGATAAGCTTCTCTGAAGAGACTGCCACTTATCACTAAAGAAAGATAAGCTTCTCTGAAGAGACTGCCACTTATCGCTGAAGAAAGATAAGCTTCTCTGAAGAGACTGCCACTTATCTAAAAATGCTCTTCTTGATAGATAGTGCAAAATAAATGCACGTCCAGGTAGGTTTGGCGACCGACATGGACCAAAGTTCAATCTAGAATAGAACTAGAAAGAAACTGTCAAACAAGACTCCAACCACTGAGAAATGAACTCGAATGGGGACACCTCTTATCCAATCCTGGAAAAAAGATAACTGAAGCAACCGTCATCCACGAGGATTAACTCTGTGGGGAATTGACAAAGGGTGGACGTTTTATGCCTAAAGGCCGACAACTCTATGGGAAAGAGACAAAACGCCCAGTCACTAAGGAGGGACACCCAACAAAACAGGTAACAACCAGAGATAGCACAAATGCACATATGCTATTCATATGCTTATGCCATGATCATGTTTATGCTATGCTTTTGTTTATGCTGACAAAACAGACAAAACTGGAGATGAAATGAACATCTCGACACGGAGACTCAAACAACTTCACCAAAGTTGGGCATCAAAGGGATGGTCAGGAAGAATATCCATTCTACTTTCAAGGTTACCACCTTCTCTGAGAGAGTAATCTTCTTAGGCCAAAACATCATGACTTCACTTGGACTGCCATCATGAGTTTGAATTCTTTGCTAAAGGAAGATCACACCGAGAGATTCCCATATCAACGGAAGTAACAACTTAACCGGAGAATTTTGACAAAAGGTACCTATGAGAATAAAACATTTATGCCTCATGATGGTGATAATCCTCTTCAAGCAAGCAGAGGCTCTTACGACGAACAGTCTTCAAATCCTTTATGCCCCAAATTATGCATTTTGTGAGAAGACGTCAGAAGGATGCTTTTACAAAAGAATCATCATAAAGATGCTTCAATGTCTTCAAACCTTTAGAGGGATTTACCAATCTCGACGTGATTGCCCCAGTTTGACTGTATTTGCACAAAAAAGTCCTCAGACTATGGAAGTAATGATTGGGGAACAAACTTGCCCCTGCTAGCTGGTAACTGTACCAAATTTGCCCCACACTAAACTGTTGATTAAGAGATTCATCTGGCCTTGACCTGGTTGGTTTTGCTGGCGAACCTGGAGTAGCTGGCCTTGACAACAATTCATTTTAAGATCTCAAACAATGTGCCCCAGAACACATGGTCTGCAAGAAGAAATCACTAAGAGGATTTTACAGAAGAATTGTCATCCAAGATGCATTCAATATTTTCAAACTCTTAGAGAAATTCACAAATCTCGACGTAACTGCCCCAGTTTAACTGTCTTGGAGAGATTAATCTAATCCCGACTTGATGGCTTCTGATTGACTATTTTCGAGAGTTCTAATCTTGACTTGACTGCCCCTGATTAACTGAAGAGTTCTGCCCCATTTCAAATGTCTTTGATTGGCTTGGATTAACGGTGTTACAAATGATTGACCAATCCTTCAAATTAGTTGCCCCAGGCTGAGCTTCCTTTATCGAATCCCATTCCCTAGCTGACAGCGTTTGTTGGGCTTCCTTTGACGTTTGGATTGTCTTGCACGCAATGTTGTTCATTTAAAAATTGGCAATTCTCAATATAAAATTCATGCAATCTTTTGGAAACATCTTTTGATGGAACACACACGGTGGAGTGGTCAAGTGATCAAAGTGAAAATGATTCAGTCATTTACAAATGATGGATAAAGTGATGAACACACACAGTTAACAAAGATCATTAGGAGTCAGGTTATCCAACCTTGCTGTAATATGCTTTCAAAACAACCTTACCTCAATTAAGTCTTTTAAGAGTTGTAACGTGGCTCGGTTTACGGTTCATGAAACAAAGGATAAAGGCTCAAAGTTATTTGTCCCACCCATTCTCCGTGATGAACTCCACTCCTATGTTCAGTTAACTCAAACTATTCATTCAGGTTTTTACCCGTTTTTTAAGAATTGAATTGATGGTAGTTAGTGATGGTTTACAAACCTAATGTAGTCACAACTCCCTTACATTATTGGGTTGTCTTTTTTCTATTTTGAGGATTTTAAAAGTGAAAGCTTTAAGGTTTTCCTCTTTTTATTATCCCTGACTGTTGCCTGAACTGTTTTCTTTTGAATACGCAGTCAGCGGGATGCCCCATTTTGCCTAAGTCCCCTTCATAGGTTTTGACTTAGCGGGCCTTTCAATTTTCTTTTTTTTCTTTTTTTTTTTCGTTGAGAAAGAATGTGACTACCTTGATTAATGGCTTACAGTGAACCATCATCGTGTTTTATGCTGAAAAGCATCTTTGACACTTGTTTGTTGTGTACGAAGGAAAACCTGAGTGCATCAACTCTATATGAAAAGTGTCATGTATGCACATATCTCCAAGTTAACTGAGAACTACCCGCCCCGGGTTTGATATTTAAGGTTTTATTTTTGTGAAGAAAGAAAACTCATACTTCTAGGCTCGAAGGGTTTTAACGAGGGATTATCTTCCTTATTTTTCCAGTGTTTAGGGATTGAAACAATGCCTTACATCATTGGTAAAGTCAAATTGAAAGCATATCAACAACAGTTATGAATATAGTTTTCATCATCCTCCCCAATCTTTGCTTCAAACATAAATTTGGTAAAGAAAAGAAATTCTTGCATTTTTGTTTTTTCATTTTTTTTGTTTTTTTTTTCTTATCACAATGAAAGACAAAGAGTGAAAAAATGGATTTAATAAAAAGATGCATAAACATTTCATTAATATGCCAATTTAAAATGAACAACCAACTTGCAAGTAAACACAAATGCAAAGAAACCACAACACAATGCTGAAACAGTTTACGAGCTGACAGCCTTAGCGAATTACACTGTTTAACAAAACAAATTTCAAGCTTGATGCAGAGAAACACCTTCCACAACCACTTGCTCTTTGTGGTATAGTATGATGAGGGGCCTCGTAGGTCCTTTGCCACTTGTTTCAAGAGCTGAGCCACTGGTACTTGGTTTATCTTCTTTAAGTTCTAATAGCTCTTACAAGCTTTGCACTTTTAACCCGGAAGCTTTGCACTCTTCCACCAGATGCCCCACTGTCCCAGTATGGTACTTGCATTCAACCTCTGGGTGATCTTCTTCAAGGATCAGATCTTTGTCAATAATCAGCTCTTGTACAACATGTCATAATGCCAAACAATTGTCTAGTTCATGTCCTTCAACCCCTTTATGGAACTCACAAGTCAAGTTTGCATTATGCCATGGCCCTGGCACAGGGTTAAAAGCTCATGGAGTCACCAATGAATTCTGAATTAGTAGCGGGTACAACTTACTTAGCGGCATAGGAACTGACCTGTAGCATGCCTTGTTCTTTTTGACAAGATCTTTCTTATTCATGCCCTGGCTTTGGGAACCTTGAGGGGAAGCAGCCAATGGGTGCTGAGATATTCTTTTGGTGACCACCTGATGAGGTTTTGGCGCAGGCTCAAATGCTGGTTGACTACGGCCTGACCGTTGAAACTTAGGAGGTCCTTGAGCTGGAAGAGTCACTGGAAGTGACGGACTGACAACCTCTCTGGGTGTAATAGGATGAGAAACTCCCTCACTTTTCATCAAACTCTGCAAAGTTTCCAAAACCTAATTCATCTGCCCTTTGAGGATCTTGATTTCCTCCTTCAAGGTTTCTTGTTCCTTCGACAGTTCATTCATTGTTGCCATTGGTCCAGAATATTCTCTCTCTGTGACACAAGGAAGAGGATAAGACTCCAGGCTGAGAAATGAAAATGCGAATGCGAGGACATGCTCATGCAATGCAAAAAGTTTCATGGAACTTGAAATATTTACAAACATCAAGATATACCAAAAAATTTTCATTAATGTCAGTACTTCTTACAAGAGTTCTCTTCCTTTTAATGTCTATAATAACCTCTTGATGTTTACAAACAAAAAAGTTTGAGTTCCATGAAACTTTCATGATATGATGCTTATGGATGCATGAATGCAACAAACACAGGTAAACACATATTCACATATACACATAGATAAACAGACAAAGGTTTCGGTTTGGGGAAATTCGAGCGTGGGGCCAAGGTCTACCCTTCCCAAAAAGGAGTGTACTAGAGTTTTTTACCATTGTAGAACAAGGTTCTAAAAGGTTCCCAGAGTCTTCAGCCCATCTTTCAGATATTATCAATTTCCCAAATAACTCGGTGGTCGATAATATTCTCAAGAGAGTCTCATCCGAGTGTAGTATCGCGTATCAACTATTTGGAAATACTCCCTCATAGTCATCGCACTACATCCTAGTAAGGCCAAAGTGGGGTAATGAGTGATCTAAAGGTCCTCAATGGCATGGGTCCCTTATAGAAAGCATCATTGTTTTCACGAATACTCGATCAACAACACCAACCCTCAAAAAGGACCTCCATTGAGCGGTGGTTTTCTCAAGTTAGCTTAGTCGGGAATCAACTCCCTATAAGCCTTCTTGAATATACCACCTTCCTATCATAAGTACGCTCGAGCACGGGTATAGTGTTGTCTCACCACTTGAAATTCCCAAAAACCAAACATAACAAATATGCACATATTTACAAATATTCACAAATAGCAAGTATTTAAACAAAATAGGCTTAACCCTCAAAACAAAAGCATAATATCCCCAGTGAAGTCGCCATTTCTCTGTTGCGGTGAAAATTTGATATCAAGCTATTAATTAACTTGAACCGTATTTCTTTTTACAACCGGTCTTTAATTTATCCAAAGGATAGGTATAAAGAAAGAAAGAACCTTTTGCGCGATGTGACAACAACGCTTTAAGAGATTCGGGGATTCGGGGGTTGGTTATATCTAGGGAAGGTATTAGCACCCTAAATAGCTGTAGTACTCTACAGGAACCTTTTGTTTAATTACTTGCTAAGTTTGTGAATTGTGCACTATGGTTTAAGGATTGGGAATTGAGATAAAATAAATAAAAAAGGCCTAAGTGGTTTTCTATGTTTGCTCGCAAAGGCATCACACCTTCTGCCTACGTATCCTGACTAGGATAGAATCAGAGCAATCGTAGTTCACCTCACAAGGGAAAAGAACACTTGATGATGATCAAGGTTCACAGGGGAACAAACATGACAATGTTTGTGTGGAGTTTGACAAAACTCCTTATTCTAAATTGTAGAAGGGGAAAGTAAGAGATCATGACGATGATTCTTACACAGAGTTGACAAACTCTTTCCTAGGGTTCTAGTTGAAGAACGCTCCTAGTACGGGTGGGTCTTTTAGACTTTAAGCAAAGTCGAAGGCTTCTAATATAAGGTGAAAATGACTTAACAAAGTCAAGGGTGTGATTGAGTAAGTTATCCATGACATCAAGGGTCAAGTGGACAGACCTTCCTTTGGAGGGAAAACGGGGAGACGACTTGGACGAGAACTAACGAGTTTCGTTGCTTGGGGACAAAAGAAAATAAAATGCTAAACAAGATGACAATCAAGGTAAAGCATATTCATGGTGACAACTAAGTAAATAATAAGAGATGGTGAGAATGAAACATGATGATAACATTTAACAGATGAAAATAACGGATACTGCGGCGGCAGTTCGCACTCGGTGAAATTCAACAGATGAAAAAAGGTAATAACCAAGAAATAAATCCTAGCATGTTAACTAACAAGTATAGACATGGATTCAAACAATTATCAAGAAAAATATCATGAGTAACCACATAAACATTCACCTGCAACTACGTATACGGTCACGTAAATGCGCACAACTTACACATAGACAAAGTAGGTGATAAAATGTGCAAACATGAAAAATAAAAACATGACATGAAAGTAAACATTAATACGAGCACAACGAAAAAATAACGGATGAAAAATGATGAAAAACGAGTGAGATACGAATTTTTGAAATTTACATGAAAAATCACAAAAATGGATAAAAGAGTTGCCCTCCTCAGGGGTCAAACTCAGGAACAAGGGGTGAAAGGCGCATGGTCATACCACTGGGGTGGCTATACATCCATTGATGAAGCCACCCCTAATTAATTATAAGGGTATGTTTCATGACAGGTTGGGCAAGAAAGCATAAACCGAGCATTTACGTTTTGTATCGTATCTCCCTAACCGTTTATCGGAATGGAACAAAATTTATATGGATTTGGGGTAGAATTGAACAAGGAACATGATAGTGGTCTCAGTTTTTGAAAACTCCCACTGTGGTGTAAAACTCGATAGTGGCTGTATGTTGATGTTTTATGAATGCATTTTGGTATCTTCAAACCAACTCAAGTGTTTTTAAACTAAACCAATCATACCTACAACATTCAGTCATGAAATAAAACAATGCCAACACCTCAAATCTTTTGCATTTCAACAGGATATGTTTATGGCATGTGAAATGCAAATAATGAAGAAAAGTGCATCTTGAAATGTGAAGTTGAGATGCAAACAGTTTCAAAGCAAAACAATTATATACACATGACACAATGATGATATAGAAAGGATTCATTCAAAGCATAGTGTTCAAGTCCTGTTGTATGGGGATATGGTTACAAAACTTGACATGAAATGGTAAGCAAGCTGTGACAGATCAACCTTTATGGCATAAAGGATCAAAACAAGTATTCATACATGCCAAATATGTCTTTCTAAATGGGGTCATACACATGAGAAGTTTTAATTCTAACTGTTTTGAAAAAGTTGCATTTTTGAAAAAAAAGTCAAAAATAACACATAACTTCCACCATTGGAAGTTAAGTACAAAATGTGACATTTTCAAGATGAGTTTTGACAGTTTGGTTTCATGGCTTTCTACTTCAGATTGATATGTCCTACACCTCTAATATATCATATGAAATGAGTCTAGACCCTTGAACATCATTAAAATTGACAGCATGAGAAGATGGCAAGTGATTTGCAAAAATGTATGTGAAACTTGCATTTTGAAAGTGAAAACTTAGAATACTTGCTCTAACACTTAAGTGAATGTTTGAACATATTTAAAATGATATATTTGAGGTGTATAGACAAGTGGTTTAAGTAGAAATGCATTGGAACAAAATCTGTCATGTGATATGCAAGGAAGTGCTTGAAAACATACACTTGAAATTCAAAATCTACATTAATTGTTATACGACCTAAACCAGGTTTTAGGCATGTTTAAAATGATATATATGAGATGTTTTAACAACTAAATGAGATTAAAGTGTATCAAAAACCAGAACTGGTGTTATACTTGAAAATATGTGAAGAATGCAAGTGCAATGGTCATGTTGAATCCAAGAGTGAGTAAAAAACAAGAAAGGTAATTATCCATACATCACACATACACCTATTTGATGAGGTTCAAGCAAGTAGCTAGGCTTAAATTGGACTGTACCAGAATTCTGGTTTTGGAGCTGGCTGCTAGTGTTTTAATCAAGCATAATCAACAATCAAAACCACCAGGGGCACAAGCTGACTAATCTAGATACACATACACACTTAGCACATGATAGTAAACAACTTTAACTTACCAAACTAGTTGACAAACTAGCTTATAACCTAATGGCCATGTGACTGCCCAACTTTGATTTAAAATGCCACAGCAAGATGCTTTCATCACAAACAGCAATTTCCAAGCAAACAATCACAAGAACACCATAGATATATAGTATAAAACATGTCTAAACACACATGATGTCCATATGTAGCAACAACAACAAAATGTCATGAATCCACATAATGTTCAAATTTCAAATTTACACATAATACTCAAATATGCCAATTCATGAAAACTAGTGTAAAAATCAATAGAAACCAGTCACATACCTCTTGATGACTCTTTTGAGCAAGCTAAATCAGTTGAGAAAACCAGAGATATCTTTCCTCACTTTTTGCTTTTGAACTTTTCTTCAATTTTAAGCAACAATGTACTTTTAATGCCAAAAGACAAGGAGTGAGTTTCTAATGGTTGGTGAGTGTTTGAATAGTTGAGATATGGTATTTATGAGGTGTGTGGATGTTCAAAACCTCAAGGAAAGGCTTAGAACAAAGTTTGGTGATTTTTTGTGGCTTTTGGTCAAAGTATGATAGGTAGGGGTTTGACTTTTTGATTTTTGAGGTTTCTTGGTGGTTTAATGGATTACACACCTTCTATATGTTATTTAGAAGTTGTGTGGAGGGTGGTTGAGGTGTTGTAAAGGATAGAAATGAATTTGGGCTATTTTCACTTCATGACCAATTTTGGAGTTTTCATGAACTTTGGTGTTTTTGAGATTTTGAAGCAAGGTCAAGGAATTGTAATGACAGAGCTTCTTTGTAGGTTTTTTCAGATGGATTGTGTCTGGAATAAGGTGAATGAGACCTCCTTTTTATAGGAAAAGAGATTGAGGTGCTTGCTAGGGACCTTTATTCACTATGAAGCAAGCTTTGGATATTTTGGAGCAAACCTCCCTTGGAGGGTTTTCCACTTCTTCTGATGCAAGAACCCTTTTGTCAACATTTCTACTGAATTTCTGAGATGATTTGCAGCCTAGAAACCATAGGGAAGGGGCTGGTACAGCCTTTACCTTTCCACCTCATGCTTGGAGAATTCAAATTGTCCACTTGCCCACTTGCATGGCAATGAACTCAATCCTTTGATTTTGTGATATTTCTCCACAACTTGCTCTTGCTTCATGCTACACACATCTGATATATCACATACAACAAGTTGAATCAAGAAATTTTGGCAGATTTAGTGAAGTAAGTCATTTTGAAAATTCAGTCAATGTGGGACTTAACATGTGAAACCTCCAACTTTGCACCTATGTAACTTCCTGCTCATAACTCCTCTTGAGATGTTCTAGTACAATTTAGAAAGCCCTTACATAGCTCTAAAACATTCATGTTTGTCAAGGAATCAAACTCCAATTGGAACTAGGTGAAAAATCCCCTCAAAGTAGGCTGCACACAAGCTTTTAAAGTGAAAATAACTTAGAAATTTTCTGTTATTTTCCCTTCTAGGAATGTTTTTGCTTCTATCTCAAAAAGTATGCATTTTCTGGTTGTGGACTAGTATGGGACTTTTGTAGGACTTGTCAAGAGCTTTCCAATGAGCTTGGAACCAACTCAGTTGAGTGTGTGGTTAAGGCGTTAGGGTTTAGCCCCTTTTGAAACCCTAATTTCCCGATTTTTCGATTACTCCCAATGATCATGAAAATTGATATGCAAGTCCATTATTACATAAGGAACAAATTTGATTCACAACTTGGATTCCAATTCTCAAAATTTGAGGAGTTGACTTGTCGGTCAACGTACGATCGATCGGTGCCGATTGAGTCGCCTGTTGACATTCTGGACATCCTGAGACTTTGATACTTCTTGAATAGTCTTTAATAATCTATATGAACTTCATGGACCTCAATCCCACCATTACAACACCTTCCAACATCAAAGTCAAACCACAGTTGACTTTTCACTAGTTAAAAACCCTAATTGGGGCCTCCCGACTGCACTATCTTTGATTCTGAACTGATTTCTTCAAATTGAATTCTCATTTGACTTTGATATTATCTTTTATTTCATTCCATGATTGAATTGGCCCAAATCATTGGTTGATCATTCCTTGGTTGTTTTGAATTTGTCGGTGCGAAAACCCTGATTCATCTGTAACTTGACAATAATGAACTTGCACTGATTTAGGGTTAGATAATTCATGATCATGCTTCTAAAATGATAATGAGAATCTAAGGGGTCAAAATTTGGGGTACAACAGTTATGATCATGAATTATCTAACCCTAAATCAGTGCAAGTTCATTATTGTCAAGTTACAGATGAATCAGGGTTTCCGCGCCGACAAAATCAAAACTACAAGGGAATGATCAATCAATGTTTTGGGTTAGTTCAATCATGAAATGAAATCAAAGATAATATCAAAGTCAAATGAGAAGTCAATTTGAAGAAATCAGTTCAGAATCAAAGACAGTGCAGTCAGGAGACCCCGATTAGGGTTTTTAACTAGTGAAAAGTCAATTGTGGGTTGACTTTGATGTTCGAAGGTGTTGTAATGGTGGGATTGAGGTCCATGAAGCTCATATAGCTTATTAAAGTCTATTCAAGAAGTATCAAAGTCTCAGGATGTCCAGAATGTCAACAGGCGACTCAATCGACACCGATCGATCGTACGGTTGACCGAAAAGTCAACTCCTCAAATTTTGAGAATTGGAATCCAAGTTGTGAATCAAAGTTGTTCCTTATGTCATAATGGACTTACATATCAATTTTCATGATCATTGGATCAAGGATGAGAGAGTAATCGAAAAATCGGGAAGTTAGGGTTTCAAAAGGGGCTAAACCCTAACTCCTTAACCACACACTCAATTGAGTTGGTTCCAACCTCATTGGAAAGCTCTTGACAAGTCCTACAAAAGTCCCATACTAGTCCACAACCAGAAAATGCATACTTTTTGAGATAGAAGCAAAAACATTCCTAGAAGGGAAAATAACAGAAAATTTCTAAGTTATTTTCACTTTAAAAGCTTGTGTGCAGCCAACTTTGAGGGGATTTTTCACCTAGTTCCAATTGGAGTTTGATTCCTTGACAAACATGAATGTTTTAGAGCTATGTGAGGGCTTTCTAAATTGTACTAGAACATCTCAAGAGGAGTTATGAGCAGAAATTTACATAGGTGCAAAGTGGGAGGTTTCACATGTTAAGTCCCACATTGGCTGAATTTTCAAAATGACTTACTTCACTAAATCTGCCAAAATTTCTTGATTCAACTTGTTGTATGTGATATATCAGATGTGTGTAGCATGAAGCAAGGGCAAGTTGTGGAGAAATATCACAAAATCAAAGGATTGAGTTCATTGCCATACAAGTGGGCAAGTGGACAATTTGAATTCTACAAGCATGAGGTGGAAAGGTAAAGGCTGTACCAGCCCCTTCCCTATGATCTATAGCCTGCTACAAACATCAGAAATCATTAAGGGGCTTTGAAAAAAATGGTCTTGTAGTAGAACAATTGGAACAGAGGTACTCCACCGGGGATAAGAATTGACTTCTACTGGGGAAAAGGAAATACTTTTACTGGGAAAATGGAAAATTAATTCCATTGGGAAAAGAGAAGCAGAATTCACCGGGGAAGCGACAGACTGGATACAACCTCACTGGGGATGATCAGATGAGGAACTTCCTATAGCGAAGAGTTCAAACGGGATCTTCAGGAATGGACTAGAAACAAGACTAAGCACACTGGGGATACTAGTGACGACTAGATCTCCGAGACCTGACCGGGAACATGGATCAATGGGGATATATCCTCAGCTTCTGCAACTAGTTCATACAGTGCTGGTAATCAAGAAACGTCCTGGGGAAATTGGTAACGACCAGAATTCCAAGTAGTGCCAGTGACGACTGAACTTTTTAATGGTGATTGGTGAGGACCAAATCAGGGTACCAATGACGATTGGTTTTAAACAACGCCAGTTACGACTGATCTTTAAAAAAAGAAGATGGTGACGACCATGCTGGAGAATACCAATGACAATTGGTTAAGAGAAAGCTAGTGATTGCTTTAGCTTTAGCTGGGGGTTGGTGACGACCAAACCGAAACAGATTCCAATAACGATTGGATTTCAAGGGGAAAAATTGGTGACAACCAAATAAGATACCAATGACGATTGGATTTAAGTAATGCCAGTGACGACTGGACTTCATGGGGAAAGTTAGTGACAACTAACAAAATACCAATAACAATTGGATTTGAACAATACCAGTGACGACTCAATATAATGCCGGTTACGACGGGCTTTAAAGGAAATAAGGTTACGACCAAACTGAAAGATAAAGCCGGTTACGACGGGCCTTACTAGAAAATGCCACTTATTGCTGATGAAGGATAAGCTTCTCCCAAGACACTGCCACTTATCGCTGAAGAAAGATAAGCTTCTCTGAAGAGACTGCCACTTATCGCTGAAGAACGATAAGCTTCTCTGAAGAGACTGCCACTTATCGTTGAAGAAAGATAAGCTTCTCTGAAGAGACTGCCACTTATCGCTGACGAAAGATAAGCTTCTCTGAAGAGACTGCAACTTATCACGTAAGAATGATAAGCTTCTCTGAAGAGACTGCCACATATCGCTGAAGAAAGATAAGCTTCTCTGAAGAGACTGCCACATATCGCTGAAGAAAGATAAGCTTCTCTGAAGAGACTGCCACTTATCTAAAAATGCTCTTCTTGATAGATAGTGCAAAATAAATGCACGTCCAGGTAGGTTTGGCGACCGACATGGACCAAAGTTCAATCTAGAATAGAACTAGAAAGAAACTGTCAAACAAGACTCCAACCACCGAGAAATGAACTCGAATGGGGACACCTCTTATCCAATCCTGGAAAAAGATAACTGAAGCAACCATCATCCACGAGGATTAACTCTGTGGGGAATTGACAAAGGGTGGACGTTTTATGCCTAAAGGCCGACAACTTTATGGGAAAGAGACAAAACGCCCAGTCACTAAGGAGGGACACCCAACAAAACAGGTAACAACCAGAGATAACACAAATGCACAAATGTTATGCATATGCTTATGCCATGATCATGTTTATGCTATGCTTTTGTTTATGCTGACAAAACAGACAAAACTGGAGATGAAATGAACATCTCGACACGGAGACTCAAACAACTTCACCAAAGTTGGGCATCAAAGGGATGGTCAGGAAGAATATCCATTCTACTTTCAAGGTTACCACCTTCTCTGAGAGAGTAATCTTCTTAGGCCAAAACATCATGACTTCACTTGGACTGCCATCATGAGTTTGAATTCTTTGCTAAAGGAAGATCACACCGAGAGATTCCCATATCAACGGAAGTAACAACTTAACCGGAGAATTTTGACAAAAGGTACCTATGAGAACAAAACATTTATGCCTCATGATGGTGATAATCCTCTTCAAGCGAGCAGAGGCTCTTACGACGAACAGTCTTCAAATCCTTTCTGCCCCAAATTATGCATTTTGTGAGAAGACGTCAGAAGGATGCTTTTACAAAAGAATCGTCATAAAGATACTTCAATGTCTTCAAACCTTTAGAGGGATTTACCAATCTCGACGTGATTGCCCCAGTTTGACTGTGTTTGCACAAAAAAGTCCTCAGACTGTGGAAGTAATGATTGGGGAACAAACTTGCCCCTGCTAGCTAGTAACTGTACCAAATTTGCCCCAGACTAAACTGTTGATTAAGAGATTCATCTGGCCTTGACCTGGTTGGTTTTGCTGGCGAACCTGGAGTAGCTGGCCTTGACAACAATTCATTTTAAGATCTCAAACAATGTGCCCCAGAATACATGGTCTGCAAGAAGAAATCACTAAGAGGATTTTACAGAAGAATTGTCATCCAAGATGCATTCAATATTTTCAAACTCTTAGGGAGATTCACAAATCTCGACGTAACTGCCCCAATTTAACTATCTTGGAGAGATTATCTAATCCCGACTTGATGGCTTCTGATTGACTGTTTTCGAGAGTTCTAATCTTGACTTGACTGCCCCTGATTAACTGAAGAGTTCTACCCCATTTCAAATGTCTTTGATTGGCTTGGATTAACGGTGTTACAAATGATTGACCAATCCTTCAAATTAGTTGCCCCAGGCTGAGCTTCCTTTATCGAATCCCATTCCCTAGCTGACAGCGTTTGTTGGGCTTCCTTTGACGTTTGGATTGTCTTGCACGCAATGTTGTTCATTTAAAAATTGGAAATTCTCAATGTAAAATTCATGCAATCTTTTGGAAACATCTTTTGATGGAACACACACGGTGGAGTGGTCAAGTGATCAAAGTGAAAATGATTCAGTCATTTACAAATGATGGGTAAAGTGATGAACACACACAGTTAACAAAGATCATTAGGAGTCAGGTTATCCAACCTTGCTCTAATATGCTTTCAAAACAACCTTACCTCAATTAGGTCTTTTAAGAGTTGTAACGTGGCTCGGTTCACGGTTCATGAAACAAAGGATAAAGGCTCAAAGTTATTTGTCCCACCCATTCTCCGTGATGAACTCCACTCCTATGTTCAGTTAACTCAAACTATTCATTCAGGTTTTTACCCGTTTTTTAAGAATTGAATTGATGGTAGTTAGTGATGGTTTACAAACCTAATGTAGTCACAACTCCCTTACATTATTGGGTTGTCTTTTTCTATTTTGAGGATTTTAAAAGTGAAAGCTTTAAGGTTTTCCTCTTTTTATTATCCATGACTGTTGCCTGAACTGTTTTCTTTTGAATACGCAGTCAGCGGGATGCCCCATTTTGCCTAAGTCCCCTTCATAGGTTTTGACTTAGCGGGCCTTTCAATTTTCTTGTTTTTTCTTTTTTTTTTTCGTTGAGAAAGAATGTGACTACCTTTATTAATGGCTTACAATGAACCATCATCGTGTTTTATGCTGAAAAGAATCTTTGACACTTGTTTGTTGTGTACGAAGGAAAACCTGAGTGCATCAACTCTATATGAAAAGTGTCATGTATGCACATATCTCCAAGTTAACTGAGAACTACCCGCCCCAGGTTTGAGATTTAAGGTTTTATTTTTGTGAAGAAAGAAAACTCCTACTTCTAGGCTCGAAGGGTTTTAACGAGGGATTATCTTCCTTATTTCTCCAGTGTTTAGGGATTGAAACAATGCCTTACATCATTGGTAAAGTCAAATTGAAAGCATATCAACAGCAGTTATGAATATAGTTTTCATCATCCTCCCCAATCTTTGCTTCAAACAGAAATTTGGTAAAGAAAAGAAATTCTTGCATTTTTGTTTTTTCATTTTTTTTGTTTTTGTTTTCTTATCACAATGAAAGACAAAGAGTGAAACGAATGGATTTAATCAAAAGATGCATAAACATTTCATTAATATGCCAATTTAAAATGAACAACCAACTTGCAAGCAAACACAAATGCAAAGAAACCACAACACAATGCTGAAACAGTTTACGAGCTGCCAGCCTTAGGGAATTATACTGTTTAACCAAACAAATTTCAAGCTTGATGCAGAGAAACACCTTCCACAACCACTTGCTCTTTGTGGTATAGTATGATGAGGGGCCTCGTAGGTCCTTTGCCACTTGCTTCAAGAGCTGAGCCACTGGTACTTGGTTTATCTTCTTGAAGTTCTAATAGCTCTAACAAGCTTTGCACTTTTAACCGGAAGCTTTGCACTCTTCCACCAGATGCCCCACTGTCCCAGTATGGTACTTGCATTCAACCTCTGGGTGATCTTCTTCAAGGATCAGATCTTTGTCAATAATCAGCTCTTGTACAACATGTCCTAATGCCAAACAATTGTCTAGTTCATGTCCTTCAGCCCCTTTATGGAACTCACAAGTCAAGTTTGCATTATGCCATGGCCCTGGCACAGGGTTAAAAGCTCGTGGAGTCACCAATGAATTCTGAATTAGTAGCGGGTACAGCTTACTTAGCGGCACAGGAACTGACCTGTAGCATGCCTTGTTCTTTTTGACAGGATCTTTCTTATTCATGCTCTGGCTTTGGGAACCTTGAGGGGAAGCAACCAATGGGTGCTGAGATATTCTTTTGGTGACCACCTGATGAGGTTTTGGCGCAGGCCCAAATGCTGGTTGACTACGGCCTGACCGTTGAAACTTAGGAGGTCCTTGAGCTGGAAGAATCACTGGAAGTGACAGACTGACAACCTCTTTGGGTGTAATAGGTGTTGCACCCCAAAATTTGACCAACATTTCTCTACCTAGCTTGTGTTTCATTTCATTCACATTAGCATTATCATTTGCATTTCATTGACATGTGTGCAGGAGATCAATAGGTATGATTACCAATCAAGAGCTACACAAGACTATGAAGCTAGCTAAGAAGGTTACTCAAGTGTTCAAGGGTTGATATCCTTGTCAGAGAAGTTAAAAGATCCTCAGAGAGAGTAGTTGAAACCAAGAGGGTGTGTCTCCTAACTTGAGAGTTGTGGAAAGACTTCAAATGATTTTGAAGCCAAGAACGTGGACTTGAAGCCTTGAGAGAGCTTATGAGATGTCTTGAAAGCCATCATGAGGCCTAGATAGGTCATTGTTCAAGATTAAGAAGACCCAGCCATGAGTGGTGTAATTAGGGTTTGACTGGGTCAACCCTAGGTCAACTGATGATTAAGAGAGGGTTGAGACCTAATCCAAGAGCCATGTGATCATGGAATGACACATTGAGATGTTATAAGGATGATTCCAAGGTCAACTCATCATGATTGAAGAGTTTGAGAGGTTTCAAGCTAGGGTTTCTAAGGCTTGACAGTGTAAAATCCCCTAGTTTGACCCCTATCTTCAAGGCAGTTTAGCTCAAGATTTGATTGTCATCTCATCTCACCCCCAACATGAATGTTGTAGAGCTTGTTCTTAGCTTTAATTTGAGTACTAAAGTACTTGATAGGATTTGTAGAACTCAAGTTATGACTTTGACAAGTTACAGGTCATCTGAGGTATGTGAATCTGGGGCCTTGAAAGTTACCCAACTTGCATCAAACTTTTGCCCAAGAAGGATGATTCCTATGAACTTTTGGTCAACATGAATGGTGTTCCTTATCCTATTAGCTTTCTAGATAGTACTAGAAGTCCTTGATGGGATTTTTAGAACTCAAGTTATGGCTTTGACAAGTCAAGGGCATTTTTGTCATTTGGAGATTACAGGTCATTTCAAGCATAAGGCCATAACTCCTATTTCCAAGCTTCAAATGGAAACATCTTCAACATCAAACTTGTTCAAAATGATGTTTTAAGGCTATTAAGGAGGTCATGAGATGATGGAAAGGCTTGTAGCTCAATGTTGCAAAAATGACCTAAAATAAGGGCATAAGTTAAATAAACCAAAGTTGGAAATTGATATTTTCAACCTACACATCCAAACCATGGCATGTAATATATCATTTTGACTCTAGAAAACATTTTAAGAACATTGGTTTAGCCACATTTTTGAGTTGAGATTCAATTCATGGACTTGCTTTGAAAAGCACTTGCTTGCATATTATGTAACACTCGCAAAACTCAAAATCAAGGCATGAGCAAGGCCCTTGGCAAGCTAATCACTTTCAAAATGTCACTAGGGGAGAAATTGAAAGAGATTGAGAGTGGTTTCAAGCTGCAAATAGAATTGGGCATAGCATGATAGGTGTTTGAAAATCTCATGACATGAGAAGTGGAAACTCTCATTAGAAGGATCTAGAGGGTTCTAGATCATCCAAACATCATCTATATAAGGAATAGAGTTGATCCATTGCAGAGGTTGGTGATCATTGAAGGAGAAATCATAGTTTGAGATTGAAATTCCATAACTTGCAAGTGCAATCAGTTTCACCAAATTCTCCATTTTCCTTCCATTTTCTTGATTGATACTTCTTCCATGGATGTCAATGAGTGATTCCAGATCATTTTCAAGAAGAATTGGTGGCTAAATCGTGTATGAGCAAGTGATTTTCAACACCTGCAACTTGTAACACCCATTTTAATTATTTAGTCATTTTATTATTATTTTAAATATTATGTGTTGGTGTGCCCTTTGGTGGGGGTGTATTTGGTGATGTTTGGTGGGTGTCCCTAATGTGGGAGGACTATTGGTGGTGTTTTGGTAATATAATAATATAGTGTATAATATTAATATTGGTGGGAATATTATTATTATTATTATATTTATTATAGTTACTATTGTTGTTAATATTATTATTATTTTGGTGAGATAATAATAATAATAATATTATTATTATTATTTTATTAAGTTATTATTATTATTATTAAATTATTATTATTATTGGGATTAGAGAATTAAAATAGAGAATATGAGGGGTTAGTAGTTTTACGATACATTGGGGGAAGTTAGAGAAAGTGGAAAAAGAACGATAGAAAGGAGAGAAGTGAGAAGAACGGAAAAGGGAACGGAAAAGGGAGCGAAGAACGAAGGAACGGGGGAAAATCTGAATTGGCCAAACCTTGGAGGATTCTTTCATCGATCAACCGATTAACAAGGTAAGGGGGGAGAAACTTGATTGGGAATGGTTTATACATGTATAGGGTAGTTGGGGATTCCTTAACCCCGTAGGGAATTGATCGATATATGATAATATATATTGTTCTGTTATGATTGATGATGATTGTTGTTAATTATATAGTAATCGTTAATGAATTGGTGATTTGGGTTGATTTGGCATATAGGGCATATAGGGTGTTTACAGTTTTTAGGAAAGTTTTGTATGGCTTTTGAGGTATCGATAAAGGGTTTAGGTGATGATTTTGGAAATAGGAATTAGAAACAATTGGTTACGGTAATGTGCAAGATTGGTACTAGAATAGGCTGAGAACCTGAGTTGAGATGATAGGCATAATTTGGCCTAGATAGCAATCTGCAGAACTGTGAGAAATTGGTGAAATCGCAGCATTCGCTGGGCTTCGCCTGGCGAGTGTTGGCGAAGTTTCGCCTGGCGAGTGGAGGCGAGAGTTCGCCTGGCGAGCTGAGGCGAGTGGCAGCGAATAATTCAGAATTAAGTCCCAGACCTAAAGGGTAGGAACTTCGCCTGGCGAGTGTGGCCAGCGAAGGTTCGCCTGGCGAATGAAGGTTCGCCTGGCGAATGCACGATAGTGGAAAGGGGGCTTCGCCAGCAGGTTCGCCTGGCGAATGCTAGCGAAGGTTCGCTACGGGGCTTCACCTGGCGAATGCCAGCGAACGTAGCAGAACTAGAATGTGATTTTTGTGATGTTTTGGCCTTGAGCTTGGGCTTGTGTGTGATCCCTTTGGCCTTGATGCACTGTAAGAATGATGAGTGTGGGAACTAACTTGTGTACTTAGTGATAGTGCATGTTTCCCGTAATAATGACTGGTGGACAATTAGTGATGTATATGTATGTAGTGATCAATAGTATCGTGTATTCCCGAGTAGTGGGATGTGTTTGTATCTTGGTGATAGAATATGAACTTGTTTACTATCTGGTTGATTTATATGGTGTTGGTGCATGTTATATCTATGTATATATATGTGATGTATAATGATACGATCAGGTGGATCGTGTGCACTTAGTGTGCCTGAACATAATAGTTATGCATTGGTGTGTGCATATCATGGTGTCTTGGTGGGATGGATCATGTCTCAGATGGAGCGTAAGTGATCTGTCCGTACTCCTTTGTGGAGAATGGTGGGGTTGAATCATGTCTCGGATGGAGCGTAAGTGATTCACCCGTACTCCTTTGTGGAGAATGGTGGGTTCGATTGAATGAACCAATGAGTCGGTACCGCATGCATGGTGTTGAGTTGCATTTTGCATTATAATATGTTATATTGTAATTTGAACAGTAGGTTCGTCATATGGTGTTGTTAGGGGTGAATCTTGGTGTGTTGGTGTGTTGTACTACCTTATTTACATGTATTACATTACCATTATATTTTTGATCATGATTTTTCACCCCTTTGTTGTTGTTGTGGTCTGTGCTTCTTCGGAAGTACAGATAATCCAGGTGCTTAGCTAGCTTGGATATTGGTGTGATTGTCGAGTCTAGGACGCTCTGATATGTAGCACGGGACTTGGGCGTTTTTATTTGTTTTATGTTGAACTTACATTTTATCCTCCTGTGAACGTATCACACTTTTATTGAATTTTATTATTTAACATTCCGCTGTATTTGGAGAAAAATCTTTTTATAAGGAAACGTTGTTTTTATGTGATATCCCACTTGGGAGAATTGGAACTCTGATTTTTGTTTATTTATAATGTTCATTACATTTAATTGATTTTGGGAAGTGGGGTGTTACAATTGGTGTTAGAGCAGGTCGGTCCGTCCGACCAGTGTTGTTGAGTCGAGTTGAGTCTGCCCTTTATGGTGTAGTTGGATATCTTTTAAACCTGGTGTTGTTGTTTGGAGCAGTATGGCAGGAAGGAACGTTGCTGCATTGGCTACTGCTATGCAAGCAATGGCACAGGCTGTTGCTAATCAGAATCAAACTGCAGATGCCCAATTCAGGAGTTTGGCGCAGTTTCGGAGCAACAAGCCGCCAACGTTCGAAGGGGGAATTCTGGACCCCGAAGCTGCTCAGAAGTGGCTGAAGGCAATTGAGAAGATCTTCAGAACTAAGGAATGTAGCGATGAGCAAAAGGTGAGGTTTGGTACTCACATGCTGGAGGGTGAAGCTGAAGCCTGGTGGGACAATAGTCGCCAAAGGTTGGAAGCTGCTGGAACTACCATTACTTGGGAGGTGGTTCAGAAAGGTTTTCTGGAGAAGTATTTCCCGGAAGATATCCAAAGCGCTAAGGAAATTGAATTCTTAGAGCTGAAACAGGGTAGCATGACTGTAGCAGAATATGCTGCCAAGTTTGAGGAGCTGGTGCAGTATTGTCCCCACTATAACTTGGAAGGGGCAATGACCTCTAAGTGCTTAAAGTTTGAGAATGGACTGCGTCCAGAGATTAAGTTGGGGATTGCTTGTCAGAAGATCAGGAGCTATCCTGAGCTGGTAAGCAGAAGCAGGATTTATGATAACGATAACCGAGCAAGGATTGCGCACTACAAAGCTGTTAATGACCGTAAGGGTAAGCAGAGGTTTAGTGGTACTCCTTATAGTGTTGCTGCTGATAAGGGAAAACGTAAAGCTGTTGTTGATAAGAAGCCTAGAGATGGGAGAGCATCTGCTGAAGGGAAATGTTTTCGGTGCGGTGGTATGGGACACCGTTCTAATGATTGTCCTAATGAAGCCAAGAAGTGTTTTAAGTGTGGGAAACCAGGTCATGTGATAGCTGACTGCAGAGCAACTATGCCGACCTGTTATAACTGTGGTGAGAAGGGGCATATCAGTACACATTGTGAGAAGCCGAATAAGCCTCAAACGTCTTCGGCTGGTGGAAAAGTGTTTGCCTTGGCAGGAACTCAAGCTGCCAGTGATGAGCGTGTGATCAGAGGTACTTGTATTATCAATAATATTCCTTTGATTGCTATTATTGATACGGGTGCAACACACTCGTTTATTTATGTAGATTGTGTGGAGAGGATAGGATTAGTGCCGTCTACTCTAGAGAGACGAATGACTATTGAGACACCCTCTATAGGTTCAGTGACTACTTCTTTGGTATGCCTGAAGTGTCCGTTGACTATTTTCGGTAGAGAATTTGGAGTGGATCTGATTTGTCTACCACTTGGTAAGTTGGATGTTATTCTGGGTATGAACTGGTTAGAGTTCAACCGAGTCTACATCGATTGTTTTCGGAAGGAATTGTTGTTCCTGACCCCTGAAGAGGAAGTTGTGGCAAGTTCTTTGTCTAATAAAGAATTGAGGGCCTTGTTGGGAGATGAAACTAGAGTGTTTGCTTTATTTGCAACTTTATCGATGGATAACAAAGTGCCAATGGAGGAATTAGCAGTGGTGAATGAATTTCCAGAAGTATTTCCTGACGACATTACGGAATTTCCTCCGACGCGAGAAGTAGAATTTGGTATTGATCTTGTTCCTGGCACGAGACCTATTTCTATGGCACCGTACAGGATGTTTGCAGTGGAATTGGCTGAGTTGAAGTCTCAGATTGGAGAATTGTTGGATAGAAAGTTCATTAGACCAAGTGTATCGCCGTGGGGAGCTCCAGTGTTGTTGGTGAAGAAGAAGGATGGTAGTATGCGTCTGTGCATCGATTATCGTCAATTGAATAAAGTGACTATTAAGAATAAGTATCCTTTACCTAGGATTGATGATTTGATGGACCAGCTGGTGGGAGCTCGTGTGTTTAGTAAGATCGACTTAAGATCGGGTTATCATCATATGAGAGTAAAAGAAGGTGATATTCAGAAGACTGCCTTTAGGACTCGATATGGACATTACGAATATGCTGTAATGCCGTTTGGAGTGACTAATGCACCGGGAGTATTTATGGAGTATATGAACAGAATTTTCCATTCTTACTTGGATCAGTTCATTGTAGTGTTTATTGATGATATATTAATTTATTCTAAATCTGATGAAGAGCATGCAGGACATCTGAGAATTGCCTTGCAAGTGTTGAAGGAAAATAAATTATTTGCTAAACTGTCAAAGTGTGACTTTTGGTTGAAGAAAGTAAGTTTCTTGGGGCATGTAATATCTGAAGATGGAATAGCAGTGGATCCGTCAAAAGTAAGTGCAGTATTGCAGTGGGAACCGCCGAAGACAGCGACAGAGATTAGAAGCTTTTTGGGGTTAGCCGGTTATTACCGCAGGTTTATTGAAGGGTTCTCTAATTTGGCGTTGCCATTAACTCAGTTGACGAGAAAGAACCAAGTTTTTGTATGGGATGCTGCTTGTGAAGAAAGTTTTGAAGAGTTGAAAAAGAGATTGACTACGACACCGGTGTTAGCGTTACCGACTCCGAGTGAACCGTTTGTGGTGTACTGTGATGCGTCTAAGATGGGATTAGGCGGGGTTCTGATGCAGAATGGTAAAGTAGTAGCATATGCATCGCGACAATTGAGAGTGCATGAGCGAAATTATCCGACTCATGATCTTGAATTAGCTGCGGTTGTTTTTGTGTTGAAAATTTGGAGACACTATTTATATGGTTCAAGATTCGAAGTGTTTAGTGATCATAAGAGTCTGAGATACCTGTTTGATCAGAAAGAGCTGAATATGAGGCGGAGAAGATGGTTGGAATTTTTGAAGGATTATGACTTCAGTTTGAGTTATCATCCAGGAAAGGCCAATGTAGTGGCAGATGCTTTGAGTAGGAAAGCAATTCATATGGCAGCTCTGATGGTGAAGGAAGTTGAGTTAATTGAACATTTTAGAGATTTGAGCATGGTTTGTGAGACTACTACAGATAGTGTAATGTTGGGTATGTTGCAGGTAAATAATGACTTCTTGGATACGATTAGAGAAAATCAGAAGTTGGATGTAAAATTGGTAGATTTGATGCCTGGAGTAGAGAGTGACTCCGATAGTGACTTTAAATTGGATAGTACAGGTGTGTTGAGATTTAGAGGCAGGATTTGTGTACCAGATGATGAAGAATTGAAAAAGTCAATTTTGAGCGAAGGACATCGTAGTAGCCTGAGTATTCATCCGGGAGCTACGAAAATGTATCATGATTTGAAGAAATTATTTTGGTGGTTTGGTATGAAAAGAGACATAGCTCAATTTGTGTATGCCTGTTTGACATGTCAGAAGTCGAAGGTGGAACACCAGAGACCTTCTGGATTTATGCAACCATTAGAGATTCCGATTTGGAAATGGGATTGCATTACTATGGATTTTGTGACAGGTTTGCCGAATACGGCGAGAGGTTTTGATGCTATATGGGTGATTGTGGATCGATTGACGAAGTCTGCACACTTTCTGCCGATCAATATTAGTTTTCCATTGACGAAGCTGGCGGAGATTTATATTCGGGTAATTGTGAAGTTACATGGTGTTCCGTCCAGTATTATGTCGGATAGAGATCCACGGTTTACTTCGGAATTTTGGAAGAGCTTGCAGGAAGCTTTGGGAACTAAGTTGAAATTGAGTTCAGCTTATCATCCGCAAACTGATGGTCAGTCGGAGAGGACTATTCAGTCGCTTGAAGATTTGTTGAGAGCTTGTGTGTTAGAAAAGGGTGGCGCGTGTGATACTCATTTACCATTGATTGAGTTCACGTACAATAACAGTTACCATTCGAGTATTGGAATGGCACCGTTTGAAGCTTTGTATGGGAGGAGGTGTAGGACTCCTCTGTGTTGGTATGAAACTGGTGAGAATATGGTGCTTGGGCCAGAAATTGTACAGCAGACTACTGAGACAATTTAGATGATTCGTGAGAAATTGAAAGTGTCTCAGAGTAGGCAGAAAAGCTATCATGATAATCGGAGGAAAGAGTTGGAATTCTGTGTAGGTGATCACGTATTCCTAAGAGTTAATCCGATGACTGGTGTGGGTCGTGCATTGAAGTCCAAGAAGCTGGATCCTAAGTTCATTGGACCTTATGAGATTTTGCAGAGAATTGGTGATGGGGCTTATAGAGTGGCGTTGCCGCCTGAGTTGTCAAACTTACATGATGTGTTTCATGTGTCGCAATTGCGAAAGTACGTTTCTGATCCATCTCATGTGATTCAGAGAGATGATGTTCAGATTCGGGAGAATCTTACTGTTGAGACGATACCGTTGAGGATCGAGGACCGTAAGATGAAACAACTCCGAGGGAAAGAGATACCTTTGGTGAAGGTAGCTTGGGGAGGTGCTGCAGGAGGCAGTGTGACCTGGGAGTTGGAAAGCAGGATGCGAGAAGCGTATCCGGAGCTATTTCCATCAGGTGATTTTCGAGGACGAAAATAATTAAAGTGGGGGAGAGTTGTAACACCCATTTTAATTATTTAGTCATTTTATTATTATTTTAAATATTATGTGTTGGTGTGCCCTTTGGTGGGGGTGTATTTGGTGATGTTTGGTGGGTGTCCCTAATGTGGGAGGACTATTGGTGGTGTTTTGGTACTATAATAATATAGTGTATAATATTAATATTGGTGGGAATATTATTATTATTATATTTATTATAGTTACTATTGTTGTTAATATTATTATTATTTTGGTGAGATAATAATAATATTATTATTATTATTATTATTTTATTAAGTTATTATTATTATTATTATTATTATTATTATTAAATTATTATTATTATTGGGATTAGAGAATTAAAATAGAGAATATGAGGGGTTAGTAGTTTTACGATACATTGGGGGAAGTTAGAGAAAGTGGAAAAAGAACGATAGAAAGGAGAGAAGTGAGAAGAACGGAAAAGGGAACGGAAAAGGGAGCGAAGAACGAAGGAACGGGGGAAAATCTGAATTGGCCAAACCTTGGAGGATTCTTTCATCGATCAACCGATTAACAAGGTAAGGGGGGAGAAACTTGATTGGGAATGGTTTATACATGTATAGGGTAGTTGGGGATTCCTTAACCCCGTAGGGAATTGATCGATATATGATAATATATATTGTTCTGTTATGATTGATGATGATTGTTGTTAATTATATAGTAATCGTTAATGAATTGGTGATTTGGGTTGATTTGGCATATAGGGCATATAGGGTGTTTACAGTTTTTAGGAAAGTTTTGTATGGCTTTTGAGGTATCGATAAAGGGTTTAGGTGATGATTTTGGAAATAGGAATTAGAAACAATTGGTTACGGTAATGTGCAAGATTGGTACTAGAATAGGCTGAGAACCTGAGTTGAGATGATAGGCATAATTTGGCCTAGATAGCAATCTGCAGAACTGTGAGAAATTGGTGAAATCGCAGCATTCGCTGGGCTTCGCCTGGCGAGTGTTGGCGAAGTTTCGCCTGGCGAGTGGAGGCGAGAGTTCGCCTGGCGAGCTGAGGTGAGTGGCAGCGAATAATTCAGAATTAAGTCCCAGACCTAAAGGGTAGGAACTTCGCCTGGCGAGTGTGGCCAGCGAAGGTTCGCCTGGCGAATGAAGGTTCGCCTGGCGAATGCACGATAGTGGAAAGGGGGCTTCGCCAGCAGGTTCGCCTGGCGAATGCTAGCGAAGGTTCGCTACGGGGCTTCGCCTGGCGAATGCCAGCGAACGTAGCAGAACCAGAATGTGATTTTTGTGATGTTTTGGCCTTGAGCTTGGGCTTGTGTGTGATCCCTTTGGCCTTGATGCACTGTAAGAATGATGAGTGTGGGAACTAACTTGTGTACTTAGTGATAGTGCATGTTTCCCGTAATAATGACTGGTGGACAATTAGTGATGTATATGTATGTAGTGATCAATAGTATCGTGTATTCCCGAGTAGTGGGATGTGTTTGTATCTTGGTGATAGAATATGAACTTGTTTACTATCTGGTTGATTTATATGGTGTTGGTGCATGTTATATCTATGTATATATATGTGATGTATAATGATACGATCAGGTGGATCGTGTGCACTTAGTGTGCCTGAACATAATAGTTATGCATTGGTGTGTGCATATCATGGTGTCTTGGTGGGATGGATCATGTCTCGGATGGAGCGTAAGTGATCTGTCCGTACTCCTTTGTGGAGAATGGTGGGGTTGAATCATGTCTCGGATGGAGCGTAAGTGATTCACCCGTACTCCTTTGTGGAGAATGGTGGGGTTGAATCATGTCTCGGATGGAGCGTAAGTGATTCACCCGTACTCCTTTGTGGAGAATGGTGGGTTCGATTGAATGAACCAATGAGTCGGTACCGTATGCATGGTGTTGAGTTGCATTTTGCATTATAATATGTTATATTGCAATTTGAACAGTAGGTTCGTCATATGGTGTTGTTAGGGGTGAATCTTGGTGTGTTGGTGTGTTGTACTACCTTATTTACATGTATTACATTACCATTATATTGTTGATCATGATTTCTTAGCCCTTTGTTGTTGTTGTGGTCTGTGCTTCTTCGGAAGTACAGATAATCCAGGTGCTTAGCTAGCTTGGATATTGGTGTGATTGTCGAGTCTAGGACGCTCTGATACGTAGCACGGGACTTGGGCGTTTTTATTTGTTTTATGTTGAACTTACATTTTATCCTCCTGTGAACGTATCACACTTTTATTGAATTTTATTATTTAACATTCCGCTGTATTTGGAGAAAAATCTTTTTATAAGGAAACGTTGTTTTTATGTGATATCCCACTTGGGAGAATTGGAACTCTGATTTTTGTTTATTTATAATGTTCATTACATTTAATTGATTTTGGGAAGTGGGGTGTTACACAACTCACCATCGGGTTTCAAGATTCAAGCATTTTCAACTGGTTCTTTTGCATACAGAAGCAAGAGGAAGGTTCATTGATCGTGTCTGCAAGATTGTAGAGCTTGAATTGAAGGTTTCGTGCATCTATTCATCCAAGATTTTCGGGTTGGTAACTTTCTTCCTCTAGCATGATTTAGGTAGAATTAGGTTGAATTAAGGTGTTAGATTTATTGTAGAATGGTGTAGGATGGATTTCAGATAGTTAATTGGAGAGTTAGAGACAAATTAGGGGAATTGCCATTTTCGGTTGAGATTGGGATATGGTGAGTCTTGAGGTTTCAGAGGAAACTAAGGGTATGGTTGAGTTCGTGGCAAGATTTGGGATGAGTTTCATGTTTTGACTATTTGCAATGGAGGCTTGTAGAGAGAACTAGGGTTGAGGAAGACGACCGGAGCTCCACCGGTGGTGGCCGGAGCTGGGCGCGAAGCTCAGATGTTTGAAAGGTTGAAGATGATGTTAGCACCATCAGATCTTGTTTTGACATGGACTTTGAGGCTCATCCAACGGCCACGTTTTAAGCTTGATTTGTGAAGGATCAGAATAAATGAAACGATGTGTTTCATTTATTCAGTGTTTTGGGCTTAGTGAATTAAGTGTTATCCATACCCCCCTGAAGGCCCAACCCATGATTTTAACTGAGTCTGACTGCTATTTGCACCGTGCGCTTGTTTATTTTAATCTGATTTTCATTTAATTTTCATTTTATTCATGGTCCTTGAAAAATTCATAATAAATTGAAAATTAATCCAATTAAACCCATTCTTTTTGAATTTTACTCATGATTGAGTCTAGTGCTTTTTAGAGAAAAAATATTTTCATTTCATGTAATTTCTGATTTAATTGGAATTTTATATTTTAATTGATATTAAAATGATTATGTTTGATGCATATTTTTGTGGATTTTTGTATGATCTCTTGGTGATGATTTTGAGCCTAATTTTGTGTGTGTGATTAGGTTAGACATGTATGATCCCATAGAATGTTTCTCACATTTTTGTGATGAAAATAGGTGTGCTTTCGAGATTGATACTTAGATGCTTCCTTTTAGGGTTTAGGTTTGATACCTTATGATGTAGGATTTAGTTTTAGGTATAACTTGATGATTTGATCTCTGAAATTAATGTGGTAGAGTCATGATTGACATAGGTTCCCATAGTAATTTTTGTAGGATTTTACAATTGATTTTACTATTTTAGTTAAGACTAACTTTAGTACTAGGTTTTAGGTGATCCTAACTTACTAATTCAATTAGTTTAACTTCCTTAGTCCCCTTAGATTAGGGTTTGTGCTTGGTTTGCCTTTGGTTGAGATTGAAGACAAGTTGAAGACAAGAGGAGTTGCTTGAAGTTGCTTGGAGCTTTTGGATTTGTCTGTGCCTGAAGGTGTCTGATGAAATTAGGATATAGGACATAGGCAGAGCCTTCTAGTTAGAATGATTTCTTTCACAAATATGGAAAGCATCTTGTGCTTCCATTCCTCCCAATGACTAAAAGTCCTTCTCAGATATTCACATCCCTCCCTTGGAAGGATGAGTGGCTTTATCTGGGAAGTAGAACTTTGAGGGAACCATTCTCTCATAATGATGAACCCTTACAGGCTTCCTTTGGTTGTCAATAAGCTGGTTATCATTTCCCCTCATCCTGTTAAATCAATTATCTTCTGGTTTGAGTATCTTGAAAGATGTTGGATTTGAGTTTGAAGATGAGGACTTCACTGAAGAGTGTGGAATAGGATGATTCCTTGAGCATTGCCATTGCAGCTGAAGCTTGAAGAGCAAGAAGAGCAAGTTGATACTTGAAGATCCATTGGAGATTGAATGAAGAGCTAAGGCTTGAGAAAGAATTGAGGGGTGAAGTTGACACTTCCAGATGATTGAAGACTACTCTAAGAAGCTGAAGCTTGTAAGAGGAGAAGGACAAGTTGAGACTGGTAAAGCAAAGAGAGCTGAAGCTTGAAAGATGAGTTGATACTTATGAAGAGGATTCAATTGAGATTAAGTGTTGAGCTGAGGCTTGAGGAACAAAGGATGAGTTGATACTTACATTGATGCTTGGAGAGCCTAAAGGAATCAAGTTGATACTTGTAGTTATGAGTGAAGCCTGAAGGTGGAATTGAATGAAGTGCTGAAGCTTGGAAAAGATAGGACAAGTTGATACTTGTGTTTGATAGATTGAAACCCTGGAGAAACAAATTGATATTTATCATGAAAGATGATAGCCTTGAAGGGTGATTGAGGTCTGAAGACTGGGTTACTGTCAGAAGAGCTGAAGCTTGGAATTGAGAGAGAGTTGTTTATCTGCTTTCTTGTCTGTTGTCTTTCCTGTGCTGATGTGCCTTGTTTGATTTGCTTGATGCATTAGAATAGGGTTATATCTAGTCTGACTTTAAATTAGGAGCATGATTGCACTAGAGGTTGTGTTGCTCCCTCTGCTTGTATTGTTACTGTATGGCTTTGCTTGCGGGTATTCGGTAGAGCCCAGCTCCCTTGCCCATGTGGTTTATTTTGCTTGATAGCACTTTATTTTATTCTTCTGTATGATTACAGTCTCTTATATTCTGCTTGATAGCATGTTTTCTTCTGTATGTTTACTGTTATTCATATCTGGCTTGAGGTTGAGATGAGCTTGTGGAGGCTGCTGCCCCACACACATTTCCTCCCTCACTTGTATTGCATGCATTTTACTGTATATCTGTTTACTGTTTAAGCTGATGCTTTACCTGCTTCTGTGTATCATTGACATGATCCCTTGGGACTCTCACTTCCTTTGATAAGGAAGCGATGATAGAACTTTAGGTTGAAACCTATGCATGATAACTTCTAGGAGTTCCCTGTTTCAAACTCCAACTATAGGATGAATCCTTGGCATGACAACAGTAGGACTTGATAGTCTCCCTTTAGTTGAGCCTGTTCTCTTCTCATCTCAAAACAAATCAAAATACAGTAATCATGAATGATTTCTTTCGTACGTTACGAGCCTTAAGCTATTTGAGAAAGGATTGTTGGAGAGTTTCTTTTCAACAGTCTGGATGTTTAGTATGGCACCCTTTGGGTGACATGCGACACATTCATTCTCAGGTCATAGTCTTTAGTGCGATTGAAATTGCAAACACAATAAAAAAGACTTCTTCCGTAAAAGGCAAAAAACAAACTTCAAACCTTTTTGCCCCGTGGGCCCATAATTCAAAGGAAAGCTTTTCTGAAGAAAAGAGTGTCGTTAAACTTTAGCACCAATGCAAACAGGCTTTGTCCCT
This sequence comes from Lathyrus sativus, assembly GCA_963859935.3. Classification (NCBI taxonomy): domain Eukaryota; kingdom Viridiplantae; phylum Streptophyta; class Magnoliopsida; order Fabales; family Fabaceae; genus Lathyrus; species Lathyrus sativus. The sequence continues at coordinate 449,658,588 of OZ012739.1, read as the reverse complement.
AACTGCTGGAACTGCCGTTTAACCCTACTCGATAAAACAGATGAATCTGAACCCCCGTAATCCGTATTAGCCCGAACTACGTAAGCTCTGATCTCTCATACCTGTTGAGAGTACGTAGGCACAATACTGATGTATTGGCGAGCCACCTTCCCCGTAACCCGTCGTAGGTCGAACTACGTTGACTCTGATTTCTCATTCTCTGATGAGAATACGTAGGCATAAAGCGCGACGCTTTGCCGAGTCATTTTCTTTTCTTTTTAAGCCAGCCTTGATAGGTAGATAGATAAACCAACTCGTCCAGTAAACACAACAAGCGTGGATCCCGTCGAGTACGACGGACGTGAGGGGTGCTAATACCTTCCCCTTGCGTAACCGACTCCCGAACCCAGACAACGGTTGCGATGACCTTGTCTTATACCTTTTTCGTCAGGTTTTTCCGATCGTTTCCTTTCCCGCTCTGAGGGATAAATAATGAAAGGTTGTGACTCTTCTGTTTTGCCGGCACCTTATTTTCGCGGAAGCGACAGCTGGCGACTCTTCTGGGGACCTGATAGTTTCCTGGGATCCAACGTCCCGTATGCGAGTCAGTTTGGGGATCTGACATCCCCTGCGAGAGTCAATCCTACCGCTTGTATGATTACTTGTTGGGTTGTGTTTATTTATCACATTTTATTCCCCGCACTTTATTTTCAGTATGATATGATTATCTGTGCTGTTGTGGGAGGGGCATTCTGATGAGTGAGAAGCCAGACCCAGGCTTGAGTGAACATAGCATTAGTTGTGGAAATTAGTGGGCGCGTGCTTGCTTGGCAGGCACTAGTGTCTCATGAAATCCACACTCAGACGAGGTTCTCCCGGTTGACTTCTTTCTCAACCCTTTGGGTTGAGGGGGTTGTTGGTTTGGAGGATTGTCGACTCTGGGGACCGATCATTTGTGATTCAGCCGAGTGAGGCCGCTTCATGAGCTGGTGATGCCACACCTTCTGGGTATCGTATCACCCCTGTTGAATTTCTGTGACGTTGATGAACGCATAGGATGCCGAACTTGAGTCATTTTAGGTCCATACCTATGAGCAGGGTTGGGTTTACTGCAGGAAACTTTGACCTTCAGACTACCTGGTTTTCTTGATAGTGAATCAGTTTTGTTGGTACCGGAGGTTCTCATCATCAGATATATGATTGTTCTTGACAGAGCAGAGCTTTGGTCCTATATCATAGGACCTTATATTCAGAGATGTATATGTGTGTTCTTGACATAGCAGATTTATGATTGGGGTCTGAGGATCTCATCAGCAGATGTATGGTTGTTCTTGACAGAGCAGAGTTTTGATTATCAGATGCTTGTTCTTGACAGAGCAGATTTATGGTCCTGTATCAGAGGTCCTTATTATCAGATGTTTATTCTTGACAGAGCAGATTTACGGTCCTATGTGTGTTCGTTCTTGACAGAGCAGATTTGTGGTCCGATACCAGGGTTTTCTTCTTATCAGAGATAGTGGTTCTTCTTGATAGAGCAGGATTATGGTTTTGTTGATGCAGAGTCTCCACAGCACAGTCGTCTTGATCTCCTGCTGCATGATTGCATTTTACATTGCTTTGCATACTCATTTGCATTTCATTAACGTGTGTCTGTGTTGCAGGAACCGTTTTCCCCGATCCAGGATTTCTTGCCTCCTATTGTATTGTTATGGGTTCTCTGAGGAAGACTGTGGCTTACAAGCTCCCTGCCCCTGATGTGGTTCAGCTGACTGGTTTGATTGCTTTAGCTGATGATTCTGTGAGAGATAAATTCAGAAAATCTTACGGTAAATTGCTCAGTTTGGTTCGTAAACCTTCTGCATTTGAGTTGAATGGGTTGCACGCCCTGCTGCAGTTCTACGACCCTCCGTTGAGATGCTTTACTTTCCAGGATTTTGTTCTCGCACCCACGCTAGAGGAATATGCTGATTTGTTAGGTGTGCCTATCAAGAGGCAGATGCCTTTTGTTCATATGGATGCTGAGCCAGATCTGGCTAGTCAAGCTCCTTCACTTCATCTGGATGCCTCTGAGTTGGTATTATCTAGTTGGAACAAGGTTCCCGGTTTCTCCTTGCATTTCTTAGTGGGAAAGGCTCAGCAGTGCGCCAAAGACGGATGTTGGGTCGTGTTCAATGCCATTCTCGCTCTGTGCATATATGGCATCATTCTGTTCCCCAATCTGCCCGACTTTGTAGACTTCGACGCCTTTCTCATCTTTGCTTCAGGGAATCCAGTCCCTACCTTGATAGGAGATGTCTACCATTCCATCCACTACAAAAACGAGAACAGAAGGGGCAAGAATGTCTCATGCTGTGTGCCCCTGCTTTATAAATGGCTTGATAGTCATCTGCCCAAGAGGGGTCCCTTTGTTTCGTCTGCAGCCACAACTGAGTAGTCCGAGCGTTTGATGAGTCTATCTACGGAGGATGTTGACTGGTTTGACAGAGATAGGTTGGGTACCGAGATTATCTTCAGCTGCAGCGGGTTTCCGAACGTGCCTTTGATAGGTAGGAAGGGCTGTATAAAATATAATCCGTCTTTGCTGGTCCGACAGTTCGCTTATGCTTTGAGAGCTCCGCCGAAGGATGAAGAGGTGCAGGAATCTCTGTACTTCACTGGTCTTCTAGAGGGGGATAGGTTATCTAAGCTTCAACGCGCTTGGAATGGTATCAGTAAGCGGGGAAAGCCATTGCTGGGGAGAAGCAATAACCAAGCTTACCCTCCATATGTGGCGTGGATCAGAGCCAGAGCAGATGCTATAGGGATGCCATTTCTTCCTGCCAAGCCAGAAATCCCTCCAATGATTGAAGAGCCTACTACCGTGCCTATTCAGCAGCATAATCAGGTGTTAGCTGAGCGAGATGAATTGAAAAGGGCAAATGAAGAACTGGAGAAAGAATTGGCTGAACTCAGAAGCGAGAGAAACAAAGCCGTCCATTCCTTCAAGAGGCAAACAGAGCTGGTGAACCAGCTGGGGACAGATTTGACTAAGCAGATAGCTGAGCATGAACGCATGGGTCGAGACTTCAAAGCTGTCAACGATGTACTGGCCACGAAGAAGCAGCACTTGGACGAAGCGTATCGGAGGATATCCAAGTTCAACCAGCACTGGAAGGCCTCCCTAGCCAACAGGAAAGAGCGAAAGGATAAGCTGATGCTACAGATTCCCAAGCTGAAAGCCCAGGTGAAGGCCAGTGAGAAGAGGTTTGATGAAAAAACCGCTCGCAGATATGCCACTGAAGGCCAGCTTAACAGGGCTCTTGCTAACCTAAAGGAGCGCAAACTGACGTTTGAGTCCAAGAAGCGGAAGTTAGAAGATTGTTTCGGCGAAGGAGCATGGGAAGATTCAGTCGAAGGTCTTCAGTACACCATTATGCAGAGGGAGCTACTCGTCGAAGGGTTACTCACTCGGCCTGATCATCCAGAAATGAGGAATTTGTTAGAAGAGTTTCGCGCCCGTGGTCGTGCTTGACTATTTGTATTCCCTTTGTTTGATCATCGTTGTATACTGACCATCACCAGGCTTGTTGGTCGAGGTCATGCTATTGATTCTGCTTGTACTCACTGATGTCGTGTACTGCCTTGATGGGCTTTCTTTATATATGAGATTGTTGTTTCCATGACTGGACTCGGACTTCTTATTATTATCAACACTGGCACTCAGGCACTAGGATCGGGGGAGATCTCCCTAACACACAGACACACGTTTGCATTTGCATGAAGCATTCGCATAACGAGCACTTTGTCGTTTTTTCCTGACCCTTTTGTGTTTTCAAGTTGTTTCAGGTTGTTCCAGGATTGATCAGAGACCAATCCACCGCTATCCGACCAGAGCAAATCAAACCAGAATCGTGGAGCAAGTGCAAACTGATGTTCAGGAACTCCGCGAAAGAATGGATCGCTTCATGGAGCTCATGCAAGCGGTCGCCAATGGCCAGGATTAGCTCAGAACCTTGGTTCAGCCTCTGATTTCAAGGGTCGATAGCAACGGCGTACTCCATGGTGGGACTGTTCCAACCCCTCCACCAGTTGAAACTCCTCAGAATGGCGTCCCCGTGACCGGAGGAAATGGCAGTGCCAACGATAATGTGATAGCTAACATGGGACTCCATGGCAATATGACGGGCGTCGGTAATGGGAATTTCGAAGCTAATGCCAATGTTGGGCTGGGCAACAACAACGCAGGTGTGGGGAATCTGTTTGGGCCTCAGCCGTGGTTAGAAGATCGTCAAGACGATGTATTCTCTCAGAGAGGTGCTGAAGGGGAGCTGACTGCTGAAGCACGTCTAAGGTTCAAGGCACTCGAGGATAAGATGAGAATTATTGAGAATCAGAACACCCTGGGCGTTGATATGTCCAAGTTGGGATTGATTGCTGATTTCAAGGTGCCTCCCAAGTTCAAGGTACCTGACTTTGAAAAGTATAAGGGCACCACTTGCCCTCGCGTCCACCTGAGATCATATTATAGGAAAATGTCAGCTCATTCTGAGGACGAGAAGTTGCTGATGCACTTCTTTCAGGACAGTCTGTCCGGACCATCCCTCGAATGGTACATGAGTCTGGAGCCTACCAGTGTGTGCACGTGGAAGGACCTTGCTGAAGCATTTGTGCACCACTACCAATACAATAGCGAATTGGCCCCGAACCGAGTCCAACTGCAGAATCTGTCGCAGAGGAACAACGAAGGGTTTAAGGAATACGCCCAGCGGTGGCGTGAATTGGCAGCTAGGGTTCAGCCGCCGATGGTTGAACGTGAGCTGGTGCAGATGTTCGTGGCCATCCTCCCAGGGGTTTATTATGAGAAATTGGTCAGCGACATGTCTGGAACCTTCTCAGATCTCATTATCACGGGTGAGCACATCGAAAATGGAATCAAACTCGGGAAAATTCAAGGTGAGTCATCCTCAGCTGGAGGAGGCGGAAAGAAACCTTATGCTGGCAAAAGACGGGAAAGAGAAACGAGCGCCGTGACCAACGCTCGGAGAAATAGTAAAGGCCCTCACCAACAGGTGGCCAGCATAACTATCCCGGCAGCTCAACAGCCACAGCAACAGCAACAACCGAATCAACAAGGGTACAGAAAGTATCAGAATCGGGCACCTCTGTCGAGCCGTCACCTCGAGACACCGCCCATGTCGTACACGCAACTATTGCAAACTTTGCTTCAGCTACAGCTGATCCAGAAAAGAACCTTGGCTCCCTTGACAGGGACACCTCCGCCAGGTTATGACGCTAATGCAACTTGTGAGTTTCACTCAGGGGCACCAGGCCACACGATAGAGAACTGCAAAGCCTTCAAGCATAAGGTGCAGGACATGGTGGATGCCAAGATCATCAACTTCTCCGATAATGTGCCAAACGTCACGAAGAACCCTATGCCGAATCATAGGGGAGGTGGAGTAAACGCCATTATTGAAGATGAGAGCTTGGATTTTTTGACTGACGTCAGAGATCTGAAGACGCCGCTTAGCTTCGTTAAAGCTAAGCTGATGAAAAGGGGTTTCTTTCCAGGTTGTGGAGAGCTATGTATGGATTGTGCTACTAGTCCTAATGGATGTGAACAGCTGATAGAGGGAATTCAAAGTCTGATGACTAAAGGGATCTTACAGTTTAGCCGGAGGGCTGAAAGTGGATCGGGAGAGGTAGTGCTGAAGCAAGATGATGAGGTCGCCATCATCACCATCCCTCGCCAGACGATAAATATTTCCGCACCTAGGCCACCCACGATTACCATCACCAAAGCTGGGTCGATACCCTTCGAAAGCACCAATGCTGTCCCCTGGCATTATGGGGCTGAAGTCTACTGCAACGGACAGAAGTTGGAGCTAGAACCGTTTGGGTTGTCTGTGGAGAACCTTGCGGGAATCAGTGGTATTACTCGCAGCGGAAGAGTGTTTGCACCACCTGAGGTCGTGGCGGATAAAGCGGACAGAGCTGATGCAGCCGATAAAGGTAAGAGTAAAGTCGCCGAAGAGATCCCTCGTGGGGCAGAAAAAGACTTACTTGTTAATGACACCGAGGAATTTATGAGATTGATTAAAAAGAGTGACTACAAGATTGTGGATCATCTCCATCAGAAACCCTCGAAGATTTCCATCCTGAACCTGTTGTTGTGTTCTGAAGCACACCGCAACGCGCTGCTGAAGGTGTTGAACGCCGCATATGTACCGCAGGAAATATCGGTAAACCAGCTAGAAGAGGTCGTAGCCCACGTGAATGCTGGAAATGGGTTAGGGTTCACCGACCTAGAGCTGACGCCGAAGGGGAAGAACCACAATAGCGCCCTGCACATCTCGATAGAGTATATGGGAACGATTATGTCGCACGTGTTGGTGGACACGGGTTCGTCACTCAATGTTCTTCCGAAGAAGGCATTAATGAAGTTAGATACTCACGGAGTGATCTGCACACCCAGTGATATGGTTGTGAAGGCGTTCGATGGAACCAAACGCCATGTTTTTGGGGAGGTGACCCTGCCAATCCAAGTCGGGCCGGAAACGTTCGACGCAATATTTTACATTATGGACATCATGCCCGCCTACAGATGTCTCTTGGGCGGGCGTGGATCCATGCTGCTGGAGCCGTGACCTCCACGCTGCACCAGAAACTCAAGTATGCTATCGGAGGTAGCATCGTGATTGTATGTGGCGAGGAAGACATAATGGTGAGCCATTTTTCGTCCTTCAAGTATGTTGAGATGGATGGGGAAATCTATGAAACCCTATGCCAAGCGTTCGAAGCTGTTAAAGTCAAGGACGTAGCTCATGTAGTCACTGAGAAGTCAGAGATGACTCTCTCTTCATTCAAGGAAGCCCAGGCTGTTGTCCAAGCCGGATCTACCCCAGGCTGGGGGCGAATTTTAGAGATACCTAACAAGCAAGACAAGTTTGGGTTGGGATATTCTCCTGGAGCTGAAGCTTCTTCTTTTAGCAGTGCGTCGCGAGGTAAAGGGCCGATACAGTTTACCAGTGGCGGGGTGATATTTGAAAGCGTCAACGCAGTGTCTGAAGACAGCGAAGATAGCGACTGTGACCTCGACTCTTGAATCCATCCAGGCGAGAGCCTCACCAACTGGTCCGTCAAGGATATCATCCAGATGACAAGCGAAGAGTAATGATTTACTTTTTGCAATCATTGTACAACCCTATGTCCTACCCGGGGCATAGTGGTTTTATTGTCAGGGCCTTGTTGGATTATGTACATGCATTTTATCAATAAATCAAAAGGCGTTTTTCTTCGTATTCAAATATTGTGATCTCTGTTATTCCTGTTTTATATTTGTTTTGAAAAACAATAAAATGGCAATGGGGTTTGTGCTAACCTGCATATCCTTGTTTTAAGCTTAACCCTTGTTATTGCAGGATCCACATGACAGATGACATCGACTCTGGACCTTCTACGGATCACTTCGACTTCGATCGCCCGATCTATCAAGCCGAAGAAGAGATTGATGAAGACGAAGACCTTCCTGAAGAGTTGGCCCGCTTGTTGAAACAAGAAGAGAAAGTTATTCTGCCTCATGAAGAGGAGATCGAGATTGTGAATCTGGGTTCTAAAGAACTCGTCAGAAACGTCAGGATAGAGGCTGCATTGCAGAGTGATGTCAAGCAGAGGCTGGTCGAGATGCTAAGAGAGTATAGTGACGTCTTTGCTTGGTCATACAAAGATATGCCCGGACTTGACACTGACATCGTGGTCCACCACTTGCCGCTGCGAGAAGATTGTCCTCCCGTTAAGCAGAAGCTTAGGAGGACGAGACCAGATATGGCCATTAAGATCAAAGAAGAAGTGCAGAAACAACTTGATGCTGGCTTCTTAGCGGTCACTACTTACCCTCCGTGGGTCGCCAACATAGTGCCTGTACCGAAGAAAGACGGTAAGGTACGCATGTGCGTCGATTATCGGGATTTGAATAGGGCGAGCCCTAAAGATGATTTCCCGCTGCCTCATATTGATGTGTTAGTCGACAATACAGCGCAATTCTCCGTGTTTTCGTTCATGGATGGCTTCTCCGGTTACAATCAGATCAAGATGGCGCCGGAGGACATGGAGAAAATGACGTTTATTACACCCTGGGGAACATTTTGCTACAAGGTAATACCTTTCGGTCTGAAGAACGCAAGGGCCACTTACCAACGAGCAATGGTTACTTTGTTTCATGACATGATTCATCATGAGATTGAAGTCTATGTTGATGACATGATTGCGAAGTCCCAAACGGAGGACGAACATCTGGTCAATTTGCTGAAGCTTTTTGAGAGGCTTAGGAAGTTCAGGTTGAGGCTGAATCCTAACAAGTGTACTTTCGGAGTACGGTCTGGAAAGCTACTGGGGTTTATCGTGAGTGAAAGAGGCATCGAGGTTGATCCTGCGAAGATTAAAGCGATACAAGAAATGCCAGTGCCAAAAACAAAAAAAGAAGTTCGTGGTTTCCTGGGCAGAATAAACTACATTGCAAGGTTTATCTCTCAGCTCACGGCCACGTGTGAACCGATGTTCAAGCTTTTAAAGAAAAATCAGGCGATTATCTGGATTGAGGATTGCCAGAAGGCATTCGACAAGATAAAACAGTATCTGCAGGAACCTCCAATCTTGATACCCCCAGTGGTTGGACGGCCTTTAATCATGTACTTGACAGTTCTTGAGAATAGTATGGGGTGTGTTCTCGGTCAGCACGACGAGACGGGCAGAAAGGAGCATGCCATTTACTACTTGAGTAAAAAGTTTACAGACTGTGAATCTCGTTACTCGATGCTGGAGAAGACGTGTTGTGCACTAGCCTGGGCTGCCAAACATTTACGACAGTACATGCTCAATCACACCACCATGCTAATTTCAAAGATGGATCCGATCAAGTACGTCTTCGAGAAGCAAGCGCTTTCGAGCAGGATTGCCAGATGGCAAATGGTGTTGACGGAATATGACATTCAGTACGTTTCCTAGAAGGCCATCAAGGGAAGCGTATTGTCTGATTACCTTGCCGAACAGCCGATCGAAGATTACCAGCCGATGAAATTTGAATTCCCTGATGAGGATATCATGTTTCTCAAAGCAAAAGATTGCGATGAGCCGTTGCCCGACGAGGGGCCAGATAGGAAATCCCAATGGAAATTGATATTTGACGGGGCGGTTAATTCTTACGGAAGTGGCATTGGGGCGATCATCACGACTCCCCACGGATCCCACATCCCGTTCACTGCGAGACTGACGTTTCCAGTCACCAATAATGAAGCGGAGTACGAAGCATGCATCATGGGTCTAGAAGAAGCAATTGATTTGAGAATCAAGAACCTAGACGTATATGGTGACTCGGCGCTTGTGATTAACCAGATTAAAGGGGAGTGGGAGATTCGTCAATCGAATTTGGTGTCGTACATGAACTTTGCCAGAAGGCTACTTCCGTTCTTTGATTGAGTGGAACTCCATCATGTGCCCAGGGCTGAAAACCAGATGGCTGATGCCTTAGCCACGTTGGCTTCGATGTATAAAGTCAGTTTTTGGAATGAAGCTCCAAGAATTGTCCTTTCTCGTCTTGATAGACCTGCATTCGTCTTTGCGATCGAGGAAGCCGCCGACGGCAAGCCATGGTTCCATGACATCCAGACTTTCCTTATGACTAAGGAGTATCCTGCGGGTGCGTCAACCCAGGATAAGAAGACTCTGAGGAGGCTGTCTGGAAATTTTTATCTCAATCCTGATGGAGTTTTGTATAAAAGAAACCACGATCTCGTGCTACTCAGATGTGTAGATGAGAAAGAAACGAGTATGCTCATGGAAGAAGTCCATGAAGGCACATTTGGTACGCACGCCGGCGGGCATGCTATGATGAGAAAGATCCTGAGAGCAGGATATTACTGGCTGACGATGGAATCGGATTGCTTTAAATTCGCGAAGAGGTGTCATAAATGCCAGATTTATGCTGATAAAGTTCATGTGCCGCCGTGCCCGTTGAATGTCATGTCCTCCCCGTGGCCGTTCTCCATGTGGGGCATCGACATGATAGGCAAGATCGAGCCCACCGCATCTAACGGTTATCGCTTCATTCTAGTAGCTATTGACTACTTCACCAATAGGGTGGAGGCAGCCTCATACGCTAATGTGACCAAGCAGGTGGTGGCTAAATTCATAAAGAGGGATATCATCTGTCGTTACGGAATTCCCGAGTGGATCATTACTGATAATGGTTCGAATCTGAATAACAAGATGATGAAGGAGCTGTGCCAGAGTTTCAAGATTAAACACCATAACTCATCTCCTTACCAGCCGAAGATGAATGGCGCCGTTGAAGCGGCCAATAAGAACATAAAGAAGATTGTTCAGAAGATGGTAGTGACCTACAAGGACTGGTACGAGATGTTGCCATTCGCATTGCACGGTTATCGTATAACGGTACGTACGTCGACCGGGGCAACTCCTTTCTCCTTAGTATACGGTATGGAGGCTGTCTTACCGCTAGAAGTGGAGATCCCGTCTTTGCGAGTTTTGGTTGATGTGAAACTCGACGAAGCAGAATGGATTAAGAGCCGACTGAACCAACTTAGCCTGATGGACGAGAAGAGGTTAGCATCGATTGCGCATGGTCGTCTGTACCAAAGCCGAATGAAGAAAGCTTATGATAAGAAGGTGCGTCCTAGAAGCTTTCAGATGGGTGATCTCGTTCTGAAGAAGATTCTTCCTCCACACTCCGATCACCGGGGCAAGTGGACTCCTAATTATGAAGGTCCGTACGTCGTCAGCAAGGTCTTCTCGGGAGGAGCTTTGTTGTTATCCATGATGGATGGTGAAGATTTTGCATCCCCGGTGAACACAGACGCAGTTAAAAAATACTTTGCTTAAAAACGACCCGCTGGAAAGAAAAAGAATATCCAGGAAAAAATGGGGCATCCCGGCGAACCATAAAAAAGGAAAAAGGTTCGGGCAAAAATTAGGGATATAAATTGAAAAATTTAAACCCGCAAAGTCGAAAACCCGGAAGGGCGACTTTGGCAAAAAAGGGTATCCCGGTGAATCGAAAACCCGGAAGGGCGATTCAGGCAAAAGTTAGGGATTTGAAAAAGCAAATGACTGCGTTCCGTGTATGGACTTTCATTGTTTAGTGGTTTGGAAGACCTAAGGGCCGTTTATCTGAATCAATCTCTTCTGAAGTTGAAGCGTCGGAGAGGTATCGAAGTCGAGTGGGTCGTAGAGGGATCAACTCATGGTGTTCGTCTACGCCTCGTTGCCGACATTTGTATATACTGATGTATATTTATGTTTTATTTTTGCGCGGCTTCCTCATTCCAGGAGCTTGCATCTGTTGTAAAACATTTTTACCCATTCAGGGGTTCGTTATCAATAAAATGTATACTATTCAGCAATTCTGTTTGTCTGTTTAGCATTTATCTGTTTTGTTTGCGAAAAAGAACGCCGATGTTTTTGACAAAATGCGCATACATAAACTTACTGGCCTAGGCCACTGATTGTTGAAACAATGAATTACTCGAACATTGTCACAAAATGATAACCTTGATAGTTCCCTTTGAGAAGGGCATCTTGTCTGTTTGTTTGTGTTGGTCCAGGTGTAGCAAGTACCCGACAGTACGCCGTATGCGTCCCCGAGCAGGATGATTCCTCCTTCTCCAGCAAAGTTCAGCAGTCTCTCCCCGCAGAGTCTGAACGTGAGACCGTGAGCATTGATATGTCTCCCCGGGCAGAGAAGATTCTCTCCCCAGCCAAGTACATCCTGAAGGAATGTCGCCCCCCCCAGCTGAGTCGTTCACTTAAGTGTGCAGCAATTGATAGTTCCAGACTGAAGTCTCCAGCGGAATTGAGATTCCCCATAGAGTCGTACTCTCCCTAGCAAGCAGGATGATTCCTTTTTCTCTAGCCGAGTTTGCAGATCCCCAAGAGAGTCGAGTCCTTGGAAGCAGTTGGGACCATGATTGGTTTTCCCCCAATAGAGTGTTGAATAGCTGATGCCGTATTTCCCCGCCGGAGTCGTTATCTCCAGGGAAGTAGTCGCGAAGGCCGCGCAGTTTATTTCCGCGATTGACATCGTTTTCCTCAGCAGGCCTGGGTTCTCGTAGAGCTTCGTTCCCCTGCAGCAGTCAACTGAAGTTTGCTTCCCCGTGCGGAGTCCGATTGAGATTGGCGTGACCTTTTCTCCGTGGCAGGATGATTCCTTCCCCCACCAGAGTGGTTCTTTCTCCTTGACAGGAGGATTCTTCCTTCAGCATTTATTTTGCTGATGGGATCGCAGCATTTTGCATGATTGCATAGCATTTGTAAACGCATAGCACTTCCACCGTGTGGAGCATTGCGCCATTGTTAAACATATGCATACATGAGCTAGGTCGTTACCGTTCTTTTTTTGCAGGTGTTCCTCCGCAAAGTCGTTTGCCCAAGATGATTCTTGAATTTTCCCCAGCAAAGTCGTTTGCTTAAGATGACTCTTAAAATCCCCTGTGAAGTCGCCAGAGAGGGTTGCTCAAGTTGATGCTTAGAGTCCCCGGAAGAGCGTTTTCTCAGGACGATTCCTGAAATCTCCAACAGAGTTATTGGTTCAGGATGATTCTTGAAGTTCCCACGGAGTTATTTGTCCAAGATGATTCTTGATGTCCTCAGCAGAGATGATTCACCCAGAATGATTTCTGGATCCCCGAAGCAGAGTTACTTGATAGTTCTCCAGAATCCCCAGCGGAGATGCGACATCCCTAGCAGGTTTCTAAACAGCAAAGTTGAAACTTCCCTCAAAGACTTGATGATTGAAGTCCAACCGTATTTACGAAACAGTTCTCTCAGTTGATGCAGAGTGCCTGATGGCAGAAGTTGGATATCCCCGACTGGTTCATGATTGACTGAGAATTCCATTCCCGACTTACTGATGAAGTCCGACTGATGCTCGAACATTTCTTTGAATGCCCGATGGCATGATTAACGTGATTGTTGACCTGGAGAGTCCCGAGGAATCTTGATGCCTGACGGCGTGATCAACCATGTATTACCGGTTACCGTGTGACCAATTCTCCAGCTAGTTGTCGTGCAACTAGTATTTCAGTTTTCGAAGATTTGTTCCCATCAGAGTACCGTGTACTGGTGCAGTTGGCAAATTTTTGGGTTTATTGGTATTCAACCGTCTTTTACCTTGATTGGTTGAGAGTCGTTCGCTCCTCACCCAGTCAGGTCCAAGCCGTTTGAATAGGGGCAGCTGTTGCACCCCAAAATTTGACCAACATTTCTCTACCTAGCTTGTGTTTCATTTCATTCACATTAGCATTATCATTTGCATTTCATTGACATGAGTGCAGGAGATCAAGAGGTATGATTACCAATCAAGAGCTACACAAGACTATGAAGCTAGCTAAGAAGGTTATTCAAGTGTTCAAGGGTTGATATCCTTGTCAGAGAAGTTAAAAGATCCTTAGAGAGAGTAGTTGAAACCAAAAGGGTGTGTCTCCTAACTTGAGAGTTGTGGAAAGACCTCAGATGATTCTAAAGCCAAGAATGTGGACTTGAAGCCTTGAGAGAGCTTATGAGATGTCTTGAAAGCCATCATGAGGCCTAGATAGGTCATTGTACAAGATTAAGAAGACCCATCCATGAGTGGTGTAATTAGGATTTGACTAGGTCAACCCTAGGTCAACTGATGATTGGGAGAGGGTTGAGACCTAATCCAAGAGCCATGTGATCATGGAATGACACATTGAGATGTTATAAGGATGATTCCAAGGTCAACTCATCATGATTGAAGAGTTTGAGAGGTTTCAAGCTAGGGTTTCTAAGGCTTGACAGTGCAAAATCCCCTAGTTTGACCCCTATCTTCAAGGCAGTTTAGCTCAAGATGTGATTGTCATCTCATCTCACCCCCAACATGAATGTTGTAGAGCTTGCTCTTAGATTTAATTTGAGTACTAGAAGTCCTTGATAGGATTTGTAGAACTCAAGTTATGACTTTGACAAGTTACAGGTCATTTGAGGTATGTGAATCTGGGGCCTTGAAAGTTACCCAACTTGCATCAAACGTTTGCCCAAGAAGGATGATTCCTATGAACTTTTGGTCAACATGAATGTTGTTACTTATCCTCTTAGATTTCTAGAGAGTACTAGAAGTCCTTGATGGGATTTGTAGAACTCAAGTTATGGCTTTGACAAGTCAAGGGCATTTTGGTCATTTGGAGATTACAGGTCATTTCAAGCATAAGGCCATAACTCCTATTTCCAAGCTTCAAATGGAAAAATATTCAACATCAAACTTGTTCAAAATGATGTTTTAAGGATATTAAGGAGGTCATGAGATGATGGAAAGGCTTGTAGCTCAAAGTTGCAAAAATGACCTAAAATAAGGGCATAAGTTAAATAAACCAAAGTTGGAAATTTATATTTTCAACCTACACATCCAAACCATGGAATGTAATATATCATTTTGACTCTAGAAAAAATTTTAAGAACATTGGTTTAGCCACATTTTTGAGTTGAGATTCAATTCATGGACTTGCTTTGAAAAGCACTTGCTTGCATATTAAGTAACACTTGCAAAACTCAAAATCAAGGCATGAGCAAGGCCCTTGGCAAGCTAATCACTTTCAAAATGTCACTAGGGGAGAAATTGAAAGAGATTGAGAGTGGTCTCAAGCTGCAAACAGAATTGGGCATAGCATGAGAGGTGTTTGAAAATCTCATGACATGAGAAGTGGAAACTCTCAATAGAAGGATCTAGAGGGTTCTAGATCATCCAAACATCATCTATATAAGGAATAGAGTTGATCCATTGCAGAGGTTGGTGATCATTGAAGGAGAAATCATAGTTTGAAATTGAAATTCCATAGCTTGCAAGTGCAATCGGTTTCACCAAACTCTCCATTTTCCTTCCATTTTCTTGATTGATACTTCTTCCATGGATGTCAAGGAGTGATTCCAGATCATTTTCAAGAAGAATTGGTGGCTAAATCGTGTATGAGCAAGTGATTTTCAGCACCTGCAACTCACCATCGGGTTTCAAGATTCAAAGATTTTCAACTGGTTCTTTTGCATACAGAAGCAAGAGGAAGGTTCATTGATCGTGTCTGCAAGATTGTAGAGCTTGAATTGGAGGTTTCGTGCATCTGTTCATCCAAGATTTTCAGGTTGGTAACTTTCTTCCTCTAGCATGATTTAGGTAGAATTAGGTTGAATTAAGGTGTTAGATTTATTGTAGAATGGTGTAGGATGGATTTCAGATAGTTAATTGGAGAGTTAGAGACAAATTAGGGGAATTGCCATTTTCGGTTGAGATTGGGATATGGTGAGTCTTGAGGTTCCAGAGGAAACTAAGGGTATGATTGAGTTCGTGGCAAGATTTGGGATGAGTTTCATCTTTTTGACCATTTGCAATGGAGGCCTGTAGAGAGAACTAGGGTTGAGGAAGACGACCGGAGCTCCACCGGTGGTGGCCGGAGCTGGGCGCGAAGCTCAGATGTTTGAAAGCTTGAAGATGATGTTAGCACCATCAGATCTTGTTTTGACTTGGACTTTGAGGCTCATCCAACGACCACGTTTTAAGCTTGATTTGTGAAGGATCAGAATAAGTGAAACGATGCGTTTCATTTATTCAGTGTTTTGGGCTTAGTGAATTAAGTGTTATCCACACCCCCCTGAAGGCCCAACCCATGATTTTAACTGAGTCTGACTGCTATTTGCACCGTGCGCTTGTTTATTTTAATCTGATTTTCATTTAATTTTCATTTTATTCATGGTCCTTGAAAAATTCATAATAAATTGAAAATTAATCTAATTAAACCCATTCTTTTTGCATTTTACTCATGATAGAGTCTAGTTCTTTTTAGAGAAAAAATATTTTCATTTCATGTAATTTATGATTTAATTGGAATTTTATATTTTAATTGATATTAAAATGATTATGTTTGATGCATATTTTTGTGGATTTTTGTATGATCTCTTGGTGATGATTTTGAGCCTAATTTTTTGTATGTGATTAGGTTAGACATGTATGATCCCATAGAATTTTTCTCACATTTTTGTGATGAAAATAGGTGTGCTTTCTAGATTGATACTTAGATGCTTCCTTTTAGGGTTTAGGTTTGATACCTTATGATGTAGGATTTAGTTTTAGGTCTAACTTGATGATTTGATCTCTGAAATTAATGTGGTAGAGTCATGATTGACATAGGTTCCCATATTAATTTTTGTAGGATTTTACAATTGATTTTACTATTTTAATTAAGACTAACTTTAGTACTAGGTTTTAGGTGATCCTAACTTACTAATTCAATTAGTTTAACTTCCTTAGTCCCCTTAGATTAGGGTTTGTACTTGGTTTGCCTTTGGTTGAGATTGAAGACAAGTTGAAGACAAGAGGAGTTGCTTGAAGTTGCTTGGAGCTTTTGGATTTGTCTGTGCCTGAAGGTGTCTGATGAAATTAGGAGATAGGACATAGGGAGAGCCTTGTAGTTAGAATGATTTCTTTCACAAATATGGAAAGCATCATGTGCTTCCATTCCTCCCAATGACTAAAAGTCCTTCTCAGATATTGACATCCCTCCCTTGGAAGGATGAGTGGCTTTATCTGGGAAGTAGAACTTTGAGGGAACCAGTCTCTCATAATGATGAACCCTTACAGGCTTCCTTTTGTTGTCAATAAGCTGGTTATCATTTCCCCTCATCCTGTTAAATCAATTATCTTCTGGTTTGAGTATCTTGAAAGATGTTGGACTTGAGTTTGAAGATGAGGACTTCACTGAAGAGTGTGGAATAGGATGATTCCTTGAGCATTGCCATTGCAGCTGAAGCTTGAAGAGCAAGAAGAGCAAGTTGATACTTGAAGATCCATTGGAGATTGAATGAAGAGCTGAGGCTTGAGAAAGAATTGAGGGGTGAAGTTGACACTTCCAAATAATTGAAGACTACTCTAAGAAGTTGAAGCTTGTAAGAGGAGAAGGCCAAGTTGAGACTGGTAAAGCAAAGAGAGCTGAAGCTTGAAAGATGAGTTGATACTTATGAAGAGGATTCAATTGAGAATTAGTGTTGAGATGAGGCTTGAGGAACAAAGGATGAGTTGATAATTACATTGATGCTTGGAGAGCCTGAAGGAATCAAGTTGATACTTGTAGTTATGAGTGAAGCCTGAAGGTGGAATTGACTGAATAGCTGAAGCTTGGAAAAGATAGGACAAGTTGATACTTGTGTTTGATAGATTGAAACCCTGGAGAAACAAATTGATATTTGTCATGAAAGATGATAGCCTTGAAGGGTGATTGAGGTCTGAAGACTGGGTTACTGTCAGAAGAGCTGAAGCTTGGAATTGAGAGAGAGTTGTTGATCTGCTTTCTTGTCTGTTGTCTTTCCTGTGCTGATGTGCCTTGTTTGATTTGCTTGATGCATTAGAATAGGGTCATATCTAGACTGACTTTAAATTAGGAGCATGATTGCACTAGAGGTTGAGTTGCTCCCTCTGCTTGTATTGTTACTGTATGGCTTTGCTTACGGGTATTCGGTAGAGCCCAGCTCCCTTGCCCATGTGGTTTATTTTGCTTGATAACACTTTATTTTATTCTTCTGTATGATTACAGTCTCTTATATTCTGCTTGATAGCATGTTTTCTTCTGTATGTTTACTGTTATTCATATCTGGCTTGAGGTTGAGATGAGATTGTGGAGGCTGCTGCCCCACACACATTTCCTCCCTCACTTGCATTGCATGCATTTTACTGTATATCTGTTTACTGTTTAAGCTGATGCTTTACCTGCTTCTGTGTATCATTGACATGATCCCTTAGGACTCTCACTTCCTTTGATAAGGAAGTGATGATAGAACTTTAGGTTGAAACCTATGCATGATAACTTCTAGGAGTTCCCTGTTTCAAACTCCAACTATAGGATGAATCCTTGGAATGACAACAGTAGGACTTGATAGTCTCCCTTTAGTTGAGCCTGTTCTCTTCTCATCTCAAAACAAATCAAAATACAGTAATCATGAATGATTTCTTTCGTACGTTACGAGCCTTAAGCTATCTGAGAAAGGATTGTTGGAGAGTTTCTTTTCAATAGTCTGGATGTTTAGTATGGCACCCTTTGGGTGACATGCGACGCATTCATTCTCAGGTCATAGTCTTTAGTGCGATTGAAATTGCAAACACAATAAAAAAGACTTCTTCCGTAAAAGGCAAAAAACAAACTTCAAACCTTTTTGCCCCGTGGGCCCATAATGAAAGCTTTTCTGAAGAAAAGAGTGTCGTTAAACTTCAGCGCCAATGCAAACAGGCTTTGTCCCTAACTGCTGGAACTGCCGTTTAACCCTACTCGATAAAACAGATGAATCTGAACCCCCGTAATCCGTATTAGCCCGAACTACGTAAGCTCTGATCTCTCATACCTGTTGAGAGTACGTAGGCACAATACTGATGTATTGGCGAGCCACCTTCCCCGTAACCCGTCGTAGGCCGAACTACGTTGACTCTGATTTCTCATTCTCTGATGAGAATACGTAGGCATAAAGCGCGACGCTTTGCCGAGTCATTTTATTTTCTTTTTAAGCCAGCCTTGATAGGTAGATAGATAAACCAACTCGCCCAGTAAACACAACAAGCGTGGATCCCGTCAAGTACGACGGACGTGAGGGGTGCTAATACCTTCCCCTTGCGTAACCGACTCCCGAACCCAGACAACGGTTGCGATGACCTTGTCTTATACTTTTTTCGTCAGGTTTTTCCGATCGTTTCCTTTCCCGCTCTGAGGGATAAATAACGAAAGGTGGTGACTCTTCTGTTTTGTCGGCACCTTATTTTCGCGGAAGCGACAATAGGATGAGAAACTCCCTCACTTTTCATCAAACTCTGCAAAGTTTCCAAAACCCAATTCATTTGCCCTTTGAGGATCTTGATTTCCTCCTTCAAGGTTTCTTGTTCCTTCGACAGTTCATTCATTGTTGCCATTGGTCCAGAATATTCTCTCTCTATGACACAAGGAAGAGGATAAGACTCCAGGCTGAGAAATGCAAATGCGAATGCGAGGACATGCTCATGCAATGCAAAAAGTTTCATGGAACTTGAAATATTTACAAACATCAAGATATACCAAAAACTTTTCATTAATGTCAGTACTTCTTACAAGAGTTCTCTTCCTTTTAATGTCTATAATAACCTCTTGATGTTTACAAACAAAAAAGTCTGAGTTCCATGAAACTTTCATGATATGATGCTTATGGATGCATGAATGCAACAAACACAGGTAAACACATATTCACATATACACATAGATAAACAGACAAAGGTTTTGGTTTGGGGAAATTCGAGCGTGGGGACAAGGTCTACCCTTCCCAAAAAGGAGTGTACTAGAGTTTTTTACCATTATAGAACAAGGTTCTAAAAGGTTCCCAGAGTCTTCAGCCCATCTTTCGGATATTATCAATTTCCCAAATAACTCGGTGGTCGATAATATTCTCAAGAGAGTCTCGTCCGAGTGTAGTATCGCGTATCAACTATTTGCAAATACTCCCTCATAGTCATCGCACTACATCCTAGTAAGGCCAAAGTGGGGTAATAAGTGATCGAAAGGTCCTCAATGGCATGAGTCCCTTATAGAAAGCAGCATTGTTTTCACGAATACTCGATCAACAACACCAACCCTCAAAAAGGACCTCAATTGAGCGGTGGTTTTCTCAAGTTAGCTTAGTCGGGAATCAACTCCCTATAAGCCTTCTTGAATATACCACCTTCCTATCATAAGTACGCTCGAGCACGGGTATAGTGTTGTCTCACCACTTGAAATTCCCAAGAACCAAACATAACAAATATGCACATATTTACAAATATTCACAAATAGCAAGTATTTAAACAAAATAGGCTTAACCCTCAAAACAAAAGCATAATATCCCCAGTGAAGTCGCCATTTCTCTGTTGCGGTGAAAATTTGATATCAAGCTATTAATTATCTTGAACCGTATTTCTTTTTACAACCGGTCTTTAATTTATCCAAAGGATAGGTATAAAGAAAGAAAGAACCTTTTGCGCGATGTGACAACAACGCTTTAAGAGATTCGGGGATTCGGGGGTTGGTTATATCTAGGGAAGGTATTAGCACCCTAAATATCTGTAGTACTCTACAGGAACCTTTTGTTTAATTACTTGCTAAGTTTGTGAATTGTGCACTATGGTTTAAGGATTGGGAATTGAGATAAAATAAATAAAAAGGCCTAAGTGGTTTTCTAAGTTTGCTCGCAAAGGCATCGCACCTTCTGCCTACGTATCCTGACTAGGATAGAATCAGAGCAATCGTAGTTCACCTCACAAGGGAAAAGAACACTTGATGATGATCAAGGTTCACAGGGGAACAAACATGACAATGTTTGTGTGGAGTTTGACAAAAATCCTTATTCTAAATTGTAGAAGGGGAAAGTAAGAGATCATGACGATGATTCTTACATAGAGTTGACAAACTGTTTCCTAGGGTTCTAGTTGAAGAACGCTCCTAGTACGGGTGGGTTTTTTAGACTTTAAGCAAAGTATAAGGCTTCTAATATAAGGTGAAAATGACTTAACAAAGTCAAGGGTGTGATTGAGTAAGTTATCCATGACATCGAGGGTCAAGTGGACAGACCTTCCTTTGGAGGGAAAACGGGGAGACAACTTGGACGAGAACTAACGAGTTTCGTCGCTTGGGGACAAAAGAAAATAAAATGCTAAACAAGATGACAATCAAGGTAAAGCATATTCATGGTGACAACCAAGTAAATAATAAGAGATGGTGAGAATGAAACATGATGATAACATTTAACAGATGAAAATAATGGATACTGCGGCGGCAGTTCGCACTCGGTGAAATTCAACAGATGAAAAAAGGTAATAACCAAGAAATAAATCCTAGCGTGTTAACTAACACGTATAGACATGGATTCAATCAATTATCAAGAAAAATATCATGAGGAACCACATAAACATTCACCTGCAACTACGTATACGGTCACGTAAATGCGCACAACTTACGCATAAACAAAGTAGGTGATAAAATGTGAAAACATGAAAAATAAAAACATGACATGAAAGTACACATTAATACGAGCACAACGAAAAAAAACGGACGAAAAATGATGAAAAACGAGTGAGATACTAATTTTTGAAATTTACATGAAAAATCACAAAAATGGATAAAAGAGTTGCCCTCCTCAGGGGTTGAACTCAGGAACAAGGGGTGAAAGGCGCATGGTCATACCACTGGGGTGGCTATACATCTATTGATGAAGCCACCCCTAATTAATTATAAGGGTAAGTTTCATGACAGGTTGGGCAAGAAAGCATAAACCGAGCATTTACGTTTTGTATCGTATCTCCCTAACCGTTTATCGGAATGGAACAAAATTTATATGGATTTGGAGTAGAATTGAACAAGGAACATGATAGTGGTCTCAATTTTTGAAAACTCCCACTGTGGTGTAAAACTCGATAGTGGCTGTATGTTGATGTTTTATGAATGCATTTTGGTATCTTCAAACCAACTCAAGTGTTTTTAAACTAAACCAATCATACCTACAACATTCAGTCATGAAATAAAACAATGCCAACACCTCAAATCTTTTGAATTTCAACAGGATATGTTTATGGCATGTGAAATGCAAATAATGAAGAAAAGTGCATCTTGAAATGTGAAGTTGAGATGCAAACAGTTTCAAAGCAAAACAATTATATACACATGACACAATGATGATATAGAAAGGATTCATTCAAAGCATAACGTTCAAGTCCTGTTGTATGGTGATATGGTTACAAAACTTGACATGAAATGGTAAGCAAGCTGTGACAGATCAACCTTTATGGCATAAAGGATCAAAACAAGTATTCATACATGCCAAATATGTCTTTCTAAATGGGGTCATACACATGAGAAGTTTTAATTCTAACTGTTTTGAAAAAGTTGCATTTTTGAAAAAAAGTCAAAAATAACACATAACTTCCACCATTGGAAGTTAAGTACAAAATGTGACATTTTCAAGATGAGTTTTAACAGTTTGGTTTCATGGCTTTCTACTTCAGATTGATATGTCCTACACCTCTAATATATCATATGAAATGAGTCTAGACCCTTGAACATCATTAAAATTGACAGCATGAGAAGATGGCAAGTGATTTGCAAAAATGTATGTGAAACTTGCATTTTGAAAGTGAAAACTTAGAATACTTGCTCTAACACTTAAGTGAATGTTTGAACATATTTAAAATGATATATTTGAGGTGTCAAGACAAGTGGTTTAAGTAGAAATGCCCTAGAACCAAATCTGTCATGTAATATGCAAGGAAATGCTTGAAAACAATACACTTGAGATTCAAAATCTACATTAATTGTTATAACACTCAAACCAGGTTTTAGGCATGTTTTACATGATGCATATGAGATGTTTTAACAACTAGATGAGCTTAAAGTGTATCAAAAACCAGAACTGGTGTTATGCTTGAAAATATGTGCAAAAGTGTATTTAACAAGTGAGCAACATGAACACACCAAATTCTGTGCAAAGTAACAGTTCTTACACCTTACATGAGCCAAATAGAGAGGTTCCAAAGCATCAAACATGTTCACATTTAACAGGTTGTGGTATCATCATAGGAAATGCAAGTTCTTGACAAGAAAACACACACTTGGGATCAAATGATCTAGGCTAGGTGAAACAACATATTTGATCATGAATACCCATTACAAACATCATACCAAAGCAGTTAGGAATCAAAGATTTGAACTATCTTCACAAAATGCAAGTTTGATATGTGAGCACAAGCATAAACATCATTATACAACAGCAACATGATTATCTTATTAGGCAAGGATGTTTTGTGAGGATAAGAGCATACACATCTCATTTATACAGGAACAAATATGTATAACAACTTATAAACCAATAAACCAAGCACACACAAAATGTCATGAAGGAAATCTCATATGTTCATGCTTTATGTTCCAAAAGCCAAATATGCAAAACAATTGAAATGATGCAAGAGCAACGTTTACAAGTTACATACCTGTGATGATGACCTTAAGCAAGCTAAAATACTCCTAGAAACCCAGAGATCCTTTTGAATGTTCTTGTTGCTTTGAGTTTTCAAGAATGTTGCAATAAAGCCAACACTTATACCAGTTTGAGATGTAGCCCTTCCAGCTGGTTTGTGAGACTTTATACAGTTGCAAGATGATATATAAGAGGTGTTACAAGTGCTAAAACACCAAGGAACAAGCTGGACCAAGATTTGGCAAACTATGTGGCTTTTGGTCAAAGTATGAAAGGTAGAAGTTTGACTTTTTGATTTTTGAGGTTTCTAGGTGGTTTAATGGATTACACACCTTCTATATGTTATTTAGAAGTTGTGTGGAGGGTGGTTGAAGTGTAGGAAATGATAGAAATGAATTTGAGCTATTTTCACTTCATGACCAATTTTGGAGTTTTCATGAACTTTGGTGTTTTTGAGATTTTGGAGCAAGGTCAAGGAATTGTAATGACAGAGCTTCTTTGTAGGTTTTATCAGATGGATTATGTGTGGAATGAGGTGAATGAGACCTCCTTTTATAGAGAAATGGATTGAGGTGCTTGCTAGAGACCTTTCTTCACCATGAAGCAAGCTTTAAGATTTTTTGAAACAAACCTCCCTTGAAGGGTTTTCCACTCGTTCTGCTACAAGACCATTTTTTTCAAAGCCCCTTAATGATTTCTGATGTTTGTAGCAGGCTATAGATCATAGGGAAGGGGCTGGTACAGCCTTTACCTTTCCACCTCATGCTTGGAGAATTCAAATTGTCCACCATCCCACATGTATGGCAATGAACTCAATCCTTTGATTTTGTGATATTTCTCCACAACTTGCCCTTGCTTCATGCTACACACATCTGATATATCACATACAACAAGTTGAATCAAGAAATTTTGGTAGATTTAGTGAAGTAAGTCATTTTGAAAATTCAGCCAATGTGGGACTTAACATGTGAAACCTCCCACTTTGCACCTATGTAACTTTCTGCTCATAACTCCTCTTGAGATGTTCTAGTACAATTTAGAAAGCCCTCACATAGCTATAAAACATTCATGTTTGTCAAGGAATCAAACTCCAATTGGAACTAGGTGAAAAATCCCCTCAAAGTTGGATGCACACAAGCTTTTAAAGTGAAAATAAATTTTCTAAGTTATTTTCCCTTCTAGGAATGTTTTTGCTTCTATCTCAAAAAGTATGCATTTTCTGGTTGTGGACTAGTATGGGAATTTTGTAGGACTTGTCAAGATATTTCCAATGAGCTTGGAACCAACTCAATTGAGTGTGTGGTTAAGGAGTTAGGGTTTAGCCCCTTTTGAAACCCTAACTTCCCGATTTTTTGATTACTCTCTCATCCTTGATCCAATGATCATGAAAATTGATATGTAAGTCCATTATGACATAAGGAACAACTTTGATTCACAACTTGGATTCCAATTCTCAAAATTTAAGGAGTTGACTTTTCGGTCAACCGTACGATCGATCGGTGCTGATTGAGTCGCCTGTTGACATTCTGGACATCATGAGACTTTGATACTTCTTGAATAGACTTTAATAAGCTATATGAGCTTCATGGACCTCAATCCCACCATTACAACACCTTCCAACATCAAAGTCAACCCACAGTTGACTTTTCACTAGTTAAAAACCCTAATCGGGGTCTCCCGACTGCACTGTCTTTGATTCTGAACTGATTTCTTCAAATTGACTTCTCATTTGACTTTGATATTATCTTTGATTTCATTTCATGATTGACCTAACCCAAAACATTGATTGATCATTCCCTTGTAGTTTTGATTTTGTCGGCGCGGAAACCCTGATTCATCTGTAACTTGACAATAATGAACTTGCACTGATTTAGGGTTGAATAATTCATGATCATGCTTATAAAATGATAATGAGAATCTAAGGGGTCAAAATCTGGGGTACAACAATACCAAACCCCTGAATGGGAAAAAAATGTTTTACAACATATGCAAGCTCCTGGAATGAGGAATCTGCGCAAATATAAAACATAAATATACATCAGTATATACACAAATGTCGACAATGCGGCATAGACGAACACCATGAGTTGATCCCTCTATGACCCACTCGACTCCGATACTTCTCTGACGCTTCAGCTTCAGAAGAGATTGATTCAGATAAACGGCCCTCAGGTCCTCCAAACCACTAAACAAATACAGTCCACACGCGGAACACAGTCATTTGCTTTTTTCAAATCCCTAACTTTTGCGTGAACCGCCCTTTGCGGTTTTCGATTCACCGGGATACCCTTTTTTTCAAGAGTCGCCCTTCCGGGTTTTCGACTTTGCGGGTGTACATTCTTTTCTTTTATATCCCTAATTTTTGCCCGAACCTTTTTCCTTTTTTATGGTTCGCCGGGATGCCCCATTTTTGCCTGGATACTCTTTTTCTTTCCAACGGGTCATTCTTTAAGCAAAGTATTTTTTAACTGCGTCCGCGTTCACCGGGGATGCAAAATCTTCGCCATTCATCGTGGATAACAACAAGGCTCCTCCCAAGAAGACCTTGCTGACGACGTACGAAACTTCGTAATTGGGAGTCCACTTGCCTCGGTGATCGGAGTGTGGAGGAAGAATCTTCTTCAGGACGAGATCACCCGTCTGAAAGCTTCTAGGACGCACCTTCTTATCATAAGCTTTCTTCATTCGGCTTTGGTATAGACGACCATATCCGATTGATGCCAACCTCTTCTCGTCCATCAGGCTGAGTTGGTTTAGTCGGTTCTTAATCCATTCTGCCTCATCGAGTTTCACGTCAACCAAAACTCGTAAAGAAGGGATCTCCACTTCCAACGGTAGGACAACTTCCATATTGTACACCAGTGAGAAAAGAGTTTCCCCGGTTGATGTACATACCGTTGTACGATAACCGTGCAGTGCAAATGGTAGCATCTCGTGCCAATCCTTGTAGGTCACAACCATCTCCTGCACAATCTTCTTAATGTTTTTATTAGCCGCTTCAACGGCGCCATTCATCTTCGGCCGATAAGGAGATGAGTTGTGGTGTTCAATCTTGAAACTCTGGCACAGCTCCTTCATCATCTTGTTATTCAGATTCGAACCATTATCAGTAATGATCCGTTCGGGAATTCCATAACGACAGATGATGTCCCTCTTTATGAATCTAGCCACCACCTGCTTGGTCATATTAGCATATGAGGCTGCCTCCACCCACTTGGTGCAGTAGTCGATGGCTACTAGAATGAAGCGATGACCGTTAGATGCAGTAGGCTCAATCTTGCCTATCATGTCGATGCCCCACATGGAGAACGGCCACGGGGAGGACATGACATTCAAAGGGCACGACGGCACGTGAATCTTATCAGCATAAATCTGGCATTTATGGCATCTCTTCGCGAATTTAAAGCAATCTGACTCCATCGTCAGCCAGTAGTATCCTGCTCTCAGGATCTTTCTCGTCATAGCGTGCCCGCTGGCGTGCGTACCAAATGTGCCTTCATGGACTTCTTCCACGAGCATACTCGCTTCCTTCTCATCTACACATTTGAGTAGCACGAGATCATGGTTTCTCTTGTACAAAACTCCGTCAGGATTGAGATAGAAATTTCCAGACAGCCTCCTCAGAGTCTTCTTATCCTGGGTTGACGCTCCCGCAGGATATTCCTTAGTCATAAGGAAGGTCTGGATATCATGGAACCATGGCTTGCCATCGGAGGCTTCCTCGATCGTAAAGACGAATGCAGGTCTATCAAGACGAGAAAGGACAATCCTTGGAGCTTCATTCCAAAAATTGACTTTATACATCGAAGCCAACGTGGCTAAGGCATCAGCCATCTGGTTTTCAGCTCTGGGCACATGATGGAGTTCCACTCGATCAAAGAACGGAAGTAGCCTTCTGGCATAATTCATGTACGGCACCAAATTCGATTGACGAGTTTTCCACTCCCCTTTAATTTGGTTGATCACAAGTGTCGAGTCACCATATACATCTAGGTTCTTGATTCTCACATCAATTGCTTCTTCTAGACCCATAATGCATGCTTCGTACTCCGCTTCATTATTGGTGACCGGAAACGTCAGTCTCGCAGTAAACGGGATGTGGGATCCATGGGGAGTCGTGATGATCGCCCCAATGCCACTTCCGTAAGAGTTAACCGTCCCGTCAAATATCAATTTTCACTGGGATTTCCTGTCTGGACCCTCTTCGGGCAACGGTTCATCGCAATATTTCACCTTGAGAAACATGATATCCTCATCATGGAATTCAAATTTCATCGGCTGATAATCCTCGATCGGCTGTTCGGCAAGATATTCAGACAATAGGCTTCCCTTGATGGCCTTCTGGGAAACGTACTAAATGTCATATTCCGTCAACACCATTTGCCATCTGGCAATCTTGCCCGAAAGCGCTTGCTTCTCGAAGACGTACTTGATCGGATCCATCTTCGAAATTAGCATGGTCGTGTGATTGAGCATGTACTGTCGTAAACGTTTGGTAGCCCAGGCTAGGGCACAACACGTTTTCTCCAGCATCGAATAACGAGATTCACAATCTGTGAAGTTTTTACTCAAATAATAGATGGCATGCTCCTTTCTGCCCGTCTCGTCGTGCTGACCGAGAACACACCCCATACTATTCTCAAGAAATGTCAAGTACATGATTAAGGGTCTTCCGGCCACTGGGGGTATCAAGATTGGAGGTTCCTGCAGATACTGTTTTATCTTATCGAATGCCTTCTGGCAATCCTCGTTCCTGACAATCGCCTGATCTTTTTTCAATAGTTTGAACATCGGTTCACACGTGGCTGTGAGCTGAGAAATAAACCTTGCAATGTAGTTTATTCTGCCCAGGAAACCACGAACTTCTTTTTCGGTTTTTGGCGCTGGCATTTCTTGTATTGCTTTTATCATCGCAGGATCAACCTCGATGCCTCTTTCACTCACGATAAACCCCAGTAGTTTTCCAGACCGTACTCTGAAAGTACACTTGTTAGGATTCAGCCTCAACCTGAACTTCCTAAGCCTCTCAAAAAGCTTCAGCAGATTGACCAGATGTCCCTCCTCCGTTTGGGACTTCGCAATCATGTCATCAACATAGACTTCAATCTCATGATGAATCATATCATGAAACAAAGTAACCATTGCTCGTTGGTAAGTAGCCCCTGCGTTCTTCAGACCGAAAGGCATTACCTTGTAGCAAAATGTTCCCCAAGGGGTAATAAACGTAGTTTTCTCCATGTCCTTCGGCGCCATCTTAATCTGATTGTAGCCGGAGAATCCATCCATGAACGAAAATACGGAGAACTGAGCTGTATTGTCGACCAACACATCAATATGAGGGAGCGGGGAATCATCTTTAGGGCTCGCCCTATTCAAATCCCTGTAATCGACGCACATTCACACCTTGTCGTCCTTCTTCGGTACAGGCACTATGTTGGCGACCCACAGAGGATAAGTAGTGACTACTAAGAAGCCAGCATTAAGTTGTTTCTGCACTTCTTCTTTGATCTTAATGGCTATATCTGGTCGTGTCCTCCTAAGCTTCTGCTTAACGGGAGGACAGTCTTCTCGCAGCGGCAAGTGATGGACCACGATGTCAGTATCAAGTCCGGGCATATCTTCGTATGACCAAGCAAAGATGTCACTATACTCTCTCAGCATCTCGACTAATTTCTGCTTGACATCATTCTGCAATGCGGCCCCTATCCGGACGTTCCTGACAAGTTCTTCAGAACCCAGATTCACAATCTCAATCTCTTCTTCGTGAGGCAGAATAACTTTCTCTTCTTGTTTCAACAAGCGGGCCAGCTCTTCAGGAAGGTCTTCGTCTTCATCAATCTCTTCTTCGGCTTGATAGATCGGGCAATCGAAGTCGAAGTGAGTCGTAGAAGGTCCAGAGTCGATGTCACCTGCTATGTGGATCCTGCAATAACAAAGGTTAAGCTTAAAACAAGGATATGCAGGTTAGCACGAACCCTATTGCCATTTTATTGTTTTTCAAAACAAATATAAAATAGGAATAACAGAGATCACAACATTTGAATGTGAAAAAAAAACGCCTTTTCATTTATTGGTAAAATGCATGTACATAACCAAACAAGGCCCTGACAATAAAACCACTATGCCCCGGGTAGGACATAGGGTTGTACAATAATTGGAGAAAGTAAATCATTACTCTTTGCCTGTCACTTGGATGATATCCCTGATGGACCAGTTGTCGAGGCTCTGGCCTGGTTTGCTTAGCTGGATCCAAGAGTCCAGGTCGCAGTTGCTGTCTTCGCCGTCTTCAGACACTGCGTTGACACTTTCAAATATAACCCCGCCACTGGTAAACTGGATCGGCCCTTTACCTCGCGACGCACTGCGAGAAGAGGAGGCTTCAGTCGCAGGAGAGTATCCTAACCCAAAATTGTCCCGCTTGTTAGGTATTTCTATTACCCGCCCCCAGCCTGGGGTAGATACGGCTTGAACAACGGCCCGGGCCTCCTTGAAGGAAGAGAGAGTCATATCTGGTTTTTCAGTCATTACGGGAGCCACTTCCTTGACCTTAACAGCTTCGAACGCCTGACATAGGGTTTCGTGAATTTCTCCATCCATCTCAACATACTTGAAGGACGACAAATGGCTCACCATTATGTCTTCCTCGCCACAAATAGTTACGATGATGCCTCCGACAGCATACTTGAGTTTCTGGTGCAACGTGGAGGTCACGGCGCCAGCAGAATGGATCCATGGCCGGCCTAAGAGACAGCTGTAGGCTGGCATGATGTCCATAATGTAGAAGACTGCGTCGAAAGTTTCTGGACCGACTTGGATTGGCAACGTCACCTCCCCAAAAACATGACGTTTGGTTCCATCTAACGCCTTCACAACCAGATCACTGGGTGTGCAGATCAATCCTCGAGTATCTAACTTCATCAATGCCTTCTTCAGAAGAACATTGAGCGACGAACCTGTGTCCACCAACACATGAGACATAATCGTTCCCCTACACTCTATCGAGATGTGCAGGGCGCTGTTGTGGCTTCTTCCCTTCGGCGTCAGCTCCAGGTCAGTGAACCCTAACCCGTTTCCAGCATTCACGTGGGCTACGACCCCTTCCAACTAGTTGACCGATATTTCCTGCGGTACATACGTGGCATTCAAAACCTTTAACAGCGCATTGCGATGTGACTCCGAACACAGTAACAAATTCAGGATGGAGATTTTCGAGGGTGTTTGATGGAGGTGATCCACGATCTTGTAGTCATTCTTCTTGATCAACCTCATGAACTCTTCATCGTCCTTAACAAGTAAGTCCTTCTCCATTCCCCGAGGGGTTTCCTCAACGACTTTACTCTTTCCTTTATCGGTTACTTCAGCTTTGTTCGCCACAACCTCCAGTGGAGCAAATACCCTTCCGCTGCGTGTGATTCCACCAGTGCCCACTAGGTTATCCACAAACTGCCCAGATGGTTCCAGTTCCAACTTCTGTCCGTTGCAGTAGACGTCTGCCCCATAGTGCCATGGGACAGCATTGGTGCTTTCAAAAGGTATCGGTCCAGCCTTTGTGATGGTAATCGTGGACGGTCTGGGTGCAGAAATGGTGATCGTCCGGCGAGGGATGGTGATGGTGGCAACCTCATCATCCTGCCTCAGCGTTACCTCTCCAGATCCACATTCGGCCCTTCGGCTAAACTGCAAGATTCCTTCGGTCATCAGACTCTGAATCCCTTCTATTAACTGTTCACATCCATCAGGACGAGTCGCACAGCCCATACACAGTTCTCCACAGGCTGGAAAGAAGCCTCTCTTCATCAGCTTGGCTTTAATGAAGCTAAGCGGTGTCTTCAGATCTTTGACATCAGTCAACACATCTAAATCTTCTTCTTCAATAATGGCATTCACCCCACCTCCCCTATGATTCGGCATAGGGTTCTTCGTGACATTCGGCACATTATCTTAGAAATTGATGATCTTAGCATCCACCATATCTTGCACCTTGTGCTTGAAGGCTTTGCAGTTTTCTATCGTATGGCCGGGTGCCCCTGAGTGAAACTTACAAGTTGCATTCGCATCATAACCTGGCGGAGGTGCCCCTGTCAAGGGAGCCAAGGTTCTCTTCTGGACTAGCTGTAACTGAAGCAGAGTTTGTAACAGCTGAGCATAAGACATGGGCAGTGTCTCAAGGTGACGACTTGATAGAGGTGCCCTGTTCTGATACCTCTTGTACCCTTGCTGATTTGGTTGCTGTTGTGGCTGGGGTTGTTAGACTGCAAGGATGGTTATGCTAGCCACCTGCTGGCGAGGGCCTTTACCTTTCCTTCGAGCGTTAGACACGGCGCTCGTCTCTCCTTCACGCCTTTTGCTACCATATGCTTTCTTTCCTCCTCCAGCTGAGGATAGATCAACACCCTAAATTTTTCCCAGTTTGATCCCATTTTCAACGTGCTCGCCGGTGATGATGAGATCTGAGAAACTTCCAGACATACCACTGACCAATTTCTCGTAATAAACCCCTGGGAGGGTGGCTACAAACATCTCGACGAGCTCCCGTTCAACCATCGGCGGTTGAACTCTAGCTGCCAATTCACGCCACCGCTAGGCATACTCTTTGAACCCTTCGTTGTTCCTCTGCGACAAATTCTGCAGTTGAACTCGGTTCGGAGCCAAGTCACTGTTATACTGATAATGGTGCACGAATGCCTCCGCAAGTTCCTTCCACGTGCGCACACTGGTAGGTTCCAAACTCATGTACCAATCCAAGGATGGCCTGGACAAGCTATCCTGAAAGAAGTGCATCAGCAACTTCTCGTCTTTAGAGTGAGCGGACATCTTTCGGTAGTATGACCTTAAGTGGACACGAGGGCAGGTGGTGCCCTTGTATTTCTCAAAGTCGGGTACCTTGAATTTTGGAGGCACCTTAAAATCAGCAATCAATCCTAATTTAGACATGTCGACACCCATAGTGTTCAGGTTCTCGAAATTCCTCATCTTGTCCTCGAGTGCCTTAAACCTCAGACGTGCTTCAGCAGTCAGCTCTCCTTCAGCACCCTTCTGTGAGAACAAATCTTCTTGACGGTCTTCTAACCATGGCTGAGGCCCATACAGATTTCCAACACCTGTGTTGCTGTTGCCCAGTCCAACATTGACATTAGCTTCAAAATTTCCATTACCGACGCCAGTCGTATTACCATTGAGCCCCATGTTAGCGATCACATTACCGTTACCACTACCGTTCCCCCCGGTCACGGGGATGCCATTCTGAGGAGTTTCAACAGGTGGAGGGGTTGGAACATTCCCACCATGGAGTACACCATTGCTGTCAACCCTTGAGATCAAAGGCTGGACCAATGTTCTGAGCTGGTCTTGGCCGTTGGCAACCACTTGCATGAGCTCCATGAAGCGGTCCATCCTCTCTCGGAGCTCCTGAACGTCATTCTGCACTTGTTCCATTGCTCTAGCTTGATTTGCTCTGGTCGGATAGCGGTGTATTGGTCTTTGATCAATCCTGGAACAACCTGTATACACAAAGGGTTAGAAAAACGACAAAGTGCTCGTTATGCAAATGCTTCATGCGAATGCAAACGTGTGTTTGTGCGTTAGGGAGATTTCCCCCTGGTCCTAGTGCCTGAGTGCTAGTGCTGATAACAAGAAGTTCGAGTCCAGTCATGGAAATAACATCTCATATACATAAAGAAAGCCCATCGAGGTTGTACACAATGTCACCGAGTACAAGCAGAATCAATAGCATGACCTCGACCAACAAGCCTGGTGATGGTCAGCATACAATAATGATCAAAACAACAGGATTACAAATATAGTCAAGCACGGCCACGGGCTCGAAACTCTTCCAACAGATCCCTCATTTCTGGATGATCAGGCTGAGTGAGCAACCCTTCGACGAGTAACTCCCTCTGCCTAATAGTGTATTGAAGACCTTCAACTGAGTCTTCCCATGCTCCTTCGCCGAAACAATCTTCTAACTTCCGCTTCTTGGACTCAAACGTCAATTTGCGCTCCTTTAGGTTAGCAAGAGCCTTGTTGAGCAGGCCTTCAGCGGCATATCTGCGAGCGGTTTCTTCATCAAACCTCTTCTCACTAGCCTTCATCTGGGCTTTCAACTTGGAGATCTGCTGTTTCAGTTTATCCTCCCGTTCCTTGCCGTTGGCTAGGGTGGCCTTCCAATGCTGATTAAACTTGGATATTCTCCGGTACGCTTCATCCAAGTGCTGCTTCTTAGTGGCCAGTACGTCATTGACAGCTTTGAAGTCCCAACCCAAGCGCTCACGCTCAGCCATCTGCTTAGTCAAATCCGTCCCTAACTGGTTCACCAGCTCTGCTTGCCTCTTGAAGGAATGGACGGCTTCGCTTCTCTCGCTTCTGAGTTGAGCCAATTCTTTCTCCAGTTCTTCATTTGCCTTCTTCAGCTCATCTCTCTCCGCTAACACCTGATTATGCTGCTGAATAGGCACGGTGGTAGGCTCTTCAATCACTGGAGGGCTTTCTGGCTGGGCAGGTGGAAACGGTATCCCTATAATATCTGCTCTGGCTCTGATCCAGGTCACATATGGAGCGTAGGCTTGGCTATTACTTTTTCCCAGCAACGGTTTTCCCCGCTTACTGATACCATTCCAAGCGTGCTGAAGCTTAGATAACATATCCCCCTCTAGAAGACCAGTGAAGTACAGAGATTCCTGCACCTCTTCATCCTTCAGTGGAGCTCTCAAAGCATAAGCAAACTGTCGGACCAGCAGAGATGGATTATAGTTGATACAGCCCTTCCTGCCTATCAAAGGCACATTCGGAAACCCGCTGCAGCTAAAGATAATCTCAGTACCCAACCTATCTCTATCAAACCAGGCAACGTCTTCCGCTGACAGACTCATCAAACGCTCAGACCACTCAGCTGTGGTTGCAGACGAAGCAAAGGGACCTTTCTTGGGTAGGTGACTATCAAGCCATCTATAGAGCAGGGGCACACAGCACGAGACATTCTTACCCCTTTTGTTCTCGTTTTTGTAATGGACGAAATGGTAGACATCTCCTATCAAGGTAGGGACTGGATTCCCTGATGTAAAGATGTGGAAGGCGTCCAAGTCTACAAAGTCGGGCATATTGGGGAACAGAATGATGCCATATATGCACAGAGCAAGGATGGCGTTGAACATGATCCAACATCCGTCTTTGGCGCACTGCTGGGCCTTTCCCACTAAGAACTGCAAGGAGAAACCGGGAACCCTGTTCCAACTAGACAAGACCAACTCGGAGGCATCCAGATGAAGTGAAGGGGCTAGACTAGCTAGATTAGGCGCATCATCCATATGAACAAAGGACATCTGACTCTTGATAGGCACACCTAACAAATCAGCATACTCCTCTAGTGTGGGTGCGAGAATAAGGTTCGGGAAAGTAAAGCATCTCAAAGGAGGATCGTAGAACTGCAGCAAGGCGTGCAACCCATTCAACTCAAACACAGAAGGTTTATGAACCAAGCTGAGCAGTTTCCCATAAGCCTTTCTGAATTCACCTCTCACAGAATCATCTGCCAAAGCAATCAAACTAGTCAGTTGAACAACATCAGGAGTGGGGAGCTTGTAGGCCACGGTCTTCCTCAGAGAACCCATACTAGCACAACAAACGGCAAGAAAACCTGAACCGGGGGAAACGGTACCTGCAACACAGACACACGTTAATGGTATGCAAATGAGTATGCAAAACAATGCAAAATGCAATCATTCGGCAGGAGATCAGGACGACCCTATCTCTGATGAGAAGAAAACTCTGATATCAGACCATAAATCTGCTCTGTCAAGAACAAACATATATCTGATGATGAGAACCTCTGATACAGGACCATAAATCTGCTCTGTCAAGAACAAATACACCTCTGATGATGAGATCCTCTGATACCAACCAAAACTGATTCTCTATCAAGAAAACCGGGTAGTCTGAAGGTTATGGTTTCTTGCAACAAACCCGACCCTGCTCACAGGTATGGCATCATCATCTCTTGAAGCGGCCTCACTTAGCTGAATCCCAAATGATCGGTCCCCAGAGTCGACAATCCTCCAAACCAACAACCCCTCAGGCCCAAAGGGCCGAAAAAGAAGTCAACCGGGAGAACCTCGTCTGAGCGTGGATTTCATGAGACACTAGTGCCTGCAAAGCAAGCACGCGCTCACTAATTTCCACAACTAATGCTAGGTACACTCAAGCCTGGGTCTGGCTTTTCACTCATCAGAATGCCCCTCTCACAACAGCACAGATAATCATATCATACTGAAAATAAAAAGCGGGAAATACAATGCGATAAACAAACACAACCCAACAAGTAATCATACAAGCGCTAGGATTGACTCTCGCAGGGGACGTTGGATCCCCAAACTGACTCGCATAAGGGACGTTGGATCCCAGGAAACTATCAAGTCCCCAGCAGAGTTGCTATATGTCGCTTCCGCGAAAATAAGGTGCCGGCAAAACAGAAGAGTCGCCATGTTTCGTTATTTATCCCTCAGAACGGGAAAGGAAACGATCGGAAAAACCTGACGAAAAGGTATAAGGCATGGTCATCGCAACCATTGTCTGGGTTCGGGAGTCGGTTACGCAAGGGGAAGGTATTAGCACCCCTCATGTCCATCGTACTCGATGGGATCCATGCTTGTTGTGTTTATCTGACGGGTTGGTTTTATCTATCTACCTATCAAGGCTGGCTTAAAAAAGAAAAGAAAATGACTCGGCAAAGCGTCGCGCTTTATGCCTACGTATTCTCATCAGAGAATGAGAAATCAGAGTCAACGTAGTTCGGCTGACTACGGGCACGGGAAAGGTGGCCCGCCAATACGTCAGTATTGTGCCTACATACTCTCAACAGGTATGAGAGATCAGAACTTACGTAGTTCGAGATAATACGAATTACGGGAATTCAGATTCATCTGTTTTATCGAGTAGGGTTAACAAACAGTTCCAGCAGTTGGATGTACGCAGCTCGACCCTTGGAGACTTAGGCGTTACCGTTTGTGGTAGAACTGGGAGTTAACGACACTCTTTTCTTCAGAAAAGCTTCCTTTGAATTATGGGCCCACGGGGCAAAAAGGTTTGAAGTTTGTTTTCTGTCTTTTACGGAAGAACTGTTTTTTATGGATGTTTGCAACTAATATCGCACTAGAGACTATGACCTAAGAGTGAATGCGTCGCATGTCACCCAAAGGGTGCCATACTAGACCTCCAGATTGTTGAAAAGAAACTCTCCAACAATCCTTTCTCAGATAGCTTAAGGCTCGTAACGTACGACGTCAGTTAACCTTTATTACTGTATTTTGATTTGTTTTGAGATGAGAAGAGAGAACAGGCTCAACTAAGGGGAGACTATCAAGTCCTAATATTTTTAGATGCTTTGTTTTTCCAGACTATGTCCTAGCTCCGACCTTGGAG
Organism: Lathyrus sativus; assembly: GCA_963859935.3. Taxonomy (NCBI): domain Eukaryota; kingdom Viridiplantae; phylum Streptophyta; class Magnoliopsida; order Fabales; family Fabaceae; genus Lathyrus; species Lathyrus sativus. The sequence continues at coordinate 449,622,192 of OZ012739.1, read as the reverse complement.
GAGTATTCTGACTTGTTGGTGTCGCTACCGCGAAAATAAGGTGCCGGCAAAACAGAAGAGTCGCCACCTTTCATTATTTATCCCTAAGAACGGGAAAGGAAACGATCGGAAAAACCTGACGAAAAGGTATAAGACAAGGTCATCGCAACCATTGTCTGGGTTCGGGAGTCGGTTACGCAAGGGGAAGGTATTAACACCCCTCACGTTCATCGTACTCGATGGGATCCATGCTCGTTGTGTATATTTGACGGGTTGGTTTTACTATCTACCTATCAAGGCTGGTCTGAAAAGAAAAAGAAAATGACTCGGCAAAGCGTCGCACTTTATGCCTATGTATTCTCATCAGAGAATGGGAAATCAGAGTCAACGTAGTTCGCCTAACTACGGGTTATGGGGAAGGTGGCTCGCCAATACGTCAGTATTGTGCCTACGTACTCTCAACAGGCTTGAGAGATCAGAGCTTACGTAGTTCGGGATAATACGGATTACGGGGATTCAGATTCATCTGTTTTATCGAGTAGGGTTAACAAACAGTTCCAACAGTTTGGCGTACGCAGCTCGACCCTTGGAGACTTAAGCGTTACCGTTTGCGGTAGAACTGGGAGTTAACGACACTCTTTTCTTCAGAAAAGCTTCCTTTGAATTATGGGCCCATGGGGCAAAAAGGTTTGAAGTTTGTTTTCTGTCTTTTACGGAAGAACTGTTTTTTATGGATGTTTGCAACCAATATCGTACTAGAGACTATGACCTGAGAGTGAATGCGTCGCATGTCACCCAAAGGGCGCCATACTAAACATCCAAGCTGTTGAAAAGAACTCTCCAACAACTCTTTCTCAGGTAGCTTAAGGCTCGTAACGTACGACGTCAGTTAACCTTTATTACTGTATTTTAATTTGTTTTGAGATTAGAAGAGAGAACAGGCTCAACTAAGGGGAGACTATCAAGTCCTAATGTTGTCATGCCAAGGATTCATCCTATGGTTGAGGTTCGAAACAGGGAACTCCTAGAAGTTATCATGCATAGGTTTCAACCTAAAGTTCTATCATCACTTCCTTATCAAAGGAAGTGAGATTCCTAGGGGATCATGTCAATGATAAACAAAACAGATAAAGCATCAGCTTAAACAGTAAACAGATATACAGTAAACGACTGTAAAATGCATGCAATGCAAGTGAGGGAGGAAATGTGTGTGGGGCATCAGCCTCCACAACCTCATCTCAACCTCAAGCCAAATATGAATAATTGTAATCATACAGAAGAATAAAATAAAATGCCATCAAGCAAATCACAAACCACATAGGCAAGGGAGCAGGGCTCTACCGAATACCCGCAAGCAAAGCCATACAGTATCAATACAAGCAGAGGGAGCAAACAAACCACATCAGCACACAAGCCACATCAGTACAGTTTCACAGAAAGCAAACAAACAGAAAAGAAAGCAAATCAACAGCTTCCCCAGCTTCACAGCAAAGCTCTCCTCTGACACCAGTTCAGTCCTTAGCCTTCAACTGCTCTTCAAGGCTATCATCTTCAACAGCAAATATCAACTTGCTTCTTCAAGCTTTTAACACATCAAACACAAGTATCAACTTGTTTTCCAACTTCAAGCTTTAGCTCTTCCTTCAATCTCAACTGGATATTCTTCACAAGTGTCAACTTGTTCTTCTTGGTCTTCAAGCTTCAGCTCCAATGGCAGTCTTCAAACATAGGGAAGTGCAACTCCTAGCATCTTCAATCTTCTAGCAAGGAACTCCATCCTCTAGAAAGGGAGAAAGATCCATCTGACAAGAGCAAGGTTTGGATAATAGAGAGCAGAGTGAAGACCAAAGGTCACCACTAAGCACTCCATCATCAAAGAAAGGAACCCTCAAAGGTTTTACCAACTTGTGAAGAGCCACACATCCTACCAAAGGAGGGATGAGGCCTTTACAAGGGGACCTTACATCATAGGGAGGAATGGAAGTGATCAACACCTTCCATGTTTATGAAAGAAGAGAATCTATCTAGAAGCTCTACCTACAAACCCTAATCTTAACATCTAAACAACACTCAAACCAAAAGAAGGGAAATCTTCACATACAAGCTTCTTCAAGCATTCCATGGTAGCCGAAGCTTGTCTTCAACACTAGCCAAGAGCAAGAGAGGCAAAACCCTAATCTAAGGGAACTAAAGAAGTCATTCTAGTTGAGTTAGCAAGTTAGGATCACCTAAAACCTAGTACTAAATTTAATCCTAACTAAAATACTAAAACCAATTGTAAAATCCTACAAAAATAACTATGGGAACCTAATTCAATCATGAATCTACCATACAAAATCCAGAGGTTGAATCATCCACAAAGTCCTAGAAATAAAACCTAAATCATAAGGTACTAAGCATAAACCCTAAAACTAGAGTACCTAAAGTTTCAACTTAAAACTACCACCTAATTCCATCACAAAAATGTGAGAAAATTTCTAGGGGAACATGCACACCTATGCTAGCTACACCCAAACTATCAAGTCAAGAATCATCACCAAATGATCAAACAAAATTAAACAAAACAAGGTATCAACCATGGCCATTTTAATATCAATTAATATTAAAAAAATGCAAATAAAATCACAAATGCATGAATTCCTAATATTTTTAATCTATAAAATTCTAGATTCAATCATGAATCAGGGGAAAAAAGTTTGGAATTAATTGAGTTAATTTCCTATTTTTTGTGAATTAATTTCTAAACCTTATGAAATGAAGAAATTAAAAGAAATTAAATCGAAATTGGTAAACATGCGCGCTGAATAGCAATCCAATGCAGTTCATTTTCTGGATTGGGCCCAGAGGGGGGTGTGAATAACAATCTGAGTCTTAAGCCCAAAACAACTATTAAATGAAATGGTGCGTTTCATTTAGATATTCCTCTTCAGAGCTGAGATGAAATCGTGGCCGTGGAAACGTTGGGCTAGTCAATGGTCCAACCATGATCTGATGGTCACTACTCATCTTCTTCATTCAAACACTCAGGCGTGGGGGGAAACCAGACGGTGGCCTGAGCAGTGGCACCACCGTCTTCTCCGGTGAGGTCCCATATACAGATCATCAAAAATCACGAAATGAATCATCATTTTACTGCATTTTTCATGCTGATCAAGAATATCAATTCCTAATCCTCTAATTCCTTCTCAAATTCAAAACCCGATAGCATTTTCAGAATTCATCAAAATCTTGAATCTCACCATTCTTCAAATTAAAGGTCTCAATCCAATCCTCATCTCATGGTGATTAATTTGCACTATCTAATCTTGATTAACAGTCCAAGAAACTCTAGATTTCAGCCTCAATAGAAATTGATCACACACCTATTTTGTCTCTAATCGTGCAATTAACCATCCTAAATCCATCTAGATCATGAATGGACCCTAACCACATGCCAATTTCTAAGCATCTCCCTATAGTTTAAGCATAAATCCAAAGTGTACCAACCTGGTTTCAGACGCGTAACAGAAGGTGTTCTTGATCACTTCAACCTCCAAGCTGATGCAGACACACTCCAAATTCACTCCTGAAGCCTTTGCACACCTGGATTTGGCTTGATTCTTCCTTGAACTCAAAAATGATTTCAACTTGCAAGGGTGAAACTTCAATCTCACTCTCTGCTTCCAGCACCAATCTCTTCCAAAAAAAAGCACTGAATTCACTCAATGACTTATTTAGAAGTGTTTAGAATCATCTAGAAACTTCTGGAGCCATCCAAATGAGAAATTGGATTTTCAAAATCTCTTCAAAATCTCATGTTGCAACAGTCGTGTATTGGCTCTGTTCTGGCTTGATTTTGCTTGCAATCATCATCTCATGAGATGTTGAATCAGTTTGGTATGCTAATCTCCTTGTTTGCAAGCCAAAGGTGTGAGTTTGATTATGTTGCTTCATCATGAAGAAATGAAATGGAATGGTATGGAAATGACCTCAAATCAAAATTCTAACATTTCCATTGTTTCTAAAATCACTTTTCCAATCAATTTGACCTATTATTTTGCTTCATTTGGTCACAAAATGAATTATTTGAATTTTTGGCCATTTAATCCTTTTAATTCTTCCTTTTTTCAAAATTTCTTGAACCAAATCTCTCCTTGAGCCATTTCAGTGCCTCCTTGATGTATTTTCAAGGTTAAAACCCAATTTTGAGCAACTTTCTAGTTGAACAAAATTTCATTTGAGACCTCTAAGTTGGTGAAAATAGCCTATGATCACAAATGACCTATAATCACCAAATGTCCAAAATACCCTTGACTTGTCAAAGCCATAAGTTGAGTTCTAAAAATCCTATCAAGGACTTCTAGTACTCTCTAGAAATATAAGAGGATAAGGAACAACATTCATGTTGACCAAAAGTTCATAGGAATCATCCTCCTAGGGCAAAAGTTTCTTGTAAGTTGGGCAACTTTCAAGCTCCAAATTCACATACCTCAGATGACTTGTAACTTGTCAAAGCCATAACTTGAGTTCTACAAATCCTATCAAGGACTTCTAGAACTCAAATTAAAGCTAAGATCATGCTATACAACAATCATGTTGGGGGCAAGATGAGATGACATTCACATCTTGAGCTAAATTGCCTTGAAGATAGGGGTCAAACTAGGGGATTTTACACTGTCAAGTCTTAGAAACCCTAGCTTGAAACTTCTCAAACTCTTCAATCATGATGAGTTGACCTTGGAATCATCCTTATAACATCTCAATGTATAAATACATGATCACATGGCTCTTGAATTAGGTCTCAACCTCTTTCAAATCCTCAATTGACTTAGGGTTGACCCAGTCAAACCCTAGCTGCACCACTCATGGCTGAGGCTTCTTATTCTTGCACAATGGCCTATCTAGGCTTCAAAGTGATCTTCAACACTTCTCATGAGCTCTCTCAAGACCTCAAGTCCAACTTCATGGCTTCAGAATCATCTAAGGGCTTTCCACAACTCTCAAGTTAGGAGACACACACTCTTGGTTTCAATCACTCTCTCTAAGGATCTTTTAATTTTTCTGACAAGGATATCAACTCTTGAACACTTGAATAACCTTCTTAGCTAGCCTCATAGTCTTGATTGGTAATCATACCTCTTAATCTCCTGCATACATGTCAATGAAATATAAATGATAATGCTAATGTGAATGAAATGAAACATAAGCTAAGTAAAGAAATGTTAGGCAAATTTTGGAGTGCAACAGGCTGGAAGTCATGTTTCCTGCAAAAACCCTCCCACTCATGGGTATGGACCTAAACTGACACAAGTTCGGCATCCTATGCGATCATCAGCGTCACAGACTTTCAAGGACGATGATACGATACCCAAAAGGTGTGGCATCATCATCTCTTGAAGCGGCCTCACTTAGCTGAATCCCAAATGATCGGTCCCCAGAGTCCACAATCCTCAGATCCGACAGCCCCTCGAGTCTAAAGGACCGATAAGAAGTCATCAAAGAGAACCTCGTCTGAGTGTGAATTACATGGGAACTGATGCAAGCAAAGCAAGCACGTCCACCACTAATCCACTCTAATACTATGTATATGCTCTCAAGCCTGGGTCTGGCCTATCACTCATCAGAATGCCCATCCCACAACAGGACAGATAATCATATCATACTGAAAATAAAGTGCGGGAAGTAAAATGCGATAAATAAACAGAACCCAACAGGTAAACATACAAGCGCTAGGATTGACTCTCGCACAGGGACGTTGGATCCCCAGATTGATTCGCATAAGGGACGTTGGATCCCTAGGAAACTATCAAGTCCCCAGTAGAGTCGCCAGCTGCTGGGGATTGCCCAGGCAGCTAGGAAGAGAATCCAAGACAAGACTCACTTAGAGAACCAGTATCCCCAGCAGAGTCGCCAGTTGTCGCAACCGCGAAAATAAGGTGACGGCAAAACAGAAGAGTCACCACCTTTCGTTATTTATCCCTCAGAACGGGAAAGGAGACGATCGGAAAAACCTGACGAAAAGGTATAAGACAAGGTCATCGCAACCATTGTCTGGGTTCGGGAGTCGGTTACGCAAGGGGAAGGTATTAGCACCCCTCACGTCCATCGTACTCGATGGGATCCACACTTGTTGGGTTTATCTGACGGGTTTATTTAATTATCTACCTATCAAGGCTGGTCTGAAAAGAAAAGAAAATGACTCGGAAAAGCATCGCGCTTTATGCCTACGTATTCTCATCAGAGAATGAGAAATCAGAGTCAACGTAGTTCGACTAACTACAGGATACGGGAAAAAGGGTGCTCACCAATACATCAGTATTGTGCCTACGTACTCTCAACAGGTATGAGAGATTAGAGCTTACGTAGTTCAGGATAATATGGATTACGGGGATTTAGATTCATCTATTTTATCGAGTAGGGTTAACAAACAGTTCCAGCAGTTTGGTGTACGCGGCTCGACCCTTGGAGACTTAGGCGTTACCATTTGCGGTAGAACTAGGAGTTAACGACACTCTTTTCTTCAGAAAAGCTTTCCTTTGAATTATGGGCCCACGGGGCAAAAAGGTTTGAAGTTTGTTTTCTGCCTTTTACGAAAGAACTGTTTTTTACGTTTGTCTGTAGTTTGTACATCACTAGAGACTATGACCTGGGAACGAATGCGTCACATATCGTCCAAAGGACGCATACTAAACATTCTAGACGATTGAGAGGAGGCCGCTCAATTATCATTACCCAAGTAGCTTAAGACTCGTAACGTGCTTATACTAACTTGCCTTTATTACATTTTTACTGTTGTTTCAAGATGAGAAGAGAGAGGGGCAACTACGGGGAGACTATCAAGTCCCACTGTTGTCATGCCAAGGATTCATCCTATAGTTGAAGTTTGAAATAGGGAACTCCTAGAAGTTATCATGCATAGGTTTCAACCTAAAGTTCTAATCATCACTTCCTTATCAAAGGAAGTGAGATTCCTAAGGGATCATGTCAGGGTAAACAGAAACAGATAAAACATCAACTTAAACAGTAAACAGTAAACGATTGTAAAATGTATGCAATGCAAGTGAGGGAGGAAATGTGTGTGGGGCATCAGCCTCCACAAGCTCATCTCAACCTCAAGCCAAGTATGAATAATTTCAATCATAAAGGAAAATAAAATTCTATCAAGCAAATCACAAACCACACAGGCAAGGGAGCAAAGCTCTACCAAATACCAGCAAGCAAAGCCATACAGTAAAAATACAAGCAGAGGAAGAAACTCAACCTCTAATGCAATACAAGCAAGGGGAGAAACTCAACCCTTAGGATGCTCTTGGGCTTATTCAACTACATGACCTAATCTAAATGCATCACACCAATCAAGTCATATCAATACAGTTGCATAGGAATAAAACAGACAGTCAAGAAAGCAAATCAACAGCTTCCCCAGCTTCACAGCAAAGCAATCTTCTGACAGCAATTCAATCCACAGTCTATAACTGTTCTTCAAGTCCATCATCTTCAAGAGAATGAAAGGTACTACATCTTCAAGCTTCAATCTTCAATAGACTCCACCAAGAATGAAGAGAACCAATAAGATGATTGTTTGATAATGGGAAGCAGAAAGGAAACCAAAGGAATCCTATCTGACACTCAACCAGTCATCAGAGAAAGGCATCCTCAAAAGTTCTACTCATTGTAAATGTCACACATCCCTCCAAAGGAGAGATGAGACTTTAACATGAGGACTTTGAATCATAGGATGAGAATGGAATGGGAACAAAACCAACCATTACTTGAAGAAATATCTATTTCTAAAGCTCTCTCCTAAAGCCCTAATTTCCTAAGCTACACAAAGCTAACAAAAAGGAAGGGAAAACTCCAATCCAAGCTCCACCAGCCACTTCACACAAGCCTCATCATGTCCATGATATCTTCCAATGAGATCCAGAAGCCCATTATGCAAGGAAGCCCAACTTTGAGTCCATTCCACATCAATCATCAACATTGAAACACCAAATGAACAACCAACTAGAATATTCTATCAAAAATACAAAAACACATTGTAAAAATCTTATTATTTTTCTATGGGAACATGCATTCACTAATAACCTATAGTTCAAAAATCAGGACCTAATTCAATCTCTAAGTCCTCTAATAAAATCCTAAGTTGCAAGGTATCACTAAAGAGATCCACCAAAAATCACTCCTAAACAACTATACTAAAAGCATTTTTAAAATCATTTAAAAATCATGATAAAAATCACAAGGCAACCTCAATATGTATATAACAACAATCAAAAGGAATGTAAAGTTTATCCCATGCTAAAAGTCATCAATGAAATCAATCAAATGGAAAGGCTATGTTATGAACATGTTAAGACTAGCTTAAGTATTAATTCAATCTAAAATACCAAAACTAATTATAAAATCCTAAGAAAATTTATAGGGGAACCTAAGCATGTTAGGTATCTATAGTAGAAAAACCAGAGCCTAAAACTATGCTTAAAGGCGCTAAAGAAATCACACACCAAAAATGGTCAAAAGGGAAATCAAGTAGGGAAGCCTCTAAAGATCTAGTTCAAAACAGAACCTAAAGCTACCTAAAAATTAACCTAAAAATTTCTGGGAATTCCTTAATATGTCTATAATAAAACAGCAAAGAATTAAGTCCAAATTCTATACCAAACTCCAGAACAAAAATCCATAAGAAACTATTCAGTTTTTGACATTTTATTATCCAACTAAAGGAGAAAAACGAAATCAAATTGAAAATTAAACAAAACTAAAATCCAATTGCGCACAAAGATCATAGACATGATAAGGATCATCCACGAATTTTCTCATATTTTTCTAAGCATGTTTTCTATTTTATATGAATTAAAATAAAAAAGCACACAAAACAGAATTTTAATGCCATTAAAAAACAACAATCAAATGGTTAAATTAAATCGGAAAACCAACCTACGGATCGGAGATTTGATCCGGTGATCGTTGATCAAGTGAATTTGCAAAGATCCGAACAAGATTATATGGAAAACTTCAAGATCCACAATAATTCTTGCAAGAAGATGAAGATCGAACACTTCGAATCCGAATTGCTCCAAATAAGTGCTTCCAACTTACACTCCAATATCCAACTTCAATTTGCACGAAAATTGATTATGAATCTTGATCCGATAATGATGATGATTGGAGGTTTATGCTCAAGATTCCATTGATTTCAATGAAAAATCAATGGATCCAATGACAAGGAGCTATGGGTGAGGGTTTGGAGAATGAAGAAAATTGAGAGAGTGAGAGAATTCTTGAAAATGAAAAATGAAAATTGTGAGGAGTTTTTTTCTTTTGGTTTGGAGTAGATCACTTAAGTACTCCTTAGGCGTGGATCCCAAGGTAAGGTTTGGACTTTGCCTTGTGAAAGTTGGTTTGGAGCTTAATGGTATGATTTTGGGATATGTAGCTTATTCTTGAAGCAATCCATAAAATGACCATTAAATATGACTCAAATTGAAATTCTAACAATGCCGTTGTGTTTAGAATGTCATTTGCAATCAAAATATGTACCAATTTGCAATTTTTTGAACCATTGTGAATTATTTTGGATTAAAAGGAAACCTTGGTTGTGCCTTGTGAATGATTTTGGTTGTGTAGCTTATTCATGAAGTCACAAATTGGAACACCATGAACCAAGCCCCAAATGAAAATTATAATAATGCCAAAGTGTTTAGAATATCATTTCCAATCAAAATGAGTACAAATTTGGCTTGAAATCATTCAATTACCAATTTTTTTTGAATTTTCACCTTTTAATTCATTAAAATGGCCTTTATGTGAAATTTCTTCAACCAATGCTTGATATAATCCATATCAATGGACTCTTGATACTTGGCCAAGATAAAAACATCATTTTGAGAAACTTTCATGTTGAACAAAAATCTATTTGAGGCTTGCAAGATGGTGAAATTGACTTATGATTCAAAATGACCTGTAATGTCCAAATACCCGAAATAACCTTGACTTGTCAAAGCCATAACTTGAGTTCTACACATTCAATCATGGACTTCTAGTACTATTTAGAAAGCTAAGAGAATAAGGAACAACATTTATGTTGACCAAAAATTCATAGGAATCATCCGTCTAGGGCAAAAGTGTCATGAAAGTTGGGTAACTTTCAAGCTCCAAATTCACATGCCTCAGATGACTTGTAACTTGTCTGGCTCATAACTTGAGTTCTATAAATCCTATCAAGGACTTCTAGTACTCAAATTAAATCTAATACCATGCCCTACAACAATCATGTTTGGGTCAAGATGAGATGAAGATCATATCTTGAGTTAAATGGCCTAACAGTCAGGGGTCAAGCTAGGGGATTTTACACTGTCAAGTCTTAGAAACCCTGGCCTAAAACTTCTCAAACTCTTCAATCATGATGAGTTAACCTTGGAATAATCCTTATAACATATAAATGTATCCATCCATGATCACATGGCTCTTGGATCATGTCTCAACCTTCTCCAAATCATCAGTTGACTTAGGGTTGACCCAGTCAAACCCTAATTGTACCACTCATGGCTGAGTCTTCTTAATCTTACACAATGACTTGTCTAGGCTTCAAAGTGGTCTTCAACACTTCTCATGAGCTCTCTCAAGACCTCAGGTCCCTCTTCATTGCCTCAGAATCATCTGATGGTCTTCCCCATAACTCTCAAGTTAGGAGACATACCCACTTGGCTTTAATCACTCTCTCTGAGGATCTTTTAACTTCTCTGACAAGGATATCAAACCTTGAACACCTGAATAAGCCTCCCAACTAGCTTCAAAGTCTTGTGTAGCCCTTGATTGGTAATCATACCTCTTGATCTCCTGCATACATGTCAATGAAATGCAAATGATAATGCTAATGTGCATGAAATGAAACATAAGCTAGGTAAAGAAATGTTGGGCAAATTTTGGGGTGCAACACCAGGTTGACAACTTAAATCTCCTCCTGATGAGGCAGAATAACCTTCTCTTCTTGTATCAGCAACCTGGCGAGCTCTTCAGGCAGGTCTTCATATTCTTCAATCTCTTCTTCAGCTTGAAATATTGGATTATCAAAGTCATACCGAGTCATAGACGAGTCTGAATCAGTGGCATCTACGATGTGAAACCTGCATGATGATGATTTGATGCTTAAAATGATATGCAAACAAGCACAAATCACATTGCCATTTTTTTTGTTAAAAATAAAACAAGAAAAACAAGGATCATAATATTTGAATGCAAAAACGTCTTTTGATTAATGATAAGCAATTGTTCAAAATATAAACGAGATAAGGCCCTACAGACAAAGACCACTATGCTCCGGGTAGAACATAGGGCTACACATAATCAGAAAACAAGATAATTACTCTTCACGGGTCACTTGGATAACTTCTTCAATAGTCCAGTTGCTCAGACTCTGGCCAGGAACACATGGCTGGACCCATGCGTCCATATCACAATCACTATCCCCTTTATCCTCAGACACAATGTTGATTCGGTCGAAGATCACCCCACCACTTGTAAATTGAACTTGTCCTCTGTAACATGGAGCATTCTGGGAGGAGGAAGACGATTGGCAGTATCCCAGTCCAAACTTATCTTGCTTATTGGGGATACTCAACACCTTCCCCCATCCTTGATATGAACCTGACTCCACCACTGCACGCGCTTCCTTGAAAGAAGACATAGAAACCTTAGGAATTCTGTCTACGACTGGTGCCTTTTCTCTGACTTGAACAGTTTCAAATGCTTGACATAGAGTCTCATGTATTTCCCCATCTACTTCAACATACTTGAACGAGGATAAATGGCTGATCATTATGTCCTCCTCACCGCAGACGGTGATAATGTTACCCCCAACCATGTACTTTAACTTCTGATGTAAGGTCGACGTCACTGCCCCTGCAGAGTGAATCCAAGGTCGACCTAACAAACAACTGTATGCAGATTGGATATCCATTATATAAAAGACAGCATCGAAAATCTTTGGGCCAACTTGGATAGGAAGAGTAACTTCTCCAAAAACAGACCTCTTCGTTCCATCGAACGCTCGCACAATCAGATCACTAGGGGTACATATCACGCCCTGGGTATCTAACTTCATCAAAGCCTTCTTGGGAAACACATTGAGTGAACACTCAATATCCACCAGAACATGAGATAATACATCCCCTCCGCACTCAATGGAAATATGCAAGGCGTGATTGTGATTTTTTCCTTTAGGCGTCAGGTCCAAATCTGTAAATCCCAATCCATTTCCCGCATTCACATGGGCCACAACCCCCTCGAGATGGTTTACTAAAATCTCTTGTGGCACATATGTTGTGTTTAGAATCCTCAAAAGGGCATTCCGGTGTGCCTCAGAGCACGGTAGTAGAGATAGAATGGATATTTTGGATGGGGTTTATTGTAGGTGATCAACAATTTTGTAATCGCTCTTTCTAATCAGACGCATGAGCTCCTCAGCGTCTTTCAACAAAGCATCCTTCTCACCCTGTTGAGAGCTTTCCTCTACAACAGCCTTCCCTTTCCCTTTGTCTGACCTTTCAACATTAGCTTCCGGAGGTGAAAACACCCTCCCACTTCTTGTCATCCCACTGGTTCCAACCAAATTATCAACAGTTGTAGATAATCTCCATACCCAATAAGTCTTTGTTAAACCACACAATATTCTCTGATGTTAAGCCCATAAGCCTCTCTGACTAATCAATAGTATTTGCAATGTCAACAAAGGGTTCAGACTTAGGAAGATGCGAAATGAACCATCTGTACAACAATGCGCACAACAGGAGACATTCTTCCCTCTCCTGTTCTCATTCTTGTAGTGGATAGAGTGATAGACATCTCCTAAGAGTGTTGGCGCAGGATTTTTAGAGACGAAGATATGGAAGGCATCCAAATTAACAAAATCTGGGATATTCGGGAACAATATTATGCCATAGATGCAGAGAGCCAAAATAGCAGTGAAAACAATCAAACATCCTTCCTTTGCAAAATGTTGAGCTCTGCTCACCAAGAATGGTAATGGGAAGCCAGGTACTCCATTCCTCCAAACCATCTTTATATCCAAATCAGAAACATCCAAATGGAGAGAATTTGCAAGCTTTGTCAAGTTGGACTCTGCTTCAGAATGGTAGAAAGGCATCTATTCTAAGACTGAAACTCCTAGCAGAATGGCAAATTCTTCCAAAATAGGCATCAATACATATCCTGGGAAAGTGAAACATCGCAATTGATGATCATAAAATTGAAGCAGTGTATGAAGACCTCCTAACTCAAACTTTGAAGCTATGCAGATATAACTTAAAATTTTCCCATAGTCTTTCTTGAAATCCTCTATCACACTGTGATCAGCTGCAGAAATCAAACTGAGCAAGGACCCTATATCTGGTGTTGGAAACTTGTAAACAACTGTTCTCTTCAAACTGGGCTCCATATTGACTGTGAATTAGATTACTAGAATCAAGAGGAAAATATGCACCTGAAACACAAATACATGCCAATGTTAATATGCAAATGAATATGCAAATGCAACAAGGGATCAAGATTGTTGTGTTGCTGACTGAGATGAACCAGAGCTCCGCTTCAGCGAGAAAAACACAACACTGATATAAGAAACCCACTGTATCAAGAATCAAAAGTTCACACTGACGAGAAAACCGGGTAGGTTGAAGGTCAAGGATTCCTACATAACCCTCCCACTCACAGGTATGGACCTATCTCTAATAAGGTTTGGCACCCTATGCGGTCGTCAGCGTCACAGACTTTCGAGAAACAATGATACATTCACCATTTCTGGTTTGGCATCATGGTCAAACGAAGCGGCCTCACTTAGCTGACTCCCAAGTGATCGGTCTCCAGAGTCGACAATTCTCAGATCCAACATCCTCTCAACTGTCCAAAATAGACTGGAAAGGTAGTCATCAAAGAAAATCTCGTCTGAACGCGAATTTCATGAGGACTAGTGCACGTCGAACATACAGGTCCATCACTACTTTCCACTCTAATACTATGTGTATTCTCAAGCTTGGGTTTTGGCTTATCACTCAATGGAACAGTCCCACCCAACAGCACAACAATGACATGATACAAGGTGTTGAAAGTAAAATGCACATGCAATAAAATACAAATGCAATATATACACATACATGCACACCCATAGATAAAACACACAAGCGCTAGGATTGACTCGCATAAGGGATGGGAAAATCCCCAGCATAGTCGCCAGCAGTCGCATCGCTGCGAAAAAGGGGAGCCGACAAAGATAGAAGATTCGCCACCGTTTGTTATTTATCCCAAAGAGAAGGAAAGGAATCGAGCGAAGAAAACCTATGGAAAAGGGAAAAGACAGGTCATCGCAACCGAGTCTCGGGTTCAGGAGTCGGTTACGCAAGGGGAAGGTATGAGCACTCCTCACGTCCATTGTACTCAACGGGATCCATGCTTGTTGTCTAATCTAAAAGGGTGTTAAACTAACAAAAGGCTGGCTCACAAGGATAGGAGAAAAGAAAAGAGACTCAATAGAGCATCGCCGCTCTATGCCTACGTATTCCCTCATGCAATGGGAAAGTCAGAGTCAACGTAGTTTGGAAAACTACGGGTGATAGGGGGAAGGTTGTTCACCGAGTGTCGCTACTACGAAAAACCACCGGCAGAAAAATAGAAGAGTCGCCACTTTCGTTATTTATCCCAGAGAGATGGAAAGGAAACGATTGTAAAAACCTTAAGAAAAAGGGAAAGACAAGGTCATCGCAACCATTTATGAATTCGGGAGTCGGTTACGCAAGGGGAAGGTATTAGCACCCCTCACGTCCGTCGTACTCGACGGGATCCACACATGTTTTGTCTATCTAAAAGGGTGTGTAAACTATCTACGCTAATGGCTTATGGACCAAAGAAAAAGAAAAAGGACTGAACTCGGCAGAGCATCGTCGCTCTGGGCCTACGTACTCCCTCGTGGAATGGGAAAGTCAGAGTCAACGTAGTTCGCCTAACCACGGCTAAAGAAGGGGGGGAGGTTGCTCGCTAAGACGTCGCGTCTTATGCCTACGTACTTTCATCTGGTATGAAAGATCAGAGAAAACGTAGTTCGGACTTATGAGAACACGGGCTGTTCAAAATTTTTACCCGAGTAGGGTTAACAGATAGTTCTAGCAGTTTGGTGTATGCAACTCGA
Organism: Lathyrus sativus; assembly: GCA_963859935.3. Classification (NCBI taxonomy): domain Eukaryota; kingdom Viridiplantae; phylum Streptophyta; class Magnoliopsida; order Fabales; family Fabaceae; genus Lathyrus; species Lathyrus sativus. The sequence goes on along the minus strand of OZ012739.1, from coordinate 449,607,056 downwards.
CCATTGGAGACTTAGGTGTTACCGTTTGTGATAGGACTGAAAGTTAACAACACTCTTGCTTATGAAAAAGGTTTTCCTGATTAAGATCCCGAAGGATAAAAAGGTTTGAAGTGTTTTTTGTGTTTTTTTAGAAGAAGTGATTTGAATTAGTGTTTATAATGTATGTTGTAACAAAGTCTAAAACCTAGGATCGAATGCGTCGCATATCGTCCTAAGGACGTATACTAAACACTCTAGGCAATTGAGAGGTAACTACTCAATCACCATTTCCCAAGTATAAGGCTTATAGAACAACATTCATTATATTTGTTAGGTGGATTGAAGTTGTTTGAAGATAAGAAGAGAAAGGGACAAACTAGAGGGGGACTAGACCAAACCCTAGAAGTTGTCATGCAAAGTACACCTGAAGTTGGGATTGCAAAAGGGAGATCTCTACCTAATGTTATCATGCATGGCTAGAAACCTAATGTCTATCATGTTGGTGTAAGCCCTAGAGGCCAATACTCTTTGGTACTTGTATCGGATTATTCGTTTAATAATAAAAGGCATTTCTTTATTATATTTGTCTTTCAGAATAATAAAGTCCCTAGAATAGTTAGTTTGTTTAATGAAATGTTAAGTGTGACTTAATCATGAGATCCCATTAAACATAAAGACATTATTCTTAAAATATCCGTAGTCAAGCTTTATTGCAAAGTGGGATAACATTAAAAGCATTGAGACTATTATGAAGATAGACTGATGATCACATCTCATGGATCATGGATAAAGAGTTATCAAGTCTTGACATAGGTATAAATATTAGGAGTAATATTTATACCGGATTGACCCGCTATGAGAATACTACATAGTATGTTATGCAAAGTGTCATAAGTTATTCTCATGGTGATAATGGTGTATTACCACCCTTCGACCTGAAACCACTATGGACCCTAGATGTAGAGTCGGGTGCTTTATTGCTGATCAAACATTATCCGTAACTGGATGATCATAAAGACAGTTGATGGGCACTCCACGAAGCATGCTGAGGGACATGAGTGTCCTAGATGGAATTTGCCAATCCTGCATAACAGGAGAAATGTCTAAGGGCCCAATATTGAACTGGACAAGGATGACACAGTGTATGCCTTGTGTTCAATATAGACATAGGGGCAAAAGGGTAATTGTACAAACATATATTATCAAGAAAAAGGTTTTGTCAGATCACATGACATTTTCGTGACTTGGGTAGCAGTGATGTGTTGCTAGATACCGCTTACTGTTTATTATGTTAAATATATAATTTAATATAATTACCAACGTTACGAAATCCTACAGGGTCACACACATAAGGACAGTTTGATGAGAGATAGAGAAATCAAAGGAACACCGTAAGGTACGGTGCACTTAAGTGAAAAATAGAAATTCGGATAATATAATAATAATTATTGTTATTTTATAATGGTTATAAAATAATAATAAAATAAATATATTTATTATAATAATAGTTATTATAATAATATATAATATTATTATGGATCATGTGAATTGGGTTTTTAGCCCGCAGCCCACAAGAGAGTCTATAAAAGGAACCCTTGTGATGAAGCTTTCACTTGATGCAATTTCGTTTTTGATTCTCTTTTCTCACTCAAATAATTTCGTTCGTAAGCAGCTAGCACTATGACCGGAAGCTGTTTGTGTGGACTGAGTAGAGGCGTTGCACTTCATCAATGCTTGTGATCGCTGCATCAAAGATCTGAATCGCCACAAAGAGGTAACGATTCTATCACTGACCATGCTCATTCGTAAGGATCACTAAAGGAAATTTTTGTTTTCCGCTGCGTTTAGATCGCAATTTTCCTTCAGTGGTATCAGAGCCACTTACGAAACCATGGATCTGATAGCTGTTAAATTTCCGTCTTTTCTGTATTTGATTCGATTAAAACACAGAATGAATTTAACAATAAACGATTAATTAAATTTGGCATCTGTTGTGTACGATTTGGATGATTGATGTTGATTATGCTTCAGAAACCGACATTAGTATGGTGAAGTTGTGCGATACATTGATCATCCATAGGTTACACAATTAGATTGATCACTTTTATATAAGATATAAGAAATTCTGATGCAAAGATGGTATATGGGATATACTGTTTTGATTTCATCCATTCAATCACATAAGGATTGTAATTCTTTTGAAAGATCATCATTTTCATTCGCTTCGGAATCCGACGTTAGTATGGTGAAGCAATGACATGTTGATCTATCATATTGAGTTATCAATCGAGTTGTGTTTGACGGCATGAAATTGTTGCATTAGGATTAATGGCAGTACAAGTGTTGTATTGCCGCAGACTTTTCTGGTTGGGGTTGTAAATGCACAAAAGTTGTGCAGGAAACGACGTGAAATACAATGAAGTGTTCATAAAATTTTTAAACTAATAATAAAAGTGTGTTTATTATTATTTATTTGTGGTGATCAGTTATGGCCTTAGTTTTTCCTTTATTATTGTTTTGGGATTTTTGAATACGGCCTGCGTGTCGTGCCTCTCTCTCAATCTCTTTATGTAACTTCTTTTCTCATCTCACTCCCTCGTATGTAAAACGAGTTTTCTTATATGTAATGTAATATTATGTTATGAAAAAAAAAAGGAAGTATTCAATATTAAAGGAGGATAACCTTGGAGATCATGCTTGGAGAAGCTTAGATCGTTATTAGGTTAGCTTAGGTTCTCTCATTGGCTTGAGAGAACAATTGCGTTAGGGGCCATAATTGTACCTTTTTTTTATATGTATGTTGATGCATGTAATTGTATGTTGATGCATGTGAGAGACGTTTTGCATGTTAAGCCGGTGAGATCAAACTAATAACAAATTCCCTCAAAATTAAATATTAAGTTTATGCTTTCCAATTTTTAGCACTCATCAAGACTAGTATCGAGCATTGTAGGTTTCGCCTACGCGAGGTGCATGTTCTATATTAGTAAGGTGTGATGGGATAATTGTAATATCCAATTGCTAAAACAATGGGTCAAACTTAACTAAACAAATTATAATAAGATTATATATGTTTAGAAGCAAGAATTGGGAATGATTCATGTGATGGATCAGAATAAGGAGTTATTCACCCAATTGAAAATATTCGAGAGTTGTATGAGATACAATTGGAAGGAGTTCCTACCTAAATAACTTAGTTTTGTGTAATCAGCCTAACGCTGACTTAAAACAAAGTGAAACATGGATCTCGACCCACTAGAAAGTCTTCCAACGGGATTTTCCGAATCAAATGATGAGGGTCATTTGTTTTGAATAAAATAGTGGGAGCATATTTGATTAAAGGCCTAATTAAATATGTTGTTTTAATGATACTTATATTTTCATATTTCTCTTGTAGATTACCATGACAACAAACACATCGAACAATATTTTGCGATCCATCCTAGATAAGGAAAAATTGTCTGGGACAAATTTCCTAGATTGGCACCGTAATCTGAGGATTGTCCTCAAGCACGATAAGAAGCTGTATGTCTTGGAGACACCAGTTCCTGAGGAGGAACCTCCTAGTTCTGCACCAAAGGCAGAAAGAGATGCTTATAAGAAGCATTTCGATGATGCCAATGAAACCGCTTGCCTCATGCTTGCTACCATGAACTCTGAGTTGCAAAAGCAACACGAGAACATGTCTGCGTTCGATATGATCGGACATCTGAAAACGCTTTATCAAGAGCAAGCAAGAAATGAGAGGTTTCAGGTTTCAAAGTCCCTTTTTAACAACAAGTTAGCTGAGGGAGCCCCTGTAAGTCCCCATGTACTCAAGATGATTGGGTATGTGGAGAACCTTGACAGATTAGGGTTTCCCCTTGGAAAAGAACTTGCGATTGATCTGATCTTGCAATCGTTGCCAGAGAGCTTCAGTCAGTTTGTCCTGAATTTCAATATGAATGACTTGGACAAAAGTCTTCCAGAACTGCTAGGCATGTTGAGAACTGCTGAGCAGAATATGAAGACAAAAGGGAAATCCATTCTGATGGTCAGTAATGGAAAGAAACAGAACAAGAGGCCCATCAAACAGGGTGGTAGAGGGAAAGGCAAGGAAGTTGCCAAACCCAAACCCACTCCTCCTGTTTTGAAGCCTAGTGGAGGAATAGCAAAGGAGGGCACTTGCTTCCATTGCGGTAAGACCGGACATTGGAAGAGAAATTGCCCAAAGTACCTGGAAGATAAGAATAATGGAGTAGAGACTTCAAATTCAGGTACTTTTGTTATTGAAATTAATTTATCTACTTCTGCATCATGGGTATTAGATACTGGATGCGGTTCTCACATTTGTACTAATGTGCAGGGGCTAAAAAGGAGTAGAGATTTGGCAAAAGGTGAAGTTGACCTACGAGTTGGCAATGGAGCAAAGGTTGCTGCTTTAGCTGTAGGAACTTATGTTTTAACTTTACCTAGTGGTTTAATAATTCAGTTAGAGAACTGTTATTATGTACCTGCAATTAGCAGGAATATTATTTCCGTTTCTTGTTTGGACAAGTTTGGTTTTTCATTCATAATAAGGAACAATTGTTGCTCCATTTATTTGAATGATATATTCTATGCTACTGCAAAAATGAATAATGGACTATATGTCCTTGATCTTGAAATGCCAATTTATAACATTAATACTAAAAGGTTGAAACCTAATGAGTTGAATCCAACTTACCTTTGGCACTGTCGATTAGGCCACATAAATGAGAAACGCATTTCCAAACTCCATAAAGATGGACTCTTGGACTCTTTTGATTATGAATCATATGAGACATGCAGATCTTGTTTAATTGGAAAGATGACAAAGTCCCCATTCACAGGAAAAGGTGAAAGGGCTAATGATCTTTTGGCACTCATACATACTGATGTATGTGGACCACTGAACATACCAGCTAGAGGAGGTTTTCAGTACTTCATCACTTTTACTGATGACTTCAGTAGATACGGATATGTGTATTTAATGAAACACAAATCTGAGTCCTTTGAAAAGTTCAAGGAATTCAAGAATGAAGTACAAAACCAACTAGGTAAGAATATTAAAGTTCTTCGATCAGATCGAGGCGGTGAATATTTAAGCCTAGAATTTGATGACCATCTAAAAGAGTATGGGATTCTATCCCAACTTACTCCTCCTGGAACACCACAATGGAATGGTGTATCTGAGAGAAGAAATCGAACCTTGTTAGACATGGTCCGATCCATGATGAGTCACGTCGATCTTCCAAACTCCTTTTGGGGACATGCATTATTAACAGCAGCTTACACACTTAACCGTGTTCCATCCAAAAAGGTTGATAAGACACCATATGAGATATGGAGTGGTAAGAAACCACATATGTCTTACATGAAGATTTGGGGTTGCGAAGTTTACGTCAAACGACAAATTTCAACCAAGCTTGAGCCCAAATCTGACAAATGCTTATTTGTGGGGTATCCTAAAGAAACAAGAGGATATTACTTCTACAATCCTTCTGAGGGCAAAGTGTTTGTCGCTCGAACTGGAGTCTTTATGGAAAGGGATTTTATTTCCAAAGGAAACAGTGGGAGGAAAATAGAGCTTGAAGAAATTCAAGAATCACAAAACATTGAAACACCTATGGAGGAACTAGAGCGGGAAACACAAGTAGTTGTGGAAGAGCAACCTGCTCAAGTAGAACAAGACCAGCGTAGGTCAAGCAGGATACGTCACCAACCTGAGAGATATGGATATCTCATAAGTGATCAGGGTGATGTATTACTCATGGATCAAGATGAGCCTGTGACCTACAAAGAGGCCATAACTGGTCCTGAGTCTGAGAAGTGGCTAGAAGCCATGAAATCTGAAATGGATTCCATGTACACAAACCAGGTTTGGACCTTGGTAGAACCTCCTATAGGAGTTAACCCTATAGGATGCAAGTGGGTATTCAAGAAGAAGACTGACATGGATGGTAAGGTACATACCTATAAAGCAAGACTGGTTGCAAAAGGCTATAAACAAATTCATGGGGTTGACTATGATGAAACCTTTTCACCAGTTGCAATGCTTAAATCTGTTCGGATTTTACTTGCCATCGCTGCATATCATGATTATGAAATATGGCAGATGGATGTCAAAACTGCTTTCCTTAATGGGAATCTTCTTGAGGATGTGTACATGACACAACCTGAAGGATTTGACATACCACAAGATGCCCAAAAGATATGCAAGTTACAGCGATCAATCTATGGATTGAAGCAAGCTTCCAGAAGCTGGAATCTTCGTTTTGATGAAACCGTAAAACAATATGGATTCATCAAAAATGAAGATGAACCTTGTGTCTACAAGAAGGTTAGTGGGAGCATGATCGTGTTTCTGGTATTATATGTAGATGACATATTACTCATTGGAAACGATGTCCCTACCTTGCAACAAGTGAAGACTTGGTTAGGGAATTGTTTTTCTATGAAAGACCTAGGTGAAGCAGCCTATATATTAGGAATTAGGATCTATAGAGATAGATCACAAAAACTGCTTGGCCTAAGTCAGAGTACATACATAGATAAAGTGTTAAGACGCTTTAATATGCATGATTCCAAGAAAGGATTCATACCTATGCAACATGGTCTGTGTTTATCAAAAACACAATCCCCTTCAACTAAGGAAGAAAGGGATCGCATGAATAAGATTCCATATGCATCTGCAATAGGATTTATCATGTATGCCATGTTATGTACTCGACCAGATGTCTCGTATGCATTAAGTGCAACGAGTAGGTACCAATCTGATCCCGGTGATGCTCACTGGGTAGCTGTCAAGAATATTCTTAAGTACTTGAGAAGGACTAAGGATTCATTCTTGATATATGGAGGTCAGGAAGAGCTTGATGTAATTGGTTACACTGATGCTAGCTTCCAGACAGATAAGGATGATTTTAGATCACAATCTGGTTATGTGTTCTGTCTCAATGGTGGCGCTGTGAGCTGGAAAAGTTCAAAGCAAGAAACAGTTGCTGATTCTACAACTGAGGCCGAGTATATTGCTGCCTCAAATGCAGCAAAGGAAGCTGTTTGGATCAAGAAGTTCATTAGTGAACTTGGCATAGTCCCTAGCATTGTGGATCCCATTGGTTTATATTGTGATAACAATGGTGCTATCGCACAAGCTAAGGAGCCTAGATCTCACCAACGATCCAAACACATACTTAGGCGTTATCACCTCATTCGAGAGATAATCGATCGGGGAGATGTGAAGATATGCAGAGTACCTACACTTGACAATATCGCTGACCCATTAACAAAGCCTCTTGCGCAACAGAAGCATGATGGTCATACTAGATCTATGGGTATTAAGGGTATGCCTAATTGGCTCTAGTGCTAGTGGGAGATTGTTGGTGTAAGCCCTAGAGGCCAATACTCTTTGGTACTTGTATCGGATTATTCGTTTAATAATAAAAGGCATTTCTTTATTATGTTTGTCTTTCAGAATAATAAAGTCCCTAGAATAGTTAGTTTGTTTAATGAAATGTTAAGTGTGACTTAATCATGAGATCCCATTAAACATAAAGACATTATTCTTAAAATATCCGTAGTCAAGCTTTATTGCAAAGTGGGATAACATTAAAAGCATTGAGACTATTATGAAGATAGACTGATGATCACATCTCATGGATCATGGATAAAGAGTTATCAAGTCTTGACATAGGTATAAATATTAGGAGTAATATTTATACCGGATTGACCCGCTATGAGAATACTACATAGTATGTTATGCAAAGTGTCATAAGTTATTCTCATGGTGATAATGGTGTATTACCACCCTTCGACCTGAAACCACTATGGACCCTAGATGTAGAGTCGGGTGCTTTATTGCTGATCAAACATTATCCGTAACTGGATGATCATAAAGACAGTTGATGGGCACTCCACGAAGCATGCTGAGGGACATGAGTGTCCTAGATGGAATTTGTCAATCCTGCATAACAGGAGAAATGTCTAAGGGCCCAATATTGAACTGGACAAGGATGACACAGTGTATGCCTTGTGTTCAATATAGACATAGGGGCAAAAGGGTAATTGTACAAACATATATTATCACGAAAAAGGTTTTGTCAGATCACATGACATTTTCGTGACTTGGGTAGCAGTGATGTGTTGCTAGATACCGCTTACTGTTTATTATGTTAAATATATAATTTAATATAATTACCAACGTTACGAAATCCTACAGGGTCACACACATAAGGACAGTTTGATGAGAGATAGAGAAATCAAAGGAACACCGTAAGGTACGGTGCACTTAAGTGAAAAATAGAAATTCGGATAATATAATAATAATTATTGTTATTTTATAATGGTTATAAAATAATAATAAAATAAATATATTTATTATAATAATAGTTATTATAATAATATATAATATTATTATGGATCATGTGAATTGGGTTTTTAGCCCGCAGCCCACAAGAGAGTCTATAAAAGGAACCCTTGTGATGAAGCTTTCACTTGATGCAATTTCGTTTTTGATTCTCTTTTCTCACTCAAATAATTCCGTTCGTAAGCAGCTAGCACTGTGACCGGAAGCTGTTCGTGTGGACTGAGTAGAGGCGTTGCACTTCATCAACGCTTGTGATCGCTGCATCAAAGATCTGAATCGCCACAAAGAGGTAACGATTCTATCACTGACCATGCTCATTCGTAAGGATCACTAAAGGAAATTTTTGTTTTCCGCTGCGTTTAGATCGCAATTTTCCTTCGTATCATAACCTCTCTTGAACAAGAGAGGTTAGAAGTCCTAAGGGAAGGAAGACAAAAGAAGAAGAAGAAACAATAAAAAAGACAATGCAAATGAAGGATGCAAACACAAATGCATCAAGTAAGAACACATAGAATGAAAGTGGGAGGAAAACATGTGTGGGGCAGTAGCCACCACAAGCTCATCTCAACCAAGCATGCATATGAAGATGCAAAGAGAAAAGGGAGAGAGATGCATCAAAAACAAGTAACAAAAACAACACTTAAGTCACATATCCAAAAAGGGAAATACACAATATAGACATGAAATGGAAAAGGCATGAAAAATAGTAAACAGCTCCTAAAAATACCAAATAAAATCTTATTGGACTCCCAAGGTGTTAGGAACTAGGGGTCCAAATTAAAGATCAAAACTCAAAGCAAAGCTACCTCAATTAAAAGCAAACACACAAGGTATGCCCTAAACTAGGGCAAAAAGAAAGGTTCACAAAACCAAACCAAAACACTAAGCAAAACATGATAAAAAAGAGAAATAAAAATATGCAAAAATCCTTCAACATGTTAATGCAATACACAAAAAATTACATGCAAAAATAAGGAGTATACACCCTGAAATAAAATCAAGAGAAAACAATGCGACAATTTAATCAAAATAAAACATCTACAATTAAAATAATTTTTTTTAAATGGAAAATAAACTAAAAAAAAATAAAATAAAAATACCATAAAATAAAAGACAAGTCAAAGTATCTAAAACATATTTTTGGTGAATTTTAATAATTGGTGAATTATTTATAATGAATTAAATTACAACAGAAAAAATTAAAACAAAAAGAAAAGAAAATAAAAGAAATTAACAAGACTGTGGTGTGAATAGCAAGCGAAAACAGTTGGAAATATTGGATTGGGCCAAGAGGGGGGTACGAATAGCAATGAGGCCCAAGTGCATCAAGCAAAAATATGAATTCCAACAATAATTCTATGCAAATAGTCAATAGCAACACACGGTGGACCCTAACCCAAAACCAACAAATCACTTAGTAAGCGCATCAGACGGCTGATAACCGACCAGTGCATTAATGAAATTTAAACCTGATTGTGTAGCGCATAGTCAAACATGGAGTACCGTGGGTCATAATCAAGACCGTTAACCTGTAACCTCATCGCACGGTCCAGAGGTCGTCTTCTCCACTTTAAAAGACCTAAAACCAGTCACCGGCCGGAGATACTATTCCGTTATCTTCTCCGGACGTCTCCCACCGTGTCAGCGACGGAAAAACACACAGGCTTCGTAACTGAACCAAAATCAACAAACTCCTAACCAAAATTGATCTACGCGTCATGAGGAGTCTAAATCTGGCCTTGGTTTCCATTTTTAAGCAACATACAAAGCAATACGAAGAGAGAAAGAAAATGTGGTCAAACTGGAATGCTCATAATCATCAACCAAAAGAGCCCAGAAATTATCTACACGTTGCAAGGAGTTCAAATCCATGTTTCAATAAGCTTAAAACCCCAAGACAAAGCCAGAAATCAAACAACAAGTTTGGTTCTCTCAACATCAAAGTTCATAAACAACTATCAAAGCATACCATAAACAATCTACCATGTTCATAGTTCACAAATGCACAAGAATAACAAGCAAATTCAACATGAATTGAGAGTAATTTGGAAAAGTAGTTTACCTAGTGGAGAGCCTCCACTGGGCCTTGAAACTATGTTGAAGCTTAAGGGAAACAAGCCAAAATCACTCCATAATCATCAAGGAAGCTTTAGGTGAGCTTAATTTGGCCTGAAATGATCTGAATATGAGAATTCGTATTTTGAGTTTCTTCACTTTTTTCAAAACTGCTCCTTAGCCAAACCTCTACCAAATCGTCCCCTTTCCATCCAGAAATGATCTAATGCTTATATGTGATGGGTTTGGCAACTTATTGAGGCCCAATTGTGGCCAAATTGTGAAAATGGAATTTCAATATTTGCTCACTTTTTGCTTGCCCAAACTCATGAATTTCACACTGCACATGCTCATATTTTGCTTCAAATCAATTGCACATGGCTTTGGTTAATCAAAGGGTCAAGAATTAGCCCTTTTTTTTTATCCTATGGTAGATTTCCAATTTGTTGCTTCATGGTGAAGAAACTATGAAAATGGCCAACCTCATGACCTCAAATTGCAAATGTGAATTTGGCATTGAATTTAGAACATCAATTGCACTCAAAAAATGCATAAATTTGCTTTGAACAAGTTCCAAATCAATTAATTCTCAACTTCTCATTTTAAGCCTTCTTTATGAAAAGTTCAAATCCCAATTCTTCAATCCAAGCTCCAATCATGACAAGATATGATTCGGTAATGCAAATGGCCCTATTTGGAGCAAGTTTCATGTTGAAAATATTTCCATTTGAAGTGTGCAAGTTGGTGAAATGGACCTATAATTTTATGACTTGTAATCTTACTTTCCCAAAATACCCCTGACTTGTAAACCTCATAACTTGAGTTCTACAAATCAGATGAAAGACTTCTAGTACATTTTGGAAAGCTAAGATCAATACCTGTAACTTTCATGTTGGACAAAAGTTGAGGAAAAACATCCTTCTAGGCCAAAAATGGCTTGGAAGTTGGTTGACCTTTGTTGACCAAAATCACATCCCTCTGATGACCTGTAACTTGTCTAGATCATAACTTGAGTTCTATAAATCCAATCAAGGACTTCTAGTACTCAAATTAAAGCTAAGAAAATGCTCTACAAGTTCCATGTTAACCAAAAGTTGAAATGAAACTTGTATCTTGAGATAGGTTGTCTTGAAGTTAGGCACTAAATAGGGGATTTTACCCTGAGAACCCTAATTTAGTAACTTCTCACACACTTGATCCTTGATGAATTGAACTTGAAATGATATCTCATACATATTAACATAAAATCCCATGACCATGGAGACTTTGAATTGAGTTTTAATCTCCTTCAATTGCACAATTGATTGAGGATTTGTCAGATGAAAACCCTAGCTGCAACACCTTCAGCTGTAACCTTCCACACTTAGCACAGACACTTAGATGAGCTCCACAATGACCCTAAATGCACTCAATGAGCTCCCTCAACATCTTATATCCATAAACATGAATCCCAATCCTCTGATGATCTTCAATTGGCCTCCAAGTTAGGAGTTGACCCACATACATCCATCCTTTCTTTCACAAGACCAATGTCCACTTCCTGATGACTTGATGATCATCTAGACTTGAGTAACACCCCTTGCTTAGGCTCAACCCTCTGAGTAGACTCCTCTAGATATGCACAATCTCTTGATACGATGTTTAATGCAACATGTTATGCGATGCAAATGCTAGAAAGAAATGAAATGAAACACAAGCCAGCCAAAGAAAAAGGTTGGGCAAATTTTGGGGTGCAACACCAAGACATCGTTGTCTTGTGCTTACGTATCCTCGTCTGGTACGACAAATTAGAGCAAACATAGTTCACGCTAACACAAGCACTGGTTGGTTAAGTGTTTAAACTGAGTAGCGTTAAATCTCCATCCATCAGTTAGGGACGATGTCTGTTTACGGTAGAACCAAGACTTAACACACTCTTTCTGAAAATGGTTTTCCAAACAATCCCGAAGGATAAAAGGTTTGATGTTTTGTTTTTTGTTTTTTTAAACAAGAAGTGAATTGAATTAAGTTTGTAACTAATGTTGTACTAAAGACTATGACTTAAGAGTGAATGCGTCGCATATCGCCCAAAGGGCATACGCTAAACACTCTAGACAGTATGAGAGGAGGCCCCCCAACTATCATTCCTTAAGTACTTAAGGCTCGTAGCATAAAACATTTATTATCCTTTATTAAGTGTCATAAGATATTATGAGATGAGAAGAGAAGACACAAACTCTAAGGGGAAACTAATCAACCCTAATGTTATCATGCAAGATGATCCTAAAGTTGAGATTGAAAAGGGAGAAGCTATGCTAATGTTATCATGCAAATGATTGAACACCTAATATCTCTCCTACTCCCATCTTAAACAGAGGGACTAGGAATCCTAAGGGATCATGGCAAAAGACCAAGTAAACACTTAATGAATCAATCACAGATGAAATGAAGAAAGAGAAGAAGTTGACTTAAACAAGTCAAAGTAATGCAAACATGGAATGCAAAGATGCAAATATGCAACAAGGAGTCAATAATATGAGACTCAAACATACACAAGTGACTTAATCAAGTCAACCAAAAGAGGTGAGATGAAATGGGAGAAGTGAAACTCCTACAACCATCAAACATCAATCACCTAGAAAAATGCTTGACACAAAGCAAAGACAAAGAGCCATGATCAAATAAATGATGGGAGAAAGAAGCTTGGGCAGAAACCACATATGAATTACCTCAACCAAACATATCACATTGATCTTGCAAAGAAACATACGAACAAATGCAAGTAATGATTCATTATTCAAGACAAACTCAAAGCATAAGTTATGAACACCAAATCATCTTGAATAATGATCAAAACACATGGGGCAGAGGTGTATCAATAAGAATAAAGCTTAATTCAAGGTTCTAATTAAAGCACAATCAAAACCCAAGTCATGGCAAGTGAAAGAATCAATGTCTTATCACAAATTTGACACTTAAATCCAAGTGGAAATGCATGACTTCCAAGTAACTTGCAAAACAAGTTACACAAATGTATGACCTAAAACCAATGAACCATCACCTTAATCATGTTATAAACAAGCATCAAGACTCATAAGGTGTATATGGGATCAATATAAGTCATCTCCCAAAAGAACTAGGTCAAACTAGTTTGTATGAACACTTCCTAAGATGACTTGACTTGCAAGCTTCACCAAAAATAGGAAAAATATTCAATAAATATCAAATAAAAAAAACAGCCAAGCTAGGTCAAATGACAAATAGAATCCAAAGACTCAAGGTCATGTTCATCTCAAGGCATCACCAAATAATTCAAGATTTGATGGTGTTCCACCTTATCGAGCATGAATCGAAGGATATGAAAAGTCAACTCAAAGTCAAATAGAAAAGGATCAATGACCACTCAAACTCACCCTCAAGGATTCCTTAATCCCTCACCTAAGTAAGGGAGAAGCCATGTTGATAGGGGATTAGGATTTGAAGTCCAAATGATCAAGACTATGTGAGGTAAACACCATAAAAGTCATCCAATTGCAAAATTAAAATAAAATGGTAAAATAAAATAAAAACAAAAACAAAAAATTTAGAAAATTAAATAACGTCTTAAAGTGTAAGAAAATAATTGTTGGGAATTTTATAATGATTGGAGCTATTTTTAAAATAATAAAATGAAAATAGATAAGAAAATAAAATAAAATAAGAAACAAGGTGAAGGGGGGTGCAAGAGGTGTGTTGCGATGAAATTTTGATGTCAAGCTATTGATTAACTTGAATCTTAATTCATTTACAACCGGTCTTTGATTTATCCGAAGGAAAGGTTAAAGAAAGGGGAAAACCTATTTTGCATTGTAAACACAACGCGAGGAGAGATCTAAAGTTCGGGGGTTGGTTAAGTTTAGGGAAGGTATTAGCATCCTAAACCTCTGTAGTACTCTACATGAACCTCTTGTTTTAAAATTTGTTATTGCTATGTTATCTGTTTAAAGGTTATGCTAAGGGTTAAAGGTTAAGAGAAAGACCTAAGGGGTTAGTCCTAAGTATACTCGCCAAGACTCGCATCTTGTGCCTACGTATCCTGGGTAGGGGATGGAATCAGAGTATTCGTAGTTCCCCTCACAGAGGGAGGTGAGGAACTTCTTGACTGTGGTCAAGGTTCCTGGGGGAAAGTAAGTGTTCATAAGGAAGCACTTACTTTGGAGTATGGCAACTCCTATTTCTACGTTAAAGCTCGAATTTAAAGGGTGTAGGATAAGTATTCCGCAGCGGGAAACTTATATGGAGTGTGGAGACTCCTAATCCTAAGGCTAGGATAAAGGGTTGAATGTCCACGGCGGGACGTCTAAACATGAGTACGGCGACTCGGGTCCTAAGGCTAGGGTAGGGTGGAGGTGGAAGTATTGACTCGACGATCAAATATGGTGTAACCTTCCCTTCGGGGGATCGAGTTTGAGTCGGACCATGTTAGATGAGACTTAAGAAAAAAAAAGTGATTAAGTGGTGTTGCACCCAAAATTTTGACCCCTTAGATCCTCATCATCATTTTAAGATCATATTCATTTGATTAACTAACCTTAACCCATTTCCAGTCTATCTTTGTCAAGATGCAGATGAATTAGGGTTCCGTACCGTCAAAATCGAAGCTTCGAGGGTTTGATCAATCAATGTTTTGGATTGATCCAACTTCAAACAAGATCAAGGATACTATATTGGATCAAGTGTGAATCCAATTTGAGGTGGTCACCCGGGAATTGAGAACGGTGCAATTCAAAACACCCGATTAGGGTTTTCGATCAGAAAAAGTAAACTATAGTTTGACTTTTGGTTTAAAGAGTGTTTCAATGGTGGGATTTTGGTCCATTAAGTTCTTATGGCTTAGTAAAGTCCATCCAAAGAGTTTCAAGTCCTCAGAATTTCCGGATCATGAACAGTCGACTCGGTAGTCACCGATTGATCGAACGGTTGACCGAAAATTCAACTCTTCAACAGTAAGGAATTTGACTTCAAGATGTGGATCAAAAATGTTCCATATGTCATATACACCTCCCCATAAAATTTCATGACCATTGGATCAAGGGTTAAGAAGTAACTGTAAAAATCGGGAATTAGGGTTTCAAAAGGGGCAAGACCATAACTCCTCAACCATGTAACGCCCGTTTTATTTCGATTAAATTTATTTATGACTTTGCCGTGTCTCGTTGTGTCGTAGTCGTATTTGAGTACGTGTATGTCTCGAAGAAAAGAATTGAATTGATCGAATTTTCAGGCAAAAGTGCAAAATTCTGTAGCAGTTTTAGGGAAAACTTAGAAAATTCATATCTCTTGATCCGTAAGTCGGTTTTAGTCCCCGTTTGAAGCGTTGGAAAGCTTAAGAGATGTTCTGTCTAGGAAAAATGAAATTTTGCTGATGTGACGGTCGTCACAGGCACGTGACGGTCGTCACGGGCACGTCATGGCCTTCACGGTCGTGACGCTTGTTATGATCGTCATAGTAATAAAATCCAGTAATTGCAGAATTGAAACATGGGGATTTTTAGTACGGTTATTCCGCATTTCACTTACTCTCATTTTTGTCGTTGTTTGGCAAAAACATAACGAAAAAGAAAAGTATCGTAGTTGAGAGAAGTGGAGAACGGAAGAATTGTCGATCGGTGAAAATTGGAGGAGAATTGCAGAAGAGTTATCGTAGAACAGAACCAGAACCAGAAGCGTAGAGTTGGCCTCAATTCCAAGGTAAGGGTGGGGTTCAATTCTATAATCGTGGGTATGATCAATTTCATGTAGGGAATTGAATCATGGGGTTAGTTCCCATAGGTTGAAGAAATATTAAGGGTTAATGTTTACCTGTGCCTGAGAAATACTAAGGGTTAGTGTATGTCTGTGTATGAATGAGTGTGTTATGCCATTAGTTTTGGGGGAAATTGGGAAACGGTGCCGACACGCGCTATTTTCCCATTTATTAAGAAGGTGTTGTTATTATGTCCCTATTTAATTAAATTAGAAGTTGTAGTTATATTACCCGTATGAAAGTATATGAAAATGTGTTGAGTTCTTATTTGTAGTAATGATGTTGTTAGTTGTTCTCTGACATGAAAATATTGTTGAGTTCTCAATTGTAGAGACGATGTTGTTTTTAATTGTTTTCTGCGAAAATGTGTTGGACTCTTATTCGTAGGAACGATATTGTTACTTGTCCTCTGACATGAACAGTTTGAAGTGGTGAGTACATGATGTATGTGAAATGTGATGTTTCTGTTATGGATAATTAGTTGTAGGTTTGATGCCTTGTTGCACGGTTGTTGCACAATTGTTGTTGTTGTGTTATAGGCCATAATAGTTGCGTCCCATAACATATCATAATTGTTGGCCCTTAGTGGCAAATTGTTGGCCTGTATTGGAGGCCCTTAGTGGCAAATTATTGGCCTGTATTGGCGGCCGTAATGGCAATCTGGTACCACATACATATGCACAGTTGAGTCGCATTGTTGAGTTGCGTTGTTGAGTTGTTTTGATGAGTTGCTGAGTTATGATGATAATTGTTGTGGTTATGAATAAAGAGTTGTTGTAGTTTATTATTACTAATATTTATGCGAACTGTTGGAATTATAATGATGTGATAATATTTTGACATGACTTTTATCATACCTTATGTTATGTTGTTGATATCTCACCCCTTTACGTTGTATATTACCTCCATTGGCGGTAATTTGCAGGTAATCGGGAATAGGGTGTAGCTTTCCATTAAGGTGTCGTCGGTCGCTCTGATACATAGCACTCTTGGGGGGATGAACGTTGAATTTTTCTATTTTATTGACTTTCTTGTTGCTGAATTTTACTGAATATTCTCCACTTAATTGGTTGTTACTGTCGAGTACTAAATGTTAGTTGTATGCACTAAGCCGGAGAATTGGTAGTGCTGATTTCTATGGTTCAACTAGTTGCTAACATTGAATCTATGTAAGGCCTTTACTTGCTGATTTTTAATGGAATTGCTGCAAGTTTCGTGGTCTTGTTTTAATCACTATAAATGTTGGAAATGTTTTATATTCTGCTGCAGATTAATAAGATGCCTTGTAATCGAGATGTTAAGCAAGCTATTGCATGTTCATCCAAGCTTCTGTGCTATGTATCATTACTAAATGCATGTTGTCTGATTAAGTTATGAAATGTATGTTTCTGTAAGTTGTAAATGTGACGCCCAGGTTTTTGGTAGTGTGACGACCGTCACAGGACCCTTACACGCGTCCAAATTTTATGCACTCTGATTGTATTTTGTTGCTTATCTGTTGGGTTTGAAATGGGGTGTTACATTAGTGGTATCAGAGTAGGTCGGTCCGTCCGGCCAAGTTGTCTAGTGTCGTCGAGTCAGTCGTCGTGCCTAGCACGAGAGTCTCGTTATTTGTGAAATATGACGATTGGTTGTTGCAGTTTAAGTGAAATGGCTGGAACGAATGATGCTGCAATTGCTGCCGTGCTGCAAGCTCTAGCTAATGCTATGGAACATCAACCGAATCCTGCTGGAGATGCTGGGTCTCGCAGTTTGGCGACGTTTCAACGAGAGAATCCGCCTACCTTCAAGGGTAAGCATGATCCTGATGGTGCACTGGATTGGTTGAAGGAGATGGAGAGAATCTTTCGTGTGATGGATTGTACTCCAGCGCAGAAGGTTCGTTATAGGACTCATATGCTAGCAGTCGAAGCTGATGACTGGTGGCTAGAGACTCGTCCAGTGTTGGAAGCTACAGGTGAGAAGATTACTTGGACTGTATTCCGTAGGGAATTTCTGAAGAAGTATTACCCGGAAGACGTCCGTGGTAAGAAAGAGATTGAATTTCTTGAACTGAAGCAAGGAGACAAATCTGTTACTGAATATGCGGCGAAGTTCAAGGAGTTAGCTAAGTTTTATCCGCATTACAGCGCTGAAACCGCTGAGTTCTCTAAATGCATCAAGTTTGAGAATGGATTGAAGTCTGAAATCAAGAAAGCAATCGGGTATCAGAAGATTCGTGTTTTTGATTCATTGATTGAAAGCTGTAGGATTTATGAAAAAGATAGCAATGCTCATTACAAGCTGTTGAGCGAGAGGAGAAGTAAGTCGCATCAGACTCGCGGTAAACCTTATGATCCTCCGACTGGCAAAGGGAAACAGAAAGCAACTAATGGCAAGAAAACTAGTAGGGGAGACGCTCCTGCTGGTATGGTTTGCTATAAGTGTGGGAAACCTGGTCACAAGAGTAATGCGTGTAATTCTGGACCAACGAAATGTTACTGTTGCGGAGAGTTGGGACACGCTGTTGCTGAATGCAAACACAGAGGAATGGTTTGTTTCAACTGTGGTGAAGAGGGACACATGTGTGACAAGTGTCAGAAGCCTAAGAAAGAGAAGACTGGTGGAAGAGTGTTCGCTCTATCGGGGACTCAGACGTCCAACGGCGACCGACTCATTGAAGGTACTTGTTTCATTAATAGTACTTCTTTACTTGCTATTATTGACACTGGTGCTTCTCATTGTTTTATTGCTCCTGATTGTGTTGAATGTTTGGGTCTTGTGTTATCTCACATGAATGGGGAGATGGTAGTTGAGACTCCAGCTAAGGGATTAATGACTACATCTCTGGTATGTTTGAAATGTCCTCTGTCAATGTTTGATAGAGATTTCCTGGTTGACTTAGTCTGTTTGCCACTAAGTGGGGTAGACGTAATTTTAGGCATGAACTGGTTGGAGTATAATTGCGTTCATATTAATTGCTTTGATAAGTCGGTGAGGTTTTCTACTCCTAAGGAGGAGGGAGCCCGTTCGGTAACTACGAAACAGATGAAGTAGATATTGCTAGAAGGTGCTCAGGTGTTTGCGTTGGTGGCATCATTATCCGTAGAGAATCAAGCGATAATTGATGAGCTATAAGTTGTTTGTGATTTTCCGGAAGTGTTTCCAGATGAAATTCCTGAAGTCCCTCCGGAACGGGAAATTGAATTTTCTATTGATCTTGTACCTAGTACCAGACCTGTGTCTATGGCGCCGTACAGGATGTCTGCATCTGAATTAGCAGAGTTGAAGAAACAGTTGGAAGACTTACTTGAGAAGAAGTTCGTTAGACCATGTGTGTCGCCGTGGGGAGCTTCAGTATTATTAGTAAAGAAGAAGGATGGCAGTATGAGGTTGTGTATTGATTACCGACAACTAAATAAAGTGAAAATTAAGAATAAATATCCACTTCCAAGAATTGATGACTTGATGGATCAGCTGGTTGGGGCGCGAGTGTTTAGTAAGATTGATTTGAGGTCAGGGTATCACCAGATTAAGGTAAAAGATGACGATGTTCAGAAGACGACGTTCAGAACTAGATATGGACACTATGAGTTTACGGTAATGCCTTTTGGTGTTACTAATGCGCCGGGGGTTTTCATGGAGTACATGAACCGTATCTTTCACGAGTATTTGGATCGGTTTGTGGTAGTATTCATTGATGATATCCTAATTTATTCTAAGTCGAAAGAGGAGCATGTTGGGCACTTGAGGTTAGTACTGCAAGTGTTGAAAGAAAGGAAGTTGTTTGCGAAACTGTCGAAGTGCGACTTCTGGTTGGAAGAAGTTAGCTTTCTGGGTCATGTTATATCGGGTAGTGGAATTTCTGTAGATCCATCTAAGGTTGATGCTGTGTTGCAATGGGAAACTCTGAAATCGGTAACTGAAATTAGAAGCTTTTTGGGACTTGCTGGTTATTACAGAAGGTTTATCGAAGGTTTTTCTAAGTTGGCCCTTCCGTTAACTAAGTTGACTTGTAAAGGGAAAACCTTTGTGTGGGATGCTCAATGCGAAGCAGGTTTTATAGAGTTAAAGAGGAGGTTGACGTCTGCTCCGGTGTTGACCTTGCCTAATGCAGAAGAACCATTTGTGTTATACTGCGATGCTTCTAAGTTTGGTTTAGGAGGTGTACTCATGCAGAATAATAAAGTAGTTGCTTGCGCTTCAAGATAGTTGAGAGTCCACGAGAAGAATGATCCTACGCACGATTTAGAACTTGCTGCTGTTGTGTTTGTGCTGAAGATTTGGAGGCATTATCTTTATGGTTCAAGATTCGAAGTGTTCAGTGACCATAAGAGTTTGAAGTACTTGTTTGATCAAAAGGAACTGAACATGAGACAATAAAGGTGGTTGGAACTATTAAAAGATTATGATTTTGGTTTACATTACCATCCGGGAAAAGTGAATGTTGTAGATGATGCCTTAAGCCGCAAGACTTTGCATATGTCAGCAATGATGGCTAGAGAGTTGGAATTGATTGAGCAATTCAGAGATCTGAGTTTAGTTTGCGAAGTAACACCGAAGAGTGTAAAGTTGGGCATGTTAAAGATTAATAATGACTTTCTGGACAACATCAGAGAGGCTTAGAAATTAGATGTGAAGTTAGTAGATTTAATGCCTGGAGTAGATCATTCGGAAAATAATGATTATCAGTTGGATGCGCAGGGCGTGTTGAGATTTCGTGGTCGTATTTGTATTCCTGATAGTGCAGATATGAAGAAGGAGATTCTGGAAGAGAGTCACAGAAGTAATTTGAGTATTCATCCAGGAGCGACGAAGATGTATAGTAATTTGAGAAATCTGTTTTGGTGGCCTGGTATGAAGCGTGATGTAGCACGATTTGTGTATGCATGTTTGACTTGTCAGAAGTCAAAAGTCGAGCATCAGATACCTGCCGGGTTGATGCAACCGTTAGAGATTCCCGAATGGAAATGGGACAACATTTCAATGGATTTTGTAACGGGTTTTCCGAATACCTTGAGAGGATGTGATTCTATTTGGGTGATTGTTGATAGGCTTACAAAGTCAGCTCACTTTATTCCTATTAACATCACTTTTCCGGTATCAAAGTTGGCAGAGATCTATGTTAGAGTTATTGTTAAATTGCATGGTGTTCCGTTGTGTATTGTGTCGGATAGAGATCTGAGGTTTACTTATGAGTTTTGGAAGAGTCTGCAAGAGGCATTGGATTCTAAGTTGAGGTTGAGTTCAACATACCATCCTCAGACAGATGGTCAGACTGAACGGACTATTCAGTCTTTAGAGGATTTGTTGAGGGCATGTGTTCTTGAGGAAGGTGGTTTGTGGGATACTTACCTTCTGTTGATAGAGTTTACGTATAATAACATTTATCACTCTAGTATCGGAATGGCACCGTTCGAAGCTTTGTATGGTCGGATGTGTAGGACTCCGTTATGTTGGTATGAATCGGGGGAGAGCGTAGTACTCGGACCGGAGATTGTTCGGGAGACTACTGAGAAGGTGAAGTTAATTCGAGAAAAGATGAAAGCTTCACAGAGTAGACAGAAAAGCTATCATGATAAGGAAGGATTTAGAATTTAAAGCTGGAGATCATGTGTTTTTGAGAGTTACGCCTGTGACTGGAGTCGGTAGAGCTTTGAGATCTAAGAAGCTTACTCCTCGTTTCATTGGTCTGTACCAGATATCAGACAGAGTGGGAAAGGTTGCATATCGAGTGGCGTTGCCGCCTAATTTGTCAAATCTGCACGATGTATTTCACGTATCGCAGCTCCGCAAGTATATTTCAGATCCATCGCATGTCATTCCTATGGACAATGTGCAAGTACATGATAATCTTACTGTAGAGACAAGGCCTGTGAGAATTGATGATCGTGAGGTGAAGACATCAAGAGGAAAAGAGATTGCCTTGGTGAAATTGGTTTGGTTGGGAGCTACTGGCGAAAGCTTGACGTGGGAACTGGAGAGCAAGATGAGGGAGTCTTATCCCGAGTTGTTTGATTGAGGTAATTTCGAGGACAAAATTCTTATAGTAGGGGAGAGTTGTAACGCCCGTTTTATTTTGATTAAATTTAGTTATGACTTTGCCGTGTCTCATTGTGTCGTAGTCGTATTTGAGTACGTGTTTGTCTCGACGAAAAGAATTGAATCAGTCAAATTTTCGGGCAAAAGTGCAAAATTCCGTAGCAGTTTTAGGGAAAACTTCGAAAATTCATATCTCTTGATCCGTAAGTCGGTTTTAGTCCCCGTTCGAAGCATTGGAAAGATTAAGAGATGTTTTGTCTAGAAATTTTGCTGATGTGACGGTCGTTACTGGCACGTGACGGTCGTCACGCTCGTCATGAACTTGTTACGCTCGTCATGGCCTTCACGGTCGTGACGCTTGTTACGATCATCATAGTAATAAAATCCAGTAACTGCAGAATTGAAATGTGGTGATTTTTAGTACGGTTATTCCACATTTCACTTACTCTTATTTTTTTCGTTGTTTGGCAAAAACATAACGAAAAAGAAAAGTATCATAGTTGAGAGAAGTGGAGAACGGAAGAATTTCGATCGGTGAAAATTGGAGGAGAATTGCATAAGAGTTATCGTAGAACAGAACCAGAACCAGAAGCGTAGAGTTGGCCTCAATTCCAAGGTAAGGGTGGGGTTCAATTCTATAATTGTGGGTATGATCAATTTCATGTAGGGAATTGAATCATGGGGTTAGTTCCCGTAGGTTGAAGAAATATTAAGGGTTAATGTTTACCTGTGCCCGAGAAATACTAAGGGTTAATGCCTGTCTGTGTATGAATGAGTGTGTTATGCCATTAGTTTTGGGGGAAATTGGGAAACAGTGCCGACACGCGCTATTTTCTCATTTATTAAGAAGGTGTTGTTATTATGTCCCTATTTAATTAAATTAGAAGATGTAGTTATATTACCCGTATGAAAGTATATGAAAATGTGTTGAGTTCTTATTTGTAGTAATGATGTTGTTAGTTGTTCTCTGACATGAAAATACTGTTGAGTTCTCAATTGTAGAGACGATGTTGCTTTTAATTGTTTTCTGCGAAAATGTGTTGGACTCTTATTCGTAGAAACGATATTGTTACTTGTTCTCTGACATGAACAGGTTGAAGTGGTGAGTACATGATGTATGCGAAATGTGATGTATCTGTTATGGATAATTGGTTGTAGGCTTGATGCCTTGTTGCACGGTTGTTGCACAGTTGTTGTTGTTGTGTTATAGTCCATAATAGTTGCGTCCCATAGCATATCATAATTGTTGGCCTGTATTGGCGGCCTTTAGTGGCAAATTGTTGGCCTGTATTGGGTCCCTTAGTGGCAAATTGTTGGCCTGTATTGGCGGCCCTTAGTGGCAAATTGTTGGCCTGTATTGGCGGCCCTTAGTGGCAAATTGTTGGCCTGTATTGGCGGCCGTAATGGAAATCTGGTACAACATGCATATGCACAGTTGAGTCGCATTGTTGAGTCGCATTGTTGAGTTGCGTTGTTGAGTTTTTTTGATGAGTTGCTGAGATATGATGATAATTGTTGTGGTTATGAATAAAGAGTTGTTGTAGTTTATTATTACTAATATTTATGCGAACTGCTGGAATTATAATGCTGTGATAATATTCTGACATGAATTTTATCATGCCTTATGTTATGTTGTTGATATCTCACCCCTTTACGTTGTATATTACCTCCGTTGGCAGTAATTTGCAGGTAATCAGGAATAGAGTGTAGCTTTCCATTAAGGTGTCGTCGGTCGCTCTGATACGTAGCACTCTTGGGGGGATGAACGTTGAATTTTACTGTTTTATTGACTTTCTTGTTGCTAAATTTTACTGAATATTCTCCATTTAATTGGTTGTTACTGTCGAGTACTAAATGTTAGTTGTACGCACTATGCCGGAGAATCGGTAGTGCTGATTTCTATGGTTGAACTAGTTGCTTTCGTTGAATCTATGTAAGGCCTTTACTTGCTGAGTTTTAATTGAATTGCTGCAAGTTTTGTGGTCTTGTTTTAATCACTATAAATATTGGAAATGTTTTATATTCCGCTGCAGATTAATAAGATGCCTTGTAATCGAGATGTTAAGCAAGCTATTGCATGTTCATCCAAGCTTCTGTGCTATGTATCATTACTAAATGCATGCTGTCTGATTAAGTTGTGAAATGTATGTTTCTGTAAGTTGTAAATGTGACGCCCAGGTTCATGGTAGTGTGACGACCGTCACAGGACCCTTACGATCGTCACGCGTCCAAATTTTATGCACTCTGATTGTATTTTGTTGCTTATCTGTTGGGTTAGAAATAGGGTGTTACAAACCACACATCCAATTGAAGTGGTTCAAAGCTCATTGGAAAACTCTTGACAAATCCTACAAAAGCCTCAATGTGGTCCATGATCAAAAAATGCATAGATTTGGAGTTATGATAAGATTCATTTTAAGAAGGCAAATAACTTAGAAAAATTCTAAGTTATTTATCCTTTTTAAGTGGTTTTTTTCAGCAACTTGGAAGGGTTTTTCAACCTAGTTCCATCTAGAATTTGGAAATCCCCAAAACATGTAAGTTATAGAGCTACTTAAGGGCTTTCTAAATTGTGGTAGAACTCCTCAATAACATGTGTGAGAAGAAAGTTATGGACTATGGAAGTTAGGGCTGTCAACACTTGAAATCACCAATCCAACACTTCTCAAAATTCAGATTTTTACAACTTGGACTATCCTTGACCCTTGGATCATGATTCAATCTGATGTTTAGATGTGTGGATGAAGGGAAATGACGAAAAATGTAAGGTTTGAAGAGAGAGAGGCAAGTTGCAACTTGTGTAATAAAATATTCAAATGTGTAAGAAGGAGAGAGAAACTTTTCACTCCAAAACTGTTGCAGCTGGCTCACCCTACACTCTAAGATCACCTCAGTCACTTCATGTCCATCTCCACTTGATTTTTCTGATCTTCTTTGTACCATGGAACTAATAGGAAGAGATTTTGCAAGATTCATTTGAAAAACTTCACAAATCTCCCTCCAAAAGTGACAAAATACCAAGTTGCCCTCACTCTTGTTTTCACTATAAATAGAGGCCTCTTCATTGATGTTAGATACACCAGAGCAATCTCCAAGACCCAGAGAAACAATAGCTCTCAATTCCCTTTCATTTCCTCAAGAACCTCAATTTTCAAGACTTCCATTTTTCACCAAAATGCTGTCTTGAGCAAAACTCTGCTCAAGATCAGTTCTACCACTTCTAAGCCACTCAAAACCATCTACACAATCCATAAACATTGTGTAGAAGGTGTCCATACATTCAAACCACTCAAAAATCTCATTTTCACAAAAGTCAACCTTCACACCTTAGTAGTTTGACTTTCTTGCATTTTGAAATCCAAATTCTCACTTGAACCACTTCCTACCGTTCTAACACTCCCAACACCTCCTATACATCATATCTCAAGTGTCTAAGCCCTAAAAAACCAGCTGGAAATCACACAACTCCAACTATCTTGAACAGTGGTTTGTTACTTCAAGAGGAAGCAACTTCAAATCCTTGCCAAAGAAGAGGATCTTTGGGTTTCTAAGCTTCTTAGCTTGCTCAAGACTTGTCTACAAGAGGTATGTGACATTCAAACTCTTTATTGATCATACATTATCATGTTTATCATTTTTTGAGATGCTTGTTGTAAAATATACCATTGCTGCCCCACTTTAGTTCTTTGTCAAGAACTCTTGTTTCATGGTCATGATACTTGTTCTTGTTAATGTATTGTCATTTGTAAATGATATGTGGTTGATGTGTAATAAAGTTTGTGCTTAGATATCATGCTTAACTTGCTTGTGAAGATTTTGGTCATGTGGGAGTTTTAAGAATCCAATATTGAGATATGGTGTGTTTAGCCCTAGAACTGTCAAACCTTATTCATTAGTGAGAGTTGGATAACTTGTAAGGTACTCATAGGATCCCCCTGCCCTTGATCATGTTTGAATCAAATGTGGCTCTTGTTTTCACATTATGCTATTTTTATGTCATTCTAGCTTTAACACTACCATGAATTGTGTGTTGGGCTATTGTGTTTGCCGTAATTGTATCTCATTGTTCTAAATCATTGTTTAATGCTTACTTGATCTTGCTCATGATGTTTGGTTGGCTGAAATATGAGAAACATGAGATTTGAATTTTGAGGCTTGTTGTGAGATTCTTTGTTGTTTTTGCTGTCAAATTTGGATCAACATACCATTTATGGTTTGGAGCATTTTTGTTTGATTTTAAGATTGGAGACTCATTTGTTAACCTATTTTGAGGATGTGTGTGGTGCCTATGTGCTCAAATTTCCATTATGTGTTCAACTGCTTTGTCATTCCTCCACTTGCATTTCAAACCTCATGATGCCAAACACATGCCACTTTCTGTTTCAATAAATTTCTACTTGATCTATGTGCATAATATCATTGTTTTGTTCATTTGAAACTTGTATGTGCTATCAATTCTCCCCAACTGTCATGAATGTTGTCTGCTGCATATTTAAGTTGTTGTTTCTATATGTCATGAGTTTCAAATTTTCATTTTCTGTTTGGTAAGGTTTTCATCTATTTCTTGAGTATGTCCTCATATGTTAGCATCATTATGGTATGTGTAAAACATTGGTTTCTTCATAAACTCATTGCTTGCCAAAAATGTCTTGCTGTACCAAAACCTATTTCATAATAACTTGTTCTTGTAACCAATATGTCAATTCCTGTGCCAGCTACAATGAGCTTGATTTTGATGCATGATCACTTTCCTTATCATATTTATGTTGTGTGTATGTTCTTATTTTGTCTTAAAACTTCACAATTTGAAAAACACCACCTGCTGCCACATGAGCTTGCCAAGGCAGTTTTTCTCATTTCTTACAACAACATGCCTACTTTCATCCCAACTGTCCTATGATTATTTTGTGAGTTGAAACTCATTCCTTGTCATATTTTTGATGTGTGCACATGGTTAATTTGATCTGTTCTTGCCTGCTTCCTCAATTTCACTTCCAATTGCATTTCATACTAGAATATGCCACAACATACCAAAGTTGTTGTTCTGTTTGTATATGCATAATCTTTTAGTTGTAACTCATCCATATGCTTGATTTTGATGTGTGTAAATGATTGTTTTGATCAATGTTTACCTACATTTGTATTTCACCCTCAAACTGCATTTTTGAGCTAAAACCTACCATGACCATGCCAAATTCTTGATTGCTTGCAATATTGTTTAGTTTTCGAGTTATAACTCATTCTTCCCTGCATTTATGATGTGTGTGTGTAATGTTTGTCAACATGAGACCATTGATTCATAATTGGACCATATTTGTGCCCTGCTGCCAACTGTTTTGAAAACCAATTGTCACACACTTCACTTTGTTTTGCTTAATTTGTTATAGGCCAGTTCATATAACATCAGACATCTAATAACATTTGAGACTTGTATGTGCATGAATCAATCAACTTGATATGTCTTACTTTGCTGTCATGACAACCCTGCCTCTATGTTTGGTATAAATTGCATTTTGGTATCCATTGTCTTGTTATGTGCATTCCATGAGTATCTTAAGTGCTAGCATCATTCGCTATTTCTTGAGAATTGTGTGTGACATTTACTTGACTTCATCTGTTTCCAAACCAGTTTTGATTCAAATATTGCATTTCTATGAGTGTTTGAGCAGTTGATATATGATTTTCAATTCCATGATGTTTGTGAACAATCTTGAAATGTGGACACACCTTATATGATGTTTTGAGTATGTTTGAAAGGTCTGTTCACTTCAATTATGTTTGCTACTTGATTTGGTTTCAACATTGTATTTTTCTCCATTTTCACTTGCTAGGGCTCAACAGTCATGTTTTGTATTTAAGTTTGGTTTGGTAATTGTTGTATACTTGCTCCACATTGAATTTCCAATGTGTTGGTGATTGTCTCATGATTTCCTTATTCTATTTAATCAACTGTTGTACACATCCATAATTGGACAGCTGCTGTATTTTCATGCTTCACTTGCAACTCATGTGCTATTTCCTATTTTTGTGAGTTATGTTTGAGTTTTAAATGTGCTACACTTATGTTTTGACATATGAAACTTGTATGCATTGCCTTTTACATGAATTTGAGCTCACAACTGTTTGTAGTTTTCATAATGCATCTCAATCACCAAATTTGAAAGTTCTATCGTGTTTCATTTTCTATGTATGATCTTTAAAAACCAACTGCACCATCTTAATGCTCATGAAAAATCAGTCAAGTTTGAATAAAATTTCATCAAAAAAGACCAAGATTTGATATAGTTATGAATCAAAACGCCTTTTGAAAAAAATTGCCTTGTTCTTGTTTTATCTTGCCGAGAAAAATCCATGAAAGTATGCCATATATATTTATGGGGGTGGCTAAATCAACGGATGTATAGCCACCCCAGTGGAAGAAACCTTACTCTCTCATGCGCCTTTCACATGCCAAACCAGGGTTCGATCCTTGGGATCAACCCTTTTTGTTGTTTTATTTTTCATTTGTAAATGATTTCATGTTCTTCTCTTCTTCCACTCCCTTGTCAGCGCGCGCGTGTGTGCCTTAGTGGTTGAGTGTGATGCTTGTGAACTAAAGGTCCTGGGTTCAACTCCCAGCTTGGCCCTTTCTCTTTTTTATTTGCTTGTATTTGTTTTATTGTCATAAATCACTTCAAACTTCAGAATTTCATAACTTCTTCACCGTTTACTATTTTCAACCCGTTCTTTTTGCAATTTTCTCATTATGATGTATATTGTTGCACCCCAAATTTTGACCCCTTAGATTCTCATTATCATTTTAAGAGCATACTCATAAATCATCTAACCCTAACCCAGTGCAAGTTTGTCTTTGTCAAGTTACAGATGAATCGGGGTTTTGTACAGTCAAATCGAAGCTTCAGGGTTTGTGATCAATATAAATTTTAGACTAATTCAATCATGAAACAAGATCAAGGATGTTATATGATATCAATTGAGTATCCAATTTGAGGTTGTTACCCCAAAATCAAGAGCAGTGCATTTCAGGGTGCCCGATTAGGGTTTTTGACCAATAAAAGTCAACTGTAGTTTGACTTTGGTGTTGGAAGGTGTTTTAATGGTGGGATTATGATCCATGAAGTTCATATTGCTTAATAAAGTTCATTCAAGAAGTTTCAAAGTCTCAGAAGGTCCAGAGTGTCAGCAGACGACTCGGTAATCACCGATCGATCGTACGGTTGACCAAAGAGTCAACTCTCCAAATTTAAGGAATTGGACTTCAAAGTGTGAATCAAAAATGTTCCTTATGACATATTGCACTCGCCTATCAATTTTCATGACCATTGGATCAAGGATGAAGGAGTAATCGAAAAATCGGGAAATTAGGGTTTTGAAAGGGGCTAAACCATAACTCCTTAACCACACATCCAATTGAGTTGGTTCAAAGCTCATTAGGAAGCTCTTGACAAATCCTAAAAAAGTCCCTAAGTGGTCCATGATCAGGAAATGCATAGATTTGGGGTTATGACCAAATTCATTTTGAGAAGAGAAAAAGACTTAGAGAAATTTCACTTTTAGGCTCATTTTTTAGCAACTTTGAGAGGTCTTTTGGCCAAGTTCCTTTGAAAATTAGAAACTCATGAAAACATGAATGTTTTAGAAATATTTAAGGGCTTTCTAAAAAGTACTAGCACATCTCAAAAGGATTTGTGAGTTGAAAGTTATGGTTATGGCAAGTTGGTGGTTTCATACTTGAAGTCCCACATTGACAAACTTTCAAAAATCATTCCTTTGATCAATTGGGCCAATCTCAGCTTTTGAAACATGTTTTATCTGATATGTAGAGAGTTTGTAGCATGGAAGTACAAAGGAAATGCAGAAGGTGTGGAATTAGCCAAGCTTGCAAGTGGGCTTGCAAGTGGCTTTACAACTTGCACTTAAAGTGAAAATGGCAAGCATGAGGTGGAAAGACAAATCTGAACCAGCCATCAACCTATGCATTCTAGCCTGCATTTAGCCACTTCAAACTCATCATGAAGCTTGACTTTAGAGCTTACCTATCAGCCAAGGAAACCTCTTTGTGGAGGTTTGATAAAAAAGTAAATCTTTCCTTCATATGAAGGAAACCTCCAAATCTGCCCACTCCATTCATTTGCCTATAAATAGAGACCCTCACCACTTCATTTGATACACAATATATACTCTAAAAAACTAGTGAAATCTCAAGCCTTTGCTCTTGCACACTTTGCATCAAAATCACAAAATCACATTTTCACCAAAAACCACCAAAATCTGTCTTGGTACAATTGATGCCAAAATCATTTCTCTACACTCAAACTCCCCAACAATCATCCACAAAATCTCTAAATATGATATAGAAGGTGTCCAATACCTTAGACCACTCAAAAACCTCACCATTCAAAAAGTCAACTTCCATACCAAGTTACTTTGACCAAAAGCCACAAAATCAGTCAAAACTTGTTCTAGACATTTCCTTGATGTTCTAATCACTCAAACACCTCACATGTATCATTTCTCAGCTGTCTAACGTGTTAAAGATCATTGGTGGAGTTTATTTCTCCAACTGTCTCAAAGTTTGCATTCTTGCTTCAAGAAGAAGAAAGCTCCAAAGCTAGTGTTATTTGGAAGTTTCTCTGGGTTTCTTGGTGTTCTAACTTGCTCAATATAGCCTACAAGAGGTATGTAGACAGTCAACTTCCTACTGTACATCATAGTCTCATGTTTGGTATTGTGAGCTTGTGGTATTGGAAAAATATGTCATGAACATGTCATGTACCAAATTCTGCTCTAACTGCAATAAGCCTGAATTTTGAGTTTAATCCCATCCATTTCTATGTTTGTAATATGTATGTACTGATTGAATCACTTGATACTACTTGATTTTGACTTCTCATGCCAAACTTGCTGCTCATAAATTTTAAAACCTACTGCTCATAACTTCCAAACTTGATTGTGATCTAGAAATTGCTTTGTCATGTTGAGATGATTCACATAAGGACTGATGATCAACATAGTTGTAGTTGTGTTTGTCTGTTGTCAGTAACTACATTTGATTAAAATTGTCTAATTGGTGTCGCGGTGAAATTTGGATACCAGGCTATTGATTAGTCTGAATCTTTAATTCATTTTGCAACCGAACTTTGATTTGTCCAAAGGAAGGGATAAAGATCGAAATTCCCACAATGCAATGCAAATGCAAGCTAGATTGTTTAGGTTCGGGGGTTGGTTAAACTTAGGGAAGGTACTAGCATCCTAAGTTTCTGTAGTACTCTACAGGAACCTCTTGTTTTAGGTTTGTTTATTGCTAAGGTTATCTGCTTAAGATTAAAGACCTAAGGGTTTATTTTCTAAGTATACTCGGTAAGATGTCGCATCTTATGCCTACATATCCTTACGGGAGTGGAATCAGAGTATGTTGTAGTTCACCCTAAAGGGTTAGAGGAGCTCTTTGACTGTGGTCAAAGTTCCTACGGGTTTAGGGTAGTTGTTTTGATTGAGTTTAGGAGAAGAGACGAGTCTTCATTTTAAGAGAGAGATAATCGCCACAAATGTAATAGGGGTTGTAGGAAATGGTCTTTGCATCGTCTTAAGGAAAGGTCTTACATACTCGGATGGTCGCCAAGCATGCCTTTGTCGCTCTTAAGGCAAAGTCCCTACATGTTTGATTGTATTGTTGTGGGGGTGGAGATTATATCTCACTTAAGATGATTAACATCTATTCTCTAAATGGGTTTGAAAGAGTTGTATAGTGTTGATTGTTTTGTCTAAGTTGTACGGATTAAGGTCCTTCCTATGGGGTTGGATCTATCCTAAAGATCAACTTGAAGAATCAAGGATCGAGGGGGACTGATGCATATGATGTGCAACTACACACAACGTTGAATTATGTGTAGGTTTTTCCTTTGGACGGAATGCAATGCGGAAATATAAATGCGATTAGGTAAACGGAGAAATATTAAAGTACTGTAAGGTAAATTGCAAGGAAAATAAACCATACACACGCATGAAAGCGCTGAAGTGTAAGTGAATGTGTCGTGGGGTGCACGAATTGATTGAGTTTTACGTTGTTGATTTGATTTTAATCTTAGAGGGATTGATTTGATTGTTTTAAGGAAAATTGGTTTAATTCGAGGTGAGTGTAATTTGATTATACAAAGATGTTGCATTAATTATCGTGAATTGTTTTTATTATAAAATTTTTATTAATTGATGAGGTTGATTTTAAAAAGTTATTTATTAGCAAAAGGTTTTAGGTGTAAATTGATTTTAAATAAGTAGGATTTATAAAAAGGTTTTTTTTTTAGACATAATCATTATTAAAATAGAGGTTGATTTAGATTAAGTTATAAGATGGTGTCTATGAGAATACGAATAATCATTATAAAAAAGATTGTTAAGTTGATGGGATAAATTAATTTTAAAGGATTTAGTGAATAATAAATTAACAAGTTAATTAATAAAAATGGTATTTTGATAAAATAAAAGGGCTTGTTATAATTTATTTTAAAAGGATTGTTCTAGGTGTGAAATAGTTTTAAGGGAAAATATTATTATTTATTTATTTTTAAAAAAAGTTAATCAAAGCTTACTTATTTAAATGGCTGGTTTAAAAAGATTATTAGCTTAGTTTTATATAAAAGTTGGATTAAGGTATTAATTGGTGATTAGGGGTGATTAAGTGTGTTTAACGGTGAGTCATGTGTGTGTGGTGATCCGTGTGCAACCAAAACGCAAACAACGTGAAAGCAAAACGACAGGAAAAAAAAACAGAAGTGAACCCTAATCCCATTTGCAACCCGAACCCCTGCATCGGAAGCGAACCCCTCTCTCGATTCATCTCCGGTTGCGATCCCAATTCATCCTATCCTTCTCCGAATCCGTACCTGCAATCACATAGAAAGGAAATCAATAGATCAAGGAAAGATAAGAGTGAGAGATTCACCGCGGATTCGTGATGGTCTCCGGTGCGGTGTCGGCGACGACAGAAGGATTTGTGGTGAAGGTGGCCACAAGCAGATAAGTTCTCCTTCTTCTCTCTTAGGTTACAGTAGCGAGCTTTTCGTAAAGTTTTTGAAGTTCCTTCGATTTAGGGTTTTGTTTTGTGAATTTTTGTGGATATTGGATTCCTGACCTCCCTTTCTGGTTCCGATTTCAATCTCCTTTTATAGGTCTGGATTGAGATTTCTTGCGTTGAATCCATTTGAATGCGGATTGATGACTGATTTGGGGTTTCCTATTTCGGGTGGAATCAAATGAAACTATTCCCTTTTCGGTGATCGCGGTAATGATATGGTGTTAATGCGTACCAATTGCTTATTATCGTCTAGGTTCAAAGTTTTTGGGATTTAAATTGGATATTCTAACGGTATATTCTCCAACGGATTGCTAGTTTGGATTTGGTAACCTGACAGGTGTGGATAGTATTTGTTTTGGGCCAGAAGATGGATTAAAAGCCCGAAGTAACAACAACTCGTCTTTGATGCATTGGTGAGAGCCTCCACGAAAATGTTGGAGATGAGGGGTAACCACCTCGCAGGGTACGTTGTTCTCGTCCAATTCAACCTCTGCTCTTTTGGTTCTTCTTTGAACTGATATGTATCTGAACATCTTTTCCTTTTCTCAAGTGCCTTGACGATGGCGTTTTGGAGTAACACATTGTGTAGGCTATTGCTTCTCATCATGGTCGTCTTTTACCTGCGCTAGCTGATCAGAACGGGTTGTAAAGGAAACTGGGGACTATGGAAGCAGGAGAATCAATATCCATGAGGGCGTACACCACTACAGGTGCATCATGTCATCTTCAGTCTTATCAAATACTTGCAACTTAATTCAATCAAAGTTTCCGGGCATTAATGCTACCGACACTCCGACAACAATAATCCAACTTTGCTACCAATGAAGACATTTCTTAAGAGATTCTTCACGCATCATAGCCTCAGAGGTAACCTAACTCCCTCTTCATCCTTAAACTATTAAAGTTAACCAATAATGGCATTGATATCAATATTTATGTGGTTCTGTTGTTATCTCGCAGGCATTGTCTTCATTGGCACATTGCAGTCAGAACTATAAGCTTTAATCTCTTGGCACGGGGAGTGCGTCGTGTTGGTGATGACAGAGCTTTCATTCTTGTTCTATTTGCTCTTTAATCACATAACTCAATGCTCTTGTTGTCTGAGTTGATTCAAATCTTATTGACTGCATTCACCTCTTCAATCACAGAACTTGCATTCTGGTTATTATTTTTGCTGCTATTTCCATTCTGAGCATCAACTTTGGCAGCAGCAATTGGCAATTGTGGGGGGGCAGAACTTGAATCCTTGCCTTGGATTATCACCTTTCTTCATCAGCGGAGGTGAGCGTATTCTTATAAATGCATGGATTTCTCGAAATACTCTGGTCCTGGGGTGAGTATGCTTGGTAACTGGAGTGAAATGTTGAATGAGTCCTTGTTATCTTCATCTGTGCTAAGCCATAGCGGGGTATCTTTGCAGGTTCGACCTTTCCTGTGACACGCACCATTCATTATTCGCAGGACTGCATAGGAAACGATGACTAAGGCAGCGGAGAGCCATGTCCCCACAGGAGTACGCAACAATGTAAATGTACGTAACACCTCCCACTCGTCATTGGCTTGAGAATTTAGTTTCTTGTTTTAACATAGCAACTTCAATTGGAGTTTCCAGGGATACGCAGGGCACCAAACACCCTTGGGGGTGTTCCCTCAAATTCATATGAGAGCTGCCTTAGTTCAAGCTCTTGCACATCTCTGCCATCAACGTCCTTCCTTGTGTATGCTCTGAATGTGATTTTCTTTGTGTGCGTTGTTCTGATATTTTGTGTTGTAAACAGATGAACGAAAACGAGCCCAAGTCCTCATATTCCCAGGATTTTGCATATGTTATTCCGCACGAAGGTTCCAATTATCTCAATCTCCATTGCTGCTCCTTTTATCTATATCACCGTTGTTCGCGTCCTTATCTTGTATGCATTCGGTGCAGGTGGTGACATGTAGATACTTACGCATCGTAACAGTAATCTGCTGGTCATTGCCTTGAGATGTTTGCTGAAGACGCGCTGCTGCAGGCGTTTTCTGGTATAACCGAGAGATTCCCGTAGCTTGGAATCTACTGCCGGTAGCGACTTTTACCATGCAATACGGTAAGGTCATTGAGAACTCTATCACTTTCCGCCTCTTGAGTTAACTCTTGCCAAATTATTGTTGATATTTTGACAGGTCGTGATATGTTAACTCTTTTATATTTTCCACTGTTTTCAACTCTTAACAGGTTTGAAACTTGTCTTGCAGCTACCGTGACCGCCCTTCTAATTCAGTTCAATAAGCTCGGTTACATTTGATAGCGTTCGGTGAGTTGAGCTTCTCATATTTTATGTCCAAACATTGCCAAGAATAGCTTTGTGAAATCCTGATAGCTTTATCTGATTTGTGAGTTGTTTCACGCAGGGAAACCGAGGCATGTGTGGGTGGGAGCTGCAATTGAGGATATTGAGAGAAGGCAACATCAATCTGAGATCCGGTTGAACTTCCATTACTGTACTGAGCAAGTTTGCAGCCAATTGTTCAAATAAAGTTGAAGCTGTAACGTTTAGCTGTTGCGATGACGGTGCACAAGTCTCATAAAGCTTTAAGGCTGATGTCCTGAACTGAGTTTAGAATGAAACTATGGATTTGTATTGTTGAGTAGAGAACCTTGGATTTCGGTTGGATTTGACTTATTTTGCAAGTTTTCAATGTAAATTTCTGGATATAGTATTATGAACTTTGACGTTTATTGCGAATTCTGTCCCATGAATATAGTGGCAGCTTTGCCGTTTGAATGTCGGAGTTTTCCTTACTTTCAATTGTAATGTTTGGATGGTTTAGTATAATCCACGAATTCAATTCCTTATGGTTTGTGTTTGAAGTATTTGCTTTGAAACCATTATTGTAACAGCCTCCAACTTTAAATCTCGCAGCACATTACTATACTTATAACTTGGTCTTTGAGTCAAAGTCCACTCAAATTGAATTTAATGACATTGCCGGACACATCTTTAGTTTGTACTCAACTCGATAAAAATATATAATTTCGAGTATCCTTCGAAATCTTGATAACTTATATTGAGAGTAAACGCATGAACCTTGATAACAACTCTGCCCTTTGTACCATAATTGGTTTCTTGCACTTAGTTCACCTAAATCAAATGTCATGGTACTCTGCTCTTGAAGTATTTTTAATATGCTTAGAAAACAAAGACCTCCTTTGACCTTAAAGAGATGTAGGCAAAGATTCCACTGAGATATCCCTGGTTAGGATCCACTGGTTATGCCTTGGAATGCTTGGATGTGAGAATGAATACCCTTCACTTGTGTCTGTACCAAACAGTTAGTCGTAATAAATGCAAACAAAAGTATAAATATAAAAGAAAACTAAAAAAAAGAGGTGAGATCTTAAGGTCAAAAATTAGGGTGCAACAGATGCCCCTATTTAAGTTACTTCTATCCGGAGATATGGAGATTGAAATCTCTGTCTCGACGAGATAGGAGGGACTTAAATACAAACATTGCACGAATTTTTGGGCCATAAGAAGCCACCGAATGCAAATGATATGCAATGATATGAGAATGCAAGGCAGACGAGTCCTGTGAGAAAGCGGTGTCACAGGGGAACAAACAGACACAACAAGACTCCGCGAGGATGGGAAACCAACATCACTGGGGAATACTCGGAAGTAAAACAGTATCTCATACACCAAGGACGTGGCGATGGGAGATAAACTTTTAGTCGAAGGATATGCTTATTATCATAATGTTGTGGTTGGTAATAATCCAGATGAATTGAGTTGATGGTTCACCCTTATTTTCCTTTTTTTCTCTTTTTTTTTTGTTTTTCTGTATATCTTTTCTTTTGGAACTCAACTTGAAATAGTAAAATGTATGACTTCCCCTTGCACCATGGTATGGGAACCATGAGCTGGTCTCGGTCTCTGATGTCATTGTAGTTGTAGATGTTGTTGTAGTTGTTGAGCTTCCCCGAGCATCATGATATGGGAGTCATGCGCCGGTCTCGGTCTCTGATGTCGAACTTCCCCTTGCACCATGGTATGGGAACCATGAGCTGGTCTCGGTCTCTGATGTCGAACTTCCCCTTGCACCATGGTATGGGAACCATGAGCTGGTCTCGGTTTCTGATGCCGAACTTCCCCTTGCTCAATGGTATGGGAACCATGAGCTAGACTCGGTTTCTGATGTCGAACTTCCCCTTGCACCATGGTATGGGAACCATGAGCTGGTCTCGGTTTCTGATGCCGAACTTCCCCTTGCTCAATGGTATGGGAACCATGAGCTGGTCTTGGTTTCTGATGTCGAACTTCCCCTTGCACCATGGTATGGGAACCATGAGCTGGTCTCGGTTTCTGATGCCGAACTTCCCCTTGCTCAATGGTATGGGAACCATGAGCTGGTCTCGGTTTCTGATGTCGAACTTCCCCTTGCACCATGGTATGGGAACCATGAGCTGGTCTCGGTTCCTAATGCCGAACTTCCCCTTGCACCATGGTATGGGAACCATGAGCTGGTCTCGGTTCCTACCCAAAATGATGGAAACTCGTGAGAGCGTCTTCAAAGAGGGGTTGTAAATTTGTAGATTGTAGATGTAACTGTAGTTGTAAATTGTAGAACTGTAGAATTGTTGATGTAAATATTGTGTAGTCTGTAATTGTAGAATTTTGTAGATGTGATCTTGTACTCGTATTGGCAATTTGTAGAATGTGCACCGGGGATCTTCAGATGAGTTATAAACCGGTTGATATGTGGAGAGTCCTCTTGTAAGGAGATATGTCATTGATAGTACTCGTAATGAACTCTCTGGGGAAAATCATTTTTTGAGGAGTATCTTTGTTGCAATTGTAAGATATGTAAGATTGTTGTAGCAGAAATCCTCAAGTGGGGAAGTATCTGTAATGTACTTTGTTTTGACTTGATAATCTTGAGATAATCCACTGGGGATGGACAGATTATCTTTGAAGAAACTGTTGTTTGTCGTTTTGAATATAAGTCAACTCAAGACGAGTTGCTCAAATAAAGAGATCTTCTGTTATTCAGCTGTAAGTTGTCGAGTGGACCTTGTAATATTGCCGGAGAAGTACCACATCTACAATGGTGATCCTTATGATGTCAAAGTGCAAAATAAATGCACTCTTGATCCATGCTCAAAAGCTGGAGATGTTCATAGTGTGATTGCCAAAGACCGAAGTTCAATTCGGGAAATAACCGAAGAGAAACTGTCAAGCAAGACTCAACCATAGAGGCATAAACTCCAATGGGAATGTACTGAAACAACTGTCTTCCACGAGGATCGAACTTCGTGGGGAAATAGAAATATTGAGTTTTTTTTTTGCTTAGGGCTGACAACTCTATTTGGAAGGAATAAGACACGCCCAAATACCCAAGGGTAAACGCGGTCGAAGAGATAGAGTAAAACATACAAAGGATGCACAAATGCAAATGTTATGCTATCTACTTATATGATATGCTTATGCTTATGCTGACAAAACAGACGAAAGCAACGACCGAATACGAGATAAACGTCTCGAAACAAACATCCGACCAATCTTCAAAGATAGAAGTATCACTGAGGATGGATGGAGAACCAAATGTAGGGTCCCAGTACTGCTTCAAAACTTCAAAATTTCTCTTGAGAAAGAGTGATCAATCCACTTGGGGATGTAACATCTTGATAAGTTTGACGTGTTGTATGAAATTGTAGACGGAGGTACCCAAACCGAAGTTTCATAGGGGATAAAATAAATATCCTGGGTCTTCGTAGTTGTTGAATATGTTGGGGTTGAGCTTCCTGAGGATGAAATATACATCTTTTGCTTCAATCTTCAAATGCCCCAAGTCACATAGTTGAAAAGTCTCGAGAGGATTTTATAGAAAACATGATGCCTAAATGCCCCACTGTTTTCAAACTCTCTAGAGATTCGCCGAATCTCGACGTAACTGCCCCTGATTGGCGATAAGTGAGTCCTTGAATTTCTTCTAGTTGAACCCAAGACTTGCGCGAATGAAATTTTCTTGGGAAGAATGACTTGCCCCAAGTCAGCAAAGTCTTCAAATATCATCATTAATGTCTGTATGTGGTCTTTCTAAGATGTCAAGCGTATTTAGCACATTTGAAATATCCATTTTGAAATGGTTAATGCAACACGCGTTTGTCTTGAAGTTTTGAAAAGGGGTATCGCAATAACTTGTGATCGAAACCACTAGTTAGGATACGAATTGAACATTATTTATAAAGCCGATTTAAATTTGAGCATAGCTCAAGGAGTCAGGAAACAATATCTCATCGAGTATGCATTCGAATTAAACCTTACCTCAATTAGGACTTTGAAGTTTGTATATGGGTTTAATTTATGACTTTTAGAGTGGAGGTAGAAAGGGTTAGTATATTTGTGCCCACCCAATTTTTGAAGATGTTTATTCTTTTTTTTGGTGATTACCCTGCCCCAGGTTAAGAAAATAAGGTTGGAAAGGGTTTGGGAGAAAGAGAACGGATCCTCAATCAAGGTTTAAAAGAAAGGGTTGACTATGTTGGCTTTCAGGAGGTTTAAAATAATGCCTTACATCAGTAGGGTTTTCATTCGAAGCATACAACAAGAGATCATGTGTTTTACTTCATCATCCTCCTTCCAATTCTCTGTCAGAGCGAGAGATCGGGTAAAAGTCGACATTATAAATAATTTTGAAAAACTATTTGAGTGAAAACGAATGGATTTCTTCAAGACAAACAGTTATTGCATTACTTATTCGAAACAGAAAGTTCTTACATGCAAAATATGCTTTCAATCAAAGAAATAAACATGAACAAAAATGAAAGAAACAGAAAGTTCTTCTGGAGTTTTCGCTTATATCAGCGTAATGGTATTCCATTCATGATCGGTCTTTCTCCTTTGAAGGTTAGCACCTCATTATCGATCATTTCTTGAACTTTTTCTTGAAAAACTTTGCAATCTTCGATTGAATGCCCCAACACTCCATCATGGAATTCACAGCTGGTGTTTGGGTTGAACCATGGTGGGTGAGAGTTCATGGTTCTAGTCTTTCTACGTGTCATTACCGAGTTTCGGATGAAATAAAACTATAATTGACGGTAGGTCAATGGGATAAGATCAAACCAATGGGTCTCTTCTTTCAGAGTATTCAGAGGTATTTTCTGATTCGGAAACTGTCTTCGAACATGTCGATGCTGATCTGGAGATGGCATCCTTCGCTTAGGAGGCAATTGCTGCTGGCGCTGAGCGGGCATTGCGTACTCATGTTGAGGACGGGATACCGAAGCTGTGGATTCTCTGGGAGATCCTTTATCACCTGTTTTATCGGGAGCTAATCCCAAACTGTAATTGTACTGCTTTACAAAAGCAACAGCTAAGTCTTCCCAAGACTGGATGTGATTCACTTGTAGCTTCATATACCATGTTAAGGTGCTCCACCCAAACTTTCTTGGAAGCAGTGAATCATTAGTTTGTCGTTCCCAAGATAGGTGGTCATCTTTTGACAAAACATCATCAAATGATACCGTGGACAAATTGTACCTTTGTACACTTCGAAGGCGGGCATCTGGAATCCTGGGGGGATAACTAAGTTTGGAACTAGGTGTGGGTCATGAGCATGAAAATCAGGCGCACGGTTCCTCTTCATCATTTTCCATCGTTCCTCGAAGTCACGAAATTCATTCTTGAATGCTGTAAGCTCTGGATCGTCCATTTCCTTTTCTTGCACAGCTGAAGTTGCATAGGAACAAAGTTATCGGAGGGACAGCGGAGCGTCGAGTTAGACCTTACTCTGAAGCTAGTCATGCGATCCATGTCTTTGTTCTCCTTACTATCCTTTAATGATACTTCCGGCTTGGTCAGATGGTAGAGACGGCGACTGACAGCAAAGATGGAAAACCGAAATGAGCCACAACAAAGGAAGGACACATGCATAAATGTAAAATGCCATGCAGAATGCAGAATGTTAATGCATAATGCGGATGTAAGGGGAGACTTCAAGAAACTCAACGTGTTTTTCAGTATTATAATGTGGGATAATTGAAAAACTTTTTATTTTTGAGAAACACTGCAAGGCAAAGTACTCTTTTAAGAGTTTATTACAACGAAGGCAAGAGAAAACTTAGAACTCTATCCCACAGTCTTCTCTTTTGTACGGAGCTCCTCGGTTAGCTGATCAATGCGCTCCTGCAACGCCGCTTTCTCGATGATGATTCGCTCCACACACTCCTTCCAAGCCATGGTAGTTGAGGGGAGATCATCACTGGTAACAGCACTTGAAGAGGCATGAGGAGAAAATAAATCTCCTTGTGCCTTTCTCTTTCTGGCAACTTCTAATTCAGGTGTCTTCTGAAGTCTTTCCTTCTCTACTCTGAGGGTGAGGAACTTATTCTTCCAGGCAGTCCTCAATTTCCGGGCTTCATCTAAAGCAATCCTTACTTGTTCTATTTCCTCTTCCTCGAACCAGTCGGGGTCATGAGGGGACAATACCATAGGTTCATGAAAAGGAAAAGGCATCTTGAGATCGAGAGCCCTTTCTCGCACCCAATGCAGATAATCCTCGGAAACAACACAGTTGGGGTATCCTGAAGCAGCTGTTCCTTCCATATCAATATATTTCCATGCATAAATGATTACAGTCTTTAGGTCTAGATCCTCTTCTCCTTTGAAATAGATCTCTTCCAACGAAACCAGGTCAGGTACTTGGGTCATAGGGTGTCCAAGCTGTCTACGGGGCAAAGCGGGATTGTAACTTATACATCCTTCTCTTCCAATAAGCGGTACGTTGGGGAATCCTCCGATGCTAGGAATCATAGGCACGCCTCCATAAGCGGGATCATACCAAACGATGTCCGAATGGGTGAGGGCCATAAGTATCTCGGACCATCGAGGTGTTGCTACTTCATCCTAAAGGGACGGATACCAGGTCAAACGAGCGATGAACCATGAGTACAGCAAAGCGATACAACATACAATGTGTCCTCCTCCTTCGGCATTCTTCGAGTGAATCGAAAATTACGTATCAGCGAGCAAGGTGGGTACCGGGTTATTGAGTATGAAGAGCTTGATTGCATCCATATCAACAAAATTGTCAATTTTAGGGAACCAGAAAGTCCCATAGACCAATAAAGCAAAATTGGCTTCCAAGATGAGAGCCTCCTTTCTTTCAGCATGGTAACGGACTTTTTCGATCAAAAAGTCGGCGGGGAACCCAAGGACTCCTTCCTTGGTGATCAGGTGTGTCTGGACATCTTCTAGGCTGAGATAGGTAGCGTTTGCAATTTCCTGGTGACTAGGCGTGTCTTCCCTTCCGGTGAATAGAGGTCGAACAGTCACAGGCATCCTCAAGAGTTCTGAGTATTCTTCTAAGGTCGGCATCAATTGGTGGTCTGGAAAAGTGAAGCAGTGATATATCGGGTCATAAAATTGGACCAATGTTTCCAACAATCCTTCTTTGATCCTTAGCTCAAGGAAACGGAAGACTCCTCCATATTCTGCTGCGAAGGCAAAGCGATCCTCGACGAGTTCGGCTAGTTCTCTCAAGCTTTCAAGGTTGGGACTCTGAAAAGTGTACTTCAGGGTTTCTCTTCTGAAATCCATGATTACAACACCTACAGAACGAATTTGAGTTTCTTGAAGTGAACGAAGGAAAAAGAATGCAATGCAAGATGATTAGGACTTCATGGGATTACTCTATTTATGGGCATTGCGGTAAAAGGAAACGTTTTATTAAATTTGAAACGGACTACATAAATATTCTTTTAAAGAGTCCCAAATAAAAGCTAGTAAAGACACTAAAGAAGCTTTGAATGCTGATGCTTGAGTTACTCTTCTAGTTGCGCCTTCTCACGGATAAGGTTGTCCACAATTATTTTCCAGATAGTGCATTGTGGATCGGAGAAAAATAAATCCTCCATGACTTTCCTCTTCTTGCAGGGGAGTAGCTCTTCATCCTTCAATTGTAACTGTTTCTGGAGTTCATCCTTCTCCTTTTGAAGTTTAGCATTCTGCTTTTGACACTCATCATTTTCTGCCACTGCTACGTGGTACTTGTTCTTCCAAGATTCTAGCTCATGTTGAGACTTCCTTAAAGACACCTCTAACTCCTCGGCTTTAGACATAAAGACATAAGTGGGCTCTCTCCTTGGAGCTATGGGATCTTGACGGGAATAGGGCATCTTTAGCTTGATTGCCCTTTCTCTGACCCATCGAAGGTAGGGCTCTAAAGACACACAATTAAGCTTCCCAAGGCTTCTCTTCCCCTTCTTGTGTACGCTACGCCATGCATTTAGAATCTTTCCTCGGAGTTCCATATCATTTTTGAAGAATATACCCTCTACTTGAACACTCTTGGGAGGTTCCTTCAACGGGTATCCCAACTGTCGACGAGCTAAAACAGGATTGTAGCTGATTCCTCCATCAAAGCTGAGCAACAGTACATTAGCAAAGTCACCACAACTATCAATGATTAATACTCCATCATACGATCGGTTGTACCAATCAATGTCAGAATGGGTCAAAGCCATAACTCCTGGAGACCAATGCTCTTTGCCAATGTTTGTAAAAGAGCTAGACTTCGGCAAGTGCGAAATAAACCACTTGTAAAGTAAAGGTACACAGCAAGTAATCATCCCTCCACCACGAAGGTTTCGGAGATGTATAGAGTGATATGCGTTTCCCAACAGAGTTGGCACTGGGTTGTTCTTCATAAAGATCTTGAATGCTTTGAGATCGATGAAACCTTCAAAACTTGGGAATAGAAACACCCCATAAACAAGTAAGGCGAAAATTGCCTCAAACGGAGCCTTATTAGAATAATCAGCATAGAATGAAGCCTTCTCGATTAGGAAACCTGTCTTTAAACCAAGAACTCCATCCTTGGTAACTAGGTTGGCTTTGACGTCGGACACCTTCAAACGGAGGGCTTTAGCAATATCTTTCTCATCAGGGTCCTTTTCCAAGAAGGGAAAAGGAGATTCCTCAAGGACAGGCAGACCAACCAAAAAAGAATACTCTTCCAATGTAGGTAACAACTGGAAGTCTGGAAAGGTGAAACAATGGTAGAGAGGATCATAGAACTGTAGTAAAGTGGCAAGAAGTCCTTCATTCACTGAGCAACCCAATAAAGATATCAGCTTCCCAT
Source organism: Lathyrus sativus (assembly GCA_963859935.3). Lineage (NCBI taxonomy): Eukaryota > Viridiplantae > Streptophyta > Magnoliopsida > Fabales > Fabaceae > Lathyrus > Lathyrus sativus. The sequence goes on along the minus strand of OZ012739.1, from coordinate 449,562,674 downwards.
ACTTGTTCTTGAATTCTTCTTGATCTTCGATGAAACCCCACAACTTCTTTAGGTCGTCCAATTTGGGACTCTTAAAAGTATATTTCACAGTATGTCTTTTATTTGAAGTCATAGTGACCTACAATGTTCATAAACGAAGGTAAATCCCATGAAGTCCAATGTAGAATGATGTTATATGAATGCAGCAAACACAGGTATTCACATAAGGACATAAAGATAAACAAACAAAGGGCGCCCTAGGTTTGCAACGAGCATGAAGTAAAGGTGTACCCTTCCCAAAGGTTTAAGGACTAAAGGTTGTTTGTACCTGCAGAACAAGGTTCTAAAGGGACTCAGAATCATCAGCCCATCTATCGGATATTATCAATTTCCCAATTACTCGAGGATTACTAATATTCTCAAGAGAACTTCTTTTGAGTGTAGCTTCGCGTAGCACTATTTCGGAAGTACTTCCTTATAGTCTCGCACTACGTCCTAATAAAGGCCAAAGTTGGGTTAAGGTAACTACGGTCCTCAATATCATAGGCTCCAAAGTCGAAAATAGTGAGTGTTTTCACGATGATTCGTTCAACAGTACTATTTCAAAAGGGCCTCAACTGAGCGGGATTTTCGATTCAACTTAGTAGGGATTCAACTCCCTATAAGCCTCCTCGAATATATCCCATCCTATCTTAATTCCTCTCAAGTTCGGGTGTAGAACTTTATCTCACCACTCAAGGACAACAATCCCAAAAGAAACAGAAGAGAAAGCATGTAAACAAATAATCAAGTAGGCAGATATATAAAGCAGTAAACAAATAAAATAAGATAGGGAAACCCACTAGAGAGTCCCCAGTGAAGTCGCCATTTCTGTCGCGGTGAAATTTGGATACCAGGCTATTGATTAGTCTGAATCTTTAATTCATTTTGCAACCGAACTTTGATTTGTCCAAAGGAAGGGATAAAGATCGAAATTCCCACAATGCAATGCAAATGCAAGCTAGATTGTTTAGGTTCGGGGGTTGGTTAAACTTAGGGAAGGTACTAGCATCCTAAGTTTCTGTAGTACTCTACAGGAACCTCTTGTTTTAGGTTTGTTTATTGCTAAGGTTATCTGCTTAAGATTAAAGACCTAAGGGTTTATTTTCTAAGTATACTCGGTAAGATGTCGCATCTTATGCCTACATATCCTTACGGGAGTGGAATCAGAGTATGTTGTAGTTCACCCTAAAGGGTTAGAGAAGCTCTTTGACTGTGGTCAAAGTTCCTACGGGTTTAGGGTAGTTGTTTTGATTGAGTTTAGGAGAAGAGACGAGTCTTCATTTTAAGAGAGAGATAATCGCCACAAATGTAATAGGGGTTGTAGGAAATGGTCTTTGCATCGTCTTAAGGAAAGGTCTTACATACTCGGATGGTCGCCAAGCATGCCTTTGTCGCTCTTAAGGCAAAGTCCCTACATGTTTGATTGTATTGTTGTGGGGGTGGAGATTATATCTCACTTAAGATGATTAACATCTATTCTCTAAATGGGTTTGAAAGAGTTGTATAGTGTTGATTGTTTTGTCTAAGTTGTACGGATTAAGGTCCTTCCTATGGGGTTGGATCTATCCTAAAGATCAACTTGAAGAATCAAGGATCGAGGGGGACTGATGCATATGATGTGCAACTACACACAACGTTGAATTATGTGTAGGTTTTTCCTTTGGACGGAATGCAATGCGGAAATATAAATGCGATTAGGTAAACGGAGAAATATTAAAGTACTGTAAGGTAAATTGCAAGGAAAATAAACCATACACACGCATGAAAGCGCTGAAGTGTAAGTGAATGTGTCGTGGGGTGCACGAATTGATTGAGTTTTACGCTGTTGATTTGATTTTAATCTTAGAGGGATTGATTTGATTGTTTTAAGGAAAATTGGTTTAATTCGAGGTGAGTGTAATTTGATTATACAAAGATGTTGCATTAATTATCGTGAATTGTTTTTATTATAAAATTTTTATTAATTGATGAGGTTGATTTTAAAAAGTTATTTATTAGCAAAAGGTTTTAGGTGTAAATTGATTTTAAATAAGTAGGATTTATAAAAAGGGTTTTTTTTTTAGACATAATCATTATTAAAATAGAGGTTGATTTAGATTAAGTTATAAGATGGTGTCTATGAGAATACGAATAATCATTATAAAAAAGATTGTTAAGTTGATGGGATAAATTAATTTTAAAGGATTTAGTGAATAATAAATTAACAAGTTAATTAATAAAAATGGTATTTTGATAAAATAAAAGGGCTTGTTATAATTTATTTTAAAAGGATTGTTCTAGGTGTGAAATAGTTTTAAGGGAAAATATTATTATTTATTTATTTTAAAAAAAAGTTAATCAAAGCTTACTTATTTAAATGGCTGGTTTAAAAAGATTATTAGCTTAGTTTTATATAAAAGTTGGATTAAGGTATTAATTGGTGATTAGGGGTGATTAAGTGTGTTTAACGGTGAGTCATGTGTGTGTGGTGATCCGTGTGCAACCAAAACGCAAACAACGTGAAAGAAAAACGACAGGAAAAAAAAAACAGAAGTGAACCCTAATCCCATTTGCAACCCGAACCCCTGCATCGGAAGCGAACCCCTCTCTCGATTCATCTCCGGTTGCGATCCCAATTCATCCTATCCTTCTCTGAATCCGTACCTGCAATCACATAGAAAAGAAATCAATAGATCAAGGAAAGATAAGAGTGAGAGATTCACCGCGGATTCGTGATGGTCTCCGGTGCGGTGTCGGCGACGACGGAAGGATTTGTGGTGAAGGTGGCCACAAGCAGATAAGTTCTCCTTCTTCTCTCTTAGGTTACAGTAGCGAGCTTTTCGTAAAGTTTTTGAAGTTCCTTCGATTTAGGGTTTTGTTTTGTGAATTTTTGTGGATATTGGATTCCTGACCTCCCTTTCTGGTTCCGATTTCAATCTCCTTTTATAGGTCTGGATTGAGATTTCTTGCGTTGAATCCATTTGAATGCGGATTGATGACTGATTTGGGGTTTCCTATTTCGGGTGGAATCAAATGAAACTATTCCCTTTTCGGTGATCGCGGTAATGATATGGTGTTAATGCGTACCAATTGCTTATTATCGTCTAGGTTCAAAGTTTTTGGGATTTAAATTTGATATTCTAACGGTATATTCTCCAACGGATTGCTAGTTTGGATTAGGTAACCTGACAGGTGTGGATAGTATTTGTTTTGGGCCAGAAGATGGATTAAAAGCCCGAAGTAACAACAACTCGTCTTTGATGCATTGGTGAGAGCCTCCACGAAAATGTTGGAGATGAGGGGTAACCACCTCGCAGGGTACGTTGTTCTCGTCCAATTCAACCTCTGCTCTTTTGGTTCTTCTTTGAACTGATATGTATCTGAACATCTTTTCCTTTTCTCAAGTGCCTTGACGATGGCGTTTTGGAGTAACACATTGTGTAGGCTATTGCTTCTCATCATGGTCGTCTTTTACCTGCGCTAGCTGATCAGAACGGGTTGTAAAGGAAACTGGGGACTATGGAAGCAGGAGAATCAATATCCATGAGGGCGTACACCACTACAGGTGCATCATGTCATCTTCAGTCTTGTCAAATACTTGCAACTTAATTCAATCAAAGTTTCCGGGCATTAATGCTACCGACACTCCGACAACAATAATCCAACTTTGCTACCAATGAAGACATTTCTTAAGAGATTCTTCACGCATCATAGCCTCAGAGGTAACCTAACTCCCTCTTCATCCTTAAACTGTTAAAGTTAACCAATAATGGCATTGATATCAATATTTATGTGGTTCTGTTGTTATCTCGCAGGCATTGTCTTCATTGGCACATTGCAGTCAGAACTATAAGCTTTAATCTCTTGGCACGGGGGGTGCGTCGTGTTGGTGATGACAGAGCTTTCATTCTTGTTCTATTTGCTCTTTAATCACATAACTCAATGCTCTTGTTGTCTGAGTTGATTCAAATCTTATTGACTGCATTCACCTCTTCAATCACAGAACTTGCATTCTGGTTATTATTTTTGCTGCTATTTCCATTCTGAGCATCAACTTTGGCAGCAGCAATTGGCAATTGTGGGGGGGCAGAACTTGAATCCTTGCCTTGGATTATCACCTTTCTTCATCAGCGGAGGTGAGCGTATTCTTATAAATGCATGGATTTCTCGAAATACTCTGGTCCTGGGGTGAGTATGCTTGGTAACTGGAGTGAAATGTTGAATGAGTCCTTGTTATCTTCATCTGTGCTAAGCCATAGCGGGGTATCTTTGCAGGTTCGACCTTTCCAGTGACACGCACCATTCATTATTCACAGGACTGCATAGGAAACGATGACTAAGGAAGCGGAGAGCCATGTCCCCACAGGAGTACGCAACAATGTAAATGTACGTAACACCTCCCACTCGTCATTGGCTTGAGAATTTAGTTTCTTGTTTTAACATAGCAACTTCAATTGGAGTTTCCAGGGATACGCAGGGCACCAAACACCCTTGGGGGTGTTCCCTCAAATTCATATGAGAGCTGCCTTAGTTCAAGCTCTTGCACATCTCTGCCATCAACGTCCTTCCTTGTGTATGCTTTGAATGTGATTTTCTTTGTGTGCGTTGTTCTGATATTTTGTGTTGTAAACAGATGAACGAAAACGAGCCCAAGTCCTCATATTCCCAGGATTTCGCATACGTTATTCCGCACGAAGGTTCCAATTATCTCAATCTCCATTGCTGCTCCTTTTATCTATATCACCGTTGTTCGCGTCCTTATCTTGTATGCATTCGGTGCAGGTGGTGACATGTAGATACTTACGCATCGTAACAGTAATCTGCTGGTCATTGCCTTGAGATGTTTGCTGAAGACGCGCTGCTGCAGGCGTTTTCTGGTATAACCGAGAGATTCCCGTAGCTTGGAATCTACTGCCGGTAGCGACTTTTACCATGCAATACGGTAAGGTCATTGAGAACTCTATCACTTTCCGCCTCTTGAGTTAACTCTGGCCAAATTATTGCTGATATTTTGATAGGTTGTGATATGTTAACTCTTTTATATTTTCCACTGTTTTCAACTCTTAACAGGTTTGAAACTTGTCTTGCAGCTACCGTGACCGCCCTTCTAATTCAGTTCAATAAGCTCGGTTACATTTGATAGCGTTCGGTGAGTTGAGCTTCTCATATTTTATGTCCAAACATTGCCAAGAATAGCTTTGTGAAATCCTGATAGCTTTATCTGATTTGTGAGTTGTTTCACGCAGGGAAACCGAGGCATGTGTGGGTGGGAGCTGCAATTGAGGATATTGAGAGAAGGCAACATCAATCTGAGATCCGGTTGAACTTCCATTAATGTACTGAGCAAGTTTGCAGCCAATTGTTCAAATAAAGTTGAAGCTGTAACGTTTAGCTGTTGCGATGACGGTGCACAAGCCTCATAAAGCTTTAAGGCTGATGTCCTGAACTGAGTTTAGAATGAAACTATGGATTTGTATTGTTGAGTAGAGAACCTTGGATTTCGGTTGGATTTGACTTATTTTGCAAGTTTTCAATGTAAATTTCTGGATATAGTATTATGAACTTTGACGTTTATTGCGAATTCTGTCCCATGAATATAGTGGTAGCTTTGCCGTTTGAATGTCGGAGTTTTCCTTACTTTCAATTGTAATGTTTGGATGGTTCAGTATAATCCACGAATTCAATTCCTTATGGTTTGTGTTTGAAGTATTTGCTTTGAAACCATTATTGTAACAGCCTCCAACTTTAAATCTCGCAGCACATTACTATACTTATAACTTGGTCTTTGAGTCAAAGTCCACTCAAATTGAATTTAATGACATTCCCGGACACATCTTCAGTTTGTACTCAACTCGATAAAAATATATAATTTCGAGTATCCTTCGAAATCTTGATAACTTATATTGAGAGTAAACGCATGAACCTTGATAACAACTCTGCCCTTTGTACCATAATTGGTTTCTTGCACTTAGTTCACCTAAATCAAATGTCATGGTACTCTGCTCTTGAAGTATTTTTAATATGCTTAGAAAACAAAGACCTCCTTTGACCTTAAAGAGACGTAGGCAAAGATTCCACTGAGATATCCCTGGTTAGGATCCACTGGTTATGCCTTGGAATGCTTGGATGTGAGAATGAATACCCTTCACTTGTGTCTGTACCAAACAGTTAGTCGTAATAAATGCAAACAAAAGTATAAATATAAAAGAAAACTAAAAAAAAGAAGTGAGATCTTAAGGTCAAAAATTAGGGTGCAACAATTGGCACATACCCCTTTTGCTTACATGAGGTGCCAAACTGTTTCCATCTATTTTGAGCCAGAGCTGCCATTTTTTCAAACTGTCCATAAGATGTGCTTTGAGGGCTTGCATATTGAGCTTTGACATGTTAATTTGAATCTGTTCAACTTTTTGCATTTTTCCTTGGTGACTACATGTCTGCATTATTATGAAAAACTGTAATGCTTGTGATTTTGTAAAGACATGATTGTTGAGAATTCATGGTAAAGGTGTTATCTTTGGGATGCAATGTTAGAACCTGATTTAATGTCTTGCTTTACTTTGAGGTCATCAAGCCATTGTTATTTTTGCTGCATTTGTAGTTCATTATTGCTTAATACTTGTTGGCATGGCTGGATCTATCATGTATTTTAGAATTGCTAGTTAATGAGAGCAATCTCATTTGGCTGTCTAGATAAACTAGGATGTATGAGTTGGTGTAAATTTTAGTATGTGTAAAACATTGCAGAGAGATTCATAATATGCGGCTGTGTGAAACCTTGATCTGCTTGCTATGTAACTTTGTGGTCCAATTTTGTTTCAAGGCTGTGTAACCCCTTGGCTGTCAAATCCCAATTTTGAATGTTCATACTTATGTCATAACGTGCTGCATTTTATGATGGCATTGTGGTGCAACCTGCTTTGGTTTTGATTCAGCCAATATCTCAAACTGTTTCTCATTATAAGAAGTTTGCTGTTAAACTTTCCATATGTATGCATACTTGCCTCTGCTAACTAACAACATTTCCAATTTGTTTTTAGTGCATCTCCATTTCAGTCAAACCTTTGCATTTTTGTAAGTGTTGATGTTCATAATCTGTTGCGTCTGAATTGATAAAATTGATGACTACCAACTCCTTGATTCAAACATCATGAGAATATAGAAACACCATTTCATTCATTTGCTTTTGACAGTCACTTGGTGGTTTGTGGTAAAGTTGAGCTTATCCTTTTTAACCTGGCCATAAGGAATACATTTCAATTTGGTGCAGACGTCTGCTGAACTTTAAATTCAATAGTCTTTGGTTGATAAATTTCCCAAATGCATTTTTTCAAAACATTTGATTGCAACTAAATCCTCATTTTTCACCACAGACTATTTTGAACTGATTCTTTTACTTAGTCTCCTCCAATGACATGTATATGATGTGTGTATGTGATTTATTTGCCAATACCATGCTTAGAACTAAAACTGGACATCAACTTGCATTTCTCATGACAGTTTTGCAACTTGCACATCATTTCTCATCTCAGACTATTTTGAACCCCACTTGGTGCTCAAATTCACTCATTAATATGTATGCAATGTGTTTGAATGCTTGACTTGACCTGGAACTGTTTGAATTTGGACTTGCACATCAAAATGCACAACACACACTCACAATGCATTTGTCTTCGAATTTTTCAGTGTGTGCATTATTTTGAACAACTAACAGTGCCATCTTGTTCCTCATGAAATTCTAGTCAGTTTACACTAAAATTTTGTCAAAATCCATTGCGAATTAAGGAAGTTATGCCCAAAATTCAAACCATGTTTGGATGTTCTTATTTTGCCCAGCCTGCCATGTTTTCCACCCTTATATTTTAATGGGGTGGCATTTACAAACGGATGTATAACCACCCTAGTGGTAAGACCATTGCCAAAAACGCGCCTTGCACATATTGAACCTGGGTTCGACCCCTGAGGAGGGCAACCCTTTTATTATTTTTCACCATTTTTCAACCAAACTTCGAAAAATCACATCTCACTCATTTTTTTTAATCATTTTTCACCCATTCTTTTTGCATTATGTTCATATTGATGCCTACTTTCATGCCATAGTTTTAAATTCCATGTTTGCCTAATTTTTCATCACTTTTGACTAATTGCAAGTTAAAACCGTTTTGTGATCGTTTTCGCATATGTAGATGAATTTTTCTCTTGTTATACTTGTGATTGTTTGTAATACTTGCTTGCATTCATGTTCTTAAATGTTAGTTAACATGCTAGGATTTCTTCTTTGGTTATTGCCATGTTTACTTCGTCCCCCCTGTTGAATTTACTTAAGCTCGATCTGTCGTCACACTTCTTGCTTAATCAACTGCTTTGATTGTCATCACCGCATCTTTATTTTTTCACATTCTCATTTAATGGTTGTCACCATGAATGTATCTTTATCATGTTGTTACTTTGCTTATTGTTTTCTTTCCCCAAGTGATGAAGCTTGTTGACACTCCTCCAGGTTACCTCCCCTCTCTCCTTCCAAAGGAAAGGTCTTTCCATTGACCCCCTGTGTCAGGAATGGTTCATTCACCATCCCTTAACTTTGTTAAGTCACTCTAACCTTAGTTTAGAAACCATTAGACTTTGCTTTAAGTCTAAGAAACCCACCTGTACTAGGAGTGTTCTTTATCTAGAACCCTAGGATAGAGTTTGTCAACTCTATGTAAGAATCATCGTCATGATTTCTTACTTCCCCTTTTTGAGTGTTACAATTTAGATTAGGGAGTTTTGTCAAACTCCACATAAACATTGTCATGTTTGTTCCCCCTTGAACCTTGATCCTGATCAAGTGTTCTTCATCCCTTGTCAGGTGAACGACGATTGCTCTGATCCTATCCTAGTTAGGATACGTAGGCAGAAGACGCGACGTCTTTGCGAGCAAACTTAGTGTATATAACTTTAGGTTTCAACTTATACCTTTTCCCAATCCATAACACATTTCACAAACTTAGCAAACAATCAAACAAAAGGTTCCTGTAGGGTACTACAGATGCTTAGGGTGCTAACACCTTCCCTAGGTATAACCAACCCTCGATCCCCGAATCTCTTAAGCGTTGTCGTTACTGTTAGAACACAAATTGGTTCTTAATAATATCTCTATGTTTTGATGATAACTATTATGAAATTTTGTAATTAAGAATTATATACTCTAAAATTTGCTTAAGAGTTTTTACTGCAGAAACTAAAGTATTTGTCACTCCAGAAGCAAATCAGAACTGAACATAAGAAATATGCTAGACTCTGAAGCGTCAGATGCAACCATTAAAAGATTCTGAATGCTGCCAACAGAAGATCCTGAGCGTAGTCTCCAGAAGGATCTGAAGCAGAAGCTCCAGAAAGATCTGAAGCAGAAGCTCCAGAAGAATCTGAAGCAAGTCAGAAGCATCTGAACCAAAGAAGAATTTTGTATGAAGAGTTTTCAAAGCATAGTTACTACAGAATATTCTGAAAGTACTAAAGCTGTCAGTACTATGGATCTGACTCAGATATGCTCTGAACCTATACACGCTAAAAGCAAACCTGCTACAAAGACTCTGATTCAGCAAAACTCTGATCAACATCAGAAGGCTCTGATCAAATTAGACTCTGATGAATCTTGCTGAAATTTGAAGAAGAAGAATTCAAAGATTATGTCCGTTGGAATAATCCAAACGACTCTTTCCTTATTTATGCTAGACACAAGAACACAGACAAAAAGGATTTCTTTGTGCTTTCTTCTTCTAGGAAAGGTCACTTGATGTGAAGACAAAAAGGCTCAGACCTTTTGGACACTCTTCTCAACGTGAAGTTCCCTTGGATCAAGCTGCCTATAAAAGCAAGTCTTCACCCATCTTCTTCAGTGGACGTTTTATCTGAAAGAAATCAATATTCAAAGCTCTCATACTATTCATATTCTTTCTAAGAATTAATTTCTTTGTTCTTAATATTAAGTGAAAAATCACAGTTGTGATTAAGCTTTTTAGAAGCAATTTAAACACTTGTATTTGTTATTACATTTGATTGTAGGAAAACCTTAAGAAGATCCAGTTAGGATCAGTAGTTCTTGAGAAGACTTTGAATAGTTGTTCTTAGTGCTTACTGTCGCTACTGCGAAAATCGGCGCCGGCTAAACAGAAGAGTCGCCACCGTGCGTTATTTATCCCAAAGGAGGGAAAGGAAACGCTCGAAGTAAACCTACCACAAAGACGGGAAAGGAATGGTCATCGCAACCAAATTCTGGATTCAGGAGTCGGTTACGCAAGGGGAAGGTATTAGCACCCCTCACGTCTGTCGTACTCGACGGGATCCACGCTTGCTGGTTTGTCTAAAGGATGTAAAACAATCTATCTACGGCTGCTAAAGCTAAACGGGAAGAAACTGACTCGATAGAGCATCGCACTCTATGCCTACGTATTCTCAAGAGAGAAAGTCAGAGTCATCGTAGTTCGGGAAACTACAGGGGAATTGGCTCGCCAAGACTTCGCGTCTTGTGCCTACGTACTTCCACACATCGTGAAAGATCAGAGCTTACGTAGTTCAGGCTAACTACGGCTAGACAGGGTATTCTAGATCACACAGGGGTGAGAGATTAAGTTGGTTTTAGAGGTACGGGGCCTACAGGAACTTAGAACTACGGTCTGGTCTCAAATGCGCAAGGGCAAGAGAAAGGGAAACAATCAGTCGTCAGCGGGAAAGTGTCGATCGCACGGCAGCGAGAGAACAGAGAGGTTAGTTGTTAGTGCGCTCGCTAGGATATCGCATCCTATGCCTACATATTCTCATTCGATATGAGAAATCAGAGCAGCTGTAGTTCAGCCTACTACAGCTAAACGGGGAAACGGGAAAAAGGAAAAAAGGAAAAGGGAGGTAGCTCGCTAGGATGTCGCATCCTATGCCTACGTACTCTCGTCTGGTACGAGAGATCAGAGCAAACGTAGTTCAACGGGAAAACGAATCTCGATTGCACGGGGCAAGAGAAGGGGTCTCGATCGCCTGAACGCGAGAGAAAGGGGTTTCGCTCGCATGGGGCGAGAACAAAGAGGAAGCAGGCTTACGCCTAAATGGGATGGAACCCGGGACACACACGCAAGAACCTAAGAAGAAACTCCTCAGCTGCCGTTTCCTTCATATCTGACGAGACAGCTCACAACACTCGACGGTTGCCTGAAGACTTGAATAAGATGATGATGATGTTGCACGAAGCGGCTCCATTGGCTCCTGACGTGCGCGCAAGCTCCATTCCAATCTTCTCCTCTCTGGATCCTTGATGATGACGCTCGAATCAGAACCAATGTAACGCTTAGACCGTCATGGTTCGACTTATACGAGAAATCGAACTCTCAGAGGTAGCGTATTGATATCTGTGTCAAAGACAAGATAGAGAAACGATATCGAAAATCATTCTCCAATTGAATCGTGTCACACGGCCAACCAAAAATAAAATCGAGAATAAAATCAGATAGAAACGAAAATAGGAGAGAAATCCAACACAAAATGGAAATAAAATGCTACTCCTAAAATACGGCAAAAATAATCTCCTAATGAAAATATATCCTAAAAAGAATTAAATCTATAAATCTCCTTAATCAAGAAATTAACTAAGTCCTAAATTCTCTTAAAAGAAAATTAAACTAATTTCCTAAATGAAAATATTATCTAAAAATTCCATTAAATGCATTAAAAACAATACAAGAAAAATAAAGGGAAAAAACTGCATGGGGGTTTATTTTAATTCATTAGGGGGATACAACAGCAGAAAGAAACCTAAAGGTTGGGGCCCAGCCCACCAAAAACAAACAGCAAAAAAATAAAAAAGGAAAGGGGGGGGGGGGGGGGGGCGAGTAAGGAAAACGGGATTTGGTATGCTTCAGAGAGAGAAAAAAACCCAATGGGCCTTAGAGCCCAACGCCACACTCTCAGCCCCACTCTCTCATTCACACCATCAGAAAAAAAAAAACCTAGCCTCTTCACTATCTCAATTCACTGTTCACCACAAAACCCTAGCGGCGCTACCCTCTTCGTTTCTCTTCGACCTTCCTCTATCAATCCTCAAACCCAGCTCGCCTTGAATCCTGTGGAGATTGATTGATGAACACGAAAATGCTCGCGAATTCATTGCGTTGGACCAAAGGATCTCTGGAAAATCGTATGAGGCTTGATGAGTTGGATGAAGGTCCTATGAAGATTTGTGGAGATCTCTGATGAAGAATTAATGAACATGCGTGAAGATATGAATCGATGAAGACCTTGAAGGTTGATGGAACTTTCTGGGAAAAAGGATGAATACTGGATGAATCTGGATGAAGATTCTGGCGAGGAGGAGTATTCCGGTGAAGATTGTAAAGAGAAATGAAGAACATTTGATGAACAACATTATCGACGAACAGATCCGCGAGCGCGTGATGAGCTTCGATAGATCTATTGGAGGATCTTGATCTGTTTCTGGAGAAAGTTCTTGATGAATCTTGAAGGTTCGTTAGCGATCTGAACGAGGACGGCGATGAGCGGTTGGCGAATGTCGTTGAAGCTTCCTTGCTGAACCGTTTGATGAAGCTTCATTGAGGATCTTGGACAGTTGCTGGAAATTGTTTGAAGAACATGTGAGGATCGTGAAGTTCTTGAGGAAATCTGGAAACAGCGGAAGGATGTTCAAAGATCTGGACAAAGATCTTGCTAGATCCCAATGTTTGCTGATGATCTGCAGTTTTCTGGAAAAAACTGATGAAAGTGGTAGTGATGAACACGATGAAGATCGTGAAAAACTGGAGAAAAGAAGATGAATCACGGAAGAACACATGCAGTTTCCGGCGAGGTTGAAGTTCACGGTGAGTTTTCCGGTGAATTCGGGTGAAGGGGATGAATGGAGAGGATGATGGTGGTGGATGATTCTGGCGTGTTTTTTGCAGTTTCTGGTGAGCTTATGAACTCCGACGACGGTTACCGGTGACCGTTGCGGCGGCTGCATGGCCGGCCGGTGAGCTGGTGAGTGGTGGGGTCCGGTGGTGAGGTGTCGCACATGCATGGAGTGGGGAGATAGTGGGACAGGTGGGAGAGAGAGAGAGTGAGTGATACGTGGAAAGCATGCAGTGAAATGGAAAAGTGAGGTGGCCGCCACTGGATGAAACGCGTGGGACCCTCCTTATAGTGACAAGTGGCGCTGAGATTTGGACCTGACTGGGCTTTGAATTTTGGACATCTGGCCCATTAAGACTAATGAATTGATTAAAGGACTTAATGAACTAATTAAACTCAGTTAATGGACTAACTAATTAAACCGAACATTAATTGAACCCTACTTAATAAAAGCTAACCCTAATGCATTAAACTAATCTAATAGACTCTAATAGATCCTAATTAAAACTACAACTCAATTAATGGCAACTGAAACCCAATTAACTCCTAATTTAACCACAACTAATTAATGCTCCTAAAAAACATGATTAAAATCTAATTAATTTCTATTAACTCCTAACTCTATTAAAAATAGAAAAAGATCTATTAAATATATTAAAAACATTTAATCTACTTAATATCTAAAAAGAAATATCTATTAAAACTATTAAAAAATTCTATTAACAATCTATTGAAAATTCTAAAACTATTTAAAAGAGAATTATCTATTAAAAACTAATTAAAAGAAAAATATCTATTAAAAAATCTAGAAAAAGCTATTTAATGTCTAAAACAAAAGAACCATCTATTTAAAACTATTAAATTCTATAAAAGAAATATTAAAACCTATTTAATATCTAAAAACTCAAATAAATCTATTAAAAAAAATCTATTAAAATCCATTAAAAATCTAGAAAATAAAAGAGAAAATTCTAAAAAATGCCAGGAAGCCAAATAAATCGATTAGAGAACAATTGCGCATCCATAGCGAAATAGACGGTAGCAATCGGACATCGAAATGTCCTCAAAGACCACAGCGAGAGCTGAAAACACCGAGACGAGCATGAATTCTCAAAATAAATCCTCGTATTGGCCTGAAATGCCTGAAGTGCCAGGGGAGGCTGTGATCCCGATAAAATCAATATGATTGAGAAAATGAAACATATGCGGTATGTGAATGCGAATGCAAAATGCGTCGAAACATAAACCAGGTGTGGGAACCAGTTGGTCAAATTTTGGGGTGCAACAGCTGCCCCTATTCAAACGGCTTAGACCCGATTGGGTGAAGATTGAACGGCCTTCAAACATTCGAGGTACGAGACGGTTGAATACCAAAAAAACCCTGATGTTTGCCAACCGTGGAGATAAACTGCAAAACTGCTTGAGAAGCAACGTCCAATGAACGGAGTCTGGTTGTCACGGCAACAACTGGTCAATTATCTGATACCAATTTTGATTTCAACACCAATCACCTGCATCAACACTTCCGCCCACCATTGGACTAACCTTGTCAACACTAGAAGAGGAACCAATTCGTCAACACGCATAGAGATTCTATCATCTGCCTGATTACAGGAAAGTTCATCCGCCTGCTTCATACGGGAAAATCCATCTGCCTGATTCATACAGGAAAGTTCATCCGCCTGTTTCATACGGGAAAACACATCTGCCTGATTCATATAGGAAAGTTCGTCCGCCTGTTTCATACGGGAAAATACATCTGCCTGATTCATACAGGAAAGGTTCATCCGCCTGCTTCATACGGGAAAACACATCTGCCTGATTCTTACAGGAAAGTTCATCAGTCTGCTTCATACGGGAAAATGCGTCTGGGATATAGCCTCCTTGCCTATTCTTGGTAATAGCTAACTCCACTAGGGATATTCCGAAAATAATTGCCCGACACCCATTTCGACAACAAGTGACCACTTCTGAAATCTTGATTTATGAAAACCTGTAATGCTGCCGCGACAGCAAACCCGAAGAAAGACGCTCCGCTGACCGGATAAGAGAGACTTCAACCAGTAACTATGTGGGGATAATAAGGTAAACTGCATCGTCACATGTCTCACGGCGAGACCTCGAATACCCGGTAATAGATCTGAGCTAGAACTCCATACTCCTGCTGAGAAAACACGCCTGAAAGCAAAAGGTTAACCGATCTGATCTATGTTTCGAAATGCATATGTTTGAAAATGATGCAATGCCCCATACAACGTGGAGATGCTATGTGTTTGTATGGATGCAATGCTCCATACGTCATGGAGATGCTATGTGTTTATAGATGCAAATATGACGATACATGCAACTGCAAATGCAAGCTCGAGCTGCCAGAGAACACCAGGTATAAAACCGCTTGGCAAAATAAATGCCGAAGGCAATGTCAATTCCACTAAGGGGTACCGGGCATCATAGAATCATCTCAGCAAAATAAATGCTGGAAAAGTGAAACCAACTTCCATGGGGAAGAAACAATCCTACTGAGGGACGGCTCACAAATTCATCTTTACGAACTCTGTAGAGGATGATCAACCTGACGGAGGAATGACAACCTGCTGGAGGAGGGAAGGACAACCCTGCATGGGGATACTCTTTCTAAACCCTTGACAACCTGATTGTACTCTGTGAGGCTTATCCAAACTGGGGTTAATTGTGCACAACTCACTGCTGAGAATGCCCCTGCCGTCGGGTCTATCCATTCTGACTTGCCGAAGATACTCCTGATCTTATTCTGAGGAGGAATGACTGTGATTTCAACTATTTTGGGACAATACGTGACTTCTATCTGCTGAGGAGAGTAATCCTAATTCAACATTAATCGGGAAACCGGTATCAATCGAGCTTTGTATCGGGGAACGCGACAACACATGAGTCACTAGGGATTATCGTGTCAGGTATTTTTAGGCTTTTTTCTAGTTTACGGATGAAAATAGGTTATTAACAAAATGGTTTTAAAGGGAAAATACTAGACGGGGCTAGCATTCAAAGACGGCCTACCAGGCGAGAACTGATAGCAAAAATAGGTTAGGTTATCGAACGAGAATGGATTTACGGTTGGAGCATCAGATGGGGCTGACCGGATTATAGGTTAAGGAAAGGATGACCAGACGGGGCTGGTTTGGAAACTGCTATACACCAGACGAGAACTGATGCAACAAATAGGTTAAAGAGACGGTGACCAGACGGGGCTGGTTGAAAACTAACATACACCAGACGAGAACTGATGTTTACGGAAAGGTTGGCCAGACAATAACTGGTTGAAAAATAACAGGTACCAGACGAGAACTGGTATTTACGGAAAGGTGAGCCAGACGAGAACTGGTTACCGGTTTTCCAGGCGAGAACTGGGCTTTGGAAATGACAAGGTTACAAGGTTCTGTCAAGTAACAAGTTTAAGCCATAGGATCACGATCCAATGACGACAAGGTTTTTTTTCGAAGTTTCAGGTTTTTTGATGAGGTTAATGACACGATTCCCCAATACTCAACTCCTGTCGGGGTGAACAAACTTGCTTAAACAACTTGCCCCAGTGCAACTCAACTCGCCCCAATCCCACTCTTGGGAAACTCACTCTGAACAGAAAGCAGCTTGCTACAATACAACCTCGAGATGGCTTGCCCCGGTATCTGCACGACAGAAGATTCATCCTCAATTAACCAACTCTCTGCATGGGTGGTTTCACTATCTCTGAAGTAACTTGCCCCTGACCGAGCGTTGAGCGACTTAACCTGCCCTGATCGCACACTGGAATGATCTATCCTCAAATCATAACATTTTGTATAATTGCCCCTGATTGGCTCTCGAGAAGATTCACTTCTGATCAACTGCTTCTCAAGTAAACTGTCCCATAATCAACCGATGCTTCGGGACTTGTCCTTAGACCAAATGATTCTGAACTCACTAAAAGTCAATGCCCCAGATTCACAGGGTTTCACAACATGCACCATTCTGATCCAAACTGCTGAATTATTCAGTCCTGTTCGATTATTCCCCGTTGGAATTTCCTTCCTGTCAGATACTGAACTGCAAATAAAATTGTTTAATCCCGATTGGTAATTTTAAGGCAGTGTTCATGCAGATTTTGAAAAAATTGTGTTGTCACTCATTTACGTGTCATGATTGTGAGTGACGAATGAATCAGAGTTCAAACGTAGTGCTGATTTGATCCGTGAAAAAAAACAACAAGGATAGGACTAGCAAATCAAGAAGGAGTCAGGTTACTCAACCTTATCGTAATGTGCTTTCAGAATAAACCCTGCCTCAATTAGGTCTTTTAAGGGTTGTATCGTGGTCGGGTTCACGGTTCGTGAAACAAAGGATATTTGGCTCAAATTATGATTTGTACCCACCCCTTCTACGTGATGATCTCCGATCCTAAAGTTCAGTTAACCTGGCTCGAGCGCTCGCCTCTTCGAGGAGTATGTTGAATATTGAGAACAGTGGTTAAAGAATTCACAAGGTTTTTCGGAGTGACAATTACTCCTTTTTCGTCTTCGGTGTCTGTATCTACACGACTTCGTCCTTGTTCGAGGATTTTTCTTTTCATACCCTTTCTTTTTCATTCTTTTGATTCCCTAATTTTTTCCTGGACTGACTCCTTTTGAGTTTTTTCTATTTTTTCTTTTGAAGTCCAGCGGGACGCCCTGATTTTTGCCTAAGTATTAACTTTCCAGCTTTTTCTTTTTCTTTTTACTTAGCGGGCTTTCTTATTTCTTTCTTGGAACAAGTCGTGCGACACTGGTTGTCTTGATTGCTCTGAAAGGATTGTAGATGTCTCACTCCTGATTAGTGAGGTTTAACCATAATATGTGATTGGTCCTCGAAAGGCAACACTCCTCTATAAGACTTGAGCGCTCGGTCAAGCTAACCGACAACTACCCTGCCCCGGGTTAAGATGAGAGGGTTTAAAAGTCCGAAAAAAACTTCTACTTCTTGGCTCGAAGTGGTTCGCAAGGGACTAACTCCTTATATCTCCAGTGTTTAGAGGACTTGAAACAATGCCTTGTACGTCATCGGCAAGGTTTTATCTGAAAGCATACGATCATCGGTTATGAGTATTCAGTTTCGTCATCCTCCCTCCAATCTTTACTAATCATAGTGACAAAGTGGAGTAAATAAAATGCGAGTGTCAGTGCAATGCAATAAATGAGTGACAACGACATGATTAGTTCAGAAAAATGCATAGTCACTTTATAAATATCACCATTCGAAACAAACAATGTTTAACAGTAAGTAGTAACTAACTGAAAAGAAACTACAAATGCAAATGATAAAAGCCTGAGGACTGCCAATGCTGAGGACGTCTACCTGTCTGGACCGTTGGCTTCTTGAAATAAACCTCTGAATCTGTGAGTTCAGACAGCTGAGAAATTCTCATGCACAACCAAAACTCCTCCTGGAAAGGAAATACACCCTTTGTCGATCAATTGTTGTACTTTTGCCTGAAAAGCTTTACAATCTTCAGTGGAATGCCCCGGAGATCCCCCATGGTAACCACACTGAGCGTGGGGATTGTACCCGGGAAGGTAAGGTTCTGGCACAGGCTTAAGAGCTTTAGGTTCCACCAAAGAATTCTGGATCAAAGATGGTAGAATATGGCTATACGGCACAGGCACTATATGGGAAGGAGCACTCCTTCGTTCCAAGTTGTTACGAGGCCTGTTCTGATTTGGGCGCTGATTCTGATAACCTCGGCCACGAGTTTGCTGATTTGCAAGAGAAGCGACATAAAGTTCTGGATATGGTGCCCTAGGCACAATGGTCTGTCCCGCATAACAAGACACAGAAGATGAAGAACCAACATACTTCACCAATTCACCTCGAGGATACTCAACATCTGGCATGATGGCATTGATCACAACTCCTTCTTCAGTTTGGTAGCTACCAAGAGACTCAGTTTTACTAGCCTGACTGCCTGAAGTAATCTGAATTTTCCCAGTTTTTACGGCATGCTCAATGCGTTCTCCTAATCTTACCAATTCAGAGAAATTTGGCGCATTTACAAGCATTCTTTTGAAATACGGGCTCTCCAGGGAGTTTACAAACATGCTCATTAACTCTCGGTCTAGGAGCGGTGGATGCACTCTGGCAGCAAATTCTCTCCACCTCTGAACATACTTCCTGAAGGGTTCATTGTTCTCTTGAGACAATTCTTGCAACTGCATGCGATGAGGAGCCATGTCCAGGTTATAATCATACTACTTCAGAAAAGCTCTGGCTAAATCCACCCATGATCGAATCTGATTACTCTCCAACTGCATATACCAACTCAGAGATGCCCCAGTCAGACTATCCTGAAAGCAGTGAATCATCAACTTGTCGTTTTGCACAAACAAAGTCATTCTTCGGCAGAACATCACCAAATGTTGCTTCAGACAGCTATCTCCTCTGTACTTCTCGAATCTCGGCGCTCTGAACTTAGGAGGCAATACCAGGCCAGGAACTAAACACATGTCTGCAGCATTGAGGTTGACAGCATCTTTAACTTTCAAGGCTTTGACTCCTTCTTCCAACACTCGGAGCCTTCTATCATACTCAAGAGCTATTGGGTCTTCAGTCCTAGCTACCGGGATCTCTCTTCGGATATTCGCCATAGGGAAAACAACACCTTGACTGTTAATAAGAGGAGGGCGTTCATTTCGGACAACAAACTGCTCACGTCGATCCTGGTTCCTAGCAGGAGGCTGCACAAACTGGTCTGCAGTAACGTTGTTCCCTTGTGGAAAGTCTTCCTCAGACGTCGAACCATACAGAGGATTAGTCATCATGGTGAAACCTGTCAAGGTGTTAGGAGACTGGAAGTGACTCTCAGACATAGCTATCAATAACCTTCAACTGACTTCACTGCTCGGTTCTGCTCAAATCTGCTTCAACCCCTTAGTCGTCTTCTAACAATCAACATTTGCTCAGGCCAAACACCGGATAATCACCTTCAGAATCAAAACAACGGCTGGATCAGACTCTGGCTAGCTGGAGGATGATATGCAATATGATGCAAACAATGTTCATGCAAATGCAATGCAATATACAGCAAATTCGGGATCACAGCCCCCACAAATCTCTGAATACTGCTGCGCTGCTGACTGAGTACGTTCGCTCTGAAGAGAAGACAAACATATCAGGTTGTCTGGAAGTCAAGTTTCCTGCAAAACCCTCCCACTCACGGGTATGGACCTAAACTGACATAAGGTACGGCATCCTATGCGGTCCTCAGCGTCACACACTTTCAAGACTGATGATACGATACCCAGAAGGTGTGGCATCATCATATCCTGAAGAGGCCTCACTTAGTCGAATTCCCAATTGATCGGTTCCCAGAGTCGACAATCCTCGGGTCAAACAACTTGTCGAGCCCTAAGGGCTAGGCAAGAATCATCAAAGAGAATCTCGTCCGAGCGTAAATTTCGCGGCTAGCTGGTGCGAGCTAAGCAAGCAGGCTAACCACTACTCTCTACTTCTAAGTCTATGTGTGTACTCGAGCCTGGGTTTTGGCTTCTCTCTCAAAGGAACAACCACCCAACAGCACAACAGAAACAAATGATAGCAAAGTGCGGAAACTGTAAATACAGTAAAATACAACATACAACGCACAAAAGTAAACATCCAAAGACAAACAAACAAACGCTAGGATTGACTCGCATAGGGGATTACTGTCCCCAGCAGAGTCGCTAGTTGTCGCTACTGCGAAAATCGGCGCCGGCTAAACAGAAGAGTCGCCACCGTGTGTTATTTATCCCAAAGGAGGGAAAGGAAATGCTCGAAGTAAACCTACCGCAAAGACGGGAAAGGAATGGTCATCGCAACCAAATCCTGGATTCGGGAGTCGGTTACGCAAGGGGAAGGTATTAGCACCCCTCACGTCCGTCGTACTCGACGGGATCCACGCTTGCTGGTTTGTCTAAAGGATGCAAAACAATCTATCTACGGCTGCTAAAGCTAAACAGGAAGAAACTGACTCGATAGAGCGTCACACTCTATGCCTACGTATTCTCAAGAGAGAAAGTCAGAGTCATCGTAGTTCGGGAAACTACAGGGGAATTGGCTCGCCAAGACTTCACGTCTTGTGCCTACGTACTTCCACACATCGTGAAAGATCAGAGCTTACGTAGTTCAGGCTAACTACGGCTAGACAGGGTATTCTCGATCACACAGGGGTGAGAGATTAAGTTGGTTTTAGAGGTACGGGGCCTACAAGAACTTAGAACTACGGTCTGGTCTCAAATGCGTAAGGGCAAGAGAAAAGGAAACAATCAATCGTAAGCGGGAAAGTCTCGATCGCACGGCAGCGAGAGAACAGAGAGGTTAGTTGTTAGTGCGCTCGCTAGGATATCGCATCTTATGCCTACATATTCTCATTCGATATGAGAAATCAGAGCAGCTGTAGTTCAGCCTACTACAGCTAAACGGGGAAACGGGAAAAAGGAAAAAAGGAAAAGGGAGGTAGCTCGCTAGGATGTCGCATCCTATGCCTACGTACTCTCGTCTGGTACGAGAGATCAGAGCAAACGTAGTTCTACGGGAAAACGAATCTCGATTGCACGGGGCAAGAGAAGGGGTCTCGATTGCCTGAACGCGAGAGAAAGGGGTTTCGCTCGCACGGGGCGAGAACAAAGAGGAAGCAGGCTTACGCCTAAACGGGAAGGAACCCGGGAAACACACGCAAGAACCTAAGAAGAAACTCCTCAGCTGCCGTTTCCTTCGTATCTGACGAGACAGCTCACAACACTCGACGGTTGCCTGAAGACTTGAATAAGATGATGATGATGTTGCACAAAGAGGCTTCGTTGGCTCCTGACATGCGCGCAAGCTCCATTCCAATCTTCTCCTCTCTGGATCCTTGATGATGACACTCGAATTAGAACCAATGTAACGCTTAGACCGTCATGGTTTGACTTATACGAGAAATCGAACTCTCAGAGGTAGCGTTTTGATATCCGTGTCAAAGACAAGATAGAGAAATGATATCGAAAATCATTCTCCAATTGAATCGTGTCACACGGCCAGCCAAAAATAAAATCGAGAATAAAATCAGATAGAAACAAAAATAGGAGAGAAATCCAACACAAAATGGAAATAAAATGCTACTCCTAAAATACGGCAAAAATAATCTCCTAATGAAAATATATCCTAAAAAGAATTAAATCTATAAATCTCCTTAATCAAGAAATTAACTAAGTCCTAAATTCTCTTAAAAGAAAATTAAACTAATTTCCTAAATGAAAATATTATCTAAAAATTCCATTAAATGCATTAAAAATAATACAAGAAAAATAAAGGAAAAAAAAACTGCAGGGGGGTTTATTTTAATTCATTAGGGGGATACAGTAGCAGAAAGAAACCTAAAGGTTGGGGCCTAGCCCACCAAAAACAAACAGCAAAAAATAAAAAAGGAAAGGGGGGCGAGTAAGGAAAACGGGATTGGTATGCTTCAGAGAGAAAAAAAAAACCCAATGGGCCTTAGAGCCCAACGCCACACTCTCAGCCCCACTCTCTCATTCACACCATCATAAAAAACCCTAGCCTCTTCGCTATCTCAATTCACTGTTCACCACAAAACCCTAGCGGCGCTACCCTCTTCGTTTCTCTTCGACCATCCTCTATCCATCCTCAAACCCAGATCGCCTTGAATCCTGTGGAGATTGATTGATGAACACGAAAATGCTCGCGAATTCATTGCGTTGGACCAAAGGATCTCTGGAAAATCGTATGAGGCTTGATAAGTTGGATGAAGGTCCTATGAAGATTTGTGGAGATCTCTGATGAAGAATTGATGAACATGCGTGAAGATCTGAAGCGATGAAGACCTTGAAGGTTGATGGAACTTTCTAGGAACAAGGATGAATACTGGATGAATCTGGATGAAGATTCCGGCGAGGAGGAGTATTCCGGCAAAGATTGTAAAGAGAAATGAAGAACATTTGATGAACAATATTATCGACGAACAGATCCGCGAGCGCATGATGAGGTTCGATAGATCTGTTGGAGGATCTTGATCTGTTTCTGGAGAAAGTTCTTGATGAATCTTGAAGGTTCGTTAGCAATCTGAACGAGGACGGTGATGAGCGGTTGGCGAATGTCGTTGAAGCTTTCTTGGTGAACCGTTTGATGAAGCTTCATTGAGGATCTTGGACAGTTGCTGGAAATTGTTTGAAGAACATGTGAAGATCGTGAAGTTCTTGAGGAAATCTGGAAACAGCGGAAGGATGTTCAAAGATCTGGACAAAGATCTTGCTAGATCCCGAAGTTTGCTAATGATCTGCAGTTTTCTGGAAAAAACTGATGAAAGTGGTAGTGATGAACACGATGAAGATCGTGAAAAATTGGAGAAAAGAAGATGAATCACGGAAGAACACATGCAGTTTCCGGCGAGGTTGAAGTTCACGGTGAGTTTTCCGGTGAATTCGGGTGAAGGGGATGAATGGAGAGGATGATGGTGGTGGATGATTCTGGCGTATTTTTTGCAGTTTCCGGTGAACTTATGAACTCCGGCGACGGTTACCGGAGACCGTTGCGGCGGCTGCATGGCCGGCCGATGAGCTGGTGAGTGGTGGGGTCCGGTGGTGAGGTGTCGCACATGCATGGAGTGGGGAGATAGTGGGACAGGTGGGAGAGAGAGAGAGTGATACGTGGAAAGCATACAGTGAAATGGAAAAGTGAGGTGGCCGCCATTGGATGAAACGCGTGGGACCCTCCTTATAGTGACAAGTGGCGCTGAGATTTGGACCTGACTGGGCTTTGAATTTTGGACATTTGGCCCATTAAGACTAATGAATTGATTAAAGGACTTAATGAACTAATTAAAGTCAGTTAATGGACTAACTAATTAAACCGAATATTAATTGAACCCTACTTAATAAAAGCTAACCCTAATGCATTAAACTAATCTAGTAGACTCTAATAGATCCTAATTAAAACTACAACTCAATTAATGGCAACTGAAACCCAATTAACTCCTAATTTAACCACAACTAATTAATGCTCCTAAAAAACATGATTAAAATCTAATTAATTTCTATTAACTCCTAACTCTTTTAAAAATAGAAAAAGATCTATTAAATATATTAAAAACATTTAATCTACTTAATATCTAAAAAGAAATATCTATTAAAACTATTAAAAAAATTCTATTAACAATCTATTGAAAATTCTAAAACTATTTAAAAGAGAATTATCTATTAAAAACTAATTAAAAGAAAAATACCTATTAAAAAATCTAGAAAAAGCTATTTAATGTCTAAAAAAAGAACCATCTATTTAAAACTATTAAATTCTATAAAAGAAATATTAAAACCTATTTAATATCTAAAAACACAAATAAATCTATTAAAAAAATCTATTAAAATCCATTAAAAATCTAAAAAATAAAAGAGAAAATTCTAAAAAATGCCAGGAAGCCAAATAAATCGATTAGAGAACAATTGCACATCCATAGCGAAATAGACGGTAGAAACCAGACATCGAAATGTCCTCAAAGACCACAGCGAGAGCTGAAAACACCGAGACGAGCACGAATTCTCAAAATAAATCCTCGTATTGGCCTGAAATGCCTGAAGAGCCAGGGGAGGCTATGATCCCGATAAAATCAATATGATTGAGAAAATGCAACATATGCGGTATGCGAATGCGAATGCAAAATGCGTCGAAACATAAACCAGATGTGGGAACCGGTTGGTCAAATTTTTGGGTGCAACACTTACTATTGTAATCAGTTGATTAAATAGTGGATTAAGTCCTTGATTGAGAAAGGCAAATCACTCTAGGAAGGGTGGACTGGAGTAGTTGAGTTCAACGAACCAGGATAAAAATACCTGAGTTTTTATTTCTAAGTGTTTATCTTTATACTTATTCAACCCCCCTTCTAAGTATTTTCTCACCTTCAGTTACATCGCGAAAAGGGTTTTTCTTTCTTTAGACCTTTCCTTTGGATAAATTAAAGTTCGGTTGTAAAAGAAATAAGGTTCAAGTTAATATAATAGCTTGATATCCAATTTTCACCACAACAGAAATGGCGACTTCACTGGGGATAATAATGTTTTGAGGGTTTAGCCTATCTTGTTTGATTACTTGCTATATTTGTGAATACTTGTAAATATGTATATATGTGCCCTGTTGGATCTTGGGAATCTTGAGTGGTAAGACAACACTATACCCGTGTGAGCGTACTTATGATAGGATGGTGGTACATTACAGGAGACTTATAGGGAGTTGATTCCCGACCAAGTTGACTTGAGAAAACCACCGCTCAGTAGAGGCCCTTATGAGAGTTAGTATTGTTGATCGAGTATTCGTGAAAACAATGCTACTTTCTACATGGGAGCCCGTGATATTGAGGACCGTTAGATTACCTTTTCCCCACTTTGGCTTTATTAGGATGTAGTGCGATGGCTATAAGGAAGTAATTCCGAAATAGTTGATATGCGTTACTACACTTGGACGAGACTCTCTTGAGAATATTATCGACCACCAAGTATTTGGGAAATTGATAATATCCGAAAGATGGGTTGAGGACTCTGGGAACCTTTTTTAGAACATTGTTCTATAGACTTTGAAAGCCTTAGTACATACCTTTGGGATGGGTAAACCTTGGCTCCATGCTCATGTTCTCCAAACCAAAACCTTTATCTGTTTACCCATGTATATATGTGAATATGTTCTTACCTGTGTTTGTGCATTCATGCATTCATTAACCTCATATCATAAAAAGTTTCATGGAACTCAGATCTTTTGTTTGTAAACATTAGGTTCATCATGGATAGTGGAAAAAAGAAAACCATGAAGTACACTTACAAAAGTCCTAACCTGGATGACATAGAGAGGTTGAGCACTTTGATAACAGATCTAGAAGGATTCAAGAGCAGATATGGGAACTTATAGTCATTGTTGAGGGTAAAAAAGAAGATGGATCTGGGACTTCTCTCCATACTTCTCTAGTTTTATGATCCACTCCATCATTGTTTCACATTTCCTGATTATCAGCTGGTACCTACACTTGAGGAATATTCTTGCTTGATTGGTTTGCCTATTCTTGAAGACTCTCCTTTTCCAATCATGGAGAAAGACCCTAAGGAGGAAGAAATCGCTAAAGCTACACGTTTGGGATTGGTGGATATTCAGAAAAATATGGTTACTAAAGGAGGAGTATTTGGTTTGACTGCAGAGTTCTTGGTTGGGAAAGCACAATACTATGCTGATCATTTGAGTATGGATGCATTCGAGGCTATCCTTGCCCTGCTCATTTATGGGATCTTTTAGTTTCCAAGTTTTGATAATTTTGTGGATCTCAATGCCATTAAGATTTTCTTGAGGAAAAGCCATGTGCCTACTTTATTAGCGGACGCCTATCATTCTGTTCACTTAAGGAATTTGCATAAAGGATGAATGGTTACCTGTTGTGTCCCTTTGTTATACAAGTGGTTTATTTCTCACTTACCAAAGGCTCATACTTTTTGGAAGGAAGGTTGGTGGTCTCAGAAGGTTATGGCTCTCACTCACTCTGATATTGATTGGTACAGTCGTAATTATGATGGGATAAAGATCATTGACAGTTGTGGAAGTTTTGGTAACGTATTGGTACAAATGGAGGAATCAGTTACAACCCTGTTCTCGCTCTCCGACAGCTTGGATATCCTTTGAAGGACAAACCCAATAGCGCTCATGTGGAGAATATTTTCTTTAAAGGAAGTTCAGAATTGAAAGAAGAAATTCTAAAAGCCTGGGGTCATATACATAAGAAAGGAAAGGAAGACTTAGGGAAACCTAATTGCATCTCTCTCGAGCCTTATCTCCAATGGGTCCGAAAGAGAGCCATTCAGCTGAAGATGTCTTATCCTCAGCAGGCACCCATGGTGTTGAAGGAGGAACCCCCAAATATTCTTTATGTCTGAAGAGGAGAAGTTGAAGATTGCTTTGAGGAAATCACAACAAACTGAATTAGCCTGGAGGTACAAGTACCAAGTGGCCGTGGAAGAAAATAATGAACTCCGTAAACAACTTCAGTTGAGGGATGAAGAAATGATTTCTTGGAAGAAGAGGAAGGCGCATGAAGATTTATTTTATTCCAGCCATCAGTCAACTCCATGAAAATTAATGGTGGACAAGCTTATTCTTGAGAAGACACAGATAGAAGAAGAACTCAAGAAGATCAAAGCAAGAAAGGACTTTTGTTAGAATATCTTTAGCTCTATGCTTAGGACTTTTTGTAAGATGTACTATTTTGTAATTCAAGACATGAAAATCAATGAAATGAAATGATGTTTTGATTTGAGTTCCATGAAACCTTTGCATTTGCATTCTCATTAATTAATCATTCAAGGAACTAAAGATTGTTTTGCAGATATTATAGGATGGATTCTGGAAAGAAAGCAGAGATTGTGTTCCAAAGAGCAAAATTGGAGAACTTGAAGAAATTGGGAAGTTTAGTAGAAGACCCCGAGGCATTCAGAGAGAAGTATGTGAATATGTTGTCTTTGCTAGAAGTTCAAGTATACGAAGAGATGTTGTCCGCACTCGTGCAGTTCTATGATTCAACCTATCACTGATTTACATTTCCAGATTATCAGTTTCTTCCAACCTTGGAAGAATATTCCGCCCTGATGGAAGTAGGCGTCACTCCTAGACCATTTTCTGGAAGAGAATGGACTCCTAATGAAAGAGCAGTTGCAGAGGCCGCGTATTTTGAGGTGGACGAGGTACGATCTCATATGATTGCTAAGGGAGGGTTGTATGGATTTCCAGCTATGTTCCTGTATGAAAAAGCTCAAAGCTATGCCTTGTCATAATCCTCCACAAGTGTACGAAGGTCTTGATGGGTATGAAGAGGAGAGTGGACGACATGATAAGTTGAAAGAAAGTGTAGAGACTATAGGCAGGAAGGTCAGAGCAATGGAAGGAAATGACATCTTTGGTATTGATGCCAGAGATATGTGCTTAGTGTCTGGATTGGTAATTCCGCCAAAATTCAAAGTTCACAATTTTGATCAGTATTCTGGGGCTACTTGTCCTCGGACGCATCTGATTATGTATTACCGGAGAATGGCCGCTCACGTAGAAGACGATAAGTTAATGATTCACTGTTTCCAGGATAGTTTGAAAGGAGCTCCTGCTAAATGGTATTTGAGTCTGGATCAGTCTCGTATTCACAGTTTCCAAGACTTGGATGATGCTTTTGTGAAACATTACAAGTACAACATGGATTTAGCCCCTGATAGAAGACAGTTATTGAGTATGTCGCAGAAGAGTTCGAAATCTTTCAAAGAATATGCACAACGGTGGAGGGAAACCGCCTCTCAGGTGGAACCTCCTTTGAGTGAAAAAGAGTTGACAGATTGGTTCGTCGATACAGTAAGACCGGAGTTTTATGAGAAGATAATCAATAGTGTAACCGCAAGTTTCTCAGATATAGTAGTAGTAGGGGTAAGAGTGGAGTTAGGATTGAAGAATGGAAAGGTGGCTAGCGGTTCCAGCAGTTCTGGTAACAACAATGTCAAAAAGTTCAGCAGTAATTTTCATAAAAAGAAAGAAGGGGAGACAAATGCAGTAACCGTAGGAAGAAAGAGTCGCACCTGGAGACCGCATTACCAATAGTATCAGCACAGTTATGTTCAACAACCTCAGCAAGGTTTTGTTCGGCAGCCTCAAGCAAGTTATGTTCAGCAATCCCAGCAACAACGACCAATGTATCCGTTGCAGTATGCCCAACAACCATATGTGGCAGCTGTAACTCCGGCTTTCAATCATCCTATTCCCGGTTATCAGGCAGTGCAGCCAGCACCTGTGTATCAGCCAATTCAACAAAGGTATCAATGAGCGCCCAACGCTCCACCCTATCAACAACATCATTAGCTTAGACCTCAGGCACCCAGACAGAACTACCAGAATCGGAGACCAACAACAAAACTGCCACTTCCTTAGATACCGATGACTTACACATAGTTGTACCCCTCCTTAGTGCAGCAGGGATTGGTAACAACGCGACCATTAAATCCAGACACTACATCTCCTTACTATAATCCGAATGCTCATTGTGCCTTTCACGAAGGCGCTGCCAGTCATGACTTAGAAGGGTGTCTTTCTTTAAAACATCTTGTCAGGGAGTTGATGGAAAATAAGATCTTGTCTTTTGATGATGTATCGCCAAATGTTAAAAGTAATCCATTGTCGAACCATGGAGGGGTTAATGCTGTAGAAGAAGTTTCAGATGAAAGGATAGTCCGAGGTGTGTCAGAGATCAAGACTCCAGTAAAGTTACTTCATGAAAAGCTGTTAAAAGCAGGATTGATAGAAGGTGCCCATAATGATTGTGAAGAATGTTCTATTGATTCTAAAGGGTGTGATGTGGTACGAGGAGATATACAAAGATTGATCGATGATGGAGTGTTGCAAGTGTGTAGCAAGGTGAGGAAAGAAGAAGTTTCGGTAATTGAGCCTATTTTTAATTTACCAAAGAAAGGTGAGAAAGTTCCGGTGTTCAAAATGACCAACAAAAGTGTGAATCCTATTTTCAACAAGTCGGCTATCGATCAACCTCAACCGGTTATTATTCAGAAACCAAGACCGTTTCCTTTTGAAAGCACAAAAGTCGTTCCATGGAAGTATGACATGACTGTGATAGACCAAGGATCTGGGAAGGTTAGTCAGAAAGAGACAGTGAGAGATGACCAAGTGGACGTAACAAATATTGCAAGTACAAGCAAGATGACCCGTAGTGGTCGAATCTACCAGCCAAAGATAACAGTAGCCGCTCCAGAAGAGGTCATCCCTGCTGCAACAAAAGAAAAAGAGGTACCAAGTACTAAGGGAGACGACGAGGAATTCTTAAGGATTATTCGGAAAAGTGATTACAAGATTATTGATCAGCTTCACCAAACCCCATCAAAGATATCGATCTTGTCTCTCTTGATGAACTCTCCAGCTCACAGAGAAGCTCTGCAAAAAGTATTGAGGCAGGAGCATGTGACAAAAGATATAACTCTCGGCCAATTTGATTCAGTAATAGCCAACATTACTGCATGTAACACCCTGAGTTTTAGTGATGCAGAGTTGCCAAAAGAAGGACGTAATCACAACCGTGCGTTGCACATATCTGTCAGGTGCCAGGAAGATACAATGGCACGAGTTTTAGTCGACACTGGATCCTCATTGAATGTGTTGCCCGCAAGGTCGCTCGCAAGGTTAGCATATGCATGGGCAGAAATGAAACTGACGTCATTGATTGTAAAATCTTTTGACAGTTCAAGAAGAACGGTTGTTGGAGAGGTAGAATTGCCAATCATGATAGGGCCTCATGTGTTCGATATTACATTCCAAGTCATGGACATTAACCCAGCTTATAGTTGTTTGTTGGGACGACCGTGGATTCACGCAGCTGGGGCAGTGACTTCCACCTTACATCAAAGAATGAAATTTGTTGTGAATGACAAGTTAGTGATTGTACACGGTCAAGAGGACCTAATGGTGAGCAATCTGTCATAATTCAAGTATACTGAAGCAGATGAAGGAGCGTTAGAAACTTCCTTTCTGGCACTCGAGATAGCTAACGCAGTGATGTTAGAAGAAACAGTGGCTAAGAGTGGTCCGTCTTTTGCATCCGCTCAGAGCATCAGGTCTACACTGGAAGAAGGTACTCCTGCAGGTTGGGGAGAGGTTATTAAAGTGAAGACAAAGATGGATCGCCAAGGGTTGGGTTACAAACCAACTCATGATGAAGCACCGACACATGACAAAGGACGCCCAAAGACTATACAAGAAGTATTCATCAGTGGAGGTTTCCAAATCAGTGTTGTGGAAGAAGATTTTGAAGATGAAGACCTTGAACAGTTAGTGTATCATTGCGACTCTGCCTTGAGTAACTGGGAAGCTATTGAGATTCCTATGGTCTTTCCTGAGTTAAAGTAATTTGTTTGTCTTTCTTTTCTTGTTGTTGTTTTGAATCTCCATAGTCATGCCCAAGGTTATAGGAATGTTTTGTAAGGGCCCCGTGCTTTCAAGAAAATCAAGGAAAAATGAACTATTTTGTTAATTTCCTTGTGTTATTTCCTTTACTGCTTTTGCTTTCGTTTTAAAAGAAAAATGGTAATCCTAAAAAACCCAAAACAATTTTCTTTTTGTGTGTGCTGCATTTGTCTTTGTGTGTTTTAATAAATTAAGCCATTCCAACATGCAGTGATGTCCTAAAACCCGTTGAATCCTACGACCTTGCATTCCCTCCTGACTTTGATTCACCAATATACCAAGCTGAAGATGAGCACAAAGGTTTCAAAATCCCTGATGAACTGGTAAAATGGGCACATCATGAGTACACAGAACTTCAGCCCTACAAAGAACAGGTAGAAGTCATTAATCTTGGCACCGAAGAAGGCAAAAAAGAAGTCAAAATTGGGGCAGCCCTAGGGGCAAAAGTCAAGCAGTAACTAGAAGAGCTTCTGAAGGAGTATGTGGATGTATTTTCTTGGTCATACCAAGATATGCCGGGTTTAGACACCGACATAGTAGTTCACAACTTACCGCTTCGACCAGAATGCCCACCGGTTAAACAAAAGCTTCGAAGAACAAGACCTGACATGGCTCTCAAGATTTGAGATGAGGTGAAGAAACAGATTGACGCCGGTTTCTTAGCAGTGTCCAAATACCCCAAATGGGTAGCCAATATTGTACCTGTACCGAAAAAGGATGGGAAAGTCAGAATGTGCGTGGATTATAGGGATCTAAACAAGGCCAGTCTGAAGGATAATTTCCCTCTGCCGCATATTGATACGTTGGTGGATAATACGGCTCGTTTTGCAGTTTTCTCATTTATGGATGGTTTCTCCGGTTACAATCAGATTAAGATGGACCCCGGTGACATGGAAAAAACTACTTTCATTACTCCATGGGGGACTTACTGTTACAAAGTTATGCCTTTCGGTCTGAAGAACGCAGGTGCTACTTATCAAAGGGCCATGGTGGCTTTATTTCATGATATGATGCACATGGAGATAGAGGTGTACGTTGATGACATGATAGCCAAATCTCAGAGCGAGGAGGACCATTTGGAACATCTTTTGAAATTGTTTAAGAGACTCAGAAAGTATCAATTGAGACTAAATCCAGACAAGTGTACCTTTGGGGTAAGATCGGGAAAGTTACTCGGTTTCATTGTCAGTCACCGAGGGATTGAGGTGGATCCAGATAAAGTCCGAGCCATTCAAGACATGCCAGCTCCGCAAACTAAGAAGCAAGTCAGAGGTTTTCTTGGAAGACTGAACTACATATCCAGATATATTTCCAATATGACTCCTACTTGCGAGCCCATCTTCAAATTGTTACGCAAGGACCAGACGGTTGTTTGGAATTCAGATTGTCAGTAAGCGTTTGATAAGATTAAAGGATATCTCCAAGAGCCTCCGATCTTAATACCTCTTGCTCCAGGAAGGCCTCTCTTCATGTATTTGACATTGTTCGAGAACTCCATGGGTTGTGTGTTAGGTCAGCAGGATGAGTCTGGACGAAAAGAACATGCTATTTATTATTTGAGTAAGAAGTTCACTGATTGTGAAAGCCGATATTGACTTCTGGAGAAAACTTGTTGTGCTTTAGCATGGGCTTCCAGGCGTCTGAGGCAGTACATGATTTGTCATACCACCTTGTTGATTTCAAAAATGGATCCGATAAAGTATATTTTCGAGAAGCCTACTCATACTGGAAGGCTCGCCCGTTGGCATATGTTATTATCAGAATACGACAGCCAATATGTAGCTCAGAAGTCCATCAAGGGTAGTGTGTTGTCAGAATATCTTGCAGATCAACCAGTGGAAGATTATGAGTCTCTCAAATTTGATTTCCCAGATGAAGACATCATGTTGGTAAAAGATTGTGAAGAGCCAGGTCTTGATGAGGGTCCGCAGGAAGGTCTTTGGTGGAAAATGATGTTTGATGGTTCCTCCAACTACAATGGGCATGGTGTAGGCGCCATTTTAATGAGTCCGGAAGGTGGTTACACTCCATTCACAGCCAGGTTGGATTTTGACTGCACAAATAATATCGCCGAATATGAAGCATGCATTCTCGGTCTCGAAGCAGCTATCGACCTCAAAATCAAACTTCTTGAAGTCAGTGGGGATTCAGCGTTGGTTATTTATCAAGTTACCGGTGACTTGGAGACTAGGCATGAGAATTTGATCCCTTATAGAGCCTACATCGTCAAGATGATGGAGTATTTTGATGAAATCACTTTCAAGCATGTTCCGAGATCTGAAAACCACATCGCCGATGCCCTAGCCATGTTAGCCTCAATGTGGAAAGTCGGGGATGTCAATGATGCCACTCTCATCCAAATTGAACGCAAGAACGGGCCCGCCTACTGTCAGATGGTTGAAGAAGAGGCTGATGATAAGCCCTGGTACCATGACATAAAGAAGTACCTGTTAAAACAAGAGTATCCAGCATATGCTACGTCACTTGACAAGAAAACTCTGAGACGATTAGCATCCAAGTTTTTTCTCAGCAATGATGTGCTCTACAAAAGAAATCATGATAGGGTCCTGCTTAGATGTGTCAACAGACGAGAAGCAGATTTGTTAATGCAAGACGTTCATGAGGGAATATTTGGCACTCATGCTAATGGATATGCTATGTCTAAAAAGATTTTGAGGGCTGGTTATTACTGGATGACTTCGGAAACTGACTGTATTCAATACGCCAGGAAATGTAACAAGTGTCAGATTTATGCGGACAAGATGCATGTACCTCCAATGTTGCTAAATGTGTTGTCATCACCGTGGCCTTTCTCTATGTGGGGCATTGATATGATTGGGGCAATTGAGCCAAAAGCTTCTAACGGACACCGATTTATTCTGGTTCCTATCGATTACTTCACAAAGTGGGTTGAAGCCGCATCCTACACTAATGTCACTCGACAAGTGGTGGCCCATTTTATCAAGAAGGAGATTATTTGTCGTTACGGAATTCCGAGCCGAATTATAACGGACAATGGTACCAACTTGAACAACAAAATCATGAAAGAGTTGTGCGATGACTTCAAAATTGAACATCAAAATTCTTCTCCTTATCGTCCCAAGATGAATGGAGCTGTAGAAGCTACAAATAAAAACATCAAAAAGATTTTGCAAAAGATGGTGAAAACTTACAAAGATTGGCATGAGATGCTACCATTTTCCTTGCATGGGTACAGAACATCCGTCCGCACTTCAACAGGGGCAACCCCTTTTTCTTTGGTTTATGGCATGGATGCAGTACTTCCCATTGAGGTCGAGATACCTTCCTTGAGAGTCATAATGAAAACCAAGCTTGAAGAAGCAGAATGGGTGAGAGAAAGGTTTGATCAGTTGAATCATATTAACGAGAAGCGCATGTCTGCAATGTGTCATGGTCAGTTATATCAGAAGAGGATTAAGAGAGCTTTTGACAAGAAAGTTCGTGTCCGAGAGTTCCAAGAAGGGGAGCTTGTACTCAAAAAGATTTTACCAGTTCACAAAGATGCACGGGGAAAATGGATGCCTAACTATGACGGCCCGTTTGTTGTGAAAACCCTCTTCTCAGGGGGCTCATTAATTCTCACCACCATGGATGGAGAGCTGCTTACCCATCCCGTGAATTCTGATGCAGTACGAAAATATTACGCCTAAAAGAACCCGATAAGCCGAAAACTCAAAGGAACGGCTTATGCAAAAGTTAGGGTTGAGAAAAAAGAAGAAGAGAGAGAAAAAGAAAAAGAAAAATAAGAGCTCGCTAAGTTGAAAACCCGAAAGGGCGGCTTAGGCAAAAATGAGCGTCTTGGTGGATTGAAAACCCGAAAGGGCGATCCAGGAAAAAATTAGGGACAAAGGCATTTCACTGCATCAGATGAGTTGTCACTACCGCAGAAGATTCTACAAAGAAACCATCCAGCCGCTCTCGTCAGAAGCAAGGATTTTGGGGAGTTTTTAGTCTTTAGGGATAGTTGGTCATGGGATTCAATGTAACCTTGTCCACTTTGGCATTTTTCACTTGTAAAACTTCTATGGAATTTTGTCATTCGCAAGATTTCATTCTTGAATAAAATCAGTTTTTGAGTCATTCTTTCTTTTGCAAATTTACCATTTCCTTATTTTCTTTGTTATGCAAAATATTATTTGTTGATCAACGATAATTTTGAAAGCATAGGGGTCAAATTATTGGATAAAACTTGAAAACATTAACAAGCATAAAAAACTTCAACTCATGAAAAGAATCGAGGAAAATCGTACTTCCCCGAAACCTCATGGTAGCAGAAACATTGATATGCAATCCTATTGCACTCCCTGATGAAGTATAAGCAAGTCGAACTGCTGATTTTCCTTTGGTCATGTGTGGCTATCAAAGCTTGAAGACTGTCTCTCAAGAACTTGTTATGATGATGTGAAGACTCGTCCCCAGTAGAAGATGTCTGAGCATTTGTTTAAATTTACTTTGTCATCTCTGATTAGCTGGTTTAAAAGCTCTGTTCCCCCGTTAGGATTGGGTTTATTCTCAAAACTTCATACACCCTTCAGCCTGGTTTCAGTGTGATTCATTTTGTCTCTCGGGTTCGGTGTGTTATCTGTTGATCCCCCGTGAATGTCTAATCACTGCTAGTGAATCTCCGTCTAAAGTCCGGTTGTAACTGGCATTGTTTTAGAAGCCAATCGTTATTGGTATTCTTTTGGTCGTCACCATATCTCTTGTTAAGACCAGTCGTAACTGGCATTGTCTTAATTCCCCTCGTTGGTATCTGTTGATTCGGTCGTCACCACCTTTTTCCTTTAAAGTCCAGTCGTCATTGGCAGTGTTCGAAATCCAATTGTTATTGGTATTCTTTTGGTCGTCACCATGTTTTCCTTTAAAGTCCAGTTGTAACTGGCATTGTCTTAACTTCACTCGTTATTATCTTTTGGTTTGGTCGTTACCAACTTTTTCCCTTCGAAGTCTAGTCGTCACTAGCAAATCCCCGTGAAAGTCTAGTCGTTACTAGTTGATTTTCCGTTTAAGTCCAGTCGTAACTGGAAGACGTTCGAAGTCCTATTGGCATTGGTATCTTGTTGGTCATTACCAACCTTCCCCATGAAGTTCAGTCGTAATTTGCGTCATTTGAAATCCAATTGTTATTGGTATCTTTTGGTTTGGTCGTTACCAACCTCCCCAGCTAAAGCCTAATAGCTTAATAGCATTCTCATAACCACATGTGTTGATATACCCTGATTTGGTCGTCACCATGTTTTCTTTTAAAGTCCAGTCGTAACTGGCGTCATTTGAAATCCAATTGTCATTGGTACCCGGACTTGGTCGTTACCAATCTCCTTTAAGTCCAGTAGTTACTGGCATTGATTGAAATTTGGCCGTCACCAATTTCCCCAGTCGAAGTCCTATGTGTTACCAATTGGATTTGAGAAGTCTCATTTGTTATTATCTCAGGTTGGTCGTTACCATTACCTCTTGGAAAGTCTAGTGGTTACTGGCACTGCCTGAACTGTTTGTTAAAAGCTGAGTGATGTTAGTATCTCTAGTGAAATCTTTGTTCCCTAGTCCGGTCCCGGCGATCTAGTCGTCACTAGTATCCCCGGTGTGTTTGGTCTTATTTCTAGTCCATTCCTAAAGATCCCATTTGAACTCTTCACTATAGGAAGTTCCTCATCTGATCATCCCCAGTGAGGTTCACGTCTCTGGTTCTTCACTTCCTCAGAAGAAAGTCACTCTTTTTCCCTGGTGGAAATTTACTTCTCTCCCTAGTGGAGTGTTTGCTCTTCCCCAGTAAGATTGTCATCTTCATTGGAATTCTTGCATCCTCATGTGAAATTTTCCTCTCAATTATCACTAGTCATGTTTGAGCTACTGATTGTTATGCCTCGCTTTTTCCCCAGTGTCGAGTCCACCAAAACCAGGTCCCATGAGTAGTTGCTCGTTGTTTTGTTTTTCCTGTCCTCTGCATATGTCTTGCATCCAAGCATCAGGAAGCATCATTTAGAATTCATGGCATATCATGACCTGTCCTTTTGCATATCATCGGATCTAAGGGACAAAATTTTTGGTTTTCCATATTTAAATACCTTTCACTGCGATTCTACGAGGATTGTCATCTCTCAGTTCCATCTAGTGAAGATATTTAAATAGGGGCAACTGTTGCACCCCAAATTTTGACCCCTTAGATTCTCATTATCATTTTAGGAGCATACTCATAAATTATCTAACCCTAACCCAGTGCAAGTTTGTCTTTGTCAAGTTACAGATGAATCGGGGTTTTGTACAATCAAATCGAAGCTTCAGGGTTTGTGATCAATCCAAATTTTAGACTAATTCAATCATGAAACAAGATCAAGGATGTTATATGATATCAGTTGAGTATCCAATTTGAGGTTGTTACCCCAGAATCAAGAGCAGTGCATTTCAGGGACACCGATTAGGGTTTTTGACCAATAAAAGTCAACTGTAGTTTGACTTTGGTGTTGGAAGGTGTTTTAATGGTGGGATTATGATCCATGAAGTTAATATATCTTAATAAAGTTCATTCAAGAAGTTTCAAAGTCTCAGAAGGTCCAGAGTGTCAGCAGACGACTCGGTAGTCACCATCGATCGTACGATTGACCAAAAAGTCAACTCTCCAAATTTAAGGAATTGGACTTCAAAGTGTGAATCAAAAATGTTTCTTATGACATATTGCACTTGCCTATCAATTTTCATGACCATTGGATCAAGGATGAAGGAGTAATCGAAAAATCGGGAAATTAGGGTTTTGAAAGGGGCTAAACCATAACTCCGTAACCACACATCCAATTGAGTTGGTTCAAAGCTCATTAGAAAGCTCTTGACAAATCCTAAAAAAGTCCCTAAGTGGTACATGATTAGGAAATGCATAGATTTGGAGTTATGACCAAATTCATTTTGAGAAGAGAAAAAGACTCATGAAAACTCACTTTTAGGCTCATTTTTTAGCAACCTTGAGAGGTCTTTTGGCCAAGTTCCTTTGAGAATTTGAAACTCATGAAAACATGAATGTTTTATAACTATTTAAGGGCTTTCTAAAAAGTACTAGCACATCTCAAAAGGATTTGTGAGTTGTAATTTATGGTTATGCCAAGTTGGTGGTTTCATACTTGAAGTCCCACATTGACAAACTTTCAAAAATCATTCCTTTGATCAATTGGGCCAATCTCAGCTTTTGAAACATGTTTTATATGATATGTAGAGAGTTTGTAGCATGGAAGTACAAAGGAAATGCAGAAGGTGTGGAATTAGCCAAGCTTGCAAGTGGGCTTGCAAGTGGCTTTACAACTTGCACTTAAAGTGAAAATGGCAAGCATGAGGTGGAAAGACAAATCTGAACTAGCCATCAACCTATGCATTCTATCCTGCATTTAGCCACTTCAAACTCATCATGAAGCTTGACTTTAGAGCTTACCTATCAGCCAAGGAAACCTCTTTGTGGAGGTTTGATCAAAAAGTAAATCTTTCCTTCATATGAAGGAAACCTCCAAATCTGCCCACTTCATTCATTTGCCTATAAATAGAGGCCCTCAACACTTCATTTGATACACAATATATACTCTAAAAAACAAGAGAAATCTCAAGCCTTTGCTCTTGCACACTTTGCTTCAAAATCACAAAATCACATTTTCACCAAAAACCACCAAAATCTGTCTTGGTACAATTGCTGCCAAAATCATTTCTCTACACTCAAACTCCCCAAAAATCATCCACACAATGTATAAATATGATATAGAAGGTGTTCAATACCTTAGACCACTCAAAAACCTTACCATTCAAAAAGTCAACTTCCATACCAAGTTACTTTGACCAAAAGCCACAAAATCAGTCAAAACTTGTTCTAGACATTTCCTTGATGTTCTAATCACTCAAACACCTCACATATATCATTTCTCAACTATCTAACATGTTAAAGATCATTGGTGGAGTTTATTTCTCCAACTGTCTCAAAGTTTGCATTCTTGCTTCAAGAAGAAGAAAGCTCCAAAGCTAGTGTTATTTGGAAGTTTCTCTGGGTTTCTTGGTGTTCTAACCTGCTCAATATAGCCTACAGGAGGTATGTAGACAGTCAATTTCCTATTGTACATCATAGTCTCATGTTTGGTATTGTGAGCTTGTGGTATTGGAAAAATATGTCATGAACATGTCATGTACCAAATTCTACTCTAACTGCAATAAGCCTGAATTTTGAGTTTAATCACATCCATTTCTATGTTTGTAATATGTATGTACTGATTGAATCACTTGATACTACTTGATTTTGACTTCTCATGCCAAACTTGCTGCTCATAAATTTTAAAACCTACTGCTCATAACTTCCAAACTTGATTGTGATCTAGAAATTGCTCTGTCATGTTGAGATGATTCACATAAGGACTGATGATCAACATAGTTGTAGTTGTGTTTGTCTGCTGTCAGTAACTACATTTGATTAAAATTGTCCAATTGGCACATACCCATTTTGCTTACATGAGGTGCCAAACTGTTTCCATCTATTTTAAGCCAGAGCTGCCATTTTTTCAAACTGTCCACAAGATGTGCTTTGAGGGCTTGCATATTGACCTTGCCATGTTAATTTGAATCTGTTCAACTTTTTGCATTTTGCCTTGGTGACTACATGTCTGCATTATTATGAAAAACTGTAATGCTTGTGATTTTGTAAAGACATGATTGTTCAGAATTCATGGTAAAGGTGTTATCTTTGGGATGTAATGTTAGAACCTGATTTAATGTCTTGCTTTACTTTGAGGTCATCAAGCCATTGTTATTTTTGCTGCTTTTGTTGTTCATTATTGCTTAATACTTGTTGGCATGGCTGGATCTGTCATGTATTTTAGAATTGCTAGTTAATGAGAGCAATCTCATTTGGCTGTCTAGATAAACTAGGATGTATGAGTTGGTGTAAATTTTAGTATGTGTAAAACATTGCAGAGAGATTCATAATGTGTGGCTGTGTGAAACCTTGATCTGCTTGCTATGTAACTTTATGGTCCAATTTTGTTTCAAGGCTGTGTAACCCCTTGGCTGTCAAATCCCATTTGTGCCTTAAAATTCATGAATGTTCATACTTATGTCATAACTTGCTGCATTTTATGATGGCATTGTGGTGCAACCTGCTTTGGTTTTGATTCAGCCACTATCTCAAACTGTTTCTCATTATAAGAAGTTTACTGTTAAACTTTCCATATGTATGCATACTTGCCTCTGCTAACTAACAGCTTTTCTAATTTGTTTTTAGTGCATCTCCATTTCAGTCAAACCTTTGCATTTTGGTAAGTGTTGATGTTCATAATCTGTTGCATCTGAATTGATAAAATTGATGACTACCAACTCCTTGCTTCAAACATCATGAGAATATAGAAACACCATTTCATTCATTTGCTTTTGACAGTCACTTGGTGGTTTGTGGTAAAGTTGAGCTTATCCTTTTTAACCTGGCCATAAGGAATACATTTCAATTTGGTGCAGACTACTGCTGAACTTTAAACTCAATAGTCTTTGGTTGATAAATTTACCAAATGCATTTTTTCAAAACATTTGATTGCAAATCAATCCTCATTTTTCACCACAGACTA
Source organism: Lathyrus sativus (assembly GCA_963859935.3). NCBI lineage: Eukaryota > Viridiplantae > Streptophyta > Magnoliopsida > Fabales > Fabaceae > Lathyrus > Lathyrus sativus. The sequence continues at coordinate 449,522,217 of OZ012739.1, read as the reverse complement.
TTTTTAACTGATTCTTTTACTTAGTCTCCTCCAATGACATGTATATGATGTGTGTATGTGATTTATTTGCCAATATCATGCTTGGAACTAAAACTGGACATCAACTTGCATTTCTCATGACAGTTTTGCAACTTGCCCATCATTTCTCATCACAGACAGTTTTGAACCCCACTTGGTGCTCAAATTCACTCATTAATATGTATGCAATGTGTTTGAATGCTTGACTTGACCTGGAACTGTTTGGATTTGGACTTGCACATCAAAATGCACAACACACACTCACAATGCATTTGTCTTCGAATTTTTCAGTGTGTGCATTATTTTGAACAACTAACAGCGCCATCTTGTTCCTCATGAAATTCTAGTCAGATTACACTAAAATTTTGTCAAAATCCATTGAGAATTAAGGAAGTTATGCCCAAAATGCAAACCATGTTTGGATGTTCTTATTTTTCCCAGCCTGCCATGTTTTCCACCCTTATATTTTAATGGGGTGGCATTTACAAACGGATGTATAGCCACACCAGTGGTAAGACCATTGCCAAAAATGCGCCTTGCACATACTGAACCTGGGTTCGACCCTGAGGAGGGCAACCCTTTTATTATTTTTCACCATTTTTCAACCAAACTTCAAAAAATCACATCTCACTCATTTTTTTTAATCATTTTTCACCCATTTTTTTTGCATTATGTTCATATTGATGCCTTATTTCATGCCATATTTTTAAATTCCATGATTGCCTAATTTTTCATCACTTTTGACTAATTGCAAGTTAAATGCGTTTTGTGATTGTTTTCGCGTATGCAGATGAATTCTTCTCTTGTTATACTTGTGATTGTTTGTAATACTTGCTTGCATTCATGTTCTTAAATGTTAGTTAACATTATAGGATTTCTTCTTTGGTTGTTACCATGTTTACTTCGTCCCCCCTGTTGAATTTATTTAAGCTCGATCTGTCGTCACACTTCTTGCTTAATCAACTGCTTTGATTGTCATCACTGCATCTTTATTTTTTTTACATGTTCATTTAATGGTTGTCACCATGACTGTATCTTTATCATGTTGTTAGTTTGCTTATTGTTTTCTTTCCCCAAGTGATGAAGCTTGTTAAAACTCCTCCAGGTTACCTCCCCTCTCTCCTTCCAAAGTAAAGGTCTTTCCATTGACCCCCTTGTGTCAGGAATGGTTCATTCACCATCCCTTGACTTTGTTAAGTCACTCTAACCTTAGTTTAGAAACCATTAGACTTTGCTTTAAGTCTAAGAAACCCACCTGTACTAGGAGTGTTCTTCAACTAGAACCCTAGGATATAGTTTGTCAACTCTATGTAAGAATCATCTCATGATTTCTTACTTCCCCTTTTTGAGTGTTACAATTTAGATTAGGGAGTTTTGTCAAACTCCACACAAACATTGTCATGTTTGTTCCCCCTTGAACCTTGATCCTGATCAAGTGTTCTTCATCCCTTGTGAGGTGAACTACGATTGCTCTGATTCTATCCTAGTTAGGATACGTAGGCAGAAGACGTGACGTCTTTGCGAGCAAACTTAGTGTATATAACTTTAGGTTTCAACTTATACCTTTTCCCAATCCATAACACATTTCACAAACTTAGCAAACAATCAAACAAAAGGTTCCTGTAGGGTACTACAAATGCTTAGGGTGCTAACACTTTCCCTAGGTATAACCAACCCCCGATCCCCGAATCTCTTAAGCGTTGTCGTTACATCGCGAAAAGGGTTTTTCTTTCTTTAGACCTTTCCTTTCGATAAATTAAAGTTCGGTTGTCAAAGAGATAAGGTTCAAGTTAATATAATAGCTTGATATCCAATTTTCACCACAACATATAGTTTTATTTAATGGATTGTAATCTCATATTTGTTTGTTTTTACAATGCTATTTGCCTGCTTGTTAGTAGATCCGTTCTTAGGTCGTTACCGTGCGTTTCGATTAAATTTCCTTCATACCATGTTTATTTTATCTTGTGAGATTTATTGGTATTTGACTCTTTTATGTTTTTTAACATGTTGAGATCTCATGTTCTTGTTGGTTGTTACCATGAGTCATTGTTTTTTTCCTAAATTTGAGCTTAAACTGTTATGACGTGTTTGCTTATTTTTGATTGTCATCAATACATATTGCTGTTACACTTGATACACCCTGAGTTATGACATGTTTACTTTCAAATTGTGATTTGTTTACATGGTTGTTACCTTCATCATGTTTCCAATATTTGTTAAGATGTGCCCTCAATCTTTTTTAAGATATGCTTTCATCTTTGTTAAGACATTTGATTACCAGTTGTAACCATTGGGATTATTTGATCTTTGCTTATTGTAATATGCATGTTTACTTGATTATTTGCTTTGTTAAGTATTATTTCCCCAAGTGATGGAACTTTTTAGTTCTCATCCAAGTTGTCTCTCTCTCTCTCTCTCCTTCCAAAGGAAAAGTCTCTCCCTTAACCCTTGTGTTATTGGATAGTTCATTACCCTCCCTTGACTTTGTGAAGTCATCCTAACCCTAGCTTAGTTAAGTTAGAACATACAAGCCATTAGACTTTGCTTTAAGTCTAGAAAACCTTACCTACACTAGGAGTGTTCTTCAACTAGAACCCTAGGATAGAGTTTGTAAACTCTATATAAGAATCATAGTAATGATTACTTACTCCCCTCTTGAGTGTTTTAACTTAGATCTAGAGAGTTTTGTTAAACTCTACACAAGCATTATTATGTTTGTTCCCCTTTGAACCTTGATCATAATCAAGTGTTCTTCATCCCTAGTGAGGTGAACTACTATTGCTCTGATTCTATCCTAGTTAGGATACGTAGGCAGAGGACGCGATGTCTTTGCGAGCAAACTTAGAAACTATCATTAGGTCTTAACCTACATCCTTTTACCCAATCTCAAACCTTAGCAAACATTTACCAACTTAGCATGCAAATAAACAAAAGGTTCCTGTAGAGTACTACAGATTTTTAGGATGTGAAATACCTACCCTAGGCATAACCAAACCCGATCCCCGAATCTCTTAGCGCTGTTGTTACATCGCGCAAAAGGTTCTTTATTTCTTTAGACCTTTCCTTTGGATAAATTAAAGTCCGATTGTAATTTAAGAATTAAAGATTCAAGTTAATCAATAGTTTGGTATCACGATTCTCACCGCAACAGAAATGGCGACTTCACTGGGGAAGACATACTTAACTTGAGGTTTAGCCTATTTTGTTTAATTGCATGCTATATTTGTAAATATTTTCTTAACATGTATATTTTTATATTTGTTTGATTGTGGGGTATTTGGTGATTTGAATGGTGAGACGGTCCTATACCCGGACTCGAGTGCACTTATGATAGGATGGTGGTATATTCAAGAAGGTTTATATGGAGTTGATTCCCGACCAAGCTAACTTGAGAAACCACCGCTCAGTGTAGGCCCTCTTGAAATTTTAGTATTGTTGATCGAGTATTCGTGAAAACAATGCTACTTTCAACGAAAGAGCCCATGACACTGTGGACTTTTAGAATACATTTTACCACACTTTGGCCTTATTAGGACGTAGTGCAATGACTATAAGGAAGTATTTCCGAAATAGTTGATACGCGATACTACACTTAGACGAGATTCTCTTGAGAATGTTATCGATTACCAAGTGATTTGGGAAGTTGATAATATCCGAAAGATGGGTTGATGAGTCTGGGAACTCTGTAGAACCCGTTCGGCAGGTACAAATCAATCCATAATACAAACCTTGGGGGTGGGTAGACCTTGGACCCATGCTCGTCGTTAAACCTAAGCTTGTGTTGTGTGCATATGCATTTGCCTGAGTTTTTGCATTTTGCATTCATAACATCATATCATCATATGGTTTCATGGAACTCAGACTTTGTTGTTTGTAAACATTAGAGGTCATTACGAACAATGAAAGAAAGAAAACATTGAAGTACACTTACAAGGGTTTTAACCTAGATGACTTGAAAAGGTTGAGCACCTTAGTGACAGATCCAGAGGGATTTCAAAGCAGGTATGGGAAGCTGTTGTTACTCTTGAAGATAAAGATGGATAGTGGACTTCTTTCTACTCTTCTCCAGTTTTATGATCCGCTCTACCACTGTTTCACATTCCCTGATTATCATCTAGTGCCCATTCTTGATTCTCCTTTTCCAATTGTGGAGGAGGACCCTAAAGAACAAGATATTGCCAAGGCCACACGTTTGGGATTGGTTGATATTAAGAAGAATCTGATTACAAAAGGAGGAGTTTTTGGGCTAAAAGCAGAGTTCTTGGTTGAGAAAGCTCAGTATTATATGGATCATTTAAACATGGATGCATTTGAGGCTATCCTTGCCTTACTCATCTATGGCATCTTTCTGTTCCCTAGCTTTGAGAATTTTGTGGACCTCAATGCCATTAAAATTTTCTTGAAGAAGAATCTTGTACCTACCTTGTTAGCAGAGACATACCATTCTGTTCATCTGAGGAACTTTCACAATGGAGGGATGATTACCTGTTGCGCTCCTTTGTTATACAAATGGTTCACTTCACACTTACCCAAAGCTAACGCTTTTTGGGATCCAAAGAAAGGATGGTGGTCACAAAAGATCATGGCTCTCACCCACTCCGATATTGATTGGTATAGTCGTGACTATGATGGGACAATGATTATCGACAATTGTGGGGATTTTGGCAATGTACCTCTTCTCAGTGCTAATGGAGGAATCAATTATAATCCAATACTCGCCCATCGACAATTGGGATACCCTCTAAAGGACAAACCCAATGGTTTTCAAGTGGAAAACATTTTCTTCAAAGAAGAAAAAGATAGTCAAGAACTAAAAGAAAAGATTCTAGAGGCTTAGAAGCATCTACATAAGAAAGGAAAAAAGGATCTTCGAAGACTCAATTGTGTCTCTTTAGAACCTTACCTACAATGGGTTCGAAAGAGAGCCATCACACTAAGAATGCCTTATCCTAAGTAAGAGCCTATGGCTTTGAAGGAAGAATGCCCTTTGGTCTTTATGTCTGAAGAAGAAAAGTTGAAGATTGCTTTAGTCAAAGCACAACAAACTGAAGAAGCTTGGAAGCACAAGTATCAAGTAGTCGTCGAAGAGAATGCGGAGCTCCAGAGACAACTCCAGTTGAAAGACGAAGAAGTACTCTCTTGTAAGAAGAGGAAAGCACTAGAAGAACCTTATGAGCCTCAGTATACTCCGTGGAAGATAATTATGGACAAACTCATCTTTGAGAAGGCTTAGATGGAAATAAAAATCGAGAAGCTCAACTTGAGACTGCTAGGGGAACCTTGTTAGGATTCATTTAGCTGTTGTTTATAAACTCTTGTAAGAAAAAACAATATTTTGTAAACCTATTTTGTTGATAAATGAAATGGTGACTTTTGATGTTCGTAAATGTCTGAGTTCCATGACACCATTTGCATTTGCATTTGCATTTCTTCTAACCATTCAAGGAAATTCAAACTTTTCTTTTTGCAGACAACAACATGGTGAGAAGAGACATGCTTCCGTTTCCGGATCTGAGATTGGGCCGTCTAAGGATGTTCACGAGACTTGTTCGAAACCCCGCTGCTTTCATTGCCAAATATGGAGACCTACTACCACTAATAAGTGCTCCGGTCAACGAGCCCATGCTGCAAGCTTTGGTTGAGTTTTACTCTACAACCTACCACTGCTTCGTATTTCCATACTTTCAGCTACTCCAAACCATAGAGGAGTATACTGATTATTTGAAGATTCCATGGACCTTCAAACTTCCTTATGGAAAACCGAAGAAGAGGTATTTGGCTAAAGCCCTACATATCAAGCTAGAGGATTTACCACCAATGAAAGCGAAAGGAGGATGGTACGGAATCGAGGCAGGACCTCTAATGGAGATGGCCAATATCATTATGAAAATAGAAATCTGGGCATCTTTGAAGCAATTATGGCATTTCTAATATATGGGATGTATCTCTTCCCAAGCTGTTATAACTTCATCAGTGAGGAGGCGATCCGTCTCTTCATCATCAAATACCCGGTGGACGAGATACTATTTGATACTTATATAGTCATCCACCACTTCATCTTGTACAATCTCGGGCAGTTCTCGTGCTGCCTCGCACTACTTGACCGGTGGTTTACTTCGCATCTGCCCAGAACTCATATCCTTTGGAGGCTTCCCACCAAAAGCGCATAGATTTCTAAACTCATCACTCTCAGGCACTATGACATCACATGGTATGACACCAGCCTTGGTGATCTAGTCATGATCCCCATTTATGGAGAGTTCCCTAATGTCCCGCTCATCGGGACAAAGGGGGTTATCACCTACAATCCTATTCTTGCCCGGCGTCAATATGGGTATCCCACTGGCCCAGAGCCCGAATCGGAACTGTTGAGACCTTTCTTCTGTGAAATTGGTCGCAACCCTGAACTAGAAGCCCGTGCTCAATACGCTCAAAGAGATCCTCACCTCTTGGGCATAACTTCAATGGAGAATGCAAGTTGTTTAACTTCCAGAGGGTATTTGCTATGGTCGAAAGAAATTGCCTTGACCATGTTCTATACTCATGATTATGAGATAACTATGGAACCTGAGGTCCCCACAACAAGGGAAGAGCTGAAATACACTTTGATCAAAGCGCAGCGAGAGAACGAAGACCTGTGGGAAATTATTCGCCAGGACTAAGTTCATGTTGAAGTCCAAGAAGGAGAAGGATCATCTTGTTAGAATGATCTTTGTTTCACCATTTCCTTGCTTTCACTAAAAGGATTGAAATCCTAATGTTGCATTTACTTTCACTTCTTGTAAGAAAGGTCTTGCTTTTTAGCAAGGGCCATCTATTGTAATAGACTTCCAGCTATCAATGAAAAACGCTTTTTAAACATGTCATTACATGTTGTTCCAACTTTTTTGTTTGTAAACAAAAAAATTGTTTTTCCTTGAATGGTTTATGCATTTGCATTTGCATTTGCATTCACATTTCATTTTGCATTGGACTTGCATCTGGGTTCCGCAGCTCATCATTTGTTCTTTAATCAGAGAAGAGAGAAGGAGTCACGCTGAATACTCACAGATACAACACTCGATCCAGAGCTCAGAAGAAGATGGCAGATAATGAACAGAGGTTCGACCAGATGGACAATGACATTGAAGGAATCAAGGGTGACGTCAGCCAGATTATGGAAGTTCTCAATATAATCAAGGCAAACATGGACATGCAGCCTACGGTCATCTCCGAAGTCGCCACGACAGCGGCCAATGTCACAGTAGCTCTGGTTACCACTACAGAATTTCCCTATGGCATGTCTCGGGATTTTGTACCACCGTTCAACAATATGCAATCTTCAAGTCTTAATCCACTGTTTGATTCAACAATCAGGAATCCTATTTTCACTCAAGCAGGTGGACCCACTACAGTGCGACCTGTCTTCAACAATCAACAGCCAATCTTTGACATACCTGGCGGTTCTGAAGCTGAAGATGAAAAACACGAAAAAATTAAGGGTAGAGATGGACATTATGGCTAAGAGGATGAGGGCCATCGAAGGAAGCCATGTCTTTGGGTCTGACGCCAAAGACCTATGTCTGGTGTCTGGTTTGGTATTTCCTCAAAAATTTAAGATGCCAGTATTCGAAAAATATGAGGGGACTACCTGTCCCAAAGTGCACCTAATCATGTACTACAGGCGGATGGCTCCGCATATTGAAAATGACAAGCTGTTGGTACACTGTTTCCAAGACAGCCTTAAAGGAGCTTTGGCTAAATGGTATCTCAATTTAGATCAAGCAAAGATCCACAGTTTCCATGACCTTTCAGATGCTTTTATTCAACAGTACAAGTACAACATGGACTTAGCTCCCGACCATCGTCAGCTTCTCAGCATGACGCAGAAGAATACTGAAACCTTTAAAGAGTATGCGTAGAGGTGGCGCGGAACTGCAGCTCAAGTGGAGCCACCCCTTACCGAAAAGGAGTTGGCAGACTGGTTTGTAGATACAGTTCGGCCAGAATTCTATGAACGACTGATCAGCTGTGTCACAACCAATTTCTCTGATATTGTGGCAGTGGGGGTCAAAGTTGAAGCGGGTTTAAAAAGTGGAAAGATAGCTACCCCAAATACTAACTCAAGCGCCAGTACAGCAAAAAAGCCAGTCAGTAATTTTCACAAGAAGAAAGAGGGAGATGTAAGTGCGATCACATATGGGAAGAAGGCACAGAACTCCAGGAGCCATCGCCAACAGTACCATCCATCATCATATATAGCTGCCGTGACTCCGGTTTTTCAGCCGTCATCACAACAGGGTCCTTAGCCTGGGGCATCCAGTAATCAGCACCAGTATCAGTCTGGCAATCAACATCAATATCACTCCAACAATCAACAACAATACCATCAGCCGCAAGGTCAACTACCTCAAAACAGGGCTCCAAGGGCGAATTACCAGGCAAATAGGCCAAAAATACAGCCTATTCCCATGAGCTACACCGATCTATTTCCCATGTTGATAGAAAGAGGGTTGGTTAAAAAAATAAAATTAGGTGCTCCACATAATCCACTCCCATTCTACTACAATGCCAACGCTCGCTGCTTATTTCATGAGAATGCTCCAGGCCACGATCTTGAAGGTTGCTTTGCACTGCAGCACCTTGTTCGTGAATTAATTGAAAAAAGAATTATGTCCTTCAAATATAATCATCCAAACGAAAAGAACAACCCTCTGCCAAATCACGGTGGAGTCAATGCCATTACTGAAGAAGGTGAGGGGTCAGAAGACAAGAAAGTTACCACTATTGGTGAGTTCAAGGTGCCATTGGCAGACCTACACAAACGCCTTGCTCAGACATGGGCGCTTAAGACATCTCACGAAGACTGCAAAGAATGCATGCTGAACCCAAAGGGTTGTGACGCTGTGAAAAAAGACATTCGAGCAATGATTGAACAAGGGATGATAGAAATTGCTCACAGGAAAAAAGGGGAAGATGTGGCAGTCATCGAACCTGTATTTAACATGCTAGAAGAGCCCAACAAAAGAGCTGTGTTCAGAAATAATAATAACAACAACAACTACAAGAAAGTCCGACCGGTATTCTGCGACGATGCACCCTTGGAATTTGGGAGGGGGCAGACCAGATTTGAACCAAGGGGAGGATCCAAACCTCACCCAAGGGCTGTGACACCAAAGTAGGACTACTCATGGTGTGAGGGAATCTTCAAAAGGAAGCCCGTAAATGTAGCTAACATTACACGTGGAAGCAAGATGACCCGGAGTGGTCGCATTTACCAACCGCGGACATACAATGTGGCTCCTCTGCCAGCAATTTCTATTCCGAAAGCTGCTGTTCCCCAGAAGCCCATTCCAGAGGCAGTTGTCACTAAAGATCCTTTAGTTAAAGGAAAAGAAAGCGTCAAGAACGATGAAGAAGAGTTCCTGAGAATCATCAGACGAAGTGATTATAGGGTGGTGGACCAACTAAATCAAACACCACCTAAGATCTTGGTCATGGCCTTACTCTTAAGCTCTCCGGCTCATCGCCACGCTTTGCTCAAAATCTTGACACAAGCCCATATTACCAAAGATATTACAGTGGGGCAATTTGACTCCATTGTAGCAAATATCACTGCATGCAACACGCTAAGCTTTGACGACAACGATCTGACAGTTGAGAAACGTAAGCACAACCGTGCTCTACATGTGTCGATCAAGTGCGAGGAAGATACAATGTATATGGTTCTTGTTGACACAGGATCAACGCTCAACGTGATGCCGAAGAGGACATTGGCCAAGCTGGCTTATCAAGGTGCTACCATGAGGCCAACTTCTCTCTTAGTAAAGGCATTTGATGGATCTAGGAGAGCCGTGATAGGGGAGGTTGATCTTCCTATCCTGATCGGACCACAAATCTTTGAAGTCACCTTTCAGGTGATGGATATTAATCCGGTCTACAGTTGTTTACTAGGAAGACCATAGATTCACGCAGCTAGCGCTGTTACTTATACTCTCCACCAGAAAATGAAGTTTGTTGTGGATGACCAGTTGGTCATTATTCACGGAGAAGAGGAATTAATGGTGAGAAACTTGTCCTCATTCCGGTATATCGAGGCTGACGAAGATTCCCTTGAGACAGCCTTCCAAGCACTAGAAATAGCTCACGTTGTTCTAGTTGACGAATCAGACATAACCCGTGGGCCATCATTCACCTCTGTTCAGAGTATCAAGGCGGCACTGAAAGCTGGAATCCCATTCGGATGGGGGGGGGGGTCATTGAAGTCAACGCTGGAGCCAAAAATGATCAACAAGGGTTGGGTTACAAACAAACTCTAGAAGGCGAGCCAGAGGAAAGCACCATGAAGAAGAAGTCTTTGAAGGAGATATTCACAACTGGCGGAGTACAAATCAATGCCATCATTGCTGAAGATGAGGATTGTAATCTGGATCATCTAATAACTAGGGGAGGAGCAGCTTTGCGCAACTGGGAGGCTGTGGAAATTCCCGTCTTTTTACCTTTAGAGTAATTCACTCTGCTTGTTAACTTTGTGTTTTTCTTTAAAAGTTCCTGGTCTTGCCCAAGGCCTGCGAATTATTTTGTATTGGGACACTTTGCAATTTGAAAATCATTAATGAAAAAGTGTTTTTGTTAAAACTCTTGTTTATTATTTTGCGCATCATTTTCACTCTTTTTGTTAAAAGAAAAAATGGCGATCTTTTTGAAAAAAATAAAAACAACCCTTCATCTGCATGTCTGTGTGTGTGTGTCTAATTGTTCCCAAAAATAAAACATGCAGAATACCTCCATCCACCACAGAATCCTATGATCCTTCGGCTCCTTCTACTAGTGGTTCATCTGTCTTTCAAGCTGAAGAAAAGAATGATGAAGAGTTAGAAGTCCCAGAAGAGTTGAAGAGAATGGCTGAGTACGAAGATGTTTATCTCCAGCCATACAAAGAGCAGACTGAGGTCATCAACTTGGGGTCAGAAGAAGAAAAAAGACAAGTCAAGATTGGGGCATCATTGGGGCCCGAGATCAAAAGCAGGCTGATAGCACTCCTCATAGATTATGTCGACATATTTGCTTGGTCTTACCAAGACATGCCAGGGTTGGATATCGACATCGTTATGCACAAGCTCCCCCTGAAGCCAGAGTATCCTCCGGTCAAACAAAAACTTCGCAGGTCAAGACCAGACATGGCTCTTAAAATTCGAGACGAAGTCAAGAAACAAATAGATGCAGGCTTTTTAGCAGTATCCAAATATCCAGAATGGGTGGCAAACATCGTACCAGTCCCAAAGAAGGATGGAAAGGTCAGGATGTGCGTCGATTACATGGATTTAAACAAAGCAAGTCCGAAGGACAACTTCCCTCTACCACATATTGACACTTTGGTGGATAATACAGCTAGCTTCGCAGTATTCTCATTCATGGACGGATTTTCTGGTTATAATCAGATAAAAATGGATCCAGCTGACATGGAGAAGACAACCTTCATCACATCCTGGGGCACCTATTGTTATAAGGTTATGCCGTTCGGTTTGAAGAACGCTGGGGCAAAGTATTAGAGAGCCATGGTTACACTCTTTCATGATATGATGCACAAAGAAATCGAAGTATATGTGGATGATATGATTGCAAAATCCCAAAGTGAAGAAGACCACTTGGATCATCTGTTGAAGCTATTTGAGAGACTCTGAAAGTATCAACTGAGGTTAAATCCAGCAAAATACACCTTCGGAGTTCGCTCAGGCAAGTTACTTGGTTTCATCGTTAGTCAACGAGGAATTGAAGTAGACCCCGACAAAGTTAAAGCAATCCAGGGGATGCCTGCTCCTAAAACAGAGAAACAAGTTAGAGGCTTCCTCGGACGTATGAATTACATCTCCAGATTTATCTCTAATCTGACTCCTACTTGCACGCCGATCTTCAAGTTGTTACGAAAGGATCAAACAGTAGTATGGAATGAAAATTGCCAAGCCGCATTTGAGAAAATCAAACAGTATTTACAAGAGCCTCCCGTGTTGATTCCTCTTGTGCCGGGAAGACCTTTGTTCATGTATATGACAGTACTAGAAGATTCAATGGGCTGCGTCTTAGGCCAGACTGATGAGTCAGGAAAGAAAGAACATGCAATCTACTATCTGAGCAAGAAGTTCACCGATTACAAGAGTCGTTACTCTCCCTTGGAAAAAGCCTGTTGTGCCTTAGCATGGGCCGCCAAGCGTCTGAGACAGTACATGATCTGTCACACCACAATGTTGATTTCTAAGATGGACCCCATCAAGTACATCTTTGAAAAGCCAGCTCAAACAGGAAGATTAGCCAGATGGCATATGCTCTTATCAAAGTACGATATTCAGTATATTACTCAAAAATCTACAAAGGAAGTGTCTTGTCAGAACACCTCGCAGAGCACCCCATGGAGGATTATCAACCACTCAAGTTTGATTTTCCTGATGAAGACGTGATGTATTATCAACGCGCAAAACCAGAGCCTGGTTCAGAAGAAGGTCCCGAGCCTGGATCCCGCTGGGAAATGATGTTTAATGGAGCATCAAACAAGAACGGACATGATGTCAGAGCTGTTCTGAAAAATCCAACTGGAGGGTATACTGCCGTCACGGCCTGACTTTGTTTCTCGTATACAAACAACATAGCCGAGTATGAAGCCTGCATCTTAGGGTTGGAAGCTGCTATCGATCTTCGCATCAAAATCTTGGAAGTGATCGTTGATTCTGCTTTAGTGATCTACCAGCTCAAAGGAGAATGGGAAACCAGGGATGAAAAGTTGATCCCTTACAAAACTCATATCTTGGAGATGGCTGAATATTTTGATGAAATTACCTTCAAGCATGTACCGAGAGTGGAAAATCACATTGGTGATGCATTAGCCATGATGGCATCAATGTGGAAGGTCCAGTTTGTTAACGAGGCGCCTCTGATTCGCATTGAAAGAAGGACAGTACCTGCATATGTCATGACAATAGACGAAGAAACTAATGAGAAGCCGTGGTTCCACGATATCAAGAACTTTCTTCAAAATCAAGAATATCCAGCTAACGCATCCAGAATTGACAAAAGAGCAATACGAAGATTGTCATCTAAATTCTTCATCAGCAATGGTACGTTGTACAAAAGAAACCATGACATGGTTTTACTCCGATGTGTCGACGAAAGAGAGGTGAATCTCATAATGACTGAAGTACACAAGGGAACCTTCGGCACCCATGCCAACGGCCACGTTATGGCTAAGAAAATCTTAAGGGCAGGCTACTTCTGGTTAACTTTGGAGACGGACTGCATACTCTTCGCTCAAAAGTGTCATAAATGTCAAGTCTATGCTGATAAAGTGCACATCCCTCCATATCCTCTCAATGTGATGCAATCACCATGGCCTTTTGCAATGTAGGGCATCGATATGATTGGGGCTATAGATCCAAAAGCTTCCAACGCCCATCGCTTCATCCTGGTTGCAATTGATTACTTCACCAAATGGGTGGAAGCAGAGTCGTATGCGAACGTGACAAAGCAAGTGGTTGCTCGCTTCATCAAAAAGGAAATCATCTGTCGATACGGTATTCCTAACCAGATCATTACTGACAATGGGTTGAATCTAAACAACAAAACAATGAAGGAACTCTGTGACGATTTCAAGATCAAACATCACAATTCGTCTCCTTACAGACCTATGATGAATGGTGCAGTTGAGGCTGCAAACAAGAATATCAAGAAAATAGTGTAGAAGATGGTCATAACCTACAAGGATTGGCACGAGATGTTACCATTTGCTCTACATGGATACCGAACATCAGTGCGCACTTCGACAGGGGCAACTCCCTTTTCCTTAGTATATGGGATGGACGCTGTGCTGCCCATTGAAGTCAAAATACCTTCTTTGAAGATCTTGACAGAAGCAAAGCTCGATGAAGACGAATGGATAAAAGAAAGGTTCGATTCATTGAATCTCATTGATGAGAAAAGAATGACGGCCATGTGTCACAGTCAAATCTATCAACAAAGAATGATAAGAGCATTCAACAAGAAGGTTCGTCCCAAAGAGTATAGGGAAGGAGAGCTTGTGCTTACAAAAATCCTACCAACTCAAAAGGATATGCGTGGCAAGTGGATGCCCAACTACGATGGCCCCTTCGTTGTAAAAATGGTCTTCTCCGGAGGATCACTAATTCTTGAGACCATGGACGGCGAACAACTCAAGTATCCCATCAACTCAGATGCGGTGAGAAAGTACTATGCCTAAAGCAGAAGACCTAGAAAGGAGATTTCGATGCTTCAACAAGATGGAAGTCCAAGAATAAAAAGCTGACCAATGCCAGGGCAGAGTCTTGTGCAAGGTATCAGAAGAAAGATCAACGTCTGTCATTCTCGTCAGAAGCAGCGAAGCAAGTGAACTGACAGTTAAAAGGACCGGATTATTATGGGATTCTGTAACCTTTTCTGTTTGCCATTTTTTTCAAAATATATAAAGTTCCCGAGGCTTTGCCCTTTGTAAAGTTCTTGTCTATCAATAAAATCAGATTTTTGGCCAATCATTGTTATGATCCTCTGTTTTTGTTATGCAATTTCACTTATTAGTTAATAAGGATTTTCTCGAAAAGCAAAGTGTTTTGAAAAACTTAAGTCTTGTTTTAAAAAGAAAACACAATTTGACAAAACAATTGAAGAGTTCTAGAGGTAATCTGATAACATTACACAGTTCTCAAAGTTGTGAAGGTTTGCTGTCACCCTTGACCAAACTAGATGCGTCCGATAGCAATTCTGGCTCTTAAGCCAAGACTTCTCCTCTATAGGATTACAAGGATATTATTGGGAAAGATTGTTATCTACGTCAAAAAAGGAAGTGTCACCTGACTTGAAGCATTGAGACTCAGCGTGACGAGTCCTCTCTGTGTTTTCCTTGTTTTGCTTTCCTCTGTTCCTGCGGGTCGGTCTGCATTTTACATACAGCATCATACCAGCATACACATTTGTTTGCATTTTGGTTTTGGTCTTTGTTTGTCTGCCTGTTGTCTTTGAGATCCTTTGGTCGTTACCTTTATCTTTGATCTGTTACAACGAATTTCGCTTCAAAGTTGGCACCCTGGGGTTTTCCTATATTCTCTAGGAAGCTAGTGGTGACTAGCAGTATCCGATTTACACAAATGGGCGGTTGTTACCAATATTCATCTTTGATCTGGTTGTTACCAATAATCTTTGAAGACTAGTAGTCACTAGCACCTGTTCAGAATCATTTATGTTCGGTGTCTTGATTTGGTCGTCACCAACAATTTTCCAAACCCAGTCGTCATTGATCTTGTTATAAAGCCAACCAATCATTATTGGAGCCCTTTTGATTCGGTTTTCACCAATCTTTGCTAAAAATCTAGTGGTTACTAGTATTACCTTCTAAAACCAATGGTCATTGGTACTTGAGTTGGTCGTCACCAAAATTCCCTAAAAGTCCAATAGTTATTGGCATCGCCTGAAATCCAATGGTTATTGGTACCTGTTTGATTTGGTTATTACCAGTCTTTTTGAATCTAGTAGTTACTAGTATTACCTTCAGATCCAATTGTTATGGGTACCTCTTGATTCGGTTATTACCAATCTTTCTAAGTCTAGTGGTCACTAGCATTATTTAGAAAATCTAGTTTTCGCTAGCAGTATCCAGTACCAGTTGTTATTGGTATACCCCTGGATTTGGTCGTCACCAATTAGCCTAAGGCCAATGATTATTAGCATCGCTTAAATCAGATTGTTATCACCACGTTGGTCTGGTCGTTACCAAACTCTTTGAAAATCCAATGGTCATTAGTCTCCTTGGACTCGGTCGTTACCTGTCTCTCCAGTTAATTCTAGTGGTTACTAGCATCATCAAGAACTAATTGTTATTGGTATGTCCTGATTTGGTCATCACCAGTCTCCTCTGAGTCTAGTAGTTACTGGCATTGCTTGAAAGCTAATCGTTACAAGTTGATTGTTACCAACTTCCCCAGCCAAAGTCCCGTGTTTTATCAACATTGTTTGGAAATTCCCAATTGAAATAGGAACTTCGACTTCGTTGTCACCATATTCCTAGGAAGTCTAATGGTATTTAGCACTTCTTGGAAACCGTTGTTGATTTGGTTGTCACCATATCCCCAGTAGGTCTAGTGGAAACTAGCACTGTTTGAAGCTATTCGTTATTCTAGTCATCACCAGTCTCCCCAGTTGAAGTTGTTGCCTTTCCAGTCGAGTCTCGGAGAACAAGTGGTTACTAGCTTCCCCGACGCGTCCGGTCTTATTTCTAACCTTTTCCTGAAGATCCCGTTTGAACTCTTCGTTATAGGAAATTTTCTCATCTGGTTATCCCGAGTGAGATTCGTGTCTTCGTTCTGTCTTTTCCCTGGTGAAGCTTTGCTTCCCCAGTGGATTTGTTCTCCAGTAAGGTTTTCCCCATTGGATTTCTTCCCCAGTGTGGTTTACATTTCTTTTCTTTCGTTTCCCCAGTGAAGAATTGTCATCTTCCCCGGTGGGCTTCCTCATTTGGTTATCCCCAGTGAGGTTCGTATCTCCTTTCCCCAATGAAGATGTGTCTTCCCTAGTGGAATTTGTGTCCCCTGCATGAAAGATTTCCTTGAACAAGCATCTTTAGTCATGTCTGAACTATCTTGTTTACTTCGCTTGGAATCTTTCCCCAGTGTGTTGGGTCCCTGTGAGTGGTTACTCGTTGTATTGTCGTTCTTTTATTTTTGCTCGTGTCTGCATCTGTCTTGCATTCAAGCATCATATAGCATCATTTAGATTCATGGCATATTTGCATTCGTCCTTTTGCATACCATCGGATCTAAGGGACAAAATTTCTAGTTTGCTATATTTAAATACCTTCTACTACGATTCTATGCGGATTGTCATCTCTCATTACCATCTAGTAAAGATATTTAAATAGGGGCATCTGTTGCACCCCAAATTTTCACCCCTTAGATCCTCATCATCATTTTAAGATCATATTCATTTGATTAACTAACCTTAACCCATTTCCAGTCTATCTTTGTCAAGATGCAGATGAATCAGGGTTCCGTACCGTCAAAATCGAAGCTTCGAGGGTTTGATCAATCAATGTTTTGGATTGATCCAACTTCAAACAAGATCAAGGATACTATATTGGATCAACTGTGAATCCAATTTGAGGTGGTCACCCGGGAATTGAGAACGATGCAATTCAAAACACCCGATTAGGGTTTTCGATCAGAAAAAGTCAACTATAGTTTGACTTTTGGTTTAAAGAGTGTTTCAATGGTGGGATTTTGGTCCATTAAGTTCCTATGTCTTATTAAAGTCCATCCAAAGAGTTTCAAGTCCTCAGAATGTCCGGATCATGAACAGTCGACTCGGTAGTCACAAATTGATCGAACGGTTGACCGAAAAGTCAACTCTTCAACAATAAGGAATTTGACTTCAAGATGTGAATAAAAAATGTTCCTTATGTCACATTACACCTCCCCATAAAATTTCATGGCCATTGGATCAAGGGTTAAGAAGTAATTGCAAAAATCGAGAATTAGGGTTTCAAAAGGGGCAAGACCATAACTCCTCAACCACACATCCAATTGAAGTGGTTCAAAGCTCATTCGAAAGCTCTTGAAAAATCCTAGAAAAGCCTAAAAGTGGTCCATGATCCAAAAATGCATAGATTTGGAGTTATGACAAGATTCATTTTAAGAAGGGAAATAACTTAGAAAAATTCTAAGTTATTTATCCTTTTTAAGTGGTTTTTTTCAGCAACTGGGAAGGGTTTTTCAACCTAGTTCCATCTAGATTTTGTAAATCCCCAAAACATGAAAGTTATAGAGCTACTTAAGGTCTTTCTAAATTGTGGTAGAACTCCTCAATAGCCTGTATGAGCAGAAAGTTATGGACTATGGAAATTAGGGTTGTCAACACTTGAAATCACCAATCCAACACTTCTCAAAATTCAGATTTTTACAACTTGGACTATCCCTGACCCTTGGATCATGATTCAATCTGATGTTTAGATGTGTGGATGAAGGTAAATGCAGAAAAATGTAAGGTTTGAAGAGAGAGAGAGAGGCAAGTTGCAACTTGTGTAATAAAATATTCAAATGTGTAAGAAGGAGAGAGAAACTTTTCACTCCAAAACTGTTGCAGCTGGCTCACCCTACACTCTAAGCTCACCACAGTCACTTCATGTCCAACTCCACTTGATTTTTGTGATCTTCTTTGAACCATGGAACTGATAGGAAGAGATTTTGCAAGATTCATTTGAAAAACTTCACAAATCTCCCTCCAAAAGTGACAAAATACCAAGCTGCCCTCACTCTTGTTTTCACTATAAATAGAGGCCTCTTCATTGATGTTAGATACACCAGAGCAATCTCCAAGACCCAGAGAAACAATAGCTCTCAATTCCCTTTCATTTCCTCAAGAACCTCAATTTTTAAGACTTCCATTTTTCACCAAAAAGCTGTCTTGAGCTAAACTCTGCTCAAGATCAGTTCTACCACTTCTAAGCCACTCAAAACCATCTACACATTCCATAAACATTGTGTAGAAGGTGTCCATACATTCAAACCACTCAAAAATCTCATTTTCACAAAAGTCAACCTTCACACCTTAGTAGTTTGACTTTCTTGCATTTTGAAAGCCAAATTCTCACTTGAACCACTTCCTACCATTCTAACACTCCCAACACCTCCTATACATCATATCTCAAGTGTCTAAGACCTAAAAAACCAGCTGGAAATCACACAACTCCAACTGTCTTGAAAAGTGGTTTGTTACTTCAAGAGGAAGCAAGCTTGAAATCTTTGCCAAAGAAGAGGATCTCTGGGTTTCTAATCTTCTTAGCTTACTCAAGACTTGTCTACAAGAGGTATGTGGCATTCAAAATCTTTATTGATCATACATTATCATGTTTATCATTTTTTGAGATGTTTGTTGTAAAATATACCATTTCTGCCCCACTTTAGTTCTTTGTCAAGAACTCTTGTTTCATGGTCATGATACTTGTTCTTGTTAATGTATTGTCATTTGTAAATGATATGTGGTTGATGTGTAACAAAGTTTGTGCTTAGATATCATGCTTAACTTTCTTGTGAAGATTTTGGTCATGTGGGAGTTTTAAGAATCCAATATTGAGATATGGTGTGTTTAGCCCTAGAACTGTCAAACCTTATTCATTAGTGAGAGTTGGATAACTTGTAAGTTACTCATAGGATCCCCCTGCCCTTGATCATGTTTGAATCAAATGTGGCTCTTGTTTTCACATTATGCTATTTTTATGTCATTCTAGCTTTATCACTACTATGAATTGTGTGTTGGGCTATTGTGTTTGCCGTAATTGTATCTCATTGTTCTAAATCATTGTTTAATGCTTACTTGATCTTGCTCATGATGTTTGGTTGGCTGAAATATGAGAAACATGAGATTTGAATTTTGAGGCTTGTTGTGAGATTCTTTGTTGTTTTTGCTGTCAAATTTGGATCAACATACCATTTATGGTTTGGAGCATTTTTGTTTGATTTTAAGATTGGAGACTCATTTGTTAACCTATTTTGAGGATGTGTGTGGTACCTATGTGCTCAAATCTCCATTATGTGTTCAACTGCTTTGTCATTCCTCCACTTGCATTTCAAACCTCATGATGCCAAACACATGCCACTTTCAGTTTCAATCAATTTCTACTTGATCTATGTGCATAATATCATTGTTTTGTTCATTTGAAACTTGTATGGGCTATCAATTCTCCCCAACTGTCATGAATGTTGCCTGCTGCATATTTAAGTTGTTTCTATATGTCATGAGTTTCAAAATTTCATTTTCTGTTTGGTAAGGTTTTCATCTATTTCTTGAGTATGTCCTCATATGTTAGCATCATTATGGTATGTGTATAACATTGGTTTCTTCACAAACTCATTGCTTGCCAAAAATGTCTTGTTGTACCAAAACCTGTTTCAAAACAACTTGTTCTTGTAACCAATATGTCAATTCCTGTGCCAGCTACAATGAGCTTGATTTCAATGCATGATGACTTTCCTTATCATATTTATGATGTATGTATGTTCTTATTTTGGCTTAAAACTTCACAATTTGAAAAACACCACCTGCTGCCACATGAGCTTGCCAAGGCAGTTTTTCTCATTTCTTACAACAACATGCCTACTTTCATCCCAACTGTCCTATGATTATTTTGTGAGTTGAAACTCATTCCTTGTCATATTTTTGATGTGTGCACATGGTTAATTTGATATGTTCTTGCCTGCTTCCTCAATTTCACTTCCAATTGCATTTCATACTAGAATATGCCACAACATACCAAAGTTGTTGTTCTGTTTGTATATGCATAATCTTTGAGTTGTAACTCATCCATATGCTTGATTTTGATGTGTGTAAATGATTGTTTTGATCAATGTTTACCTACATTTGTATTTCACCCTCAAACTGCATTTTTGAGCTAAAACCTACCATGACCATGCCAAATTCTTGATTGCTTGCAATATTGTTTAGTTTCTGAGTTGTAACTCATTCTTCCCTGCATTTATGATGTGCGTGTGTAATGTTTGTCAACATGAGACCATTGATTCATAACTGGACCATATTTGCGCCCTGCTGCCAACTGTTTTGAAAACCAACTGTCACACACTTCACTTTGTTTTGCTTAATTTGTTCTAGGCCAGTTCATATAACATCAGGCCTCTAATAAAATTTGAGACTTGTATGTGCATGAATCAATTAACTTGATATGTCTTACTTTGCTGTCATGACAGCCCTGCCTCTATGTTTGGTATCCATTGTCTTGTTATGTGCATTCCATGAGTATCTTAAGTGCTAGCATCATTCCCTATTGTATTTGAGACTTATGTGTGACATTTACTTGACTTCATCTGTTTCCAAACCAGTTTTGATTCAAATATTGCATTTTTATGAGTGTTTGAGCAGTTGATATATGATTTTCAATTCCATGATGTTTGTGAACAATCTTGAAATGTGGACACACCTTATATGATGTTTTGAGTATGTTTGAAAGGTCTGTTCACTTCAATAATGTTTGCTACTTGATTTGGTTTCAACATTGCATTTTTCTCCATTTTCACTTGCTAGGGCTCAACAGTCATGTTTTGTATTTAAGTTTGGTTTGGTAATTGTTGTATACTTGCTCCACATTGAATTTCCAATGTGTTGGTGATTGTCTCATGATTTCCTTGTTCTATTTAATCAACTATTGTACCCATCCATAATTGGACAGCTGCTGCATTTTCATGCTTCACTTGCAACTCATGTGCTATTTCCTATTTTTGTGAGTTATGTTTGAGTTTTAAATGTGCTACACTTCTGTTATGACATATGAAACTTGTATGCATTGCCTTTTACATGAATTTGAGCTCACAGCTGTTTGTAGTTTTCATAATGCATCTCAATCACCAAATTTGCAATTTCTATCGTGTTTCATTTTCTATGTATGATCTTTAAAAACCAACTGCACTATCTTAATGCTCATGAAAAATCAGTCCAGTTTGAATAAAATTTCATCAAAAAAGACCAAGATTTGATATAGTTATGAATCAAAACGCCTTTTGAAAAAAATTGCCTTGTTCTTGTTTCATCTTTCCCAGAAAAATCCATGAAAGTATGCCATATATATTTATGGGGGTGGCCTAATCAACGAATGCATAGCCACCCCAGTGGTAGAAACCTTACTCTATCATGCGCCTTTCACTTGCCAAACTGTCATACCCTAAATTTGTCCTACCGATTTTCAAATATTTTCGTTTTTTATTATTCTTTTATGTTTTACATTGCCCGCTTATTTTCTTGTAATTTAGACACATGTCCGTTCGCAATTGGGTGATTTTTTAGAACTTTATCTTTTTGACCAATTAAGGTGTGACATGTGCCCTAAGAACATTTTGTAAGTATTATTTTCTTAAACTTTTTCTTTTTGGTGTTACTAATAATATATGTATATATTTTTTTAATTATTTTTTTTTTATAAATTTTATTTTATTTTTATATACTTTTAATATTTATTTAATTAGTGTTTGTTAGTATCTATTTATTAGTTATTATATGTGTTAATATTAATTAGTAATTAATAGAGTTAATTATTTGAAAACAAGAAAGAAAATAATTAAGAGAAAAAAAAGAATTAGAAGTAAGTGGGAAAGAGAAGCCCATTGTATGGAGGCCCATATTTGGAGGAGCCCGTTAGGGTTTTGTCAGCTGTATATTTAACAGAAGAGAATTTCAGAGTGAAGGGGAGGAGGAACTATTCATAATCCTCTAACAATCAACCCTAGCCGCTGCGGACACCCCATCATCGTCGAATCTCCATCTCATAATCCATCAATCTCAAATCACCACCATCATACATTTTCATCATCACCATCAAAACGCCATCTCCGCCATCCTCATCGATACCCATACTTCCGCCGTCATTGCTCCCCCTTTTCACTTTCATTTTCTCCGATTCACCAACATATCCCAACCATAAATCTCACAAGTCTCCTCAACTTTCATAACCACCGCAGCTCCGACAATTTGACGGTTCTAAAATGTACGTTTTGAGCGGCGGCAATTGGTATTGAAGTTGAAGCCTAGATTTTGTTTCACGGTAACAATAACAGTCGCAAGAACAATGTTCAGCGCACAGTTTCGAAAAATCACGATTTTGTTTGCGACAATAACAACACCGCTCAGTGTCATCGCAACACCAGTGTCGGCATAAATCAAGTTGTATTCGGAACTCACTCGAAGATGCGTTCAACAACACATCAACGTTCATAACTTGTTAGTAATTTTCGATTGGTTCCATTTACATTATGTTGATATGAATATGGTTTTCGATTAAAGATTCAACATGTTGCTGCTACTAACAAATTAACCGGTGTATTTCATTATTTTCGATACCACGACTGTTACTTCTTTTCGGGGATGTCGTAGTTTCGGTTTCAATATTTCGTACATATTACTATGTTTTTGTCTCTTTGTTTGTTGATGGAATTTATCTGCACATTTAATGTTCATTGTTATACGGTTAAGTTGTTTTTGTCTCTTTGTTTGTTAATGGAATTTATCTGCAGATCTAATGTTCATTGTTATACGGTTAAGTTCTCGTACTGTTTGTGTTGCGCGTCATTTCGATTTTGCTGTCGTAATCGTTTTTTTGGGGTTGTGATTAATTTGTGCCAGATATGTGATTTCGGTAACAATCTTAATTGATTCTGATGTAGCATTGCGTACTATTTCAATTTTGCGTGAGTTTTTGATATGGCATGAAGATTTGTGAATGGTTACATTTCATTTAATAACATGCATTTTGCTTTATAGCATATCTCTTTTGAGTTCATTATGCAGGGAATCAACTTGAAAACTCATATTGTTGTTCCTGTTGGAAGATTGAATTCAATATTTAATAAGGATTTTATCAAGTCATTGTTTTATGATTTTGGTACTGGTGTCTTGTTTAATTGGAGTTTGTTTGATATTGTGGATCCTACAGATTCTTTCATAGCAGGGATTGCAGATTCTTGCATAGCAGGGATTTTGGTTATTTATATTGGTTATTACATATTATTACATATTACATTTGGCAATGAATTTTGAGAATAATTATTTGTGCATCTAGAATGAATTTAAACTTGAAGTGAGAACTTAGATTTATAAGTATAGATTTAACTTAAATTTTTTTTCCTCTCAATTAATCTTATTGGAACACTTTCTAACATAAACCATTGAATATTTAAATAAGTGTTTGGAAAATTAGTTTAACAAAGTATGAACCAATTTTAGATAAGAGCAAATACGGCTAACCATATTTTTTTGTATTTTTTTATTATCATGTATTTGTTAATTATTGTTTTGTTTTAGTTTATAAAGTTAGATTTCAGGTTCTACTTTTAATTCACAATTTGAATTGTTTGATTAGTTTTTTAATTAAGTAGGTATATTTTTTAAATTAGAAATTAATCTTGATTGCTTTAATACTTTAAAACCTTTTAAAAATAAACTCTCGATTTATCGAGTCATTTTCACCCATGTAAGTCAAGTGCTTTTAAAGCCTCGCCATCAACCTTCGATCACCATACACAACATTCAAAGCTTAATCTTGGGCTTCCTTACAGTGACACCTATTTGATCAACTATTTCTAGTTGGTCACTTAGAAGACAAGCCCACTTTGCTAGTGCACACGCTTAAAATTTAAATTAAAATCTCGATTCATCTCGAGTACTTTTTTTCAAAGCAAACTAAATCCTTGAAGTCTAGCACTTCTTGGGTTCTTAGGCGATCATTATTAAGGCGTACGCCTTAGGTAGTGCATCATCCGACTCTTCGTTATAGTATACTCTTTTTGAACAAAGAAATATCGTAGGAATCTAGCATTCTGTGTGATGTTTCTGTTGCTCATCCAAACATTTCCCAAATGAAAAGGTGTCGTCGAGATCTAGCATCTCGATAATACCCCAACTAATTGGTTGTGAGGCCTACGTCTCATTTATCAAATAATTATCATTTCTTTTATTTTCAAAATTCAATTTTGTATTCTCACTTTACACGTTCACAAATTATTTTCGTACCTCATTTCACTTCAAATTATTTTCATACCTCATTTTACTTCTAATTATTTTCAAAACATTTTCTCGATTAAAACTCCAAAAGAAGGAGGTCCTTGGAATCTAGCATTCCTTGGATCTTCGAGTGAATAGTTCTCGAGGCACGTTCTTGAGTTATTATTCATTTAATCTTTCTACTTTTTCAAAACATTTTCTCGATTAAAACTCCGAAAGAAGGAGGTTTTTGGAATCTAGCATTCCTTGGATCTTCGAGTGAATAATTCTTGAGGCACGCTCTTGAGTTATTATTCACTCAATCTTTCAACTTTTTCAAACATTCTCCTAAGTCGAGTGCCCGTACGCATTCGCAAACGTTGACATATTGCACACACTTCATAATTCATCATAGTTTCGATATTGGAGGCACCCTTAGGGACCAATATCGTTTCTCACCATCTAACCCTTGACACGTCGTCAAGTCGGTTATATCTTCTAATCAATTCCTCGACTCGTCGTCGAACCCTTTCTTCAAACCAACCTCTTTTTGCCTCGCATTTCGTTTTCGTTTCAATCTTTCTACAAACGATTTTTAAACTTACGAAAGAGGGATATTCTTAGAATCTAGCATTCTTTGAATATTCGAATGAGTAACTCTCGAGGCGCGCCCTTGAATTGTTATTAGTTCATTCTTTCGATTTCAAAACATCCAACTCTTTATCTTCAACCTATTCAGTCAATTTCCGAAAGAACTGAGTTCTTGGAATCTTGCATTCCTTAAATTCTTGAGTGACAAGCTCTTGAGGCACGCCCTTGGGTTGCTTGTCAGTCACTCTTTCGTCTCTTTCTCAAACTTCCAACCCATTCAACCTCATCTTTTTGTGGTTGTTCCCACGAACTACGACCACTCTGATTCTTCATTCTCGTCGGAATGTAAGATACGTAGGCTCAAGATTGTGATGATCTTGGTGAGCTACCTCCCCTCCATTTTCCATTTTCCCGTATCCATTTCGTGGTTGCTACCACGAACTACGACTGCTCTGATTTCTCATTCTCGTCCGAATGAGTATACGTAGGCACAAGGGCCCCAATCCTTGGCGAGCACCCTATCCTCTAACCATCCATTTTCCCTTTAGCTTCTTCAACCTTTTAACCTACCAATTCACCTTTATCAACGAGAAGAAAAACAAGTAAACCTAGACAACACTCTCCACAAATACCCTAAGAGGTTCCCGTTGAGTACAACGGACGTGAGGGGTGCTAATACCTTCCCCTCGCGTAACCGACTCCCTAACCCGGAACGTGGTTGCGACAGCCCTGTTCCTATCCCTTTCGTTTTAAGAGGTTTTCTCGATATTTTCCTCTCTCGTTTATTCGGGAAAAATAAAGTTCGGTGGCGACTCTGTCGAACCGCATTTCCGCACCTTTCGCGCGAGGATCGTATGTTCGAAATGAATTTTCGAGGTGCGGCAGCTGGCGACTCTGCTGGGGAGATTTGCTCCATGCAAAGAGAGAGTCAAGCCTATCTTTTGGTTTTGTGAGGAGTGTTGTTTTTATTTTTGTTTATGTATTTGTTCTCTTGTGGATTTTATTTGTGCTTGTTATCTTGGTCACCTGTGGGTTCTTGGGATGACATCATGAGTAAAGCTCTACACCCGAGCTTTGGTAAAAGCAGAGAGAACACATAGTTTAGAATTGGTAGTCGAGTAGTGTTAGTCTCTGAGGACTCGCTCCTTGTGGGCCTAGCATGAAAGCTCCTCCAGAGGAGACCTATTCGTAGATCTTATTGTAATACATCTAGCCTGTTGCACGACTTGATTCATGAAGGGTCCATGATTCTGGGAACCTTTTTTAGCACCAGTTCCAATAATGGTGGTCGTGTAGTGCTAGTCTCCGATGACTTTCTCCTTGTGGGCCTAGCATGAGGACTCCGCTCAGGAGAGACCTTATTGTCATTATCGTTGTAATACAGCCAGCCTGTTGCGTGACGCTAATACGACTAGTGTCCGTGATCCTGGGAACCAAACATAGAAACCATCCTGTGAGTAGGTTTTGGGTAGAGTGTCTAGATCTTCCCGTATAGGGTCTACCTGTCAATTTTTCTTTGAGCAGGAATTATGGTTACCTACCTATTACAATTATCAGCTTCAGAGTTGTTTGAACTGTGATCCTGGATCTTGTATCTTGCATTGCATCTCGCATATCATTTAAATTGCATTTCATATGTTGTGCATTTTGCATTTCCAATTCTTCAGCAGAATCTTATGTCTCCTTCCTTCCTCCCCAGTAAATCAAGCTGATTCCTCGACACCAGTACTCGACTAGAGCCAATACAAGACGAATGATGGAACAGATTCAGCAAGAATAAGTTGCCTTCAGAGAAGAGTTGGACTCCATCAAAGGAAAGATTGACCAGATCCTGGAAGCCATCCTCGCGGCCAGAAGAGAGGAAGAGCATCGTGAAGCTGCCGCCGTCATCAACAACAATGGTCAGGTGCAAGTGTCTACCCCAAGGCTATTAGCTCCTGTCCCTAACCCCTATAGAATGCCAATGAATTTCGCTACCGCAGCTGAAGGGACCACTTCTCAGCCAATCCCAGCGCCTGGAGTTTCTGTTGGAACTATCCCACAAGCCCAGCCAACTGTGGTTCAGATCCCTGTTCCTCTTAACGAAGATAATATGGTGGATCAGTATGATGATGTGCAGAACTATCATGCTGCTATTCCCATTGCCAGTCCTGTTGCTGCTCAGGATTCAGAAGCTATGAAGATGTGTCGAGACCTAGCTGAGAAATTTTGAGTTATGGAGGGGCACAGTTCAAACCCTCTCAGTGCTTTATAAATGTGCTTGGTGCCTGATGTCGTCATCCCGCCCAAGTTCAAGGTGCCCGAATTTTTGAAGTACAAAGGTTTCAGTTGTCCAAACATTCATCTGAAGATGTACTGTCGCAAGATGGATGCCTATGCCAGAAATGAAAAGCTCATGATTCATTGCTTCCAAGACAGCTTGTCTGGGGCATCCCTCGAATGGTATATGCAGTTGGAACGTAACTGTGTGCGCACTTGGGCCGAGCTAGCCGATGCATTCGTCAAGAAATACAAGTATAATACCGATCTCGCTCCAAACCGTACTCAGCTTCAAAGTATGACTCAGAAGGACAGTGAACCCTTCAAGGAGTACGCGCAACGATGGAGAGAGCTAGCTGCAAGGGTGCATCCACCTTTGGTTGATCATGAATTAATCGACATCTTCATGGGTACCTTGCAAGGCCAGTACTACGAGAAACTGATCGGTAGTGTCGCAGCTGGATTCTCTGACTTGGTGATTGTTGGTGACATAATCGAAGAAGGGTTGAAGAGCGGGAAGATCCAAGGAGGTTCTAGCAGCCAAGCTAGTACCAAGAAGCCTTTCAACGGATACAAGAAGAAAGAGGGCGAAACAAATGTTGTATCTTTGCAGAAAGAGCAAGCTCCTCAACAAGCTCCCGCTCCTATGCCTTATCAAATCCCTTACTACCAGTATTCGTATGTTGCTGCTGCGCAATATGCTCCAATGCCTTATTAGCCAGCTGTTCAAGTAGTGCAAGATCAGATGCCACAGCAACAGGCTCCTCAGCAACAAGCCTACAATCAGCAAGGATATCAATATCCTCCTCAGCAACAACAAATGCAAGCTACTCAGCAACGACAAGGTACTCGCCCACAGCATCAGCAGAGAACATGGAGGCCAGATAGAGTCTTTGATCGTCTACCAATGACATATGCTAAAATCTTTGCTCAGTTGATGGAGAAGAAAGTTGTTGTTCCGAGAGATTTGGCTCCTCCAACTGTCATTCCTTCCGATTATGATGCAAATGCTCATTGTGAGTTTCATAAGGGCGCTCCAAGTCATACCATTGAGGACTGCAGAGCTTTCAAGCACATAATTCAAGACATGATCGACATGGATGCTATCAACTTCAATGGGAAGTCTCCAAATGTCATCAACAATTCGATGCCACCAGCCAACTAGTGCCAACATCAGATCAAGCAGAGTCAAGTTCATTTCTCGAAGAAGGCCGTCATGTCGCCATTTCATATTACGCATTTCTTATATTTGTCTTTGTTTGTTTAAGTATTGTATGCTTTGAACAATTGCCATTCGTATTTGGTTTTTCATTAATGATTGTTTATGCATGTTTTGAATTAGTTATGTCGTATTCACTCATTTTCACTTATCACTGACACATTTATTCACTTCACTCTATTCACTGTTGTTTAGCATGATTTGAGGGAGGATGATGAAAACGAGATACCCATAATTGCAAACTATATGCTTTCAGACAGAATCTCGTCAATGATGTACATGCATTGTTTCAATTCCCCCGATACACCGAAGATATAAGGAGTTAATCCCTAGTAAACCACTTCGAGCCTAGAAGTAGGAGTTTCCTTCGGATATTCAAACCTTTACACTCAACCTGGGGCAGGGTAGTGTTCAGTTAATCCAACTCCGCACTCGAATCAACAAAAGCAAAATCCAAAAGACGGTTGTTCATCAATGACCCACGATATGGCAGTCATAAACTCCATCAAAATTCAAAAAAATCAAAAGCCTGCTAAGTCAGACACCTCAGAGGGGACTTAGGCAAAATCAAGGCAATCCCGATGGATCTGACAAGCAAAATCAATCCATGCAAAAGTTAGGGATCAAAAACAAAAGCAAAAGAGGACCCCAAAACCCTCAACAAAAACAAAATAAGATTCAGTGACCACTTAAATCAAGGGGCACTGACATTCATTAAAACCAAAATAAGGTGACTGTCATCTCGAGCAAACCTTGAAGTTTCAAACTTATACCGTTAAGACAAATGCAGACTTAACTGAACGTAGGACTGGAGATCATTAAGAAGAAGGGGTGGGTACAAATCATACTTTGAGCCTAATATCCTTTGTTTCATAACCGCAAACCAGACCGCGTTACAACCCTCGAAAGACCTAATTGAGACGAGGTTTATTCTGAAAGCATATTATCGCAAGGTTGCGTAACCTGACTCCTCACATACTTGTTAATCATCAACATTGGTGTCACTTTCCTTGCTATATCTTTCACGCACTAATCAAAATTAGCACAACGTTTGGATTAACAGTCCATTCGTCTCAATATCACAACACTTCAATAAAAGACACTTTTTCAAATCTTGCATCAAACTTTGCATTAATATTACCATCTATGAATGTACAATTTTATTTGCAAATCAGTGCTAGGTATTCAAAGACACTCCAGCAAGGGGCAATCCAAGGAGGAATTTGACTTTCAGTGGCGTATACGAGACAATATCACTTCAAAATCCACAGGCTGGGGCAAACCACTCAATAGCTCGAGCTGGGGCAATCCATTTCAAGTCATCTGAGTTCAACTTTTGTATGTCAGAGCTGGTTAACCAGGGGCATACTAGTTAACAAGTTTAGACTGGGGCAAGACCAAGTTATCCTGATTATCAAGCAAAGTTACAACCTTCTCTGAAGCAAATTCACAAATTACCAAATACCAAGACTTGGAGCATCCAGAGCATCTTTTGATTTAATCATGGCATCTTCAGCGAACTGCGTGTCAAGGCAATCAACCCCTCCCACTACCCGAAGTCCAATCCGTATTGGCAACTACCAAAGTTCACCATGTTGGCGTCTCCCTCCTGCATTTCCAATTACCCGTCTGCAATCATGTGCATCATACGCATTGCATTCACTATCATAAGCATCTTGCATCATATGCATACTCAAATCATATTATACTTCCCCGGCTCTTGCATCTCCGCGCGTCAGCATTTGCATTTGCACTTCCATTCGTTATGGAACATCATTATCATTCAGC
Organism: Lathyrus sativus; assembly: GCA_963859935.3. Classification (NCBI taxonomy): domain Eukaryota; kingdom Viridiplantae; phylum Streptophyta; class Magnoliopsida; order Fabales; family Fabaceae; genus Lathyrus; species Lathyrus sativus. The sequence continues at coordinate 449,491,832 of OZ012739.1, read as the reverse complement.
ATCCGCATATGTAAGTCAAGGTCCAGGATTAATTTCGAAGATTTCCAAGACCGTTATTAGCCCAGTCAGGGGCATTCTCCGCAAGACTATGGGTTTCTCCCATAAATTTAAAGAACTTCAAAGCAATCATCATCCCAGTCAGGGGAAATCTTCTGCAATTGTGGGTTTCTCCCACAAAATTCAAAGGATATTCAAAGCAAAATTCACCCCAGTCAGGGGCATCTTCTTCAGAATTCATGGGCGTAACCATGAAATCATTTCAACAAAATTATGATCTCCAATCAAGACGGTGGGTGTACCCCGTTGTTTCATTTCAATCCAATCTTCCTCTTGGGTGTTCCCCAATGAGTTGTATCCAGCAAGCGTGACCGTTGTCAATTGCCTTACTATCATCCTTTTGGTGATAGTCGAACCTCGTCAGTTCAACCTAGCCTGCATCCTTTCGGTGTTGGTAACCTTCAATTTTTGTTGTTCTATCATCCTTTTGGTGTAGCAACCTGTGTGTGTGTATTTCGCTCCGTCATCCTTTTCATGGGGGGTCTATCATAGTCATTAATGATAGATTGCGCGATATTTGTTTGTGTTTCGCTCCGTCATCCTTTTGGTGGGGGGTCTATCATAGTTATTAATGATAGATTATGCGATATTTGTTTGTGTTTCGCTCCGTCATCCTTTTGGTGGGGGTCTATCATAGTCATTAATGATAGATTGTGCGATAGTTTGTTTATGTTTCGCTCCGTCATCCTTTTGGTGGGGGGTCTATCAAAGTCATTAATGATAGATTGTGCGATAGTCTGTTTGTTTTTCGCTCCGTCATCCTTTTGGTGGGGGGTCTGTCACTTGGATTGGTGTCAGATTGTGCGATATTTGTTTGTGTTTCGCTCCGTCATCCTTTTCGTGGGGGGTTTGTCACTTGGATTGGTGTCAGATTGTGCGATATTTGTTTGTGTTTTGCTCCGTCATCCTTTTGGTGGGGGGTCTGTCACTTTGATTGGTGTCAGATTGTGCAATATTTGTTTGTGTTTCGCTCTGTCATCCTTTTGGTGGGGGGTCTATCATAGTCATTAATGATAAATTGTGCGATAGTTTGTTTATGTTTCGCTCCATCATCCTTTTGGTGGGGGGTCTGTCACTTGGATTGGTGTCAGATTGTGCAATATTTGTTTGTGTTTTGCTCCGTCATCCTTTTGGTGGGGGGTCTGTCACTTGGATTGGTGATAGATTGTGCGATATTTGTTTGTGTTTCGCTCCGTCATCCTTTTGGTGGGGGGTCTGTCACTTGGATTGGTGATAGATTGTGCGATATTTGTTTGTGTTTCGCTCCGTCATCCTTTTGGTGGGGGGTCTGTCAGTTGGAATGGTATCAGATTGTGCGATATTCGTTTGTGTTTCGCCCCGTCATCCTTTTGGTAGGGGGTCTATCATGGTCATTAATGATAGATTGTGCGATAGTTTGTTTGTGTTTCGCACCGTCATCCTTTTGGTTGGGGGTCTATCATAGTCATTAATGATAGATTGTGCGATAGTTTTTGTTTGCGTTTGGCTCCGTCATCCTTTTGGTGGGGGGTCTATCATAGTCATTAATGATAGATTGTGCAATATTGTTTTGTTTATTGTTTCGCTCCGTCATCCTTTTGGTGAGGGGTCTGTCATAGTCATTAATGTTAGATTGTGCGATTGTGTTTTGCTCTACCATCCTTTTGGTGGTAGTAGCCATGTGTGTTTAATCCCATCATCCTTTTGGTGATGACGACTTTTTGTCGGTTAGTTACAGTTTACTCAGAGGTTTACATTTACCCAGCATTTCAATTCACAAGCACCTCTTTTCTTTTCGAACAAATTTAGGGTCTTCTTCATATCTAATTGACTCCTACCTCGGGAAAATGAACGCTGCAGCAGTTCATTTCCCGAGGTTTAAGTCAATTAGATAGGGGCATCTGTCATACCCTAAATTTGTCCTACCGATTTTCAAATATTTTCGTTTTTTATTATTCTTTTATGTTTTACATTGCCCGCTTATATTCTCGTTATTTAGACACATGTCCGCTCGCAATTGGGTGATTTTTCAGAACTTTATCTTTTTGACCAATTAAGGTGTGACATGTGGCCTAAGAACATTTTGTAAGTATTATTTTCTTAAACGTTTTCTTTTTGGTGTTACTAATAATATATGCATATATTTTTTTAATTATTTTTTTATAAATTTTAATTTATTTTTATATACTTTTAATATTTATTTAATTAGTGTTTGTTAATATCTATTTATAAGTTATTATATGTGTTAATATTAATTAGTAATTAATAGAGTTAATTATTTGAAAACAAGAAAGAAAATAATTAAGAGAAAAAAAAGAATTAGAAGTAAGTGGGAAAGAGAAGCCCATTGTATGGAGGCCCATATTTGGAGGAGCCCGTTAGGGTTTTGTCAGCTGTATATTTAACAGAAGAGAATTTCAGAGTGAAGGGGAGGAGGAACTATTCATAATCCTCTAACAATCAACCCTAGCCGTTGCGGACACCCCATCATCGTCGAATCTCCATCTCATAATCCATCAATCTCAAACCACCACCATCATACATTTTCATCATCACCATCAAAACGCCATCTCCGCCATCCTCATCGATACCCATACTTCCGCCGTCATTGCTCCCCCTTTTCACTTTCATTTTCTCCGATTCACTAACATATCCCAACCATAAATCTCTCAAATCTCCTCAACTTTCATAACCACCGCAGCTCCGACGATTTGACGGTTCTAAAATGTACGTTTTGAGCGGCGGCAGTTGGTATTGAAGTTGAAGCCTAGATTTTGTTTCACGGTAACAATAACAATCTCAACAATAATGTTCAGCGCACAGTTTCGAAAAATCACGATTTTGTTTGCGACAATAACAACACCGCTCAGTGTCATCGCAACACCAGTGTCGGCATAAATCAAGTTGTATTCGGAACTCACTCGAAGATGCATTCAACAACACATCAACATTCATAACTTGTTGGTAATTTTCGATTGGTTCCATTTACATTATGTTGATATGAGTATGGTTTTCGATTAAAGATTCAACATGTTGCTGCTACTAACAAATTAACCGGTGTATTTCATTATTATTTTGATACCACGACTGTTACTTCTTTTCGGGGATGTCGTAGTTTCGGTTTCAATATTTCGTACATATTACTATGTTTTTGTCTCTTTTTTTGTTGATGGAATTTATCTGAAGATTTAATGTTCATTGTTATACGGTTAAGTTGTTTTTGTCACTTTGTTTGTTGATGGAATTTATCTACAGATCTAATGTTCATTGTTATACGGTTAAGTTCTCGTACTGTTTGTGTTGCGCGTCATTTCGATTTTGCTGTCGTAATCGTTTTTTTAAGGCTGTGATTAATTTGTGCCAGGTATGTGATTTCGGTAACAATATTAATTGATTCTGATGTAGCAATGCGTACTATTTCAATTTTGCGTGAGTTTTTGATATGGCATGAAGATTTGTGAATGGTTACATTTCATTTAATAACATGCGTTTTGTTTTATAGCATATCTCTTTTGAGTTCATTATGCAGGGAATCAACTTGAAAAATCATATTGTTGTTCCTGTTGGAAGATTGAATTCAATATTTAATAAGGATTTTATCAAGTCATTGTTTTATGATTTTGGTACTGGTGTCTTGTTTAATTGGAGTTTGTTTGATATTGTGGATCCTGCAGATTCTTTCATAGCAGAGATTTTGGTTATTTATATTGGTTATTACATATTATTACATATTACATTTGGCAATGAATTTTGAGAATAATTATTTGTGCATCTAGAATGAATTTTAACTTGAAGTGAGAACTTAGATTTATAAGTATAGATTTAACTTAAATTTTTTTTCTCTCAATTAATCTTACTGGAACACTTTCTAACATAAACCATTGAATATTTAAATAAGTGTTTGGAAAATTAGTTTAACAAAGTATGAACCAATTTTAGATAAGAGCAAATACGGCTAACCATATTTTTTTGTATTTTTTTTATTATCATGTATTTGTTAATTATTGTTTTGTATTAGTTTATAAAGTTAGATTTCGTGTTCTACTTTTAATTCACAATTTGAATTGTTTGATTAGTTTTTTAATTAAGTAGGTATATTTTTTAAATTAGCAATTAATCTTGATTGCTTTAATACTTTAAAACCTTTTAAAAATAAACTCTCGATTTATCGAGCCATTTTCACCCTTGTAAGTCGAGTGCTTTTAAAGCCTCGCCATCGACCTTCGATCACCATACACAACTTAAAATTTAGAAGACTAGCCCACTTTGCTAGTGCACACGCTTAAAATTTAAATTAAAACCTCGATTCATCTCGAGTACTTTTTTTCAAAGCAAACTAAATCCTTGAAGTCTAGCACTTCTTGGGTTCTTAGGCGATCATTATTAAGGCGTACGCCTTAGGTAGTGCATCATCTGACTCTTCGTTCTAGTATACTCTTTTTTAACAAAGAAATATCGTAGGAATCTAGCATTCTATGTGATGTTTCTGTTGCTCATCCAAACATTTCCCAAATGAAAAGGTGTCGTCGAGATCTAGCATCTCGATAATACCCCAATTAATTGGCTGTGAGGCCTAAGTCTCATTTATCAAATAATTATCATTTCTTTTATTTTCAAAATTCAATTTTGTATTCTCACTTTACACGTTCACAAATTATTTTCGTACCTCATTTCACTTCAAATTATTTTCATACCTCATTTTACTTCTAATTATTTTCAAAACATTTTCTCGATTAAAACTCCAAAAGAAGGAGGTCCTTGGAATCTAGCATTCCTTGGATCTTTGAGTGAATAGTTCTCGAGGCACGCTCTTGAGTTATTATTCATTTAATCTTTTGACTTTTTCAAAACATTTTCTCGATTAAAACTCCGAAAGAAGGAGGTTCTTGGAATCTAGCATTCCTTGGATCTTCGAGTGAATAATTCTTGAGGCACGCTCTTGAGTTATTATTCACTCAATCTTTCAACTTTTTCAAACATTCTCCTAAGTCGAGTGCCCGTACGCATTCGCAAACGTTGATATATTGAACACACTTCATAATTCCTCGTAGTTTCGATATTGGAGGCACCCTTAGGGACCAATATCGTTTCTCATCATCTAACCCTTGACACGTCATCAAGTCGGTTATATCTTCTAATCAATTCCTCGACTCGTCGTCGAACCCTTTCTTCAAACCAACCTCTTTTTGCCTCGCATTTCGTTTTCGTTTCAATCTTTCTACAAACGTTTTTTAAACTTACGAAAGAGGGATATTCTTAGAATCTACCATTCTTTGAATATTCGAATGAGTAACTCTTGAGGCGCGCCCTTGAATTGTTATTAGTTCATTCTTTCGATTTCAAAACATCCAACTCTTTATCTTTAACCTATTCAGTCAATTTCTGAAAGAACTGAGTTCTTGGAATCTTGCATTCCTTGAATTCTTGAGTGACAAGCTCTTGAGGCACGCCATTGGGTTGCTTGTCAGTCACTCTTTCGTCTCTTTCTCAAACTTCCAACCCATTCAACCTCATCTTTTTGTGGTTGTTCCCATGAACTACGACCGCTCTGATTCTTCATTCTCGTCAGAATGTAAGATACGTAGGCTCAAGATTGAGATGATCTTGGCGAGCTACCTCCCCTCCATTTTCCATTTTCCCATATCCATTTCGTGGTTGTTACCACGAACTACGACTGCTCTGATTCTTTATTCATTCTTGAATATAAGATACGTAGGCACAAGATTGCGATGATCTTAGCGAGCACACTTCTACCTTTCTCCATTATTCCGTCCACACTTTCCTATCCTGTAGTTGAACTACGACGCTCTGATTTCTCATTCTCGTCTGAATGAGTATACGTAGGCACAAGGGCCCCAATCCTTGGCGAGCACCCTATCCTCTAACCACCCATTTTCCCTTTAGATTCTTCAACCTTGTAACCTACCAATTCACCTTTATCAACGAGAAGAAAAACAAGTAAACCTAGACAACACTTTCCACAAATACCCTAAGAGGTTCCCGTTGAGTACAACGGGCGTGAGGGGTGCTAATACCTTCCCCTCGCGTAACCGACTCCCGAACCCGGAACGTGGTTGCGACATCCCTATTCCTATCCCTTTCGTTTTAAGAGGTTTTCTCAATATTTTCCTCTCCCGTTTATTCGGGAAAAATAAAGTTCGGTGGCGACTCTGTCGAACCGCATTTCCGCGCCATTCGCGTGAGGATCGTATGTTCGAAATGAATTTTCGAGGTGCGACACAAACCAAGGTTCGATCCTTGGGATCAACCCTTTTTGTTGTTTTATTTTTCATTTGTAAATGATTTCATGTTCTTCTCTTCTTCCACTCCCTTGTCAGTGCGCGCGTGTGTGCCTTAGTGGTTGAGTGTGATGCTTGTGAACTAAAGGGCCTGGGTTCAACTCCCAGCTTGGCTCTTTCTCTTTTTCATTTGCTTGTATTTGTTTTATTGTCATAAATCACTTCAAACTTCAGAATTTCGTAACTTCTTCACCGTTTACTATTTTCAACCCGTTCTTTTTGCAATTTTCTGATTGTGATGTATAGTTTTATTTAATGGATTGTAATCTCATATTTGTTTGTTTTTATAATGCTATTTGCCTGCTTGTTAGTAGATTCGTTCTTAGGTCGTTACCGTGCGTTTCGATTAAATTTCCTTCATACCATTTTTATTTTATCTTGTGAGATGTATTGGTATTTGACTCTTTTATGATTGTTAACATGTTGAGATCTCATGTTCTTGTTGGTTGTTACCATGAGTCATTGTTTTTTCCTAAATTTGAGTTTAAACTGCTATGACGTGTTTGCTTATTTTTTATTATCATCAATACATATTGCTGTTACACTTGATACACCCTAAGTTATGACATGTTTACTTTCAAATTGTGATTTGTTTACATGGTTGTTACCTTCATCATGTTTCCAATCTTTGTTAAGATGTGCCCTCAATCTTTGTTAAGATATGCTTTCATCTTTGTTAAGATATTTGATTACCAGTTGTAACCATTGGGATTATTTGATCTTTGCTTATTGTAATATGCATGTTTACTTGATTATTTGCTTTGTTAAGTATTATTTCCCAAAGTGATGGAACTTTTTAGTTCTCATCCAAGTTGTCTCTCTCTCTCCTTCCAAAGAAAAAGTCTCTCCCTTAACCCTTGTGTTATTGGATAGTTCATTACCCTGCCTTGACTTTGTGAAGTCATCCTAACCCTAGCTTAGTTAAGTTAGAACTTACAAGCCATTAGACTTTGCTTTAAGTCTAGAAAGCCTTACCTACACTAGGAGTGTTCTTCAACTAGAACCCTAGGATATAGTTTGTAAACTCTATATAAGAATCATAGTAATGATTACTTACTCCCCTCTAGAGTGTTTTAACTTAGATCTAGAGAGTTTTGTTAAACTCTACACAAGCATTATTATGTTTGTTCCCCTTTGAACCTTGATCATAATCAAGTGTTCTTCATCCCTAGTGAGGTGAACTACGATTGCTCTGATTCTATCCTAGTTAGGATACGTAGGCAAAGGACGCGATGTCTTTGCGATCAAACTTAGAAACTATCTTTAGGTCTTAACCTACATCCTTTTACCCAATCCCAAACCTTAGCAAACATTTACAAAACTTAGCATGCAAATAAACAAAAGGTTCCTGTAGAGTACTACAGATGTTTAGGATGTGAAATACCTACCCTAGGCATAACCAACCCCCGATCCCCGAATCTCTTAGCGTTGTTGTTACATCGTGCAAAAGGTTCTTTCTTTCTTTAGACCTTTCCTTTGGATAAATTAAAGTCCGGTTGTAATTTAAGAATTAAAGATTCAAGTTAATCAATAGCTTGGTATCACGATTCTCACTGCAACAAGTGGGACTAAGTGAAATTTTTTTTAGTTTGAGAAATTAGAAGTTAAATGTTTTAATTATTTTGAGAAAAATATTATTAACTGAAAAATAATAGAAGATTAGGATTCATTATGTTTATGATTTTTGTGAAATTTTATGAAGAAAATATTTGGCTTAAGTGAAAAAGGTACTAGACTAATTGACTTTTAAATTACTCATTTTTGTGATTTTTTTATTATTAAAAAAGTATTAAGCTAAACACTAATCTATATCTTTTATTGTTATGATTATATAAGAAGATATTAACAAAAACTAAACTAATATTTTTATTATAAACTTGTATTTTTTATTAAAATAATTTTGTATATGTTAAAACGGAACCAAATTAACACCTAAGTCAGATTTAACTATATTTTTTATTTTTACCATAAAGCTTGAATTAATTATATTATTTTGTTATTTTATAAATTATTTTTATTAAATTAAATTCAAAGTTTTAATTAAGTTAGTGGTGGTTAGTTGTTAGTTTTTTTATTAATTAATTAAAAAAAATTACAAATTAAATAAACAGAAATAATAAAAACTAAAAGAACAGACTGATGGGTCTGGGGAAGTGGGTCGTGACCCGGCCCGATTCGGAAACACAAAGAGAAGGGGAAATAAGGTTTCAATTGAAACCCTAAATTCCCAATCCTCCCCCGCGGCGCCGTCTCCTACTCTTTCTCTTCGATCTTCTCTCGCTTCCTTTTCATCTCTTTCCACCTCCGTCTCGCCTCATTCTTCCTCTTTCTTTCTGATGTCTTCTCCATCTTTCTGCAACTTTTCCGTTCTTCCTCCCAAAGCCTAATGAACAAACAAACCAAACACGAAACTCAAATGGAAACAAAAATATTACCCAAAATGAAATAAATCGATAGTAGAAGGATGGCTGCTTCCGGTGAGGATGTCGTGATGGGGTTGAAGGGTTTCGTGGTGGCTCTCAGCAATTTCTGGTGATGTGAAGACGATGACGACAGTGACCGGTGACCGAGAGATAAGTTTTCTGATTTCTCCAACTTTAGGATCCTTTTGTTGTTTCTATGAGTTTTCGTGGATCTTTGGGAGTGTCGTGAATATGTGTTGATCTCTTTCTTTTGAATCTCCTTCCTCCTTTTATAACGTTTTCAGAAAATCTTGAATTGAATGCGGTTAACACCTTTGATTTCGAATTTTGAATGCTTCCCCCTACTTGTCGAATTCTGTTTTGGGAATCTTCTAATTGTATTTCTTTTTTGAACCAAGCATGCTCAGACCTGTCACCTCTAATTTTGGAAAGAAAATTAACTATTGTCTGATTTTGTTTGTAATATGTCTGAAGATTGTAATTGATAATGATGATTTGTCTGAATATTGGTATTATGGAATGTTGGACTTCATTGATTTTCTTTTTCTTTGCAGCAGTCGATACCTTCCTCCCCTTGGGCGTGAACAGTCATCCTTCCCTTCAAATCTTGAGTTGATCTCATTCGAAGCTGGTTGTAAGAATCTTCTAAAACATATGCCCTTCTTACTGATATTCTTAGTGGGCTGTGGTGATGGTCATGCTGATGCTTGATTTTTGATCGGAAGTAGGAATGCTTGTTGTCAAAATCAATGAGTCTTGGAATCTTCAGCATAAGGGAAAAAGATTTCTCAAGTAAACCAAGATTTTGCCTGATAAAAGCATTTAGCAGCTTCCTATGCTTCTCTGAAAACTTGACAAAACACCATGTTTCTCATCTACTTTCATAGCAGCTCCAGATGTTTTTTTTTGCTGAGTACCTGATGTGTTGGCATCTTCAACATCAGAGATATAAGGAATACAATTGTCATTATTAGCACCTGACTATGTAGGATGCAGCTTCTCATAAACCATAAAAAGATTCTATGTATGGTAAGGTATTTTGAGAACTGGCTGGAAGCGGAGGCATGGCACTAGACGGCTTAGACACGGGTGAAGTAGAAGGTGTAAAAAATCTCAGATGCTGGCTCAGAGTAGGATTCTATCTTGCTTATGCAGCAGCTTAGCTCATGCCACAAGGGCTCTAATGCTGAATTGATTTCAGACAACTCAACATGAGCACGAGAAATTCCGTCATTCTCTTTCTCAGTCGACGAGGTGACAAAGGAACTCAAGGCTTGCAAAACCCTCAAAATCGAAGCACCTTTAGCATACGTAGTAAGAAGAGCTTTTATTGCTTCACCGAAAGTGCATAATTCATCCATAGCAGATGAAGTCAAGTCTCGAACTGCTCTTGACAGGTTCGGCTGGAACATCCATTGCCAGAGTTGATGGAGTTGATGGTGCTAATTTTGAGGTATCAGTATCAGAATTACCAGCAATATTAACAGTTGAATAGTTGTTCACAAGAGTATTCTCAACACAATTGGTAGAACTAAGAGAAGATCTGCTTGACCGAGAATTTTGAGCCATGGACAGTGGCATATCAATGATCATTTTAATCTCTGATTATCCCAACATCACACATTTTGTGCCCTCTTTTCCGCTTTGAGAACGTAGTGTTAGAGGTGTGTTGTACCCCAAAATTTGCTCAACCTTTTCTTACCTGGTTTATGTTTCATTTGCACTAACATTTGCATAGTTATATCATTTGCATATCATGATATCATTCATATAGCAGGGGATCAAGTGTAATTCTTATCAAGAGGAGCCTAGCAAGAGGTCTCATTCAAGATTGAGAAGTTATCAAAGTCATCAGGAGGTTATTTGAGGGCCTAAGGGTTTAGATGTTTGAGTGTGAATCTTCTCCTAACTTGAGGATCAACTAAAGACCATCAGAGGGTTGTGAAATGTTGAATATGAGAAGAAGATGTGTATGAAGCTCATAGAATGCCTAGAGGATAATGGGAGAGCTCTATCAAATCATTGTGTCAAACACAAGAGCCACAGCTGAGGTGCAAGCAATTAGGTTTTCATCTGGGTTAAGCCTAGGTCAACTGGGCAATTGAAGAGTATCAAAGCCTACTTTTAGGTCATGGAGTTCATGAAATGATATGTTAGTACATTTGTGGTGTTGTGCCAAGATCAAGTCAAGAAGAGTCAAGAGTGTGGGAAGTTGCTAAATTAGGGTTTCAGTGTAAAATCCCCTGTTTGGTGCCTAACTTCATGACCACATAAGTCAAAATGAAAGTTTCAAATGGATCTTTGGCCAAAATGAAACTTGTATAGCATCTCAATACCTTTAATTGGAGTACTAGAAGTCCTCAAGGGGATTTATAGAACTCAAGTTATGACCCAAACAAGTTACAAGTCCTCAGATACCTCTGAACTTTGTCTGTGAAAATCATATGACTTCAAAGCTATTTTTGACCTATAAGAAGGTTTCACCTGAACTTTTGTCCAACATAAAATTTGTTTCTAATGATCTTAGCTTTCTAAATTGTACTAGAAGTCTTCCATCTGATTTGTAGAACTCAAGTTATGAGGATTACAAGTCATGGGTATTTTGGGAAAGTGAGATTATAGGTCATTTTCAATCATAGGTCAAAATCTCTAACTTGTACTTGTCAAATGGATTTTTGTTCAACATGAAAGTTGTTCAAAATATGGCTTTTAGGCTAACCCAAGAAGTCATGATGGATTGATTGGGCTCATAGCAAGACTTGGTTTGAAATGGTTTGAATAAGGAAGATTTTCAAAGGATTAAAAGGGGGAAAATTCAAATAATTGGTTAAGTGACCAAAGCATGGCAAATGAGTGATCATTTTGATTGTAAAATTCATTTTAGACACAATGACATTGGTGGATTTTTGGGTATAGGCCAAGTTTTACAAGTTGTCATATGGTTACTTCAAATGCAAGTTACATATACAAATACTTCAACAATGCAATTCAGGCCATTCCATTGTTTCAATTTTGCTCACAAGGTAATTTGCAGTTGATTGGAACCTTCTAGAGCAAGTTATACAACCTGAACTCGTGACTGCTACATTGAATTTCAAGAGAAAAACAGAAAATGAAATTGGCTGGATTGGGCCTCAAATTGAATTCAAAAGCCCATGGAAAGGTTCTATATATTCATTGGATTGATTTCAGATCAATTTTGGAGTCATTTTCGTGCCAGAAGCTGAAGTTGCAGTTGAACATTCAAGAGGAGCAAGTGAAATCGAGTTTTCAGTTTGGAGCAATATCAAAGCAAATTGAAGGTTGAAGCATAATCCTCTTACATCAGTGAACGTATCTGGAGAGTTTTGAAGGGAGAATCAAGCTCCAAGTGCCTCTGTTACTAGATCTACAACAGGTTAGTAACTTTCAAAATTCCACACGATTTAGCATGAGATAGTTAGATTTGAACCTGTGGTTAGGATCTAGGCAAGATGTAGATCGTTTTAGGATCAATTTGGAAACATTTGGTGATAGTTGATCATGACATATCAATTCTGTTTGGATTTGAATCTCTTGATTCATGAGGAGTTAGAGCAAGTTGATTAGATCAGGATGATCAGTGTAGCATAAGGATGATTTCTGTGCACTTAGATTTGCAATTGGTGTTGTTTGATCTGGATTCTATTTTTGAACTTTGCTTCGTGTTTTAGTACCTATTGAGAGTTGGATAATTTGAGTTGGAGATTTGAAATCCTCGTGAGAAACTAAGTGAAATTGGTTTAGACTTTGTGATTTTTGGTTGAGTGTAACTTGACCTTCACCGGAGAAGACAACCAGAGTCTTGTCCGGCCACCGTCCCTGCTCTCTATCCATCCAGCCTGATAATTGGAGAAGATGAGTCCAAATCCGTTAGATCATGCCTTTGACCTTGACTGACCACCAGATCCAACGATTGTGTTATAATCTGAGAAGTGAGATTTTGGAACCAAAACGCAGGCGTTTAAATAATGTGCTGGCAGCATGTGTATCTTTGGATGCTTTGACTTGTCAACTGATCCAAGGGCGTGTGTTTTTTCTCAGCATTTGAATTTAGTTTATTTCATTTTTATTATTTTAAATGCATTATTGATTCTAAAAATCACAATAAATTCAATTTTGATCCCAAAAATATTTTAAAAATATCTTCATGCTCCTGGTTGAATTTATGATTTTCTAAAATCAATAAAATGCATTTTCATGCATTTTTCAATTTAATTTGGTTTTTCTTATTTTATGTAGTTCTTTAATATTTGCATATTTGATCATCTGCCTTGTTGAATTTTGTTCTCTCAATTGGTGTTGAATCTGGCTTTGATTTTTTAGTATGTTTTAGGGTAGGTATTCATGTTCCCTTAGAATTTTTGTTAGAAGTTTAGAACAAATTTAAGTTCTGTTTTAGGTGTTGAGATTAGAGCCTTCCCAAACTTGTGGATCACCTTGATACCCTTCAACTTAGAAATTATTTAGGTGACTTAGAAGTTGAATTAGGATTTAATATTTTAACCCTAGGCTATTCAAACATGTATGCTCCCCTAGGAAATTTATTAGAATTTTAAAACTTTTTTTTTCTATTTTAGTTGTATTTTGCAAGTTGCTTGCGCTTGTGGTGTTCTATCTTTAGTGCCCTTGTTTGTTTGGTCTTGTTGGTGACTTTGGAGCTGGATTTGCTTGGATTCCTTCTTGAGAGGTCTTCTGGACTTGGTATAGCTGCTGTGGCTTGAAGGTTGGAGCTTGGAGTTGAAGCTTTATTCTCTTTTAGGAGCTTTTTAGGAGCTTAGGAAATTAGGATTTTAGGAAGAGCCATTAGGAGTAGTTTTGATTTCTTTCATCAAACATAGAATGCATTGTGTGCTTCTATTCTATCTAATGATGTAAAGTCCTCCTATGGAAACTCCATATCTCCTTTGGAGGGATGTGTGGTATGCCCATAGTTGAGTAGAACTTTGAGGATGCCTTTCCATTTCAATGTTGGTACTTGATGATTTCCTTTGGTTTTCATTTGGTTCTCAACATTACAACCTTGATCTTAGTGATTAATCCTCTTCTTGGAGTGTGCTTGCTAGAGCTTGAAGATGAAGTTTGATGAAGCTTGAAGATAGAAGCTATCTTGAAGATGAAGCCATTTTGCTGTCAACTTTGCTGTCAAGAGGATTTGCTGTTTAGAGCTGCTGTTAAGTATTGAAGTTGCTAAAGACTGTTGCTGCTGCTTGGGCTCCTTCCTCTGCTTCTTTTCTTTTGTTGTATTGTTTGTTTGCTTGTGTTGCTTACCTCTAGGTTTAAGGTGGAGCTTGTCTCCCCTTGCCTGTTGTTTTCTTAGGTTTGAGGTTGAGTCGGACTCCCTTGCCTCGCTTGTACTGTTGCATAGCATGCATTTTACTGTTTACTGTTTACTGCTTACTTTCTTTTGCTGTTTCCCCTAGGATCTCTGTTTTCCTCTGTGCAAGAGGGAATTATGACAGACATTAGGTTTTGACCCATGCATGATAACTGTAGGTAGATTCCCTTTCACCCATAGTTTTAGGGCGTCTTTCTCTTCTCATCTCAAAACAATTCAAAAACACAGTAATAAGGTTAATTGAAGTCGTACGTTACGAGCCTTAAGCTATCTGGGAAAAGGTTGGTGGAGGGTCTCTCTCCAGTAATTTGGATGTTAGTGTGGTACCCTTTGGGTGACATACGAAGCGTTCACTCCTGGGTCATAGTCTCTAGTGCGACAGAGATTGCAAACATCCTAAAAAACAGTTCTTGCGTAAAAGACTAAAAACAAACAATCAAACTCTGTTTTTGTCCTCTTGGACCTTTAATCAGGAAAACCCTTTCTTAAGGAGATAAAAAACTGTCAAACAAGCTTGTGTCTTCCGTGGCCCAAACTACGTTTGCTCTGATCTTTCATGCCGTATGAAAGTACGTAGGCACGAGATGCGATATCTCGGCGAGCAACCTCCCCCCCGTAACCCGTAGTTAGGCGAACTACATTGACTCTGATTTCTCGTTCCAGACGGGAATACGTAGGCATAAAGTGCGAGACTTTGCCGAGTCATTTTCATTTTCTTTTTAACCCAGACCTTTAGAGTAGATAGATAAACATACCCTTAGATAGAAAACAAGTGTGGATCCCGTCGAGTACGACGAACGTGAGGGGTGTTAATACCTTCCCCTTGCGTAATCGACTCCCGAATCCAGGATTTGGTTGCGATGACCATTCCTTTCCCTCTTTGTGTTAGGTTTACTCTGAGCGTTTCCTTTCCCTCTTTTGGGATAAATAACGCATGGTGCGACTCTTCTGTCATAGCCGGCGCTGATTTTCGCAGTAGCGACAACTGGCGACTCTGCTAGGGACTCCAACGGTTCCCTATGTGAGTCAATCCTAGCGCTTGTTTTCCCGTCTGGGGTTTTGTATGTATTTATCATTCTATCTTTACTTTCAGTACTGTATATATTTGTTATTATGATGTGGGTAGAGGGTTAGTTTGAGAGATAAGCCAGACCTGGGCTTGAGTGCACATAGACTTAGAAGAAGAGAGTAGTGGTTAGCCTGCTTTCTTTGCTCGCACCAGCTAGCTACGGAATTTACACTCAGATGAGATTCTCTTTGATGGCATCTCGCCTGGCCCTTTGGGCTCGACAGGTTGTTGGATTTGAGGGTTGTCGACTCTGGGAACCTATCATTTGGGATTCGGCTAAGTGGGGCCTCTTCAAGGGATGATGATGCCACACCTTCTGGGTGTCGTATCGTCGCTCTTGAAAGTCTGTGATGCTGATGACCGCATAGGATGTCGTACCTCGTCTGCGAGTTAAGTACATACCTGTGAGGGGTAGGTGGGTCTTTTTGTAGGAAAACTCTGGCCTCAGAACACCTGATTTGTCTCTGTTAGTGAGAATTGGTTATAAGGGTTCTTTTGTGGTTGGTTTGGTTTGAGGAGAAGATCTGATTGGTTCTCAAGTGGCAGTACAACACAATGTCGCTACTGCGAAAATCGGCGCCGGCTGACAGAAGAGTCGCCACCGTGCGTTATTTATCCCTCAGAGCGGGAAAGGAAACGCTCGAAGTAAACCTCGCAAAAAACGGGGAAAAGGTATGGTCATCGCAACCATAGCCTGGGTTCGGGAGTCGGTTACGCAAGGGGAAGGTATTAGCACCCCTCACGTCCGTCGTACTCGACGGGATCCACGCTTGCTTGGGTTGTCTACTGGATGCAAAACAATCTTATCTACGGCTGCTAAATCTAAACGGAAGGGAATTGACTCGATAGAGCGTCGCACTCTATGCCTACGTATTCTCAAGAGAGAAAGTCAGAGTCAACGTAGTTCGGGACTACAAGGAAAATTGGCTCGCCAAGACCTCGCGTCTTGTGCCTACGTACTTCCACTGGATGGAAGATCAGAGCTTTACGTAGTTCAGACTAACTACGGCTAAACAAAACATCCTCACACAGCAGTGAGAAAAACAACTGGTTTCACAGGGTCGGGAACCTATGGGCAAAACTATGGCTTGGTCTCAAATGCGCTCGGGCAAGAGAGAAAAAGGGCATCAATTAATCGTCAGCGGGAAAGTCTCGATCGCACAGCCGCGAGAGAACAAAAAGTTAGTCGTTAGTGTGCTCGCTAGGATATCGCATCCTATGCCTACATATCTTCGTCTGGTACGAAGAATCAGAGCAGCTGTAGTTCAGCTACTACGGGACCACAGCTCAAATCTCGTTTTATTAATCTTCTGAAAAATGGTTACAATGGTTGCATACTGCAAATAAATCTCCTAGGAAATGCTATCCTATTCTATCCTAAAAAATCGAATGAAAAATAGCCCCCTAACAAATGGGCTTCTAAGCTATCCTAAAATCGGAAAATAATCTCTATGAAAATATCCTAAAAGAAAATGGACTCTAAAAATATTAAATCGACACTTTGATATTTTTCCTTTTTTCTTCTTTTCTTTTCAACATATTTTTCTCTATATTTTTCTCACCATCTTCTTTATTCTTTTCTTCTCTATTTTTCAACTATATTTTCTTTTCATTTTTTTTTTCTATATCTTCAAATATTTCTTTTCTATTTATTTTCCCACATGAACAATATATGCAAAACAAAATATAAAAGAATAAAAGAAACAAAAATAAGGGGGGGGGGGGGGGGGTATGCTGTTACACAGGGGGAGTTTAACAGAAAATGAAATAAAAAACTGAAGAATTGGGCCCAGCCCACTCTTCCTCAAAAAACGCAGGAGGGGGTGTGTTGTGTAAACTGGGGCGTTGCTGGGTATTGCATTGGGCTTGAGCCCACTATGCCAAAAATGTGAGGGGCGCCTCCAGAAAAAACATTGGGCCCGGCCCTAATCCACCCTTCGTCTTCCTCGCTTCCCTTTACTCTGAATACCCAAAACCCTAACGCTTCTTCCTCGCTTCTTCCACCGTCACAGCTTCTTCCACCCTTCTCCGTCTCCATCATACGTCAATCATCACGCGCCAGAAGGTGGAGTTTGATGATCTCGCTGAAGACAATGTCGAAGCTCCTGAGAATTTTGATGAAGATCTATGAAGATTCATCATCCCTGATGAATTTATGGGAAGAACCAACGAAGAATCCCTAGAACTGGTGACGAACGGATGAATGTCGTGATCAAATCCGGAGAAAGATAAAAGGATGACGGAGATTCGTATGAATCTCGACGAATGTGGATGATCCGGAGTCTATTGAAGATGATGAAGAACTTCCTGGAGTTTTTCCTTGAATATTCTTCCTTCTGGAAATCTGGTGGTGCTCGTTTGACGAAGATCCCTGTTGATGGTTGATGTTTGTTGATGATTGATGTTTGGAGATTTTTGGACGAAGATGAACCAATTTCTGGAAACGATGCACCTCGCGATCTTGATGAAGATCTTGGTGGTTGAAGAGAGTTTCTGGAAACGCATTGAAGGTGTTCTTGATCTGCCGGCAGTGGAGCGTTGTTCTTCTGGAAATAAGATGAAGATCGTTAATAGGTGATGAACATGATGAGGGATATTCATCCTTCTGACGAATCTCTGGAGATGCTTCTTGTTGGAGGTTCTTTCTGGGAATCTGATTCTTCGGACGATGCTTGTGGTGGAGATTGGTTGAACCTGGATGTTGATCGGAGGTAGAAGGGGATTGTTGATTCAGGGGATTTTCTGGGCTTGTTGTTTCTGGGAGATGATTGAAGGAGGAGGTTGACGATGAATGTTCATCGTCTTTTGATGAATTTCTGGAGAGGACGGTGGTTTCTGCGGTGGTGTTCATGGTGGTGGTGGTCGGAAATTGGAGAAGATAGGAGGAAGATGTTGAAGGCGACCGGATTCTGGGGATGTAGGGTTTTCCGGCGAGGGAGCGGTTGCCGCCGGCCATGCAGGCCGGTCGGTGACGGTCTCAGGCGAGGCGAGCTGGGGGAGACGCGTGGTGGAGGGGAACGCTGCATGGGTGACGCGTGTCCCACGCGTGGCTTAGTGAGAGAACGCGTTGAGGTGAGGTGGCGTGATCCGGTGAAGCAAGGTGGGACCGTCCCCCGTTAACACGTGTTACCTGAAGCATTTATACTGAGCTGTTTCTGGAACCTTCTAGAACACGCTGGAATCTGCTGGAAAGAGCTGGACCCTTGTGGACTTTGCTGGACGCAAATGGACTCATTCCTGGACAAAAAAACCCAATTGCTGAACAAAAAAAAACCAAACTGGGCCTCCACTACTGGCCCAAACGAAAAAAAAACTTTAAAAAACTGCAAATGATTAATGAAAACAAAAGAATTAACACTAATTAACCTAATTAAACCTAACACTAATAAAATTCTAATAATCCTCTAATAAATTCCTAATAAAACCTAGAAAATCTATTAAAATCCTATTAAATGCCAATAAAATCCAGAAAAATCATAATAATTCCCAGAGGGACAAAATGAGCACCGAACGACACAAAAATAATCGGTAAAAATAAACGGGCACCGAAATAACCCAAAAATCGATTCTACTGATCAAAAACACCTGAAACACGAGACGAGAGCTGTGATCCCTGATAAAATCAATACCAATGCAAAATGCAATGTATGCAATATGCAGATGCGAATGCGGTAGTGCGTCGAAACATCGAGCCAAATGCGAGACCCGGTTGGTCAAATTTTGGGGTGCAACAGCTGCCCCTATTCAAGCGACTTCGACCTGAATGGGTGAAGAGCGCTCAGCCTTCAAACATTCAAGGTAGATGACGGTTGAATACAAATGGAACCCTGAAATTTGTCAACCGCAAGAATATACTGCAAAACTGCTCAACTTGCCGAACATTGGAATACTAGCTGCTCACTGCCCGCCGTAGAATTTCAACACTAAAGATATATAAAACCCTGGCCCCTGGCCACTCTGCAGGAGGTATCTTCGACTTCAGTCACACGTTGATTCATCAACAAGGAAATCTGAACTCACAGGAACCTTCTGATACCACCCTCAGGCGCTTGCGAAATCCGTCTTCAGATTAGACATCACTGTTGGAGCAGACATATCACGCTGCTAAGGACTTCAAGAATCATCTTGAACCAACAAATTCGTCGGGCACCTTCAAGAATCATCCCGAACCGATAACCATTCTGGAGACTTCGTTTTGCTAGGCATTCCAGGAATCTTCCTGGGCAACTCTTGCTGAGGACGCTACCGGGGAGCTCAAGCATCATACTAGGCGAACAACTCGGGAAGCTGTACTGAGGTCTTAAGAATTATCTTAAGTAAACGGCTCTGCTGAGGGATTCAAGAATCGTCTTGAACTGAAGACTTCGCTGGGGAGACGAGAAGCTTAACCACACAACTCTACAGGTGAACAAATTCGAAATCCAATAGGTAACCATCCTGGTCCATGTTTCGACATGCGTATGCTGGATAATGATGCAAAGCCCTATATGACATGTAAATGCTATGCGTTCTGTTTGAAAATGCGATGCCCAGACGGCATGGATATGCTATATGCTTGTTAGATGCAATGACTATACATGCAAATGCTAATGCAAGCTCGAGCTGCCAGAGAACACCAGGTCTGAAAACCACTTGGCAAAATAAATGCCGAAGGTAACGCCAACTCTGCTGGGGATGAACTGAAGTCACAGAATCGTCTCAGCAAAATAAATGCTGGAAACGGGAAATCAAATCCGCTGGGGATAACCGTTCTGCTGGAGAAGTGGAAAGGCAATCCTGCTTGACGACTTCACTGGGGAAAGAAAACTAACTCTGCTCGGAGATGCTTTCTTCAAACCATTGGCAACTGGTTGTACTCTGCGGGGACTGACCCAAACTGAGGTTGATTGCGCGCGGCACACTGCTGGAAATGCTCCTACTATCAAGGATGTCGGCCTTAATCTGCTGAAGATACTCCTGATCCTACTCTGATACGGGGTAAAAGACAATCTCGACTCTTCCAGGGATAATAAGCAACTTTCATCTGCTGAAGAGTAGCAATTCTGATTTAACAACATCCACAAGGATTTCAGACATTAATCGGGGCACTGGCATCCGTCGAGCTTCGTATCGGGAAACATGACAACATGCGGGTCATTGGGAAATACTGTGTCAGATACCTTTGGTTTTTTTTGTTTTTCTGGTTTAGAATAAACATGGACTATGTACACAGTGGAATATATGGAAATACTAGATGAGAACTAGCATCCAAAGGTAGACTACCAGGCGAGAACTGATAGGTGAGGAAAATTGATTTGGTTTTTTGTGTTTTTGACCATCAGACGGGTATAGACAACCAGGCGAGAACTGGCTGAAAGCTCACGTATACCAGGCGAGAACTGGTATAACACACAGGTTAAAACACACGATGATCAAACGAGAACTGGTTATGCAACGACATGTACCAGGCGAGAACTGATACAGCACTTGAAGCAACGGTGACCAGACGAGAACTGGTTACCAATAAACTGCACCAGGACGGGAACTGCTGCTTACAATAAACTGCACCAGGACGGGAACCGACGCTTACGGAAGGTGGGCCAGACGAGAACTGGTTACCGATTTGCCAGGCGAGAACTGGACTTTGGAAACGACTGGTTGCTGACACGCAACAGGTTCAAACTGTAGGACAATGATCCAACGACAACAAGACCTTTTATTTGAAAGGTTCAGGTTTTTGATAAGGGTATTTACATGATCCCCGATACTCAGCTCTGGCTGGGGATAAACAAACTTGTTTGAACAACTTGCTTCAGTGCACTCAGCTGGGGATAACAAGACTATCTTGCACAACTTGCCCCAGTACAATTCAACTTGCCCCAATCTAACTCTTGGGAGTACTTGCTCTGAACAGCTTGCTACGAGAATACTTCGAGAATATTTGCCCCGGTATCTATATGACAACAGAATTCAATCTCCATTAGACGCCTATTACCCTGAATGGTTTCATCATTTCTGAACTGACTTGCCCCTGAATGAGCGTTCTAGCGACTTAACTCGCTCTGATTATCCACTGGAAGCATCTGCTTTCAAATCTCAGCGCTCTGCATAACTGCCCCTGATTGGCTCTCAAGAAGATTCACCTCTTGATCAACTGCTTCTCAAACAACTGCCCCTGCTCAACTGAAGCTTCGGGACTTGTCCTCAGACTGACTGATTCCGAACTTACCGGAAGTCAATGCCCCTGATTCACAAGGCTTCACAACATTCACCATTCTGGTTCAGAATGCTGAATTACTCAGTCCTGCTTGATTATTCCTGCTGGAATTTCTTTCCATGCCAACTACTAACCTGCAATTAGAATCATCTGTCCACGAATGGTAATTTTAATGCAATGGTTATGCAGATTTTGAAAAAATTTGAGCTGTCACTCATTTACATGCAATGATAATTGTGAGTGACGAATGAACCAAAGTTCAAACGTAGTGCTTACGTGGTCAGTGAAAAATACAACAAGGATGTGACTAGCAAGTCAAGAAGGAGTCAGGTTACTCAACCTTATCGTAATGCGCTTCAAATTGACCCTACCTCAATTAGGTCTTTTAAGGGTTGTATCGTGGTCGGGTTCACGGTTTGTGAAACAAAGGATATTTGGCTCAAATTTTTGATTTGTACCCACCCCTTCTACGTGATGATCTCCGATCCTAAGGTTCAGCTAACCTGGCACAAGCACTCGCCTCTTCGAGAGGTATGCTGAATGGTAAGACCTACAGTTAAGGAGTTCACAAGCTTTTCTTCCAGAGTGATAGTTACTCCTTCTTCGCTTTCGGTGTCTGCGTACACGACTTTGTGATTTGCTGGGGAAAATTTTCTTTTAATCCCTCTTTTTCATTCTTTTGATTCCCTAATTTTTGCCTGGACTGACTCATCTTGAGTTCTTTTTGATTTTTCGATTTCTTTTGAAGTCCAGCGGGATGCCCTGATTTTTGCCTAAGTATTAGCTTTCTAGCTTTTCTTTCCTTTTTTACTTAGCGGGCTTTCTTTCTTTTGGAACAAAGTCGTGTGACACTGGTTGTCTTGATTGCTCCGAAAGGATTGTAACTGTCTCACTCCCGATTGGTGAGATTTGACCTCTTGAAAGGTATAAACTGATTGGTCCTTGAAAGACAACATCCTTCTGTAAGACTTGAATGCTCGGTCAAGCTAACTGACAACTACCCTGCCCCGGGTTAAGATGTGAGGGTTTATAAGTCCGAAAAAACTTCTACTTCCTGGCTCGAAGCGGTTAACAAGGGACTAACTCCTTATATCTCCAGTGTTTAGGGGATTTGAAACAATGCCTTGTACGTCATCGGTACAGTTTTATCTGAAAGCATACGATCATCGGTTATGAGTTTCAGTTTCATCATCCTCCCTTTTAACTTTGCTAGTCACAGCGAAAAAGTGGAGTGAAAAAAATGCAAGTGTCAGTGCAATGCAATAAATGAGCGACAGCGACATGACTAATTCAAAAAAATGCATAGTCACTGTATTATTATCACCATTCAAAACATACAATGTTAAAAAGCAGGTAGTAACTAACAGAAAAGAAACTACAAATGCAAATGATATAAAAGCTTGAGAACTGCCACTGCTGAGGCGCCTGCCTGTCTGAACCACTGGCTTTTGCTGGGGAACACCTTCCGAGTCACGAGCTTAGACAGCTGAGCGGTTAGGGATGAACAAACAGAAATCCTTCTCGAAAGGAAATGCGATCCTGATCAATCAACTGTTGTACCTTCGCCTGAAATGCTTTACAATCTTCGGTTGAATGCCCCGGAGAGCCACCATGATAACCACACCGAACGTGGGGATTGTACCCAGGAGGGTAAGGTTCTGGAACTGGCTTAAGAGCTTTCGGCTCCACCAAAGACTTCTGGATCAAAGATGGTAGCAATTGGCTATACGGTATCGGCACTGGGTGAAAAGGACCATTCCTCCGTTCCAAATTGTTGCGAGGTCGATTCTGATTCTGACGCTGATTCTGATAACCTCGGCCACGAGTTCGCTGATTTGCAATGGAAGCGACATAAGGTTCCTGGTAGGGTGCCCCAGGCACAACTGTCTGTTCAGAATAACTAGACACAGAAGATACTGACCGCGAAGAAGACGGAGAACCAACAGATTTCACCGATTCGACTTGAGGATATCCCACATCTGTCAGGACCGCATTGATCATAGGTTCCTCTTCAGATTGAGAGCTATAGAGAGATTCAGTTTCACTGGCCTGACCTTTTGAAACATACGGGATTCTTCCAGTCTTTACACCATACTCGATGTGCTCTCCTGTCCTTACCAACTCAGTGAAATTTGGTGCGGCTACAAGCATTCTTTCGAAGTACGGGATCTGCAAGGAGTTCACAAACATGCCTTTCAGCTCTTGATCTAGGAGCGGTGGTTGCACTCTACCAGCAAATTCTCTCCATCTCTGAACATACTTTCTGAAAGATTCATTGTTCCCTTGAGACAATTCTTGCAGTTGCATGCGAATAGGAGCTTCGTCAAGATTATAGTCATACTGCTTCAGAAAAGCTCTGGCCAAATCCATCCATGATCGGATCTGATCACGCTCTAACTGCATATACCAACTCAGAGGTGCCCCAGTCAGACTATCTTGAAAGCAATGAATCATCAGCTTGTCGTTGTGCACAAATGAAGTCATTCTTCGGCAGAACATCACCAAATGTTGCTTCGGGCAACTATCTCCTTTGTACCTTTCAAACCTCGGCATTCTGAACTTCGGAGGTAACACTAGGCCAGGAACCAGACACATATCTGCAGCACTAGGAGTAACAGCGTCTTTACCCTTCAAGGCTTTGAATCTCTCATCTAATGCACGAAACCTTTCAGCATACACGGGAGCTAATGAGTCTTCATTCTTTGCTGTTGGGACCTCTCTTCGGGGTTTTGGCACAGGGAAGGCAAAACCCTGGTAGTCTGAGACATCAACAGAAGGAGAACGTTCACCTCGGACAACAAACTGCTCACGCAGACCTTGGTCTTCAACAGATGGCTGCACAGGCTGAGCTGCAGTAAGGTTGTTCACTTGCGGAAAGTCTTCGTCGGGCGGAGATCCATACAGAGGATTGGGCGTCACGGTGAACCCTGACAAGGTATCAACAAACTGGAAGCCGCTCTCTGACATAGCTACCAACAACTGTCAGCTGACTCCACTGCTTGACTCTGATCAAATCTGCTTCAAATCTGCTTCAACCCCTTGGTCGTCTTCAATACTCACCTTCAGAATCAAAATAACGGCTGGATAAGAGCTCTGACTAGCTGGCGAATGGTATGCAATATGAATCAAAGATGCCTATGCAAATGCAATGCAATGCAACAAACACGGGATCACAGCTCCCACACAATCTAAATACTGCTGCACTGCTGACGGAGTACGATTGCTCTGAAGAGAAGACCAGAATAACGGGTAGGTTGGAAGTCAAGTTTCCTGCACAAAAAAAACCCCCCACTCACAGGTGTGGACCTATATCTGACAAGGTACGGCATCCTATGCGGTCGTCAGCGTCACAGACTTTCATGAGGAATGATACGATTCCCAGAAGGAGTGGCATCGTCATCTCATGAAGAGGCCTCACTTAGCTAACTTCCAATTGATCGGTTCCCAGAGTCGACAATCCTCACGTCTGGACTCCCCTCAGATCCTCAGGACCGGAAAGGAGCACCTCTGCGAGAACCTCGTCCGAGTGCGAATTTTCGTAGGGAACTGCGCCTGCTCAGCAGACAGGTTCGTCTACTACATCTCCGCAACTATATCTAGGTGTATACTCATACTCGAGCCCAGGTCCGGCTTATCTCAATCATGGAACACCCGTAACACCCCAACAGCAACAGATAATATCGATAAATAAGCCCAAAATAGACAAGCAAACAAGCGCTAGGATTGACTCTCTCTTAGGGGACGTTGGATCCCACATGCATGGGGAACTATCGCAGTCCCCAGCAGAGTCGCCAGCTGTCGCTACTGCGAAAATCGGCGCCGGCTGACAGAAGAGTCGCCACCGTGCGTTATTTATCCCTCAGAGCGGGAAAGGAAACGCTCGAAGTAAACCTCGCAAAAAACGGGGAAAAGGTATGGTCATCGCAACCATAGCCTGGGTTCGGGAGTCGGTTACGCAAGGGGAAGGTATTAGCACCCCTCACGTCCGTCGTACTCGACGGGATCCACGCTTGCTTGGGTTGTCTACTGGATGCAAAACAATCTATCTACGGCTGCTAAATCTAAACGGAAGGGAATTGACTCGATAGAGCGTCGCACTCTATGCCTACGTATTCTCAAGAGAGAAAGTCAGAGTCAACGTAGTTCGGGACTACAGGGAAAATTGGCTCGCCAAGACCTCGCGTCTTGTGCCTACGTACTTCCACTGGATGGAAGATCAGAGCTTTACGTAGTTCAGACTAACTACAGCTAAACAAAACATCCTCACACAGCAGTGAGAAAAACAACTGGTTTCACAGGGTCGGGAACCTATGGGCAAAAACTATGGTTTGGTCTCAAATGCGCTCGGGCAAGAGAGAAAAAGGGCATCAATTAATCGTCAGCGGGAAAGTCTCGATCGCACAGCCGCGAGAGAACAAAAAGTTAGTCGTTAGTGTGCTCGCTAGGATATCGCATCCTATGCCTACATATCTTCGTCTGGTACGAAGAATCAGAGCAGCTGTAGTTCAGCTACTACGGGACCACAGCTCAAATCTCGTTTTATTAATCTTCTGAAAAATGGTAACAATGGTTGCATACTGCAAATAAATCTCCTAGGAAATGCTATCCTATTCTATCCTAAAAAATCGAATGAAAAATAGCCCCCTAACAAATGGGCTTCTAAGCTATCCTAAAATCGGAAAATAATCTCTATGAAAATATCCTAAAAGAAAATGGACTCTAAAAATATTAAATCGACACTTTGATATTTTTCCTTTTTTCTTCTTTTCTTTTCAACATATTTTTCTCTATATTTTTCTCACCATCTTCTTTATTCTTTTCTTCTCTATTTTTCAACTATATTTTCTTTTCATTTTTTTTTTCTATATCTTCAAATATTTCTTTTCTATTTATTTTCCCACATGAACAATATATGCAAAACAAAATATAAAAGAATAAAAGAAACAAAAATAAGGGGGGGGGGGGGGTATGCTGTTACACAGGGGGAGTTTAACAGAAAATGAAATAAAAAACTGAAGAATTGGGCCCAGCCCACTCTTCCTCAAAAAACGCAGGAGGGGGGTGTGTTGTGTAAACTGGGGCGTTGCTGGGTATTGCATTGGGCTTGAGCCCACTATGCCAAAAATGTGAGGGGCGCCTCCAGAAAAAACATTGGGCCCGGCCCTAATCCACCCTTCGTCTTCCTCGCTTCCCTTTACTCTGAATACCCAAAACCCTAACGCTTCTTCCTCGCTTCTTCCGCCGTCACAGCTTCTTCCACCCTTCTCCGTCTCCATCATACGTCAATCATCACGCGCCAGAAGGTGGAGTTTGATGATCTCGCTGAAGACAATGTCGAAGCTCCTGAGAATTTTGATGAAGATCTATGAAGATTCATCATCCCTGATGAATTTATGGGAAGAACCAACGAAGAATCCCTAGAACTGGTGACGAACGGATGAATGTCGTGATCAAATCCGGAGAAAGATAAAAGGATGACGGAGATTCGTATGAATCTCGACGAATGTCGATGATCCGGAGTCTATTGAAGATGATGAAGAACTTCCTGGAGTTTTACCTTGAATATTCTTCCTTCTGGAAATCTGGTGGTGCTCGTTTGACGAAGATCCCTGTTGATGGTTGATGTTTGTTGATGATTGATGTTTGGAGATTTTTGGACGAAGATGAACTAATTTCTGGAAACGATGCACCTCGCGATCTTGATGAAGATCTTGGTGGTTGAAGAGAGTTTCTGGAAACGCATTGAAGGTGTTCTTGATCTGCCGGCAGTTGAGCGTTGTTCTTCTGGAAATAAGATGAAGATCGTTAATAGGTGA
The DNA here is from genome assembly GCA_963859935.3 of Lathyrus sativus. NCBI lineage: Eukaryota > Viridiplantae > Streptophyta > Magnoliopsida > Fabales > Fabaceae > Lathyrus > Lathyrus sativus. The sequence goes on along the minus strand of OZ012739.1, from coordinate 449,464,637 downwards.
TGAACATGATGAGGGATATTCATCCTTCTGACGAATCTCTGGAGATGCTTCTTGTTGGAGGTTCTTTCTGGGAATCTGATTCTTCGGACGATGCTTGTGGTGGAGATTGGTTGAACCTGGATGTTGATCGGAGGTAGAAGGGGATTGTTGATTCAGGGGATTTTTTGGGCTTGTTGTTTCTGGGAGATGATTGAAGGAGGAGGTTGACGATGAATGTTCATCGTCTTTTGATGAATTTCTGGAGAGGACGGTGGTTTCTGCGGTGGTGTTCATGGTGGTGGTGGTCGGAAATTGGAGAAGATAGGAGGAAGATGTTGAAGGCGACCGGATTCTGGGGATGTAGGGTTTTCCGGCGAGGGAGCGGTTGCCGCCGGCCATGCAGGCCGGCCGGTGACGGTCTCAGGCGAGGCGAGCTGGGGGAGACACGTGGTGGAGGGGAACGCTGCATGGGTGACGCGTGTCCCACGCGTGGCTTGGTGAGAGAACGCGTTGAGGTGAGGTGGCGTGATCCGGTGAAGCAAGGTGGGACCGTCCCCCGTTAACACGTGTTACCTGAAGCATTTATACTGAGCTGTTTCTGGAACCTTCTAGAACACGCTGGAATCTGCTGGAAAGAGCTGGACCCTTGTGGACTTTGCTGGACACAAATGGACTCATTCCTGGACAAAAAAACCCAATTGCTGAACAAAAAAAAACCAAACTGGGCCTCCACTACTGGCCCAAACGAAAAAAAAACTTTAAAAAACTGCAAATGATTAATGAAAACAAAAGAATTAACACTAATTAACCTAATTAAACCTAACACTAATAAAATTCTAATAATCCTCTAATAAATTCCTAATAAAACCTAGAAAATCTATTAAAATCCTATTAAATGCCAATAAAATCCAGAAAAATCATAATAATTCCCAGAGGGACAAAATGAGCACCGAACGACACAAAAATAATCGGTAAAAATAAACGGGCACCGAAATAACCCAAAAATCGATTCTACTGATCAAAAACACCTGAAACACGAGACGAGAGCTGTGATCCCTGATAAAATCAATACCAATGCAAAATGCAATGTATGCAATATGCAGATGCGAATGCGGTAGTGCGTCGAAACATCGAGCCAAATGCGAGACCCGGTTGGTCAAATTTTGGGGTGCAACACACAACACAATTCTTCGTCATTGTACTTGATCCCCTGTTGCATATGCATCTGCATTTTCATGTTTGCATTTCATTAACGTGTATTTATGTTGCAGGTGTGTTTTCCCCTCAGATTCTAGTGTTCTTCTTGCCAGACATGGAGTCCATGAAGAAGAAAATTGCTTACAGGTTGCCTTCTCCAGATATCAGTTCCTTGCTGCAGCTGGTTGCTCTAGCAGATCAGAGAGTGAGGGCTGAGTTTAGAGAGTCTTATGGGAAACTGCTCAGTTTGTTGTGCAGACCTTCTGTGTTTGAGATGACTGGATTGTATACCTTGATGCAGTTTTACGAGCCTCAGTTGAGATGCTTCTTGTTCCCTGATTTTATTCTGGCTCCTACTTTGGAGGAGTATTCTGATATGCTAGGAGATCCTGTGTTAGATCAGATGCCTTTTGTTCACGAGGATACTGAGCCTGAGTTGGCTAAGCTTGCTGAGATTGTCAGTTTAGATACTTCTGAGTTCCCCGGAGGTTTGGTCAAGTTGAATGGAGCTTATAGTTTTCATCTTTCTTGCTTGGTTGAGAAGGCTACGCAGTGTGCGAATGATGGATATTGGATTGTCTTCAATGCTATTTTGGCTGTTTGCATTTATGGGATTGTATTGTTCCCGAACTTGCCTGATTTTGTTGAATCAGATGCTTTCTTTATTCTTGCCTCAAAGAATCCGGTGCCTACTCTCTTGGGTGACGTTTATCATTCTATTCACTATAAGAATGAGAAGCGTCGGGGAAAGAATGTTTATTGCTGTGTACCTCTTCTATACAGGCGGTTTCAGGGACATCTTCCTAAGAAGGGACCTTTTGTTGATACTGCTGGTACTTTAGATTGGTCTTCCAGATTGATGGGATTGTGTGCTGAGAACATTGTTTGGTTTGATCGGAACCTGCTCGGAGTGGATATTATATATAGTTGCAGTGGCTTTCCGAACATTCCTTTGATTGGACGGAAAGGTTATATTAACTATAACCCTTCTCTGCTTGTGAGACAGTTTGGCTATGCTTTGAGGGACTCTCCGGTTGAAGACGAGATACAGGAATCTTTGTATCTCACGGGTTTATTAGACGAAGATATTTTGGTCAGATTGAGGCATGCTTGGGGTAATATTCACAGAAGAGGAAAGACATTGCTTGGCAAGAGTGACAGTCGAGCTTATAATCCTTATCGGCTCTGGATCCATGGAAGAGTTAGGACTTCTTTGATGCCGTATCCTGCTGTAGAGCCTTTTTATCTTTCGGTGGTTGAGGAACCTACTTCAGTAGAGATTGAGAAGTATAACAAGCTACTGGCTGAAAAGGAAGAGTTGCAAAAAGTAAATGAAGAGTTAGAGAAAGAGATTTTCCAGCTCCGGCATGAGAAGAATGAGGCAACCTTCACTTTGAAGAAGCAGACTAAGATGATTAATAGGTTGGGTTCAGATTTGACTGAAGAAACCAGCAGGAGAGAAAAGGTGGGAGTAGCCTTGAATGGTGTTAGTAGTGTGCTTGCTACTAAGAAAGAGCTTTTGAATAAGGCTTATTCTCGACTTTCCAAATGGGAATTTTTGTGGAATGCCACGCTTACTAGCCGGAAGGAGCGTGAAGATGAGTTGAAGCTTCAGATTTCCCAGTTAGAGGAGCAGCTTAGCGCTAAGGATGCGAAGATTGCCGAAGAGGCATCTCTTAGACGTGACGCTGAGTCTAGAGTGAGCAACATGGTCAAAGAAACTAGGGGTTATGAACTGAAGGCTGGCTTCAAGAGATGCAGGCTTAATGAGTGTTTTGGCAAGGGAGCCTGTGTAGAGGACGCCAAAAAGCTGAGATCCACTGTTGAGCGACACGCATTACTGGTACAGGAACTGCTTTCTAGACCAGGTCATGCGGAGACGTTGAGGCTATTGGAAGATGTCCGGGCGCGCCATCCGTCCTGATTTATCTTTGCTTTTCTCTTGTTATTCGTACTTGTATTTTGACCATCGCTAGGCTTGTTGGCCGAGATCTTTTCAGTTGTATTCAGTTGTATCTTTGTACTTTGCCTCTTGGCCTTTGTTTATGTATGATGTTTCTGATTCTGCGCTTGCTTACTTGGGACTCCATTGTCGTTATGGCTTCTTCTCCGGAACTAGAATCGGGGGGGGGGGGGGGGGGGGAATTAGCCTGTTGCATATTTACATGTGTGCATTTGCATATTCATATTGCATAGCAGGTACTTTTTTTGAGCTCGAATCTTATCTCCTGCGTCTTACAAGTTGTTTCAAAATTGACGAACAAAGAACTCACTGGTACGCTACGAGAAGCAACAGTAAGAAGATCATGGATCAGGTACAGTCTGAGATGCAGGAGATCCGGGATAGGTTGGCCCAATTCATGCAGACTATGGAAGTTGTGGCTAAGGGCCAGGAACATCTTCAAACTCTGGTGCAACCGCTGCTGGCGCGGGTGGCTGGTAATACTGAATACAACTCTGTTCATGTTGAGACTCCTCGCAGGGAGGAAGTGATACAAAATGCTGGTAAGACTGGTATTGGCAACGACAACGGCAACGCTGGTAACATAAATGCTGATAATGTTAATGGGAACGTGGAAACCAACAGGAATGGTGGTATCAATACTGGTTTCGGTGACAACAATCAGGGTCTTGGCTTTGGCAATCGGGATGGCAATGTTGGCTTCAATAATCAGGGCCTCGGCAACGGAGGGTTTGGTGATAACAATCAAGGTTTTGGTAATGTGAATAGTAATGGTGCTGGGATGGGTCCTTTCAATACTGGGTTCGGGATAGTGGATGCTAATCAAGAGCTTGGTAATCTGAGGTATGACCCCAGGTTTTTCCAAAGTGGTTATGGTCATGGTCGTAATGCTGCTTATGACGGGTATGGTAATGAGGGTCCGTACTGGAATAGAGATCATCAGGAAGATACCTTTTCGGGGCAAGGCATGGGTTTTGAGGGTCCCACTGATAGTGATCGGAGGATTAAAATGCTGGAGGAACAGATGAGAGGTATAGCCAATCAAAATTCTGCAGGGTTAGACATGGCTACCATGGGGCTGGTTCCTGGGCTGAGAGTGCCATTGAAGTTCAAAGCTCCCACTTTCGATAAATATAAAGGGGATACATGCCCACGGGTTCATGTGCATTCATATTACCGGAGGATGTCTGCTTACTTTGATGATGAGAAGATGCTCATGCATTTTTTCCAAGATAGTTTGTCAGGACCATAGCTGGAATGGTACATGGGACTAGAGCCTGCACAGATCGGAAGTTGGAAAGAATTGGCTGATACTTTCGTCAGACACTACCAATACAATAGTGACCTTGCACCAAATAGGGTTCAACTTCAAAGTCTTTCACAGAAGAACGATGAAAGTTTTAAGGAATATGCTCAGCTTTGGCGGGATCTGGCGGCAAGAGTCCACCCACCTATGGTTGAAAGGGAATTGATTGATATTTTTGTTGGGACATTCTCGGGGGTGTACGATGATAAATTGCTCAATTGCTCGATGGGTAGTTTCTCTGACATGATACTCATGGGAGAACGAATTGAAAATGGCATCAAAATCAGTAAGATTCAAGCTAGTGAATCGACCTCAGCTGGAGCTGTAAAAAAGGTCAGAGGACGAGGTAGAGGTCAGAATCAGTATGGTGGTCGAGGACGAGGTAGAGGTCAGAATCAGTATATTCAACAAAAGGTTGCTAGTGTGACGATCCCTATACCACAATGATCGGTGGATTTCACTTGTGTTTTCAAACTCTGTTTGTTGTTGATTTTGCACTGTTTTTATCTGTTTTCGAAGCTTTGGTTTTTGTTATCTTAGTTACTTGTAGTCGTTTTTATGTAAGTCTTATTTTGAGGTTTTTATTACTTTTGCCACTGGTGTGTTTGATTCGGTTTCTTTTAGTGTGTTTTTGGCAGGAATTGATAGCCCGACAGTCGCACTATTTCGGAGGTAAAGAAAAGTCGAAAAATGGAATTCAGAGGCACAACATGGGTACCCGTGTTGCACAGCACGGCCCGTGTCAGGGAGGACACGGTTGGAAAGACACGGTCAAGATGAGCAGAGGAAAATGGAGAACAGAAGAGCAACACGGGTGCCCGTGTCACACAACACGGCCCGTGTCACACAACATGGCTGTGTTGCAGCCCCTGTAGATGAAAAGCGCTCTGTTTGATTCAGCAGCCTGACACGGCCACCCGTGTTGAACAACACGACCCGCGTCAGGGCCACTGATAGTGAATTTGTTGTTTTTCTGATTTTTATGCTGTCGGACCTGTTTCGAAGGGCATTTGAGATATTTTGCGATGTAATTTGAATTTAGATATAAGAGCCACTTTTTGGCAAAGAAGAGGACACTTTTGGATTGGGAATATGATTGACAACTGAAGAGGGAGATTTCTGGAGAACGAAGGATCCATCAAGAGCGGAAGCAATTGATGATCCAAGTGACCCAACTTCAATTGTAATGATCTTCTCCTTTTCATTTCTAATTGCATTTGTTTTTATTAAGAACATGAGTAGCTAAACCCCCATTTGTTAGGGGGTGGTATTGCATTGCGATGTATTGAAATTTGTTTGGATTATTCTATGAGAATTATGTTATTCACCTTATATATTTTATTTTGCAACAATCTTAATGCGTATTCATATTAGAAAGTAGAATTCGATTCATGATTAGGTTTTGGTCTGGAAAGTCAACCTAACGCTTTTGCAAAAGAATATTACGGTAGATATTGCTTAGGAATGGGGATATCCCGTATCAGGTATTTTATTGTCAGAACTATTGCTTGATGCTTTTCATGGACACTGAGGAATTAGTGTACATGAAACTCATCAAAGGGTTTTTATTAAGGAATTAAGGAAAACTAAATTTGAGAACTGATGAATTAAGGTTAATAAACATTATCTCAGAATAATCCTACATGGTCGTTACTCGCGTTGTGTCCACTCCCCTAACATCGTTCTTAGATTAATCTAAAAGTCACTTTTACTCGCTTTGATACTTTTCTACCAAACAACCCCCTAGACTTTTTGTTCCTTTGAATACTAAAAATCCCGTTAATTTCTACGCAGTCCTCGAGATCGATACTTGGGACTTTTTCCCTTATTACTACAATCGGTAAAAATAGTACACTTGCTATTTTCCCGTTCAATTTTTTGGCGCCGTTGCCGGGGACAGCCAAATTAACATTATTTTTAGAATCCAAAAGAAATTTTGTTGCTCTGCGACTAAAATTTTTATTATTCGCTGCATTCTTTCTGTGCTTGTATCATCTAACGTTTGTCTAATTATGTATGCGAGGTCAGGCCTCCGCTAAATATTCTTTTGATACAGAACCAGAACGAGCATTACACGAAAGACGGAGAAAAGCTAAAGTTAAAAGACTGGAAGAAATAGAGGAAATTATATATGTGCAGAGCGACTCCGAAGAGAGAGAGAGACAACACCTGAAACTGTTCAAATGGCTGGGAATCCACCTCAGCCTGAAAGACTGCTAGGAGACTATGAAGGGGCCAATGCTCAACCAAACCGGATGACCATTGTGAATCAACCGGTTAATGTTGCACATTTTCAGCTACACCCTTCCACCATCCGTCAGTTGGAGAGCAAGTCGTTCGCTGGAAGAATCAACGAAGATGCAAATAAGCATCTTCAGAGATTCCTTACGACTACCACCTCTTTGAAGATAGAAGGACATTCCGAAGAGGCCAAGAGATTGGTTATGTTCCCGTTCACACTCACTAATGATGCGGAAGAATGGTTTTACTCGCTTCGAGCTGGGAGTATCACAACATGGCAAGAGATGGAAAATGCGTTCCTGAATGAGTATTTCCCTGCTTCAGTGTTTATCCGAAAAAGCTATGACATTGTCAACTTCAAGCAAAAAGAAGGAGAATCTTTAGGGGATGCATATAAGCGGTTTAAGAGGTGTCTGACAGCATGTCCTACTCATAACATGGACGCCACTGAGCAGATGCAAAACTTTGTGAATGGATTACGACTCAAAACGAAACAGCTCATAGACACTGCTGTCGGTGGCTCAACCAACTTCTCAACGGCCACGGGTATCAAAAGGATCATAGAAGCAATTGCCGCTAACGAGCACCTTGAGTTGTATGATCGCACTGTAAACCAACCAGAAGATAAGATTGATTTGAAGCTGGCAGACCAGGTTGTTAAAATGGAGGATCAGATTACTGCTGAGGTAGAGACAAGGTTAAAGAAAATGAATATTGAAACTCAGACAGTGGCACAAGTTGAACCAGTTCAAGCAGCACCTTGTGAAATATGTGGTGGACCACACTTTACCGTGCATTGTGTAGCAACTCAAGAGCAGGTGGAACAGATTAATATGTTGAGGCAGAATAATCCTTATGCCAACACATATAATCCTGGTTGGAAAAATCACCCCAATTTTTCATGGAAAGATCAGCAAGGAAATGTACAAAAACCGGTTCAAGGCCAACAACTGTATCAACCTCAGCAACGACAATACCAACAGCCACCGTACCAACCTCAATATCAATAATAAGCTCCTGGAAAAGCTGATTGGGAAGTAGCCATTGAAAAAATGGCCGCCCAAAGTTCTCAATTTCAAGAAGAGACAAGGAGCAACTTCAGGAATGCTGGTGCATCCATTAAAAATCTTGAAGTACAAATGAATCAAATTGCTCAACAGCTAGCGAGTTCGCAAGCGCCGGGTACACTCCCAAGTGCTACAGTACCAAATCCGAAGGATCACCACCAAGTTAAGGCAGTAGTAACAAGAAGTGGAAGATCCAAGGAAGTGGAAGAATAGGAAACGAAACTAAATGATCATATGATTGAAGTGGAACTGGAAATAAAATAAAATGAAGTGGTTGAGGAAGAAGTGGTGACACCGGTACCGGTAACTAAAGAAAAAGTTGTAGAACTGAAACCGGTGATCAAGCTACCATACCCCTCAAGAAATAAAAAGAAAGGACATCAAGAGAGGAATTTCAAATTCCTTAAACTGTTTAAAAAGTTAGAGTTGAACATTCCGTTGTTGGAGGCACTAGAACAAATGCCCACCTATGCCAAATTCATGAAGGACATCATTGCTAAGAAGCGGACTAGTGAGTCTGAACCTGTTATTCTAACTGAAACTTGTAGTGCTATTTTGCAGGGTCTGAAGATTCCGGTGAAGAAGAAAGACAGTGGAGCTGTTACTATTCCATGCACTATTGGTGATAGGTCATTCAACAGAGCTTTAATCGATTTAGGAGCAAGTATTAGCCTCATGCCCTTGTCCATCTACAAAAAGTTGGGTATTGGTGCGATTCAAGACACTCGGATGACTCTCCAATTTGCGGATCATTCGGTTAAGCGGGCGTATGGAGTGGTTCAAGATGTGCTGGTTAAGGTAGATAAATTTGTGTTTACGGTTGATTTTGTGATACTAGAGATGCCGAAAGATAAAGAAATTCTGTTAATTTTGGGCCGGCCATTCTTGGAAACCGGGTGAGTCATGATAGATATGGAAGGCGGCACCCTGACCTTGAAGGTATATGACGAGGAGTTAAAAATTGATGTTAGGAATACCATGAAGCATAAACAGGATTTTGGCACAAGTAGCAACATACAAGTGCTAGAACAAGTTGTAGAGAGTGAACATTTGGAGAGTGTGACCTAACTGCCCCTTGAGAGAGTGTTAAGCATGTCAATTTTTAAGGAAGATAAAGAGGTGGATGAGAATGACATGGAAGTAGTTGAAATGTTGGAAACTCGAGCATTTCAAAGGGGATCCCGACCACACCGATGGGAAGACCTAAGGAAACCTATAGCGTTGGAAGGTAATGAAGAAAAACCTAAAGGTTCGGAATTGAAACAACTTCCGGAGAATCTCAAATATGTTTTTCTCGACACCGAAGAAAAATTCCCCGCCATTATTAGTTCTAGTTTGAAAAGTATCCAAGAGGAAAAGCTGCTTGGGGTTCTTAAAAATTTTAAGAGAGCTATCAGATGGAAAATCGAAGACCTCAAGGGTATAAGTCCCACAGTTTGCATGCACAAAATTCTTATGGAGGAAGACCACAAACCGGTTGTGCAGCCCCAAAGAAGACTGAACCCCGTTATGAAGGAAGTAGTAAGAAAGGAAGTCGTGAAATTGTTGGACGCTGGACTTATCTATCCTATATCGGACAGTTCATGGGTGAGCCCTGTTCACGTGGTGCCCAAGAAAGGAGGTACAACTGTGGTGACTAATGAAAAGAATGAGTTGATTCCTACGCGTACAGTCACTGGTTGGAGGGTGTGTATTGATTATAGGAGACTTAATTTGGCCACAAGAAAATATCACTTTCCGTTGCCGTTCATTGATCAGATTCTAGAAAGATTGGCTGGGCACGACTACTATTGTTTTCTGGATGGATACTCCGGGTACAACCAAATCGCGGTTGCGCCGGAGGATCAAGAGAAGACGGCTTTCACATGCCCGTACGGAGTTTTTGCCTATAGGAGGATGCCATTCGGGTTATGTAATTCCCCAACGACATTTCAAAGATGCATGACTTCTATTTTTGCTGATATGATCGAGAAGCATATGGAAGTCTTCATGGATGACTTTTCTGTTTTTGGGTCATCATTTGATAATTGTTTAACTAACCTTTCACTTGTTTTGCAGAGATGTCAAGAAAGTAACTTGATCCTAAATTGGGAAAAATGTCATTTTATGGTAAGAGAGGGCATTGTCCTTGGTCATAAAATCTCACACAAAGGGATCGAAGTCGATCAAGCAAAAGTGGAGGTAATATCTAAGTTACCACCACCTGTGAACAAGAAAGGTATTCAAAGTTTCTTAGGTCACACGGGTTTCTACCGTAGGTTTATAAGAGATTTCTCCAAGATAGCTAAACCGTTGACTTCCTTGTTAGTCAAGGACACAACGTTTGTATTCAATAAGGAGTGTGTTGATGCGTTCGAAAACCTGAAAAATAAGTTAGTGTCAGCATCAATTATGATTGCCCCCGATTGGTCTATGTCGTTTGAGATCATGTGTGACGCCAGTGACATCGCGGTGGGGGTTGTGTTGGGGCAGCGGAGAGAGAAGCTTTTGCATGTTATTTACTATGCTAGTCACGTTTTGAACCCTGCACAGATGAATTACGCAACTACCGAGAAGGAGTTGTTAGCGGTGGTGTACGCCTTTGACAAATTTAGGCAATATCTATTGGGTTCCAAAGTGATTGTTTATACTGACCATGTTGCTTTAAAATATCTTTTTGCTAAGCAGGAGTCAAAGCCCAGGCTTCTGAGATGGATCCTACTTCTCCTAGAATTCGATGTGGAGATTCGTGATAAGAGAGGATGTGAAAATACTGTGGCTGATCACCTCTCGCGAATGTCACCGATTAAAGAAAACGAGGACAAGCGTCCGATAAAGGATGAGTTTGCTGATGAACACATCCTAGTTATTCATGGTGTCCCTTGGTTTGCTGATTACGCCAATTATTTGGTCGGGGGTATAATACCTGACGACTTTGATTCTAACAAGAGAAAAAAGTTTGTTCATGACTGCAGGTTTTACTTATGGGATGACCCGTTTCTTTACAAAAGAGGGGTGGATGGACTGATCAGAAGATGTGTTCCTGAAGATGAGCAAAGGAAGGTGCTCGAAGCATGTCATAATTCAGATTATGGAGGGCATTTCAGTGGTGACCGCACCGCAGCCAAAGTCCTCCAATCGGGGTTGTATTGGCCGTCTTTGTTCAAAGATGCCCAGGACGTAGTGAAGGAATACGACAGATGTCAACGGACTAGAAATATCTCGAAAAGAAACCAGATGCCGCAAAATTCCATGTTAGAAGTAGAGTTGTTTGATGTTTGGGAGATTGACTTTATGGGACCATTCCCACCATCATTTGGAAAAAATTATATACTGGTGGCAGTTTACTATGTTTCGAAGTGGGTAGAAGCAGTGGCACTACCAACCAATGATGCTAAGGTAGTGGTCAGGTTCCTGAAGGAGAACATATTTTCTCGGTTTGGAGTACCAAGGGCCCTTATAAGTGATGAAGGAACTCACTTCCTAAATCATCTCATGGAAAGGTTACTCCTTAAGTATAATGTGAAGCACAAAATAGCTACCCCTTACCATCCTCAAACCAACAGGCAAGCCGAGGTGTCAAATAGACAACTCAAACAGATACTAGAGAAAACAGTCCGTGCCTCCCGTAAGGACTTGGCAGTAAAGCTGGACGACGCTCTCTGGGCGTACCGCACTGCGTACAAAACACCCATCGGTATGTCCCCTTACCAACTAGTCTATGGTAAAGCTTGCCATCTGCCTCTAGAGTTGGAACACAAGGTGTTATGGGCATCAAAAGTCCTTAACCTAGACCTCACCAAAGCAGGAGAGTCTAGAACTCTCCAACTCCATGAGCTAGAGGAATTCCGGAACCGGGCATATGAGAATGCCAAAATTTACAAAGATCAAACAAAGAAATGGCATGATCGAAGAATTCAGAAGGAGTTTCGGGAAGGACAGTTAGTATTGTTGTACAACTCCCGGCTGAAACTCTTTCCGGGAAAGCTTAAATCAAAATGGTCAGGACCATTTATAGTACATAAGGTGTTTCCGCACGGAGCAATCGAGCTGAAAAATCAAGCAAACGGAGACATTTTTAAAGTAAATGGTCAGCGTTTGAAACCTTACTACGAGGGGCAGCAGAAAGATCGAAATGATGTCGTTCATCTCACAGGATAAGATGAAGGACCGTCGAGCCATGCGACGTAAAACGAAGCGCTTCGTGGGAGGCAACCCACGCATTTTACACTCACGTTTTCATTTTGTTTCTTGTTTTAACAAGTTTTGGTTAACTCGCGGTTCATCGGTGAGAGAAGATTGTCGAAAACCAGAAGAGAGCGAAAAATTTGAAAAATCAGTACCCTGACAAGGGTGGTCGTGTTGTACAACACGGGCCGTGTTAGGCTGTACCAAAGCTGGGCCAAAATGTGTGAAGTCAAGGGTGCAACACGGGTGCCCGTGTTGTGTGACACGGCCCGTGTTGCAGGTGTTATATTTTGAAAAAAATTAAGCTACAGGGGGTGCAACACGGGTGCCCGTGTTGTTCAGCACGGCCCGTGTTGCAAGGCGCGACTGAATAATTTCCCTTACCCGTGTGGGGCCCGGTTTGTCCTTCTCACTTAAAACACTCATTTACCCCACTTTCTTATCATCTTCATCTTTAAATAACCACCTTCTTCCAAAAAACCCTAAGCCTCCATTGCCTCCTCTCCATAAAAGCTTCAATTTCCACAACACCCACTCATCGAAAGCACTTCCGCCCTTCACAAAAAACGTTCCCCTCATCCTTGTGATCATTCCTACGGTTGCGTTTTTCTCTAACGGTGATTTCGAATTTTTCGAATTGTCTGTGTTGTTTGTGTTTTGCAGGATAAACAATGATGCCTCGTAGAGACACCGGAAAAGCCGTGGCCGAAACTTCGCGCCCCAAAAAGAGAGCACACCGAATGGCGAATCCTCACAACATACTCTTTGAAGACCCGCATCACCAGAAGAAATATTCCAACATCATAAAGCATAAGCTCACCCCAACGAGGTATATCTGTAACACCATGCTTGATAATTTAGGGTTGAGAGTAGAAGTCCATAGGATGTTTCACATTCTTGGTATGCTGGAATTTATGCAATTTGAAGCGCCGACTTATGAGCGCATAACTGTTGAATTCTTAAGTACTTTAGAATTTCAGTTGAAGCACAGGTGGACAGGTGTGGAGGAGGAATACTATGGCACTCTTAGATTTCGCCTATTTGATACTGACCATAGCCTGAGAGTAGCCGAATTGGGAGATATTCTGAAGCTCCCCAATTTTGGACCTGGAGCTCCTCCGGGAAATTTTAGTGTAGGGGACTTCTAGAGGGCCATCAAAGGTAGAACTGATTATGTCGCTAAGGCGGAAAAAGCCTCGTGTATTCATAACCCGTGTTTCAGGTACGCTCAAAAAGGGCTGGCCTATACACTATTCGGTAGGGGTGACAGCACAGGAGTGGCAACTCAGAGGGAGTTGTACTTCATGTATGGCATGGCGAATCAAGAGCTCATCAATGTGGCTGCCTTTGCAGCTGACCATCTGAAGAGGGTTGCGAATGCACCTTTCGGCGAAATCAGTGTAGGCGGTATGATCACTCAAATCGCCAATCACTTTGGCCACGGTCCTCTCCTGAGGGAGGAACCCACTGTTGCAGGTAACACAAAGATAGACCTAGCCACCCTAACCGCCCAAGGTATGATTCGAATCTTTGATAGTTACTACTCCTTGGTAATCCGAAACAGTCATCTCCTCGCTTTACCTGCACCTAACTTTATTAGTATTCAAAATGTGAATAACTGGTTGTATGAGAACACAATGCAGGATGAAGACGACCAATTTTATGATGGTACAGGTACAATATTTTTTGATGATGAAGGAGATCAGGCAGAAGAAGCCCCTATAGCGACTACTCGAGTCTCACCCCATCAGGAGTCCGGCTCCGGCTCTTGGAGCTTGTCTAAAAAAGAATGGGATTGGATGGAGAGTGAGGTGTGTCATCTCCGAAGTGAGCAGACAAGGCAAGGCGATGAGCAGACAAGGCAAGGAAACAAACAAATATGCCAAGGCAGGTTGATCGATGAAATGCACGAATGGATGCGGCAGATGATGCTGCGCGACCAAACTCCTCAACCATGAACTCTGTGAGTCCCCTTCTACTGGTGTTCCAACAGTGGGGACACTGTTGAATCCTAGTGTGGGGGTATTTTATTTGTGTGTTTTTGTTTCTATTTTTCTGCATTTTTGTTTCTGTTTTTCTTTATTTGGTTATTTATTTTTAAGTGTTCGTTTGAAAGAATGATAGAAGTTCCTTAGTGAAAACCCCCTGATATTGAGCTAATAAATTTTTTGGTTTGAGAACTGTTTGGTTGAGATGTCTACGAGTGAGGTGATGAGAAAGTATATAGAATGCTCGGAAAAAGAACCGTGAGGATGAAATCGGAACAATCTTGAGAGATAGGTAAAAAAAAACACCCTGGGTTTCCCGAATAGGAACGAGTTCGACATGTAGATTTGTACCATAGTGTTGTGATCTGAGAAGTACCCTCTAGTCGTTTATTTTGACAATTGGTTTATCAATAAGAATCGTGTGTGCAAGGTTGATGAAAAATATTGAGCAAAGGCACAGGAAAAAAAAACAAACAAAAAGGGCAATTAGACGACTAATCCTTCTAAGTTGGGTAACCCTCACCCGGTTATTCAGCCCAACGGTGGTCGAACCTGAAAGCCATTAAAAAATAATAACAATGCCAAAAAAAGAAAAAAAATTGTTGTTGATCAATCTTGTGCACGCGAGGAAAAATCATAAAAACCGTTATAGTGATTGTCCGAATGAAAGGGAGGAAAATCGAAAAAGAAGACTTAAGTACAAAGCATAGTCGGAGAGGTTACCAATAGGGAGACTGAGGTCTGTGGTTTACCGCATTCTAGTGTTTGTGTGTTACCTGTTTTGAGGGAGAGGCCGAGATTAACCCTAGTGGGACTTGGAACGAGAAGTTCAAGTATGAGTATCATTACCGTAACTCACAGTTCTATGGACGGTTCCGTTGTGCAAAAAGATATTGTAAATTCGGTTTGGCGAGCTTTTTGCTTGAGGTCAAGCAAAAGTTCAAGTTCGGGGGAGTTTGATCGGTGGATTTCACTTGTGTTTTCAAACTCTGTTTTTTGTTGATTTTGCACTGTTTTTATCTGTTTTCGAAGCTTTGGTTTTTGTTATCTTAGTTACTTGTAGTCGTTTTTATGTAAGTCTTATTTTGAGGTTTGTATTACTTTTGTCGCTGGTGCGTTTGATTCGGTTTCTTTTAGTGTGTTTTTGGCAGGAATTGATAGCCCGACAGTCGCACCGTTTCGGAGGCAAAGAAAAGTCGAAAAATGGAATTCAGAGGCACAACACGGGTACCCGTGTTGCACAACACAACCCGTGTCAGAGCGGAAACGGTTGGAAAGACACAGTCAAGATGAGCAGAGGAAAATGGAGAACAGAAGAGCAACACGGGTGCCCGTGTCACACAACACGGCCCGTGTTGCAGCCCCTGTAGATGAAAAGCGCTCTGTTTGATTCAGCAGCCTGACACGGCCACCCGTGTTGCACAACACGACCCGTGTCAGGGCCACTGATAGTGAATTTGTTGTTTTTATGATTTTTATGCTGTTAGACCTGTTTCGAAGGGCATTTGAGACATTTTGCGATGTAATTTGAATTTAGATATAAGAGCCACTTTTTGGCAAAGAAGAGGACACTTTTGGATTGGGAATAGGATTGACAACTGAAGAGGGAGATTTCTGGAGAACGAAGGATCGATCAAGAGCGGAAGGAATTGATGATCCAAGTGACCCAACTTCAATTGTAATGATCTTCTCCTTTTCATTTTTAATTGCATTTGTTTTTATTAAGAACATGAGTAGCTAAACCCCCATTTGTTAGGGGGTGGTACTGCATTGCGATGTATTGACATTTGTTTGGATTATACTATGAGAATTATGTTATTCACCTTATATATTTTATTTTGCAACAATCTTAATGCGTATTCATATTGGAAAGTAGAATTCGATTCATGATTAGGTTTTGGTCTGGAAAGTCAACCTAACGCTTTTGCAAAATAATATTACGGTAGATATTGCTTAGGAATGGGGATATCCCGTATCACGTATTTTATTGTCAGAACTATTGCTTGATGCTTTTCATGGACACTGAGGAATTAGTGTACATGAAACTCATCAAAGGGTTTTTATTAAGGATTTATGAAAACTAAATTTGAGAACTGACGAATTAAGGTTAATAAACATTATCTCAGAATAATCCTACATGGTCGTTACTCGCGTTGTGTCCACTCCCCTAACATCATTCTTAGATTAATCTAAAAGTCACTTTTACTCGCTTTGATACTTTGCTACCAAACAACCCCCTAGACTTTTTGTTCCTTTGAATACTAAAAATCCCGTTAATTTCTACACAGTCCTCGAGATCGATACTTGGGACTTTTTCCCTTATTACTACAATCGGTAAAAATAGTATACTTGCTATTTTCCCGATCACACAACAACGATAACAACCACAACAACAGCAGCAACAACAACAAAGGTATAATCCTGCTCAGAGAAGGATCCAGAATGGGAAGCCAAAGAGGGTATTTGATACACCTCCGTCAACGTATGCAGAACTGCTTCAGACGCTGTTAAGTTTGAATCTGGTTGAGAATAGAACGTTGGACCCACCCACGGGAGTGCTTCCTTACGGGTATGATACTAGTAAGCGGTGTGAATTTCATTCCGGGGCACCCGGACATGATATCGAGAGTTGTCATGCTTTTAAAAACAAAGTCTAAGATTTGATTGATAGTAAAGTCGTTAACTTCAGTAATGATGGTCCCAACATTGTACAGAAACCAATGCCGAATCATGGAGCGAATGCTGTTCTGACAGAAGAGGATTTGGATTTGGTCATGGACGTAAATGATCTGAAGACACCTTTAAGCTATGTTAAAAGCAGATTGTTGAAAGGAGGGGTCTTCCCCGGATGTGATGAGTACTGTTTGGATTGATGGACCCGACCAAAGGGCTGTGTTGATTTGAAGAAAGGTATTTAGGCCATGATTGATGAAGGAACTTTACAGTTTGACCGCACTGTTGTTGAGAAACCTGATGAGGTAAGATTTGAAAAGCAGGATGAGTTCGCAACAATTACATTTCCACGAAAGACTATTACGATATCGGCGGCCGCCAAGCGGCCAACTATCACGATAACGAAAGCAGGGCACATTCCTTATGAAAGTACGAAAGTCATTCCATGGAATTATGGGTTGGACGCTTTTTGCAATGGGGAAGATTAATGTGGATAGCCAGCCGGCAGGGGCAGTGGGTAATCTGGTTGGAGCGGGAGGCATGACCCGCAGTGGTAGAATTTTCACTTCACCCGAAATCGAGGCTGAGAGGATTGCTAAAGGCAAAGCCAAAGTGAATGAACGAGGACCTTCCCAGACGAAAGAGAAAGAAACATCGATCAAGGATGTAGAAGAGTTTATGAGGTTGATTCGCAAAAGTGACTATAAGATTGTGGAGCACTTGCAGCAGACGCCCTCTAAATTTCCATACTATCATTGTTGCTTTGTTTCGAGGCCCATCGGAATGCCTTATTAAAAATCTTGGACACGTCTTTTGTACCTCAGGAAGTAACTGTTAATCAACTTGAGGGGGTACTGGCGCATGTGAATGTCGGCTACAGCCTGGGATTTACTGATTTTGATTTGACGCTTAGAGGTTGGGACCATAATATGGCTTTGCACATTTCAGTGGAATGCCAGGGCACTGTTATGTCGCACGTTCTTGTAGACACCGGATCATCTTTGAATTTGTTGCCAAAGAAGGCTATGATGAAGCTAGATGTCCGAGGAATCATATGCACGCCAAGTGATTTGGTTGTGAGGGCTTTTGATGGGACCAGAAGGTCGGTGTTTGGGTCCATAACATTGCCACTCCAGGTCAGGCCAGAAGTGTTTGACATTGTGTTCTACATCATGGACATACATCCAGCTTACAGCTGTTTACTTGGGCGACCATGGATACATTCTGCCGGGGCTGTGACGTCCACGCTGCATCAGAAGCTCAAATACATGGTCGGTGATAGTGTTGTTACTATTTGTGGAGAGGAGGACATTCTGGTTAATCATCTTTCGTCATTCAAGTACGTCGAAGTGGATGGGGAGATCCATGAGACGCCATGCCAAGCCTTTGAAGGGTTGCAGATCAAGGACGAGTCTTATGTTCCTAGAAAATGGCCAGAGGTGGCCATGTCTTCGTACAAAGATGCTCAGGCAGTGGTTCAGGATGGAGAAACTAAAGGATGGGGCCAAGTCTTAGAAATTCCTGTCAAGATGGTCAAGTTTGGGTTGGGGTATCGCCCGACGTCGTCAGTTTCCGCATCAGGCGTGCCAAAGTTCAAAGGACCAGTGGTGATCACTCCAGGTGGGGTCTGTTATGAAATGATCAATGCTGTTTCCGATGCTGAAGACAGAGATAGTGACTGCGATATGGACTCTTGGATCAAGCCCGGCGTGCCAGGACAGAATCTGTGCAACTGGTCTATCCAGGAACTTGTCCCAGTGACTACAAAACAGTAATGATTTGTTTTCTCAATTATTGTATAATCATGTGTCCTACCCGGGGCATAGTGATTCTGTTTTTAGGGCTACCTGCTTATGTGTGTACCTTGTTTAATCATTAATAAAGGCGTTTTTCGCATGCAAATTTTGTGATCCTTGTTTTTCCTGTTTTTGCTTTAACAATAAAATGGCAACGTAGTTATGTGCTTTGTTTGCATTATTTGAAACATTTAACCATTCTCATTACATATTCATATTTCAGACGACACCGATCACGAACTTCCTATGACTCGCTTCGACTTCGAGCACCCGATACTTCAAGCAGAAGAAGAGATTGTTGAGGATAATGACTTATCAGAAGAGCTGACTCGACTTTTGAAACAAGAAGAGAGAATCATTCTGCCTCATCAGGAGGAAATTGAAATTATCAACGTCGGGTCCGAAGAGGTTGTCAAGAATATCCGGATAGGGGCTGCACTACAAAGTGATATCAAGCAAAGGCTTATCGAGATGCTTCGAGAGTATAGTGATATCTTTGCTTGGTCTTACGAAGACATGCCTGGTTTGGATACTGATATGGTGGTTCACCGTTTTCCATTGCGTGAGGAATGTCCGTCGATTAAGCAGAAACTCAGAAGAACTCGACCAGATATGGCTGTGAAAATTAAAGAGGAAGTTCAAAAACAATGGGATGCTGGTTTTCTGGCTGTTACAACTTATCCCTCATGGGTCGCCAATATAGTACATGTACCAAAGAAAGATGGTAAGATGCGGATGTGCGTGGACTATCGAGATTTGAATAGGGCGAGCCCAAAAGACGACTTTCCACTTCCTCATATTGATGTGCTGGTCGACAACACCGCTCAATTCTCCGTGTTTTCCTTCATGGACGGCTTTTCAGGCTATAATCAGATAAAGATGGCGCCAGAGGATATGGAGAAAACAACTTTTATTACCCCGTGGGGAACGTTTTGCTACAAAGTGATGCCCTTTGGTTTGAAGAACGTCGGGGAAACATATCAGCGAGCTATGACAACACTCTTTCATGACATGATGCATAAAGAGATCGAAGTCTATGTTGGTGATATGATTGCCAAGTCCCAGACAGAGGAGAAGCATCTGGTCAATCTTCTGAAATTGTTTAAGAGGCTTTGGAAATTTAGGCTGAGGCTGAATCCTAACAAGTGCACTTTCGGGGTGAGATCTGGTAAGCTATTGAGGTTGATCCTGCTAAGATAAAAGCAACACAAGAAATGCCAACGCCGAAAACAGAAAAAGAGGTTCGTGGTTTTCTAGGGAGATTGAACTACATTGCCCGATTCATATCTCATCTAACGGCCACGTGCGAGCCATTATTCAAGTTATTGAAAAAGGATCAGGCTGTGACCTGGAATGAAGATTGTCAAAAGGCGTTCGAAAAAATAAAACAGTATTTGCAGGAACCTCCAATATTGATACCCCCAGTAGCAGGGAGACCATTGATTATGTATTTGACGGTTCTTGAAAAAAGTATGGGTTGTGTTCTCGGTCAACATGACGAGACTGGACGTAAAGAGCATGCGATTTACTACCTGAGTAAAAATTTCACAGATTGTGAGTCCCGTTACTTAATACTCGAAAAAACATGTTGTGCGCTAGCCTGAGCTGCCAAACGTTTGAGGCAATACATGCTAAATCATACAACAATGCTAATTTCAAAGATGGATCCGATCAAATACGTGTTTGAAAAGCAAGCACTTTCCGGAAGGATTGCCCGATGGCAGTTGGTATTGACAGAATACAATATTCAGTATGTTTCTCAAAAGGCTATTAAAGATAGTGTTCTGTCAGAGTACCTAGCCGAGCAGCCAATTGATGATTACCAGCCGATGAGGTTTGATTTTCCTGACGAGGATATCATGTACTTAAAAATGCAAGACTGCGAGGATTCGTTGCCTGATGAAGGTCCAGAGCTGGGTTCCAAATGGCAATTGATATTTGACGGTGCCGTCAATTCATACAGAAGTGGAATAGGGGCGATCATTACTACTCCCCATGGGTCGCACATCCCATTCACTACTAGATTGACCTTTCCAGTTACAAACAATGAGGCCGAATATGATGCGTGCATTATGGGGCTCGAAGAAGCTATTGATTTGAGAATTAAAAATCTTGATGTGTACGGAGACTCTGCTCTAGTTGTGAATTAGATCAAGGGAGAGTGGGAGACTCGTGAGCCCAATCTGATACCCTATATGAATTATGCAAGAAGGTTGTTACCTTTCTTTGACAAGGTGGAACTGCACCATGTACCACAAGCGGAAAATCAGATGGCAGACACTCTTGCGACGTTGTCTTTAATGTATAAACTTAACATCTGGAATGAGGCTCCCAGGATAGTTATCTCTCGTCTTGATAGGCCCGCTTTCATATTCGCCATTGAGGAAGCTTCCGATGGCAAGCCGTGGTATTCTAACATTCAGAATTTCCTGAAGAACCAAGAGTATCCGGTTGGGGCATCCAGTCGTGATCAGAAGACTCTTAGGAGATTGGCTGCCAATTTCTATCTGAATCTAGATGGTGTTTTGTACAAGAGAAACCACGACTTGGTATTGTTGCGGTGTGTGGATGAGAAAGAGGCTAAGTTGCTCATGGAAGAAATCCACGAGGGTACGTTTGGCACGCATGCCGACAGACATGCAATGACGAGAAAGTTATTACGAGCAGGATATTACTGGCTAACAATGGAAACAGATTGTTTCAAGTTTGCAAAGAAGTGTCATAAATGCCAGATTTATGCAGACAAGATTCATGTGGCTCCGAGCCCTCTAAACGTTATGTCGTCACCTTGGCCTTTTTCCATGTGGGGAATTGATGTGATTGGAAAAATTGAACCCACGACATCCAACGAACATCGTTTTATCTTGGTGGCTATTGATTACTTCACCAAATGGGTGGAAGCGGCGTCATATGCTAATGTTACCAAGCAGGTGGTGGCCAGATTTATCAAGAAAGATATTATCTGCAGATATGGAATCCCGGAGCGGATTATCATTGACAACGGTTCAAATTTAAATAACAAGATGATGAAGGAATTGTGCCAGAGTTTCAAGATTGAACATCACAACTCTTCTCCTTATCGGCCCAAGATGAATGGCGCTGTTGAAGCGGCCAATAAAAACATAAAGAAGATCGTTCAGAAGATGGTTGTGACCTACAAGGACTGGCATGAGATGTTGCCTTTTGCTTTGCACGGTTATCGTACGACGGTACGCACATCAACCAGGGAAACCCCTTTTTCACTTGTATATGGTATGGAAGCTATCCTACCATTGGAGATTGAGATTCCTTCTCTGAGGGTTTTGCGTGATGTCCAACTTGATGAGGCAGAATGGGTGAAAGATAGATTGAATCAGCTCAGTTTAATGGATGAGAAGAGATTGGCTTCTCTAGCATATGGTCGGCTGTATCAAAGCCGGATGAAGAAAGCTTATGATAAAAAGGTGTGTCCTCGAAGCTTTCAGACGGGCGATCTTGTGCTGAAAAAGATTCTCCCAGCACAATCAGATCACAGGGGCAAATGGACTCCCAACTATGAAGGTCCATATGTTGTTAGAAAGGTTTTCTCTGGAGGAGCCTTACTGTTGTCCACCATGGATGGTGAGGATTTCACATCCCCTGTGAACTCGGACGCAGTTAAAAAATACTTTGCTTAAAGAGACCCGCTTGACAGAAAAAAGAATATCCAAGCAAAAATGGGGCATCCGGGCGAACCATAAAAAAGGGAATAAAAGGTTCGGGCAAAAGTTAGGGATAAAAGTAAAAAATGTACACCCGCAAAGTGGAAAACTTGAAAGGGGCAAATTCGGCAAAAAAGGGTATCCCGATGAATTGAAAACCCGCAAAGGGCGGTTCACGCAAAAGTAAGGGATTTGAAAAAGCAAATGACTGCGGTCCGAGTTTGATACTGCGTTGCTTAGTGGTTTGGGAGTACCTGAGGGTCGTATATCCAAAACAATCTCTTCTGAAGATCGAGTACCGGGAAAGCATCAGAGTCAGGCGAGTCATAGGAGGATCAGCTTATGGTGTTCGTCTGCACCACGTTGTCGACATGTATATAAATTTTTCGTTGTGCTTCTGTAATATTTGTATTTTGCTTGTGCGTAACTTCCTCTTTTCAGGAGTTGCATCCAGTGTACAAAAGTTTGCCTATTTATAGGCCCGTTATCAATAAAGCATGTTATTCAGTACTTGATGCTTGTTCTTTACTGTTTTGTTTGTGAAAAACGCCGATGTTTTTGATGAACTTGCATGTGCATAAACTTGCTGGCCCTTGCCAATAATTGCTAAAACTTCGATTTGACTGAATGAATATCACGGATGCTAACCGGAATAGATCTTGTTGTGTAGATTTGTTCTGTCTCGTTTGTGTTTTGTAGGGTTCTCACCTTTGAAGCAAACAGTCAGGGAATTTGTGTTTCCCCAGCCAGGGTCCTGTGACATAGTGATGGTATCACTCCTCAGCAGATGGAAGTCACATCTTATCCCATAGAGGATTGAGATGGTAATTATCCTTACTGGATGTGGGGTTGTCCTTCCCAGAAGAGTATCCCCAGGAAAGTTGCCAAGAGAGTATCCTCAGTGGATTTTGATGTCCCCAACAGAAGGTGCATTCCCAACAGTGAGTATGTACATAATCAATCCCCAGCATGGGTAATTCCCGCAGAATATAACCAAGTCGTCTTTGGTTCAGAAGGATTATCCCCGCGCGGGACTGTTTTTCCTTCTCCCCAGCAGGTTGTTTTTTCCTCCGACAGGATGATCATCCTCAATAGAGTTCATATTTTCAAGCTTGTGAGCCATTCCCCGACAGGATGGTTATCCCAAGCAGAGTTGGTTGCACCATTCCAGCATTTATTTTGTTGGAATATGTCTGTGATACCTGTTTATCCTCAGTGGATTCGGCTTTGTCTTCGGCATTTATTTTGCTGAAGTGCCTCTTGGCATCTTTGCATTTTGCATATATCATCATATTTGCATCTACCCAAACGTGTAGCATTTCCATGCCGTATAGAGCATTACACCATTGTCTAACATACGCATTTTTGAAACATAAGCCAGGTTGGTTACCTCTTTGTTTTCAGGTGTTGTTCCCTGTAGAGGAGTGGGATTCTTTCTTAGAAGGATTTCTAGATATTCAAATTCTCGGCGTGAGATAGGTGATGATAACGTTCGTCCCCTAACAGAGTTACTTGGTTAAGTAACTTTTCGTACCCAGCAGGATTCTTCTCAGGTTGCTGTTACGTCAGCATTAGAAGATTTCATGCCTTAAACTTTCGGAGTTGTCACTAGTGATTTCCCCGGTGAAATTTTTCCCCACAGAGTGTTTGGTTAAGTTTCTCATATTCCCCAGCAAAGTATTCTTCAAACGTATCCGTGTTGACGGAATGGTTACTTGTGATGGACATAGTTTGTTATCCGTGTTGATGGAATGGTTACCTGTGATGGACAGAGTTTGTTACCTGTGATTGACAGAGATTGTTACTTGTATTGGACAGAGATTGTGCCTGTGTTGACAGTGATTGTTATCCGTGTTGACGGAATTGTACCTGTGTTGACAGTGATTGTTATCCGTGTTGATGGAATCGTTACCCGTGATTGGCGGAGTTGTCCCCAGTGAAGTTGACAGTGATTGTTACCCGTGCTGACGGTGATTGTTATCCGTGTTGACGGAATTGTTACCTGTGATTGACAGAGATTGTTATCCATGTTGACAGAATTGTTACCTGTGATTGACAGAGATTGTCATCTGTGTTGACGGAATCGTACCTGTGTTGACAGTGATTGTTATCCGTGTTGACGACATTGTTTCCCCGTGCTGACGGTGATTAGTATCCGTGTTGACGGAGTCATTACCTGTGATTGACAGAGATCGTTATTCCAGTTATCAACGGAATTGTACCCATGGTGATGGAGTCTCTCCTCGTGTTGACGAAGTTTAGTTCAGTTGTGGATGGAGGTGTTTCTTGGAAAGTTAATTTGATGCCTGTGGCGTCACACAGGGGGTTAATGTTGAAATCCAAAGTTTTATCAGATGATTGATCAATTGTTGTCGTAACAACTGGGCTCAGTGTAGTGGATGTTGTTCCTACAAGCAGTTTTCGCAGCTTATTTCTGTGGTTGGAAAATTTCCGGGTTTCTTGGTACTCAACCGTCTTCTACCTCAATTGTTTGAAGGTCGTTCGCTCTTCACCCAGTCGGGTCCAAGCCGTTTGAATAGGGGCAGTTGTTGTACCCTAAAATTTGCTCAACCTGTTCTTACCTGGTTTATGTTTCATTTGCATTAAAATTTGCATAGTTATATCATTTGCATATCATGATATCATTCATATAGCAGGGGATCAAGTGTCATTCATATAAAATTTGTACCTGAAGTCTTCCATCTGATTTGTAGAACTCAAGTTATGAGGTTTACAAGTCAGGGGTAGTTTGGGAAAGTGAGATTATAGGTCATTTTCAATCATAGGTCAAAATCTCTAACTTGCACTTGTCAAATGGATTTTTGTTCAACATGAAAGTTGTTCAAAATGTGGTTTTTAGGCTAACCAACAAGTCATGATAGATTGATTGGGCTCATAGCAAGACTTGGTTTGAAATGGTGTGAATGAGGAAGATTTTCAAAGGATTAAAAGGGGGAAAATTCAAATAATTGGTTAAGTGACCAAAGCATGGCAAATGAGTGATCATTTTGATTGTAAAATTCATTTTAGACACAATGACATTGGTGGATTTTTGGGTATAGGCCAAGTTTTACAAGTTGTCATATGGTTACTTCAAATGCAAGTTACATATACAAATACTTCAACAATGCAATTCAGGCCATTCCATTGTTTCAATTTTGCTCACAAGGTAATTTGCAGTTGATTGGAACCTTCTAGAGCAAGTTATACAACCTGAACTCGTGACTGCTACATTGGTTTCAAGAGAAAAACAGAAAATGCAATTGGCTGGATTGGGCCTCAAATTGAATTCAAAAGCCCATGGAAAGGTTCTATATATTCATTGGATTGATTTCAGATCAATTTTGGAGTCATTTTCGTGCCAGAAGCTGAATTTGCAGTTGAACATTCAAGAGGAGCAAGTGAAATCGAGTTTTCAGTTTGGAGCAATATCAAAGCAAATTGAAGGTTGAAGCATCATCCTCTTGCATCAGTGAACGTATCTGGAGAGTTTTGAAGGGAGAATCAAGCTCCAAGTGCCTCTGTTACTAGATCTACAACAGGTTAGTAACTTTCAAAATTCCACACGATTTAGCATGAGATAGTTAGATTTGAACTTGTGGTTAGGATCTAGGCAATATGTAGATCGTTTTTGGATCAATTTGGAAACATTTGGTGATAGTTGATCATGACATAGCAATTCTGTTTGGATTTGAATCTCTTGATTCATGAGGAGTTAGAGCAAGTTGATTAGATCAGGATGATCAGTGTAGCATAAGGATGATTTCTGTGCACTTAGATTTGCAATTGGTGTTGTTTGATCTGGATGCTATTTTTGAACTTTGCTTCGTGTTTTAGTACCTATTGAGAGTTGGATAATTTGAGTTGGAGATTTGAAATCCTCGTGAGAAACTGAGTGAAATTGGTTTAGACTTTGTGATTTTTGGTTGACTGTAACTTGACCTTCGCCGGAGAAGACAACCGGAGTCTTCTCCGGCCACCGTCCCTGCTCTCTATCCAGCTATCCTGATAATTGGAGAAGATGAGTCCAGATCCGTTAGATCATGCCTTTGACCTTGACTGACCACCAGATCCAACGATTGTGTTATAATCTGAGAAGTGAGATTTTGGAACCAAAACGCAGGCGTTTAAATAATGTGTTGGCAGCGTATGTGTCTTTGGATGATTTGACTTGTCAACTGATCCAAGGGCGTGTGTTTTTTCTCAGCATTTGAATTTAGTTTATTTCATTTTTATTATTTTAAATGCATTATTGATTCTAAAAATCACAATAAATTCAATTTTGATCCCAAAATTATTTTAAAAATATCTCCATGCTCCTGATTGAATTTGTGATTTTCTGAAATCAATAAAATGCATTTTCATGCATTTTTCAATTTAATTTTGTTTTTCTTATTTTATGTAGTTCTTTAATATTTGCATATTTGATCATCTGCCTTGTTGAATTTTGTTCTCTCAATTGGTGTTGAATCTTGCTTTGATTTTTTAGTATGTATTAGGGTAGATTTTCATGTTCCCTTAGAATTTTTGTTATAATTTTAGAACAAATTTAGATTCTGTTTTAGGTGTTGAGATTAGAGCCTTCCCAAATTTGTGGATCACCTTGATACCCTTCAACTTAGAAATTATTTAGGTGACTTCGAAGTTGAATTAGGATTTAATATTTTAACCCTAGGTTGTTCAAACATGTATGTTCCCCTAGGAAATTTATTAGAATTTTACAACTTTGTTTTCTATTTTAGTTGTATTTTGCAAGTTGTTTGTGCTTGTGGTGTTCTATCTTTAGTGCTCTTGTTTGTTTGGTCTTATTGGTGAATTTGGAGCTGGATTTGCTTGGATTCCTTCTTGAGAGGTCTTCTGGACTTGGTGTATCTGTTGTGGCTTGAAGATTGGAGCTTGGAGTTGAAGCTTTCTTCTCTTTTAGGAGCTTTTTAGGAGCTTAGGAAATTAGGATTTTAGGAAGAGCCATTAGGACTAGTTTTGATTTCTTTCATCAAACATAGAATGCATTGTGTGCTTCTATTCTATCCAATGATGTAAAGTCCTCCTAGGGAAACTCCATCTCTCCTTTGGAGGGATGTATGGTATGCCCATAGTTGAGTAGAACTTTGAGGATGTCTTTCCATTTCAATGTTGGTACTTGATGATTTCGTTTGGTTTTCATTTGGTTCTCAACATTGCAACCTTGATCTTAGTGATTAATCCTCTGCTTGGAGTGTGCTTGCTAGAGCTTGAAGATGAAGTTTGATGAAGCTTGAAGATAGAAGCTAGCTTGAAGATGAAGCCATTTTGCTGTCAACTTTGCTGTCAAGAGGATTTGCTGTTTAGAGCTGTTGTTGAGTATTGAAGTTGCTAAAGACTGTTATTGCTGCTTGGGCTGCTTCCTCTGCTTCCTTTCTTTTGTTGTATTGTTTGTTTGCTTGTGTTGCTTACCTCTAGGTTTGAGGTGGAGCTTGTCTCCCCT
Organism: Lathyrus sativus; assembly: GCA_963859935.3. NCBI lineage: Eukaryota > Viridiplantae > Streptophyta > Magnoliopsida > Fabales > Fabaceae > Lathyrus > Lathyrus sativus. Next base: position 449,437,116 of record OZ012739.1, on the reverse strand, counting down.
TGCCTGTTGTTTTCTTAGGTTTGAGGTTGAGTCGGACTCCCTTGCCTCGCTTGTACTGTTGCATAGCATGCATTTTACTGTTTATTGTTTACTGCTTGCTTTCATTTGCTGTTTCCCATAGGATCTCTGATTTCCTCTGTGCAAGAGGGAATTATGACAGACATTAGGTTTTGACCCATGCATGATAACTGTAGGTAGATTCCCTTTCACCTATAGTTTTAGGGTGTCTTTCTCTTCTCATCTTAAAACAATTCAAAATCACAGTAATAAGGTTAATTGAAATCGTACGTTACGAGCCTTAAGCTATCTGGGAAAAGGTTGGTGGAGGGTCTCTCTCCAGTAATCTGGATGTTAGTGTGGTACCCTTTGGGTGACATACAAAGCGTTCACTCCTGGGTCATAGTCTCTAGTGCGACAGAGATTGCAAACATCCTAAAAAACAGTTCTTGCGTAAAAGACTGAAAACAAACAATAAAACTATGTTTTTGTCCTCTTGGACCTTTAATCAGGAAAACGCTTTCTTAAGGAGATAAAAAAATTGTCAGACAAGCTTGTGTCTTCCGTGGCCCGAACTACATTTGCTCTGATCTTTCATGCCGTATGAAAGTACGTAGGTGTCGCGGTGAAATTTGGATGCCAAACTATTGATTAGTTTGAATTGTTAATTCAATTTGCAACCGAACTTTGATTTGTCCAAAGGAAGGGATAAAGATCGAAATTCCCACAATGCAATGCAAATGCAAGGTTTAGATTGTTTAGGTTCAGGGGTTGGTTAAACTTAGGGAAGGTACTAGCATCCTAAGTTTCTGTAGTATTCTACAGGAACCTGTTGTTTTATTATTGTTTACTGCTAAGTGTTATCTGCTTAAAGGATTAGAGACCCTAGTGGTTTATTTCTAAGTATACTCGATAAGATGTCGCATCTTATGCCTACATATCCTTACGGGAGTGGAATCAGAGTACTTGTAGTTCTCCTAAAGGGTTAGAGGAGCTCTTTGACTGTGGTCAAAGTTCCTACGGGTTTAGGGTAGTTGTTTTGATTGGGTTTAGGAGAAGAGATGAGTCTTCATGTTAAGGGAGATGTAACCACCACAAGTGTAAAGGGGGTTGTAGGAAAATAGTCTTTGCATCGTCTTAAGAAAAGGGCTTAAGTACTCGGATTGTTTGACGAGTATGCCTTTATCACTCTTAAGGCAAAGTTCCTACATGTTTGATTGTATTATTGTGGGGGTGGAGATTATATCTCACTTAAGATGATTAACATCTATTCTCTATTGTGTTTGAAAAAGTTGTATAGTGTTGTTTGTTTGTCTAAGTTGTAGAGATAATGGTCCTTCCTATGGGGTAGGATCTATCTTAAGCGATCAACTTGAATGGAATCAAGGATCGTGGGGAAATGATGCAAATGACGTGCACTACACACAAGTGTTGACTCATGTGTAGGTTTTTCCTTTGGACGAAATGCGATGCGATAATGTAAATGCGGTAATGTAAATTGCAATGAATAAGTTGCGGAAATGTAAACCATACACATACGCATGAAAGCGCTGAGGTGTAGGTGCAAGTGTCGTGAAGTGCACGATTGAATGAATATATTTTGCAATGTGAGTTGATTTTAATGGCGATTGATTGATTTAAAGGGAGAAGTTGAATTAGGGAAATGGTTGAATTAATTTGGTGAGATTGTTTTCACGAAAATATTGTTATTTAAATTATAGAAACGACCTTATTATATAAAATTATTTTCTCTTACTTAAGGTGTTATAAAATGTTTTTATTTATTATTTTTAAAGGATTAATTTAAATTGAAAAAGGGAGTGTTTGATATTTATTTAAAGAAAAAAGTTATTAAGTTTACCTTAAATAAAAAAACTAATTAGGTGGTCGATTAATAATTAACTTAAGAAAAAATGTCATTAATTTAGTTTAATTTTTATAAAAATTAAATTAAGATTGAATTAGTTAATTAAGAAAAGGGTTTCTTGTTTTAATTAATAAAAGAAAAAGAGTTAATTACTATATGTGTATTTTTAAGTTGTTGATTTAAAAAAACGGGTTAAGGGTTTAATATAAGTTGATCTAAATTAAGTTTTGAGTTTAAAATAAAATGTTACAATAGTTTAATTATAAAATCCTAAGTGAAATAATTACTTAAATAATATTAGTTTGTTAAAAATAATATAAAAGGATTATTTGTATTTTTTAAAATATTTTAATATCTAATTAAATAAAAAGGCAATTGGGATAGATTATTTGTGAATGTTTATTAAGTCTATTTTAAATAAAAGGATCTAAAATTAATTTGATTAAAAACTTGGTTTATTAATAGGTTGATTTGAAAGAGTTTACTAGTTTGATTTGGATTAAAAAATTGACTATAAATTATATTTATAAAATGGATTAGAATTGGTTAATTAATCTATTACTTATTTAAATGAAATGAATTAAAGATTAATGTTTTAATTAAGGTTGATGGGAGACGAATGGTTAGTATTGGTGAAAACAAAAAGCTGGTAGATTAGTGTGTGGTTAGTGGTGGTTAGTGAGTGTTAGTACATACTAATTACAATAATACAAAACATCAGAAAAATGGAAAAAACATGCGGAGAAAAAAAAACAAATAGCGGAAGAACCCTAATTTCGTTCGATCTTCCCTCTCACTCAACCTCCGTTTCGATCTACCCCCCTTTCGATCACTCTCCGTTTCGGTCTACCCCCCCTTTCGATCACTCTCCTCTTTCACTATCGTGGCTCGGTTCTTGTCTCTGTTCGTCGCTAGTTTGGAACCTGAAAACACAAAGAAAAACATTAAAGTTCAACAATGTCTAGGTAACTCAAGGGTTTATCGAGAAGTTGTGGGCGATGGGATCCGCGGTGTGGAGACTCGCGACGGGAGTGGCGGTGATTCGAGGTGAAGATTTCTCCGGCGACGTCCAAAACGGTGGATGGCGGCAAGTTTGAGACGGAATTCGCGACGGCGGAGAATGAAGAAGATATGTTCCTCTCTTCTATATTTAGGTTTTTTTTCGAAATTGGGATATCTGGTGGAATTCTGGATGTTATCGATTGTTGTATGGATTTTTTTCGTTTCCAATCTGCCCTCTATATATGCGAAAATATTTGGGTGAACAATGAATACCACCTTGAATGCGGATTTTGTTTGTTGATTCAGAGTTTCCTTATTGGGTTTATTGATTTGAAAAATAATCCCTTTTTGTCGATATTATGTGAAAAACCTTCCTTCTTCGTGTGATTGCAATAATACGTGTTAAATGAGAAATCCCAATCTTGTGTTAATCTAGTTAATGCCTCGATTTGCTTAGCTGTTGCATCGTATCTCCTTTCAAGTGAATATTCTCTGAGGATTTTACTGATTCTAAATTGGTGTGGACAGGTGGGGATTTAGCAAGGTGATTTGGGCCAGAAGAAATAACAGCTGCTCCTGAGGTTCTTTGATGGCATTTACCCGTGTTTCAACTTCTCCTTCTTTAGTTGTGACCTTCTATTCATTTTAACGGTAATCTTGTCTATCGAATGTCTTGTAGGCGAGCAAATGGTGCGAGTAAAACGCCTATCCCTTTTGGGTAGATGTGCAGGTGTCTTGAGTTCCAAATCATCGTCGATGCGGACCTTGGTTTGTGCGCAGCGCCAAGTCATGGTTGGTTTCTAGAGAAGCATGCGTATGGGTTCATCTGGTGGTGGAGGTAAAACGCTCCCAGAACGGCGATGCAAATTATCTGTAGCACCGATGATTCGTAGGACTCTACTCCTTGCAAATGCCAGTACTAACTCATCTTTGGTAAAGCTATCCTCATGAGTACCGTGATCATGTAGATATGAGCACTCTCTATTGTTGCATGGCACATTTCTGATTGAATGCATCGAACTACTTCAGATTCTTTTGAGTAGGTTATATACACACATCAGCTGTTATTTGCAGAATGTTGAATAATGCCTATTGTTGTACGAGATGTGATACCTTCAAAATCGTGCCATACCTTCCAAAGTACTCCCTATGCTGAAGTAAATCTTCATCTGCAAGGTTAAGAGGCAGTCCAATTAAGTACACAAGGTTGCGCTGAATGACTCTAACATCGGTAAGGTGTTTCCTCCCATCTGATGATTTTGGCTTTATCATTCTGCAGTTTTTTCATGCTGTGAATTCATTTCAGCAACCAATCTGCGACAGTCTCGGGTAAATTGGTTAGGTAGCTAACTGTAACTCAGTTATTTCGAGTAGCCTTTGTGTCGCCTAATTTCCAAGAAAAAATATGGTGAAAATCTTGAAAGAAGGCATGCCAAGATGTGTTATTATTTTTTTAAGTCTGCTATAGGAACTAAGATATGTTTGCTATTGATAGTTGTTTTCCACAGATTTAAAGGGAAACCAACAACTCGAGAATATGGCCAAACACTTGGTGGATTTACGGTTCTAGGACAGAGTTCACCTTCGGCAGAGTTCGAATCTTCGTCTTCAATTGACTTTAGCAGACGGTTATTGAATTAGAGAAAGGATCAGATCAGCTCTCATTTGAGGAAGGTAGTGAAATCCTTTGCAATTAACTCAAATCTTACGGTTGTTCACTATCAGCTATTGAGCAGGTCTCATGCACTTGTTACTTGTTTACGTTATTCACTTCGTTTAGTTTCTATTTGCAGTTTTATTCCACATCTCTGCTCGACTTGTATTTGTTGCTTAAGCTTTGGGCAAAGTAATTATCAGAACTCTGATGTTTCGACTCTTAACAGATTCAACCTTTGTTTACTAACAGCACTGCTTCCATCGCCTTCGGAGCCAACAGCTTGTATCTGAGTACCCCACGTGAATAACATTCTCTCACGGTAGCATTGACAATTCAGGGCCAGATTTAACCAAAGCGACTGCTCCATCGTTCTCAGCGGGAGAAATCGTAGGTGAAGAAAGAGTATTCGTCGAATTTGCTGCCATGTTGTTGCTAGTGCCACATTATTGTTCGTCCGTGCTTGTTTCCTGCTAATATGTTTTGACTCTGCTTACGCTGTATCCAGGAGATTCTAACCTTCGCAGTATGACTCGTTCGAGGACCAGATGCGACGAGGCCCTTGACGGCACCGTTGATCCTACCAAATGGCTTTGAATGGCTTTTACACTCGAAAGGTGAGGGTGGTATCGAAGCAAGGAACCTCCAACTGTGTAGTGATGGCATGGGCGGATAGATATGCAGTAGAAAGTGGATTATTAAAAAGACTTGAGTTTACCGTAATCGCAGTTGCCGCTAAAATGCATTAGTGTTCTTTTTATGGGATTGTCTTGCACTGTTACTTGTAGCTGTAACATTTGAAATTGTCTTGTAAACCAGATCAAACAACTTTGAACTTTATGTTATTAGATCACTGACTTGGATATTGTATCTGCATTTAATTCTTTGTAAACATGCGGTCGGCATTTACAGTGAACTGTGTTACACACGTTCTAAACTCAAGTTGTGTGCATGCTTGTTGTACTAAATGAATCTTCTTTTCAAATGAGTTCAAAATTTGTTTTTTTTTTTTTGATGCAAACCAAGTGAGCTCAAAACATTTAAGGATCGAACTTTAATGCCATATGGATTCCATGACCCATAAGTCTCATATTAGAACTTGAAATAGAACACTCCTTAAAGGTTCAAGGCACAACCCCTCTTGGATGTAGATATGAAACCTTCATGCAAATTAAATCACCTAGTCTCGATTCCCAATCTTCGTCCTAAATCGCCGTTTCGAACCATGTAATCCAATTTCTTCCACTTGACAAATAACTGACCCCAAATCAAGATTAAACTAAACCTTTTGAACTCCTACGAAAAAAAATGATACAACTTGATGCAAATTGCCTCGAAAACCGCAATCAAACCGCGAGCGACCATTCTCTAAACCAAAAGAGAGCCCTAAACCTCCTCAAAATACAAAGGCTTTTGACACGCTCATGATTACCGGAAAGCTTTAGGATCTTTGAATCAAAACACATTTTAAAGTAAGTTGTACCTGCACCAGTTGGTTAGTCATAATAACATGCACATAAGAAGTAGAGATAACACGTGAGAGAGAGAGAGAGAGAGAGAGAGAGAAATGCAAAAAGAGGTGGCATCTTACGGTAAAAAATTAGGGTGCGACAGTAGGCACGAGATGCGATATCTCGGCGAGCAACCTCCCCCCCCCCCCCCCCCCCCCCCCCCGTAACCTGTAGTTAGGCGAACTACGTTGACTCAGATTTCTCGTTCCAGACGGGAATACATAGGCATAAAGTGTGATACTTTGCCGAGTCATTTTCATTTTCTTTTAAACCCAGACCTTTACAGTAGATAGATAAACATACCCTTAGATAGAAAACAAGCGTGGATCCCGTCGAGTACGACGGACGTGAGGGGTGCTAATACCTTCCCCTTATGTAATCGACTCCCGAATCCAGGGTTTGGTTGCGATGACCATTCCTTTCCCTCTTTGCGTTAGTTTTACTCTGAGCGTTTCCTTTCCCTCTTTTGGGATAAATAACGCACGGTGGTGACTCTTTTATCATAGTCGGCGCCGATTTTCGCAGTAGCGACAAGGTGAGCTGCAGCAACAATGGTGGCGGTTGTCCTCATGAGTAAAAGGTACAGTTTCCTGTTTCCTTGCTTTTCTTCGATTAAGTCCTGCCTTACTTTCTATCTTTGCATTACTTGTATGTGAATACAATTTTATGGGTGGCTCTTAATTCCAATCACTTCCTGCTTTGGATTTATCAATCCTTGCTTGCTTCTTTGCTGGTGCAGGTGTCTTCGGATGGGCCAACGAAAATGCCGTTATTGGAAAAGGTTCTTCGGTTCTTTTGTAGTTGTTCGCTTGGGCTTCATTGTTGACGATAACGGATGTGCAGGTCTCATGCTTTCAACTTCCGATGTGGATCTTAGAACATCCCGTAGCAGACACCCTTTTAGTGTTGGTGTAAGCCCTAGAGGCCAATACTTTTTGGTACTTGTATCAGATTATTCGTTTAATAATAAAAGGCATTTCTTTATTATGTTTGTCTTTCAGAATAATAAAGTCCCTAGAATAGTTAGTCTGTTTAATGAAATGTTAAGTGTGACTTAATCATGAGATCCCATTAAACATAAAGACATTATTCTTAAAATATCCGTAGTCAAGCTTTATTGCAAAGTGGGATAACATTAAAAGCATTGAGACTATTATGAAGATAGACTGATGATCACATCTCATGGATCATGGATAAAGAGTTATCAAGTCTTGACATAGGTATAAATATTAGGAGTAATATTTATACCGGATTGACCCGCTATGAGAATACTACATAGTATGTTATGCAAAGTGTCATAAGTTATTCTCATGGTGATAATGGTGTATTACCACCCTTCGACCTGAAACCACTATGGACCCTAGATGTAGAGTTGGGTGCTTTATTGCTGATCAAACATTATCCGTAACTGGATGATCATAAAGACAGTTGATGGGCACTCCACGAAGCATGCTGAGGAACATGAGTGTCCTAGATGGAATTTGCCAATCCTGCATAACAGGAGAAATGTCTAAGGGCCCAATATTGAACTGGACAAGGATGACACAGTGTATGCCTTGTGTTCAATATAGACATAGGGGCAAAAGGGTAATTGTACAAACATATATTATCACGAAAAAGGTTTTGTCAGATCACATGACATTTTCGTGACTTGGGTAGCAGTGATGTGTTGCTAGATACCGCTTACTGTTTATTATGTTAAATATATAATTTAATATAATTACCAACGTTACGAAATCCTACAGGGTCACACACATAAGGACAGTTTGATGAGAGATAGAGAAATCAAAGGAACACCGTAAGGTACGGTGCACTTAAGTGAAAAAATAGAAATTCGGATAATATAATAATAATTATTGTTATTTTATAATGGTTATTAAATAATAATAAAATAAATATATTTATTATAATAATAGTTATTATAATAATATATAATATTATTATGGATCATGGGAATTGGGTTTTTAGCCCGCAGTCCACAAGAGAGTCTATAAAAGGAACCCTTGTGATGAAGCTTTCACTTGATGCAATTTCGTTTTTGATTCTCTTTTCTCACTCAAATAATTCTGTTCGTAAGCAGCTAGCACTGTGACCGGAAGTTGTTCGTGTGGACTGAGTAGAGGCGTTGCACTTCATCAACGCTTGTGATCGCTGCATCAAAGATCTGAATCGCCACAAAGAGGTAACGATTCTATCACTGACCATGCTCATTCGTAAGGATCACTAAAGGAAATTTTTGTTTTCCGCTGCGTTTAGATCGCAATTTTCCTTCAGTGGTATCAGAGCCTGGTTACGAAACCATGGATCTGATAGCTGTTAAATTTCCGTCTTTTCTGTATTTGATTCGATTAAAACACATAATGAATTTAACAATAAACGATTAATTAAATTTGGCATCTGTTGTGTACAATTTGGATGATTGATGTTGATTATGCTTCAGAAACCGACATTAGTATGGTGAAGTTGTGCGATACATTGATCATTCATAGGTTACACAATTAGATCGATCACTTTTATATAAGATATAAGAAATTCTGATGCAAAGATGGTATATGGGATATACTGTTTTGATTTCATCCATTCAATCACATAAGGATTGTAATTCTTTTGAAAGATCATCATTTTCATTCGCTTCGGAATCCGACGTTAGTATGGTGAAGCAATGAAATCAAAACAGTATATCCCCCGACAGCGGAACCCCCGGCTAAGTCTGCAAAGTGTGATCAATCAGCCGAAATTTAATTTAGTTTATTTAATTATCGGAATTTTAAACTAATAATAAAAGTGTGTTTATTATTATTTATTTGTGGTGATCAGTTATGGCCTTAGTTTATCCTTTATTATTGTTTTGGGATTTTATGAATACGGCCTGCGTGTCGTGCCTCTCTCTCAATCTCTTTATGTAACTTCTTTTCTCATCTCACTCCCTCGTATGTAAAACGAGTTTTCTTATATATAATGTAATATTATGTTATGAAAAAAAAAAGAAGAAGGAAGTATTCAATATTAAAGGAGGATAACCTTGGAGATCATGCTTGGAGAAGCTTAGATCGTTATTAGGTTGGCTTAGGTTCTCTCATTGGCTTGAGAGAACAATTGCGTTAGGGGCCATAATTGTATCTTTTTATATGTATGTTGATGCATGTAATTGTATGTTGATGCATGTGAGAGACGTTTTGCATGTTAAGCCGGTGAGATCAAACTAATAACAAATTCCCTCAAAATTAAATATTAAGTTTATGCTTTCCAATTTTTAGCACTCATCAAGACTAGTATCGAGCATTGTAGGTTTCGCCTACGCGAGGTGCATGTTCTATATTAGTAAGGTGTGATGGGATAATTGTAATATCCAATTGCTAAAACAATGGGTCAAACTTAACTAAACAAATTATAATAAGATTATATATGTTTAGAAGCAAGAATTGGGAATGATTCATGTGATGGATCAGAATAAGGAGTTATTCACCCAATTGAAAATATTCGAGAGTTGTATGAGATACAATTGGAAGGAGTTCCTACCTAAATAACTTAGTTTTGTGTAATCAGCCTAACGCTGACTTAAAACAAAGTGAAACATGGATCTCGACCCACTAGAAAGTCTTCCAACGGGATTTTCCGAATCAAATGATGAGGGTCATTTGTTTTGAATAAAATAGTGGGAGCATATTTGATTAAAGGCCTAATTAAATATGTTGTTTTAATGATACTTATATTTTCATATTTCTCTTGTAGATTACCATGACAACAAACACATCGAACAATATTTTGCGATCCATCCTAGATAAGGAAAAATTGTCTGGGACAAATTTCCTAGATTGGCACCGTAATCTGAGGATTGTCCTCAAGCACGATAAGAAGCTGTATGTCTTGGAGACACCAGTTCCTGAGGAGGAACCTCCTAGTTCTGCACCAAAGGCAGAAAGAGATGCTTATAAGAAGCATTTCGATGATGCCAATGAAACCGCTTGCCTCATGCTTGCTACCATGAACTCTGAGTTGCAAAAGCAACACGAGAACATGTCTGTGTTCGATATGATCGGATATCTGAAAATGCTTTATCAAGAGCAAGCAAGAAATGAGAGGTTTCAGGTTTCAAAGTCCCTTTTTAACAACAAGTTAGCTGAGGGAGCCCCTGTAAGTCCCCATGTACTCAAGATGATTGGGTATGTGGAGAACCTTGACAGATTAGGGTTTCCCCTTGGAAAAGAACTTGCGATTGATCTGATCTTGCAATCGTTGCCATAGAGCTTCAGTCAGTTTGTCCTGAATTTCAATATGAATGACTTGGACAAAAGTCTTCCAGAACTGCTAGGCATGTTGAGAACTGCTGAGCAGAATATGAAGACAAAAGGGAAATCCATTCTGATGGTCAGTAATGGAAAGAAACAGAACAAAAGGCCCATCAAACAGGGTGGTAGAGGGAAAGGCAAGGAAGTTGCCAAACCCAAACCCACTCCTCCTGTTTTGAAGCCTAGTGGAGGAATAGCAAAGGAGGGCACTTGCTTCCATTGCGGTAAGACCGGACATTGGAAGAGAAATTGCCCAAAGTACCTGGAAGATAAGAATAATGGAGTAGAGACTTCAAATTCAGGTATTTTTGTTATTGAAATTAATTTATCTACTTCTGCATCATGGGTATTAGATACTGGATGCGGTTCTCACATTTGTACTAATGTGCAGGGGCTAAAAAGGAGTAGAGATTTGGCAAAAGGTGAAGTTGACCTACGAGTTGGCAATGGAGCAAAGGTTGTTGCTTTAGCTGTAGGAACTTATGTTTTAACTTTACCTAGTGGTTTAATAATTCAGTTAGAGAACTGTTATTATGTACCTGCAATTAGCAGGAATATTATTTCCGTTTCTTGTTTGGACAAGTTTGGTTTTTCATTCATAATAAGGAACAATTGTTGCTCCATTTATTTGAATGATATATTCTATGCTACTGCAAAAATGAATAATGGACTATATGTCCTTGATCTTGAAATGCCAATTTATAACATTAATACTAAAAGGTTGAAACCTAATGAGTTGGATCCAACTTACCTTTGGCACTGTCAATTAGGCCACATAAATGAGAAACGCATTTCCAAACTCCATAAAGATGGACTCTTGGACTCTTTTGATTATGAATCATATGAGACATGCAGATCTTGTTTAATTGGAAAGATGACAAAGTCCCCATTCACAGGAAAAGGTGAAAGGGCTAATGATCTTTTGGCACTCATACATACTGATGTATGTGGACCACTGAACATACTAGCCAGAGGAGGTTTTCAGTACTTCATCACTTTTACTGATGACTTCAGTAGATACGGATATGTGTATTTAATGAAACACAAATCTGAGTCCTTTGAAAAGTTCAAGGAATTCAAGAATGAAGTACAAAACCAACTAGGTAAGAATATTAAAGTTCTTCGATCAGATCGAGGCGGTGAATATTTAAGCCTAGAATTTGATGACCATCTAAAAGAGTATGGGATTCTATCCCAACTTACTCCTCCTGGAACACCACAATGGAATGGTGTATCTGAGAGAAGAAATCGAACCTTGTTATACATGGTCCGATCCATGATGAGTCACGTCGATCTTCCAAACTCCTTTTGGGGACATGCATTATTAACAGCAGCTTACACACTTAACCGTGTTCCATCCAAAAAGGTTGATAAGACACCATATGAGATATGGAGTGGTAAGAAACCACATATGTCTTACATGAAGATTGGGGTTGCGAAGTTTACGTCAAACGACAAATTTCAACCAAGCTTGAGCCCAAATCTGACAAATGCTTATTTGTGGGGTATCCTAAAGAAACAAGAGGATATTACTTCTACAATCCTTCTGAGGGCAAAGTGTTTGTCGCTCGAACTGGAGTCTTTCTGGAAAGGGATTTTATTTCCAAAGGAAACAGTGGGAGGAAAATAGAGCTTGAAGAAATTCAAGAATCACAAAACATTGAAACACCTATGGAGGAACTAGAGCGGGAAACACAAGTAGTTGTGGAAGAGCAACCTGCTCAAGTAGAACAAGACCAGCGTAGGTCAAGCAGGATACGTCACCAACCTGAGAGATATGGATATCTCATAAGTGATCAAGGTGATGTATTACTCATGGATCAAGATGAGCCTGTGACCTACAAAGAGGCCATAACTGGTCCTGAGTCTGAGAAGTGGCTAGAAGCCATGAAATCTGAAATGGATTCCATGTACACAAACCAGGTTTGGACCTTGGTAGAACCTCCTATAGGAGTTAACCCTATAGGATGCAAGTGGGTCTTCAAGAAGAAGACTGACATGGATGGTAAGGTACATACCTATAAAGCAAGACTGGTTGCAAAAGGCTATAAACAAATTCATGGGGTTGACTATGATGAAACCTTTTCACCAGTTGCAATGCTTAAATCTGTTCGAATTTTACTTGCCATCGCTGCATATCATGATTATGAAATATGGCAGATGGATGTCAAAACTGCTTTCCTTAATGGGAATCTTCTTGAGGATGTGTACATGACACAACCTGAAGGATTTGACATACCACAAGATGCCCAAAAGATATGCAAGTTACAACGATCAATCTATGGATTGAAGCAAGCTTCCAGAAGCTGGAATCTTCGTTTTGATGAAACCGTAAAACAATATGGATTCATCAAAAATGAAGATGAACCTTGTGTCTACAAGAAGGTTAGTGGGAGCATGATCGTGTTTCTGGTATTATATGTAGATGACATATTACTCATTGGAAACGATGTCCCTACCTTGCAACAAGTGAAGACTTGGTTAGGGAATTGTTTTTCTATGAAAGACCTAGGTGAAGCAGCCTATATATTAGGAATTAGGATCTATAGAGATAGATCACAAAAACTGCTTGGCCTAAGTCAGAGTACATACATAGATAAAGTGTTGAGACGCTTTAATATGCATGATTCCAAGAAAGGATTCATACCTATGCAACATGGTCTGTGTTTATCAAAAACACAATCCCCTTCAACTAAGGAAGAAAGGGATCGCATGAATAAGATTCCATATGCATCTGCAATAGGATCTATCATGTATGCCATGTTATGTACTCGACCAGATGTCTCGTATGCATTAAGTGCAACGAGTAGGTACCAATCTGATCCCGGTGATGCTCACTGGGTAGCTGTCAAGAATATCCTTAAGTACTTGAGAAGGACTAAGGATTCATTCTTGATATATGGAGGTCAGGAAGAGCTTGATGTAATTGGTTACACTGATGCTAGCTTCCAGACAGATAAGGATGATTTTAGATCACAATCTGGTTATGTGTTCTGTCTCAATGGTGGCGCTGTGAGCTGGAAAAGTTCAAAGCAAGAAACAGTTGCTGATTCTACAACTGAGGCCGAGTATATTGCTGCCTCAAATGCAGCAAAGGAAGCTGTTTGGATCAAGAAGTTCATTAGTGAACTTGGCATAGTCCCTAGCATTGTGGATCCCATTGGTTTATATTGTGATAACAATGGTGCTATCGCACAAGCTAAGGAGCCTAGATCTCACCAACGATCCAAACACATACTTAGGCGTTATCACCTCATTCGAGAGATAATCGATCGGGGAGATGTGAAGATATGCAGAGTAACTACACTTGACAATATTGCTGACCCATTAACAAAGCCTCTTGCGCAACAGAAGCATGATGGTCATACTAGATCTATGGGTATTAAGGGTATGCATAATTGGCTCTAGTGCTAGTGGGAGATTGTTGGTGTAAGCCCTATAGGCCAATACTTTTTGGTACTTGTATCAGATTATTCGTTTAATAATAAAAGGCATTTCTTTATTATGTTTGTCTTTCAGAATAATAAAGTCCCTAGAATAGTTAGTCTGTTTAATGAAATGTTAAGTGTGACTTAATCATGAGATCCCATTAAACATAAAGACATTATTCTTAAAATATCCGTAGTCAAGCTTTATTGCAAAGTGGGATAACATTAAAAGCATTGAGACTATTATGAAGATAGACTGATGATCACATCTCACGGATCATGGATAAAGAGTTATCAAGTCTTGACATAGGTATAAATATTAGGAGTAATATTTATACCGGATTGACCCGCTATGAGAATACTACATAGTATGTTATGCAAAGTGTCATAAGTTATTCTCATGGTGATAATGGTGTATTACCACCCTTCGACCTGAAACCACTATGGACCCTAGATGTAGAGTTGGGTGCTTTATTGCTGATCAAACATTATCCGTAACTGGATGATCATAAAGACAGTTGATGGGCACTCCACGAAGCATGCTGAGGAACATGAGTGTCCTAGATGGAATTTGCCAATCCTGCATAACAGGAGAAATGTCTAAGGGCCCAATATTGAACTGGACAAGGATGACACAGTGTATGCCTTGTGTTCAATATAGACATAGGGGCAAAAGGGTAATTGTACAAACATATATTATCACGAAAAAGGTTTTGTCAGATCACATGACATTTTCGTGACTTGGGTAGCAGTGATGTGTTGCTAGATACCGCTTACTGTTTAGTATGTTAAATATATAATTTAATATAATTACCAACGTTATGAAATCCTACAGGGTCACACACATAAGGACAGTTTGATGAGAGATAGAGAAATCAAAGGAACACCGTAAGGTACGGTGCACTTAAGTGAAAAAATAGAAATTCGGATAATATAATAATAATTATTGTTATTTTATAATGGTTATAAAATAATAATAAAATAAATATATTTATTATAATAATAATTATTATAATAATATATAATATTATTATGGATCATGTGAATTGGGCTTTTAGCCCGCAGTCCACAAGAGAGTCTATAAAAGGAACCCTTGTGATGAAGCTTTCACTTGATGCAATTTCGTTTTTGATTCTCTTTTCTCACTCAAATAATTCCGTTCGTAAGCAGCTAGCACTGTGACCGGAAGCTGTTCGTGTGGACTGAGTAGAGGCGTTGCACTTCATCAACACTTGTGATCGCTGCATCAAAGATCTGAATCGCCACAAAGAGGTAACGATTCTATCACTGACCATGCTCATTCGTAAGGATCACTAAAGGAAATTTTTGTTTTCCGCTGCGTTTAGATCGCAATTTTCCTTCATTTAGGAACATCAACATTTACTTCTTTGAACTGTAAATTCTCCCATTATCATCCTCAATTGTTTGTAGCCTTGTTATTTTGTTTGGAAGTTGTTCTTAGAAATTGGGATGAATTTTGATAAGCTTTGCAAAATAATGGAGGTTGACTTGCAAGTAAAAAGGAAAAGTTGACAGTAACGGGGAATTCAACGTGAAACACTCCCTTCTGATCGTGCTTGGAGTTATTGACTGTAAGTACGCTTGACTATTTGCTTGTGGTGAAATTATGTTCTTTTGCTTTGGTTGTCGTTCATCGGTCCAACTTTTTGACATCTTCGGTACTTTCTTTTGCATCAGGTTTGTAATCTTTGAGGCTTCTGTTATCAACTTCTGCGTCTTGGTTACGAATAGCCTTTATCGCCGTCCTAAATTTCTTCTTTATCAACGACTTATGCGGCAAAGTGGAGGGTGCGTTCTGCTTCCTTGGTTTAATGGTGGTAAAGCTCAAGATGATGCCGTCATTTTTTAAGAGGAGCCAAATGGAATGTCGTAGCAGAGTTGTGTTTTCTCTAGACTTTATGGTGATTGACACTAACATTATACCTTGTAAAATAACTTGTAAATTTTAGATCTTCATTCATGTAAATTTCCCGAAATAGGTCGAAGCTTGTATGCTTGCTTGTGACTCCCAAATTATGGATATTGGCCTTATTCTTTCTACAGTGGCGAGCAACCCAAAAATAAAAATTATTAGGTGCATCACTTTTGCGTTGATACTCTCATCTATCTTTAAAGATTGCTATCTTTGACTAAAATGAACTTCGTTCACACATCTTTGGGTGATGAATTAATGTCTGCGTCTAGCTTCCAAAATAAGGAGCAATGCAGCCTTAAAAAGTATGCCTCCACAAAACCCAAATAATATTATTATAAAGCAACTTGAAACAAATGGATAGGATTTAAAGCAAAAAGAAACTATGAACCAAAGAATGATTTTATCTCAAAACCACCACTCAAAAGTGTCCAACATTTTCATTATCCATAATATCTACAACTCCATAATGTGAATTTTTTAAGGCCCAGAAAATAGATAAATGAACATGGAGGGGTAGAATCTTCTCGAGGCGATTTGCATCCATTTCCATAATTATAACGCGAACTCTTGTGAATTGAGTATTAACATTGACTATAGCAATAATACTTGGATCTTAATCTCATGGGAATGCCCAAAGCTTCTTAAGTTTAAGAAATGAAATGGTGCTTGAGTTTTACTTTTTATCATAACCATTAATCTTTGAGGGCCATTTGTGACGCTTTGAATTAATCACCATATGTCTCACTTATTACAAACCTCCTTGAGCTTTGTATTTTGTGGGCTTGAATTTCAATGAAAAACTCCTAAGTAAACAAGTCATTTTAATGTTCCTAAGTCTCATCAAGCTATTAAACTTCGAGATCTCTTGCACTTAATAATCATTGAATGGACGTAAGAAAAACTTGAGTCTTGTAGGGTGATATATAATTTCATTTTTGAAATCCATCCTTAAATCTTGGAATTGTAATTTACCATAACCCGCATGGGAATACTTCGTAACTAAGCCTCTTGAATAATGATCTTCATAGTGAAATTCAAATAATTTCTTGTTAAAAATTAATGCATTCGAGAATGAGATCCTCGTATCTTGCGTGAACTCTAAAATAGCTTGAAAGTTGATATTTCCTTATACTTCTCTGTAACAACCTACTTCAAACAAACTGGTTAGGCGGTTAGCATAAAATAGGGATTAATGGACTCAAATGAAATGCGCAGTATGATCACCAATCTCAGGGTAAAATTTGGGGTACGATAGTTGCCCCTATTTAAATAACTTCACCAGATGATTTGACCGACGAAGGCTCGAGAAATCATGGTGAAAGGGATTTAAATATAGATAACCGAAATTTTTTCCCTTTGATGCAGTGATATGCAATGCTATGGACAAAACGACAATGCTGATGATGCCATGAATCTAATATGATGCATACGATGGACATGATAAAGATGCAGACGAAACGACGACACGGGGAAGACGACACACTGGGGAAACAACACCAAACTAGGGAAATCTAAAGTGATATACCAACAAGTTCAAGCATGACCAATTGTTCACTTTAGAGAGAGAACGTGAAGAAATCCTCAATGGGGATGGCATCGACGAGACAGCCTCCACCGGGAAAAAATATCTGATAGTACGGCTCAACAGGTTCAGGCATGACCAATTGATGCTCTAAGATAAAGGGTAAGCTTCCATGATCAAAATATGATTTAGCTTCTTCTTTAACTAAATAATTCATTTAGAAAGGGTTAATAAACTTCTTCACGTTTCAAGGTCTACTGCTCCCTGAAATGATTCCGTTTCTTCTTTCACTAAAGGGTAAAAATATTGTCTACGGCGAGACGCCCAAGAATGAGTACGGCGACTCAACATATTAAGGTTTAAGGTAATAAAATGTCCACGGCGGGACGCCCAAGAATGAGTACGGTGACTCAACGTCTTAAGGCGGCGGTCATTTATTGCTAGTCATAGTAAAGATAGGGATAAACTTCTCAGGCGAGAACTGTTGCATGTCTGATGTAGTGATATGTAGGGGTAAGCTTCTCAGGCGAGAGCTGTCGCGTACCGTTGTTTATAGTGATAAGCTTCTTAGGCAAGAACTGTCGCATGTCTGTGGAGGTTATAAAAGGGCTCTTCTTGATAGGTAGTGCAAAATAAATGCACGTCCAGATAGGTTCGGCGACTGACAAAGACCGAAGTTCAATCTAGGATCGAGCTAGAAAGAAACTGTCAAACAAGACTCCATTGAGGGAATGAACTCAAATGGGGATTATCTTATCCTAGGTGCGTACAAGATAACTGAAATAACTGTCGTCCACGAGGGTTGAACTCTTTGGGGATACTGAAAATGGTAAGTATTTTATGCTTAAAGTTGACAACTCTATTTGGAGAGAACAGACGAACCCAGTTACTTGGCGGTAACCACGACCAAAGTAACGACAAAAAATAATGAGGATAGCAAACATGCAGGTGCTAATGCGTATGTCGACACGTATGCAAAAATGAAAATGCAATGTGAATGCAATGAGTATGTTAATGCTCATGCTTATCCTCATGCGCATGCTGACACAACAGACGAGCGGAGGAAGAAATAGGAGATGAAATAAACATCTCGACGGGGATACCCGGCGACCTCTGCAAAAGCACATCTATCAAGGGATAGGAAAGCTGATGGCGGAACTAAATCTTGCTTCAAAGTTCCAAATTCTCTAGGGAGAACAAAATTCCACTTGGGGATAAGGTATCATGACTTCACTGGAGGGATTCCCATCATGAATTTTAATTTCTGATCAAAAAAGACCTGTTCACTGGGAGAGTCATCTTAGGAATAGAGACTTCCGGGGATAAAATAAATATCTGCTTCATTGAGGAAGTGTGGAGCTAGGCAGCTTCATGGAGAAAGTAACAGCTTCTTGGAGAAGTACATCAGCTTCCTTGGGGAACGTATCTCAACTTCTTGGGGAGAGCCTGACGATCTCCTGAGGAATATTTCTGGAACTGTCCGAAAGTGTTGTCAGCTTATAGTTTCGTTGGGGACTCGTGCTGAGGTAATGGTTTAAAAGTGCTTCTGCAACAATGAGACTTACTGGGGAAAGGAAGATACCCTTCAGAGATTTCCACAAGTCAAAGCAACTTTATATGTTCCAAAAGCGTCTTCAAAAATAGTTTTGAGTTTAGAAAACTTTTCACTTTCAAAATTATTATCAACAAATAGCAATTTGCATAACAAAAATGAAAATAGAGATAGTATAAATAACAAAGAATTGAATATCAAAAGGTTTTAATTTATTGAAGAATGGTAGCTTGCTAAGGGCAAAACTCCACGGAAAATTACAACTGAAATTGGCAATTAGGGAAAGGCTACATTGAATCCAACGACCTCTACTGACCCTAATAACTGAGACTACCCAAAATCCTGCTTCGGACAAAAGCGATTGGATTGGAATTCATCTTCTGTAAAATGTTCTTTGATGCTCGGCGTCATCTAATGCAGTGAAATGCCTTTGTCCCTTAATTTTGCCTGGATCGCCCTTTCGGGTTTTCAATCCACCGGGACACTCTTTTTTGCCTAAGCCGCCCTTTCAGGTTTTCAGCTTAGCGAGCTATGTATTTTTTGTGTATTTTTATCCCTTATTTTTGCCTGGATCTCCTTCATAGGTTATGATCCACCGGGATACCCATTGTTGCCTAAGTCGTCTTTTCAGGTTTTCGACTTAGCGGGTTATTTTAGGCATAATATTTTCTGACTGCATCAGAGTTCACAGGGTGTGCAAGCTCTTCACCATCCATAGTTGTAATAATTAGTGATCCTCCGGAGAAAACTGTCTTCACAACAAATGGGCCTTCGTAGTTGGGCATCCACTTCCCACGGATGTCTTTGTGAACTGGCAGAATTTTCTTGAGTACGAGCTCTCCCTGACGGAACTCACGGATTCATACTTTCTTGTCAAAGGCTCTCTTCATCCGTTTTTGGTATAACTGACCATGGCACATAACTGTCATGCGCTTCTCGTTGATAAGATTCAGCTGGTCAAATCTGTCTTGAATCCATTCGGCTTCATCAAGCTTGGTTTCCCTCAATACCCGTACGGAAGGTAACTAAACTTCGATGGGGAGGACGGTGTCCATTCCATACACCAATGAGAAAGGGGTTGCCCCTGTTGAAGTTCGCAATGAAGTTCTGTATCCGTGCAAAGAAAATGGTAACATTTCATGCCAGTCTTTGTAAGTCTTGACCATCTTTTGCAGGATTTTCTTAATGTTCTTGTTCACCGCTTCAACAACTCCATTCATCTTAGGACGGTAAGGAGAAGAATTGTGACGTGCAATCTTAAAACCTTCGCACAACTCCTTCATAGTCTTATTGTTCAAATTGGTACCATTGTCTGTTATGATCCGACTTGGAATTCCATAACAGTAGATAATCTCTTTTCTGATGAAGCGGGCAACCACTTGCTTGGTCACGTTGGCGTAGGAAGCAGCTTCTACCCATTTGGTGAAGTAGTCAATAGCGACCAGAATGAAACGGTGACCGTTGGAAGCTTTAGGCTTAATTGCCCCAATCATGTCAATGCCCCACATTAAGAAAGGCCACGGTGATGATAAAACATTCAACGGTGTTGGAGGTACGTGGACCTTGTCAGCATAAATAATCAAACTTGAGAGGCTCATTGTCTTCAACTGGTTGATCCGCGAGATAATCTGACAAGATACTACCTTTGATAGCTTTCTGAGTCACATACTAGATGTCGTATTCTGATAACAACATGTGTCAATGGGCAAGTCATCCAGTCTGAGCAGGCTTTTCAAAGATGTACTTTATTGGATCCATTTTCAAGATCAACAAAGTCGTGTGACAAATCATGTATTTCCTGAGACGTCTAGCAACCCATGTTAATGCACAACAAGTCTTCTCTAAAAGTGAAATCTGCTCTCACAATCAGTAAACTTCTTGCTCAAGTAGTAGATGGCATGTTCTTTTCTTCCAGTCTCATCATGTTGACCAAGTACGCAACCCATAGACTTCTCAAGAACAGTAAGGTACATGAACAGTGGTCTTCCAGGAACCGGAGGAATCAGGATAGGAGGTTCTTGTAGATAAACCTTGATCTTCTCAAATGTTTGCTGACAATCAGAATTCCAATCAACAACCTGACCCTTGCAGAGTGTTGCACCCCAAAATTTGACCAACTACTTATCGCAATTTGGCTCATGTTTCGACTCATTTCATTTCGCATTTTCATACCACGTACATTGCATTTTTCTCCAGTCAGATTGACTTTATCGGGATTACAGCCCTCTGATCGCGCTTCAGGCATTTCAGGCCAATACGAGGACGTATTTTGAGAATCGGTGCTCGTTCCCTGTGTTTTCAGCTCTCGCTGTTGTTTTTGAGGACATCTCAGTGTCCGAATTTTTTTACCGTTTATTTCGATACAGTCGCTAATCGATTTAATCGGCTTCCTCGTTTTTTTAGGTTTTTCCCTTTATTTTCTAGAATTTTTATGGATTTAATTGATTTTTCTAGATATTAGATAGATTTTTTAATAGATATTAAATGTTTTTTAAATAGTTTTTAGTTTTAATATCAATTTTCCCTTTTAGAATAATTCATTTTTTAGATTTTTTAAAATGATTTTTAATAGGATAGTGCCTTTACTAGGATTTTCTTAAATAGAATTAATAGAGTTTTGTTTCTATTTTTTTATTTGTTTAGAAATTAATAGAGTTTAATAGGTAATCTCTTTTAGATTTTAGAAGTTATTAGATTTTAAATTCTTTTAGGATTAAATAGAAATTAATTAGATATTAGTCATTTCTTTTTAATTAGATTTTAATCAACTTTCTTTAGATGTTAATTAGGGTTTTAGTTGAGTTTATTAGCTTTAATTAGGTAGAATAGTCTTAATTAGCATTTAGGATTTAATTGCAGTTTAAGTTTAGTTTAGTATTAATTGAGATTTTTAATTAGGGATTAATCAGGTTTATTAGCTGCTAATTCGTGGGCCATGTGGCAATTTTGGAGACCCACAAACTCCAGTCCGCGCCAGGTGGCGTATAAAGGCAGTCCCACGCGTGTGCATGAGGGTCCCCCACCACTTCATTCTCATCGCCACGTTTCATCCCCAGAATGCACCACACAGCCATTTCATTTTCCACGTTTCAACCTCAGGACTAGCCACGCGTCCCACTATCCCTCTCCCCCCTTCCATGCAGAGCCCCACGTGGCTCTCATCTGTCTCACCGTCCCTTCACCGGCCGGCCATGCAGCCGCCGCTGGTCTCGCCGTAACCGTTCGCCGGAAACGGCGTTTTCGTCGGAATCTCCCAGAACACTCATGCCTTTTTCCAGATTTCCTCCATCACCTTCATCCAACTGGCATCGGTAATTCCATGAACTCGCCGGAAAATGCAAGAAGTCGCCGGAAACTTCATAGGAACTTCATGCATGTTCATCACTTTTCCAGAACATTCCTCAAGCCTTCATCCAAATCTCCAGAAAGTCAAGAACGTGATAATTCCAGAGAACTCCGTCCAGATCGTTGAACCGTGATACTCTTTCAGAAGATCCATCTGTGATCTTCATCGTGTTTGCGGCGATCTTCACCAATGGCTATTCGTGCTTCCCGATTCTTCAAGAAAGTGTAATCGGTTTGTTCATCGGTTTCTACTCCATTTCTCCAAAAATGCATAAGACCTTCATAGAGTTCATGATCATCTATGAATGTTCTTCATGTGTTCATCGTCATTTTCCAGAAATGCACCTGTGTTCATCGCAGTTCATCCATTCAACACGCTTTTTAGAAGTTCATCAGAAATGATCAAGATCCACGAACATTCATCCAACTTCAAAGTTTTTTTAGATCTTCGTCCAACTTCAAGATCTGTTCGAGAATCTTCATCCCCTCCAGATCTGAACTCGCTCACTATCATCTTCAGGGAACACCAAGCTTCTTCAACAGGTTCATCATTTCTTCAAGAACTCTTTCAAAGAAGATCGATCGGAGTTCATTACCTTCGGCCAGAAACATCAAGATCTTCAAGGACCTTCAAAGATCCTCATCTCCGGCATCTTGTTTAGTTGTAAGTTAGAAGATGTCGTTAGGGTTTGCTTGTACAAGTTTTGGAATAAGATTGATCTCAGAGAGATTGAGGGAGCCGGAGAGAAGCTTGCGAGAGAGAGAGAGAGGGTGAGAAGAAGGTGACGGCGCAGTGAACAGTGTTTGGAGTTTGAGAGGTTAGGATTAGGGTTTGCTGAATCATGGGTCACGTGGCGCTGGACCGGGTCAGGCCCAAGTTGTTTTTGGACCCACCTTCCGTTTTTTCCATTCACCCCCCCCCCCCCCCCCCCGTTTGTGTGTGTGTAGCTGGGCTGGGCCCATTCTCCTCTACCATATCATACCCTCGTTTTTGTTTCTGAAACCCCCTCCCCGTTGCTGTACATTTTTGCTGGGCTCTGGGCCCAGTTTCCTGTATTTTTGCTGAAGCATCCCCTGTAAATCAATGCACCCCCCCCTGTACTCATATTTTGTTAATTTTCTTGTATGACATTTAATTGTAATTTTTTTAGAATAGTTAGATAATCCTAGAATATAATTAGCATATTGATTAGTATTAATTGGATTATAAATAGGATTTAATTTTCTTTAGAAAAGTGTTTTAGTTTAATATGCTTAGACTATAATTGTTAGTATATTTTCTCTTAATAGAATTTAGATAGAATAATTCCTAGAATAGAAATTTAGCATTTATTCCTTTGTAAAGAATTTAGGAATTAGATATTTTTAGGGGATTTATAGATTTAATTCTTTAGAATATTTTCTATTGGAATTTAATTGCCGTATTGTTAGGAGTAGCATTTTATTTCCATTTGTTAGTGGATTTGTCTCTTATTTTCTCTCCTATTTTCGTTTCCATCTGATTTTATCTTCGATTTTATTTTTGGCTGGCCGTGTGACACGATTCAATTGGAGAATGATTTTCGATATCATTTCTCCATCTTGTCTTTGACACGGATATCAATACGCTACCTCTCAGAGTTCAATTTCTCGTGTAAGTCGAACCATGGCGGTCTAAGCGTTACATTGTTCTTGATTCGAGCGTCATCATCAAAGATCCCGAGAGGAGAAGATTGGAATGGAGCGTCATCATCAAAGATCCCCGAAGCAGAGTTACTTGATAGTTCTCCAGAATCCCCAGCAGGTTTCTGAACAGCAAAGTTGAAACTTCCCTTGAAGACTTGATGATTGAAGTCCGACCGTGTTAACGAAGCAGTTCCCTCAGCTGATGCAGAGTGCCTGACGGCAGGAGTTTGGATATCCCCGATTGGTTCATGATTGACCGAGAATTCTATTCCCGACTTACTGATGAAGTCCGGCTGACGCCCGAAAATATCTTCGAATGCCCGATGGCATGAATAGCTTGATTGTTAAAAGTTCCTAATGACCTGACGAGTCCCGAGGAATTCTTCTGCCATGACGCAAAATGCCTGACGGCATGATCGACCATCCATTACCGGTTACCGAGTGACCAGTGACTCCTTGATGAATTGAGGACGAATATCTACAGCGAAATCAGATGATCATCCTGACGGAGACTTAAAATCAGACTTTTCCCTGGTTACCGTGTGACCAAGTCCCCAACGAGTTGTCGTGCAACTGCCATGCTCAGTTTTGAAGATGTTCCTACCAATCAGAGTATCGTTTACCTGTGAGGTTGGCCAATCACCCGTTACCGTGTAACCAGCGATCCCTAGATGATTTGAGGACGCGATGATATCAGATAAATCAGAGAATCATCCTGAAGGAGGTTCAGATCAGTATTTCTCCAGCTAGTTGTCGTGCAGCTACTGTTTCATCTTCCGAAGATTTGTCCCCATCATAGTACCGTGTACTTGTGTAGTTGGCAAATTTCCAAGTTCTTTGGTATTCAACCGTCTTCTACCTTTGAATGATTGAAAGCCGTTCGCTCTTCAACCCTTCAGGTCCAAGCCGTTTGAATAAGGGCAGCTGTTGCACCCCAAAATTTGACCAACTACTTATCGTAATTTGGCTCATGTTTCGACTCATTTCATTTCGCATTTGCATACCACGTACATTGCATTTTTCTCCAGTCAGATTGACTTTATCGGGATTACAGCCCTCTGATCGCGCTTCAGGCATTTCAAGCCAATACGAGGACGTATTTTGAGAATCGGTGCTCGTTCCCTGTGTTTTCAGCTCTCGCTGTTGTTTTTGAGGATATCTCGGTGTCCGAATTTTTTTACCGTTTATTTCGATACAGTCGCTAATCGATTTAAATGGCTTCCTCGCTTTTTTTAGGTTTTTCCCTTTATTTTCTAGAATTTTTATGGATTTAATTGATTTTTCTAGATATTAGATAGATTTTTTAATAGATATTAAATGTTTTTTAAATAGTTTTTAGTTTTAATATCAATTTTCCCTTTTAGAATAATTCATGTTTTAGATTTTTTAAAATGATTTTTAATAGGATAGTGCCTTTACTAGGATTTTCTTAAATAGAATTAATAGAGTTTTATTTCTATTTTTTTTTATTTGTTTAGAAATTAATAGAGTTTAATAGGTAATCTCTTTTAGATTTTAGAAGTTATTAGATTTTAAATTCTTTTAGGATTAAATAGAGATTAATTAGATATTAGTCATTTCTTTTTAATTAGATTTTAATCAACTTTCTTTAGATGTTAATTAGGGTTTTAGTTGAGTTTATTAGGTTTAATTAGGTAGAATAGTCTTAATTAGCATTTACGATTTAATTGCAGTTTAAGTTTAGTTTAGTATTAATTGAGATTTTTAATTAGGGATTAATCAGGTTTATTAGCTGCTAATTCGTGGGCCATGTGGCAATTTTGGAGGCCCACAAACTCCAGTCCGCGCCAGGTGGCGTATAAAGGCAGTCCCACGCGTGTGCATGAGGGTCCCCCACCACTTCATTCTCATCGCCACGTTTCATCCCCAGAATGCACCACACAGCCATTTCATTTTCCACGTTTCAACCTCAGGACTAGCCACGCGTCCCACTATCCCTCTCCCCCCTTCCATGCAGAGCCCCACGTGGCTCTCATCTGTCTCACCGTCCCTTCACCGGCCGGCCATGCAGCCGCCGCTGGTCTCGCCGTAACCGTTCGCCGGAAACGGAGTTTTCGCCGGAATCTCCCAGAACACTCATGCCTTTTTCCAGATTTCCTCCATCACCTTCATCCAACTGGCATCGGTAATTCCATGAACTCGCCGGAAAATGCAAGAAGTCGCCGGAAACTTCATAGGAACTTCATGCATGTTCATCACTTTTCCAGAACATTCCTCAAGCCTTCATCCAAATCTCCAGAAAGTCAAGAACGTGATAATTCCATAGAACTCCGTCTAGATCGTTGAACCGTCATACTCTTTCAGAAGATCCATCTGTGATCTTCATCGTGTTTGCGGCGATCTTCACCAATGGCTATTTGTGCTTCCCGATTCTTCAAGAAAATGTAATCGGTTTGTTCATCGGTTTCTACTCCATTTCTCCAGAAATGCATAAGACCTTCATAGAGTTCATGATCATCTATGAATGTTCTTCATGCGTTCATCGTCATTTTCCAGAAATGCACCTGTGTTCATCGCAGTTCATCCATTCAACACGCTTTTTATAAGTTCATCAAAAATGATCAAGATCCACGAACATTCATCCAACTTCAAAGTTTTTTCAGATCTTCGTCCAACTTCAAGATCTGTTCGAGAATCTTCATCCCCTCCAGATCTGAACTCGCTCACTATCATCTTCAGGGAACACCAAGCTTCTTCAACAGGTTCATCATTTCTTCAAGAACTCTTTCAAAGAAGATCGATCGGAGTTCATTACCTTTGGCCAGAAACATCAAGATCTTCAAGGACCTTCAAAGATCCTCATCTCCGGCATCTTGTTTAGTTGTAAGGTAGAAGTTGTCGTTAGGGTTTGCTTGTACAAGTTTTGGAATGAGATTGATCTCAGAGAGATTGAGGGAGCGGGAGAGAAGCTTGCGAGAGAGAGAGAGGGTGAGAAGAAGGTGACGGCGCAGTGAACAGTGTTTGGAGTTTGAGAGGTTAGGATTAGGGTTTGCTGAATCATCGGTCACGTGGCGCTGGACCGGGTCAGGCCCAAGTTGTTTTTGGACCCACCTTCCGTTTTTTCAATTCACCCCCCCCCCCCCCGTTTGTGTGTGTGTAGCTGGGTTGGGCCCATTCTCCTCTACCATATCATACCCCCGTTTTTGTTTCTGAAACCCCCTCCCCGTTGCTGTACATTTTTGCTGGGCTCTGGGCCCAGTTTCCTGTATTTTTGCTGAAGCATCCCCTGTAAATCAATGCACCCCCCCCCCCTGTACTCATATTTTGTTAATTTTCTTGTATGACATTTAATTTTAATTTTTTTAGAATAGTTAGATAATCCTAGAATATAATTAGCATATTGATTAGTATTAATAGGATTATAATTAGGATTTAATTTTCTTTAGAAAAGTGTTTTAGTTTAATATGCTTAGACTATAATTGTTAGTATATTTTCTCTTAATAGAATTTAGATAGAATAATTCCTAGAATAGAAATTTAGCATTTATTCCTTTGTAAAGAATTTAGGAATTAGATATTTTTAGGGGATTTATAGATTTAATTCTTTAGAATATTTTCTATTGGAATTTAATTGCCGTATTGTTAGGAGTAGCATTTTATTTCCATTTGTTAGTGGATTTGTCTCCTATTTTCTCTCCTATTTTCGTTTCCATCTGATTTTATCTTCGATTTTATTTCTGGATGGCCGTGTGACACGATTCAATTGGAGAATGATTTTCGATATCATTTCTCCATCTTGTCTTTGACACGAATATCAATACGCTACCTCTCAGAATTCGATTTCTCGTGTAAGTCGAACTATGGCGGTCTAAGCGTTACATTGTTCTTGATTCGAGCGTCATCATCAAAGATCCCGAGAGGAGAGGATTGGAATGGAGCTTGCGCGCACGTCAGGAGCCCATGAGCTGCTTCGTTCATCATCATCGTCTTATTCAAGTCTTCAGGCAACCGTCGGGTGTTGTGAGCTGTATCGTTAGATACGTAGGAAATGACAGTTGAGGAGTTTCTTCTCAATCGTCTAGGATGTCTAGTATGGTACCCTTTGGGTGACATGCGACGCATTCACTCCTACGTCTTAGGTTCTTGCGTGTGTGTCCCGAGTTCCTTCCCGTTGAGGCGTAGGCCTGCTTCCTCTTTGTTCTCACCCCCCGTGCAATTGAGACTCGTTGTCCTAAACTACGCTGCTCTGATTTCTCTGATGAGAATACGTAGGCAAAAGACGCGACGTCTTGGCGAGCAAGTTCCCCCGTAGTTTCCCGAACTACGTTAGCTCTGATTTCTCTGACAAGAATACGTAGGCACAATACTGACGTATTGGCGAGCCACCTTCCACCTTTCCCGTAGTCGAACTACGTTTGCTCTGATCTCTCGTACCAGACGAGAGTACGTAGGCATAGGATGCGACATCCTAGCGAGCTCCCTACCTTTTCCCTTTTCCCGTTTCCTCGTTTTAGCTGTAGTAGGCTGAACTACAGCTGCTCTGATTTTCTCTGATGAGAATATGTAGGCATAGGATGCGATATCCTAGCGAGCACACTAACAACTAACCTTTCTGTTCTCTCGCTGCTGTGCGATCGAGACTTTCCCGCTGACGACTGATGTTATCCTTTCTCTTGCCCTTGCACATTTTGAGACCAGACCGTAGTTCTAGTTCCCGTAGGTTCCCATACCTTTAAACCCGACATACTACGTCCGTTCTACCGCAAACAGGTACACCTAAGTCTCCAATGGTCGAGCAGTGTCCACCTAACTGCTAGAATGTGTACGCTAGTATCGTCAACTCAATCTCTCACCCCTGTGTGACCGAGAACACCTTTGTCTAGCCGTAGTTAGCCTGAACTACGTCATGCTCTGATTTCTCTGACGAGAATACGTAGGCCCGAGACGCGACGTCTTGCCGAGCAACTTTCCCCTGTAGTTTCCCGAACTACGCAGACTCTGATTTCTCATTCTCTGATGAGAATACGTAGGCATAAAGCGCGGCGCTTTGCCGAGTCATTTTCTTTTCTTTTTAAGCCAGCCTTGATAGGTAGATAGATAAACCAACTCGTCCAGCAAACACAACAAGCGTGGATCCCGTCGAGTACGATGGACGTGAGGGGTGCTAATACCTTCCCCTTGCGTAACCGACTCCCGAACCCAGACAACGGTTGCGACGACCTTGTCTTATACCCTTTTTCGTCAGGTTTTTCCGATCGTTTCCTTTCCTGTTCCGAGGGATAAATAACGAAAGGTGGTGACTCTTCTGTTTTGCCGGCACCTTATTTACGCGGAAGCGACACAGAGTAATTTGAAGATCGCCTCACAGGTAGCAGTCATATTAGAAATGAACCTGGAGATATAGTTCAGTCGTCCAAGAAAACATCTCACTTGTGTTTCGGTTTGCGGAGCTGGCATGTCTTGAATGGCTCGAACTTTATCGGGATCTACCTCAATTCCTCGTTGACTGACGATGAAACTAAGTAGTTTTCCAGATCTAACACCAAAGGTACACTTAGCAGGATTCAATTTCAACTGGTACTTCCTGAGTCGTTCAAACAATTTTAACAAATGATCCAAATGGTCCTCTTTATTTTGGGATTTGGCAATCATATCAACAACATAAACTTCAATCTCTTTATGCATCATGTCCTGAAAGAGAGCGACCATAACTCTTTTATATGTTGCCCCCGTGTTCTTCAAACCGAAAGGCATAACTTTGTAGCAGTAGGTTCCCCAAGGAGTAATGAAAGTGGTCTTTTCTCTGTCGGCAGGATCCATCTTGATCTGATTGTAACCGGAGAAACCATCCATAAAAGAGAAAACTGCAAAACTGGATGTATTATCAACAAGTGTATCAATATGCGGCAGAGGGAAATCTTCTTTCGGGCTCGACTTGTTCAAATCCCTGTAGTCTATAAACACTCGGACTCTACCGTCCTTCTTGAGCACCGGGACAATGTTGCCTACCCAATCAGGATACTTCGCAACTATAAGGAAACCTGCATCAAGCTGTTTCTTAACCTCGTCTCAAATTTTCAGAGCCATGTCAGGTCTTGTTCTTTGAAGTTTTTGCTTGATAGGTGGACATTCCGGCTTAAGTGGCAGCTTTTGAACTACTATATCAGTGTCTAAACCAGGCATATCTTGATACGACCATGCAAACACATCAGAATATTCCTCTAGAAGCTTTACCAATCTTTGCTTGACCTCGGCCGCAAGTGTTGCACCAATCTTGACCTCTTTCTTATCTTCATTAGTGCCAAGATTAATCAAATCTACCTGCTCTTTGTACGGTTGAAGCTCGGTGTACTCATACTCAACCAATTTTGCCAGTTCAGTGGTTACTTCAAAATCTTCATCACTCTCATCTTCAGCTTGATAAATGGGTGAATCCCAGTCAGGAGTGAAAGCAGGATCATCGGATTCAACAAGGTTTTGGATATCACTGCAATTTTTGGGCTTATTTTATTAAATGCACAAGGAAATGCGGAAGAAAATGCTTTTAAATTTATATTTTTTAGTTTTTGAAAAGGTTTGCCAATTTCAAAAACAAAAAACGCGAGTGAAACAAATGGAATTTAACAAAATTCATTTATTAATATCATTTTAGAAAGTGAAAAGGCGGCCCTACAAAATATCCAATAGCTTCGGGCGTAGCTATGGAATTTTTGAAAAAGCAAATGAAAACGTTAAATTACTTTGAAATGGGAAAAATCACGGGGATCTCTATAGCTTTCCAATTGCTCAAAGTTGCATCGCTCTTGAATACCAGGTTGCTCAGTTTGTCATCATCATCATCATCCTTGATAGCATTGACTTGGAAACCTCTGCTGACAAACACTTCTTGGACAGTCTTCGGACGCCCTTTGACAGTTGCAGAAGCTTTATCATGAGTTGGTTTGTAACCCAACCCGTGGCGATTAGTCTTGGTCTTGATGTCAATCACTTCTCCCCAACCTTCAGGAATGACCCTGTCGATCGTTGATCTGGTGCTCTTGAAAGATGCAAAGGATGGATTACTCTGGCCCACTATTTCTTCAACCTCCAATAGAACAACATTGGCGATCTAAAGTGCTTGGAAAGAAGTTTCCAAAGCGTCTTCATCGGCCTCAATGTAACGGAAACAAGATAGGTTACTGACCATTAAATCCTTTTCGCCATGTATGATAACCTACTTCTCATCTACCACAAACTTCATCTTCTGATGCAGAGTTAAAGTCACTGCCCCAGCGGCGTGGATCCAAGGTCTTCCAAGCAGACAACTGTAATTGGGATTGATGTCCATTACTTGGAAAGTGATGTTGAATACATGTGGTAAAATTATGATCGGAAGCTCCACTTCTCTGATTACGGATCTGCGAGAACCATCAAAGGCTTTGACAAACAAGGAAGTAGGCTTCATCACAGTCTTTTTATAAGCCAACTTAGCAAGAACTCTCTTGGGCAGGACATTCAGAGATGAACCGGTACCCATAAGCACCCTTGATGATTTGTCCTCCAAACATTTCACTGATATATGTAAGGCACAGTTGTGATTCTGACCTTCTCTTGGTAGCTCTTCGTTACTAAAGCTGAGAGTGTTGCAGGCAGTAATGTTGGCGATCACACTATCAAATTGTCTGGTGGTGATGTCCTGAGCGACATGAGCTTGAGTCAATATCTTCTGCAAAGCAGTCCTGTGAGCAGGTGAATTCATCAACAGAGATAAAATTGAGATCTTGGAAGGATTCTGATGAAGTTGATCAATAACTTTGTAGTCGCTCTTCTTGATGATCCTCAAAAACTCAACATCTTCATCATTAGTAACCGCTTCTTTATCTTTCTCTTTGGAAGGAATGGTGGCAGTAGTGGTTTCTTTTGACGGAGCCTGGTTGAATTGGGGAGTATAGATACGGCCACTGCGGGTCATTCTGCTTGCCCCAGCTATATTTGACACATCTTCATTATCGGTCTTCAATTCTTCCCTCGGAATAACTTTCCTAGATTCTTTGTCAATCATGGTCACATCATATTTCCAGGGTACAGCTTTAGGATCACTGAAATGAAACGGACTTGGCTTCTGAATAATCACCGGCTTCGGCTGACTCACCGCAGGAGTCACAGGCTTTGGTATGCTGAACACGGCTTTGCAGCACTCGACCTTGGCAAATTAAACACCGACACTTTAGTATTTGGCTCTGGTAAATTGAAGACGGGCTCAACCATAGCGACTTCATCCTTCTTTGCTTTATTAACCACTTGTAAGAAATCATCATTGATCAATTTCTGAATATCATTTCGAACCCACAAACAACCCTTGATACTAACATCACAACTTGTACAAACAACATGAGAAGTAGGCACTAAACCGACTTGAAACAGCTTAGAATGAAAAACACGGAGAGGAGTCTTGATCTGAGCAACATCAAGTATAAGGCTTTCATCAGAGGTATTGTCAATAGCATTAACAACCCCATGATTAGGCAAAGGATTGTGTTGGACCCCAAATTTTGACCCCTTAGATCCCCATCTTCATTGTAGGATTATATTCATTTGATTAACTAACCTTAACCTATTTCAAGTTTATCTTTGTCAAGATGCAGATGAATTAGGGTTCCGTACCGTCAAAATCGAGGATTCGATGGTTTGATCAATCAATGTTTTGGATTGATTCAACTTCAAACAAGATCAAATATACTCCATTGGATCAAGTATGAATTCAATTTGAGGTGGTCACCCGGGAATTGAGAACAGTGCAGTTCAAGATACCCGATTAGGGTTTTCGATCAGAAAAAGTCAATTGTAGTTTGACTTTTGGTTTAAAGGGTGTTTCAATGGTGGGATTTTGGTCCATTAAGCTCCTATGGCTTAGTAAAGTCCACCCAAAGAGTTTCAAGTCCTCAGAATTTCTGGATCATGAACAGTCGACTCGTTAGTCACCGATTGATCGAATGGTTGACCGAAAAGTAAACTCTTCAACAATAAGGAATTTGACTTCAAGATGTGAATCAAAAATGTTCCTTATGTCATATTACACCTTCCCATAAAATTTTATGACCATCGGATCAAGGGTTAAGATGTAATTGCAAAAATCGGGAATTAGGGTTTCAAAAGAGGCAAGACCATAACTCCTCAACCACACATCCAAATGAAGTGGTTCAAAACTCATTGGAAAGATCTTGGCAAGTCCTACAAAAGCATTAAAGTTGTACATGATCAAAAAATGCATAGATTTGGGGTTATGACATAAATTCATTTTAAGAAGGGAAATAACATAGAAAAATTCTAAGTTATTTAGCCTTTTTAAGTGGTTTTTTCAGCAACTTGGAAGGGTTTTTCAACCTAGTTCCATAAAGAATTTGGAAATCTCCAAAACATGAAGGTTATAGAGATACTTAAGGGATTTCTAAATTGTGGTAGAAATCCTCAATAGCATGTGTGAGCAGAAAGTTATGCACTATGGAAGTTAGGGTTGTCAACACTTGAAACCACAATCCAACACTTCTCAAAAATCAGATTTCACAACTTGAGACATCCTCAACCCTTGGATCATGATTCAATATGATATTTAGATGTGTAGAGGAAGGAAAATGCAGAGAAATGCAAGGTTTGAAGAGAGAGGCAAGTTGCAAGCATTATGCATTAAAATATTCAAATGTGTAAGAAGGAGAGAGAAACTTTTCGCTCAAGGGTTGTGCAGCTGGCTCATCCTACACTCTAAGCTCACCTCAGTCACTTCATGTCCATCTCCACTTGATTTTCCTGATCTTCTTTGAACCATGGAACTGATAGGAAGAGATTTTGCAAGATTCATTTGAAAAACTTCACAAAACTCCCTCTAAAAGTGGTAAAATACAAAGCTACCCTCACTCTTGTTTTCACTATAAATAGAGGCCTCTTCATTGATTTTAGAGACACCAGAGCAATCTCCAAAAACCAGAGAAACAATAGCTCTCAATTCCTTCTTATTTCCTTAAGAATCTCAAATTTTCAAAACTTCCATTTTTCACCAAAAAGCTGTCTTGAGCAAAACTCTGCTCAAACTCAGTTCTACCATTTCCAAGCCACTCAAAACCATTTACACAATCCATAAACATTGTGTAGAAGGTGTCCATACATTCAAACCACTCAAAACCATCATTTTCCTAAAAGTCAACCTTCACACCTTAGTATGTTGACTTTCTTGCACTTTGAAAGCCAAATCTTTACTTGAGGCATTTCCTACCATTCCAACACTCCCAACACCTCATATATATCATACCTCAACTGTCCAAACTCTAAAAAACCAGCTGGAAACTACACAACTCCAACTGTCTTGAAAAATAGCTTGTTGCTTCAAGAGGAAGCAAGCTTCAAATCTTTGCCAAGGAAGAAGGTCTCTGTTCTTAGCTTTTTAGCTTGCTCAAGATTTTTCTACAAGAGGTATGTGATATTCAAACTCTTTATTGATCATACATTGTCATGTTTTATAATTTTGAAGTGATTATGTAGTCTTGCTGCCCCACTTTAGTTCTTTGTCAAGAACTGATGTTTTATGGTTATGATATTTACTTTTGTTAGGGTATTCCATTTGTGAATGGTATGTTGTTGTTATGTTACCATATTGAGCTTTGATATTATGTTTAACTTGTCTTTGAAGATTTTTTCTATATGGTAGTTTTAAGGATCCAAACTTTGAAGTATGATGTGTTTGCCCTAGAACTATCAAACTTTGTTCATTGGTGATATTTGGATAATTTGTAAATTGTTCATGAGATCCCCTACCCCAGATCATGTTTGAATCTAGTGTGGCACTTGTTTTTACACTTATGTTATTTTGTGTTACTTCACTTTACCATTACCATGAGTCTTGTGTCAAGATGATGTATACTTGCCATGTTGTGTCTTAAAGGTTCTAAACCATTGATTTATGTTTTACATGACCTTGCTCATAATGTTTGAATTGGTTGAAATTTTGAGAACATGAGGTTTGCTTTTAGGGCATGCTGTGAGTCTTGTGTTTTTGCTGTCAATTTGGTTTTACATACCATTTCTGGTTTGGATCAGTTGTTGTTTGATTTTAAGATTGTGGACTCATTTGTTAACCTATTTTGAGGATGTGTGTGGTGCCTATATGCTCAAATCTCCTTAAATGTTCAAACTGCCTTATCATTTCTTCACTTGCATTTTTCAAAATATCATGATACCAATACATGTCATTCTGTTTCAATCAATTTCTACTTGATCTATGTGCACAATATCATTGTTTTGCTCATTTGAAACTTGTATGTGCTATCAAATTCCCAACTGTCATGGATATTTCCTGCTACATATTTAAGTTGTTGTTTTTGTATGTCATAAGCTTCAAATGCTAAATTCTGTTGGTTGATGTTTTTATCCATTTCCTGAGCTCAGTCTCATCTTTTAGCATATATAT
The DNA here is from genome assembly GCA_963859935.3 of Lathyrus sativus. Classification (NCBI taxonomy): domain Eukaryota; kingdom Viridiplantae; phylum Streptophyta; class Magnoliopsida; order Fabales; family Fabaceae; genus Lathyrus; species Lathyrus sativus. The sequence goes on along the minus strand of OZ012739.1, from coordinate 449,401,950 downwards.
CGCATGTGTCTAACTTTTGTTTCCTCATAGAACTCATTGCCTTAAAAATGCCTTGCTGTGCTAAATACTTGCCAAGACAGGTTTTTCCACATTTCCCATCATTATACCACTTTTTGATCCAATTGTCCTATTCTTGTTTTGTAAGTTGAAACTTATTCCTTGTCATGATAATAATATGTGTAAATTGGTAATTTGATCTATTCTTGCTTGCTTCCTCAATTTCACTCACAATTGCATTTCATATTAGAATATGCCATGAACATACCAAAGTAGTTGTTCTGGTTGCATATGCTTAATCTTTGATTTGTAACTCATTAATATTCATGATTCTAATGTGTGTAGATGATTGGTTGGATCCATGATTGCCTGCTTTCTCATTTCACCCTCAAACTGCATTTTTGAGCTAAAGCATACCATGAACATGCCAAATTCTTGTTTGCTTGCAATATGCCTAGTTTTTGAGTTGTAACTCATTCTTTTATACATTTATGATGTGTGTGTGTGTGTGTAATGTTTTTCAACATGAGACCATTGATTCATAACTGGACCATATTTGTGCCTTGCTGCTGCAATTGTTTTGAAACCAACTGTCACACACTTCACTTTGTTTTGCTTGATTTGTTCTAGGTCAGTTCATATAACATCAGACCTCTAATAACATTTGAGACTTGTATGTGCATGAATCATTCAATTTTTGTATGTCTCACTTTTCTGTCATGACAACCCTGCCTCCATGTTTGGTATCAATTGCATTTTGGTATCCATTGTCTTGTTATATGCATTCCATGAGTATCTTAAGTGCTAGCATCATTCCCTATTATATTTGAGACTTGTTGTATACATTTACTTGACCTCATCTGTTTCCAAATCAGTTTTGATTCTCATGTTGCAAATTTATGAGTGTTTGAGCAATTGACTGTTTAATTTCATTTCCATAATGTTTGTGAAATTTTTTGAGGTATACACACATTTCATATGATGTTTTGAGTATGTTTGAAAGGTCTATTCATTCCAATTCTGTTTGCTACTTAATTTGTTTTCAACATTGCATTTTTCTCCAATTTCACTTGTTAGGGCATAGCAGTCTTGTTTTGTGCTTGAGTTTGGTATGGTAATTGTTGTATGCTTACTCCTCATTGTATTTCCAATATGTTGGTTGAGACCTCATGGTATGACATGTTCAATCTTCCCATCTGTCTTGATAGTAGGCAGCATTTTCATGCTTTTACTTGCAATTCATGTGCCATTTCTTTTTTTACTAGTTCATGCTTGAGTTTTAAATGTGTTACACCTTTGTTATGACATATGAAACTTGTATGCATTGCCTTTTACATGAATTTGAGCTCACAGCTGTTTGAGGTTTTCAAAATGCAAACCAATTGCCAAATTTGCAAGTTCTATTGTGTTTTTATTTCCAGGCATTGTTTCAAAATTCCAACTGCACCATCTTATTCCTTGTTTAAAAACAATCAAGTTTGATTCAAAATTCATCAAAAAATACCAAGATTTGACATAGTTATGAATCAAAACACATGTGGTAAATTGCCTTGTTCTTGCTTCTTTTGTTTGCCCAGAAATCCAGGAAAACTTGCCATATATGTTTTTAGGGGTGGCTAAATCAACGGATGTATAGCCACCCCAGTGGTAGAAACCTTACTCTCTCATGCACCTTTCACTAGCCTGTCCAGGGTTCGATCCTTGGGATCAACCCTTTTGTTTTTTTTATTTCATTTTCAAGGTGTTATTATTTTGTTCATCTTGTCCTCTCCTCTTACATGCGCGCCTTGTGTCTTGGTGGGTATTTGTGGTGTTGGTAAACACAAGGGCATGGGTTCAATCCCCACCCATGCCACTTTTTTATGTGCTTATTATTTTATTTTCATAAAATCAACCAAACTTCGTTATTTCATAACTTATTCACTGTTTACTATTTTCGACCCATTCTTTTTGCAACTTTTTCATTGAGATGTCTAGTTGTATTAAATGGATCGTAACCTCAACTTGCTTGTTTTTACAATGCTTTTTTCCTGCTTGTTAATAGATTCGTCCTTAGGTTGTTACTGTACGTTTCGGTTGAATTTCCTTTATGCCATGCTTATTTTATCTTGTGAGATTTATTGGTATTTGATTTCTTTATGTTTGTTAACATGTTGAGATTTCATTTCTTGTTGGTTGTTACCATGAGTTATTGTTCCTTTCCTAAAACCTTGAGTTTAACTGTTGTGATCAGTCCTTGCGTTTTTTATTGTCATCAATGCCTAATTGTTGTTACATTTGGACTTATAACATGATCATTTTAAGTTGAGACTTATTGGTATGGTTGTCCCCATAGTTGTTAATATGTATCCTGTGGTTTGTTACCGTTCTCTTTGTGAAAATATGTCATTCTTGGTTGTAACCATCCGTCTCCATACATTGTTGTAACATTATTTGAAGTAGGCATGATGCCTGTAAGTATACATGTCATCTTGTAAGCCCTAATGAAACCTCATCTTTGTTAAGATGCATCTTTGTTAAGATCCCCTTCCATCTTTATTAAGATGTACCCCATTCTTCGTTAAGATATGCTTTGGTTTTCACCTTTCATTAAGTCTTGAAAGAACTTTCCCCTTCTAGATATTATAATATCTTGATGCTTGCCTTGGTCGTAACCATTTACCTTGATTGAAATCATTGATATTGTAATATCTTGATGTCTGCTTTGGTTGTGACCATCTATCTTGATTGAAATCATTGCATGATATTGTAATATCTTAAAATGCTTGCTTTTGGTTGTAACCATTCATCCTGATTGAAATCCTTTCTTATTGTAATGTGCTTTTTTATTCTTGGTTGTAACCATATCTCTTTATATTCATCATGTTTAAATGTTTATGCTTTGTTAAGTTTATTTCGCCAAAGTGAGGACACTCTTTAGTTATCATCCAAGTTGCCTCATCTTTTCCCTTCCAAAGGAAAAGTCTCTCTATTGACCCTTGGGTCATAGATAGCTCGTATAAACTCATAGGTCTCGATAGAACCTTCCCCCCTCCCCCCCCCCCTTTGGTCTGGATAGAACCAATAGGATAACCTCATAGGTCTGTGTCATACCCCAAATTTTGACCCCTTAGATCTTCATCATCATTTTAGGAGCATGCTCACATGTTTATCTGACCTTAACTCTTTCCAAGTGGTCTTTGTCAAGTTACAGGAGAATCAGGGTTTTGTACAGCCGAAATCGAGGTTTCGAGGGTTGACCGGTCAATGTTCTGGATTGGTTTTCTTTGAGATTGGGTCTCCATATCATCAATAATATTCTATTGGATCAAGCATGAATCCAATTTGAGGGTGTTACCCAGGAATCAAAAACAGTGAAATTCAGGATACCCGATTAGGGTTTTGAGCAGGAAAAGTCAACTGTGGTTTGACTTTTGATCTAAAAGGTGTTACAATGGTGGGATTATGGTCTATAATGTTCATATGTCTTGGTAAAGTCCATTCAAGAAGTTTCAAAGCCTCAAGAGGTCCAGAGCATCAACAGTCGTCTCGGTAGCAACCGATCGATCGTTCGGTTGACCGAAAAGTCAACTCTTCAACAATAAGGAATCTGACCTCAAGATGTGAATAAAAAATGTTCCTAATGACATATTGCATATATCCATAAAATTTCATGACAATTGGATCAAGTTTTGAGGAGTAATTGCAAAAGTCGAGAATTAGGGTTTTGAAAGGGGCAAGACCATAACTCCTTAACCACACATCCAAATGAAGTGGTTCAAAGCTCATAGGAAAGCTCTTGACAAATCCTACAAAAGCCTCAAAGTGGTCCATGATCAGAAAATGCATAGATTTGGAGTTATGATCAAATTCATTTCAAGAAGGGAAAATGACTTAGAGAAATTTCACTTTTAAGCTTGTTTTTTAGCAACTTTAAGAGGTCTAAAAAGTACTAGAACATCTCAATAGCATTTGTGAGCTGAGAGTTATGGATTTGGCAAGATGGTGTTTCAACACTTGAGTCCCACATTGACAATTTTTTATAAACTCATTCTTTGATCACTTGGACCTTTCTCAGCCTTTGGATTTTTGTAATTTCTGATACTGGGATGTTTTGAAATGTAGAAGTATGAAAATTATGCAGAGGAAATGAAATTGGAAGCATTGCAAGTGGGCTTGCAAGTTGCAAATGCAACTTGCATTATAATATTCAAAATATAAAAAAGGTGGAAAGTGAAAATCTGCAACCAGCCATGTCCCTACTCTCCCTAGCCTCACTTCAGCCACTCTAAATCCATCATCACACTTGACTTTCAGCTTACCTCCAAGCCAAGAAAACACTTTTGGAAGATTGAAGCCAAAATCCCACTTTTCCCTCTTAGGAAGGAAATCTCTCAATCTGTCCTTACCCTCTCATTTCCCTATAAATAGAGACCTCCTCTACCTAATTCAACACATAAGAGCCTCTCTAAAAACCAGAGAAATCACAAGCCTTCTCTCTTTCCCTCCTTACTCCAATTTCACAAAATCTCAAAATCACCAAAAACCCCCCAAAAGCTGTCTTGACAGTCCAGCCCCTAAACTCATTTCCACACATTCAAACTCACCAAAAATCATCCACACAATCCATAAATATGGTATATAAGGTGTCCAAGCCTTGAGACCACTCAAAAACACCATTTTGCAAAAAGTCAACTTTCATACCACGCAACTTTGACCAATGCATAAAATCTGCCAAGTTCTTGTCTAGGCTTATTCTTGATGTTCTAATCATCCAAACACCTCATATACATCATATTACACCTGTCCAAAGCATTGGAAACAAGTGGTGAAGTTTATTTCTCCAACTGTCCTAAGGTTTGCATCTTGCTTCACAAGGAAGAAAGGTCCAAAGCTGAGTGGCATCTGAAGTTTGTCTGGGTTTCTTGGTGTTCTAACTTGTTCAACATAGTCTACAAGAGGTATGTAGTCTATGAATCTTGCACTTTACATCATTTTCCATGTTTTGGCATTTTTGAGAAATATGTTGAAAAATATGAACCATGAGCATATTAATTTTTCATGACAGCTGATTTTGGATTGATGTTAATTGTTGCACCCCAAAATTTGCCCAACCTTTTTACCACTTGGTTTATGTTTCATTGCATTAGCATAACATAGTTATAGGATTTTCATAGCATAGCATCCTTCATTTAACAGGGGATCAAGTGTGATACATGACAAGAGAAGCCTAACCAGAGGTATTATTCAAGCCTAAGAAGTTATCAGGGTCATCAGACAGAGGGTTGAGGTCTTGGGAAGTTTGAGTGCTTGTATGGGACTCATCTCCTCACTTAGAGCCAGTTGAAGATCAACAATGGATTGTAAGGCCTTGATCAAGGAGATAATGTGTGGGTAGAGCTCATTGAAGTGCCTTGAAGGTCATGTTAGAGCTCAATCAAGTCATTTTATCAAGTGCAAGAGCCACAGTTGAAGTGGATGTCACTAGGGTTTCATCTAGTTAATCCTAGGCCAAAATGAGCAATTGAAGAAGATCAAAGCCTACTTCTAGGTTATTAAAATCATGAAATGATATGTTGAGGCATATGAGAGGTTGTTTCAAGATCAAGTTGAGAAGAATCAAGAATGGTTGGAGTTGTTGTGTCAGGGTTCCTAGGGTAAAATCCCCTATTTAGTGCCAAACTTCCAAGCCATGTAAGTCAAGATACAAGTCTCATATGACTTTGGCCTCCACATGAATGTTGTGGAGGATGCTCTTAGCTTCAATTTGAGTACTAGAAGTCCTCCATCATATTTATAGAACTCAAGTTATGATCTAGACAAGTTACAGGTCCTCAGATGCATCTGAAATTTGTCTGTGAAAATCATCTGACTTCCAAGCTATTTTTGACCTAGAAGGAGGTTTCGTCTGACTTTTTTGCCAACATGAAAGTTGTTCCTCATGATCGTATCTTTCCAAAATGTATTAGAAGTCTTCCATATGATTTGTAAATCTCAAGTTATGAGGTTTACAAGTTAGGGGTATTTTGGGAAAGTGAGATTATAGGCCATTTTCAATCATAGGTCAAAATCTCCAACTTGCACTTGTCAAATGGATTTTTGTTAAACATGGAACTTGTTCAAAATGTGGTTTTTAGGTTAACCAAGAGCTCATGGTGAATTTATTTGGCTCATATCAAAGATTGGTGTGAAGTGGTTTGAATAAAGAAGAAATTCAAAGGCATTTTTGGTGGGAAATTGAAATAAATGATTATGGGTCCAAAACAAGTCAAATAACCACTCATTTTAATCAGAAATCATGTTTTAAAGACATTGGAAATTTTGGATTTTTCATTTGAAGCACAATTCATGGCCTTTCATAAGATTTCTTCACATAAAAGTTACATTACACAATTCCTTCACAAAGGCAATTTGGAGACTCCTTTTGGGCTGAATTCATTCTAAATGAGATATGCAAGCATCCAAAGCTTCCAATGCAAGCTATGAAGCCAATGTCATGTATTTCCATAATCAAATTTTTGAAGGAAAGTTGGATTTGGATTTTTGATTTTGGGCTTGGGCCTGAGCTCTAGAAGGTTCTAAATCATCCTATAAGTGTCTAGGAACTCATCAGAAACAAGGTTGGTGATTGATTGGGGCTGAGAGCAAAGATCACCATTGAAGCTTGAAGAATAAAAGTGAAAGAGGAAATTTATGTTTGAGGCCATTTCAAGCACAATTGGTGCTTCAATCTTCTTCTAACATCGTCATTGATTGGATCTGGAAGGTTTTGGAGAAAGAATCAAGCCAGAAACGACTCACATTGAAGCTTGAACTCAGGTTTCTTCTTCTTGAAATTACACTCCATTCATGAATTTTCAATGCATTAGAATCATGTGGTTAGGTTCACCTTAGGTTGTAGATGATTTCTGGGCAAAGAATTTGTTGATTAGTGTCAATTTAGGATTGAATCCGTTTTAGGTTGAGATGTAGAATTTTTTATTCTTGAGGTTTTAGTGTAATCTATTAGGATATTTGGATTCATCTTGAAATTTCGTGCGATTTTCATTCAAGAATTATCGCGATACGGTCGTTCAAAGTTCACCGGAATTGATTCCTTTACCGTCGTCCATGGCTGCGCGCGCGAAGCTTCATAGCTTGCAGAATTTTAAAAACGAAGAAGATGCAATTGCATTCGTCCACGCGTGAGAGAAGAACTGACTTAGTCATCATATCGGATGGCCGTGGGATGCGCCACGTCTCCCCTCCCCCAAACGCAGCCGTTTTGGCTTAAGTGAGGATCCAATTTCTTCAACGCACGCTGTGTGATCCTGCAGGACGCGAGTTCGAGTCCCCTTGGGAACATTTTTGATTAATTTGAGAATTAACTGAATGGAATATTGTTTGTTTGGGCCTTGGTTTCACTGCTACGCGCACCTCCCCCCTTCCAGGCCTAGCAAGATTGCAAGTGAATTGGATGCTCAATACACCCCTCCCTGAACATTTTGTGAGAATTTTAATTGTGCTGAATTTTTCTCTCCTAGCTGGGCCTTGTGCCCAGGTGCTTTTGGTGCCCCATTTTTCTGGGCCCAGGCGCCTTATTCCTTGTTTTCCTTGCTGACTACACCCTTCCATGTTTTGTTTTAATTTCTTTTCTTTTGTTTTTAGTTTAATTGCTTGTGAGAATTAAATCATAAAAAAATAGCAAATGTTACAAATTAATTCTGAAAAAAAAATTGTGAAATTAGATTTAAATGTTTAGGATTTTATCATGCTTTGCATTTTAATTTTTCATGCATTTTCCATTTTATTCCATATTTTCTTCTTAGTGCATTTTTAATATTGAAATAATGATGTTATGAATTTTTTGATTTTCTTTCTCTCTCATTTTTTAGAGTTTGATCTTGGATTTTTGTGTGCTGTTTGTAAGCAGGATGATATGGCTATATGATTTTTGTTTGATTTTTTTAGATCATTTTAAATAGGGTTTTGGGGTAATTGTTTAGGAGTATTTTTTTAGTGAATTCCTTTATAGCACCCTTAAGCTTTGGATTTGATTTAGGCACTTTGGTTTAGATTTAACCTCTGATTTTTCTACCATAGCTAGTTAGCACCTATAATATGATATAGTATTTTCTTTAGATTTTTTAGGATTGATTTTCCCTTAGTTTCCTATTTTACAAGTTGACCTTAGAATAGATGATCATTAGGAGATAACACTTGACGTTCCTTTAGCAATTCTAGTAGGTGATGATCTTTCTTTAGGATTAGTTCCTTTTCAAACACTCCTTGCTTAATTAGGATCTTCCATTGTAGGTATAATTCCTCCTGTGGAGGAATTCCCTGCCTTTCACATTGAAGTTGAGCCTAAGCAAGCACTCCAAAGGAAATGGATTTGGTTGAGTGTCTGTGGCAGGTTCCTGTGGAACTTACCTTGCTTCTCATTTCCATTTTCCTAAAATTCTCTCATTCTTTCCTCTTTAGGAACCTTCTTGAGGTAGCACAATACCTCCTGTGGGGGGAATATGGCACACCTCTTGAAGGAGCCAAACCCTTAGGTTTCCTCAAAGATCTATTTATTGGTTGAGTGCCTGGGATAAGCTCCTGTGGAGTTTACCCTCGCTTCCCAACACCAAATTTCCTTCCTTAGGGTAGAAGCTTGTTTGATTGCTTGTCATTGTTTCCTTCTCTTGAAGATGGTGGACTTGAAGAACAGTTGCAGACTTTGGATTGGATTGCTTCCAGAAGATTGCTCTGCTGTGGAGATTGCTGGCTTGTTTTCCCTGTCTGTTTTCTTCTTGTTTGACTGTATGGATGTGTATTAATGTGACTTGATTGGTGTGTTGCATTTCGATTAGGCCATGTAGTTGAATAGGCCTAAGAGCATCCTAAGGGTTGAGTTTCTCCCCTTGCTTGTATTGCATTAGAGGTCGAGTTTCTCCCTCTGCTTGTATTTTTACTGTATGGCTTTGGTTGCTGGTATTTGGTAGAGCTCAGCTCCCTTGCCTGTGTGGTTTGTGGTTTGTTTGATTGCATTTACTTTCTTTTACTGTCTTTGCAATTATTCATAGCTGGCTTGAGGTTGAGATGAGCTTGTGGAGGCTTATGCCCCACACACATTTCCTCCCTCACTTGCATTGCATGTATCTTTACAGTAATATTTCGGTACAGTTTTTCTGTTTACTGTTTGATTTCCATTACCATGTTCCCTTAGGAACTCTGACTTCTCTTCTTCAAGAGAAGTTATGACAGACATTAGGATTCTAACCATGCATGATAACATTAGTTAGTTTCCCCTCTAACCTCAACCGTAGGACGAACATTGCATGATAACTGTAGGATCGAGTCAGTTTCCCCGTAGAGAGTCTGTTTCTCTTCTTATCTCAAACAACAGTAAAAAACATAATAAAGGCAAGTTAGTACGAGTGCGTTATGAGCCTTAAGCTACTTGGGAAATGATGTTTGAGCGGTCTCCTGTCAATCGTCTAGAGTGTTTAGTATATGTCCTTTAGACGATATGCGATGCATTCACTCCTAAGTCATAGTCTCTAGTGTTGTACAAACTACAGACAACTAAAAAACACTTCTTTCCCTAAAAAACAGTAAACAAAGATCAAACATCTTTTTGTCCTCTTGGATCCCTTAATCAGGAAAACTCTTTGCATAAAGAGAGTTCTGTTAACTTTAAGTTCTACCACAAACGGTAACGCATAAGTCTCCAAGGATCGAGCTGCAAACACCAACTGCTGGAACTGTCTGTTAACTTTACTGGGATAAAAAACAGCTGAACAAACTTGTGTTCTCCATGGCCCGAACTACGTTTGCTCTGCTCTTTCATGCCGTATGAAAGTACGTAGGCACAAGATGCGATATCTTGGCGAGCAACCTTCCCCCTTTTTTACCCGTAGTTAGGCGAACTACGTTGACTCTGATTTCTCGTTCCAGACGGGAATACGTAGGCATAAAGTGCGATACTTTGCCGAGTCATTTTCTTTTCTTTCTAGACCAGACCTTTAGTGTAGATAGATTTAACAAACCCGTCAGATAAACACAACAAGCATGGACCCCATCGAGTACGATGGACGTGAGGGGTGTTAATACCTTCCCCTTACGTAACCGACTCCCGAATCCAGACAATGGTTGTGATGACCTTGTCTTATACCTATTCGTTAGGTTTTTCCCGATCGTTTCCTTTCCCGTTCTGAGGGATAAATAACTAAAGGTGGCGACTCTTCTGTCATTGTCGGCACCTTATTTTCGCAGTAGCGACAGCTGGCGACTCTGTTGAGGACTCCAACGGTTCCCTGTGCGAGTCATTCCTAGCGCTTGTGTGTTTACCTGTTGGGTTATGTTTATGTATCGCTTTTTTACTTTCCGCATTTTATTTTCAGTATGATATTATTATTATTGTGCTATTATGGGAAGGGGCTCTGATGAGTGATAAGCCAGACCCAGGCTTGAGAGCTACATAGATTTAGACACAGATTTGTGGTGAACCTGTATGTTAGGCATGCACTAGTTCCCACGAAATCTACACTCAGAAGAGGTTCTTCGAGATGATTTCCATTTCCGCCCAATGGGCCGTTGAAAGGATTTCAGATCTTAGGATCGTCGACTCTGGGGACCGCTCATTTGTGATTCAGCTAAGTGAGGCCACTTCAAGAGATGATGATGCCACACCTTTTGGGTATCGTATCATTGTTTCTTGAAAGTCTGTGACGCTGATGAACGCATATGATGTCGTACCCTTGTCTGTGATTTAGGTCCTTACCTGTGAGCGGGGTCGGGTTTATTGCAGGAAATTTAACCTTCAGACTACCTGGTTTTCTTGTCAGTAAATCAGTGTTGTTGGGTTCAGAGGTTCTTATCGTCAGAGATGTGTTTGTTCTCAACAGTGCGTATCTATTGGTCCTGTTCAGGGTTGTGCTATCAGAGCAGAGTTTTGATTATGTTGGATCAGGGCTTTGGTCTTCTCAGCAGCCACCTTGATCCCCCATTGCATGTTTGCATTTTGCATTTACATAAAACATTTGCACGACAGGGACTTTGTACTGTATTTCCTAACCCTCTGTTGATGCAGGTTCCAGGATTTCCGAACACCGAACTCACCGTTACTCCACCCGAAGCAACTGTAAGAAAATCATGGACCAGATGCAGTCAGAGATGCAGGAGATGCGTGACCGCATGGCTCAGTTTATGCAAGTGATGGAGACCGTGGCTAAAGGCCAAGAACAACTCCAGACTCTCGTGCAGCCCTTGATTGCACGAGTTGATAACAACGGTGTGCTACATGGGGGTACTGATGCTAATTGTCCTCATGGTGAAACTTCTCAGGCTAGTGATGCTATACCAGTGGTCGGTCTTGACGCTGGTGAGAACATTCTCGTGGCTGGTAATGGGAATGCTGGTAATAGGAACGGTACCTTGGAAACCAATGGGAACGTTGTTGGCAAAGGTAATGCTGGTTTCAACACTGGTGCTGCGAATACCGGTGTAAATGTGGTTAATGGTAATACGGGCTTTGTCGGTGTGAATATGGGCTTTGGTAACGCTGGTGGTGCCAATGCTGGATTTGGTAATCAGGGTTTTGGAACTATGAGTAACAATGGTTACGGAATGGGAGCCTACAATACTGGCTTTGGGACAGCGGCCGCTAATCAAGAGCTCGGTAATCTGAGGTATGACCCCAGGTTTTTCCAGAATGGTCATGGTCGCAACGCTGCGTATGTTGGGTACGACAATGAGGGTCCTTATTAGGGTGAAGACCGCAAAGAAGATGCTTTTTCTAGCCAAGGCATGGGTTATGAGAGGCCTACTGAAAATGATCGCAGGATCAAGATGCTAGAAGAGCAGGTCAAAGGAATAGCTGTTGCGGTGGAAATAGGATCACAAACTATTAATGAGTTTGAATCGCAATTCAATTCACAACCGCTCTTTGATTTATCCGAAGGAAAAGGTCAAAAGAGGGAAAACCTATTTTTGCATCGTAAACACAATGCGGGGAAAGATCTAGGGTTCGGGGGTTGGTTAAATTTAGGGAAGGTATTAGCACCCTAAACTTCTGTAGTACTCTACAGGAACCTTTTGTTCAGATGTTTACTATTTGCTTTATTTATTTGCTTAAGGTATATGTACAAAGGATTAAAAGTGAGAAAATAAACCTAAGGGGTTAATTCTAAGTTTACTCGGCAAGACATCGCATCTTGTGCCTACGTATCCTTACGGGAGTGGAATCAGAGTAATCGTAGTTCCCCTCAAAAGGGAGGTTAGAGACTTCTTGACTGTGGTCAAGGTCTCAAGGGGAATAAACGCATCTTAAGGACACGCTTACGTGGAGTGTAGAAACTCCAAATCTCTACGTTGAAATGTTAAGTTGTAATTAGGGTTAAATTAGGTTAGGGATTCCACGGCGGGAAACCCTAAAATGAGCGCGGCGGCTCTTTGACCTAATGCTAGGGGTAAAATTGTAATCTTGCCTGCGGCGAGGCATTTGTGAAAATTAGGGTTTGTAAGGGTGTAGTTTTGAGGATTATTGGCGTGGCGGTCAAATGCTAGACCTAATTCCTTCGGAGGTGTAGTGTGACTGGAATATTGATAAATGTGTGAGATAAATGAATTGTAAACAGAAGTGAAAGTCATGCAAACAGCAATTTAAAGGCAGAAATTTAAAGCGCGATTATTGGTTCGCGGGGTTACATATGAGAAGCAGTTACAATAATAATAAAACTTAAATAAAACGCCACGCAATAGTAGTAAACATGAGCTGCAAATGATGAACACCGTTAGTAAACAAGGTTGGACAATGATTGGACGAATTAGGAGGAAAAGTACAATATTGGAAGTTTTTGTTGTTTTGAAAAAAGATGTTAAATGAATTTATACATAAAAAAGGAATAATGTTAATTAGAAAAATACTTTAACTTTAATCTAACAAAAAAATTTTAACTTAGATATTTTAAGAAAGATTTTTAAGTTATTTATTATAGGAAAAGAGGTTTTTTATTTATTTTAAAAACAGTTTTTTTTTATTTACAAAAGAAAGGTTTCTTTTTTTTTTAAAAAATAATTTTTAATTATAATACAATTTAAAAACAAATAAAACAAATAATTTAAAAAACAAAATAAAAAAATAAAACATAAAAGGGGGTTGGGCCGGTCATCACACACGGACCCAACCCGGTTGGTGAGTCATAAGAAACGAAAAGCAGTTTTTAGGGTTTTCAGAACCCTAATGCCCTCTTCGCGGCGCCGTTATCACTTTGTCTTCTTCGCTTTGCCTTCGTTACTCTCATTGCCCGTTTCTTCTTCCTCTCCTTAACCTGAAATAAAACATGAAACTCGTGATGAAAATGCATCGTGGCTCACATTTATGATGAGAATAGCCGATGATGAAGATGTTTTGAGGCTGAGAGTTGATTTGCCGCCGTTCTTCGCGGACGGCGCTGGTGATCTCTCCCTTTCGCGATTTCCCGTTAGCGTTTGTTCGCGGTTGGTCCGTTTTGTCGCTTTGATGTTCTCCGCCGTTGTTTACGAAGACGATGATGAGGGTTTCCTATGAGTCTCAGCCGCGCCGTCTAGGGTTTGCGATCTTCGTTAGGGTTTCAACTCCCTCTCGCATCAGGTTGTATTCCCCTTTTTATAGTTTCTTTTTATCTCTCTTTCTGGGCCTTAAACTGAGATTTGATTCTATAGTGATATTATTTGATTCGGTTTTGTTTGGGTTTTTCCAGATTGAATTCAAATATGATGCTTTCTGATACGATTAGGATCTTGTTTCTTCTTTTGGAACCTGATTGGGGTTTTGTGCTGATATGATCTTCTGATTCGATTAATTTGCTGGATTGCTCTATACTGATTCGTTTTTGACTGACTTGTTTGATTGATTTGTCTGATTGATTCAGATTGACTCAAATTGATTCAGATTGGTTCAGATTGGCTCAGATTGGTTCCAATGGAGATGTTTCCTGATGCATTTGGATTTGACTCGAAACTTTCCATTTCCAGATTCGGCTTTGTTTGATCATTTGGATTGCCTCTGAATTTATTTGATCTGATTGGTATCTGGATTAATTCATTTGTTCTGCTTGAATTCAATCTGGACTGTGCTGATGCGTTTTCGATTTGATTCAATTTTAGTAGTCTGAATTGATTTGTTTTGATTTTCTGGTGCAGTTAGCTTTTCCTCTTCTTCTTTCAGAGAATGGATGCTGATGCTTCGACTTAAGTTAGAGCGGCCGAGTGAAGGGTATTGGCGATGATGACCTTAGGGTCTGAGTCCGTTGATTTGGATGCCTTAGTAGTAACGACCTTCGGCGTGAACAACAATTACCGTATGTCCCGTAGTTCGATGTTTGGTAGGGAATTAGTAGTGGCTCCGGCCGTGGCTCTCCCAGCCACTCGAACGCTTATGCCCGATGATGATTAGCTGAGGGCTGATGTAACTTTGAATTTCTTCGTTGTCCATTGTTTTTATGCAGTTTGAACCGATTGGCTGGCTTGGTATCTCATGCGTGATTGTGGCGTGAATCCCTGCTTTTGTATTGTGATTAAACTTGTGGATTCATTTCGATGTTCAGTTTAGTGTGGTCATTCCTGTCCCGCTGCTGATGATCTTTAGCTTGCAAATGTCTATTTTTCTATGATGTTTGTGACCCGTCCTGATGGCTTAGTTTAGATTTCCAGCAATTGGATCTTTCTGTGACATTTTAGCAGCAGTCCTGTTCTTATGTTTTTCGTGATGCTTGATATTGAAACCTCTTGATATTGCTTTGCAGATATTGATGTTGTTGAGTCAAACGCTGTCGAGGATGGTCACATGGTGATGATGACCACTGGTCTGAACCCTCTGCGTTACTTCTGATTTGATTCTCCAATTCTCAGGTGCTGAACTGTGATTATGATGCGTATGTCCCCTTTTCATCGATGCAGTTGCCGTTGATTCTCACTTGGTGTAGGCTGGTATTTGGACTGATGTGTATATTGTTGGGCTATGATGTTCATAACTGAGCCTGTGCCCTGCATTCCCAATTTTCCAATGTGACCTTCTTATTTGGTTTGGAAATGCCGCAGACTGTTATGGCGTGTTATCGGAAATACTAACTGTTGCTTTGATTCTCCTTCTGCAGACGTTAGGCTGGATGCCTTTTGTCCCTGGGCTCGAACTTTTTCGCAGCTTGGCCTTACCATGATACCTTTGACAGCACTATTGTTTGTGGTTATTCATTGATGCTTGGAGTTCCTTTATGAGTTCGTTTTGGGGCAGCTTGGTTTTTGTTCTGAACCATCTTGCTGCGATTTGATGCAGCCTTGGCTTCATTTCACTCTTCTTGTTCTGTTTGAACTTGGTTTTTCATGAACTTGCCTATGTGGTTCAGAGTTACTGCAGTTTGATGCAGTTTTAGCTTGCATTTCAGTTTGAATTTCCGCTTACTTGGGGCATCATATGCACTGTCTTGTTTTTGACTTTCTGTCATCAATTTGTACTGATGCAATTGTGGAATTTCAGGTGTTGGAAATTTCGGGGCCAAAGCGACTCAGACCTGCCGGCATCCGGGTCTGAGTCCAAATTTGCCTATGTTGCCTTATTCTCGTATCAGTTTGGAAATCCAATCACGAAAAAACGAATCAATCCCGCTTCTTCTATTACTTCTGTCTCTCGGATGTCCCGCAACGATTAAGAACAGGTGTTACCTGATCTGACGCCTACGGCGCGGATCGGTAACGGGGGTAGGACGCAGCTTCGGTTGTGCCACTCCCGGCACTCGATGATGACATTGTTCTGAGAGTGTCGAAAAAACTTCTAACATTTTTCTGTACTGCTTGTTTTCTTTTGATGTGCAGGTTAGCTGAGGATTCATGGAGAAGTTCAAATACAACATGAAGACCTTTAGATACTCTTAGGATTTAGGATAGATGCCTTAGGATTGAGAATTTTAATGTACTTCCTTGTAACAGTACTTTGTAAAATATGAAGCAACATCCACATTCTTGTATGATAGCATTATTTATGAAATAAAATTCTCAAAGTTTTGAATTTATTTATATTTTGTTCTTAGTTAAAAAATATAAACAATTGTGAATAAATCCACAAGTATTTAAATTCATTAACATAGGCATAAAACATAAATATTCCCAAGTGGTATTTGTGATCCTGATCTCATCATCCGATTAAAATGTTAACCAATTGTTTCATAACCAAACACATATGGGCACCGTAATCACAACATTTTCAGCATCAACAGCAAAACTAATCGTAATTAAACTCCACTGACCAAATGCCAAATCTCAATATGATCAGAACTGGTGATTGATAAATGCCTCAAAACCATAACGTATCAAATGCCTCAGAATTTTAATAACAGCCCGTCTTCAAGGAATTGGTAGAATTTGTGTAAAATGACCAAAATACCCCTGGGACCCAATCTGCAAAACAAACACCTTCATAACTTGTTAGTGGTTAGCAAATGTACATATGAGATGATATGCGAAATGCCTGACTAAATGTAAGGGTAAAATTTGGGGTATTACAGTTGCCCCTATTTAAATAGCTACACCAGACGATTTGAGTGACAGAGACTCGAGGAATCGTGGTGGAGAGATTTAAATATAGATAACCGAAAATTTTGCCCTTATATGCGACGACATGCAATGCTATGGACAAAACGGGAACAGCTTAATGCAGATGATGCCATGAATATGATATGATGCGTATGAATGCGAAAGTGCTGACGAACATGACGACACCGGGACAGACGCCACGAGAAGAACTCACTGGGGAAAATGACGCGCTGAGACACAGTACAACACTGGGGAAATCTAAAAATGATAGTCAACTGGTGCGAATGACCAATTGTCACTTTGGGGACAAGATTCGCAAATGGAAATGACATCTGTGAGACGGCCTCCACTGGGGAATCTAAAGGATAAAAACTGGATCGCGTACGATTGCAAGATCGCTTACAGAATGCTGGAGCATTGAGCAAAGAATAACATCCAAGCTTCTGTAAACTATCTCCCGTGACAGGATCAAACGGACTTTTCGGAAATCCGTATCAAATATACAGGGTAAAGACCGACTGTATGCCAAAATAAATGGACTTTGATGGGAACTGCCCTGATAAGCTTCTCGAGGGAGAACTGTCACTCATCGTTGGAAGGGACTTATATGCCAAAATGGATAAGCACTCAAATAAAGAGGGTGCTGCTTATCCGACAAATAAATCTTCTCGCATTTAAGGTCGGCGCCTGGAATACGATTCTGATTCTTCTCTTACTGAAGGATAAATAAACTGCTTCAAGATCGTGCTCTCTTGAACATGAAAAGGGTAAACTGAACTTCCTCATACGTCAGAATCGTGCTCTCCTGAATATGAAACTGGATGACTGAATATACTCATACTTCAGAATCGTGCTCTCCTGAATATGAAAATGGATAATCGAACTTCCTCATAACTCAGAATCGTGCTCTCCTAAATATGATTCGGCTCTTGAAATTTTCTCATTTTTCAGAATCGTGCACTCCTGAAAAACGGCCAACTGAACTTCCTCATAACTCAGAATCGTGCTCTCCTGAATATGATTCCGCTCCTTCTTTTACTAAAGGATAAATGAACTTCTTCATAACTTCAGAATCGTGCTCTCCTGAATATGATTCCGCTCAAACCTCCCCGTATCTCAAGATCGTGCTCTCCTGAATACGATTTGGTTCATACCTCAAGACGGCAGGTAAATGGAAGCCCAACTGCTCCATGGAGAGGGCCATTTGCTGCGAGTCATAACGAGGATAGGATCGACTTCTTAGGTGAGAAATGTCGTATGTTGATGCTGTAAGATGTAAAGTGTAAAGGGTTGTAACATGTAGGATTGTAAAGTGTTGTACTGCTAGATTTTCCAGGCGTGAACTGGCGTGTATCTGTAAAGGATTGTAGTTGAAGATAGTGCAAAATAAATGCACGTCCGGGTACAGTGATAAACTTCTCAAGCGAGATAGTCACGTATCTGTCATGGTATGGTGAAAACCTTTAGATGGTGCAAAATAAATGCACGTCCGGTTGGGCTTGACTACCGACATGACTGAGATTCAATCTAGGATCGAACTAGAAAGAAGACTGGTAATCAAGACTCCATCGAGGGAATGAACTCGAAGGGTAAATATCTTATCCTGGTGAGGAAAGATAGTTGAAGTAACCGTCATCCACGAGGATCGAGCTCTGTAGGGAAACTGGAAACAAGTAAGTATTTTATGCTTATGGCTGACTGTTGCACCCTAAAATTTGCCCAACCTTATTCACTTGGTTCATGTTTCATTATCATTAGCATTTGCATATAGAGTCATGTACATAGACTAACCATCTGCATAGCATAAGCATAACAAGTTATTCAACAGGGGACCAATCATGATTCTCATCTCTAGAGGCCTATCAAGAGGTTATCATCATAATTCAACCTCATTCAAGTCATCAGGAAAGAATTTGAAAGCAAAGAGTTCAGCAGATCAAGCCTTGAGTCCATCTCCTAGCTGAGGGTATCTGAGGATCAACAAGAGGGTTGTGAGCTGTAAATTGAAGGCATGGAGAGTATCTAGACATCTTGAGAGACTTAGAAAGTCATTTGGAGAAGAAAAATAAGTTGTTGATGTGATCACAAGAGCTACAGTTGAAGACAGTCAACTAGGGTTTCATCTGGGTCAACCCTAGGGCAACCCTAGGTCAATTGACTGATTTAAAGGGGCATTCAAGTCTATGGAAGAGATGTGGAGTTCATAATTTGACATGGAGAATGAGGATATGGAGATATGCCAAGGAGAATTCAAGAGAAATCAAGGAGAAGAGGAGTTACTAAATTAGGGTTTCTCTGTAAAATCCCCTAGTTTAGGTCAAATTTCCAAGCAAGATAAGTCAAAATGCTAGCTTCAAATGGCTTCTTGGCCAACATGAAACTTGTAGAGGGTCTCAAGACCTTCAATTTGAGTGGTGGAAGACCTCAAGGAGATTTATAGAACTCAAGTTATGGTCCTTGCAAGTTACAGGTCATCTGAGGTATCTGAATTTTTGTCTGTGAAAGTGACTTGACTTCCAAGCAATTTTTACCCCTCAAGGAGATTTCAAATGAATTCTTGGTCAACATAAGAATTGTTCCTCATTGTCTTAGCTTTCTAGAATGGTATAGCATGCCTTCATATGATGTGGAGAACTCAACTTATGGTCTTGGCAAGCAAAGGGTATTTTGGGCATTTGTGAATTACAGGTCATTTTAACCTATACCCAAAACTCATACAAGGAGGCCTCAAATGGAAAAACTTACAACATCAAACTTGCTCCAAATGGGATTTTAAGTCTAGAAAGAAGGTCACAAATTATTGGAGAAGCTCATAGCATGATGTTGCATAATTAGTCAAAATATGAACTAAAATGGCTTATAAAGTGAATAAATTCAAGATGGAAAATGGTTTGGGAGATTTCTAAGTCCAAATGGAGACTTCCAATATATGATTTGGAATGGAAAAACAATTCTAAGAACAATGGTTCAAGCACTTTTTTGAGTTTAGAAGGAAAAAAGGAAGTTATCTTTGGTTACTTGTAATTAAAGAAACATAACCAAAATGGATCAAAGTTGGAAAACAAGGGAATGTGCAAGATGGATCTAGAATGTACCATTGGGGTCTATATATTCATGAAATGAGAATTTGGCAAGGGTTGGCTTCATTTGCACCAAGAATTTCACAAATTCCCTCATTCTTTTCATTGAAGTTTTCATTCCAATTCTCCAAAATCTTCATCAATCTTCATCAAAATCAATTCAATCTTACTCCATCATCCTCCTAGATCAGAATTGAAGCAAAGTTTTGGTGTGAATCATCCATTTTCGAGCACCTTTTTCAAGAGCATCAAAACTACAAATTCAAGTGGACAGCATAATTCAAGTCAAGAATCAACAAGGAATTGCATACAGAATCACATACATCAAGGATTGATCAAGATCCAACACCTAGAAGCTTCAGATCCACGTGTTCCATAGCTGTTTCTCAAGATTTCACACCAGGTAAGTTTTCATTCAAACTGCTTGATCTAGTTAGTTTGGCATGTTGTTGATAGTTTAGATGCAATCTAGGTGGTTAGGAGAACAAGTAGGATGAGTTTGGAGAGGTTTGGTGATGGTTGTTAACAGGTGCAACAAACTGTTAGTGCTTGAATCTCTTGGATTAATGCGTTAGAATGTTAGTTTGATTGATCAGGTTAATCTCCATTAGGCATAGATTAGTTCAGGTCAAGTTTGAGGAAGTATTGAGTTGGTGCATATCAGTGTATATCCATGGTGACCAGACCTTGGCTTGATCGGGTTTGTTGTTGTGATGAGTTTCAAGGTAAATTAGTGCCATAGACGTGTAGAGGGAGAGTTATAGAGTAACTTTCATGTTCACATCGTGTGGATTGGTTGCCTGTAGAGGGAGAACAGCTTGGTGTAAACCTGCTCGTGCATGGAGGTGTAATGGTGATTGAAACCCTAGTTGCAGATCAATTGGAGAAGAGATAATCATGTCCATCCATTTCGCGTGTGACCTTTGACTTAGAAGGAGATCCAAGGGCTCTCATTCAATCTGATTTGTGGAGGGAGATTACATTGGCCAAAACGCGCCGTTTCATTAATTGAAACGGGCGGGCCTCAGAATTTTGTGTTAATCCCACCCCCAGGTTTAGGCCCAAAGTCATTTTCAACGTGATTTCCATTCTATTCTCACCCCCAGCGTGTATGGTGTTCTGAGCTAGAATTCTGGGCTTAACCAAAGCGCTATCTGCACCCCTGTCTGTATGGCCCATTCTGAATTGAACTGCGCGTGGGTTCTAAATGCACCCCTCCCTCATTTTTATTTTGTTTAATTTTTCTTAATTCACTTTAATATTTTACCAATTTTCATTAATTCATAACTAATTCATAAAAAATGCATTTTAATCCATTCTTTTTACCATATTTTCTTTAAAATGTCTAGAAAATTATAGAGAAATAAAATTTCATTTTTAGTTTTATTTCATATTTTTTCCATATTTTCTAAATAAATGTCATATTAAATAGTTTCATTTCATGCATCATTTTAATAATTTTTGTTCTCTTACATGCTTTAATATTTTTTGGTCATTCTTTTTATATTGTTTAGATGAGATATTCAACTTGTAGAAATATTTTAGTTCCCATTTTTAGAGGTTAATTTTAGGTGATTAATCAATGCTTGAACATCATGAACAAAACTAGGGTTTTAGGTGACAACTTAAGAAGTTTGATTTCATTTCCCTTAGGACTTAGGGTTTGAATAGATTAGTTATGGGACTATAAGGGCTATGGGTAGCTACTAGATCCCTTAGAAAAAGTCAGGATTCCCCTACTGCTATTAATACTGTCTGTATATCTGATTGTCTGGTGTGGTGTGCCCTCTGGGGATTGTTGCTTGTTGGGTTTGTCTGGGGCCCTGGGGAAGCTGAAGATTTGTGAAGATGAAGACCATTGGAGATCTAGAGATTGAAGATCAACTGTCAGAGTTGAGGAGGAGTTTTTTGGCTAGCAGATGCTGAGGAGACTAGGGTTTAGGAGCTAGGCAGAGCTCTAGATTGGAATGATTGTTTCTCAAACATGGATTGCCTTGTCTGCATCCATTCTTCTCTGTGATTCAGAGTCTCTCTAAGACAATCACCCCCTTCCTTTGGAAGGCTTGGTGATAGTGTCTATGAGATAGAACTCTTGAGAGAAAATGTCTCTTGTGTTAGAAGCAGTCTGTTCACCACCCTTGGTAGTCAACTGATTGCTTAACACCCAATTCACTCTTGTGACTGATTCCTCATCCTGGAGGTTTGAGCTTGAAGAAAAGCCATTGCAGATAGAAGACAGATGATCAAAGCCCTTGTCTGAAGGCCATGGAGATGGAGATTGATGCTTGTTGAAGCCTGTAGCTGATTGGAGATTACTTGAAGCCAGTTGTTGATTCAGAGCTGCTGATGCTGTTTCTTTTTGTTGTATTTCATTTGCTGATGTATTGATTGGTTTTCTGAACCGTATTGTTTGCTGTTTACCCTGCTGGGTTGAAAGTGAAGCCTGTTCACTTTTGCCTATTGTTTTCTAGGTTCGAGGTTGAGTGGGACTCCCTTGCCTCGCTTGTGCTGTTGCATCCATGCATTTTACTGTTTTACTGTATATATCTGATATTGTTTCTGTTTCTGCCTATCCCGTAGGATCTCTGTTTCTCTCTGTGCAAGAGAGGAGCATGATAGACACTAGGTCTTAACCCATGCATGATAACATTAGGTTAGTTTGTTTCCCTTCGCAACCGTAGGTTAGAGTTCTGTCTCTTTCTTTCTCAAAACAAACAGAAAAACACATAAAGATTTCAAACACAATAAAAGACACTTCTTCCGTAAAAGAAGGTGAACTCATCAAAACGTCATTTTTTGTCCGCTGGGACTGTTAATCAAGGAAACCTTTTTTCAGAAGGAATAAAATCAACAGACAGGCCTGTGTCGTACGTGGCCCGAACTACGTTTGCTCTGATCTTTCATGCTGTATGAAAGTACGTAGGCATAGGATGCGATATCCTAGCGAGCAACCTTCCCCTCCTTTCCCGTAGGTAGGCGAACTACGTTGACTCTGATTTCTCGTTCCAGACGGGAATACGTAGGCATAAAGTGCGATACTTTGCCGAGTCATTTTTATTTTCATTTTATTTTCTTTTTCACCCTTGACCTATAGTTTAGATAGAATAACAATCCATACCCGAAAACAAGCGTGGATCCCGTCGAGTACGACGGACGTGAGGGGTGCTAATACCTTCCCCTTGCGTAACCGACTCCCGAACCCAGGTTTTGGTTGCGACGACCATACCTTTCCCGTGTTGTGCGAGGTTTACTCTGAGCGTTTCCTTTCCCTCCCGTGGGATAAATAACGCACGGTGGCGACTCTTCTGTTCAGCCGGCGCCGATTTTCGCAGTAGCGACAGCTGGCGACTCTGCTGGGGATCCAACGTCCCCTGGCTGCTAAGGACTGCGATAGTTCTTATGCATTTGGGATCCAACGTCCCTTTGAGAGAGTCAATCCTAACGCTTGTTTTCCCGTCGAGGATTTTGTATGGAGTTATTGTATATTTCTAACCTTGTATTTTCAGCTTTATATATTGATTATTGTTGCTGTATCTGGGGTGTGACGGGTGTTCTGATATTGAGAGATAAGCCGGACCTGGGCTTGAGTGCACCTAGAATTAGAGTAGAAATTAGTGGGCGCCCGCTTGCTTTGCTTGCTTTGGTGTCCCATGAAATCTACACTCAGACGAGGTTCCTCTGGTTGGCCTCCTGCCCCTTCCTTTGGTTGGCGTGGGTTGCTGGTTAGTTGGATTGTCGACTCTGGGGACCGATCATTTGGAAGTTGGCTGAGTGAGGCCTCTTCAGGATTTGATGATGCCACTCCTTCTGGGAATCGTATCATCAACCCTGAAAGTCTGTGACGCCGACAACCGCATAGGATGCCGTACCTTGTGCCAGTTATAGGGCCACCCACCTGTGAGGGGATTCAGGGTTATGCAGGTAACTAGACCTTCAGATACCGGTTGTTCTTGATCAGAGATCCTGGTTATTTATGGAGAGTTATGAGGTCTGTCAGAGACCAATTAGAGCTGTGTTCTGAGGTCTGTCAGAGGCCAGTGGGAGAGTTCTGAGGTCTGTCAGAGGCCAATTAGAGATGTGATTTGAGGTCTGTCAGAGACCAGTTGGAGTTATGGTTTGAGGTCTGTCAGAGACCAGTATTGGAGTGTTATTTCAGGTCTATCTGAGATCAGGGTTTGATGACTTCTGGATGGTCTATCTGAGACCTTTCTTGATTGGATTTAGGCTATTCAGCTGCAGCTTCGGTCCCTGTTGAATGTTACTTGCATTGCATCACTGCATATCCATTACCATTTGCATTTCACTAACGTGTGTCTGTGCTGCAGGTGCATTTGCATTTCCATAGTTCTAGTGCCCAGACTTCTGAGTATTTGATCATGACTAGCTTAAGGAGAACGGTTGCCTACAAATTGCCTACGCCTGATATTGTTCCTTTACTGGGGTTGATCTCTCTTGCTGATGAGGGTGTTCGTAGGAGTTTCTGGATGAGCTATGGTAGATTATTGAGATTGGTGTGCAAACCTGCAGAGGTAGAGTTGGAAGGGTTGTATGCTTTGATGCAATTCTACGACCCTGCTTTGAGGTGTTTCACGTTCTCTGACTTTATTATGGGACCAACCTTGGAGGAATACGCTGAGTATGTTGAGCTGCCCGTGCAGAACCAGGTTTCATTCATTCATTATGACGCCAAGCCCAAGCCGGAGGAATTGGCAAAAGCCTTGCATGTTGATGCTTCTGAACTTGTGACTACTGTTTCCCGTGGAGTTCCAGGCTTCTCATTTCAGTTCTTAGTTGGTAAAGCCCAAGAGTACGCCAAGAGCAGGTGCTGGGTTGCTTTCAATGCTGTGTTGGCCTTGTGCATTTATGGCATAGTGCTGTTCCCCAATATACCGGATTTTGTGGACTTCGACGCCTTCTACTTGTTTGCCGCTGGTAATCCTGTACCTACCTTACTCGGAGATTTCTACCACTCACTGCATTATAAGAATGAGAAGGGCAGAGGGAAGAATGTTCACCTGTGTGTGCCCTTATTGAGTATGTGGTTTGAGAGTCACCTTCCTAAGGGAAGATCTGCTGCAGAGACTACAGTTCCAGTTGGTTGGCCGGAGCGTTTGATGAGGCTATCGTCGGAAGATATGGAGTGGTTTGATAGAGATTTGTTGGGATCTGAGCTCATCTTCAGTTGTTCGGGGTACCCTAATGTGCCACTGATTGGAAGAAAAGGGTGTATTAATTATAACCCTTCTCTATTCGTTCGCCAGTTTGGATATGCGCTGAAGAATCCACCTCAGGAAGAGGAAGTACAGGAATCTCTGTACTTCACTGGAGATGTGAAGGGGGAGTTATTGGCTAAGTTGCAACATGCCTGGACGCGTATTAACCGCAAGGGGAAACCACTGTTTGGTAAGAACGATTGCCAGGCTTATGCACCTTATAGAGTTTGGATTCAGGAGAGGGCTAGTCAGTTGAAGATGCCGTTTCCAGATGCACCAATTCTTGTTCCCGTTCCGGTAGCAGAGCCAACTACTGTTTCTAAGGAAGTCTACGAGCAAGTTGTGAGAGAGAAAGAAGCCTTGATGAAGATTAATGAAGGGTTAGAGCAAGAGCTAGCCCAGGCACGCAGCGAGAAAAACAAGGCCGTATATGCTTTCCAACAGCAGATTGAGCTAGTGAACAGGTTAGGAGCTGAGTTGACCGAGGAAAAGAAAAAGCGCGAACGTCTGGGGCAAGAGTTCAGAAGTTCCCATGACATGCTGGAAGCCAAAAAGAAAGCGCTCGACGCAGCACACCGAGAGATATCTTCTTGCAATAAGACTTGGAATGCTACACTCACCAACAACAAGAAGAGGGAAGATAAGCTGAAGCAGCAAATCTCCGACCTCGAAGAGAAGTTGAAGTCTAGCATCAAGAAGTGCGAGGAAGAAGTGATGAACCGGTATAGTGTCCAGCATGCACTGAACAAGGCAATCAAATCCAGAGATGAAGCAGTGTCTCAGAAGCGAAAGTTAGAAGATTGCTTCGGAGAAGCAACCTGGGAAGAAACTGCTGAAGACGTACGCCGGGTCCTTAAGAGGAGAAACCAGCCTGTTGAAGGGTTGCTTGATCGACCAAGCCACCCGGAGACCAAGAAGTTGATAGAGGAGTATCAGACTTTTGGGAGGATTTGATCATTTCATATAGTTATTTGTATGCTTTATTTGCATAGTGCTGACCATCACCAGGATTGTTGGTTGAGGTCATGCCTTCTGTGTACTCTCAGTGACATTGTACCCTGGGTTTATTGATTCTCAGCAATATATGAGGCTTTCTATGATTCAGCTCCGATATTCCTATTGTCAGCACTATCACTGCACCGGCACCATCGCACTAGAACTGGGGGGATGAACTTCCCTAATGCACAGACACATTGCATTGCATTCATACTCATATTGCATTACAGGTAATCTTTGAATGGTGTCTTATCTCCTGATCTGTACCAGGTACTTAACAGGATTCCAGATCAACATCCGCACCGCTATTCTACACGCTCCAACTGTCGAAAAGTCATGGACCAAATTCAGAACGAGATGCAGGATGTGCGCGAGAAGCTCGCCCTCTTCATGCAGACCATGGAGGCTATAGCAAAAGGGCAAGAGAATTTGCAGGCCATGGTCCAGCCTCTGTTGGCTCGCAACGCTGGTCATGGTAACGAAGATCATCAGTCTGTCCGGGTTGATACTGCTCATGGAGACGGCACTCCCACGCCAGTGGCTCCACCTGTCGTCAGTATGCCCGCCGCTAATGTCAACAACGCTACCGCTGCTGTGAATGGTAACGTCGGAGCGGGGAATGAGACTGCTGTCCACAATGTTGGGCTGGGTGATGTCAATTTGGGAGATAATCTTGGAGGCAATGGCTTTGTCAATACTGGGTTCGGATTCAACGATCAAGGATTCGACAACACTGGCAAGTATGGCTTTAATGCTCAAGGCTTTGGGCAAGATGGTTATGGTATGGTCAATCAGGGTTACGGAGGCTTTGGAAACGGAAATGGTACTGGATTTGTGGGTTTTGGTCCTGCTGGAGGTGTTCAAGGGTACGGCAACAGAGGCCGAGGTCCAGGGATGAATCAGGTCAGAGCTGGACGTAATAATGCGTATGACGGGTACGGGGATGGAAACGGTATGTGGCAAGAGGATCAGCAGGAAGACGCCTTCTCTGGAGGAGGTTTTGAAGGGCCGATGGATGATTCTCAAAAGATTAGAATGCTGGAAGAGCAAATGAAGGGAGTCCTGAACCAAAGTGCTGTGGGTCTGGACATGGCAACTATGGGCTTGGTACCTGGCTTGAGGGTGCCAATTAAATTCAAGGCGCCTGCGTTCGATAAGTACAAAGGAGACACATGTCCGAAAGTGCATGTACGAGCTTATTACAGAAAGATGTCTGCATACTCCACTGACGAAAGAATGCTAATGCATTTCTTTCAGGATAGTCTATCGGGTCCTTCCCTAGAGTGGTACATGGGGTTGGAGCCAACTGATATCAAGACTTGGAAGCAATTGGCGGAGGCGTTCGTAGCCCATTACAAGTATAACAGCGACCTGGCACCCAATCGGGTCCAGTTGGCCGGGCTTTCGCAGAAGAAGGGGGAGAGTTTTAAGGAGTATGCGCAAAGGTGGCGCGATATGGCTGCCAGGGTCCGCCCTCCTGTAGAAGATAAAGAAATGAATGATATGTTTGTCGGCACATTCACAGGGCTGTTTCATGATATGCTGTTTCACACTTCTCTGGCCAGTTTTTCAGACCTGATTCTGATGGGGGAAAAGATTGAGCGTAATATTAAGCAAGGAAAGTTCCAAGTCGATGAATCAACTGCATCCGGCAGTAATAAGAAAGCTTATGGTGGGCGCCGTCAGGGCGAAGCTAGCGCTGTATTTGGAGGCCGAGGCCGAGGCCGAGGCAGGGGAAGAAATCAATATCGTCAGCCGCAGCAAGTGTCGAGTGTTACTATCCCTTATCAGCAACAACCAATCCAGCAACAACAATCGGTTCAGCAGCAACCAATGTCACAGCAGCAGCAGCCTCAGCAGGGGGCACAGCAAGCTCAGCGAAGATTCCAGGGTAATAAGCCGAGAAGGGTGTTTGAGAAGCCTCCCTCTAACTATGCTGATTTATTGCAGACATTGTTGGGATTGAATCTGGTAGAAAAAAGAACTCTAGCACCGATAACGGGAACTCCCCCGTTCGGTTATGATGCAAATAGACGCTGCGAGTTTCATTCTGGGGCCCCGGGCCACGATATAGAAGGTTGTCATGCTTTTAAGCACGTTGTGCAGGATCTCTTGGACAACAAGTCCATCAACTTCGGAACGGCAGTTCCGAATATAGTCCAGAAACCCATGCCTAATCATGGGGCCAACGCTGTGCTGGCTGAGGAAGGTCTGAATCTTATTATGAATGTTGAGGATTTAAAGACGCCGCTGAGCGAAATAAAGAGCCGACTGTTGCAAGGAGGTGTTTACCCGGGTTGTAATGAGTACTGCTTAGATTGTTGGGCCCTGTCTGGGGGGTGTGAGGATCTGAAGAAAGGCATTCAGGCCTTAATTGATGAAGGTGTATTGCAGTTTGATCGAGCGGCAATTGATGAGCCTGCAGGGGCAGTAGTGGATAATCGGGGTGATGTGGCTACAGTGACGATTCCTAGGAAGACGATCACTATTTCAGCACCAACTCAGCGACCACCGATTACCATAACTAAAGCCGGGCCAATCCCGTATGAGAACACGAGAGCAGTCCCGTGGTCATATGGGCTAGAGGTGTATTGTGATGGGATTAAGATCGATGTCAACAAGCAGCCAGTGGAGATTGTGGATAATGTTGTGGGCTCAGGAGGTATGACGAGGAGTGGCAGGATCTTTATATCTCCTGAAGTGGAAGCCGAAAGACTAGCGAAAGGAAAAGGGAAAGCGGTTGAGAATGTTCCGGTACAAGCAAATGAAAAAGAAGCAGCATCTAAAGATGTAGAGGAATTCATGCGCTTAATTCGGAAAAGTGATTATAAAATTGTGGAGCATCTGCAGCAGACACCGTCCAAAATATCTATTTTGTCATTGCTGTTGTGTTCGGAAGCTCACCGAAACGCTTTGCTGAAAGTCCTGGACACTTCTTTTGTACCACAAGATGTCTCCGTAAATCAGTTAGAAGGAGTATTGGCACATGTGAATGCAGGCCACAGTCTGGGCTTTACTGATTTTGACTTGACTCCGAAAGGGAGGGATCATAATATGGCATTGCATGTATCCGTTGAGTGCAGGGGATCAACAATGTCGCACGTATTGGTTGACACCGGGTCGTCTTTGAATGTGCTGCCTAAGAAGGCTATGATGAAGCTGGATGTTCGAGGGATTTTGTGTACACCCAGTGATTTGGTAGTCAGAGCGTTTGACGGCACGCGTAGAACAGTCTTCGGATCAATTACCTTGCCTCTGCAAGTGGGGCCGGAAGTGTTTGCAACGGAGTTTTATATCATGGATATACAGCCTGCGTACAGCTGCTTGCTGGGAAGACCTTGGATTCACGGGGCAGGGGCAGTCACGTCTACCCTGCATCAGAAGTTAAAGTATATGGTCGGAGACAGTGTAGTCACCGTGTGCGGAGAGGAAGACATCCTGGTCAGCCATCTTTCTTCGTTTAAATATGTGGAAGTCGACGGGGAGATCCACGAGACGCCATGCCAGGCATTCGAAGGTTTGCGCATAAAGGACAAGGGTCCCAGGCCAAGCAAAGTGCCAGAGATAGCTGTTTCTTCGTATAAAGAGGCTCAAGCTCTAGTGGAAGCAGGAGAAGCCAAGGGCTGGGGCAAAGTATTGGACATTCCTGTGAAAATGGACCGGTTCGGACTGGGGTACCGACCGTCGTCATCAACTCCTTCCGTGGGGGCCCCTCATTTCAGAAAGTCGATCACCATCTCTGCCAGTGGAGTATGCCATGAATCTGTCAATGCTGCTTCAGAGTCAGATGAAGGGGACAGCGACTGTGATATGGATGCCTGGATTCAGCCAAGCACGCCAGGACAAGGACTGTGCAACTGGTCTATTCAGGAGCTTGTTCCTGTGACTTTTAAACAGTAATGCTTTGCTTTATTAATTGTTGAATAATCTGATGTCTTGCCCGGGGCATCAGGATTTGCTTAGGGCTGTGTTGTTATAAACATTGCGCGTTAATCATTAAATAAATGGCGTTTTTTCATGTGCAAATACCGTAATCCCTGTTTTTCTTGTTTTGTATTTTTCAATGAAATGGCAATGTGGTTATTCGCTTTATACGCATTTTGAAGCACTTAACCCTTTCTTTTGCAGGATAACATTTTCAGATGACATCCTTGAGCCACTTATGACTCGTCCCGACTTCGAGCACCCGGTATTCCAGACCGAAGGAGAGGTTGTCGAAGATAGCGACGTTCCGGAAGAACTGTCTTGGTTAGTGAAACAAGAGGAAAGAGCCATTCTGCCTCACGACGAGGTCATCGAGATTATCAATTTGGGGTCGGAAGGGGTTGAGAAGAATATTCGTATTGGAGCCGCATTGCAGAGTGATATCAAGCGAAAGCTGGTTGAAATGCTCCGAGAGTATAATGATGTATTCGCTTGGTCGTATCAAGATATGCCAGGGCTCGATACAGATATGGTTGTGCATCGCCTGCCACTGAAAGAAGATTGCCCGCCTGTCAAACAAAAACTTCGCAGAACTCGACCAGATATGGCGATGAAGATCAAAGAGGAGGTTCAGAAACAGTGGGACGCTGGTTTCCTGGCTGTGACGAAGTATCCCTCGTGGGTTGCCAACATCGTACCAGTGCCAAAGAAAGATGGCAAGGTTCGAATGTGCGTGGATTATAGAGATTTGAATAAAGCAAGCCCAAAAGACGATTTTCCACTTCCTCATATTGACGTGTTAGTTGATAATACCGCTCAGTACTCTGTATTCTCCTTCATGGATGGCTTTTCAGGCTATAATCAAATTAAAATGGCGCCAGAGGATATGGAGAAGACTACTTTCATAACACCTTGGGGAACATTTTGCTACAAAGTGATGCCCTTTGGTTTGAAAAATGCTGGGGCAACATATCAGCGTGCGATGACGACTCTTTTCCATGATATGATGCACAAAGAGATCGAAGTTTATGTTGACGATATGATTGCCAAATCCCAGACGGAGGAAGAGCATCTGGTGAATCTGTTGAAGTTGTTTAAAAGGCTTAGGAAGTTCAAGCTGAGGCTGAACCCTAACAAATGCACCTTCGGGGTGAGATCGGGTAAACTGCTGGGGTTTATCGTAAGCGAAAGAGGAATAGAGGTTGATCCTGCTAAAATAAAA
Source organism: Lathyrus sativus (assembly GCA_963859935.3). Taxonomy (NCBI): domain Eukaryota; kingdom Viridiplantae; phylum Streptophyta; class Magnoliopsida; order Fabales; family Fabaceae; genus Lathyrus; species Lathyrus sativus. The sequence goes on along the minus strand of OZ012739.1, from coordinate 449,371,003 downwards.
GCGATTCAAGAAATGCCGACGCCTAAAACAGAGAAAGAGGTGCGCGGGTTTTTAGGGAGGTTGAACTACATTGCCCGGTTCATATCTCACCTAACGGCCACGTGTGAACCATTATTCAAGTTGCTAAAGAAAGATCAAGCTGTAACGTGGAACGAAAATTGTCAAAAGGCGTTTGATAAAATAAAGAAGTATCTGCAGGAGCCTCCTATTTTGATACCCCCAGTGGCAGGGAGACCCTTGATAATGTATTTGACGGTTCTTGAGGGAAGCATGGGTTGTGTTCTCGGTCAACACGACGAGACAGGGAGAAAAGAGCATGCGATCTATTACTTGAGTAAGAAATTTACAGACTGTGAATCTCGATACTCAATGCTGGAGAAAACTTGTTGCGCGCTAGCCTGGGCCGCTAAGCGTTTGAGGCAGTACATGCTGAATCATACAACCATGCTCATCTCGAAGATGGATCCTATCAAATATATATTCGAAAAGCAGGCGTTGTCAGGTAGAATTGCCCGTTGGCAGATGGTCTTGACTGAATATGATATTCAATACGTCTCGCAAAAGGCTATAAAGGGGAGTGTGCTGTCTGAGTATCTGGCGGAGCAGCCTATTGAAGAATACCAATCAATGAGATTTGATTTTCCTGACGAGGATATCATGTATCTCAAGGTGAAGGATTGTGAAGAGCCGTTACCAGACGAAGGACCAGAGCCGGGGTCCAAATGGCAGATGATATTTGACGGAGCTGTGAATGCTTACGGTAGCGGAATAGGGGCAATTATCACTACGCCGCACGGGTCGCACATCCCGTTTACTGCCCGATTGACCTTTGCCGTTACCAACAATGAGGCCGAATACGAAGCTTGTATAATGGGGCTTGAAGAAGCCATTGATTTGCGAATCAAACATTTAGACGTATACGGAGACTCAGCTCTGGTAGTGAATCAGATCAAAGGGGAATGGGAGACACGCCAGCCCAATTTGATACATTATATGAATTATGCAAGGAGATTGTTGCCTTTCTTCGACAAAGTTGAATTGCATCACGTGCCGCGGGCAGAAAATCAAATGGCTGACGCCCTTGCCACCTTGTCTTCCATGTACAAGGTTAACTTCTGGAACGAAGCTCCCCAAATCACTATCTCTCGGTTGGACAGGCCAGCTTATGTATTTGCTATTGATGAAGCATCCGATGACAAACCGTGGTATTTCGATATCCTTAATTTCTTGAAGAATAAAGAGTATTCGGCTGGGGCATCCAGTCAAGATCAGAAGACTCTCAGGAGATTAGCGGGTAATTTCTATTTGAACCCGGATGGCGTCTTATACAGAAGAAACCACGATTTGGTGTTGTTGCGTTGTGTAGACGAGAAAGAGGCAAAGCTTCTCATGGAGGAAATTCACGAAGGTGCCTTTGGCACGCATGCTGGTGGACATGCTATGACGAGAAAGCTGCTGAGGGCGGGTTACTTTTGGCTGACGATGGAAACTGATTGTTTCAAGTTCGCAAGGAAGTGCCACAAGTGCCAAATCTATGCTGACAAGATACATGTACCTCCAAGTCCTCTAAATGTGATGTCATCTCCATGGCCATTCTCGATGTGGGGAATCGATATGATTGGAAAGATCGAGCCGACAGCTTCTAACGGGCATCGGTTCATCCTAGTAGCAATCGATTATTTCACCAAGTGGGTGGAAGCGGCGTCTTATGCAAATGTAACGAAGCAAGTGGTGGCTAGATTCATTAAGAGAGATATCATTTGCCGATATGGGATCCCCGAGCGGATAATCACGGATAACGGTTCTAATCTGAACAACAAGATGATGAAGGAGCTCTGTCAGAATTTCAAGATTGAACATCACAACTCCTCCCCTTACCGACCCAAGATGAATGGCGCTGTCGAGGCGGCCAATAAGAATATCAAGAAGATCGTCCAGAAAATGGTGGTGACGTATAAAGATTGGCATGAAATGCTACCTTTCGCTTTGCACGGTTATCGTACGACGGTACGCACATCAACCGGGGCAACTCCGTTCTCGTTGGTATACGGAATGGAGGCGGTACTACCATTAGAAGTTGAGATCCCTTCTCTGAGGGTATTGCGAGACGTTCAGCTGGACGAGGCAGAATGGGTAACGAATAGATTGAATCAACTGAGTTTGATGGATGAGAAGAGGCTAGCTTCTCTGGCATACGGTCGTTTATACCAAAGACGAATGAAGAAAGCGTACGACAAGAAGATACTTCCGCGAAGCTTTCAGACGGGCGACCTCGTGCTGAAAAGGATTCTCCCGCCGCAAGCAGATCACAGGGGCAAGTGGACCCCCAACTACGAAGGGCCGTACGTTGTCAGTAAGGTCTTTTCAGGAGGAGCGTTGTTGTTGTCCACCATGGACGGGGAAGACTTTGCGTCACCTGTGAATTCGGACGCAGTAAAAAAATACTTTGCTTAAAATAGACCCGCTGGACAAAAAAAAAAAAAAAAAAATGAGAGTCCAGGCAAAAATGGGGCATCCTGGCGAACCAAAAACAGAATGAAAGGTTCGGGCAAAAATTAGGGATAAAATTGAAAAATGTACACCCGCGAAGTTGAAAACCTACACTGGGCGGCTTCGGCAAAAAAGGGTATCCCGGTGAACTGAAAACCCGTAAAGGGCGGTTCACGCAAAAGTTAGGGATGTGAAAAGCAAATGACTGCGGTCCGAATTTGATATTACAATGAGCATCAATGTGGGAGAATATGTTTGAGGAGTCAGTTATCGGATACAACCTCTTCAGAAGTGGGGATACCGGGAAAGCGTTAGAGTCGGACGAGTCATAGGAGGATCAGTTCGTGGTGTTCATCTGCATCCAGTTGCCGACATGTGTACAAAATTTAATTTGTCAATATTTATGCTTCTTGTGCATACTTGCATACTTGTATATTTGCTTTGCGTAGCTTCCTCTTTTCAGGAGTTACATCCCGTGTACAAAAACTCCGCCCATTCAGGGGCCCAATCAATGAAAATGTGTTATTCAGTATTTAATGCCTGTTCTTTACTGTTTTGCGCATGATAAAACGCCCAAGTTTGATGAAACTAACATGAGTATAACATCATTGGCCCTTGCCAACAATCATTAAAGCTTTGAATTAACTGAGTGTAACGTCACTAACCTGAATTGATTTGATTGCATAGGCTTGTCGTGTCTTGTTTGTGTTGTTGCAGGTATCATAACCATACGAGGAAGATGATCAAAAGATTGTGTTAACGAAAGACTTAGTCCCCCACGCAGGGTCAGGCACTCTCCCCCAGCAGGGTCAGTTAATTTTCCCCAAGAGAATCCAGCCATCCCCAGCGGAGTTCTCTTTTCAGCAAATGTTCTTTCCTTCCAGTGGAACTCGAAGATCAAGACTCTCCCAAGCAGAGTTGATGGTGGGTCCTGTCACTTATTTTGTCAGAGATACTGGTGATATCAGTTTGCGGTCCAGCAGAAAGTCCGATCGAACTATGCGCATCTGCTATTCCCCAGCAAAGTTATATTCCCCAGCAGGGGGTTACTTCAACAAGACATGTGGTTTGAGTTCCCAATTTCCCGGCGGAGTTGACTTCACCCTTCCAGCATTTATTTTGCTGGAATAATTTTGTAGCATCAGGCTATCCCCGGCGAGTCGGCATTATCCTTCCAGCATTTATTTTGCTGAAGCAGTTCCTGTACTCTAGCAGTTCAGGCGGAGAGAGCTCTTGCTCAAATGAATTACCAAATATTCAAGATCTCGGCATGAGACATCCAATGATAATGTCAGTTTCGGCAGTATTCCCCACAGAGTTATCATGATAAAACTCTCTTTGTCTCCAGCAGAGTCATTTATGCAAATGTCTCTTATTTTCCCCACCAGAGTTGTCAGGATAAGTGTCTTCTTATCCCCAAGCAGAGTTTGTTCGTCATCAACGGGTTCCAGGAGTCAGAATTTCAGAGGCCGCCGCCGGTCATCAGAGCAGGCGTCCGATAGTGGGTTTCCAGACATCCCCAGTAGAGTCCGCCTCAAAATCGCTGTTACGTCGGTGCTAAGGAGTTTTGTGGGTATGGATCATTGGAGAACTAAGTCCTGACGCGGACAATTTATTCCTATATTGACGGGATTTCTTCAGAAGTGGGCGTCCTAACGTGGACAGGTTTATTTCCCTGGATTGGTGAGGTGTGTTAGTCCTATCGTGGGCAGGTTCGGTTTCTCGAAATTAGTGGAATGGGAAGTCATGACGTTGACGAAAGCAATTACTCTTTGTGTTGGTGTCCTGACGTGGACAGATCAGACCAATGTGTGAGTCCTTACGTGGACAAGTCTTATTTCCTCAGCGGGTCGAAGACGCCTGGGTCCTGACGCAGACAAATCAAGACGAGATTGAGTCCTGACGTGGACAAATCAAAGAAACTATTGTTCCTAACGTGGAGAAGTGGGTCCTAACGTGGACGATGTAGTCCTGACGCGGACGTATCAAAAGAGGTGATTCCTAACGTGGAAAGGTTGTAGTCCTTACGTGGACAGATTAAGATGACATTCCTTACGTGGAAAAATGAGTCCTGACGCGGACAAATCGAGAAAGGGTTGGTATTCCTTACGTGGAAAGATCAGAGTCCTCACGTGGACATATCAAAAGCATTCCTTACGTGGAAGAAAAATGGTTTCCTTACGTGGAAAGACGAATTTATTCCTTACGTGGAAAGATTGAGTCCTCACGCGGACATATCAAGATTGATTCCTGACGTGGAAAGAAATGGATTATTCCTGACGTGGAAGAGTTTAGTCCTGACGTGGACAGACGCAGAAAAGATGATTCCTAACGTGGACAGGTTACTCCTAACGTGGAAGAATGTTATTCCTAACGTGGACGATTTAGTTTATGGAAATGCAGACGAATTATCCCCAGCGGAGTGGCCGAGATTTTTCTGGGTTAACAGCAAGTGGAGTCCTAACGTGGACAGGTTTAGTTGAGATTTCTTCGTATTGATGACGGACAGAGTCCTAACGTGGACAAGTAAGCAAGTTGTTATGACAGAATCCTCTTCAGAACGATGAAGACAATCCCCAGCACGGTCGCGCAAGATCAGTGGGTTACTGTAACAGTCTGATTCAGCTGATAAGTGTCGTTCCTCAAGCAGGAGCGCAGTTTAGTTTTGTGGTTGGCAAATTTCTGGTTTCACTAGTATTCAACCGTCTCGTACCGCGAATGTCTGAAGGCTCCGGGCTCTTCACCCAATCGGGTCCAAGTCGCTTGAATAGGGGCAGCTGTTGCACCCTAAAATTTGCCCAACCTTATTCACTTGGTTCATGTTTCATTATCATTAGCATTTGCATATAGAGTCATGTACATAGACTAACCATCTGCATAGCATAAGCATAACAAGTTATTCAACAGGGGACCAATCATGATTCTCATCTCTAGAGGCCTATCAAGAGGTTATCATCATAATTCAACCTCATTCAAGTCATCAGGAAAGAATTTGAAAGCAAAGAGTTCAGCAGATCAAGCCTTGAGTCCATCTCCTAGCTGAGGGTATCTGAGGATCAACAAGAGGGTTGTGAGCTGTAAATTGAAGGCATGGAGAGTATCTAGACATCTTGAGAGACTTAGAAAGTCATTTGGAGAAGAAAAATAAGTTGTTGATGTGATCACAAGAGCTACAGTTGAAGACAGTCAACTAGGGTTTCATCTGGGTCAACCCTAGGGCAACCCTAGGTCAATTGACTGATTTAAAGGGGCATTCAAGTCTATGGAAGAGATGTGGAGTTCATAATTTGACATGGAGAATGAGGATATGGATATATGCCAAGGAGAATTCAAGAGAAATCAAGGAGAAGAGGAGTTACTAAATTAGGGTTTCTCTGTAAAATCCCCTAGTTTAGGTCAAATTTCCAAGCAAGATAAGTCAAAATGCTAGCTTCAAATGGCTTCTTGGCCAACATGAAACTTGTAGAGGGTCTCAAGACCTTCAATTTGAGTGGTGGAAGACCTCAAGGAGATTTATAGAACTCAAGTTATGGTCCTTGCAGGTTACAGGTCATCTGAGGTATCTGAATTTTTGTCTGTGAAAGTGACTTGACTTCCAAGCAATTTTTACCCCTCAAGGAGATTTCAAATGAATTCTTGGTCAACATAAGAATTGTTCCTCATTGTCTTAGCTTTCTAGAATGGTATAGCATGCCTTCATATGATGTGGAGAACTCAACTTATGGTCTTGGCAAGCAAAGGGTATTTTGGGCATTTGTGAATTACAGGTCATTTTAACCTATACCCAAAACTCATACAAGGAGGCCTCAAATGGAAAAACTTACAACATCAAACTTGCTCCAAATGGGATTTTAAGTCTAGAAAGAAGGTCACAAATTATTGGAGAAGCTCATAGCATGATGTTGCATAATTAGTCAAAATATGAACTAAAATGGCTTATAAAGTGAATAAATTCAAGATGGAAAATGGTTTGGGAGATTTCTAAGTCCAAATGGAGACTTCCAATATATGATTTTGAATGGAAAAACAATTCTAAGAACAATGGTTCAAGCACTTTTTTGAGTTTAGAAGGAAAAAAGGAAGTTATCTTTGGTTACTTGTAATTAAAGAAACATAACCAAAATGGATCAAAGTTGGAAAACAAGGGAATGTGCAAGATGGATCTAGAATGTACCATTGGGGTCTATATATTCATGAAATGAGAATTTGGCAAGGGTTGGCTTCATTTGCACCAAGAATTTCACAAATTCCCTCATTCTTTTCATTGAAGTTTTCATTCCAATTCTCCAAAATCTTCATCAATCTTCATCAAAATCAATTCAATCTTACTCCATCATCCTCCTAGATCAGAATTGAAGCAAAGTTTTGGTGTGAATCATCCATTTTCGAGCACCTTTTTCAAGAGCATCAAAACTACAAATTCAAGTGGACAGCATAATTCAAGTCAAGAATCAACAAGGAATTGCATACAGAATCACATACATCAAGGATTGATCAAGATCCAACACCTAGAAGCTTCAGATCCACGTGTTCCATAGCTGTTTCTCAAGATTTCACACCAGGTAAGTTTTCATTCAAACTGCTTGATCTAGTTAGTTTGGCATGTTGTTGATAGTTTAGATGCAATCTAGGTGGTTAGGAGAACAAGTAGGATGAGTTTGGAGAGGTTTGGTGATGGTTGTTAACAGGTGCAACAAACTGTTAGTGCTTGAATCTCTTGGATTAATGCGTTAGAATGTTAGTTTGATTGATCAGGTTAATCTCCATTAGGCATAGATTAGTTCAGGTCAAGTTTGAGGAAGTATTGAGTTGGTGCATATCAGTGTATATCCATGGTGACCAGACCTTGGCTTGATCGGGTTTGTTGTTGTGATGAGTTTCAAGGTAAATTAGTGCCATAGACGTGTAGAGGGAGAGTTATAGAGTAACTTTCATGTTCACATCGTGTGGATTGGTTGCCTGTAGAGGGAGAACAGCTTGGTGTAAACCTGCTCGTGCATGGAGGTGTAATGGTGATTGAAACCCTAGTTGCAGATCAATTGGAGAAGAGATAATCATGTCCATCCATTTCGCGTGTGACCTTTGACTTAGAAGGAGATCCAAGGGCTCTCATTCAATCTGATTTGTGGAGGGAGATTACATTGGCCAAAACGCGCCGTTTCATTAATTGAAACGGGCGGGCCTCAGAATTTTGTGTTAATCCCACCCCCAGGTTTAGGCCCAAAGTCATTTTCAACGTGATTTCCATTCTATTCTCACCCCCAGCGTGTATGGTGTTCTGAGCTAGAATTCTGGGCTTAACCAAAGCGCTATCTGCACCCCTGTCTGTATGGCCCATTCTGAATTGAACTGCGCGTGGGTTCTAAATGCACCCCTCCCTCATTTTTATTTTGTTTAATTTTTCTTAATTCACTTTAATATTTTACCAATTTTCATTAATTCATAACTAATTCATAAAAAATGCATTTTAATCCATTCTTTTTACCATATTTTCTTTAAAATGTCTAGAAAATTATAGAGAAATAAAATTTCATTTTTAGTTTTATTTCATATTTTTTCCATATTTTCTAAATAAATGTCATATTAAATAGTTTCATTTCATGCATCATTTTAATAATTTTTGTTCTCTTACATGCTTTAATATTTTTTGGTCATTCTTTTTATATTGTTTAGATGAGATATTCAACTTGTAGAAATATTTTAGTTCCCATTTTTAGAGGTTAATTTTAGGTGATTAATCAATGCTTGAACATCATGAACAAAACTAGGGTTTTAGGTGACAACTTAAGAAGTTTGATTTCATTTCCCTTAGGACTTAGGGTTTGAATAGATTAGTTATGGGACTATAAGGGCTATGGGTAGCTACTAGATCCCTTAGAAAAAGTCAGGATTCCCCTACTGCTATTAATACTGTCTGTATATCTGATTGTCTGGTGTGGTGTGCCCTCTGGGGATTGTTGCTTGTTGGGTTTGTCTGGGGCCCTGGGGAAGCTGAAGATTTGTGAAGATGAAGACCATTGGAGATCTAGAGATTGAAGATCAACTGTCAGAGTTGAGGAGGAGTTTTTTGGCTAGCAGATGCTGAGGAGACTAGGGTTTAGGAGCTAGGCAGAGCTCTAGATTGGAATGATTGTTTCTCAAACATGGATTGCCTTGTCTGCATCCATTCTTCTCTGTGATTCAGAGTCTCTCTAAGACACTCACCCCCTTCCTTTGGAAGGCTTGGTGATAGTGTCTATGAGATAGAACTCTTGAGAGAAAATGTCTCTTGTGTTAGAAGCAGTCTGTTCACCACCCTTGGTAGTCAACTGATTGCTTAACACCCAATTCACTCTTGTGACTGATTCCTCATCCTGGAGGTTTGAGCTTGAAGAAAAGCCATTGCAGATAGAAGACAGATGATCAAAGCCCTTGTCTGAAGGCCATGGAGATGGAGATTGATGCTTGTTGAAGCCTGTAGCTGATTGGAGATTACTTGAAGCCAGTTGTTGATTCAGAGCTGCTGATGCTGTTTCTCTTTGTTGTATTTCATTTGCTGATGTATTGATTGGTTTTCTGAACCGTATTGTTTGCTATTTACCCTGCTGGGTTGAAAGTGAAGCCTGTTCACTTTTGCCTATTGTTTTCTAGGTTCGAGGTTGAGTGGGACTCCCTTGCCTCGCTTGTGCTGTTGCATCCATGCATTTTACTGTTTTACTGTATATATCTGATATTGTTTCTGTTTCTGCCTATCCCGTAGGATCTCTGTTTCTCTCTGTGCAAGAGAGGAGCATGATAGACACTAGGTCTTAACCCATGCATGATAACATTAGGTTAGTTTGTTTCCCTTCGCAACCGTAGGTTAGAGTTCTGTCTCTTTCTTTCTCAAAACAAACAGAAAAACACATAAAGATTTCAAACACAATAAAAGACACTTCTTCCGTAAAAGAAGGTGAACTCATCAAAACATCATTTTTTGTCCGCTGGGACTGTTAATCAAGGAAACCTTTTTTCAGAAGGAATAAAATCAACAGACAGGCCTGTGTCGTACGTGGCCCGAACTACGTTTGCTCTGATCTTTCATGCTGTATGAAAGTACGTAGGCATAGGATGCGATATCCTAGCGAGCAACCTTCCCCTCCTTTCCCGTAGGTAGGCGAACTACGTTGACTCTGATTTCTCGTTCCAGACGGGAATACGTAGGCATAAAGTGCGATACTTTGCCGAGTCATTTTTATTTTCATTTTATTTTCTTTTTCACCCTTGACCTATAGTTTAGATAGAATAACAATCCATACCCGAAAACAAGCGTGGATCCCGTCGAGTACGACGGACGTGAGGGGTGCTAATACCTTCCCCTTGCGTAACCGACTCCCGAACCCAGGTTTTGGTTGCGACGACCATACCTTTCCCGTGTTGTGCGAGGTTTACTCTGAGCGTTTCCTTTCCCTCCCGTGGGATAAATAACGCACGGTGGCGACTCTTCTGTTCAGCCGGCGCCGATTTTCGCAGTAGCGACACTGACAATCTATTTGGAGAGAATGGGCAAACCCCAGTTACTCGGCGGTAACGACCAATGATGGAGACACGATGAACCTGTGCATGTTATCGCGTATGTTAATGAATATGTTGATATGAATGTATGTTAATGTCTATGCAGTTAATCATGCAGGATGTTATGCAATGAGCATGTAATGAGCATGTAATGAATATGTAATGAAATAGGCATGTGATGCTTATGCCCTTGCGTATGCTGACGAAACAGACTAGAGACGAGACGAGAGATGAAATAAACATCTCGACGGAAATGCCCTGCGTTCTCTGCAACCAATACGTCAATCATGGGTAAGAAAGATCAATGGTAGAACCAATCTGGTTTTAAAGTTCTGAATTCTCTGGGGAGGAAGTAAATTGCTTAGGTGCACAGTATTATGTCTTCACATGGGGAGAAGAACACCTGAGGGATACTTTCGAGTTACCCAAGAAGAAGTTGTCAGCTTATAGTCTCGCTGGGGACTGTGTTAGAGCAATGGTTTGAAAGTGTTTCTGCAATAATGATATTTCCGGGGAATGAAGAGATCCCTTCGGAATTTCCACTAGTCAAAGTAATTTATTACATTTCAAATTTGTTTTGTTTTTGAAAAACAGTTTTGAAAAATCTACAATGCACCTTTCATTTTCAAATTTTAGGAATAAACGCATTTTGCATAACAAATAGAAAACAAAGAGCAATGCACCAAGGAATGTAAGTAACGAGATGGCTTCTTTTATTTAAAGGGCGGTAGCTCGCTGAAGGCATAGCTCCACAGATGATTATGTTTTGAAATTGGCAACATGGGAAAAAGTCACATCGAATCCAATGACACCTACTGACACTAATAACTAAGACTAATCCAGAATCCTGCTTTGGGCAAGGATGAAAGAACTTGAAACATGGTTCTTATGCGGAAAGTGTGTTCGAGATAATCAGTGTCTTCTGATGCAATGAAATGCCTTTGTCCCTAACTTTTGCTTGGACCGCCCTCTCGGGTTTTCAATCCACCGGGACGCTCTTTTTTGCCTAAGCCGCCCTTTCGGGTTTTCAACTTAGCGAGCTTTTTATTATTATTTCTTTTTTTCCAACCCTTACTTTTGCCTAAGTCGCCTTTTGCAGGTTTTCGACTTAGCGGGTTTTTAGGCATAATATTTTCGGACTGCATCAGAATTCACGGGATGTGCTAGTTCTTCACCATCCATTGTCGTAAGTATCAGAGACCCTCCGGAGAAGACAGTCTTTACAACGAATGGGCCTTCATAATTGGGCATCCACTTTCCACGCATATCTTTATGTACTGGTAAGATCTTTTTGAGTACGAGCTCTCCTTGACGGAACTCGCGGATACGAATCTTCTTATCAAACGCTCTTTTCATCCGTTTCTGATATAATTGCCCATGGCACATGGCTGTCAAACGCTTCTCGTCAATGAGATTCAACTGATCCAGTCTGTCTTGAACCCACTCAGCTTCCTCAAGCTCAGCCTCCATTAACACTCTTAACGAAGGTATCTCCATTTCGATGGGGAGCACGGCGTCCATTCCATACACCAATGAGAAAGGTGTTGCCCCTGTCGAAGTTCTCACTGAGGTTCTGTATCCATGCAAAGCAAACGGTAACATCTCATGCCAATCTTTGTAAGTCACAACCATCTTTTGCAGGATCTTCTTGATATTCTTATTTGCGGCTTCAACGGCTCCATTCATCTTAGGACGGTACGGAGAAGAATTGTGGTGAGTGATCTTGAAACTATCACACAGCTCTTTCATAGTCTTATTATTCAGATTGGTGCCATTGTCAGTTATTATCCGGCTTGGGACTCCATAACGGCAGATGATCTCTTTCCTGATGAATCGGGCAACCAGTTGCTTGGTCACGTTGGTGTAGGAGGCAGCCTCTACCCACTTGGTGAAATAATCAATGGCAACAAGGATGAAACGATGTCCATTAGAAGCTTTCGGCTCGATTGCCCCAATCATGTCAATGCCCCACATAGAGAACGACCATGGTGAAGACAAAACATTCAACGGCGATGGAGGTACATGCATTTTATCAGCATAAATTTGGCACTTATGGCATTTTCTAGCGTATTGGATGCAGTCGGCTTCCATGGTTAACCAGTAATACCCAGCCCTTAATATCTTCTTGGACATGGCATGACCATTGGCATGAGTTCCGAAGGTCCCCTCATGAATTTCCTGTAGTAACATGTCCGCTTCCCGTTTATCAACACATCTGAGCAGGATCATGTCGTGATTTCTCTTGTACAACACACCATTACTGATAAAGAATTTGGACGCCAATTTTCTCAATGTCTTTTTGTCCAGACCAGTAGCACCATCGGGATACTCCTGCTTGACGAGATAGTTCTTGATATCATGAAACCAAGGCTTTTCATCCACCTCAACTTCTTCGACCATCTGACAATAAGCGGGCTCTACCTTGCGCTCAATATGGATAAGAGGTGCTTCATTAACAAATTTAACTTTCCACATAGATGCTAACGTGGCTAAAGCATCAGCTACGTGATTCTCGGATCTAGGAACATGCTCGAACTCTATCTCGTCGAAATGCTTGATCAGCTCAATAATGTAGTCCTTATAAGGGATCAGCTTCTCATTCTTCGTTTCCCATTTGCCTTGTACCTGGTAAATAACCAAGGCTGAGTCACCACTTACTTTAAGAAGTTTGATTCGGAGGTGAATCGCCGCTTCGAGGCCAAGAATACATGCTTCGTATTCTGCGACGTTGTTAGTGCACTCAAAGTCCAACCTCGCTGTAAATGGAGTGAATCCGCCCTTTGGGTTCATCAAAACGACGCCTATACCATGCCCATTGAAATTCGAGGAGCCATCAAACATCATCTTCCACCAAAGACCTGGTTCTGGACCTTCGCTCGGATCTGGCTCTTCACAATCTCTTTTAATCAACAAAATATCCTCATCAGGAAAATCGAGCTTAAGAGGTTCATAATCTTCAACTGGCTGGTCTGCAAGATAATCAGATAAAATACTACCCTTAATCGCCTTCTGGGGTACATACTGGATGTCATATTCGGATAACAACATGTGCCAACGAGCTAGCCTCCCGGTTTGAGCAGGTTTTTCAAAAATATACTTGATCGGATCCATTTTAGAAATCAATAACGTGGTATGACAGACCATATATTGCCGAAGGCGCTTAGCGGCCCATGCCAATGCACAACAAGTTTTCTCCAATGGTGAGTATCTGTTTTCGCAATCGGTAAACTTCTTGCTCAGGTAATAAATCGCATGTTCCTTTTTCCCGGTCTCATCATGTTGCCCAAGCACACAACCCATAGACTTCTCGAGAACAGTAAGGTACATAAACAAAGGTCTTCCAGGTACGGGAGGGATCAGAATAGGGGGATCTTGCAAATAACCCTTAATCTTCTCAAACGCTTTCTGACAATCAGGGTTCCACTCAACTGTCTGCCCCTTGCAAAGCAACTTGAATATCGGCTCACAAGTAGCGGTCATATTAAAGATAAACCTGGAAATGTAATTCAGACGTCCCAGAAAACCCCTAACTTGCGTCTCGGTTCGCGGAGCCGGCATATCTTGAATGGCTCGAATTTTGTCAGGATCCACCTCAATCCCTCGCTGGCTAACAATGAAACCAAGCAATTTTCCAGATCTGACACCGAAGGTACATTTAGCAGGGTTCAATTTCAACTGATATTTCCTGAGTCGTTCAAACAATTTCACTAAATGGTCTAGATGCTCCTCTTCACTCTGAGACTTGGCTATCATATCGTCCACATACACCTCAATCTCTTTGTGCATCATATCATGAAAAAGAGTGGTCATAGCGCGTTGGTAAGTTGCCCCTGCATTCTTTAAACCGAAGGGCATGACTTTGTAGCAGAAGGTTCCCCAAGGAGTAATGAAAGTAGTCTTCTCTCGATCATCTGGATCCATCTTGATCTGATTATAACCAGAGAAACCATCCATAAATGAGAACAACGCAAAACTGGCCGTATTGTCTACCAGTGTGTCAATATGTGGCAGTGGGAAGTCGTCTTTTGGACTTGCTTTGTTCAGATCCCTGTAGTCTACACACATCCTAACTTTACCGTCCTTCTTGGGCACTGGCACAATATTGGCAACCCAATCTGGATATTTTGCAACTGCCAAGAAACCTGCATCCAACTGTTTTTTAACCTCATCTCGAATTTTCAAAGCCATGTCGGGTCTCGTTCTTCGAAGCTTCTGTTTGATAGGCGGACAATCTGGCTTAAGCGGCAACTTGTGAACAACAATATCCGTGTCTAGGCCCGGCATATCTTGATACGACCACGCAAACACATCAATATACTCTTTTAACAACTCAATCAACCTCGGCCTAATCTTCGTCCCAAGCATTGCACCAATCTTGACCTCTTTCTTGCTCTCATCCGTACCGAGATTAATTAAGTCCACCTGCTCTTTATGCGGTTGAAGCTCTGTGTACTCGTACTCAATCAATCTTGTCAGTTCCGCGGGTACTTCGAAATCTTCTTCACCCTCGTCCTCAGCTTGATTGATGGGTGCATCCCAGTCAGGAGTGTCAGCAAAGTCATTGGATCCAACAAGGTTTACGATATCTCTGCATGATGGAAGGCTTACTTAATTAAAATGCTCGAAGATATGTAAGAATGAAATGCTGTTTTATTATTATTTTTTGGGGAAAAAAGGTTGCCAATTTCATTTTTAAAGGTGAAAACAAAAAACGCGAATGAACCAAGGTGGAATCGAACAAAATGCTTTTATTAATATCTTTTTGGGAATGAAAGGTGGCCCAATAAAAGACCCTATAGCCTTGGGCAGAGCTACGGATTTTTATTTGAAAATGTAAATGAAACTTAAAAAACGATTACTTTGACAAAGGAAAGATAACAGGGATCTCTACGGCCTCCCAGTTGTTCAAAACTGCATCACCCTTAAACACCAGGTTGCTCAGCTCTTCATGTTCCTCACAGTCGCTGATGGCGTTGACTTGGAAACCTCCGCTGACAAATACCTCTTGGATAACTTTCGGACGCCCTTCGACAGTTGTGGTAGCTCCATTCTGAGTTGGTTTGTAACCCAACCCAGAGCGATCAGTCTTGGTCTTGACATCGATTACCTCTCCCCAACCTTCAGGAATACCCCTGTCAATTGTTGCTTTGGTACTCTTCAGAGATGCAAAAGATGGATTACCCTGACCCACTGTCTCTTCGACTTCCAGCAGAACAGCATTGGCGATCTCAAGTGCTTGAAAGGAGATGTCTAAAGCATTCTCATCGGCCTCGATGTAACGGAAAGAAGATAAGTTACTGACCATCAGATCCTCCTCACCGTGTATAATAACCAACTTTCCATCGATCACGAATTTCATCTTTTGATGTAACGTTGAGGTCACTGCCCCAGCGGCATGGATCCACGGCCTTCCAAGTAAACAACTGTAATTGGGATTAATATCCATGACTTGAAACGTGATATTAAAAACTTGCGGGCCGATCAGGATAGGAAGCTCAACCTCCCCCATTACCGACCGACGAGAGCCATCGAAAGCCTTGACGACCAAAGGAGTAGGTTTCAACACAGTCTCTTTACAAGCCAACTTATCAAGAACCCTCTTGGGTAGAACATTCAGAGAAGATCCGGTGTCCACTAGCACTCTCGCTAAATTGTCCTCCTGACATCTTACCGATATATGTAAAGCACGATTATGGTTCGGCCCCTCCTTTGGTAACTCTTCATTGCTGAAACTGAGGGTGTTACAGGCGGTCAAATTGGCAATCACACTATCAAACCGACTGGTGCTAATATCTTGATCCACATGTGCTTGAGTCAAAACCTTCTGCAAGGCCATCCTATGGGCGGGTGAACTCATCAACAGAGATAAAATCGAAATCTTGGAAGGAGTTTGATGAAGTTGGTCAATAACTTTATAGTCACTTTTCTTGATGATCCTCAAAAACTCAGCATCTTCATCATTCGTAACAACTACCTTTCCTTTGTCTTTGGCAGGTATTGGGATACTAGTTATTTCCTTGGGTGGGACCTCATTGGAATGGGGAGTATACACACGGCCACTGCGAGTCATCCTGCTTACCTCTGCGATATTGGTCACCGCACCCTTAGCCTCTTCATTTGGAATAACCTTCCCAGACTCCTTGTCAATCATCGTCACGTCATACTTCCAAGGCACAGCTTTAGGATCGCTGAAAGGAAACGGACTCGGTCTTCGAATAACTATAGGCTTAGGCTGATTCACTTCAGGGATATACGACTTCGGTATATCGAACACGAGATTGGCGGAGCCTGCCCCTGATAGATTAAACACTGGTACCTTACCCTTTGATTCAGGCTGATGGAAGACAGGCTCAACCACAGCGACCTCATCTTTCTTGTATTGGCTTGTCACTTGTAAAACACCCTCATTAATTAACCTCTGAACATCATTCTGAACCGACACACAACCCTTAACACTGGCTTCACAACTTACGCATGCAACATGGGAAGTATCTACCAAACCAGCTTCAAATAGTTTCGAATGGAACATCTTGAGAGGAGTCTTAATCTGTCCAACGTCAAGGGCATAACCTTCCCCCGAATCAACACTAATGGCATTGACACTCTCCTGGTTAGGAAAAGGGTTCTTCTTAACATTCGGTTGAGGATCTTCAAATGACAAAATCTTCTTTTCCAATAAATCCCTGACAATATTTTTGAGAGCATAACAATTCTCCAGATCATGACCAGGCGCACCCTCATGAAATAAACAATGAGCGGCGGCGTTGTAATTGGCGGGTAGAGGATTAGGAGGCGGACCCAAAGCCCGTGTAGTGATGAGACCTTGCTTGACCAAAGAAGGATACAACTCGGTAAAAGTCATCGGAATCGGCGGACACGGTTTATACGTTCTTCTGTTCGGCATATTCTGGCGAGGAGCCGGACTCTTTGGCTGTTGAGGAGCAGGAGTATTGGGCGCCTGTAGGTAATTGACAGGAGGCGGATAAACAGGAGGTTGTTGCATAGGTTGATACATGGGAACCTGTTGATTGAAAGAAGGTGTAATAGCTGCCACATAGGGTTGTTGAGCATATTGGACTGGGTACCCTTGAGGTTGAGCATAACTTTGCGGGTGTCGATAAAAGCGTTCCCTTGGTCTACCAGAGGATATAGCATTAGTCTCACCCTCCTTCTTTTTCTGGGAGCTATACGGAGGTTTCTTCGGCTGATCCTTAGAAGTACCATGATTATTTGCCATTTTACCACTCTTCATACCCAATTCAATCTTGACACCCACAGCAACGATGTCGGAGAAATTTGAAGTCACACTACCCACCATTCTCTCGTAAAATTCTGGACGGACCGTGTCGACAAACCAATCAGCTAACTCTTTCTCGGTCAAAGGAGGTTCTACCTGCGAAGCAGTCTCTCTCCACCTTTGGGCATATTCTTTGAATGACTCAGAATTCTTTTGTGACATACTCAGCAACTGTCTTCTGTCAGGAGCCAGATCCATATTGTACTTGTAGTGTTTGATGAAAGCGTCAGATAAATCTTGAAAGCTCTTAATGCGAGACTGGTCTAAAGTTAAATACCACTTGGAGGAAGCACCCTTCAAACTATCTTGGAAACAATGGATCATCAATTTATCATTCTCAACATGGGCAGCCATTTTGCGATAGTACATGATCAGATGACTCTTAGGACAGGTGGCACCTTCATAACGATCGAAATTCGGAGTTTTGAACTTCGGGGGAATAACCAAACCCGAGACCAAACAAACATCCCTTGCAGTAGTCCCAAAAATTTGATCACCCTCTACCTTTTTCAATCTCTGGACGATGGTGTTTACTTCCTCACGAAGCTTATCATGTTTCTCATAGCCCTCAACATTCTCATCAAGATTATCAAAAACTGTCTCATTGAAGTACGGTTGCGCACGAGTGTGTACAACAGGTGGTGCAAGGATAGGAGCCCCCCTAGAAACTTCAGAAAATAAAGGCACGGCTTGCTGAACAGGTTGATTAATCGGAACAGTGGCTTGAGGAGGCACAAAACCGGGAGCAAGACCATAAGGTGGGTCCCTTGCTACGGTCATACTTGGTGGAGGGTCCACAGTAACGCCGGCAATCTCAGAAACAACAGTGGGCTGGGTATCCATCTTAGCATTCATGACATGTAACAATTCCATCATACGCCCCATACCCCCTCGAAGGTCTTCAAGTTCATTGCTAAGGCGATCAATCTCCTTTGCCTGATCCTCCATTCTTTTCCGAGTTTGAGCTCTGGTGTTGTATTGGTGCCGAGAACTCAGGGTGACAAAACTGGAAGGCGAGAAAACCGAACATGAGAAAACGGAAGACACATGCAATGCAAAAAATGATGCTGTGATGAAGATTTCATGGAATTCAAACATTTATGAATATCGTGGGGTACCAAGGAAATCTTTCCCTTGTTTTTTCATTTCATTTTTTTTATTCATGGTATCCCGCGATATCTGTAAATGGTATTTGAACTCCATGAAATACAATGAGATGCTTTATGGATGCAATGCATGAAAACACACAAAGTCCTAGGTTAAAGGAACGTGAGCGGAGTCAAGGTCTACCCATCCCAAAAGGAGTGTACTATAGGTTAGTTGTACCTGCCGAACAAGGTTCTAAAAAGTGCCCAAAGTCATCAGCCCATCTTTCGGATATTATCAACCTTCCGATTGACTCGGGGGTTAATAATATTCTCAAGAGAACCTCTTTTGAGTGTAGTATCGCGTAGCAACCATTGTAGGACTACTCCCACATAGTTCCCGCACTACGTCCTAAATAAGGCCGAGGTGGTGTAAAGGTACTACGGTTCCCAATATCACAGACTCCAATCGACCATGGAAAAAGTTTTCAACGATTACTCGTTCAACCGAACCATTTTCGAAAGGGTCTCAACTGAGCGGTGATTCTCGAATCAACTTGGTCGGGATTCACTCCCTATAAGCCTCATCGAATATATCCCCATCCTATAATAATGTCACTAGTCCGGGCGTAGGACTTATCTCACTGCACAAGGAACAATCCCACCATCAAAGCACAAATATATACATGCAAATGAATAATAACACAGATAGTAATAAATATGAACAAGTTAGGGATAACCCTTAAAAATTTAGATTCCCCAGTGAAGTCGCCATTTTCTGTTGCGGTGGAAATAGGATCACAAACTATTAATGAGTTTGAATCGCAATTCAATTCACAACCGCTCTTTGATTTATCCGAAGGAAAAGGTCAAAAGAGGGAAAACCTATTTTTGCATCGTAAACACAATGCGGGGAAAGATCTAGGGTTCGGGGGTTGGTTAAATTTAGGGAAGGTATTAGCACCCTAAACTTCTGTAGTACTCTACAGGAACCTTTTGTTCAGATGTTTACTATTTGCTTTATTTATTTGCTTAAGGTATATGTACAAAGGATTAAAAGTGAGAAAATAAACCTAAGGGGTTAATTCTAAGTTTACTCGGCAAGACATCGCATCTTGTGCCTACGTATCCTTACGGGAGTGGAATCAGAGTAATCGTAGTTCCCCTCAAAAGGGAGGTTAGAGACTTCTTGACTGTGGTCAAGGTCTCAAGGGGAATAAACGCATCTTAAGGACACGCTTACGTGGAGTGTAGAAACTCCAAATCTCTACGTTGAAATGTTAAGTTGTAATTAGGGTTAAATTAGGTTAGGGATTCCACGGCGGGAAACCCTAAAATGAGCGCGGCGGCTCTTTGACCTAATGCTAGGGGTAAAATTGTAATCTTGCCTGCGGCGAGGCATTTGTGAAAATTAGGGTTTGTAAGGGTGTAGTTTTGAGGATTATTGGCGTGGCGGTCAAATGCTAGACCTAATTCCTTCAGAGGTGTAGTGTGACTGGAATATTGATAAATGTGTGAGATAAATGAATTGTAAACAGAAGTGAAAGTCATGCAAACAGCAATTTAAAGGCAGAAATTTAAAGCGCGATTATTGGTTCGCGGGGTTACATATGAGAAGCAGTTACAATAATAATAAAACTTAAATAAAACGCCACGCAATAGTAGTAAACATGAGCTGCAAATGATGAACACCGTTAGTAAACAAGGTTGGACAATGATTGGACGAATTAGGAGGAAAAGTACAATATTGAAAGTTTTTGTTGTTTTGAAAAAAGATGTTAAATGAATTTATACATAAAAAAGGAATAATGTTAATTAGAAAAATACTTTAACTTTAATCTAACAAAAAAATTTTAACTTAGATATTTTAAGAAAGATTTTTAAGTTATTTATTATAGGAAAAGAGGTTTTTTATTTATTTTAAAAACAGTTTTTTTTTTATTTACAAAAGAAAGGTTTCTTTTTTTTTAAAAAAATAATTTTTAATTATAATACAATTTAAAAACAAATAAAACAAATAATTTAAAAAACAAAATAAAAAAATAAAACATAAAAGGGGGTTGGGCCGGTCATCACACACGGACCCAACCCGATTGGTGAGTCATAAGAAACGAAAAGCAGTTTTTAGGGTTTTCAGAACCCTAATGCCCTCTTCGCGGCGCCGTTATCACTTCGTCTTCTTCGCTTTGCCTTCGTTACTCTCATTGCCCGTTTCTTCTTCCTCTCCTTAACCTGAAATAAAACATGAAACTCGTGATGAAAATGCATCGTGGCTCACATTTATGATGAGAATAGCCGATGATGAAGATGTTCTGAGGCTGAGAGTTGATTTGCCGCCGTTCTTCGCGGACGGCGCTGGTGATCTCTCCCTTTCGCGATTTCCCGTTAGCGTTTGTTCGCGGTTGGTCCGTTTCGTCGCTTTGATGTTCTCCGCCGTTGTTTACGAAGACGATGATGAGGGTTTCC
The DNA here is from genome assembly GCA_963859935.3 of Lathyrus sativus. Taxonomy (NCBI): domain Eukaryota; kingdom Viridiplantae; phylum Streptophyta; class Magnoliopsida; order Fabales; family Fabaceae; genus Lathyrus; species Lathyrus sativus. The sequence goes on along the minus strand of OZ012739.1, from coordinate 449,350,132 downwards.
TCTGAGTCTCAGCCGCGCCGTCTAGGGTTTGCGATCTTCGTTAGGGTTTCAACTCCCTCTCGCATCAGGTTGTATTCCCCTTTTTATAGTTTCTTTTTATCTCTCTTTCTGGGCCTTAAACTGAGATTTGATTCTATAGTGATATTATTTGATTCGGTTTTGTTTGGGTTTTTCCAGATTGAATTCAAATATGATGCTTTCTGATACGATTAGGATCTTGTTTCTTCTTTTGGAACCTGATTGGGGTTTTGTGCTGATATGATCTTCTGATTCGATTAATTTGCTGGATTGCTCTATACTGATTCGTTTTTGACTGACTTGTTTGATTGATTTGTCTGATTGATTCAGATTGACTCAAATTGATTCAGATTGGTTCAGATTGGCTCAGATTGGTTCCAATGGAGATGTTTCCTGATGCATTTGGATTTGACTCGAAACTTTCCATTTCCAGATTCGGCTTTGTTTGATCATTTGGATTGCCTCTGAATTTATTTGATCTGATTGGTATCTGGATTAATTCATTTGTTCTGCTTGAATTCAATCTGGACTGTGCTGATGCGTTTTCGATTTGATTCAATTTTAGTAGTCTGAATTGATTTGTTTTGATTTTCTGGTGCAGTTAGCTTTTCCTCTTCTTCTTTCAGAGAATGGATGCTGATGCTTCGACTTAAGTTAGAGCGGCCGAGTGAAGGGTATTGGCGATGATGACCTTAGGGTCTGAGTCCGTTGATTTGGATGCCTTAGTAGTAACGACCTTCGGCGTGAACAACAATTACCGTATGTCCCGTAGTTCGATGTTTGGTAGGGAATTAGTAGTGGCTCCGGCCGTGGCTCTCCCAGCCACTCGAACGCTTATGCCCGATGATGATTAGCTGAGGGCTGATGTAACTTTGAATTTCTTCGTTGTCCATTGTTTTTATGCAGTTTGAACCGATTGGCTGGCTTGGTATCTCATGCGTGATTGTGGCGTGAATCCCTGCTTTTGTATTGTGATTAAACTTGTGGATTCATTTCGATGTTCAGTTTAGTGTGGTCATTCCTGTCCCGCTGCTGATGATCTTTAGCTTGCAAATGTCTATTTTTCTATGATGTTTGTGACCCGTCCTGATGGCTTAGTTTAGATTTCCAGCAATTGGATCTTTCTGTGACATTTTAGCAGCAGTCCTGTTCTTATGTTTTTCGTGATGCTTGATATTGAAACCTCTTGATATTGCTTTGCAGATATTGATGTTGTTGAGTCAAACGCTGTCGAGGATGGTCACATGGTGATGATGACCACTGGTCTGAACCCTCTGCGTTACTTCTGATTTGATTCTCCAATTCTCAGGTGCTGAACTGTGATTATGATGCGTATGTCCCCTTTTCATCGATGCAGTTGCCGTTGATTCTCACTTGGTGTAGGCTGGTATTTGGACTGATGTGTATATTGTTGGGCTATGATGTTCATAATTGAGCCTGTGCCCTGCATTCCCAATTTTCCAATGTGACCTTCTTATTTGGTTTGGAAATGCCGCAGACTGTTATGGCGTGTTATCGGAAATACTAACTGTTGCTTTGATTCTCCTTCTGCAGACGTTAGGCTGGATGCCTTTTGTCCCTGGGCTCGAACTTTTTCGCAGCTTGGCCTTACCATGATACCTTTGACAGCACTATTGTTTGTGGTTATTCATTGATGCTTGGAGTTCCTTTATGAGTTCGTTTTGGGGCAGCTTGGTTTTCGTTCTGAACCATCTTGCTGCGATTTGATGCAGCCTTGGCTTCATTTCACTCTTCTTGTTCTGTTTGAACTTGGTTTTTCATGAACTTGCCTATGTGGTTCAGAGTTACTGCAGTTTGATGCAGTTTTAGCTTGCATTTCAGTTTGAATTTCCGCTTACTTGGGGCATCTTATGCACTGTCTTGTTTTTGACTTTCTGTCATCAACTTGTACTGATGCAATTGTGGAATTTCAGGTGTTGGAAATTTCGGGGCCAAAGCGACTCAGACCTGCCGGCATCCGGGTCTGAGTCCAAATTTGCCTATGTTGCCTTATTCTCGTATCAGTTTGGAAATCCAATCACGGCAAAACGAATCAATCCCGCTTCTTCTATTACTTCTGTCTCTCGAATGTCCCGCAACGATTAAGAACAGGTGTTACCTGATCTGACGCCTACGGCGCGGATCGGTAACGGGGGTAGGACGCAGCTTCGGTTGTGCCACTCCCGGCACTCGATGATGACATTGTTCTGAGAGTGTCGAAAAAACTTCTAACATTTTTCTGTACTGCTTGTTTTCTTTTGATGTGCAGGTTAGCTGAGGATTCATGGAGAAGTTCAAATACAACATGAAGACCTTTAGATACTCTTAGGATTTAGGATAGATGCCTTAGGATTGAGAATTTTAATGTACTTCCTTGTAACAGTACTTTGTAAAATATGAAGCAACATCCACATTCTTGTATGATAGCATTATTTATGAAATAAAATTCTCAAAGTTTTGAATTTATTTATATTTTGTTCTTAGTTAAAAAATATAAACAATTGTGAATAAATCCACAAGTATTTAAATTCATTAACATAGGCATAAAACATAAATATTCCCAAGTGGTATTTGTGATCCTGATCTCATCATCCGATTAAAATGTTAACCAATTGTTTCATAACCAAACACATATGGGCACCGTAATCACAACATTTTCAGCATCAACAGCAAAACTAATCGTAATTAAACTCCACTGACCAAATGCCAAATCTCAATATGATCAGAACTGGTGATTGATAAATGCCTCAAAACCATAACGTATCAAATGCCTCAGAATTTTAATAACAGCCCGTCTTCAAGGAATTGGTAGAATTTGTGTAAAATGACCAAAATACCCCTGGGACCCAATCTGCAAAACAAACACCTTCATAACTTGTTAGTGGTTAGCAAATGTACATATGAGATGATATGCGAAATGCCTGACTAAATGTAAGGGTAAAATTTGGGGTATTACAATAGCCAACCAGAATTCTGTGGGATTGGATATGGCGAACATGGGATTGGTTCATGGGCTGAGGGTGCCACTCAAGTTTAAGGCTCCGGCGTTTGACAAGTACAAGGGAAACACGTGTCCCAGGGTGCATGTACGATCTTATTACAGAAGAATGTCTGCTTACTCCAACGACGAAAAGATGTTAATGCACTTCTTTCAGGATAGTCTGTCCGGGACGTCGTTGGAATGGTACATGGGACTGGAACCTACTCAAATTGGAAGTTGGAAAGAACTGGCAGAAGCTTTCGTGAGACACTACCAATATAACAGTGATCTTGCTCCGAATCGGGTTCAATTGCAAAATCTCTCTCAGAAGACTGGTGAAAGTTTCAAAGAATACGCCCAGAGATGGCGCGAGTTGGCTGTAAGGGTACAACCACCCATGGTGAAGAGGGAGTTCATAAATATCTTTGTGGGTACATTTTCAGGGCTGTATTACGATAAACTTCTCAACTGTTCAATGAGCAACTTCTCTGACTTGATTCTGATGGGCGAGCGAGTTGAGAACAGAATTAAGATTGGTAAGCTTCAGACTGGTGAATCAACCTCAGCTGGAGGTGGCAAGAAGGCTTTCGGGGGTAAAAAACAAGGAGACACTAACTCAATGTACAACGCTCGAAGGAAGAATAAGAGTCAAAACTGGCGTATGCAGCAACAAGTTGCTAGTGTGACAATCCCTGCACCGCAACAACAGCAGCAACAACCTCAGCAACAGCCGAGGCAGCAGAATACTAATCAGCGAAGAGTTCAGAATCAAAGGCCGAAAAGGATATTCGATGTACCTCTAGTATCGTATGCGGAACTTCTTCAGACTTTGTTGTTATTACAATTGGTTGAGAAAAGGACCTTGGCCCCGCCGACGGGCACGCCTCCATATGGGTATGACATCAACGAGCATTGTGAATTTCATTTCGGGGCGCCCGGTCATAATATTAAAAACTGTCAGGCTTTCAAGCACAAGGTGCAAGATTTACTTGATAGTACAACTATTAATTTTGGTACGGAAGGACCCAATATTGTACAACAACCAATGCCAAAGCATGGGGCAGCGGGAGCGAACACTATTCTGATAGATGCAGAGTTAGATTTGGTTGTGAATGTGGAGGAACTAAAGACACCTCTGGGTTATGTGAAAAGTCGTCTGTTGAAAGGGGGAGTTTACCCCGGATGTGATGAGGGCTGTGTAGATTGTTCAACTCAGCCCGAGGGTTGCGATAATTTGAATAGCGGAATTCAGAGTTTGATTGATGAACGTACGTTACAATTTGATCGCACTGCTGCCGAAGAGAAGCCTGTTGAGGCAATGGTCGAATAGCAGGGTGTGATTGCCACTATTACGATACCATTCAAGTCTGTCACGATATCGGCGCCTGCCAAGCGGCCGACTATCACTATCACTAAAGCAAAACCCATTCTGTATGAGAGCACCAAGGCCGTCTCTTGGAGTTATGAGGCGGAAGTGTATTATAATGGTGAGAGAATTAATCTGGATGATCTGCCGGTGGGATCGGTTGATAATCTGGTAGGATCGGGCGGTATGACCCGTAGTGGAAGAATCTTTACTTCGCCAGAAGTAGAAGCAGAAAGAATTGCGAAAGGTAAAAGCAAGGTGAATGAGGGTGGACCTTCCCAAGAGAAGGAGAAAGAACCGTTGAATAAGGACGTGGAGGAGTTTATGAGGCTAATTTGAAAAAGTGATTACAAGATCGTTGATCATTTACAGCAAACTCCTTCCAAAATCTCCATTTTGTCTTTATTGCTATGTTCCAAAGCTCACCGGAACGCCCTGTTAAAAGTGCTAGAGACGTCCTTCGTACCCCAGGAGATTTCTGTTAATCAACTTGAGGGGCTAATGGCCCATGTGAATGCGGGGCACGGTCTGGGGTTTACTGATTTTGACTTTACACCTAGAGGTCGCAACCACAATAATGCTTTGCACATCTCAGTTGAGTGCAGGGGCACCGTCATGTCCCATGTTCTTGTTGATACTAGGTCATCCCTAAATGTGTTGCCTAAGAAGGCACTGTTGAAATTGGATACTCGAGGAATAATTTGCACGCCCAGTGATATGGTAGTGAGAGCATTTGATGGAACCCGGAGGTCAGTATTTGGGGCACTGACATTGCCAATTCAAGTGGGTCCATAAGTATTTGACACCGTGTTCTATATTATGGACATCCAACCAGCATACAGTTGTATACTTGGAAGACCGTGGATTCATTCCGCCAGAGCTGTAACATCCACGCTTCACCAAACGCTGAAATATATGTTTGATGGCAGTATTGTTACTGTGTGTGGTGAAGAGGACATTCTGGTCAGTCATTTATCATCCTTCAAATACGTCGAAGTGGACGGAGAAATCCACGAGACACTGTGCCAAGCCTTCGAAGGAGTGAAGGTTAAGGATGAAGCTCCTGTGAGCAGCAAAGGTCCGGAAGTGGCCATGTTCTCGTATAAGGAAGCCCAAGCAGTGGTACAGACCGGAGAGACCAAGAGGTGGGGTCAAGTCCTGGATATTCCTGTCAAGCAGGACAAATTTGGGTTGGGTTACCGCCCATCATCGTCATCTTCCCTACAAAGCCCGTCGAGGTTCTGAGGGCTGATTGTATTTACTCCTGGAGGAGTCAGCTACGAGAGAATCAATGATGTGTCTGATGCTGAAGACGGAGACAATGACTACGATATGGATGCCTGGATCAGACCCAGCGTACCAGGGTAGAGCTTATGCAACTGGTCAATCCAGGATGATATCCAAGTGGCAACAAAACAGTAATGCTTTTTTTTCCAATTATTGTACAATCCTATGTCTTACCCAGGGCATAGAGATTTTATTTCAGGGCATGTTTGCTTATGTGTATGCTTTGTTTAATCATTGAATAAAGGAGTTTTTCCTTACAAATTTTGTGATCCTTGTCTTTCTGTTTTTATCTTTAGCAATAAAATGGCAATGTGGTTTATTTGCATATTATTTGAAGCGTTTAACCATTTTTCTCGCAGGACTCACATAATTTCAGATGACACTAACCAAGAACTTCCTATGACACGCTTCGACTTTGAGCACCCGATCTTTCAAGCCAAAGAAGAGATTATTGAGGATAATGACTTATCAAAAGAGCTGACTCGATTATTGAAGCAAGAAGAGAGGGTTATTCTGCCTCATCAGGAGGAAATTGAAGTCATTAACTTGGGGTCTGAGGAATGTGTCAGGAATATTCGTATAGGGGTTGCACTGCAGAGTGATATCAAGCAAAGGCTTATCGAGATACTTCGAGAGTATAGTCATATATTTGCTTGGTCTTACGAAGATATGCCCGGGCTGGATACTGATATGGTGGTTCACCGTTTGCCATTGCGAGAGGAATGTCTGCCGATTAAACAGAAACTCAGAAGAACTCGACCAGATATAGCTGTGAAAATTAAGGAGGAAGTGCAGAAACAGTGGGACGCTGGTTTTCTTGCTGTTACAACTTACCCTTCTTGGGTCGCCAATATCGTACATGTACCAAAGAAAGACGGTAAGGTGCGGATGTGCGTTGATTACAGGGATCTGAATAAGGCGAGCCCAAAGGATGATTTCCCTCTTCCTCACATTGATGTGTTGGTTGATAATACAGCTCAATTCTCAGTGTTTTCCTTCATGGACGACTTTTCGGGCTATAATCAGATAAAGATGGTGCCGGAGGATATGGAGAAAACAACTTTTATTACCCCGTGGGGAATGTTCTGCTACAAAGTGATGCCCTTTGGTTTGAAGAACGCCGGGGCAACATATCAGAGAGCTATGACAACACTCTTTCGTGACATGATGCATAAAGAGATCGAAGTCTATGTTGACGATACGATTGCCAAGTCCCAGACGGAGGAAGAGCATCTGGTCAATCTTCTGAAATTATTCAAGAGGCTTAGGAAATTCAGGCTGAGGCTGAATCCTAACAAGTGCACCTTCGGGGTGAGGTCTGGTAAGCTACTGGGGTTCATTGTTAGTGAAAAAGGAATCAAGGTTGATCCTGCAAAGATAAAAGCTATACAAGAAATGCCAGCACCGAAAATCGAGAAAGAGGTTCGTGGATTTTGGGGAGGTTGAACTACATTGCCTGGTTCATATCTCACCTAACTGCCACGTGTGAGCCAATGTTTAAGTTGTTGAAAAAGATCAAGCGGTGGTCTGGAATGAGAATTGCCAAAGGGCAGTTGAAATAATAAAAGAGGATTTGCAGGAACCTCCAATTCTGATACCCCCAGTAGCCGGGAGACCATTGATTATGTATTTGACGGTTCTTGAGAATAGTATGGGTTGTGTTCTCGGTCAACATGACGATACTGGACGGAAAAAGCATGCGATTTATTATTTGAGTAAAAAATTCACGGATTGTGAGTCTCGATACTCTATACTCGAAAAGACGTGTTGTGCGCTTGCTTGGGCTGCCAAACGTCTGAGACAATACATGCTGAATCATACAACCATGTTGATTTCGAAGATGGATCCGATTAAATAGGTCTTTGAAAAGCAAGCACTTTCTGGAAGGATTGCCCGATGGCAGATGGTACTGACAGAGTACGATATACAGTATGTCTCGCAAAAGGCTATCAAAGGTAGCGTACTGTCAAAGTACCTGGATGAGCAGCCAATTGATGATTACCAGCCGATGAAGTTTGATTTTCCTGAAGAGGATATCATGTATTTAAAGATGAAAGATTGCGAAGAGCCATTGCATGGTGAAGGTCCTGAGCGGAGCTCCCAATGGCAATTGATTTTTGACGGTGCTGTGAATTCATATGGAAGTGGAATTGGGGCAATCATCAGGACTCCCCATGGGACGCACATCCCGTTCACTGCCAGGTTGACATTCCCAGTTACTAATAACGAAGCCGAATATGAGGCGTGTATCATGGGTCTCGAGGAAGGCTATTGATCTGAGGATTAAAAATCTTGATGTGTATGGAGATTCCGCACTAATCGTGAACCAGATAAAGGGTGAATGGGAGACCCGTCAGCCCAATCTGATACCGTATATGAATTATGCAAGGAGACTGTTGCCTTTCTTTGACAGGGTAGAGTTTCATCATGTGCCACGGGCAGAAAATCAGATGGCTGACGCTCTTGCGACATTGTCTTCCATGTATAAAGTTAACTTTTGGAGTGAGGCTCCCAAAATAGTTATCTCTCGCCTTGATAGGCCCGCCTTCATATTCTCCATTGAGGAAACTTCTGATGGCAAGCCGTGGTATTTTGATATCCAAAATTTCCTACAGAACCAAGAGTATCCGACTGGGGCATCCAGCCGCGATAAGAAGACTCTTAGGAGATTGGCTGGAAATTTCTACTTGAATCCGGACGGTGTTCTGTATAGGAGAAACCATGACTTGGTGCTTTTGCGATGTGTTGATGAAAAAGAGGCTAATTTACTCATGGAAGAGGTCCACGAGGGAACCTTTGGCACGCATGCTGGCGAACATGCTATGTCTCGGAAGTTATTACGGGCAGGATATTATTGGTTGACAATGGAACGAGACTGTTTCAAATTTGCAAAGAAGTGCCACATGTGCCAAATTTATGCAGACAAGATCCAGGTGCCGCCAAGCCCTTTGAACGTTTTGGCGTCCCCGTGGCCTTTCTCCATGTGGGGCATCGATATGATTAGGAAAATTGAGCCCACCGCATCCAATGGACACCGGTTCATCCTGGTAGCTATCGATTACTTCACCAAATGGGTTGAATCAGCGTATTACGCTAATGTTACCAAGCAAGTGGTAGCCCAGTTTATAAAAAAGGACATCATTTGTCGCTACGGCATTCCTGAAAGAATCATTACTGATAATGGTTCGAACCTGAATAACAAAATGATGAAGGAACTGTGCCAGAATTTCAAGATTGAGCATCACAATTCATCTCCCTATCGGCCCAAGATGAATGGCGTTGTTGAAGCGGCCAATAAGAACATCAAGAAGATAGTTCAGAAGATGATTGTGACATACAAAGACTGGCACGAGATGTCTCCCTTCGCATTGCACAGTTATCATACGACGGTACGTACATCAACCGGGGCAACACCTTTCTCACTGGTGTATTGTATGGAGGCTGTCCTACCATTAGAAGTTGAGATTCCTTCCTTGAGAGTATTGCTTGATGTCCAACTAGATGAGGCAGAATGGGTACGGAATAGGCTGAATCAGCTCAGCTTGATGGATGAGAAGAGACTTGCATCTATCGCATATGGTCGGTTATACTAGATCCGGATGAAGAAAGCTTTCGACAAGAAGGTGCGCCCTCGAAGCTTTCAGATGGGCGATCTTGTGCTAAAGAAGATTCTCCCGCCACAGTCAGATTATAGGGGCAAATGGACTCCTAACTATGAAGGTCCATACATTATTCGCAAGGTCTTCTCTGGAGGAGCCTTACTGTTGTCCACCATGGATGGTGAAGATTTTTCATCCCCTGTGAACTCGGATGCAGTTAAAAAATACTTTGCTTAAAGAGACCCGCTGGACAGGAAAAAGAGAGTCCACGCAAAAATGGGGCATCCCAGCGAACCAAGAAAACAGAAAAAGGTTCGGGAAAAAGTTAGGGATAGAATTAAAAATATGTACACCCGTGAAGTCGAAAACCTGAAAAGGTGACTTCGGCAAAAAAGGGTATCCCGGTGAATCGAAAACCCGCAAAGGGCGATTCAGGCAAAAGTTAGGGATTGAAAAAGCAAATGACTGCGGTCCGAGTTTGATACTGCATTGCTTAGTGGTTTGGGAGTACCTAAGGGTCGATTATCCAAAACAATCTCTTCCGAGGACGGAGCATCAGGAAAGTGTCAGAGTCAGGCGAGTCATAGGAGGATCAGCTCATGGTGTTCGTCTGTACCATGTTGCTGACATATATACAATTTTCTCTTTTGTATTCTTGTACATATTTGCATTTTCCTATGCGTGACTTCCTCTTTCCAGGAGTTGCATCCGATGTACAAACGTTGCCTATTTACAGGCTGTTATCAATAAAACATACTATTCAGTACTTGATGTTTAGTTCTTGTTTTAACTTTTACTGTTTTGTTTGTGGAAAACGCCAATGTTTTGATAAACTTACATGTGCATAAGCTTGCAGGCCTCGGCCAATGATTGTTAAAACTTTGAATTAACTGAATAGTTGTCACGGATACTAACCAGGATATTTCTTTTTCTGTAGAATGTCTTGTGTTCGTTCGTGTTTTGCAGGGTTGTCACCTTTGCAGCAGATATCCGAGGGAGGGTGTTCCCCAGCCAGAGCAGGCTTTATGTGAAACTTATTCCTCCCTAGCAGACATAATTTTCTTTTCCTCCCCGACAGACGGAAGTCGAAGTTTTTATCCCCAGAAGGTTGGGATCGAATCCGTGCTGGATCAGATTATCCTCAGCAATTCAAGATTGGCTTAATCAGTAGGATAAAGTCATCCCCAATGAGGCGAGATTGATATACCCAGCGGAGTGTGCAGTCCCGGTGGTAGGTTATGAATATGTTTACTCCCCAGAGAGTCCTCGCGGAGTACAATCAGAGTACACGAATCAATTCCCAACTGAGTATCCCCAGCAGGGTTAATCCCCACAGAGCATGATCAGGTGATCATTGGTTTGAAAGGAGCATCCCCGAGCAGGACTTCCTTTTCTTTTCTCCAGCAGGTTGTTTTTCCTCCGACAGGATGAACATCATCAGCAGAGTTCGCAATTCAGGGCTTGTGAGCTATTCCCCAGTAGGGTGTTTATCCCCTGCAGAGTTGGTTTCACCTTTCCAGCATTTATTTTGCTGGAATATGTCTGTGATACCTGGTTATCCCCAGTAGATTCGGCTTTGTCTCCAGCATTTATTTTGCTGGAGCACCTCTTTGCATTTGCATATATCATCATATTTGCATCTACTCAAATGTGTAGCATTTCCATGCTATATGGAGCATTACGCCATTATCAAACATATGCATTTTGAAACATAAGCCAGGGTGGTTGCCTCTTTGTTTTCAGGTGTGTTTCGCTGCAGATAATTGAGATTATTGTTCAGGAAAGTGTCCAGATATTCAGATTTGTGGCGCGAGATATGCGATGATAGTGTTTGCCCTGTCATGTGCCCCCTAGCAGAGTTGCTTGGTTAAGTTTCTCTTCTCCCCCCGGCGGAGTTCTTCTCAGACTGTTGTTACGTCAGCATTAAAAGATTTCGTGGTTTAGACTTTCGGAGTTGTTACTCGTGATTTCCCCAGTAGAGTTTTTTCCCCATCAGAGTTGCTTGGTTAAGTTTCTCGTCTTCCCCAGCGGAATTTCCATCAGACTGCCGTACATCAGTTTTGAAAATCTTGAAGTTGTTACCTGTTGTCGAAATAGGTGTTTGACGGCTGTCGTCAGAATTTCCCCGCAGAGTTGTTGGTTCAAGTCTTCGGGTTTGCACTTTTATTTAGTGCTTTTCCCACTGATTAGGAAATGGAAGGTTGACGTGATGGTTCAACGGTCGACGTGATGGTTCGACAGCTCTCGCTTTTATTTAGCGTATGCTCGCTTCCTTGTGAACGAGAGGTTGACGTGATGGTTCAACGGTCGATGTGATGGTTCGACAGCTCTCGCTTTTATTTAGCGTATGCTCTCTTTCTTGTAAACGAAAGGTCGACGTGATGGTTCGACAGTTCGCTCTTTGAGTTTCGTTCAACAGCTGACGTGATGGTTCAACGGTGGACGTGATCGTGCAACAGTCGATGTGATGGTTCGATAGTTTTCACTTTGGTCGACGTGATGGTTCGACGGTTCGCTCTTTGAGTTTTTGTTCAACAGTTGACGTGATGGTTCAGCAGTTGACGGTCGATGTGATGGCTCAACAGACCGCTCTTTGAGTTTCGTTCAACAGTTGAAGTGATGGTTCAACAGTTGATGTGATCGTGCAACAGTCGACGTGATGGTTCGACAGTTCGCACTTTGGTCGACGTGATGGTTCGATGGTTTGCTCTTTGAGTTTCGTTCAACAGTTGATGTGATGGTTCAGCAGTTGACGGTCGACGTGATGGCTCGATAGGTCGCTCTTTGAGTTTCGTTCAACAGTTGACGTGATGGTTCAACAGTTGACGTGATCGTACAACAGTCGACGTGATGGTTCGATAGTTCGCGCATTAATCGACGTGATGGTTCGGCGGTCGACGTGAAGGTTCGACGGTTCGCTCTTTAAGTTCATACTTTGGTTGACGTGATTGTTCAACAGTTGACGTGATGGTTCAACGGCTAGCACTTTAATTCAGTGCTTTTCTCCCGCTTCTTCGGAAAAAGAAGGTCGAGGACGATATTTAGATACGGTCTTTTGATGATGCCGCTTATTGTGACATAGTTCGGGAGGATTGATGGTGGTAATCCAGTTTGTTGACTCGACACCTGTGGCGTCACGCAGGTGTTTGATATTGAAATCATGTTTTTATCAGATGACTGATCAATTGTCGCCATGACAATCAGATTCAGTTTTTGGATATTGCTTTCCAAACAATTTGTGCGCAATTTATTTTTGCGGTTGGCAAATTTTCGGGTTCTCTGGTATTCAACCGTCTTCTATCTCGATTTTTGGAAAGCCGTTCGCTTTTCATCCAGTCGGGTCGAAGCCGCTTGAATAGGGGCAGCTGTTGCACCCCAAAATTTGCTCAACCTTTTTACCACTTGGTTTATGTTTCATTGCATTAGCATAGCATAGTTCTAGCATTTGCAAAGCATAGCATCCTTCATTTAATAGGGTATCAAGTGTGATACATGACAAGAGAAGCCTAACCAGAGGTATTATTCAAGCCTAAGAAGTTATCAGGGTCATCAGACAGAGGGTTGATGTCTTGGGAAGTTTGAGTGCTTGTATAGGGCTCATCTCCTCACTTGGAGCCAGTTGAACATCAGCAATGAATTGTAAGGCCTTGATAAAGGAGAGAATGTGTGGGTAGAGCTCATTGAAGTGCCTTGAAGGTCATGTTAGAGCTCAATCAAGTCATTTTATCAAGTGCAAGAGCCACAATTGAAGTGGATGTCACTAGGGTTTCATCTGGTTAATCCTAGGCCAAAATGAGCAATTGAAAAAGATCAAAGCCTACTTCTAGGTCATTGAAATCATGAAATGATATGTTAAGGCATATGAGAGGTTGTTTCAAGATCAAGTTAAGAAGAATCAATAATGGTTGGAGTTGCTAAGTCAGGGTTCCTAGGGTAAAATCCCATATCTAGTGCCAAACCTCCAAGCCATGTAAGTCAAGATACATGTCTCATATGACTTTGTCCTCCACATGAATGTTGTGGAGGATGCTCTTACCTTTAATTTGAGTACTATAAGTCCTACATCGGATTTATAGAACTCAAGTTATGGTCCAGACAAGTTACAGGTCCTCAGATGCATCTGAAATTTGTCTGTGAAAATCATCTGACTTCCAAGCTATTTTTGACCTAGAAGGAGCTTTCGTCTGAATTTTTGGCAAACATGAAAGTTGTTCCTCATGATCTTAGCTTTCCAAAATTTATTAGAAGTCTTCCATCGTATTTGTAAATCTCAAGTTATGAGGTTTACAAGTTAGGGGCATTTTGGGAAAGTGAGATTATAGGCCATTTTCAATCATAGGTCAAAATCTCCAACTTACACTTGTCAAATGGATTTTTGTTCAACATGGAACTTGTTCAAAATGTGGTTTTTAGGTTAACCAAGAGATCATGGTGAATTGATTTGTCTCATATCAAAGATTGGTGTGAAGTGGTTTGAATAAAGAAGAAATTCAAAGGCATTTTTGGTGGGAAATTGAAATAAATGATTATGGGTCCAAAACAAGTCAAATAACCACTCATTTTAATCAGAAATCATGTTTTAAAGACATTGGAAATTTTGTATTTTTCATTTGAATCATAATTCATGGCCTTTCATAAGATTTCTTCACATAAAAGTTACATTACACAATTCCTTCACAAAGGCAATTTGGAGACTCCTTTTGGGCTGAATTCATTCTAAATGAGATATGCAAGTCATCCAAAGCTTCCAATGCAAGCTATGAAGCCAATGTCATGTATTTCCATAATCAAAATTTTGAAGGAAAGTTGGATTTGGATTTTTGATTTTGGGCATGGGCCTGAGCTCTAGAAGGTTCTAAATCATCCTATAAGTGTCTAGGAACTCATCAGAAACAAGGTTGGTGATTGATTGGGGCTGAGAGCAAAGATCACCATTGAATCTTGAAGAAGAAAAGTGAAAGAGGGAATTTCTGTTTAGGCCATTTCAAGCATAATTGGAGCTTCAATCTTCTTCTAACATCGTCACCGATTAGATCTGGAAGGTTTTGGAGAAAGAATCAAGCCAGAAACGACTCACATTGAAGCATGAACTCAGGTTTCTTCTTCTTGAAATTACACTCCATTCATGCATTTTCAATGCATTAGAATCATGTGGTTAGGCTCACCTTAGGTTGTAGATGATTTCTGGGCAAAGAATTTGTTGATTAGTGACAATTTAGGATTGAATCCGTTTTAGGTTGAGATGTAGAATTTTTTATTCTTGAGGTTTTAGTGTAATCTATTAGGATATTTGGATTCCTCTCGAAATTTCGTGCGATTTTCATTCAAGAATCATCACGATTGGTTGAGTATTGATGGAGATACGGTCGTTCGAAGTTCGCCGGAATTGATTCCTTTACCGTCGTCCAAGGCTGTGCGCGCGAACCTTCATAGCTTGCAGAATTTTAAAAATGAAGAAGATGCAATCGCATTCGTCCATGCGTGAGAGAAGAACTGACTTAGTCATCATATCGGATGGCCGTGAGATGCGCCACGTCTCCCCTCCCCCAAACGCAGCCGTTTTGGCTTAAGTGAGGATCCAATTTCTTCAACGCACGCTGTGTGATCCTGCAGGATGCGAATTCGAGTCCCCTTGGGAACGTTTTTGGTTAATTTGAGAATTAACTGAATGGAATATTGTTTGTTTGGGCCTTGGTTTCACTGCTACGCGCACCTCCCCCCTTCCAGGCCCAGCAAGATTGCAAGTGAATTGGATGCTCAATACATCCCTCCCTGAACGTTTTGTGAGAATTTTAATTGTGCTGAATTTTTCTCTCCTAGCTGGGCCTTGCGCCCAGGTGCTTTTTGCACGCCATTTTTTTGGGCCCAAGCGCCTTATTCCTTGTTTTCCTTGCTGACTACACCCTTCCATGTTTTGTTTTAATTTCTTTTCTTTTGTTTTTAGTTTAATTGCTTGTGAGAATTAAATCATAAAAAAATAGCAAATGTTATAAATTAATTCTGAAAAATATTGTGAAGTTAGATTTAAATGTTTTGGATTTTATCATGCTTTGCATTTTAATTTTTCATGCATTTTCCATTCTATTCCATATTTTCTTCTTAGTGCATTTTTAATATTGAAATAATGATGTTATGAATTTGTTGATTTTCTTTCTCTCTCATTTTTTAGAGTTTGATCTTGGATTTTTGTGTGCTGTTTGTAAGCAGGATGATGCTGCTATATGATTTTTGTTTGATTTTTTTAAATCATTTTAAATAGGGTTTTAGAGTAATTGTTTAGGATTATTCTTTTTAGTGAATTCCTTTAGAGCACCCTTAAGCTTTGGATTTGATTTAGGCACTTTGGTTTAGATTTAACCTCTTATTTTTCTACCATAGCTTGTTAGCATCTATAAGATGATATAGTATTTTCTTTAGATTTTTTAGGATTGATTTTCCCTTAGTTTCCTATTTTACAAGTTGACCTTAGAATATATGATCATTAGGAGATAAAACTTGACGTTCCTTTAGCAATTCAAGTAGGTGATGATCTTTCTTTAGGATTAGTTCCCTTTCAAACACTCTTTTCTTAATTAGGATCCTTCATTGTGTGTATAATTCCTCCTGTGGAGGAATTCCCTGCCTTTCACATTGAAGTTGAGCCTAAGCAAGCTCTCCAAAGGAAATGGATTTGGTTGAGTGTCGGTGGCAGGTTCCTGTGGAACTTACCTTGCTTCTCATTTCCATTCTCCTAAAATTCTGTCATTCTTTCCTCTTTAGGAACCTTCTTGAGGTAGCACAGTCCCTCCTGTGGGGGGAATATGGCACACCTCTTGAAGGAGCCAAACCCTTAGGTTTCCCCAAAGATCTTTTTGTTGGTTGAGTGCCTGGGATAAGCTCCTGTGGAGTTTACCCTAGCTTCCCAACACCAAATTTCCTTCCTTAGGGTAGAAGCTTGTTTGATTGCTTGTCATGATTTCCTTCTCTTGAAGATGGTGGACTTGAAGAACAGTTGCAGACTTTGGATTGGATTGCTTCCAGAATATTGCTCTGCTGTGGAGATTGCTGACTTGTTTTCCCTGTCTGTTTTCTTCTTGTTTGACTGTATGGATGTGTATTGATGTGACTTGATTGGTGTGTTGCATTTATATTAGGTCATGTAGTTGAATAGGCCTAAGAGCATCCTAAGGGTTGAGTTTCTCCCCTTGCTTGTATTTCATTATAGGTCGAGTTTCTCCCTCTGCTTGTATTTTTACTGTATGGCTTTGCTTGCTGGTATTCGGTAGAGCTCAGCTCCCTTGCCTGTGTGGTTTGTGGTTTGTTTGATTGCATTTACTTTCTTTTACTGTCTTTGTAATTATTCATATCTGACTTGAGGTTGAGATGAGCTTGTGGAGGCTTATGCCCCACACACATTTCCTCCCTCACTTGCATTGCATGCATCTTTACAGTAATATTTCTGTACAGTTTTTTTGTTTACTGTTTGATTTCCATTACCATGTTCCCTTAGGAACTCTGACTTCTCTTCTTCAAGAGAAGTTATGACAGACATTAGGGTTCTTACCATGCATGATAACATTAGTTAGTTTCCCCTCTAACCTCAACCGTAGGACGAACATTGCATGATAATTGTAGGATCGAGTCAGTTTCCCCGTAGAGAGTCTGTTTCTCTTCTTATCTCAAACAACAGTAAAAAACATAATAAAGGCAAGTTAGTACGAGTGCGTTACGAGCCTTAAGCTACTTGGGAAATGATGTTTGAGCGGTCTCCTCTCAATCGTCTAGAGTGTTTAGTATATGTCCTTTGGATGATATGCGACGCATTCGCTCCTAAGTCATAGTCTCTAGTGTTGTACAAACTACAGACAACTAAAAAACACTTCTTTCCGTAAAAAATAGAAAACAAAGATCAAACATCTTTTTGTCCTCTTAGACCCCTTAATCAGGAAAACTCTTTGCGTAAAGAGAGTTCTGTTAACTTTCAGTTCTACCACAAACAGTAACGCATAAGTCTCCAAGGATCGAGCTGCAAACACCAACTGCTGGAACTGTCTGTTAACTTTACTGGGATAAAAAACAGCTGAACAAACTTGTGTTCTCCGTGGCCCGAACTACGTTTGCTCTAATCTTTCATGTCGTATGAAAGTACGTAGGCACAAGATGCGATATCTTGGCGAGCAACCTTCCCCCTTTTTTACCCGTAGTTAAGCGAACTACGTTGACTCTGATTTCTCGTTCCAAACGGGAATGCGTAGGCATAAAGTGTGATACTTTGCCGAGTCATTTTCTTTTCTTTCTAGACCAGACCTTTAGTGTATATAGATTTAACAAACCCGTCAGATAAACACAACAAGCGTGGATCCCATCGAGTACGATGGACGTGAGGGGTGCTAATACCTTCCCCTTGCGTAACTGACTCCCGAATCCAGACAATGGTTGCGATGACCTTGTCTGATACCTATTCGTCAGGTTTTTCCCGATTGTTTCCTTTCCCGTTCTGAGGGATAAATAACGAAAGGTGGCGACTCTTCTATCATTGCCGACACCTTATTTTCACAGTAGCGACATTAATGCCTATAAAAATTTGGATACATGTTTGAGGTTTGTATGGATGAGAATATGTGTATATCTTGTTGTCTTGGCTTTATGACAGTTGGTGCTTTTTGATGTTTTTTTGCAAAATGTTATCATCATGATGCTATCTTTTGAATCAAAATACATGTGCCTAGATTTTGGTTTCTACATGACTGCTACTACACTTATGGTATGTGTATGCTCTCATCTTGGCTCAAAGTTATTCCTATTTGAACCTCACCTATTGTCACCAAAATGCTACATTTTTCCATGAAAATGTCAAAACCTGTTATGAAGGCCATGTACCCCAAGTCCTAGGCTCATTTTACTTGTTACAATGTATGAAATGTGTGTATGTTTTGTTTTCAAGAAATCTCAATGTCTGCCCACAAACAGCCCTGCTGCACCTTTGAACAAAAACTATTTTGCATCAAACATGCCATATTCATTTCAACAGACCTTGTAGATGATCTTTGTGTTTAAAATCATTGGCTAACATGCATATGAGCTGTAAGTGTGATTTGCTTGACTAGGTGTTGCATAAAACCTGAACTGATCATCCAACTTGCATCTAAAATGTCAATTTGCATTTAGCTCTTCAGTTTTCATATCAGCCTATTTTGAACCAATCTTAATGTTCAAACTCATTTGTCTATAGATATGTGATGTGTGTATGTGATTCACTTGATCAAAATGTGCATAGAACTGATGTTGAAGTTTCTCATGCTTTACCAAAATGTCAAATGCAGCCAGCCCATCATTTTCCACTACCACCTGTTTTGAACTCAGTTTTGTGTTGGAACTCATTTATCAACATGTGTATGACTTGTGTGTGTGATTTGTTTGGTCAAAATGTGCATAGAAACTGAACTGAACTTCATCCTGCATTTTACTCATGCCAAATTGCAACTTGATAATCAGCTTTCATCATAGTCTGTTTTGTACTACATCTTATGTTTAAAATCATTCATTGTCATGCTTGCAAAGGGTATATGTGATCTACTTGAGTTAATTGTGCATTGAAACTGATTTGAACTTTTCATGCATCATTAAAAATACCAAATGCAGCTGTAACACTACTTTCCACACCAGTCTACTTTTAACTCCACACTTTGTCTACATTCACTCATCTATATGTTTGCAATGTGTGTATGTGTTTGATTTGACTTGAAAATGCTTGAAACATGAATTGAACATCTTGATGCATTTCATACATACTATTTTGCAACTTGATTGACATTTCACATTACAGCCTATTTTGCACCTGATTTTTTGCTCAAGCTCATTCATTAACATGTTTCTTAGATGTGTATGTGATTTATTTGCTTTAGTTGTGCATTCAAATTGAACTGAACATCCAACTGCATCTCATAAATGCCAATTGGCATCTTGAACCTCACTTTGCTTTGCAAACTGTTTTGAACCAAAACTTTTGCTTGAATTCACTCATCCATATGTATGAAGTGTGTGTGTGTATTTGATTTGATTTGAAACTGATTGGAACTTGAGCTTCACTTCAAAATGCATTTCAAAGTGATCATTTGCACACACTATAGAATTTCAAAATAGAGGCATGATCTTTCAAAACTAATACCACCACTATGATCCTCATGTAATTTCACTCAAGTTTGATAAAAATTTCATTGCAATCCATAAAGAATTGACCAAGTTATGAATCAAAATGCAAATTAGTTTTTCTTGACATTTGCCTTGCCCAGAATTTCACTTGAAGTACCCCTTATATATTTGTGGGGGTGGCTTTATACTTGGATGTATAGCCACCCCAGTGGTAAACACACTTGCACATAGCGCGCCTTTCACCTCTAAGACCTGGGTTCGACCCGTGCGTGGAGATCAACCCTTTTGGTCTTTTTTTTTTCATTTTTCACATGTTGTATATTTTGTCGTTTCCTTCTCTCCCTTTACCACACGCGCGTGTGATGGTTCAGTGGTTAGGCTTGCTACTTGGGAGGCCAAGGGCATGGGTTCAAATCCCACCTTGCCCATTTCTTTTTTTAACCTTTGTTTTATTTTTGTTCTTATTTCATCATATTTCATATTTTCATAACTTGCTCATTTTTTTACCCTTTTCCACTCATTCTTGTTGTGTTGTGCTCATGTAAATGTCTACTTTCATGTGATAATTTGAAATTCCATTTTGTTTGTATTTTTAATACCCCTTCATCACTTGTAAGTTCGTTTATGTTTTGAGATCGTTATCGTACGTCTTGATTGAGTTTCTTACCATGCTTGTTCATGTTGTTTATTTGCTTATCTTTTCATTCCTTTATGTTTATCAACATGTTAGGATTTTCTTTGGGTTGTCACCATGAATTATTTTATTTCCTCTGAGAAATTATTTTGAGCTTGACCTGTCGTCACATTTCTTGGTTGTTTGCTTTGATTGTCATCAATGCATGTTCATTTAATGGTTGTCACCATGATCTTGTCTTCATCATGTTTATTACTTTGTTAAGTAGTTCCTTTTCCCCAATTGTGGGAACTCGTTAGTTCTCATCCAAGTTGCCTCCCCATTCTCCTTCCAAAGGAAAAGTTTCTCCATTGACCCTTGTGTCATGGAAAGCTCATTATCACCCCCTTTTGACTTTGTTAAGTCATCCTTAACCTCGGTTTAGGAGCCATTAGACTTTGCTTTAAGTCTAAGAAACCTACCTTTTACTAGGAGTGTTCTTCAACTAGAACCCTAGGATAGAGTTTGCCAACTCTATGTAAGAATCATCGTCATGAATTCTTACTTCCCCCTCTTGAGTGTTCAACTTAGACTAGGGAGTTTTGTCAAACTCCACACAAACATTGTCATGTTTGTTCCCCCTTGAACCTTGATCATAATCAAGTGTTCCTCATCCCTGGTGAGGTGAACTACATTTGCTCTGATTCTATCCTAGTTAGGATACGTAGGCAGAAGATGTGATATCTTTGCGAGCAAACCTAATGTATATATCTTTAGGTCTTTACCTATACCTTTTTCCCAATCCTTAAAATATACCTAGCAAACATATAACAAACTTAGCACAAACAAATAAAAGGTTCATGTAGAGTACTACAGATGCTTAGGGTGCTAACACCTTCCCTAGGTATAACCAACCCCCGATCCCCAAATCTCTTAGCGTTGTTGTTACATCGCGAAAAGGGTTTTTCTTTCTTTAGACCTTTCCTTTGAATAAATTAAAGTTCGGTTGTAAAAGAATTAAGATTCAAGTTAATTCAATAGCTTGATATCCAATTTTCACCGCAACAGAAATGGCGACTTCACTGGGGAAGCTAGCTTGAGGGTTTAGCCTATTTTGTTTGTTTATGTGCCATAGTTGTGAATATTTGCTTTACATGTATATTTGTGTATATTTGTTTGTTGGATCTTGGGACCTTTCGAGTGGTGAAATGGTCCTATATCCGGACTAGAGTGCAATTATGATAGGATGGTGGTATATTCAAGGAGGCTTATAGGGAGTTGATTCCCGACCAAGCTAACTTGAGAAACCACCGCTCAGTGTAGGCCATTTTTGAGAGTTTAGTATTGTTGATCGAGTACTCGTGAAAATAATGCTACTTTCGACGAAGGAGCCCATGAAACTGTGGACTTTTAGATTACATTCTACCCCACTTTGGCCTTACTAGGATGTAGTGCGATGGATATAAGGAAGTATTTCCGAAATAGTTGATACGCGATACTATATTTAGACGAAACTCTCTTGAGAATATTATTGATTACCAAGTAATTTGGGAAGTGGATAATATCTGAAAGATGGGTTGATGACTCTGAGAACCATTTTAGAACCCTGCTCTACAGGTTTGAAATCCCTAGTACATACCTTGTGGGGATGGGTAGACCTTGGATCCACGCTTGACCCTTAAACCTAGACCTGTGCTTGTGCATATATGTGACCTTTGCATTTACTTGTGTTTGTGCATTCTTGCATTCATAACATCATCTCATAAAGTTTCATGGAACTCAGATTCTTTTTGTTTGTAAACATCAGGGATCACTAAGGATGGTGAAAGAAAGAAAACATTAAATTACACTTACAAAGGTTTTAAACTAGATGACCTAAGAAGGTTGGGTACCTTGGTAACAGATCCAGAAGGTTTCCAGAGTAGGTATGGGAAGCTATTGTTGTTATTGAAGATAAAAGTGGATAGTGGACTTCTTTCTACGCTTCTCCAGTTTTATGATCCGCTCTATCACTATTTCACTTTCCCTGATTATCAGCTAGTGCCTACACTAGAAGAATACTCTCAGTTGGTTGGTTTGCCTATTCTTGAAGATTCTCCTTTTCCGATCATGGAGAAGGATCCTAAAGAACAAAATATTGCCAAAGCCACGCGTTTGGGATTAGTGGATATTCAAAAGAACATGATCACAAAAGGAGGAGTTTTTGGGTTGAGTGCAGAGTTCTTGGTTGAAAAAGCTCAATATTACACCGATAATTTGAGTATGGATGCATTCGAAGCTATTCTTGCCTTACTCATTTATGGTATCTTTCTGTTTCCCAGCTTTGAGAACTTTGTAGACCTCAACGCCATTAAGATTTTCTTGAAGAAAAACCTTGTACCTACTCTGCTAGCAGACGCGTATAATTCTGTTCATCTTAGGAATTTTCACAAAGGAGGGATGATTACTTGTTGTGCTCCTTTATTGTACAAATGGTTCACTTCACATTTGCCTAAAGCCCACGCCTTTTGGGATCCAAAGAAGGGGTGGTGGTCACAGAAGATTATGGCTCTTACGCACTCTGATATTGATTGGTATAATCGTGAATATGATGGGATGATGATCATTGACAGCTGTGCGAATTTTGGTAATGTACCTCTTCTTGGTGCCAATGGAGGAATCAGTTACAGCCCCGTCCTTGCCCGTCAACAGTTGGGATACCCTTTAAGAGATAGGCCCAACAGTGTTCATGTGGAAAATATTTTCTTTAAAGAAGAGGGTAATAATCAAGAGCAGAAAGAGAGGATTCTAAGAGCCTGGGGTCATTTGCACAAGAAAGGAAAGAAAGACTTGGGAAAGCCTAATTGTGTCTCCTTGGAACCTTATCACCAATGGGTTCAAAAGAGAGCCATTGAGTTAAAGATGCCATATTCTCGACAAGAACCTATGGATTTAAAAGAGGAACCTACCTTGATCTTCATGTCTGAAGAGGAGAAGTTAAGGATTGCTTTGAACAATTCACAACAAACCGAAGACGCTTGGAAGCACAAGTACCAAGTGGTTGTTGAAGAGAACGCAGAGCTCTAGAAGTAATTAGAGTTGAAGAATGAAGAGGTGCTCTCCAGCAAGAAGAGAAAAGTGCAAGAAGATTTATTTTCTTCTAACCCCTAGACGACTCCATGGATGTTAATCGTGGACAAGCTCATTTTTGAGAAGGCGCAGATGGAGAAAGAGATTGAGAAGCTTAACTTGAAGCTGTTAGGAGAACCTTCTTAGGGTTATTGTTAGCTTTTATTTAGCTTTCTGTTTAAGACTTTTGTAAGATTTACTAAAATTTTGTAATCCAATGAATTTGAATCAACAATGTTTTGATGTTTACTGAATCTGAGTTCCATGATACTTTGCACATTTGCATTTGCATTTATTAATCATTCAAGGAACTAAAGATTGTTTTGCAGATATTATAGGATGGATTCTGGAAAGAAAGCAGAGATTGTGTTCCGAAGCCCAAAATTGGAGAACTTGAGGAAACTGGGAAGTTTAGTAGAAGACCCCGAGGTGTTTAGAGAGAAGTATGGGAATATGTTGTCTTTGCTAGAAGTTCAAGTATATGAAGAGATGTTGTCCGCACTCGTGCAGTTTTACGATTCAACCTATCATTATTTCACATTTCCAGATTATCAGTTGCTGCCAACCTTGGAAGAATATTCTGCCCTGATGGGAGTAGGCGTCACTCCTAGACCATTTTCTAGAAGAGAAGGGACTCCTAATGAAAGAGCAGTTGCAGAGGTCGCGCATTTGGAGGTGGACGAAGTACAATCTCATATGACTGCTAAGGGAGGGCTATATGGATTTCCAGCTATGTTCCTGTACGAAAAAGCTCAAAGTTATGCCGAGTCGAAGAATTCTGAAGCATTTGAGGTCATTCTGGTTTTGCTAATTTACGGATTGTTCCTGTTCCCAACTGCTAATGATTTTGTAGACGCAAATGCAATCAACCTCTTCTTAATCAAAAATATTGTACCTACCTTGTTGGCTAACGTGTACTATTCCATCCACCGTAGGAACCGTTATGGAGTTGATCAGATTGAGTGTTGCACCGTTCTCTTGCACAAGTGGTTTATTTCACACTTGCCAAGAATTCCAGCACTCTGGGATAGGCAGAATGGGATCTCATGGATAGAGAAGCTGTTGTTACTCAAACATTCAGATATTAAGTGGTATGACCCTATGTATGGGAGGATTGCCATGATTCAAAGCTGTGGGGATTTCCCGTATGTACCTCTTATCAGCATTAATGGTTGCATTAGCTATAATCCTATTTTACCTCGTCGCCAGTTGGGGCACCCGATGGAGAATGAACCAGACCCAGCCTTTATGAGAAGAATCTACATTGAAGAGGGGAAGAATCTCGCTTACAAGGCTCGGATTATGTATGCTTGGCGTCACATTCACACAAGAGAAGTAACTGCCCTAGGTTACCATGACACTACTGTTTCAGAATCTTACTTATCATGGGTGAAAGAAGCAACATTGAAGATATTCTATACTCGCTTTGAGCCTGACTCACCCAAACCTACTCTCGTAGAAGAATTGAAGGCTACTTTGGCAAAAGCTGAAAAAGGAGGAAAGGCTTGGAGGGATAAGTATTTCAAGGTTATGCAATAGAAGGAAGAGCTTCAAGAAATGATCCATCAAGGTGGGAAGAAGAGTCAACCAGAAGACGAAGGACCCTCCAACCAGAAGATCTAAGATCCTTTTGTTTTTCGTTTTATTTCATCATGTATCTGTATTGAAGACTTGTATTTCAGTTTCAGAATTGTTGTTGTAAAACTCTCAGTTATTAATCTATGAAGACTTTGAATTTGCTTTATTTCCCCATTATTATAATTTTTGCAAATATTTCTTTGGATTCCTTGAATGATTAATTTTGCATTTGCATTTTTGCATTCATAAACATTGCACGTGCATATTCTTGTGTTGTGTCTCATCTCGCTATCTTGTCTCCAGAAAGAATCACACTGAATCCTCGACACCGATACAATACCCGAGCCCAAGCTCGCCTGAGAATGGAAGGATAGAATTTGGATGTGGACAGGATTGATAATGAACTCGGAGAGCTACGAGGAGGCATGGGACAGATCATGGAAGCCCTACAAATCATTCGTGCAAAACTGGACACTCAAGCCACTGTTGTTTCTGAAATCACTGGCATAGCTGTGGAGCCGATCCCAACGGCAGTCACTGTTGCAAATGTACCAACCTATGGGTTACCGCCTGGCTTTGTACCTCCAGCGGCAGTCAACCAACAAGCAGTTCCCCTAGGGGCAGAATTTCCTCAAGCTATTCCTACGTATACTCCAGCTTCTGTTCAAGCCCAAGTACGCCATGTTTTCCATAACCCTCCGCAAGTGTATGAAGGTCTTGATGGGTCTGAAGAAGAGAGTGGGCGACATGAAAAGTTGAAAGAGAGTGTAGAGACTATAGGCAGGAAGGTCAGAGCAATGGAAGGGAATGACATATTTGGTACTGATGCTAGAGATATGTGCTTAGTGTCTGGATTGGTAATTCTGCCGAAATTCAAAGTTCCCAATTTTGATCAGTATTCTGGTGCTACTTGTCCTCAGATGCATCTGATTATGTATTATCGAAGAATGGACGCACATGTAGAAGATGATAAGTTGATGATTCATTGTTTCCAAGATAGTTTGAAAGGAGCTCCTGCTAAATGGTATTTGGGTCTGGATCAGTCTCGTATTCACAGTTTCCAAGACTTAGCCGATGCTTTCATAAAACATTACAAGTACAACATGGATTTGGCCCCTGATAGAAGACAGTTACTGAGTATGTCGCAAAAGAGTTCAGAATCCTTCAAAGAATATGCACAACGGTGGAGGGAAACTGCCTCTCAGGTAGAACCTCCTTTGAGTGAAAAAGAGTTGACAGATTGGTTCGTCGATACGGTAAGACCAGAGATTTATGAGAAGATGATTAGTAGTGTAACCGCAATTTTCTCTGATATAGTAGCAGTGGGGGTGAGAGTGGAGTTAGGAATAAAGAATGGAAAGGTGGCTAGTGGTTCCAGTAGTTCTAGCAACAACAATGTCAAAAAAGTCAGTGGTAATTTTCATAAAAAGAGGGAAGGGGAGACAAATGCCATAACAGTGGGAAGAAAGGGTCGCACCTGGAGACAACCTTACCAACAGTATCAGCAACCTCAGCAAGGCTTCGTTCAGCAGCCTCAACCAAGTTATGTTCAGCAACCTCAGCAACAACGACCAATGTATCCGTTGCAGTATGCCCAACAACCATATGTGGCAGCTGTAACACCAGCTTTCAATCACCATGTTCCCAGTTATCAGGCAGTGCAGCCAGCACCCGTATATCATCCAGTTCAACAAGGGTATCAACGAGCGCCCAAAGCTCCACCCTATCAGCAACATCATGAGCCTAGAGCTCAGGCACCCAGACAGAACTACCAGAATTGGAGACCAACAACAAAACCTCCACTTCCTCAGATACCGATAACTTACACAGAGTTGTACCCCTCCTTGGTGCAGCAAGGGTTGGTACCAACGCGATTGCTAAATCCGGATACTACATCTCCTCACTATAATCCAAATGCTCATTGTGCCTTTCATGAAGGTGTTGCCGGTCATGAATTAGAGGGTTGTCTTGCCTTAAAACATCTTGTCAGGGAGTTAATAGAAAAGAAGATCTTGTCTTTTGATGATGTACCCCCTAATGTTAAAAGTAATCCATTACCGAATCATGGAGGAGTTAATGCTGTAGAAGAAGTTTCAGATGAAAGGATAGTCCGTGATGTGTCAGAGATCAAGACTTCGTTAAGGTTACTTCACGAGAAGCTGCTGAAAGCAGGATTAATAGAAGGTACCCATAATGATTGTGAAGAATTTTCTATTGATTCTAAAGGGTGTGATGTGGTACGAGGGGATATACAAAAATTGATTGATGATGGAGTATTGCAAATGTGTAGCAAGATGAGGAAAGAAGAAGTTTCGGTAATTGAGCCTGTTTTCAATCTACCGAAGAAAAGTGAGAAAGTTCCGGTGTTCAATATGACCAACAAAAATGTGAAGCCTGTTTTCAGCAAATCTGCTATTTATCAACCTCGATCGATTATTATTCAGAAACCAAGACCATTTCCTTTTGAAAGCACAAAAGCCGTTTCATGGAAATATGACATGACTGTGATAGACCAAGGATCTGGGATGATTAGTCAGAAGGAGGAGGTAAAAGATAACCAGGTTGACGTGACAAATATTGCAGGTACAAGCAAGATGACCCGTAGTGGTCGAATCTATCAACCAAAGATAACAATAGTCACTCCAAAAGAGGTTACTCCTGCTGCGACAAAAGAAAAAGAGGTACCAAGTACTGAAGGAGACGATGAGGAATTCTTAAGGATTATTCGGAAAAGTGATTACAGGGTTATTGATTAGCTTCATCAAACCCCATCGAAGATATCAATCTTGTCTCTCTTGATGAATTCTCCAGCTCATAGAGAGGCTCTACAAAAAGTATTGAGGCAGGCACATGTGACAAAAGATATAACTCTCGGCCAATTTGATTCAGTGATAGCCAACATTACAGCATGTAACACACTGAGTTTTAGTGATGCAGAGTTGCCAAAGGAAGGACGTAATCACAATCGTGCGTTGCACGTATCTGTCAGGTGCCAAGAAGACACAATGGCACGAGTTTTAGTCGACACTGGATCCTCATTGAATGTATTGCCCGCAAGGTCGCTCGCAAGGTTAGCATATGCAGGGGCAGAAATGAAGCCGATGTTGTTGATTGTAAAGGCTTTTGAAGGTTCAAGAAGAACGGTTGTTGGAGAGGTGGAATTGCCAATCATGATAGGACCTCATGTGTTCGATATGACATTCCAGGTCATGGACATTAACCCGGCTTATAGCTGTTTGTTGGGACGACCGTGGATTCACGCAGCTGGGGCAGTGACTTCCACTTTACATCAAAGGATGAAATTTGTTGTGAATGACAAACTGGTAATTGTGCACGGCGAGGAAGACCTAATGGTGAGTAATCTGTCATCATTCAGGTATATTGAGGCAGATGAAGGCGCATTGGAAACTTCATTTCAGGCATTTGAAATAGCCAATGCAGTGATGATAGAAGATACAGTGGCAAGGAGTGGTCCGTCTTTTGCATCCACTCAAAGCATCAAGTCTACATTAGAAGAAGGTACTCCGGCAGGTTGGGGAGAGGTCATTGAAGTGAAGGAAAGACTGGGTCTCCAGGGGTTGGGTTACAGACCAACTCATATCGAAACATCAACACACACCAAAGGACGCCCGAAGACTATCCAAGAGGTGTTCATCAGTGGAGGATTCCATGTCAACACCGTGGGAGAAGATTTTGAAGAAGAGGATATTGAACATCTGGTGTATCATTGTGAAGCTGCTTTAAGAAATTGGGAGGCTATTGAAATTCCCGTGGTCTTTCCCATGTCGAAGTAATTTATTTGTTTTTCTTTAACTTGTTGTTGCGTTTATCTTTAAACCTCCATAGCCGTGCCCAAGGCTATAGGATGCATTTTGTAAGGGCCCCGTGCTTTCATGAATATTATGATCAATGAATTGTTTTGTTAAATCCTTTTGTTGTTGTTCCCTTATTTGCTTTTGTTTCCATATTTAAAAAAGAAGATGGCAATTTTCTATAAAAAAAAAATCATCAAAACAGTTTTGTTGATTGCTGCACTTGTCTTTGTGTGTTTTAATAAATTAAGCCATTCTAACATGCAGTGATACCCCAAAACCCGTTGAATCCATTGACTTTGCTTTCCCTCCTGACTTTGACTCGCCAATTTACCAAGCCGAAGATGAGGATGAAGATTTTGAGATCCCTGATGAACTGGAAAAAATGGCATGTTATGAGCACCCAGAGTTTCAACCTCACAAAGAGCAGGTGGATGTTATTAATCTTGGTACCGAAGAAGACAAGAAAGAGGTCAAGATTGGGGCAACACTTGAGGCAGAAGTCAAGCAGCAATTGGTAGAGCTTTTAAAAGAGTATGTGGATGTATTTGCTTGGTCATATTAGGATATTCCAGGTTTGGACACTGATATAGTGGTCCACAAGTTACCGCTTCGACCCGAATGCACGCCCGTCAAACAAAAAATCCGAAGAACTAGACCTGACATGGCTCTCAAGATTCAAGATGAAGTAAAAAAGCAGATTGATGCAGGTTTCTTGGCAGTATCCAAATACCCTGAATGGGTAGCTAATATTGTACCTGTGCCAAAAAAAGATGGGAAGGTCAGAATGTGTGTGGATTATAGAGACCTGAACAAGGCCAGTCCAAAAGATGATTTCCCTCTGCCGCATGTTGATACATTAGTGGATAATACGGCTCGCTTTGCGGTTTTCTCATTTATGGATGGTTTCTCCGGATACAACCAAATCAATATGGATCCAGATGATATGGAAAAAACCACTTTGATTACTCTTTGGGGAACTTACTGTTGCAAAGTCATGCCATTCGGTTTGAAGAACGTCGGTGCCACTTATCAAAGATCCATGGTGACCTTATTTCATGACATGATGCACAAAGAGATAGAAGTGTATGTTGATGATATGATCACAAAATATCAGGGTGAAGAGGACCATTTGAACCATTTGTTGAAATTGTTTGAGAGACTCAGAAAATATCAGTTGAGGCTAAACCTAGCCAAGTGTACTTTTGGGGTGAGATCTGGGAAATTGCTCGGTTTCATTGTTAGCCACCAAGGGATTGAGGTAGATCCAGATAAAGTTCGGGCTATTCAAGATATGCCAGCTCCGCAAACTGAGAAGCAAGTCTGAGGTTTCCTTGGAAGATTGAACTACATATCCAGATTCATTTCCAATATGACTCCTACTTGTGAGCCCATTTTCAAGTTGTTACGAAAGGATCAAACGGTTGTTTAGAATTCAGATTGCAAGCAAGCATTTGATAAGATTAAGGGCTATCTTCAAGAGCTTCCAATATTAATACCTCATGTTCCTAGAAGACCTCTTTTCATGTATTTGACAGAACTCGAGAATTCAATGGGTTGTATGTTTGGTCAGCAGGATGAGTCCGGACGAAAGGAACATGCCATCTATTATTTGAGCAAGAAGTTCACTGACTGTGAGAGCCGATATTCACTTTTAGAGAAAACTTGTTGTGCTTTGGCATGGGCTGCCAGACGTTTGAGGCAGTACATGATTTGTCATACTACTTTATTGATTTCAAAGATGGACCCGATAAAGTATATCTTCGAGAAGCCCGCACAAACAGGAAGGCTCGCCCGATGGCATACGTTGTTATCAGAATATGACATCCAGTATGTGGCCCAAAAGTCGATCAATGGCAGTGTGTTATCAGAATATCTTGCAGATCAACCAGTTGAAGATTACGAGTCTCTCAAATTTGAGTTTCCAGACGAAGACATTATGTTGGTAAAAGATTGTGAAGAACCAGGTCCTGATGAAGGTCCTGAGCTGGGTCTTTGGTGGAAAATGATGTTTGATGGTTCCTCAAATTACAACGGGCATGGCGTAGGAGCCGGTCTGATGAATCTCGAAGGTGGTTACACTCCGTTTACAGCAAGGTTAGACTTTGAATGTACAAACAACATTGCTGAATATGAAGCATGTATCCTTGGCCTTGAAGCAGCTATTGACCTTAGAATCAAACTTCTCAAAGTAAGTAGAGATTCAGCCTTGGTTATTTATCAAGTTACAGGTGAATGGGAGACCAGACATGAGAATTTGATCCCTTACAGAGCCTATACCATTGAAATGATTGAATATTTTGATGAGATCACTTTCAAGCATGTTCCGAGGTCTGAAAATCATATTGCTGATGCTCTAGCCATGTTAGCCTCAATGTGGAAAGTCAAGTACCTCAATGATGCTACTCTCATTCGAATTGAACGCAAGACCGAGCCAACCCACTGTCAGATGGTTGAAGAAGAAGTTGATAACAAGCCATGGTTCCACGACATAAAGAATTATCTGTTAAAGCAAGAGTATCTGGTCGATGCTACATCACTCGATAAGAAAACCTTGAGAAGATTTGCCTCTAAGTTCTTTCTCAGCAATGGTGTGCTCTATAAAAGAAATCATGACACAGTCCTGCTTAGGTGTGTCGACAAACGAGAAGTATATTTGCTAATGCAAGATATTCATGAAGGAACATTTGGCACTCACGCCAATGGATATGCCATGTCCAAGAAGATTTTGAGGGCTGGGTATTATTGGTTGACTTTGGAAACTGACTGTATTCAATATGCCAGGAAATGTCACAAATGCCAAATTTATGCAGATAAGATGCATGTGCCTCCGACGTTGTTAAATGTGTTGACATCACCTTGGCCATTCTCTATGTGGGGCATTGATATGATTGGGGCAATCGAGCCAAAGGCTTCTAATGGACACCGATTATTCTGGTCGCTATTTATTACTTCATAAAGTGGGTTGAAGTCGCATCCTACGCCAATGTTACTCGACAAGTAGTGGCCCGTTTTATCAAAAAGGAGATTATCTATCGATATGGAATCCCAAACCGAATCATAACAGATAACGGTACCAATCTGAATAACAAAACCATGAAAGAGTTGTGTGGTGACTTCAAAATCGAACATCACAATTCCTCTCCTTATCGTCCCAAGATGAATGGAGCTGTCGAAGCTGCGAATAAGAACATCAAGAAGATTTTGCAAAAGATGGTGAAGACATATAAGGATTGGCATGAGATGCTGCCATTTGCCTTGCATGGGTATAGAACGTCCGTTCGCACTTCAACCGGGGCAACCCCTTTTTCCTTGGTATATGGGATGGATGCGGTACTTCCTATTGAGGTTGAGATACCTTCCTTAAGAGTCATAATGGAAACCTAACTCGAATAAGCTGAATGAGTGAGGGAAAGATTTGATCAGTTGAACCTTATTCATGAAAAGCGCATGACTGCAGTATGTCACGGGCAGTTATATCAGAAAAGGATAAAGAGAGCTTTTGACAAGAAGGTTCGTATCCGAGAATTCCGAGAAGGAGAGCTTGTACTCAAAAGGATTTTGCCAATTCAAAAAGATGCACGAGGAAAATGGATGCCCAATTATGATGGTCCGTTTGTTGTAAAAACAGTCTTCTCAAGAGGATCATTAATTCTCACAACAATGGATGGGGAACAGCTTGCACACCCGGTGAATTCTGATGCGGTCCGAAAATATTACGCCTAAAAGAACCCGATAAGTCGAAAACTCGCAAGGGCGGCTTATGCAATAATGGGTATCCCGCTGGATCATAACCTATGAAGGAGGTCTAGGCAAAAGTTAGGGATGAAATAAAAAGAGATAATGAGCTCGCTAAGTTGAAAACCCGAAAGGGCGGCTTAGGCAAAAAAGAGCGTCCCGGTGGATTGAAAACCTGAAAGGGCAATCCAGAAAAAAGTTAGGGACAAAGGCGTTTCACTGCATCAGATGGGTTGTTACCTCTGCAGAAGATTTTACAAAGAAGTCCATTTCAACCGCTCTTGTCAGAAGCAAGGTTTTGGAAAGTTTTAGTCATTAGGGGTAGAATTGTCAGTGGATTCAATGTAACCCTTTTCTTTTTATGTTGCCATGTTCAATTGTAAAAGTTCCATGGAGTTCTATCATTGACAAACTTCCATTCTTAAATGAAATCAATTTTGGACCTTTCTTTTTTTGCAAAATTACTATTGTCTTTATTTCTTTGTTATGCAAATCATTGTTTATTGATCAATGATAATTTTTGAAAGCATTAGGTTCGAATTTAAAAAATAACTTTTGAAGACTAACAAAACATAAAATACTTTGGCTTACGGAAAGACTCGGCGTAGATCATACCTCTCGAAAGTTTTAATGTGGCAGAAACTTTGACGTGCAGTCTCAATACATCTCCCAGTGAATGTCAGTTGAGTTGATTTGATAGGTTGCTTGTTCGGTCGTGTGTAGTCACAAAGATTGAAGACCCTCTCCCCAGGTTTCTTTATGAGACGAGTTCTTGTGATGGTAGTCTCATCCCCAGTAGAAGAATTCAGAGAGTCTATTCAGAGTTACGTTGTCAATCCTGGTCAGCATCCTTGAAACTTCTTCTCCAAGCAGAGTGGTTTTATTTCCCAGAAGTCTACAGACACCTTTGTTTTATGGATTCAGTGTGATTCATTGCGTCCCCAGTGAGATAGATGTGTTTATCTATCTTTCCCCTTGAGTCTCTAGATTCTTCTGATTCTCGTCAGAATCAAATCCTGCATATCATTGATCATTGGCATCATGACGTATCATGTGCATTTGTCCGGCCTCTATTTGGCCTTTGATTGTTACCTCTTGTCTTGTTTGTTTCCTGGTTGTTACCAGTGGTCTTGTTTGTTGTTCTTTGGGCATTCTCTGTCCTTTTGAGGTGTTGGTTGTCAACAATTTCTCTACCTCGGTCGTTACTAAGTTTATGTGTGATTATAGGTTGTCACCTGTATTCCGCTTGTTCCTGGTTGTAACCAGTACCTTTGGATGTCCTGTTGTTACAGGTCTCGTCTGCTTGGTCGTTACCAGTTTCTCTCCTTGAAGTCTAGTCGTTACTAGCACCCCACGTATCTTCTAAAAAGTCTAGTGGTAACTGGCACTGTTTAAAATGCAATCGTTATTGGTATCTTTGGTTTGGTCGTCACCTTATCCTTTGGAAGTCCAATGGTAATTGGCATCTCCTGAAATTCCAATGGTAATTGGCATTTCTCTTGAAAGTCCAGCGGTAACTGGCATTGTTTACAATCCAATCGTTATTGGTATCGTTGCTTTGGTCATCACCATAGTTTTGAAAAAGTCCAGTGGTTACTGGCTTCGCTCGAAAGTTAATCGTTATTAATACCGAGAGTTGGTTGTTACCAATTTCCCCAGCCGGAATTCTGTATTGTATCAACGCAATTCGGAACTCCCATTTTGTTTGGTCGTCACCATCACCCCTTGTAAGTCTAGTAGAATCTAGCACCCTTTGATTGTTAATTGTTCTGGTCGTCGCCAGTATCCCCGGAAAAGCATCGCTTTCCCATTCGAGTTTCGAAGATCTAGTCGTTACTAGCATCCCCGGTGCGTCTGGTCTTGTTTCTGTTCTTTTCCTGAAGATCCCATTCGAACTCTTCGCTATAGGAGATTCCTCAATTGTTTATCCCCAGTGAGGTTTGCGTCTCTTTTCTTTTTTCCCCACCGGAGTGTCACCTCCCTTTTCCCAATGAAGTTATGTCTCCCCGTTGAAGTTGGCGTCCCCTGTGTGAAAGATTCCCCTGAGTAGCGTCTTTGGTCACGTTTGAACTATCTCACTTACTTCTCTTGGAATATTTCCCCAGTGTGCAAGTCCTCCGTGAGTAGTTACTCGTTGTATTGTCGTTCTCTTACACGCGCGCCTTGTGTCTTGGTGGGTATTTGTGGTGTTGGTAAACACAAGGGCATGGGTTCAATCCCCACCCATGCCACTTTTTTATGTGCTTATTATTTTATTTTCATAAAATCAACCAAACTTCGTTATTTCATAACTTATTCACTGCTTACTATTTTCGACCCATTCTTTTTGCAACTTTTTCATTGAGATGTCTAGTTGTATTAAATGGATCGTAACCTCAACTTGCTTGTTTTTACAATGCTTTTTGCCTGCTTGTTAGTAGATTCGTCCTTAGGTTGTTACCGTATGTTTCGGTTGAATTTCCTTTATGCCATGCTTATTTTATCTTGTGAGATTTATTGGTATTTGATTTCTTTATGTTTGTTAACATGTTGAGATTTCATTTCTTGTTGGTTGTTAACATGAGTTATTGTTCCTTTCCTAAAACCTTGAGTTTAACTGTTGTGATCAGTCCTTGCGTTTTTTATTGTCATCAATGCCTAATTGTTGTTACATTTGAACTTATAACATGATCATTTTAAGTTGAGACTTATTTGTATGGTTGTCCCCATATTTGTTAATATGTATCATGTGGGTTGTTACCATTCTCTTTGTGAAAACATGTCATTCTTGGTTGTAACCATTCGTCTCCATACATTGTTGTAACATTATTTGAAGTAGGCATGATGCCTGTAAGTACACATGTCATCTTGTAAGCCCTAATGAAACCTCATCTTTGTTAAGATGCATCTTTGTTAAGATCCCCTTCCATCTTGATTAAGATGTACCCCATTCTTCGTTAAGATATGCTTTGGTTTTCACCTTTCATTAAGTCTTGAAAGAACTTTCCCCTTCTAGATATTATAATATATTGATGCTTGCTTTGGTCTTAACCATTTACCTTGATTGAAATCATTGATATTGTAATATCTTGATGTCTGTGTCGCTTGCGCGAAAATAAGGTGCCGGCATGACAGAAGAGTCGCCACCTTTCGTTATTTATCCCTCAGAGCGGGAAAGGAAACGATCGGAAAAACCTAACGAATAAGGGTAGGACAAGGTCGTCGCAACCATTGTCTGGGTTCGGGAGTCGGTTACGCAAGGGGAAGGTATTAGCACCCCTCATGTCCGTCGTACTCGACGGGATCCTCGCTTGTTTGTTTACTTGGATGGGTTGGTTATAATCTATCTACCTATCAAGGCTAGCTGAAAAAGAAAAGAAAAATGACTCGGCAAAGCGTCGCACTTTATGCCTACGTATTCTCATCAGAGAATGAGAAATCAGAGTCAACGTAGTTCGGCTAACTACGGGTGAAGGTGGGGAAGGTTGCTCGCTAGGACGTCGCGTCCTATGCCTACGTACTTTCATCTGGTATGAAAGATCAGAGCAAACGTAGTTCGGGAAACTACGGGTTATCTCCTAAAAGAAGTGTTTTTTATTGTGTTTGCGATTTCAACCGCATTAGAGACTATGACCTGAGAGTGAATGCGTCGCATGTCACCCAAAGGGTACCATACTAAACATCCAGATTGTGGAAAAGAAACTCTCCCACAATCCTTTCTCAGATAGCTTAAGGCTCGTAACATACGAAAGAAATCATTCATGATTACTGTATCTTAAACTGTTTTGAGATGAGAAGAGAACAGGCCCAACTAGGAGGGAGACTATCAAGTCCTACTGTTATCATGCCATGGATTCATCCTATGGTTGAGGTTTGAACAGGGAACTCCTAGATGTTGTCATGCATAGGTTTCAACCTAAAAGTCTATCATCAAATCCTCATCAGAGGAAATGAGAGTCCTAAGGGATCATGTCAATGATACACCAAAACAGACAAAAGCATCAGCTTTAACAGTAAAATGCATGCAATGCAAGTGAGGGAGGAAATGTGTGTGGGGCTTCAGCCTCCACAAGCTCGTCTCAACCTCAAGCCAGTCATGAAATAACAGTAATCATACTGAAATAAACAACATGCTATCAAGCAAAAACGGTAAATTGCAATCATACAGATGAAAGAAATGAAATGCTATCAAGCAAAATAAACACATGGGCAAGGGAGCTGGGCTCTACCGAATACCCGCAAGCAAAGCCAGGCAGTAACAATACAATCAGATGCACTCATGCTCTTAGACTGAACTTATTCTAAATGTGCTTAGTCTAATGCAGCATACAAATCAGACAAAACACACAATACATCAAAGAAAACAGAAGAAAGCCTCAGCTCCTCCAGCAGCAGCCCAGTCTTCAGACTTCAGAGATCACTTGCTTTCCAGGTATCAAACCTACAGCATGAGTATCAACTCATCTTCTCCCTTGAGCTTCATCTCCTTTGACCAGCTCCACCTTCAGGCTTTACTATCTCCAGGGATCTTCAGGTGTCAACAAAGTCTTCAGACTTCAACAATCTTCAAGGAATCATCCTCTTCAAAGCTTCAGCTTCTATCTTCAATGACTCAAATGCTCCAGCAAACAAGATTCAGTCAACAAAATGAAGTGGGGGATGTTACAGTACTCACTGACTTCCAAAGGATGCCATTGAGGACTTAACATCAAAGGGAAAAGCTCTCTCAAAGTTCTACCTCAGAGGGTAAGGTCACTAATCCCCCCAAAGGAGAGAGGTGAATACCCTTAAGGGACTCTATGTCACAGAGAAGAAAGGAAGTGAACAAGACACTCCTTGTTTATTGAACAAAGTATTCTATCTAGGGCTCTGCCTATGCACCTATAACCCTATAAACAAAACAACAAAAGCTATGCTAAACTCCTCTGCAAGGTCTTCAAATCTTCCATGATGATCCACAAGGTCTTCAACTCAATCTTCAAAGCTCACACACTCAAAAGAGAAGAAAAACAAACACAACAATACAACTTATGCCTTTAAGCAACACACATACTATCCATACATTCAAAAATCAATGAAAAATACTAAGACACCATGCAATATTCTAGTAAAATTCTAGGGGATTCTATACATACTTTACCCTTAACCCATGTATTCCCCATACACTAATTTGGCCTATAAACCCCAAAACAAATTTGTTGAAGTTCAAGTATACTACTTAAAACCCTAATTAGAGCACCTAAATGTCTAACAATCAAACTACATCAAATTTAATTTCTAAAATCAAGGGATAAATCCTACATGAAACTAGGGTTCAATATCTGATTACACAAAAAAGAATGAATTAAAAAACCTAAGGGAAGGTCCTAAAACAATTCTTGTAAGATAAGGTATCAACTAAAAGAAAGAAAATACACTATTTAAAAGAAAATATCACTAAAAATTCTACATTAAAAATAAAATTTCATTTTTATTTTTATATTTTTCTACACAAAATTATCTAAACATAGAAAGAAGAATGAGTAAAAAATCATCATTTATCAATTACTTATGAATTTTTAAAGGTGGCAAAAATATTAAGAGAGTTAAAAAGAAATCAAAACAATATAAAAGGGAGGGGGTGGAAATAGAAGGGCCAGATCAGTTTATTTCATTTGGGCCACATGAAAGGGGGGTGCGGATAGGAATAAGTTGCTGAGCCCAGATTTACCAACGAACCAAAACGGTGCATTTGGCTAAATGATACGCAGCGTTTCGCAAGCTTCAGTCTTCCCTCCATTCTGAAATCAAATATGGGCCATTGGATCATGAGAATAAGTCAAGGTCTTGAGATCATCCGACGGTGGACCTTCATCGTCCCCAACTGAACTCTAGGGTTTGCATAAACCCTAACCCCATGCAAGCATCTTCAACCCGTTCGTGCTCATCCATTTCCCCATGAAACTCCATGATTCCAAAAGCAAAGTTATGCTATGACTCACCAAGAACACGATGCCATCTCTAGTTTTCCTTGAAACTCTTTAAATCATCTTAACAGAAAGCTACATCATCAAGGTTCCATTTCTTTCCTCTGTTATCAAACTCAATGGAACTTCCAACTAATGATCAAGAATTATTCTACACGTTTCCCTAACCATTCTACACCATCTCATATCCATTGATGCACATAAACTAGCTTGTTATTCATTCTGCAAGAAATTGCACCCTGCCTCGAAACCTCATGATCCTTCCCCTAATTCTCAGAAAATGGTCCTCTATCCTAGCTTAACCAATCTAAACCTATAACTATGGCAGAATGTACATAAACTATGAGATTTGAGCAAGATCACCAACCTGTTACACTTTAATGGAAGCTAGGGTTCCCTTGCAATTCAGTGCTTGAAACCTTCCTTGTTTGATCCTTAGAGGCCAATGTGGATTCTGTATGCAGCAAAAGTGATGAACAAGGCTTGAGACTCGAGTTGGATAGCAAAATGCAATTCTTGCAATTTCCTCAAGATATCTTCAAACAGCCATGGATCTTCTTCTCCCTCAGCATGCACTCACTCACAATGATCAGAATAATAGGTTTGTGGTGGAGAAATGAATGGAGATTGAAGAGAATGAAGGTTTGAGATCAAATTGCAAATGGAAGAATCTTGCTTCTCACACTCTAATCTCACCTCTCACCAACAATGATCACCAACCTTTTACTCTCCCTGATTCACTCTTTAAATAATGATTAATGGAAGCTCTTGGATTCATCTAGAAAGATCTAGAAAGTGCTAGAATCTCATATGATGGTAAGTTGAAAATCTCATGCATCATGCATTATCCATTGCACATTGGCCTTAAAATCTCCTTACATGATATATTGAAGTGTTATAAGCCATTACAAGCTTTTTCCTTGCCTTGTGTTAGGATTTCCAAGGGTGACTTCAAATGCAAGTAACAAAATAACAAAGCATCACCCATTTTAAAGCTTCAAATCAAAATTCTATCTAAACCAATGTTCTCAAAATGGTGTTTCCAATCAACATGATATATTGGATGACCTATTTTGGATTTGTGGATCTCACAAACCAATTTTCAAATTCAACTTTTCAAACTTATATGCCATTTTTAGTTCATTTTTGACCAATCATGCAAATCCATGCTATGAGCTTTTCCAACAATTTATGACCTTCTTTCTAGACTTAAAATCACATTTTGAACAACTTTCATGTTTTGAGTTTTTCCATTTGAGGCTTGGAAATAGGAGTTTTAGGCATTGGCTAAAATGACCTATAACTGACAAATGACCAAAATACCCCTATCTTGTTCAAACCATAAGTTGAGTTCCCCAAATCCTATCAAGGACTTCTACCACTCAAATTAAAGCTAAGAAGATGCTCTCCAACATTCATGTTGACCAAGAAATCATAGGAATCATCCTACTAGGGCAAAAGTTGTCTGCAAGTTGGGTGACTTTCAAGGACCCAGATTCACAGACCTCAACTGACCTGTAATTTGTCAAAACCATAACTTGAGCTCTGTAACTCCTATCAAGGACTTCCACCACTCAAATTAAAGCTAAGAACAAGCTCTACAACATTCATGTTGTGGGGAAGATGAGATATCAATCACATCTAGAGCTAACACTGCCTGGAAAATAAGGATCAAATTAGGGTTTTTGCACTGACAATCCTCAGAGACCCTAACTCAAAACTTCCCAAACTCTTCAATCATGATGAGTTGGTCTAGAAACCATCCTTATAACATCTCTATACATCATTCCATGATCTCATGGCCCTTGGATTGGGTCTCAACCTTCTCCAAATTTTCAGTTAATCTAGGGTTGACTCAGTCAAAACCCTAATTCTGCCATTCATGGTTGAATCTTCTGAATTCTTGCACAATGACCTCTCTGGGCTTCATGAATGGCTATCAAGACATCTCATAGGCTTTCTCAAAACATCAAGTTCATTCTCAAAGTCTCAGAATCATCTGAGAAACACCCACAACTCTCAAGCTATGAAGCACACAAACCTGGTTTCAACCAATTCCTCTGAAGATCTCTTGAACTGTCTGGTGAATGTATCAACTTTCAAACACTCAGTGAATAAATAATTGTTGGTCAAATTTTGGGGTGCAACAGCTGCCCCTATTCAAACGGCTTGAACCTGACTGGGTGAGAAGCGAACGGCTCTCAGCCAATCAAGGTGCGAGACGGTTGAATATCGGTAAACCCAAAAATTTGCCAACTGCTCAACTCGTCGAGCACTGGAATAATAGCTGCACGACAACTATCTGGAGAAATACTGATCTGACATCGCCGTCAGTCATCCACATTAATTTCTTATGATATTGCCTTCAGACACCCAACCTCGCCGCTGGAGAACTGAATCTGATATCGCCGTCGGGAACAAACATCGCTCTGGGAGACACTCGTCATCGCCGTCGTACAAACATCATCTCTGATGGGGATTTAAAGAGTCTGACCTCGCCGTCAAACAAACATTCAACCTCGCCGTCGAACACATTCAACATCGCCGTCGAATAAACATCCAACCTCGCCGTCGGACACATTCAACATCGCCGTCGAATAAACATCCCACCTCGCCGTCGGACACACATGATCTGACCCGGGTTCACCCCTGGTAAATGGAACAAAAAGGTACACTTGCGTATTTGAAACTACTCTGCTGGGGAACGAGAGACTTAACCGAGCACACTCTGATCTGGGGTTCACCCTCAGAACCATAACGAACATCAGAATACTACTGCACACTGCCCACTGTAGAACTTCAACCATCAAAGACATATGAAACCCTGGCCCCTGGCCACTCCCAGCTTCAGCTAGAAAAGATCTTCAAGTATTTCCGAAGATAGATGAAACCCTGGCCCCTGGCAACTCCAGCTTCAGCTAGAAAGAACATCCTTGGCCTTCAAGGATGTAAACTTTGCCCGTCGGCAACTCTGCAGGAGGCACCTTCGACTTTAGTCTAAAGCAATGGTCCTTGACCTTCAAGGATACATGGATATGCCTTCAGGCAACTCCGCCTCTGCTATAGAGCATCCGAGACTTCAGCCAGGGATATACTTCGGCCTTCAGTCCGAAAAATGAATCCTAGGTCATTCATGACCTTGGGGATAACCTTGCCCTTAGGCACCTTCGCTCCAGCATGGGAAATCTGTGACTTCAGTCAGAGAAATGGTATACTGAGCCATTCATGACTCTACGGGGATTCAAACACTTTGCCTTCAGGCAAAACTCCGCTTCAGCTGGAGACACATCTTCGACTTCAGTCTAAAGAAACATATCATTCACTTGATTGCCATCAATCATCTCTTCAGGACAACTGATTTGGTCTTCAGACCAACACGGATCATATTGAATACAAAATTTGGAACCTTGTCTTCAGCCACACGTTGATTCATCAACAAGGACATCTGAGCTCACAGGAACCTTCTGATATCGCCCTCAGGCGTTTTACGAAATCAATCTTCAGATTAGACATCACTGTTGGAGCAGACATATCACGCTGCTAAGGACTTCAAGAATCATCTTGAACAAACAAACTCCGTCGGGCGCCTTCAAGAATCATCTTGAACCGATAACCATTCTGGAGACTTTATTCTGCGGGGTATTCCAGGAACCTTCCTGGGCAACTCTTGCTGGGGACGCTACTGGGGAGCTCAAGCATCATACTAGGCGAACAACTCGGGAAGCTGTACTGTGGTCTTAAGAATCATCTTAAGCAAATGGCTCTGCTGAGGGATTCGAGAATCATCTCGAACTGAAGACTTCGCTGGGGATCTCAAAAATCATCTTGAGCGAGCGACTGTGGAGATTACACCGGGGTCTTGGGAATCATCTCAAGGAAGCGACCTCGTTGGGGAGAATATCAGGAATCGTCCTGAGCAACTGGTCTCTTGGTGGAACATCTGTAAGACAAGAATGATAGTAACCTGGATCATGCTTATGATGCATATGCTTCTGCGCTATGCCCCACTTAGTGGGAATGATATGCGTTTATGCTAAATGTTGTGCAATCATGCACAATGCTATGCAGCGTTAAATGCTATGCAGTGTTAAATGCTATGCAGCCATGCACAGTGATGCGATCCCGTCAGCAAAATAAATGCCGAAGGGGAGATCCTTCCGTCAAGGAGAAAGAACTGCTCAGATAGAGGAGTCATCCTGCTGAGGCGAACGTGGACACGCCAATATTAATCAGGCTCCATCTGGGGAAATGATCTTCCTTTGACTGCTGCAGGGAAAACGACTTCAGTTGATTACCACGGGGGAACGAAACTGTACGAGAACCTGGACCTGCTGATATCAATCGCGAGAATGAACTGCGCGGCCGTCTCGGCTGCTCTTCTGGGGATGAGGACTCTGCGAGGAAACAACTTCAGCTGCTCCACACTCCACTGGGGAAAGACCAATCATGATCTGATCAACTTCCAAGGATTCGGCCCTCTTGGACATCTGCAAACTCGGCTGAGGAAGGAGAAGTCATTCTGCTTCGCTGGGGAGAGTGCGACTCTGGGGAAATACAGTATCAGCTTCCCCACGCTCTGCTAGGGAAAATCCACTCATGGCCCCAACTGCTACCAAGGATTCTGCTTTTCTGCGAACTCAGCCGGGGAGAGAAATCATTCTACTTCACGGGAGAGTACGACTCTGGTGCGGAATTTCAATTTCGCTGGGGAAGAAAGAATCATCTGCCTTCGGGGGAGAGTACAACTCTGCAGGGGAAGACAACATCAGCCGTTCCAATACTCTACTGGGGAAGAGGGAATCGTCCAACTTCAGGAGAGAATATAACTCTGGTGGGGAATCTCAATTCCACTGGAGACTTCAGTCTGACACCATCAGTTACTGCATATTTCGGCGTACGAACAATTCCCTACGAAACCTGCACTTGTGACCCGGTGCTGGGGAGGCACCTACTTCGGCGACTTTACTGGGGAAAACACGAGCTTTGGCACCCGAACATTCCTATGAAATCTGCACTTGTGACCCGGTGCTGGGGAAAGACGACATCATTGTTCGGTGCTTGGCTCAGCTGATGGGGTGACGTTCCTTCAGGATGCGTCTGCTTGGGGAAC
The DNA here is from genome assembly GCA_963859935.3 of Lathyrus sativus. NCBI lineage: Eukaryota > Viridiplantae > Streptophyta > Magnoliopsida > Fabales > Fabaceae > Lathyrus > Lathyrus sativus. The sequence continues at coordinate 449,306,847 of OZ012739.1, read as the reverse complement.
AGAATCATCTCTGCATGGGGAGACATATCAATGCTCACTATTCTGATTCGGATTCTACGGAGGAGAGACTACTGAACTCTGCTGGAGAAGGAGGACTCGCCCTGCTTCGGGGATACGCACGGCATATCCTCTGGAAGGTGCTACACCTGCAACAACACAAACAAACAAGACAAGATTCCCTCCTCAAAGGGTCCTATCCAGGTTATTATCTCGTGACAATATTCAGTTAATCAATTGTTTCAACAATCAATGGGCCTAGGCCCTCAAGTTTATGTATGCGCATTTTATCAAAAACATCGGCGTTTTCATTCGCAAACAAAACAGATAAATGCTAAACAGACAAGTAGAATTGCTGAATAATGTGCATTTTATTGATGACGAACCCCTGAACGGGCAAAAATGTTTTACAACAGAGGCAAGCTCCTGGAATGAGGAAGCCGCGCAAAAAAAGAAAACATAAATATACATCAGTATATACAAATGTCGGCAATCGAGGCGTAGACGAACACCATGAGTTGATCCCTCTAAGACCCACTCGACTTCGATACTTCTCCGATGCTTCAGCTTTGGAAGAGATTGATTCAGATAAACGGCCCTCAGGTCTTCCGAACCACTAAACAATGAAAGTCCATACGCGGAACGCAGTCATTTGCTTATTCAAACCCCTAACTTTTGCGTGAACCGCCCTTTCGGGTTTTCAGTTCACCGGGATACCCTTTTTTGCCGAAGCCGCCCAGTGTAGGTTTTCGACTTCGCGGGTGTACATTTTTTCAATATATCCCTAATTTTGCCCGAACCTTTTATTCTGTTTTTGGTTCGCCGGGATGCCCCTTTTTGCCTGGACTCTTTCTTTTTTTTGTCCAGCGGGTCTCTTTCAAGCAAAGTATTTTTTAACTGCGTCCGCGTTCACCGGGGATGCAAAATCTTCACCATCCATCGTGGATAACAACAAAGCTCCTCCTGAGAAGACCCTGCTGACAACATACGGCCCTTCGTAATTCGGAGTCCACTTGCCCCGGTGATCGGAGTGTGGCGGAAGAATTTTCTTTAGGACGAGATCACCCGTCTGAAAGCTTCTAGGACGCACCTTCTTATCATAAGCTTTCTTCATTCGACTTTGGTACAGACGACCAAATGCAATCGATGCTAACCTCTTCTCGTCCATCAGGCTGAGTTGGTTCAAACGATTCGTAACCCATTCTGCCTCATCGAGTTTTACATCAACCAAAACTCGCAAAGAGGGAATCTCCACTTCTAACGGTAGGACAGCTTCCATACCGTACACCAAGGAGAAAGGAGTTGCCCCGGTCGACGTACGCACCGTCGTACGATAACCGTGCAAGGCAAACGGCAGCATCTCGTGCCAATCTTTGTACGTCACAACCATCTTCTGAACAATCTTCTTGATGTTCTTGTTGGCTACTTCAACAGCGCCATTCATCTTCGGCCGGTAAGGAGATGAGTTGTGGTGTTCAATCTTGAAGCTCTGGCACAGCTCCTTCATCATCTTGTTGTTCAAATTCGAACCATTATCAGTAATGATCCGCTCGGGAATTCCATAGCGACAAATGATGTCCCTCTTTATGAACTTAGCTACCACCTGTTTGGTCACATTAGCGTACGAGGCTGCCTCCACCCATTTGGTGAAGTAGTCGATAGCTACCAGAATGAAACGATGACCATTGGATGCGGTGGGCTCGATCTTGCCTATCATGTCGATGCCCCACATGGAGAACGGCCAAGGGGAAGACATGACATTCAATGGGCACGGCGGCACATGAACTTTATCAGCATAAACCTGGCATTTATGACATTTCTTCGCGAATCTGAAGCAATCCGACTCCATAGTCAGCCAGTAATATCCTGCTCTCAGGATCTTTCTTGTCATGGCGTGCCCGCCGGCGTGCGTACCGAATGTGCCCTCATGGACTTCTTCCATGAGCATACTCGCCTCTTTCTCATCTACACATCTGAGCAGCACGAGATCGTGGTTTCTCTTATACAACACTCCGTCGGGATTGAGATAAAAATTTCTAGATAGCCTCCTCAGAGTCTTCTTATCCTGGGTCGACGCACCCGCGGGATATTCCTTAGTCATAAGGAAGGTCTGGATGTCGTGGAACCATGGCTTGCCGTCGGTGGCATCCTCGATTGCAAACACAAATGCCGGTCTATCAAGACGCGAAAGCACGATTCTTGGAGCCTCATTCCAATAATTGACTTTATACATTGAAGCCAACGTGGCTAAGGCATCAGCCATCTGATTTTCAGCCCTGGGTACATGATGGAGTTCCACTCGATCGAAGAACGGAAGCAGCCTCCTGGCATAATTCATGTACGGCACCAAGTTCGCTTGACGAGTTTCCCATTCCCCTTTAATCTGATTGATCACAAGCGCTGAGTCACCATATACGTCTAAATTCTTGATTCTCAAATCAATTGCCTCTTCTAGACCCATAATACATGCTTCATACTCTGCTTCATTGTTGGTAACTGGAAACGTCAGTCTCGCAGTAAACGGGATGTGGGATCCGTGAGGAGTCGTAATGATAGCCCCGATACCACTTCCATAGGAATTAACCGCTTCGTGGAATATCAACTTCCACTGAGACTTCCTATCTGGTCCCTCGTCGGGCAATGGCTCATCGCAGTCCTTCGCTTTGAGAAACATAATGTCCTCGTCAGGGAATTCGAACTTCATCGGCTGGTAGTCTTCGATTGGCTGTTCGGCAAGGTAATCAGACAATACGCTCCCCTTAATGGCTTTCTGAGAGACGTACTGAATATCATATTCTGTTAACACCATTTGCCACCTGGCAATCCTGCCCGAAAGAGTCTGCTTCTCGAAGACGTACTTGATCGGATCCATCTTCGAAATCAGCATAGTGGTGTGATTGAGCATATACTGTCGTAGACGTTTGGCGGCCCAAGCTAATGCACAACACGTCTTCTCCAGCATCGAGTATCGAGACTCACACTCAGTGAACTTTTTACTCAAATAATAAATGGCATGCTCCTTTCTGCCCGTCTCGTCGTGCTGACCGAGAACACACCCCATACTATTCTCCAAAACCGTCAGGTACATGATCAATGGTCGCCCAGCCACTGGGGGTATCAAGATTGGAGGTTCTTGAAGATACTGCTTTATTTTATCGAATGCCTTCTGGCAATCCTCATTCCAAGTAATCGCCTGATCTTTCTTTAAAAGCTTGAACATCGGTTCACAAGTGGCCGTGAGCTGAGAGATAAACCTTGCAATGTAGTTTATTCGGCCCAGGAAACCACGAACTTCTTTTTCCGTTTTCGGTGTTGGCATTTCTTGAATAGCTTTTATTTTCGCAGGATCAACTTCAATACCTCGTTCACTAATGATAAACCCCAATAACTTTCCGGACCGCACTCCAAAAGTGCATTTGTTAGGATTCAGCCTCAGCCTGAACTTCCTAAGCCTTTCAAACAGCTTCAATAGGTTGACCAGATGCTCTTCCTCCGTTTGGGACTTTGCAATCATGTCATCGACATAGACCTCGATCTCATGATGAATCATATCATGAAACAAAGTTACCATTGCCCGCTGGTAAGTGGCCCCTGCGTTCTTCAGACCGAAGGGCATTACCTTATAGCAGAATGTGCCCCAGGGAGTGATGAACGTCGTTTTCTCCATGTCCTCCGGTGCCATCTTAATCTGATTGTAACCGGAGAAGCCATCCATGAACGAAAACACGGAAAACTGGGCTGTATTGTTGACCAACACATCGATGTGAGGCAACGGGAAATCATCCTTAGGGCTCGCCCTGTTCAAATCCCGATAATCGACGCACATGCGTACCTTACCGTCCTTCTTCGGTACAGGCACTATGTTGGCGACCCACGGAGGGTAAGTGGTAACGGCTAGAAATCCTGCGTCCAACTGCTTCTGGACCTCTTCTTTGATTTTTACAGCCATGTCTGGTCTCGTCCTCCTGAGCTTCTGCTTGACTGGAGGGCAATCTTCCCGCAACGGTAAGCGATGAACCACGATATCAGTGTCAAGTCCGGGCATATCCTCATATGACCAAGCAAAGACATTACTATACTCTCGAAGCATCTCGACCAGTCTATGCTTGACATCACTCTGCAGCGCAGCCCCCACTCTGACATTTCTGACGAGTTCCTCAGAACCCAGATTTATGATCTCAATATCCTCCTCGTGAGGCAGAATAACCTTCTCCTCTTGCCTCAACAAGCGGGCCAACTCTTCCGGGAGGTCTTCGTCTTCATCAATCTCATCCTCGGCTTGATAGATCGGGCAATCAAAGTCGTAGTGAGCCGTAGAGGGTCCAGAGTCGATGTCATCTGTTAAGTGGATCCTGCAATAACAAGGGTTAAGTTTAAAGCAGGAATATGCAGGTTAGCACGAACCTCGTTGCCATTTTGATGTTTTTTCGAAATAAACATAAAATAGGAATAACAGGGAACACAATATTTGATTACGAAGAAAACGCCTTTTATTTATTAACAAAATGCATACACATAATCCAACAAGGCCCTGACAGTAAAACCACTATGCCCCGGGCAGGACATAGGGCTGTACAAAGATTGTAAAAAGCAAATCATTACTCTTCACTTGTCAGCTTGATAATCTCCTTGATGGTCCAATTGTGGAGGCGCTCGCCTGGCCTGCTCGGTTGAATCCAGACGTCAAGATCACAATCACTGTCCCCACTGTCCTCCGACGCTGCGTTGATGCTCTCGAAAATTACTCCCGCCTTGGTGAATAGGATCGACCCTTTCCCACGAGACGAGCTGCCAGAAGAAGATGAAGCTTCAGCTTCCGGAGAATATCCCAATCCAAACTTATCCTTCTTGATGGGTATATCCAGAACATGCCCCCAGCCTGGGGTGGAGCCGGCTTCGACAACAGCCCTAGCTTCCTTAAACGAGGAGAGGTTCAACTCTTGCCTCTCTGCGACGACAGGAGCCACCTCCTTCACCCTGACGGTTTCAAATGCCTGGCAAAGAGTCTCAAGGATCTCACCATCCATTTCAACGTATTTAAAGGACGACAGGTGGCTTACCATGATGTCCTCTTCTCCACAGACTGTCACTATGCTGCCCCCAACAGCATATTTAAGCTTCTGATGCAGCGTGGACGTTACAGCACCAGCAGAATGGATCCACGGCCGACCTAAGAGGCAACTATAGGCGGGCATGATATCCATGATATAGAAAACCGCATTGAACGTCTCTGGACCAACCTGAATTGGCAGGGTCAATTCTCCGAAGACGTGGCGCTTGGTTCCGTCAAAGGCCTTCACGACCAGATCACTGGGCGTGCACAGCAGTCCACGGGTATCCAACTTCATCAGTGCCTTCTTCGGAAGCACATTAAGCGAGGAACCCGTATCCACCAGGACATGTGACATAATCGTGCCTCTGCACTCTATCGAGACGTGCAAGGCGCTATTGTGATCTCTTCCCTTAGGAGTCAGCTCCAGATCTGTAAATCCCGGCCCATTACCAACGTTAACATGGGCTACCACTTCCTCGAGTTGATTTACTGATATCTCCTGCGGCACGTATGCAGCATTCAATACCTTCAATAATGCGTTGCGGTGCGCTTCAGAACACAGCAACAAGTTAAGAATCGAGATCTTTGACGGAGTCTGATGAAGATGATCTACAATTTTGTAGTCACTTTTCTTGATTAGTCGCATGAACTCTTCAGCATCTTTAACCAGCAAGTCCTTCTCTGCCCCTGCAGGGACCTCTTCAACAGCTTTACCTTTACCCTTATCCACAGCATCAGCCCGGACCACTTTCTCTGCTGCAACCTCTGCCGGCGCAAACACCCTTCCGCTTCTAGTGATACCACTAACTTCAGTAAGATTCTGCATAGTTGACCCGAACGGCTCAAGCTCTATCTTCTGACCATTACAATAAACTTCGGCGTCGTAATGCCATGGAACGGCATTGGTGCTCTCGAATGGGATTGGTCCGGCCCTGGTGATGGTGATAGTAGGCGGACGAGGCGCAGAAATAGTAATAGGGTGGCGAGGAATGGTAATGGTAGCAACTTCGTCTGCTTGCTTCAGCACAACTTCCCCTGATGCACTCTCGACGCTCCGGCTGAATTGCAAAATACCCTCGGACATCAGACTTTGGATACCTTCGATCAGCTGCTCACATCCGTCAGGAAGTGTAGCACAAGCCATACATAATTCTCTGCATCCAGGAAAGAAGCCCTTCTTTAGCAATTTAGCCTTGACAAAACTCAACGGCGTCTTCAAATCTTTGACATCAGTCAGCAAGTCCGCACTCTCCTCGGTGATAACAGCATTCACTCCGCCCCCCTTATGATGAGGCATCGGGTTTTTGGTGACGTTAGGCACGTTGTCAGAAAAGTTGATAACCTTGGCGTCCACCAAATCCTGGACTTTGTGCTTAAAAGCTTTACAATTCTTAATCGTATGGCCAGGTGCCCCAGTATGGAATTCACAAGTAGCACTGGCATCATACCCCGGTGGTGGTGCCCCTGTTAAGGGAGCCAACGTCCTCTTTTGAACTAATTGGAGCTGGAGCAACGTTTGCAAAAGCTGGGCATATGACATAGGTGGAGTATCGAACTGACGGCTTGATAGGGGAGCCCGATTCTGATATCTTTTATACCCCTGATTATTCTGCTGCTGAGGTTGCTGTTGCTGCGGCTGCGGTGGAGCAGCTGGAATGTTTATGCTAGCAATCTGAGGCTGAGGGCCCTTGCCCTTTCTCCTAGCATTAGTGACAGCACTGGCATCTCCCTCTCGACGCTTGCCAGTATAGGGTTTCTTGCTACCTCCTCCAGCTGAGGATGATTCGCCCTGAATTTTTCCGATCTTTATACCGTTCTCAACATGCTCGCCCAAAGTGATAAGAGCCGAGAATGTTCCCGACATGCCACTGACCAGCTTTTCATAATAGATTCCAGGAAGGGTAGCCACGAACATTTGCACCAACTCACGCTCAACCATCGGCGGTTGAACCCGAGCAGCCAATTCACGCCACCGCTGGGCGTATTCTTTGAAGCTTTCATTGTTCCGCTGTGAGAGATTCTGGAGCTGAACTCGGTTGGGAGCCAAGTCGCTGTTGTATTGATAGTGGAGAACAAATGCTTCTGCAAGATCTTTCCAGGTGCGCACAGTAGCGGGCTCCAAACCCATATACCATTCGAGTGATGGACCAGAAAGACTATCCTGAAAGAAGTGCATCAGCAACTTCTCATCGTCGGAGTAAGCGGACATCTTTCTATAATAAGATCGGAGGTGGACCCGGGGGCAAGTGGTGCCCTTATACTTCTCAAAGGTAGGCACCTTGAACTTGTGGGGTACTTTAAAGTCAGCAATCAACCCGAGGTTGGACATGTCAACGCCCAATGTGTTCTGATTTTCTATACTTCTCATCTTGTCTTCCAGCGCCTTAAACCTGAGTCGAGCTTCAGCATTCAACTCTGCCTCTACGCCTCTCTAAGAGAATATGTCATCCTGATGGTCCTCCAGCCACGGTTGAGGCACCACCAGATTTCCTGCACCAGCATTGCCGTTGACCGGCCCCATGGTAACATTGGCTCCCAAACTACCATTTACGGCGCCAGCCGCGTTGAGTCCGAGGTTAGTCATCAGATTGCCGTTAGCACTGCCGTTGCCCCCGGCAGCAGGAACAACGTTCTGTGGAGTATCCCCTGGAGGAGGAGTAGGCACGGCCCCTCCATGAAGTATGCCATTACTGTCAACCCTGGAGATCAGAGGTTGAACCAGAGTACGAAGCTGATCTTGACCATTCGCGACCACCTGCATCAGCTCCATAAAACGATCCATCCGCTCACGGAGCTCTTGAACATCTGACTGTACCTGGTCCATGATTCTCGTCTGATTAGCGCGAGTTGAGTAGCGGTGGATGGGTCTTTGATCAATCCTGGAGATCGAAAGCAACTCGGGACCTGAAAAACCTGTCAATAATAAAGGTTAGGAAAAGCAATAAGATATACACCATGCAAATATGCTTCATGCAGATGCATGCGTGTGCCTGTGTGCGTGGGAGATTTTTCCCCGATCCTAGTGCCTTAGTGACGGTGCTGATAATAACAAGAGGAAGAAGAAATCCGAGCCCAATCATGGAAACATCAATCTCATATATATATGGAAAGGCCTGTCAAGGCAGTACACGGTATCAGCGAGTACAAATCAACAGCATGACCTCAGCCAACAAGTCTGGTGATGGTCAGCATACATCAAAGATCAGAAACAACAGGGATATAACTAGTCAAGTACGGCCATGGGCGCGATACTCTGCTAATAACTCCTTTGTCTCTGAACGATTTGGCGAAGTGAGCAACCCCTCGACGAGTAGTTCCCTCTGCCTGATAGTATGCTGAAGCCCCTGAACTGAACTCTCCCAAGCGCCTTCGCCAAAGCAATCCTCCAGCTTCCGCTTCTTAGACTCAAACATCAGCTTGTGCTCCTTCAGGCTAGCAATGGCTTTGTTGAGACGGGCTTCAGCGGAGTACCTACGGGCGGTCTCTTCATCAAACCTCCGCTCACTGTCCTTCACTTCGGTCTCTAGCTTAGAAATCTGCAGCATCAGCTTGTCTTCTCGTTCCTTCCTGGTGGCCATAGAAGTCTTCCAATGCTGGTCGAACTTAGATATTCTTCGGTATGCTTCCTCCAAATGCTGCTTCTTTGTAGCCAGCACATCATTAGCAGCTCTGAAGTCTTGACCTAAGCGTTCCCGATCAGCAATCTGCTTTGCCAAGTCTGCACTCAGCTGGCTCACCGTCTCTGTTTGCTTTTTGAGAGCATGCACGGCTTCGTTCCTTTCACTTCGGAGCTGAGCTAACTCCTCCTCTAATTCTGCATTTGCCCTCTTCAGCTCATCACGCTCAGCTAATACCTGGTTGTGCTGATGAATGGACACAGTGGTAGGCTCTTTGACTGGTGGAGGACTCTCCGGTCTGACATGAGGGAATGGCATCCCTATAGTGCTGGCCCTGGCTCTGATCCAATCTGAATAAGGAGGGTAAGCTTGGTTGTTGCTCTTCCCCAACAAAGGCTTTCCTCTCGTGCTGATATTGTTCCATGCATACTGAAGCTTGGACAACAAATCCCCCTCTAGAATACCCGTGAGGTACAGAGATTCCCGTACCTCTTCTTCCTTCGGTGGAGTCCTCAAAGCATATGCAAACTGACGAACTAGCAATGATGGGTTGTAGTTGATGCAACCCTTCCTACCCATCAGAGGTACGTTAGGAAACCCACTACAACTGAAGATCATCTCGGTGCCTAACCTGCCTCGGTCAACGAACCAAACAATGTCTTCTGCCGACAACCTCATCAGACGCTCAGGCCACTCAGCTGTGGCTGCAGACAAGACAGAAGAACCCCTCTTGGGCAAATGACTATCAAACCACTTGTACAACAACGGTACGCAGCATGAAACATTCTTCCCTCTTCGGTTCTCATTCTTGTAATGCACCGAATGGTAAACGTCTCCGATCAAAGTAGGGACTGGATTCCCTGAGGCAAAGATATGGAATGCATCAAAATCTACGAAATCAGGCATGCTGGGAAATAGGATGATGCCATATATGCATAAAGCAAGGATGGCGCTGAAGGCGTCCCAACATTTGTCCTTAGCACACTGCTGAGCCTTAGCTATCAGAAACTGCAGAGAGAACCCTGGGACCTTGTTCCAACTCGTTACCACTAACTCAGAAGCGCTCAAATGGAGTGAGGAAGCCAAGCTAACCAGATCAGGTACAGCATCCATGTGGACAAAAGGCATCTGCCTTTTGACAGGCACACCCAGCATATCAGCATACTCTTCCAATGTTGGCGCGAGAATAAAGTCATGAAAAGTGAAACACCTCAAGGGAGGGTCATAAAACTGCAGAAGAGCATGTAACCCATTCAACTCGGACGTAGAAGGTTTGCAAACCAGACTAAGCAACTTGCCATAAGACTTCCTGAACCTATCCTTCACAGAATCCCCTTCCAGGGCTATCAAACCAGTCAGCTTCGACACATCGGGGGTCGGGAACTTGTATGCAACAGTCTTCCTGAGAGAAGCCATAATAACAGTAGGAGACGGGAAATCCTGGATCGGGGAAACGGTACCTGCAACACAGACACACGTTAATGGAATGCAGATGAATGCGTAAACTAATGCAAAATGCAGGTATGCAATAATATATCCAAGTGGCTGCTGCGGAGATTCGGTATCAACAGTCACTGATGAGAAGTAAACCCCGGTGTAAGACCACTAATCTGATCTGCTGAGAATAACCATCTGATAGGATCGAGATCAAAATTCTGCTCTGTCAAGAGTAAGTGCATGATAATAAGGACCCCGGGCGCAAGATCAAGGAACATCTGTTGATGAAGTCTTCAGACCCCAAATCAGAAATCTGCCCTATCAAGAACAAACACACAGCTGCTGATGAGACCTTCAGACCCCACTCAAAATCTGCCCTATCAAGAACAAATAACATCTGCCGATGAGGTCTTCAGACCTCACTCAAAATCTGCTCAGTCCAGAACAAACCACTGACGATAATACACTGATCAAAGCCTGCTCTATCAAGAACAGACAAACACCCGATGATAAAATCCTCTGATCAAACCCTCGCTCTGTCAAGAACAAGCATATCTGTAACTGAGAACCCAACATAACTGATTTACTGTCAAGAAAACCAGGTAGTCTGGAGGTCTAAGTCTCTTGCAATAAACCCAGTCCCACTCACAGGTATGAACCTAGGCTGACTCAAGGTACGACATCCTATGCGTTCATCAGCGTCACAGACTTTCAAAACTGATGATACGATTCCCAGAAGGAGTGGCATCATCAAGTCCTGAAGAGGCCTCACTTAGCTGAATCACAAATGATCGGTCCCCAGAGTCGACAATCCACCAAACCAGCAACCGTCTCAACCCAAAGGGTTGAAAGTGAAGCCAACCGGATGAACCTCGTCTGAGCGTGGATTTCATGAGACACTAGTGCCTGCAAAGCAAGCACGCGCCCACTAATTTCCACTCTAAGTCTATGGTGCACTCAAGCCTGGGTCTGGCTTCTCACTCAATCAGAACTCCCATCCCACAACAGCACAAATAATCACATTTTACTGAATATAAAATGCGGGAAATAAAGTGCGAGAAGTAAAAATGCGATAAATAAATGAAACCCAACAAGTAAACATACAAACGGTAGGATTGACTCTCTTAAGGGACGTTGGATCCCAAAACTGACTCGCTTTCGGGACGTTGGATCCCTAGAAAACTATCAAGTCCCCAGCAGAGTCGCCAGCTGTCGCTTGCGCGAAAATAAGGTGCCGGCATGACAGAAGAGTTGCCACCTTTCGTTATTTATCCCTCAGAGCGGGAAAGGAAACGATCGGAAAAACCTGACGAATAAGGGTAGGACAGGGTCGTCGCAACCATTGTCTGGGTTCGGGAGTCGGTTACGCAAGGGGAAGGTATTAGCACCCCTCACGTCCGTCGTACTCGACGGGATCCTCGCTTGCTTGTTTACTTGGATGGGTTGGTTATAATCTATCTACCTATCAAGGCTGGCTGAAAAAGAAAAGAAAAATGACTCGGCAAAGCGTCGCACTTTATGCCTACGTATTCTCATCAGAGAATGAGAAATCAGAGTCAACGTAGTTCGGCTAACTACGGGTGAAGGTGGGGAAGGTTGCTCGCTAGGACATCGCGTCCTATGCCTACGTACTTTCATCTGGTATGAAAGATCAGAGCAAACGTAGTTCGGGAAACTACGGGTTATCTCCTAAAAGAAGTGTTTTTTATTGTGTTTGCGATTTCAACCGCATTAGAGACTATGACCTGAGAGTGAATGCGTCGCATGTCACCCAAAGGGTACCATACTAAACATCCAGACTGTGGAAAAGAAACTCTCCCACAATCCTTTCTCAGATAGCTTAAGGCTCGTAACATACGAAAGAAATCATTCATGATTACTGTATCTTAAACTGTTTTGAGATGAGAAGAGAACAGGCCCAACTAGGAGGGAGACTATCAAGTCCTACTGTTATCATGCCATGGATTCATCCTATGGTTGAGGTTTGAACAGGGAACTCCTAGATGTTGTCATGCATAGGTTTCAACCTAAAAGTCTATCATCAAATCCTCATCAGAGGAAATGAGAGTCCTAAGGGATCATGTCAATGATACACCAAAACAGACAAAAGCATCAGCTTTAACAGTAAAATGCATGCAATGCAAGTGAGGGAGGAAATGTGTGTGGGGCTTCAGCCTCCACAAGCTCGTCTCAACCTCAAGCCAGTCATGAAATAACAGTAATCATACTGAAATAAACAACATGCTATCAAGCAAAAACGGTAAATTGCAATCATACAGATGAAAGAAATGAAATGCTATCAAGCAAAATAAACACATGGGCAAGGGAGCTGGGCTCTACCGAATACCCGCAAGCAAAGCCAGGCAGTAACAATACAATCAGATGCACTCATGCTCTTAGACTGAACTTATTCTAAATGTGCTTAGTCTAATGCAGCAAACAAATCAGAAAAAACACACAATACATCAAAGAAAACAGAAGAAAGCCTCAGCTCCTCCAGCAGCAACCCAGTCTTCAGACTTCAGAGATCACTTGCTTTCCAGGTATCAAACCTACAGCATGAGTATCAACTCATCTTCTCCCTTGAGCTTCATCTCCTTTGACCAGCTCCACCTTCAGGCTTTACTATCTCCAGGGATCTTCAGGCATCAACAAAGTCTTCAGACTTCAACAATCTTCAAGGAATCATCCTCTTCAAAGCTTCAGCTTCTATCTTCAATGGCTCAAATGCTCTAGCAAACAAGATTCAGTCAACAAGATGAAGTGGGGGATGTTACAGTACTCACTGACTTCCAAAGGATGCCATTGAGGACTTAACATCAAAGGTAAAAGCTCTCTCAAAGTTCTACCTCATAGGGTAAGGTCACTAATCCCTCCAAAGGAGAGAGGTGAATACCCTTAAGGGACTCTATGTCACAGAGAAGAAAGGAAGTGAACAAGACACTCCTTGTTTATTGAACAAAGTATTCTATCTAGGGCTCTGCCTGTGCACCTATAACCCTATAAACAAAACAACAAAAGCTATGCTAAACTCCTCTGCAAGGTCTTCAAAGCTTCCATGATGATCCACAAGGTCTTCAACTCAATCTTCAAAGCTCACACACTCAAAAGAGAAGAAAAACAAACACAACAATACAACTTATGCCTTTAAGCAACACACATACTATCCATACATTCAAAAATCAATGAAAAATACTAAGACACCATGCAATATTCTAGTAAAATTCTAGGGGATTCTATACATACTTTACCCTTAACCCATGTATTCCCCATACACTAATTTGGCCTATAAACCCCAAAACAAATTTGTTGAAGTTCAAGTATACTACTTAAAACCCTAATTAGAGCACCTAAATGTCTAACAATCAAACTACATCAAATTTAATTTCTAAAATCAAGGGATAAATCCTACATGAAACTAGGGTTCAATATCTGATTACACAAAAAAGAATGAATTAAAAAACCTAAGGGAAGGTCCTAAAACAATTCTTGCAAGATAAGGTATCAACTAAAAGAAAGAAAATACACTATTTAAAAGAAAATATCACTAAAAATTCTACATTAAAAATAAAATTTCATTTTTATTTTTACATTTTTCTACACAAAATTATCTAAACATAGAAAGAAGAATGAGTAAAAAATCATCATTTATCAATTACTTATGAATTTTTAAAGGTGGCAAAAATATTAAGAGAGTTAAAAAGAAATCAAAACAATATAAAAGGGAGGGGGTGGAAATAGAAGGGCCAGATCAGTTTATTTCATTTGGGCCACATGAAAGGGGGGTGCAGATAGGAATAAGTTGCTGAGCCCAGATTTACCAACGAACCAAAATGGTGCGTTTGGCTAAATGATACGCAGCGTTTCGCAAGCTTCAGTCTTCCCTCCATTCTGAAATCAAATATGGGCCATTGGATCATGAGAATAAGTCAAGGTCTTGAGATCATCCGACGGTGGACCTTCATCGTCCCCAACTGAACTCTAGCGTTTGCAGAAACCCTAACCCCATGCAAGCATCTTCAACCCGTTCGTGCTCATCCATTTCCCCATGAAACTCCATGATTCCAAAAGCAAAGTTATGCTATGACTCACCAAGAACACGATGCCATCTCTAGTTTTCCTTGAAACTCTTTAAATCATCTTAACAGAAAGCTACATCATCAAGGTTCCATTTCTTTCCTCTGTTATCAAACTCAATGGAACTTCCAACTAATGATCAAGAATTATTCTACACGTTTCCCTAACCATTCTACACCATCTCATATCCATTGATGCACATAAACTAGCTTGTTATTCATTCTGCAAGAAATTGCACCCTGCCTCGAAACCTCATGATCCTTCCCCTAATTCTCAGAAAACGGTCCTCTATCCTAGCTTAACCAATCTAAACCTATAACTATGGCAGAATGTACATAAACTATGAGATTTGAGCAAGATCACCAACCTGTTACACTTTAATGGAAGCTAGGGTTCCCTTGCAATTCAGTGCTTGAAACCTTCCTTGTTTGATCCTTAGAGGCCAATGTGGATTCTGTATGCAGCAAAAGTGATGAACAAGGCTTGAGACTCGAGTTGGACAGCAAAATGCAATTCTTGCAATTTCCTCAAGATATCTTCAAACAGCCATGGATCTTCTTCTCCCTCAGCATGCACTCACTCACAATGATCAGAATAATAGGTTTGTGGTGGAGAAATGAATGGAGATTGAAGAGAATGAAGGTTTGAGATCAAATTGCAAATGGAAGAATCTTGCTTCTCACACTCTAATCTCACCTCTCACCAACAATGATCACCAACCTTTTACTCTCCCTGATTCACTCTTTAAATAATGATTAATGGAAGCTCTTGGATTCATCTAGAAAGATCTAGAAAGTGCTAGAATCTCATATGATGGTAAGTTGAAAATCTCATGCATCATGCATTATCCATTGCACATTGGCCTTAAAATCTCCTTACATGATATATTGAAGTGTTATAAGCCATTACAAGCTTTTTCCTTGCCTTGTGTTAGGATTTCCAAGGGTGACTTCAAATGCAAGTAACAAAATAACAAAGCATCACCCATTTTAAAGCTTCAAATCAAAATTCTATCTAAACCAATGTTCTCAAAATGGTGTTTCCAATCAACATGATATATTGGATGACCTATTTTGGATTTGTGGATCTCACAAACCAATTTTCAAATTCAACTTTTCAAACTTATATGCCATTTTTAGTTCATTTTTGACCAATCATGCAAATCCATGCTATGAGCTTTTCCAACAATTTATGACCTTCTTTCTAGACTTAAAATCACATTTTGAACAACTTTCATGTTTTGAGTTTTTCCATTTGAGGCTTGGAAATAGGAGTTTTAGGCATTGGCTAAAATGACCTATAACTGACAAATGACCAAAATACCCCTATCTTGTTCAAACCATAAGTTGAGTTCCCCAAATCCTATCAAGGACTTCTACCACTCAAATTAAAGCTAAGAAGATGCCCTCCAACATTCATGTTTACCAAGAAATCATAGGAATCATCCTACTAGGGCAAAAGTTGTCTGCAAGTTGGGTGACTTTCAAGGACCCAGATTCACACACCTCAACTGACCTGTAATTTGTCAAAACCATAACTTGAGCTCTGTAACTCCTATCAAGGACTTCCACCACTCAAATTAAAGCTAAGAACAAGATATACAACATTCATGTTGTGGGGAAGATGAGATATCAATCACATCTAGAGCTAAAACTGTCTGGAAAATAGGGATCAAATTAGGGTTTTTGCACTGACAATCCTCAGAGACCCTAACTCAAAACTTCCCAAACTCTTCAATCATGATGAGTTGGTCTAGGAACCATCCTTATAACATCTCTATACATCATTCCATGATATCATGGCCCTTGGATTGGGTCTCAACCTTCTCCAAATTTTCAGTTAATCTAGGGTTGACTCAGTCAAAACCCTAATTCTGCCATTCATGGTTGAATCTTCTGAATTCTTGCACAATGACCTCTCTGGGCTTCATGAATGGCTATCAAGACATCTCATAGGCTTTCTCAAAACATCAAGTTCATTCTCAAAGTCTCAGAATCATCTGAGAAACACCCACAACTCTCAAGCTATGAAGCACACAAACCTGGTTTCAACCAATTCCTCTGAAGATATCTTGAACTGTCTGGTGAATGTATCAACTTTCAAACACTCAGTGAATAAATAATTGTTGGTCAAATTTTGGGGTGCAACAGTCTGCTTTGGTTGTGACCATCTATCTTGATTGAAATCATTGCCTGATATTGTAATATCTTAAAATGCTTGCTTTTGGTTGTAACCATTCATCCTGATTGAAATCCTTGCTTATTGTAATGTGCTTGTTTATTCTTGGTCGTAACCATATCTCTTTATATTCATCATGTTTGAATGTTTATGCTTTGTTAAGTTTATTTCCCCAAAGTGATGAAACTCTTTAGTTCTCATCCAAGTTGCCTCATCTTTTCCCTTCCAAAGGAAAAGCCTCTCTATTGACCCTTGGGTCATAGATAGCTCGTATAAACTCATAGGTCTGGATAGAACCTTTCCCCCCCTTTTGGTTTGGATAGAACCAATAGGATAACCTCATAGGTCTGTGTCATACCCCAAATTTTGACCCCTTAGATCTTCATCATCACTTTAGGAGCATGCTCACATGTTTATCTAACCTTAACCCTTTCCAAGTGGTCTTTGTCAAGTTACAAGAGAATCAGGGTTTTGTACAGCCGAAATCGAGGTTTCGAGGGTTGACCGGTCAATGTTCTGGATTGGTTTTCTTTGAGATTGGGTCTCCACATCATCAAGAATATTCTATTGGATCAAGCATGAATCCAATTTGAGGGTGTTACCCAGGAATCAAAAACAGTGAAATTCAGGATACCCGATTAGGGTTTCGAGCAGGAAAAGTCAACTGTGGTTTGACTTTTGATCTAAAAGGTGTTACAATGGTGGGATTAATGTATATAATGTTCATATGTCTTGGTAAAGTCCATTCAAGAAGTTTCAAAGCCTCAAGAGGTCCAGAGCATCAACAGTCGACTCGTTAGCCACCGACGATCGTTCGGTCGACCAAAAAGTCAACTCTTCAACAATAAGGAATCTGACATCAAGATGTGAATCAAAAATTTTCCTAATGACATATTACATCTACCCATAAAATTTCATGACAATTGGATCAAGGGTTGAGGAGTAATCGCAAAAGTCGGGAATTAGGGTTTCGAAAGGGGAAAGACCATAACTCCTTAACCACACATCCAAATGAAGTGGTTCAAAGCTCATTGGAAAGCTCTTGGCAAATACTACAAAATCCTCACAGTGGTCCATGATCATAAAATGCATAGATTTGGAGTTATGATCAAATTCATTTCAAGAAGGTAAAATGACTTAGAGAAATTTCACTTTTAAGCTTGTCTTTTAGCAACTTTAAGAGGTCTTTTGGCCAAGCTCCTTTGAGAA
Source organism: Lathyrus sativus (assembly GCA_963859935.3). Lineage (NCBI taxonomy): Eukaryota > Viridiplantae > Streptophyta > Magnoliopsida > Fabales > Fabaceae > Lathyrus > Lathyrus sativus. Next base: position 449,289,279 of record OZ012739.1, on the reverse strand, counting down.
TTTGGAACTCATGAAAGCATGAATGTTTTAGAGCTATTTGAGGGCTTTCTAAAAAGTACTAAAACATCTCAATAGAATTTGTGAGCTGAGAGTTATGGATTTGGCAAGATGGTGTTTCAACACTTGAGTCCCACATTGACAATTTTTCATAAACTCATTCTTTGATCACTTGGACCTTTCTCAGCCTTTGGATTTTTGTTATTTCTGATACTGGGATGTTTTGAAATGTAGAAGTATGGAAATTATGCAGAGGAAATGAAATTGGAAGCATTGCAAGTGGGCTTGCAAGTTGCAAATGCAACTTGCATTATAATATTCAAAATACAAAAAAGGTGGAAAGTGAAAATCTGCAACCAACCATGTCCCTACTCTCCCTAGCCTCAGTTCAACCACTCTAAATCCATCATCACACTTGACTTTCAGCTTACCTCCAAGCCAAGAAAACACTTTTGGAAGATTGAAGCCAAAATCCCACTTTTCCCTCTTAGGAAGGAAATCTCTCAATCTGTCCTTACCCTCTCATTTCCTTATAAATAGAGACATCCTCTACCTCATTCAACACACAAGAGCCTCTCTAAAAACCATAGAAATCACAAGCTCTCTCTCTTTCCCTCCTTACTCCAATTTCACAAAATCTCAAAATCACCAAAAACCCGAAAAAGCTGTCTTGACAGTCCAGCCCTGTTGCGGTGAAAATTGGATATCAAGCTATTAAATTAACTTGAATCTTAATTCTTTTTACAACCGAACTTTATTTTATCCAAAGTAAAGGTCTAAAGAAAGAAAAACCCTTTTTCGTGATGTAACGACAACGCTTAAGAGATTCGGGGATCGGGGGTTGGTTATACCTAGGGAAGGTGTTAGCACCCTAAGCATCTGTAGTACTCTACAGGAACCTTTTGTTTGATTGCTTGCTAATGTTTGTGAATGTTTGCTACGGATTAGGACATGGATTAGGGATAGGTAAAGACCTAGATGGTTTTCTAAGTTTGCTCGCAAAGACGTCGCATCTCCTGCCTACGTATCCTAACTAGGATAGAATCAAAGCAATCGTAGTTCACCTCACAAGGGATGAAGAACAGTTGATTATGATCAAGGTTCAAGGGGGAACAAACATGACAATTCTTGTGTGGAGTTTGACAAAACTCCATATTCTAAGTTGTGATATTCCAAAGGGGAAGTAAGAAATCATGACGATGATCCTTACATAGAGTTGACAAACTCTATCCTAGGGTCCTAATTGAAGAACACTCCTAGTACAGGTGGGTCTTTTAGGCTTGAAGCAAAGTCTAATGGCTTCTAAACTAAGGTTAAAGTGACTTAACAAAGTCAAGGGAATGGGTGAATGAGTTATCCATAACATTAGGGTTATTGGAAAGACTTTTCCTTTGGAGAGGACAGGAGAGGCAACGGGGATGAGAGCTAACAAGCTTCATCACTTGGGGAAAAAACTTTAAACAAGACAACAACATAATAAATATGCATTCATGGTGACAACCATTAGGTGAGCATAAAAATGAAAATGAATTGGTGATAATCAAAGCAGTTGATTAAGCAGGAAGTGTGACAACAGATCAAGCTTCAGTGTATTTAGCAGATGAAATAAAATGAACATGGCAACAATCAAAGATGAAGTCCTAGCATGTTAACTAACATAGGAAGCAAGGATCTCACAGGAAAATTTCAACATTGTACAGAGGATTCAATCAATAAGCAAGATAACGATCAAAAGATGAACATTTTTCACATGGGCAAAAAGACATTGCAATTAATAGAAATGTGTCATATTTTTATACTATATGAAACTAGGCCTCAATATTAGCACAACGCAAAAAGAATCAACTAAAAATGATGAAAAATGAAGGAGTTATGATTTTATGAAGTTTTATGAAAAATATAAATAAATAAATGCACAAAGGAAAATAAGAGGATGAAAAAAAATGCAAGGGGTGGGAGTTGAACCCACGCCCTCTTGGTGGATTCAGCACGCGTGTAAAAATGGGAAAAAGAAATAAAAGTTTGATCCTCCTCAGGGATCGAACCTAGGTTCCAAGGGTACAAGGCGCGCTTTATTCAAAGGTGATTACCACTGGGGTGGCTATACATCCGTTGATGAAAGCCACCCCATAAATATATATTGTATATCTATGTGGATTTCTGGGCAAAACAAGAACACTCAACCATGGCTTGCATTTTGTGTCATAACTTTCTCAATTCTTTATGAAATCAGACAAACTTTTAGTGCAAATTGAAGGATTTTTCATGAGGAATATGATGGTGCTTTTAGTTTTTCAAAATTCTTCTTTCATTTTAAAACTCGATAGCATGTGTGTTTTGGAAACTTGAAATGCATTTTGTGATAGAGTTCATGCTACAACCTGTTTTCAAACAATGTAATCATGCACACATAATACACATATATTAATGTATGAGTTCAGGCCATCATCTTGTTTCAAAACAGTCAGTGGAGCAAAGTGTGATTCAACATGCCAATTGTGTATGTGAAAGTGGAAGTAGGAAGTTCAGATGCAGTTCCAAGTTTTTTCAGATAAGACAAATCATATGTACATGTCATGCTCATGCTATTGAATGAAAACAAACAAGGAATAAGGTTCAAAACAGACTGGAATTGAAAGTGACAATGAAATTGCAATTATGGCATGTTCAAGACATGAAGTCATTCAATTCAGGTTTGAAGCAAGGTGTGGATAAATAATTCATGTACACACATTATGAATGCCTTGATGAGTGATTATGAGCATAAAGATGGATCCAAAACAGGTTGCTATGTAAATGGACATATGAGTTGCAAAAAATTGACATGAATGTGATGTATGAAGATATGAAGTTCAAATTCTAAACACATACCAATCAAATGGATCCTGCCTACAAGTTACACATGTGCCACTAAATGAGTTTAGGCCCCAAAAATGGTTCAAAATGGTTTATGCAGAAAAATAGCTTTCATGTTGCAATTTTGACAAACGAGATGCACAAAGACATTCATTTCATGTTCAAAGTGGAATCAGGTCAGCTGACACACATACACACATTGCATATATGCCATAGGATGAGATTGAATCATAACATGTAGTTGAATCTGGCTGTTGTGAAATATGGCGCTTAATGTGAAAGTTTTAGGTGTGTGAAGTGCAGCAGGATTGTGTAATTCTTGTTTCAGGCATACTTTGATCAGACTAAACATGTACACATACCAAACATATGATATTGGATGAATTTGTTCACAAGTTGAGGCTCAAAACAAACTGTGGTGAAACATGATACCAAAAATGCAATTTTTGTGCTTATGAAGGTGCTCACTTTCAGTTCAAAGCAATTGTAGATCAAATCAAACACACATACATCACATATACTTGACATTAAGTGGATTTAAACATCAAAACAAGTTGGCAGAAAGATGATATGAGAAATGATTCACAAAATGCAAGTTTGTCAAAATATGAGGCATGATGAGATGAAGTTCTAATTCCATGCATATTTACATCGCACACACACCTCAATTATATGTTATCAAATGATTGTAAACAAAGAGGAAGGTTTGAAACAGGCTGTTATGCATAATGAATGTTGAGTTGCAAATTTGATGAACATGATGCACAATGGTGTTCAGTTTTGATTCATGAGCACATATTGAATAATTAAATCATGCACACAGTTTATGTTCATATAGATGAATGTATCCAATCAGCAAAATGAACCTAAATAGTCTGGCATGAGAAAATGATATGCAAGTTGTGATGTTTATGCCTTGTACATCCATGAAAATACTCAAATCACTTTCTGATCATGTTCAACCCAAAACAGTTGCACACACAACTCATAAGTGCACAAATGGGTGATCCTAAACTCAAACACAAGCATATTCAGGCCTGAAATCCAAACTGGTATGGCTATGGCATTAAAATGCAAAACATGACACTTTGTGAATGAAAACATAAACCAGATACAAACAGCCTTAAACAAACATATATACACAACATAATCATGATTTTAAAGGTGTCTCAACTCAATCAAACAGCCACTTCTTGTCATGACAGAAATTATGCACAAGACATACACATGACATGTTTTTCACATAATGAGCTCAAAATGCCAAATCATGGAATTATAGTGCAAAGAAAGGATGGAGTGTTTACATACCTCTAGTAGACTGTATTGAGCAAGTTAAAACACCAAGGCAACCAGAGGAACTTCAAGTGCACCTAGCTTTGAGATTTCTTCCTTATGAAGCAAGTAAGCAAATTTCAAGACAGTTGGAGAAATAAACTCCACCAGTGATCCTCAATGCTTTGGACAGTTAAGGAATGATATATGTGAGGTGTTAGAGTGATTAGAACACTAAGCCAACAGCTAGGACAAGTTTTGACAGATTTTGTGGCTTTTGGTGAAAGTAACTTGGTGTGGAAGTTGACTTTTTGAATGGTGAGGTTTTTGAATGGTTTAAGGTTATGGACACCTTCTATATCATATTTAGAGATTGTGTGTGTGGTTGTTGAGGTGTTTGAATGTAGAGAACTGAGTTTGGCAGCAAATGTACCAAGACAGATTTTTGAAGCTTTTGGCAATTCTGTGGTTTTTGTGATTTTGAAGTAAAGAGTGGAAAATGTGAGAGCTTTGTGTTTCTCTGGTTTTTAGAATCAATATTTTGTGTCAAATGAAGTGATGAGGGCTCCCTTTTATAGGCAAATGAAAAGAAGGGGCAGATGTGGAGATTTCTTCACATTAAAGAAAGGTTTTACACCTTTGGATCAAACCTCCACAAAGGGGTTTCCTTGGCTGATAGGTAAGCCCAATAGTCAAGAAAAATGATGATTTTGAAAGGGCTAAATGCAGGCTAGAGGCATAGCTTGATGGCTGTTTGCAGAACTTACTTTCCACCTCATGCTTACCATGTTTATTTTAAGTGCAAGTTGCAAGGCAACTTGCAAGCCACTTGCAAGTTTGGATAACTTCCTATTTTCTGCATTTCTCTTGTTCTCTCATGTTACAAACCCTCTATACATCAGACAAAACATGTTTCACAAGCTGAGATTGGTCATATTTGAGGAAAGAATGATTTTTGAACATTTGACAATGTGGGACTAAAGTGAAAAACCAACAACTTGCCATAACCCTAACTTTCAGCTCACAAATCCTTTTGAGATGTGCTAGAACTTTTTAGAAATTCCTCAAATAACTATAAAACATTCATGTTTTCATGAGTTTCAATTTCCCAAAGGAACTTGGTCAAAAAGTCTCTCAAAGTTGCTAAAAAATGAACTTAAAAGTGAAATTTTTCTAAGTCTTTTTCCCTTCTAGAAATGAATTTGATCATAACTCCAAATCTATACATTTTCTGATCATGGACCACTTAGGGAATTTTGTAGGGTTAGTCAAGATCTTTCAAATGAGCTTTGAACCAACTCAATTGGATGTGTGGTTAAAGAGTTATGGTTTAGCCCCTTTCAAAACCCTAATTTCCCGATTTTTCGATTACTCCTTCATCCTTCATCCAATGGTCATGAAAATTGATAGGCAAGTGCAATATGATATAAGGAAGATTTTTTATTCACACTTTGAAGTCCAATTCCTTAAATTTGAAGAGTTGACTTTTTGGTCAACCGTACGATCGATCGGCGACTACCGAGTCGTCTGTTGACACTCTGGACCTCCTGAGACTTTGAAACTTCTTGAATGAACTTTCGTAAGCTATATGAACTTCATGGATCATAATCCCACCATTAAAACACCTTCCAACATCAAAGTCAAACTACCGTTGACTTTTACTAGTCAAAAACCCTAATCGGGTGCCCTGAAATACACTGTTCTTGATTCTGGGGGTAAGAACCTCAAATTGGATTCTCAATTGACATCATATGATACCCTTGATCTTGTTTCACGATTGAATCAGCCCAAAACTTGGATTAATCACAAACCCTGAAGCTTCGATTTGTACAAAACCCTGATTCATCTGTAATTTGACAAAGACAAACTTGCACTGGGTTAAGGTTAGATGATTCATGAGAATGCTCCTAAAATGATAATGAGAATATAAGGGGTCAAAATTTAGGGTGCAACAAGCCCCTAAACTCATTTCCACACATTCAAACTCACCAAAAGTCATCCACACAATCCATAAATATGGTATAGAAGGTGTCCAAGCCTTGAGACCACTCAAAAACACCATTTTGCAAAAAGTCAACTTTCATACCAAGCAACTTTGACCAATGCATAAAATCTGCCAAGTTCTTGTCTAGGCTTCTTCTTGATGTTCTAATCATCCAAACACCTCATATACATCATATTACACATGTCCAAAGCATTGGAAAGAAGTGGTGAAGTTTATTTCTCCAACTGTCCTAAGGTTTGCATCTTGCTTCACAAGGATGAAAGGTCCAAAGCTGAGTGGCATCTGAAGTTTCTCTGGGTTTCTTGGTGTTCTAACTTGTTCAACATAGTCTACAAGAGGTATGTAATCTATGAATCTTGCACTTTACATCATTTTCCATGTTTTGGCATTTTTGAGAAATATGTTGAAAAATATGAACCATGAGCATACCAATTATTCATGACAGCTGATTTTGGATTGATGTTAATGCCTATAAACATTTGGATACATGTTTGAGGTTTGTATGGATGAGAATATGTGCATATCTTGTTGTCTTGGCTTTATGACAGTTGGTGCTTTTTGATGTTTTTTTGCAAAATGTTATCATCATGATGCTATCTTTTGAATCAAAATACATGTGCCTAGATTTTGGTTTCTACATGACTGCTACTGCACTTATGGTATGTGTATGCTCTCATCTTGGCTCAAAGTTATTCCTATTTGAACCTCACCTATTGTCACCAAAATGCTACATGTTTCCATGAAAATGTCAAAACCTGTTATGAAGGCCATGTACCCCAAGTCCTAGGCTCATTTTACTCGTTACAATGTATGAAATGTGTGTATGTTTTGTTTTCATGAAATCTCAATGTCTGCCCACAAACAGCCTTACTGCACCTTTAAACAAAAACTATTTTGCATCAAACATGCCATATTCATTTCAACTGACCTTGTAGATGATCTTTGTGTTTAAAATCATTGGCTAACATGCATATGAGCTGTAAGTGTGATTTGCTTGACTAGGCGTTGCATAAAACCTGAACTGATCATCCAACTTGCATCTCAAATGTCAATTTGCATTTAGCTCATCAGTTTTCATATCAGCCTATTTTGAACCAATCTTAATGTTCAAACTCATTTGTCTATAGATATGTGATGTGTGTATGTGATTCACTTGATCAAAATATGCATAGATTTGATGTTGAAGTTTCTCATGCTTTACCAAAATGTCAAGTGCAGCCAGCCCATCATTTTCCACTACCACCTGTTTTGAACTCAGTTTTGTGTTGGAACTCATTTATCAACATGTGTATGACTTGTGTGTGTGATTTGTTTGGTCAAAATGTGCATAGAAACTGAACTGAACTTCATCCTGCATTTTACTCATGCCAAATTGCAACTTGATAATCAGTTTTCATCATAGTCTGTTTTGTACTACATCTTATGTTTAAAATCATTCATTATCATGCTTGCAAGGGGTATATGTGATCTACTTGAGTTAATTGTGCATTGAAACTGATTTGAACTTTTCATGCATCATCAAAAATACCAAATGTAGCTGTAACACTACTTTCTACACCAGTCTGCTTTTAACTCCACACTTTGCCTACACTCACTCATCTATATGTTTGCAATGTGTGTATGTGTTTGATTTGACTTGAAAATGCTTGAAACATGAATTGAACATCTTGATGCATTTCATACATACCATTTTGCAACTTGATTGACATTTCTCATTACATCCTGTTTTGCACCTGATTTTTTGCTCAAGCTCATTCATTAACATGTTTCTTAGATGTGTATGTGATTTATTTGCTTTAGTTGTGCATTCAAACTGAACTGAACATCCAACTACATCTCATAAATGCCAATTAGCATCTTGAACCTCACTTTGCTTTGCAAACTGTTTTGAACCAAAACTTTTGCTTGAATTCACTCATCCATATGTATGAAGTGTGTGTGTGTGTATTTGTTTTGATTTGAAACTGATTGGAACTTGAGCTTCACTTTAAAATGCATTTCAAAGTGATCATTTGCACACACTATCGAATTTCAAAATAGAGGCATGATCTTTCAAAACTAATACCACCACTATGATCCTCATGTAATTTCACTCAAGTTTGATAAAAATTTCATTGCAATCCATAAAGAATTGACCAAGTTATGAATCAAAATGTAAATAAGTTTTTCTTGTCATTTGCCTTGCCCAGAATTTCACTTTATGTACCCCTTATATATTTGTGGGGGTGGCTTTATACTTGGATGTATAGCCACCCCAGTGGTAAACACACTTGCACATAGCGCGCCTTTCACCTCTAAGACCTAGGTTCGATCCGTGCGTGGAGATCAACCCTTTTGGTCTTTTTTTTTCATTTTTCACATGTTGTATATTTTGTCTTTTCCTTCTCTCCCTTTACCACACGCGCGTGTGATGGCTCAGTGGTTAGGCTTGCTACTTGGGAGGCCAAGGGCATGGGTTCAAATCCCACCTTGCCCATTTCTTTTTTTAACCTTTGTTTTATTTTTGTTCTTATTTCATCATATTTCATATTTTCATAACTTGCTCATTTTTTACCCTTTTTCACTCATTCTTGTTGTGTTGTGCACATATAAATGTCTACTTTGATGTGATAATTTGAAATTCCATTTTGTTTGTATTTTTAATACCCCTTCATCACTTGTAAGTTTGTTTATGTTTTGAGATCGTTATTGTACGTCTTGATTGAGTTTCTTACCATGCTTGTTCATGTTGTTTATTTGCTTATCTTTTCATTTCCTTTATGTTTATCAACATGTTAGGATTTTCTTTGGGTTGTCACCATGAATTGTTTTATTTCCTCTGAGAAATTATTTTGAGCTTGACCTGTCGTCACATTTCTTGCTTGTTTGCTTTGATTGTCATCAATGCATGTTCATTTAATGGTTGTCACCATGATCTTGTCTTCATCATGTTTATTACTTTGTTAAGTAGTTCCTTTTCCCCAAGTGTTGGAACTCGTTAGTTCTCATCCAAGTTGCCTCCCCTTTCTCCTTCCAAAGGAAAAGTTTCTCCATTGACCCTTGTGTCATGGAAAGCTCATTATCACCCCCTTTTGACTTTGTTAAGTCATCCTTAACCTCAGCTTAGGAGCCATTAGACTTTGCTTCAAGTCTAAGAAACCTACGTTTTACTAGGAGTGTTCTTCAACTAGAACCATAGGATAGAGTTTGTCAACTCTATGTAAGAATCATCGTCATGAATTCTTACTTCCCCCTCTTAAGTGTTCAACTTAGACTAGGGAGTTTTGTCAAACTCCACACAAACATTGTCATGTTTGTTCCCCCTTGATCCTTGATCATAATCAAGTATTCCTCATCCCTGGTGAGGTGAACTACGATTGCTCTGATTCTATCCTAGTTAGGATACGTAGGCAGAAGATGCAATATCTTTGCGAGCAAACCTAGTGTTTATATCTTTAGGTCTTTACCTATACCTTTTTCCCAATCCTTAACAAATACCTAGCAAACATTTAACAAACTTATCACAAACAAATAAAAGGTTCCTGTAGAGTACTACAGATGCTTAGGGTGCTAACACCTTCCCTAGGTATAACCAACCCCCGATCCCCGAATCTCTTAGCGTTGTTGTTACATCACGAAAAGGGTTTTTCTATCTTTAGACCTTTCCTTTGGATAAATTAAAGTTCGGTTGTAAAAGAATTAAGATTCAAGTTAATTCAATAGCTTGATATCCAATTTTCACCGTAACAGTCTGGATAGAACCTTCTCCCCCTTTTGGTCTGGAGAGAACCAATAGGATTTAAACTCATAGGTCTGGATAGAACCTTTCCCCCCCTTCTGGTCTGGATAGAACCAATAGGATAACCTCATAGGTCTGGATAGAACCTTCTCCCCCTTTTGGTATGGATAGAACCAATAGGATTTAGACTCATAGGTCTGGATAGAACCTTCTCCCTCTTTTGGTCTGGAAAGAACCAATAAATGTTTATTCTATAGTTCGTGCCCGAACTACGACCGCTCTGATTTCTCATTGGACAATGAGAATACGTAGGCACAAGATGCAATATCTTGACGATCAACCTTCTCCCGTTCTCCTACCTTTTTCTCTGGATAGAACCAATTGGTCTCACAACGTAGAAATTTAGGATAGAGTTTGGTTAACTCTATGTAAGAATCATGGATATGACTACTTACTTCCCTTTCTTGAGAGTTCAATATAGATCTAGAGAGTTTTGTGAAACTCTACACAAGCATGGATATGTTTGTTCCCCTTTGAACCTTGATCATAATCAAGTGTTCTTCAACCTTAGTAAGGTGAACTACGATTGCTCTGATTCTATCCTAGTTAGAATACATAGGCAGAGGACGCGACGTCTTTGCGAGTAAACTTAGAAGCCATCTTTAGGTCTTAACCTATGCCTTTACCCAATCCCTAACCATAGCAAACATTTACCAATTTAGCATGCAAACAAACAAAAGATTCCTGTAGAGAACTACAGATGTTTAGGATGTGAAATACCTACCCTATGCATAACCAACCCCCGATCCCCGAATCTCTTAGCATTGTTGTTACATCGCGCAAAAGGTTCTTTCTTTCTTTAGACCTTTCCTTTGGATAAATTAAGGTCCGGTTGTGAATTTAAGAATTAAGATTCAAGTTAATCAATAGCTTGGTATCACGATTCTCACCGCAACAGAAATGGCGACTTCACTGGGGATATATACTTAACTTGAGGGTTTAGCCTATTTTGTTTAATTGCATGCTATATTTGTAGATATTTGCTTAACATGTATATTTGTCAATATATTTGTTTGACTGTTGGGTATCGGGTGCTTTGAATGGTGAGAAGGTCCTATACCCGGACTTGAGTGCAATTATGATAGGATGGTGGTATAATCAAGAAGGCTTATAGGGAGTTGATTCCCAACCAAGCTAACTTGAGAAACCACCGCTCAGTGTAGGCCCTCTTGAAAGTTTAGTATTGTTGATCGAGTATTCGTGAAAACAATGCTATTTTCGACGAAGGAGCCCATGACACTGTGGACTTTTAGAATACATTCTACCCCACTTTGGCCTTATTAGGACGTAGTGCGATTACTATAAGGAAGTATTTCCGAAATAGTTGATACGCGATACTACACTCAGACGAGATTCTCTTGAGAATATTATCGATTACCAAGTGATTTGAGAAATCGATAATGTCCAAAAGATGGGTTGATGACTCTGGGAACTTTGTAGAACCCGTTCGGCAGGTACAAATCAATCCATAGTACAATCCTTGGGGATGGGTGGACTCTTTTCTTTTGAGCCTAGGATATCTTTGCGTGTGCATATGCATTGTATTTATGAATACTTGCCATTATGTTATGTGTGCATCATCCCATCATATCACCATAAGCATATCATGTCGCAACTAGTTTTTTAAAACTCAGTCGATCTCTGGTATTTTTAAAAGTTGTAACTTTTCCAACAATCGATGAAATGAGGGTTTTGACCTAATCAAACTTCTGAGTTTTGTAAAACCAGTTGCACTTTTGCACTTGCATCAGCATTTTGCATATCATTCTTCGCTGCGTCAGTCCTTTGGTTCATTCTGTGTTATGTTGATATCAGAGAAAAAGGGAGAGAGTATATCACAAAAGCTAGCATTCAAATGGATGGATTACCTTGAGCAGGAAAACCAAGCCCTCCGGGAAGAAGTTGCTCGTTTGAAGAGTAACACCGAAGCTTTTGCTAATACCGTCAGGGATATAATGGATACTCAAGAACAGGAAAACCAGAAGCTCAGGGACGAGCTAGAGAGGGTAAAACGTGCCAAGAGGAGTCTGACAAATTTTATCAGAGATTTGATCTTGTCCCAACGACAAGAAGGATCGACTTCGTCCAACAATCAGCCATATGGTGGGTCTCTGAGTATTCCTATACCTTATGCAAGGTTGTTCCCCATACTCTTGCATAATGATTTAGCTCAAAAGGAACTTCCACCCGTTCTTCCTCCGGGCCACCAAAGTTATTTCACCGCTGACGCTTTCTGCGCCTTCCACCATGGAGCGCCAGGTCATGATATTGAGGAATGCTACATCCTCAAGAATAAGGTGAAAGAGATGATTGAAGTCGGAGTCATATCTGTCAAGATATGCGAACCTCGAGTACAAATCAACCTTCTACTTGACGAAGAAGCAACCCCATCCCTGCATAGGGTGGACTAAGGAAGAAGGCCCTTGTTAGAGCTTTTTCCTTGTTTTGTTAAACAATTTTAATTCCCTAAGGCTGGCAGCTGTAGACTGTTTCAGCAGGTGTCATAACTTCTTTGTGTTTGATTTGCTTGTAAGCTGTTGTTTATTTGAATTTGGCAATATTAATGAAATGTTTGTGCATCTTTTGATTAAGTCCATTCGTTTCACTCTTTCTTTTTTCCTTTCATTGTTATGAAATAACGAAAAATGCAAAAATTTCTTTTATTTACTAAACTGTTGTTTAAAACAAAGATTGGGGAGGATGATGAAAATCATATCCATAACTGTTGTTGATATGATTTCAATTTAACTTTGCTGGTGATGTGAGGCATTGTTTCAATCCCTAAAAACTGGAGAAATAAGGAAGATAATCCCTCGTTAACCACTTCGAGCCTAGAAGTAGGAGTTTTCTTTCTTTACAAAAACAAAAACCTTAAATTTCAAATCGGGGGGCGGGTAGTTCTCAGTTAACTTGAAGATATGTGCATAACAAGACACTTTTCATATAAAGGTGGTGCACTCAGGTTTTCCTTCATACACAACAAGCAAGTGTCGAATATGTTTTTCAGCATAAAAGACGATGATGGTTCACCGTATCCATTAAACTAGGTAGTCACCTCCTTTCTCGGAAAAAAAAGGGAAAAAAGGAAATTGAAGAGCCCGCTAAGTCAAAACCTATGAAGGAGACTTAGGCAAAAATGGGGCATCCCATCGACTGTATGTTCGAACAAAGAAGTTCAGACAAAAGTCAGGGATAAAAAGAGAGGAATTTTGTAAGATTCTTCACTCTAAAAATCCTCAAATAGCAAAAAGCTATCAAATACTGCAAGGGAGTTGTGACTACTCTGGATTTGTAAACCATTACCAACTATCATCAGTTCAATTCTTAAGTATGTAAGAACCTGAATGTGTAGTTAACTGAGCGTAGGATTGGAGTTCATCATGGAGAGTGGGTGGGACAAATAAATTTGATCCTTTATCCTTTGTTTCATGAACCGTGAACCAGACCACGTTACAACCCTTTAAAGACCTAATTGAGGTAAGGTTGTTTTGAAAGCATATTACAGCAAGGTTGGATAACCTGACTCCTAATGATCTTTGTTAATTATGTGTGTTCATCACTTTGTCCATCATTTGTAAAATGATTGGATCACTTTCACTTTTATCACTTGATCACTCCGCTGTGTGTGTTTCATCAAAAAAAATGTTTTTCAAAAGATTGCATGAATTTTACATTGAAAATTGCCAATTTTTAATGAACATCATTGCGTGCAAAACAATCTGATATCAAAGGAATCCTAACAAGCACTGTCAGCTAGAGAATATGACTTGATAAAGGAAGCTCATCCTGGGGCAACTAATTTGAAGGATTTATTAATCATTTGTTATAATGTTCAGCTAATCAGAGCCAACCAGGTCAAAATCAGATGAAGCTCTCAATGAACAGTTTAGTCTAGGGCAGATCTTTTGTAGTTACTAGCTAGCAGGGGCAAGTTTGTTCCCTAGTCGTTACTTCCACAGTCTGAAGACTTTGTTGTACAAGCACCGTTAAACTGGGGCAATCACGTCGAGATTTGTAAATCTCTCTCTATAAGAGTTTGAAGACATTGAAGCATCTTTATGCTAGTTCTCTTGATGGTTTCTTCCCACAGACCATGTAATCTGGGGCAGAAAAGTTTAAAGACTATTTGTCGCAAGAGTCGTTGCTCACTGAAGAGGATTGTTATACTATCAATGGGGCATAAATATTTTGGTCTCATGATACCCTTTATCAGCTCTCCGATTAAGTTGTTACTTCGGTTGATCTAGGAATCTCTTGATTTGGTTTTTTTATCCAACAAAGAATTCAAGCTCATGATGGTAATCCAAGTAAAGTCATGATGTTTTAGCCTAAGAAGATTACTCTCTCCCAAAGAAGGTGGTAACCTTGAAGTGGAATTGTTGTTCTTCATGTTCATCCCTTTGATGTCCAATCTTGGTGAAGTTGGTTGGGTCTCCGTGTCGAGATGTTTATTTCATCTCCAGTTTTGTTTTGTCTGTTTCGTCAGCATAAACATAAGCATGGAATAAGCATATGCATAACATCCGTGCATTGTTGCTATCTCTGGTTTTTACCTGTTCCTATTTCACTTTGGTTCCCTCCTCAGTGATTGAGTGTGTTGTCTCTCTCCAATAGAGTTGTCAGCCCTTAAGCATAAAATGTCCATCCTTTCTCAATTCCCCACAGAGTTTAATCCTCGTGGATGATGGTTACTTCAGTTGTCTTTTTCCATGTTTGGATAAGGTAAGTCACCATTCGAGTTAATTTCTCAATGGTTGGAGTCTTGTTTGACAGTTTCTTTCTGGCTATATTCTAGATTGAACTTTGGTCCCCGTCGGTCGCCGAACCTACCTAGACGTGCATTTATTTTGCACTATCTATCAAGAAGAACATCTTACATTACAATAGAGGTGAGTGGCAATCTATTGGGAGAAGCTTAACCTGCATCAACGATAAATGGCAGTCTCTTTGGAGAAGTTTAATCGTCATCAGCGGTAAGTGGCAATCTCTTGGGAGAAGCTTAACCTTCATCAACGGTGAGTGGAAATCTATTGGGAGAAGCTTAACCTTCATCAACAATAAATGGCAGTCTCTTCGGAGAAGTTTAATCGTCCTCAGCGATATATGGCAGTCTCCTCGGAGAATTTTAATCGCCTTCAACGATAAATGGCAGTCTCTTCGGAGAAGTTTAATCGCCTTCAGCGGTAAGTGGCAATCTCTTGGGAGAAGCTTAACTTTCATCAACGATAAATGGAAGTCTCTTCGAAGAAGTTTAATCGTACTCAGCGATAAATGGCAGTCTCTTCTGAGAAGTTTAATCCTCTTCAGCGATAAATGGCAGTCTCTTCGGAGAAGTTTAATCGTCCTCAGCGATAAATGGCAGTCTCTTCGGAGAAGTTTAATCGTCTTCAACGATAAATGGCAGTCTCTTCGGAGAAGTTTAATCGTCTTCAGCGGTAAGTGGCAATCTCTTGGGAGAAGCTTAACCTTCATCAACGATAAATGGCAGTCTCTTCGGAGAAGTTTAATCGTCCTCAGTGATAAATGGTAGTCTCTTCGGAGAAATTTAATCGTCTTCAGCGTTAAATGGCAGTCTCTTCGGGAAAGTTTAATCGTCTTCAGCAATAAGTGACAGTCTCAGTTAAGAAGTTTATCTTAAAGTCGACGCACGGTTGTAACCAGCATTGTTTGAAAATCCAGTGGATACTAGTATAAGTAATTTGGTTGTGACCAATCATATTTCAAGTAAGGCCTGTTGGTAACCAGCATTATGAAAATCAATGAACAACAAATACTGACAATTTGGTAGTGTATCAGTCCAAACTAAGTCACGATTGTTTGATCCCAAGCTCAGGTTTCGTACCCTTGGAGATGTATCATTTTTATCCAAGCACGGGTTGTGTACCTTTGGAGATAGATGTTTGTTGCTATCCCGAGCACATGTGGTGTACCTTTGGAGATAGATGTATCATTTCTATCCAAGCACAGGTTTCGTACCTTTGGAATATGTTTGTTGCCATTCCAAGCACAGGTTTTGTACCTTTGGGAGATGTTTGTTGCCATTCCGAGCACAGGTTTCGTACCTTTGGAAAATGTTTGTTGCCATCCCAAGCACAGGTTGTGTATCTTTGGAGATGTATACTTTGAATCCGGAGTTCTGAAGTTCCCAGAGACTAAAGTGGTTGCATTTGCATGAAGTTTTCTATATCCTAATGTATTGAGGATGTTCAACTTTATATCCTAATGTTTTGAGGATATTAGTTTTTGATCCTAAGGTTTTGAGGGTCTTCGTCCAATCCTAATGTTTTGAGGATATTAGTTTCCAATCCTAATATGTTGAGGGTTTTGTCTCTTCTATATCCTAATGTATTGAGGATGTTTAGTTTTTGATCCTAAGGTTCTGGGGGTCTTCGTCCAATCCTAATGTGCTAAGGGTTGTGTCTCTGCTGTATCCTAATATATTGAGGGTATTAGTTTGTGTTCCTAAGGTATTGAGGGATATATTTTTGCTTCCTGTTTGCAGATTTGGTTGTCACCAACAATTTTCAAAACCCAGTCGTCACTGATTCTGTTGTAAAGCCAACCAATCGTTATTGGAGTCCGTTTGATTCGGTTTTTACCAATCATTGTTAAAATCTAGTGGTCACTAGTATTTACCTCTTAAAACCAATGGTCATTGGTACTTGAGTCGGTTGTTACCAAAATCCCCTAAAAGTCCAATAATTATTGGGATCGCCTTCAAATCCAATCGTTATTGGTACCTTTTGATTCAGTTATTACCAATCTTTCTAAGTCCAGTGGTCACTAGCATCGTTCGGAAAATCTAGTGTTTACTAGCAGTATCCTGGACCAATTGATATTGGTACATCCCGATTTGGTCGTCACCAATTGGCCTAAGTCCAATAAGTTATTGGCATCGCTTAAATCAGATTGTTATCATCACTTTGCTCTGGTCGTTACCAAACTCTTTGAAAATCCAATAGTTATTGGTCTCCTTGGACTTGGTCATTACCAATTTCTCCATTTAAATCTAGTGGTTACTAGCATTATCCATTATCAACTGTTATTGGTATACCCTGATTTGGTCATCACCAATCCCCTATAGGTCCAGTAGTTACTGGCATTGCTTGAAAGTTAATCGTTACTAGTCGATTGTTACCAATTCCCCTAGCCGAAGTCCTTTGTTTTATCAATATTGTTTGGAAATTCCCAATTGAAATTGGAACTTTGATTTAGTCGTCACCATATCCCAGGAAGTCTAGTGGTATTTAGCACTTCTTGGAAACCGTTGTTGATTTGGTCGTAACCATCCTCCCCAGTAAGTCTAGTGGAAACTAGCATTGTTTGAAGCTATTTGTTATTCTGGTCATCACCAGTCTCCCCAGTTGAAGCTTTTTGCTTTCCTAGTCGAGTCTCGGAGAATTAGTGGATACTAACCTCCCCAACGCGCCCGGTCTTGTTTCTAACCTTTTCCTGAAGATCCCGTTTGAACTCTTCATTATAGGAAATCTCTCACCTGGTTATCCCTAGTGAGATTCGTGTCTTCGTTCCGTCTTTTCCCCGGTGAAGTTGTGCTTCCCTAGTGGATTTGTTCCCGAGCAAAGTTTTCCCCAGTGGGTTTCTTCCCTAGTGAGGTTTGCGTTTCTTTTCTTTCGTTTCCCCAGTGAAGAATTGCTTTCTTCCCCGGTGGGCTTCCTCATCTGGTTGTCCCCAGTGAGGTTTGTGTCTCTTTTCCCCAATGAAGATGTGTCTTCCCTGGTGGAATTTGTGTCCCCCGTGTGAAAGATTTCCTGGAACAACATATTTAGTCATGTTTGAACTATCTTGCTTACTTTGCTTGGAATCTTTCCCTAGTGCGTTGGGTCCTCGTGAGTGGATACTCGTCGTTTTGCCGTTCTTTTATCTTTGCTTGTGTGTCTGCATCTGTCTTGCATTCAAGCATCATATAACATCATTTAGATTCATGGCATATTTGCATTAGTCCTTTTGCATACCATCGGATCTAAGGGACAAAATTTCTGGTTTGCTATATTTAAATACCTTCCACTACGATCCTATGAAGATTGTCATCTCTCATTACCATCTAGTAAAGATATTTAAATAGGGGCATCTGTTGCACCCCAAATTTTGACCCCTTAGATCCTCATCTTCATTGTAGGATCATATTCATTTGATTAACTAACCTTAACCTATTTCATGTTTATCTTTGTCAAGATGCAGATGAATTAGGGTTTCGTCCGTCAAAATCGAGGATTCGATGGTTTGATCAATCATTGTTTTGGATTGATTCAACTTCAAACAAGAACAAATATACTCCATTGGATCGAGTATGAATTCAATTTGAGGTGGTCACCCGGGAATTGAGAACAGTGCAGTTCAAGATACCCGATTAGGGTTTTCGATCAGAAAAAGTCAACTGTAGTTTGACTTTTGGTTTAAAGGATGTTTCAATGGTAGGATTTTGGTCCATTAAGCTCCTATGGCTTAGTAAAGTCCATCCAAAGAGTTTCAAGTCCTCAGAATGTCCGGATCATGAACAGTCGACTCGTTAGTCACCGATTGATTGAATGGTTGACCGAAAAGTCAACTCTTCAACAATAAGGAATTTGACTTCAAGATGTGGATAAAAAATGTTCCTTATGTCATATTAAACCTTCCCATAAAATTTCATGACCATCAGATCAAGGGTTAAGAAGTAATTGCAAAAATCGGGAATTAGGGTTTCAAAAGGGGCAAGACCATAACTCCTCAACCACACATCCAAATGAAGTGGTTCAAAGCTCATTGGAAAGATCTTGGCAAGTCCTACAAAAGTATCAAAGTGGTCCATGATCAAAAAATGCATAGATTTAGGGTTATGACAAAATTCATTTTAAGAAGGGAAATAACTTAGAAAAATTATAAGTTATTTAGCCTTTTTAAGTGGTTTTTTCAGCAACTTGGAAGGGTTTTTCAACCTAGTTCCATCTAGAATTTGGAAATCTCTAAAACATGAAAGTTATAGAGCTACTTAAGGGATTTCTAAATTTTGGTAGAATTCCTCAATAGCATGTGTGAGCAGAAAGTCATGCACTATGGAAGTTAGGGCTGTCAACACTTGAAACCACAATCCAACACTTCTCAAAAATCAGATTTCACAACTTGAGACATCCTCAACCCTTGGATCATGATTCAATATGATATTTAGATGTGTAGAGGAAGGAAAATTCAGAGAAATGCAAGGTTTGAAGAGAGAGGCAAGTTGCAAGCATTATGCATTAAAATATTCAAATGTGTAAGAAGGAGAGAGAAACTTTTCACTCAAGGGCTGTGCAGCTGGCTCATCCTACACTCTAAGCTCACCACAGTCACTTCATGTCCATCTCCACTTGATTTTCCTGATCTTCTTTTAACCATGGAACTGATAGGAAGAGATTTTGCAAGATTTATTTGAAAAACTTCACAAAACTCCCTCCAAAAGTGGTAAAATACAAAGCTACCCTCACTCTTGTTTTCACTATAAATAGAGGCCTCTTCATTGATGTTAGAGACACCAGAGAAATCTCCAAAACCCATAGAAACAATAGCTCTCAATTCCTTCTCATTTTCTTAAGAATCTCAAATTTTCAAAACTTCCATTTTTCACCAAAAAGTTGTCTTGAGCAAAACTCTGCTCAAACTCAGTTCTACCATTTCCAAGCCACTCAAAATCATTTACATAATCCATAAACATTGTGTAGAAGGTGTCCATACATTCAAACCACTCAAAACCATCATTTTCCTAAAAGTCAACCTTCACACCTTAGTATGTTGACTTTCTTGCACTTTGAAAGCCAAATCTTTACTTGAGGCATTTCCTACCATTCCAACACTCACAACACCTCATATATATCATACCTCAACTGTCCAAACTCTAAAACACCAGCTGGAAACTACACAACTCCAACTGTCTTGAAAAATTTCTTATTGCTTCAAGAGGAAGCAAGCTTCAAATCTTTGCCAAGGAAGAAGGTCTCTGGGTTTCTTAGCTTTTTAGCTTGCTCAAGATTTGTCTACAAGAGGTATGTGATATTCAAACTCTATATTGATCATACATTGTAATGTTTTATCATTTTGAAGTGATTATGTAGTCTTGCTGCCCCATTTTAGTTCTTTGTCAAGAACTCATGTTTTATGGTTATGATATTTACTTTTGTTAGGGTATTCCATTTGTGAATGGTATGTTCTTGTTATGTTACCATTTTGAGCTTTGATATTATGTTTAACTTGTCTTTGAATATTTTGTCTATATGGTAGTTTTAAGGATCCAAACTTTGAAGTATGATGTGTTTGCCCTAGAACTATCAAACTTTGTTCATTGGTGATATTTGGATAATTTGTAAATTGTTCATGAGATCCCCCTGCCCCAGATCCTGTTTGAATCTAGTGTGGCACTTGTTTTTACACTAATGTTATTTTGTGTTACTTCACTTTACCATTACCATGAGTCTTGTGTCAAGATGATGTATACTTGCCATGTTGTGTCTTAAAGGTTCTAAACCATTGATTTATGTTTACATGATCTTGCTCATAATGTTTGAATTGGTTGAAATTTTGAGAACACGAGGTTTGCTTTTAGGGCCTGTTGTGAGTCTTGTGTTTTTGCTGTCAATTTGGTTTTACATACCATTTCTGGTTTGGATCAGTTGTGGTTTGATTTTAAGATTGTGGACTCATTTGTTAACCTATTTTAAGGATGTGTGTGGTGCCTATATGCTCAAATCTCCTTAAATGTTCAAACTGCCTTATCATTGCTTCACTTGCATTTTTCAAAATATCATGATACCAATACATCACATTCTGTTTCAATCAATTTCTACTTGATCTATGTGCACAATATCATTGTTTTGCTCATTTGAAACTTGTATGTGCTATCAAATTCCCAACTATCATGGATGTTGCCTGCTACATATTTAAGTTGTTGTTTTTGTATGTCATAAGCTTCAAATGCTACATTCTGTTGGTTGATGTTTTTATCCATTTCCTGAGCTCAGTCTCATCTTTTAGCATATATATGACATGTGTATAACTTTTGTTTCCTCATAGAACTCATTGCCTTAAAAATGCCTTGTTGTGCTAAATACTTGCCAAGACGGTTTTTTCCACATTTCCCATCACTATACCACTTTTTGATCCAATTGTCCTATGCTTGTTTTGTAAGTTGAAACTTATTCCTTGTCATGATAATAATATGTGTACATTGGTAATTTGATCTATTCTTGCTTGCTTCCTCAATTTCACTCACAATTGCATTTCATACTAGAATATGCCATGAACATACCAAAGTAGCTGTTCTGGTTGCATATGCTTAATCTTTGATTTGTAACTCATTAATATTCATGATTCTAATGTGTGTAGATGATTGGTTTGATCCATGATTGCCTGCTTTCTCATTTCACCCTCAAACTGCATTTTTGAGCTAAAACATACCATGAACATGCCAAATTCTTGTTTGCTTGCAATATGCCTAGTTTTTGAGTTGTAACTCATTCTTTTATACATTTATGATGTATGTGTGTGTAATGTTTGTCAACATGAGACCATTTATTGGTTTGAAACCATTTGTCACACACTTCACTTTGTTTTGCTTGATTTGTTCTAGGTCAGTTCATATAACATCAGACCTCTAATAACATTTGAGACTTGTATGTGATGAATCATTCAATTTTTGTATGTCTCACTTTTCTGTCATGACAGCTCTGCCTCCATGTTTGGTATCAATTGCATTTTGGTATCCATTGTCTTGTTATATGCATTCCATGAGTATCTTAAGTGCTAACATCATTCCCTATTATATTTGAGACTTGTTGTATACATTTACTTGACCTCATCTATTTCCAAATCAGTTTTGATTCTCATGTTGCAAATTTATGAGTGTTTGAGCAATTGACTGTTGAATTTCATTTCCATAATTTTTGTGAACATTTTTGAGGTATACACACATTTCATATGCTGTTTTGAGTATGTTTGAAAGGTCTATTCATTCCAATTCTGTTTGCTACTTGATTTGGTTTCAACATTGCATTTTTCTCCAATTTCACTTGTTAGGGAATAGCAGTCTTGTTTTGTGCTTGAGTTTGGTATGGTAATTGTTGTATGCTTGCTCCTCATTGTATTTCCAATATGTTGGTTGAGACCTCATGGTATGACATGTTCAGTCTTCCCATCTGTCTTGACAGTAGGCAGCATTTTCATGCTTTTACTTGCAACTCATGTGCCATTTCTTTTTTTACTAGTTCATGCTTGAGTTTTAAATGTGCTACACCTTTGTTATGACATATGAAACTTGTATGCATTGCCTTTTACATGAATTTGAGCTCACAGCTGTTTGAGGTTTTCAAAATGCAAACCAATTGCCAAATTTGCAAGTTCTATTGTGTTTTTATTTCAAGGCATTGTTTCAAAATTCCAACTGCACCATCTTATTCCTTGTTTAAAAACAATCAAGTTTGATTAAAATTTCATCAAAAAAGACCAAGATTTGACATAGTTATGAATCAAAACGCATGTGGTAAATTGCCTTGTTCTTGCTTCTTTTGTTTGCCCAGAAATCCAGGAAAACTTGCCATATATGTTTTTAGGGGTGGCTAAATCAACGGATGTATAGCCATCCCAGTGGTAGAAACCTTACTCTCTCATGCACCTTTCACTAGCCTGTCCAGGGTTTGATCCTTGGGATCAACCCTTTTGTTTTTTTTTTATTTCATTTTCAAGGTGTTATTATTTTGTTCATCTTGTCCTCTCCTCTTACACGCGCGCCTTGTGTCTTGGTGGGTATTTGTGGTGTTGGTAAACACAAGGGCATGGGTTCAATCCCCACCCATGCCACTTTTTTATGTGCTTATTATTTTCATAAAATCAACCAAACTTCGTTATTTCATAACTTATTCACTGTTTACTATTTTCGACCCGTTCTTTTTGCAACTTTTTCATTGAGATGTCTAGTTGTATTAATTGGATCGTAACCTCAACTTTATTGTTTTTACAATGCTTTTTTCCTGCTTGTTAGTAGATTCGTCCTTAGGTTGTTGTCGTACGTTTCGGTTGAATTTCTTTTATGCCATGCTTATTTTATCTTGTGAGATTTAATGGTATTTGATTTCTTTATGTTTGTTAACATGTTGAGATTTCATTTCTTGTTGGTTGTTACCATGAGTTATTGTTCCTTTCCTAAAACCTTGAGTTTAACTGTTGTGATCACTCCTTGCGTTTTTTATTGTCATCAATGCCTAATTGTTGTTACATTTGAACTTATAACATGATCATTTTAAGTTGAGACTTATTTGTATGGTTGTCCCCATATTTGTTAATATGTATCCCGTGGGTTGTTACCGTTCTCTTTGTGAAAATATGTCATTCTTGGTTGTAACCATCCATCTCCATACATTGTTGTAACATTATTTGAAGTAGGCATGATGCCTATAAGTATACATGTCATCTTGTAAGCCCTAATGAAACCTCATCTTTATTAAGATGCATCTTTGTTAAGATCCCCTTCCATCTTTATTAAGATGTACCCCATTCTTCGTTAAGATATGCTTTGGTTTTCACCTTTCATTAAGTCTTGAAAGAACTTTCCCCTTCTAGATATTATAATATCTTGATGCTTGCTTTGGTCGTAACCATTTACCTTGATTGAAATCATTGATGTTGTAATATCTTGATGTCTGCTTTGGTTGTGACCATCTAACTTGATTGAAATCATTGTCTGATATTGTAATATTTTAAAATGCTTGCTTTTGGTTGTAACCATTCATCATGATTGAAATCCTTGCTTATTGTAATGTGCTTGTTTATTCTTGGTTGTAACCATATCTCTTTATATTCATCATGTTTTAATGTTTATGCTTTGTTAAGTTTATTTCCCCAAAGTGATGAAACTCTTTAGTTCTCATCCAAGTTGCCTCATCTTTTCCGTTCCAAAGGAAAAGTCTCTCTGTTGACCCTTGGGTCATAGATAGCTCGTATAAACTCATAGGTCTGGATAGAACCTTTCCCCCCTTTTGGTCTGGATAGAACCAATAGGATAACCTCATAGGTCTGGATAGAACCTTCTCCCCCTTTTGGTCTGGATAGAACAAATAGGATTTAAACTCATAGGTCTGGATAGAACCTTTCCCCCCTTTTTGGTCTAGATAGAACCAATAGGATAACCTCATAGGTCTGGATAGAACCTTCTCCCCCTTTTGTTCTGGATAGAACCAATAGGATTTAAACTCATAGGTCTGGATAGAACCTTCTCCCTCTTTTGGTCTGGAAAGAACCAATAGATCCTTATTCTGTAGTTCGTGCCCGAACTACGACCGCTCTTGATTTCTCATTGGACAATGAGAATACGTAGGCACAAGATGCGATATCTTGATGAGAAACCTTCCCCCTTTCTCCCACCTTTTGGTCTGGATAGAACCAATTAGTCTCACAACATAGAACTTTAGGATAGAGTTTGGTTAACTCTATGTAAGAATCATGGATATGATTACTTACTTCCCTTTCTTGAGAGTTCAACATAGATCTAGAGAGTTTTGTGAAACTCTACACAAGCATGGATATGTTTGTTCCCCTTTGAACCTTGATCATAATCAAGTGTTCTTCAACCTTAGTAAGGTGAACTACGATTGCTCTGATTCTATCCTAGTTAGGATATGTAGGCAGAGGACGCGACGTCTTTGCGATTAAATGATGACGAGAAAACGCATCGATTATATCGCTAGATTTCATTGGCGTTTTATCGCGCATTCACCGTTTTGACGCTCGATTTCTCGAGTTTTTCTTACTATTTTGCAGGTACATCGTTATGTGAGGCCGAATCATGAATTAAGAAGAAAGGAACGAAAGAAACCACAAGAAATGAAGCAAGACAGAAGCCTGCAAAAAGTCTGCATAATTTGTTACGGCCACGGTCGTTACAAGGGTGTCACGACCGTGACACCTTACTTTGGGCCATCACGACCGTGAGGAAGTAGTCACGACCGTGACACTTGAAATCATCAAATAACGAGCGTGAAGACCTTGTCACACCCGTGACAAGGATAAAACTTGGTTTTGACTCAGACTACGTCAAGCCACCACTGAAGACCACTCCTCCTAGTAATTCTCCTCAAGGCAGCACGTGAGGACGACTTCTCCCATTTTTGCTGCCACTTTCCAACATTTTCTCAACCACTTCAGCAAAGCCCAAGAAGCAAAAGACCAAGGCACCAGCCCATTGGAAGCTCTATAAATAGTACCAGCTCAGGAGAACTCAAACAGACTTCATTACCCAAATTTCCTGCGGAAGCTCTGCCGAATTACCTTACCACCAGAATTATTATTCCAGCATTATTTTATTTTCTGTATTGTTTTATTTGTATCCAAACCAACCGTGTAACAATTTCCAACATTAGGGAATTGTTATACTTTTATTTGTTTCCAACCTTCAGCATTCGTTTTAATTTTTATTTCCGCCTACTCCAAGCCTTCCGGTCTGTGGAAGAAGGAGTCTACTCAGATATTTGTTGATCAGGTTTTTCAATTTATTGCAATTTAATTTAATTATAATGTCTATTTATTTTTCTGCCATGAGTAAGTTATTATTTAATTCTGTGTCTGATTCAACCTCGATGAGTAGCTAAATACCTTAGGGCGGTATGTAGTTATGACCAACTTAACCGGTGAAATATAACCATGGGCTAAAATAATTAATCACTTAACATTCTGGCTGATACTTTTTAATTAAAATAGACCTTTTCGTTACGAGAGTAAGAAGAGGGTATTAGGTTGGGTCAAGACCACAAGAGTGTGAGATTTAACCAGATAGCTAAAGTTAGGCATTTAAATTAAACACAGCGAGAGCGCTTTAAGATAAATTAGAATTATTTAGTTTCCAAAAATTACCTCTAAACACTTATGGGCTAGCGAGAGCAGGCATAGGGCTTTAGGGATAAGATCTGATTCAAGACCACGAGAGTGTGAGTTGAGGGTATTTAAACTAGTAATCTCTACCGAATAGATTAAGTGAGCATCTTTATAAGCCTAGGTTAGATTGATCCACCTAAGTTAGTATAATTACATACCGACCGTCTTAGTATTATTTATTTAAAAACATAAATTTAATTCCGCCTTCAATAGTCTTAGAAAACCAACAACAATCGTGACAACTATTCGCCTTAGCTAAACTAGAAGTTCATCTAGCACTAAGTAACAATAGAATCCCTGTGGATCGATAATCTTAAATATTACTTTGATAGGCTGTGCACTTGCAGTAAGATACCGCTAGACGCATAAGTAGACACGTCTTTAGCCCATCAAGTTTTTGGAGCCGTTGCCGGGGATTCCTTAATTTAGTTACTAGTGCACTTAGGTAGCATTGTCTAGACTAAGGTATCAACTATTTAATTTAATCTAATCTCCGAGTGTATGCCAAGTACTCGCTCTAAAAGCGAAGACTTGCAACCTCTAATCCCTGAATCGGAACGCTTCTTACACGTAAGAAGACGTATATTCGATTTCGAAAATAATTCCAATATTCCAGATCTTCAATTAGATCCGCCTAAGCCAGTCATAAAACCAGACGCAGGGATGGCTGAAGAACAAACTCATCCACTCAAGTATTACGCTAATCCTTCGCAAGGTGAACCGCATTCAAGCATTGCAGCACCGGCTATCAACCGAAATGATTTCGAACTAAAACCATCATTGATATCAGTCGTGCAACAAAATCAATTCGCCGGAAATCCTACCGAGGATCCGAATCTTCATCTTTCGATCTTTGTGCAATATGCAGATACCGTAAAAGCCAATGGAGTTACCCAAGAAGCCATTAGACTACGTTTATTTCCTTTTTCGCTTCGAGACAGAGCAAGAGCTTGGCTTCAATCTCTGCCTTCGAACTCAGTAACTACGTGGGCAGAACTTAAGAAAGTTTTCTTGAATAGGTATTTTCCACCTAGCAAGACCGCTATGCTGAGAGCTCAGATCAACGGATTTAAGCAAAGAGAAAGTGAATCATTATTCGAAGCTTAGGAACGCTATAAGGATCTACTTAGACTTTGTCCACATCATGGATTAATAGACTGGATGGTCATCCATACCTTCTATAATGGACTCTTGTATAATACAAGAATGACAATTGACGCTGCCGCGGGTGGTGCATTGATGGACAAAGAATATAGAGATGCCTATGCACTTATCGAAAGTATGGCTCAGAATCATTACCTTTGGGGAAGCGAGAGGGTCGCAACTGAGAAACCAACAAAAGGAGGTATGTACGAAGTAAGTAGTATGGACCAAGTCAATGCGAAGTTTGACCAACTAAGCCAAAAGATCGATAACTTGGCCATAACACCTGCAGCCACCGTGGCTGCAGTAACACCTAACTGTGAGTTATGTGGAGTCCCAGGACACGAAGTCTCTGATTGTCAACTATTGGCAGGAACTCCCACTGATCAAGTGAATTATGCTCAAGGAAACCCTTACTCAAACACATACAACCCAGGTTGGAAGAATCATCTGAACTTCTCCTATAAGAATAACAATGCTTATTACGCACCAGGTCAAGCACCAGCTACATCACCAGGATATCAAAAGACTGCTCCTAATATCCCTAGAAAATCGAACCTTGAATTGATGATGGAGAGCTTTATAGCTAGCCAATCTCAGACAAACAAGGACTTCTTAAACCAAAACATTCACACTAGTGAGCAGATTAAACAATTAGTGAGCAAAGTAGATGCATTAGCTACACATAACAAAATGCTTGAAACTCAGATTTCACAAGTAGCTCAACAACAAGCACCTACTGCTGCACCAGCTGGAGTGTTCCCTGGACAACCTCAACCTAATCCGAAAGGACATGCTAACGCTGTAATATTAAGAAGTGGCAAGGAACTTGACGGACCTACCGATCCAAGACTTGACAATCCAGCCATGTACCAAAAACCGGATAAACCGACTGAAGTGGTGAATGATCCAGAAGAAAAGGAAGATGAAAGTCAAGAGGTAGTGGAGAAAGAACAACCTTATGTGCCTCCACCACCCTATAAACCACCAATTCCGTACCCTCAAAGATTAATAAGTTCCAAGACGACGGGTCAATTTAAGAAATTTGTCGAACTTCTGAAACAGTTGAATATTACTATTCCGTTTACAGAAGCAATTACCCAAATACCCTCGTATGCCAAGTTTTTGAAAGAAATCTTATCCAATAAGAAAAAGATAGAGGATAACGGAACAGTTACCCTTACTGCCGAGTGTAGCGCCATAATTCAGAATAACATGCCTCCTAAGCTAAAAGATCCAGGAAGTTTCTCTATACCCTGTGTAATAGGAAAATTCGTCATTGACAAAGCTCTATGCGATTTAGGAGCCAGTATCAGTGTTATGCCCTTAACGATTTGCAAAAGGCTAGACATGAGAGACCTAAGACCAACTAAAATGTCTGTTCAACTAGCCGATCGCTCTGTTAAATATCCTGTAGGCATACTAGAAAACGTCCCAGTACGTATAGGACAATTCTATATTCCTACTGATTTTATAATCATGGACATCTCTGAAGACTCCACTACACCTATCATACTAGGAAGACCATTCTTAGCTACCGCCGGAGCCATAATAGACGTAAAAAGAGGAAGGCTAACCTTTGAAGTAGGTGAAGAGAAAGTCGAATTTGTTTTAACACAATTCTTACAATCACCAGCTATAGAGGATACATGCTATCTAATGGACGTAATTGACGAATGTGTAAGAGAAATGGAACTGGAGGAGACCACTTATTCTGAAATAATGAAAATTCAAATCCCTCCAATTCTCGAAGATGATAATTGGCAAAAACCGTATCAGGATGATAGTCTAAGCGAAAGTTTAGCGCTTACACCGGATCCCATGGCAAGTAAAGATAAACCTACATTAGGATTAAAAACTTTACCTAATAACCTAAGGTACGAATTCTTAGACGTTGAATGTAAAAGACCAGTTATAGTAAATTCCAGTTTAGGAACTATAGAAACAAAGAAACTTTTAGATGTCTTGAAGAAATATCCAACTGCATTAGGATATAACATATCTGATCTCAAAGGAATATGTCCTTCAGTTTGCATGCATCGCATTCTGCTTGAAGAAGATTGCAGAACCTCCAGAGAGTCTCAAAGAAGAATAAACCCAACCCTTAGCACTGTAGTAAAGGAAGAAGTCAAGAAATTATTAGATGCCGGGATAATATATCCAATCTCTGATAGTGAATGGGTTAGTCCAATACATGTAGTGCCAAAGAAAGGAGGTATCACTGTGGTGAAAAACGCACAAGGCGAATCGATATCGCAAAGAGTAGTGACGGGATATAGAGTGTGCATAAATTATCGTAAACTAAACAAAGCCACTCGAAAAGATCATTTCCCATTACCTTTTATAGATCAAATGTTGGAACGATTAGCCAAGCATTCTTACTTCTGTTATCTTGACGGGTACTCAGGATTTTTTCAAATCCCTATCCATCCTGATGATCAAGAGAAGACTACATTCACATGTCCTTATGGAACGTTCGCTTATAGGCGAATGCCCTTTGGATTGTGCAACGCTCCTGCAACCTTTCAAAGATGTATGATGTCAATCTTCGCAGATTTTATAGACAACATCATGGAAGTGTTCATGGACGACTTCTCTGTATGCGGGCAAAGCTTTGAAGGATGCTTATCGAACTTAGAAATGGTGTTAGAGAGATGTGTAAAAGTGAATCTCGTGCTTAACTGGGAGAAATGTCATTTTATGGTCAACGAAGGAATAGTATTAGGTCATGTAATATCAGACAAGGGAATTGAAGTGGATAAAGCTAAGATCGAAGTAATAAAAGATCTTCAACCCCCTAAAACCGTTCGAGAAATACGAAGCTTTTTAGGACACGCCGGTTTTTACCGACGATTCATCAAAGATTTCTCGAAAATCACTAAACCTCTTACTGGGTTGTTAATGAAGGACGTTGAGTTCATATTCAACGAAGATTGTCTTAAAGCATTCGAAACTCTAAAAACAGCCCTCATCACCACACCAATCATGCAACCCCCTGACTGGAGATTACCTTTCGAAATCATGTGCGATGCGAGTGACTATGCTGTAGGCGCCGTCCTGGGTCAGAGAAAGGAAAAGAAACTCCATGCGATTTACTATGCCAGTAGAACCTTGGATTCTGCCCAGATGTACTACGCTACTACAGAAAAAGAATTGCTAGCAGTTGTCTTTGCGCTTGACAAATTCCGCTCTTACCTAGTTGGAGCGAAAATAATCATTTACACAGACCACGCTGCTATCCGATATCTATTAACTAAGAAAGATGCCAAACCAAGACTCTTACGATGGATTTTACTCTTACAAGAGTTTGATCTAGAAATAAAAGATAAAAAAGGTACTGAAAACGTCGTAGCGGACCATTTATCTAGATTAGAAGGTATTAAACCCGAACAAGTGCCGATTAACGATGATTTTCCGTATGAACAGCTGATAGCACAAATAGGAAGCGACCTAGCGCAGTTAGATATAGATGAACCAGAACCCATGGAAACAATACAGACAACTGTAGGACTGCCATGGTACGCTGACATTGTCAACTACCTCGCCGCAGGAGCTCTTCCACCAGATCTAACCTACCAGCAGAAAAAGAAATTCTTTCATAATCTGAAACAGTACTATTGGGATGAACCATTATTGTTCAAAAGAGGACCAGATGGAATCTTTCGCCGATGTATTCCCGAAGAAGAAATAGAAGATGTCATTGCTCAATGTCATTCATCTCCTTATGGTGGACATGCAAGCACTTCCAAGACTTGTGCAAATATCTTGCAAGCCGGCTTATACTGGCCTAATCTATGGAAGGATGTCCACATCGTTGTTATACGTTGCGACCGGTGTCAACGCACTGGTAATATTTCAAGAAGAGATGAAATGCCCCAAAAGGGAATTTTGGAAGTAGAAATCTTCGACGTCTGGGGAATAGATTTCATGGGACCATTCCCATCATCTTTCGGTAATAATTACATACTCGTAGCTGTTGACTATGTCTCGAAATGGATCGAAGCCATAGCTTCTCCTACAAACGATGCACGAGTAGTAACGAAGCTTTTCAAAAACATAATCTTTCCCAGATTTGGGGTACCTCGACACTACATAAGTGACGGTGGCTCGCACTTCATTTCAAAAATCTTTGACAAATTACTATCTAAGTATGGAGTGAGACACCGTGTGGCTACACCATATCACCCACAAACAAGTGGACAGGTCGAAGTCTCAAACAGAGAGATTAAACAAATCTTAGAAAAGACTGTCGCCATATCTCGGAAAGATTGGTCATCTAAACTTAATGAAGCTCTATGGGCTTATAGGACCGCTTACAAGACTCCCATAGGTACTACACCTTTCAAACTAGTTTATGGAAAATCTTGTCACCTCCCGGTAGAACTAGAACACAAAGCTTATTGGGCGATCAGAACTCTCAATATGAACTATAATGCTGCAGGTGAAAAGCGAATCCTAGACATTAATGAATTAGAAGAATTAAGGTTAGATGCATATGAAAATGCTAAGCTATATAAGGAAAGAACCAAGCGATGGCATGATAAACGCCTATCTAGGAAAGAATTCAGTGTGGGAGACGTTGTACTCCTCTTTAATTCAAGACTTAGGCTCTTTCCTGGAAAATTAAAGTCTAGATGGTCAGGACCCTTTGATATAACTAAAGTATTCCCAAGTGGAGCAATAGAAATTAAGGGAAAGGATAGTGAGCCATTCACAGTAAACGGACAACGTCTAAAACACTATCATAAAGTTGAAAATAGAGGTTATGCGAATAATCTAAAGCTTTTAGAATTGTCCACCAATTCCCCTGATTAATCTAAAACAAAGCATTACGCCAGGCTTTTGACAATAAAAACAGCGCTTAGTGGGAGGCAACCCATTTACCTATTTACTTATTTGAACTATTCTTTTCTTTTAGAGCATTTTTAATTATCGTTATTACTATTTGTTCAAATTGTTTTATCAGTTTTATTTTACATCACATTTATCGCCATTACATTTTAGCATTTCATTTTCTTATTTTTATCCTAAATCACTTTTTACAGATTTTCTAAAGTCTTTTCCACTGATTTGTTTCCCCCGTATTTTCACTGACCATGGCTAACCAACCAATTAACTATATGGAAACCAAATTTAGAGGTAGGAACCAAAGAATGAAGTTCGAAGAGTTATCACAGAGGCAAATGGATTTGACCCTGTACCCAAATGATAGGACTATGGAAACCTTAGGTATACATGATAGTGTCATGTACTTGTTCAACCGACTCGGATGGGAGAATGCAATGATCCAACACAAGTTTGCGACTTACCGTGAGCTCACCCTTGAGTTCCTTAGTTCCCTACTTTACCTACCTGAGCGCGGTTTTGGGTCTAGGAAAGGATTCATTAGTTTCCGCCTATTTGGAATAGAATACGACTTTAACCATAAAGAACTAGCTGACCTGTTAGGATTCCCTAGTGGACCTTTTGCCTATACTACCACACAGGTAGAATTGATGGATGTGGAGCTAGATTTCTTTTAGGGAACTCTGACCGGAAACTACCACCCTGAACCAAATGACATGAACAATGATGAGATCCATAACCCTGCTCTCCGTTACTTCCACAAATTCCTCGCCCATACCTTCTTTGGAAAAGAAGAAAACATTACCGGAGTCTCTAAGGATGAATTATTTATTATGTCATGTTTCAATACTGGACAGTGTGTTAATGGTGTACCTTTCATGATGCAAACCTTCACCCGCATCCAAGAAGAACCTGAATTACCTATAGTGGTAGGAGGTCTTGTAACCATGATTGCTGATGCCTTAGGACTTAGGTACCAACTGGACAGGTGCACCCGTCTGGGAACCATCCGCCTAATGAATCTTAAATTCTGCTTCAATAGACATATCATAAGGAATTTAGGACGCCCACCTTTCGAGTACCTGATCCGGAACGAGGTAGTCACCCTGTTCACATTGCCCAATCATGCTAAAGTAAGTGTTCATAATAAGGATAATTGGCTTTATGAGTTAAACCCACCTGATTATCCAGCCACTCCTGAAACACCTCAATCTCACAGGATAACAGATGATATAATGACCGCTGTTGAAACTGACCCCGAGACACCTCCTGGATACCATGACATTGACCCAACTGACAAAGTTCATGAAACCCCTGGAGCGAATCACAGAGAGTACGCTAACAACTTGCAGAACATCATGCACACTCTCAATGCCTATCAAACTGACATTAATCTATTCAGAGAAGACATTAAGAGTATTCGATTGGACATCATGGGATTGACTGACATGGCCTGCGAACAATTCTATCATTTGGACTCCGCCATCGAAGACCTGAAGAAACGCCTTTGAACCGGCTATAAGTGATTTAGTTTATTAATTTTTTCTCATTATTTTTTCTCATTATTTTCATTTCCAGTTAAATTTATCTTTCGCAACGATTTCATAACATAATTTGAGTTTATGTAATTTCAATTTTTCTTTATGCCATGCACTTTTTATTTCAGTTATTTCTTCATTTTTAGCAGCTTATATAATTTTTCTACTTTTTTCTATACACTGTGTGACCATATACTGTATGACTACATTATTTTATCTTAGGTTCGTATACTACTGTGTTGCAAATGATATATAATATGGTGTGTGTTAATATAAGTGTCACTAAATAAAATAAATTATTATCAATTTATAAATAACGTGAGACAATGTTCTTTTCTGGGAATTATTCAGCACAACACACCCTCACGGTCGTCACACCCCACTTACGATCGTGACGTGCTCATTTAGCGTGTCACGACCGTCACGCCTATGTCACGACCGTGACGACCTCTATTACAGAGATCGTGAGAAACAGAACCGTTTCTCATCGTGTCCCCTCTTCTTCTCCATCCATAACCTATCCAAAACACTACCCACTCATTCCAAAACCGCCGTAACCTCTCCATTACCCCCATTAATCCTCCATTTTCATCTACCATTTCATTACCACTCTCCCGTATTTAACCCGAACTTCTATCTCCCTCATTCTACCACTTTTCTCACAAAACCTCACAAAATCCTTCCACCCTCACTCTTCACTCTTGCATGTTATGGATTCCATCATCTTTAGAGAAGGTGAAGCTGGAGTAACCCAGAGAGACCGTTTCATCCGCTTCCAGAACCGCGGTCTGCAACCTACCCGGTACATTTCCACTGACTGTCTGCGAGAACTCGGAATGCTGTCCAGCGTTCAAAGCCTACTGCAAAAGGTCGGTCTGTGGGACCTCTGTCGTCAGCCTCAGCCTACTTTCGAACTTCTGACGCTGGAGTTCCTCAGCTCTTACAGTTACATCACCTCTCCCGGTTCTCAGAGTCAGCTTACCGGCATCGTCACATTCAGAATGCACGGCCGGGAGTTCAACCTCACGCACACCAGGATCGCCGAGCTGTTAGGTTTTGATCACGGCACCGAAGCCCACCGTCGCGTGCCCGACAACTTCAGTGAACAAGCATTCACTCTATGGCACGACCTTACCAACACCCGTGCGACCACCTTCCAGAGCCTCAACGCCACACACATCCACAACCCGGCTATCCGCTACTTTCACCGGGTCATCTGCAACACAATCTTTGCTAGAGAAAGCAACCACAAGCTCAACTCCAAGGAGCTTCTGTTCTTATACTGTGCCCTTCATGACGAGCCAATCAACGCTGCCCCCTTTATGCTTTACCACATCCAGGCCATTGCGCACCGAGGCTCCTCCCCGTTCTTCATAGGCGGCATTGTCACCACCCTCGCCATTCAGTTGGGGCTTGGTGACGCGCTCGCTAATCAGCCGCACCTCGCCGCCGAATTCCTGACCATGAGCTACTGCCGGTCCGCCCACCTGATCGCGCAGCGAGAAGATGGCAGGTACAACCCTGTTGTCAATGGCACCATTTTCCACCACATCACTCTGCCGTCCCGCACCCGCATCGACCCATCCAACCGAGCCAACTGGCTCTTTGCTTTACCAGCTGCTGCGGATCACGCCCCGGTTCATGATGATCAGGAAGACGCTCCAGAGGACGAGATGCAGGACGCTATGGACGCAGCTGAGCCTGTCCAGGACATCCCCGAGACATCTACCCGACAGCCCCCTGCTCCCGCCGTCACACTTGAGGAGGTCCTACTTGCGATTCATCAGCAGAACCTGATGAACGCCGCACTAGAGCGTAGGCAGAAGGCACAGTATGACGCTTTACTCGGCACTATTGCTGCCAACCAGGAGGCCACTAATGAGCGATTTGGAGAACTTTTCGGCGAGCTCGAAGCGCTCCGCATCAGCATTACTGCTACCTCAGGCACCGGCTCTGATCCCGACGCGACTCCCTCCAGACGCCGCTCTCGCACCAGAGGCCGAGCCCGCGGTCCTCAGCAGCAGTAGTTTCCTTTTATGTTGCTTTTCATTTTTAGTCTTGTACTGTATTTGTACCGCATTTATATCACAACATTGAGGACAATGTCTGATATAGTGTGGGAGAGGTACTTTTCGTTTCAGTGTACTTTCAATTCCGTTGTATTCCTTTTAGAAAAATCAATGAAATGAGCAAATCTGTGCGCTATTTTCTTTAATTTCGAGCTTTCCCCGATTATTAAGCTATACTAGAAAAATCTTTAATTACTCGCATTACCCGACTTACCACCGAATGGTTCGTAATTACGAAGCCGGGAACGATTAAACAAGACCAATACAATCTTGACATCTTCGACCCCCTGCTTAAGAAATTCCATCCCGATCACCATTGCGAGTGCACCTTTAGTTTCAGTTCAAAAGTAACCCCCAGTAGTTTATACTAGCAGTCAGCACCGTCTGAACACAAACCACGTGGGGAGCCGATGAATATAAGCGTTTGATGCCTAATCAATAATGATCCTTCGTATCTCAATGCAAAATGAAAAGAGATTGCACCAAAGTACACGGTCGCAGATAAGAAACGAGAAATATGAGAAGGACTCCGTTTCGGGTTGGTTCAGAGGTACTGGTTCTGAACTCGGTAGGGCGTGCTACGGCTCGATCCCCCACAACCTCCGAATCGGATAAAACATGAAGGGTTACCACACTCGTGTACCAGACCCCGTGCTAAAAAAGGATCAAAATCGCTAACCGGCTACTCCACTACGTGCGTGCGAAGGCAAAGGGCTTAATGTGACTGCGCTAGAACGAAGCCGGGCGAAATAAGATCGAAAAACTCTAGGTGAAATCGTAATGTGATCGCCGATTGTTTCGCTTGACGGGAAATCGACGACATAGCTTGTTGCTTGTGTCATTAGAGTATCGGTAGTGTTCTATCAAAGTACCAGACTATCCGACAAAACGATCCACCGTACGGTTTGTTATAGGTATGCTCGAATAAAATCTTGTCCGCCGATTTTCAACCGACTATTTGCTTGAGGACAAGCAAAGGTTTAAGTTTGGGGAAGTTTGATGACGAGAAAATGCATCGATTATATCGCTAGATTTCATTGGCGTTTTATCGCGCATTCACCGTTTTGACGCTCGATTTCTCGAGTTTTTCTTACTATTTTGCAGGTACATCGTTATGTGAGGCCGAATCATGAATTAAGAAGAAAGGAACGAAAGAAACCACAAGAAATGAAGCAAGACAGAAGCCTGCAAAAAGTCTGCATAATTTGTTACGGCCACGGTCGTTACAAGGGTGTCACGACCGTGACACCTTACTTTGGGCCATCACGACCGTGAGGAAGTAGTCACGACCGTGACACTTGAAATCATCAAATAACGAGCGTGAAGACCTTGTCACGCCCGTGACAAGGATAAAACTTGGTTTTGACTCAGACTACGTCAAGCCACCACTGAAGACCACTCCTCCTAGTAATTCTCCTCAAGGCAGCACGTGAGGACGACTTCTCCCATTTTTGCTGCCACTTTCCAACATTTTCTCAACCACTTCAGCAAAGCCCAAGAAGCAAAAGACCAAGGCACCAGCCCATTGGAAGCTCTATAAATAGTACCAGCTCAGGAGAACTCAAACAGACTTCATTACCCAAATTTCCTGCGGAAGCTCTGCCGAATTACCTTACCACCAGAATTATTATTCCAGCATTATTTTATTTTCTGTATTGTTTTATTTGTATCCAAACCAACCGTGTAACAATTTCCAACATTAGGGAATTGTTATACTTTTATTTGTTTCCAACCTTCAGCATTCGTTTTAATTTTTATTTTCGCCTACTCCAAGCCTTCCGGTCTGTGGAAGAAGGAGTCTACTCAGATATTTGTTGATCAGGTTTTTCAATTTATTGCAATTTAATTTAATTATAATGTCTATTTATTTTTCTGCCATGAGTAAGTTATTATTTAATTCTGTGTCTGATTCAACCTCGATGAGTAGCTAAATACCTTAGGGCGGTATGTAGTTATGACCAACTTAACCGGTGAAATATAACCATGGGCTAAAATAATTAATCACTTAACATTCTGGCTGATACTTTTTAATTAAAATAGACCTTTTCGTTACGAGAGTAAGAAGAGGGTATTAGGTTGGGTCAAGACCACAAGAGTGTGAGATTTAACCAGATAGCTAAAGTTAGGCATTTAAATTAAACACAGCGAGAGCGCTTTAAGATAAATTAGAATTATTTAGTTTCCAAAAATTACCTCTAAACACTTATGGGCTAGCGAGAGCAGGCATAGGGCTTTAGGGATAAGATCTGATTCAAGACCACGAGAGTGTGAGTTGAGGGTATTTAAACTAGTAATCTCTACCGAATAGATTAAGTGAGCATCTTTATAAGCCTAGGTTAGATTGATCCACCTAAGTTAGTATAATTACATACCGACCGTCTTAGTATTATTTATTTAAAAACTTAAATTTAATTCCGCCTTCAATAGTCTTAGAAAACCAACAACAATCGTGACAACTATTCGCCTTAGCTAAACTAGAAGTTCATCTAGCACTAAGTAACAATAGAATCCCTGTGGATCGATAATCTTAAATATTACTTCGATAGGCTGTGCACTTGCAGTAAGATACCGCTAGACGCATAAGTAGACACGTCTTTAGCCCATCATTAAACTTAGAAGTCATCTTTAGGTCTTAACCTATGCCTTTACCCAATCCCTAATCATAGCAAACATTTACCAATTTAGCATGCAAACAAACAAAAGGTTCCTGTAGAGTACTACAGATGTTTAGGATGTGAAATACCTACCCTATGCATAACCAACCCCTGATCCCCGAATCTCTTAGCGTTGTTGTTACATCGCGCAAAAGGTTCTTTCTTTCTTTAGACCTTTCCTTTGGATAAATTAAAGTCCGGTTGTGAATTTAAGAATTAAGATTCAAGTTAATCAATAGCTTGGTATCACGATTCTCACCGCAACAGATTGCTCTTGATATTTGGCTGAGGAACATCAAAAGACAAGATCTTCTTTTCCATTAATTCTCTGACAAGATGTTTAAGAGCATAACAACCTTCTAGATCGTGACTTGGCGCACCCTCATGAAATAAACAATGAGCGGCGGCGTTGTAATTAGTTGGTAGCAGATTAGGAGGTGGACCCAAAGCTCTGGTAGTAATCAAACCTTGTTGTACTAGTGAGAGGTACAACTCGGTGTAAGTCATCGGAATGGGAGGACACTGCTTGTATTGTCTCTTGTTGGGACCATTCTGGCGAGGAGCCTGATTCTTTAACTGATATGCTGGAGCTTTGGGCGCTTGTTGATAGTTGCCAGGAGCTTGTGCAGGCTGATAACCAGGAGGTTGTTGATATACCGGAGGTGGATAAATAGGAGCTGGTTTCACAGGCTGATATGCAGGCATTTACTGGTTGAATGCGGGAGTAACAGCGGCCACATAAGGTTGTTGAGCATACTGCATAGGATAACCTTGTTGTTGACCATAATAAGGCTGATTTCTCCGTCTGCCTGCAGATACAACATTAGTTTCACCCTCTTTCTTCTTCTGAGAACTGAACGAAGGTTTCTTGGCATGATCTTTGGAACTTGAACTACCAGCAGCACTTGACATCTTACCACTTTTCAGGCCCAATTCCACTTTTACACCAACGGCAACAATGTCAGAAAAATTAGAAGTTACACTACCAACCATTCTCTCGTAGAATTCTGGACGCACCGTGTCAACAAACCAATCGGCTAATTCCGTCTCGGTCAGAGGAAGTTCCACTTGTGAAGCAATCTCTCTCCACCTCTGAGCATACTGTTTGAATGATTCTGAGTTCTTCTGGGACATACTAAGCAGTTGTCTTCGATCGGGAGCCAGATCCATATTATACTCGTAGTATTTAATGAAAGCATCAGACAGATCTTGAAAGCATTTGATACGGGACTGATCCAAAGTTAGGTACCATTTTGAGGAAGCACCTTTCAGACTATCCTGGAAACAATGTATCATTAGCTTATCGTTCTCAACGTGAGCAGCCATTTTATGGTAATACATTATCAAATGACTTTTCGGACAAGTAGCACCTTCATATAGGTCAAAGCTCGGAGTTTTGAACTTTTGTGGATAACCAATCCAGATACCAAACAGACATCTCTGGCAGTAGCACCAAAGATTTGGCCACCTTCCATCATTCTCAGTGTTTTGTCAATGATTTCAACATTCTCATATAGGTCAAAGCTCGGAGTTTTGAACTTGATGGTTCAAGGAGGACGGTCATCGGAGAAGTAGAATTACCAATTTTGGTGGGACCCCATGAGTTTAACATTGTATTTCAGGTGATGGACATAAATCCAGCTTATAGCTGCTTACTGGGACGTCCCTGGATCCATGAAGCAGGGGCAGTAACTTCTACCCTACACCAAAGAATGAAGTTTGGGGTAAATGATAAGCTGGTGATTGTTCATGGTGAAGAAGAATTAATGGTCAGTAATCTTTCATCATTCCGGTACATTGAAGCAGAAGAGAATGCACTAGAGACATCATTCCAAGCACTAGAAATAGCAAACGCAGTGATGATAGAGGAGACGGTGGCAAAAAGTAATCCAACTTTCGCATCTGCTCAAGGCGCCAAAGCTACGCTGGAAGAAGGCACTCCCGCAGGATGGGGAAAGGTCATTGAGGTAAAGCCGAAGACGAACCGCCAGGGGTTGGGTTACAAACCAACTCAAAGTGAAGAACCGAGGCATGACAACAGCCGACCAAAGGCTATTCAAGAAATATTTATCAGTGGCGGTTTTCAAATTAATGTCGTGGAAGGAAATCTTGAAAGTGAAGACATAGAAGCACTAGTGTATCATGACGAAGCTACTCTGAACAACTGGGAGGCTATCGAAGTTCCTGTAGTTTTTCCCGAGTTAAAGTAATTTGTTGTTTTTCTTTGTTATTTTTAAAGTCTCCATAGCCGTGCCCAAGGCTATAGGAATGTTTTGTAAGGGCCCCATGCTTTCAAAGAAATATCAATGAGAATGGACTATTTTGTTAAAAATCCTCGTGTTTGTTTCTTTACCGTCTTTTTGCTTTTTACTTTGAAAGAAAAATGGCAATACAAAAAACCAAAACAAAAACAATTTTCTCTTTATGTGTTGCATTTTGTTGATTGTGTGTTTTGATAAAGTAAACCCTTCAAACATGCAGTGATGACCATAACCCCATTGAATCCTGTGACCATGCATCTCCTCCTGACCCTGATTCACCAATTTACCAAGCTGAAGACGAGGATGAGGACTGTGAAATTCCTGATGAACTGGTAAGATTGGCCCACAAAGAGGATGCAGAGCTTCAACCCCATAAGGAACAGGTAGAAGTTATCAACCTTGGTACCGAAGAAGATAAAAAAGAAGTCAAAATTGGGACAGCTCTAGGGGCAGAGGTAAAACAGCAGTTAAAGGAACTCTTAAGAGAATATGTAGATGTGTTTGCTTGGTCTTATCAGGATATGCCTGGTTTGGATACATACATAGTGGTTCACAAGTTACCACTCCGACCTGAATGCCCACCGGTTAAACAGAAACTCAGAAGAACCAGACCCGACATGGCTCTTAAAATCAGAGATGAGGTAAAAAAGCAGATTGATGCAGGCTTCCTGGCAGTGGCCAAGTATCCAGAATGGGTAGCCAACATTGTTCCTGTACCAAAGAAAGATGGAAAGGTAAGGATGTGTGTGGATTATCGAGATTTAAACAAAGCCAGTCCAAAGGACGACTTCCCTCTACCACATATTGATACTTTGGTAGATAATACAGCTCGGTTTGCAGTGTTTTCCTTTATGGACGGGTTCTCTGGTTACAATCAAATCAAAATGGATCCTGACGACATGGAAAAGACAACCTTCATCACTCCATGGGGCACCTATTGTTATAAGGTTATGCCATTCGGTTTAAGAAACGCAGGCGCAACTTATCAAAGAGCTATGGTGGCTTTGTTCCACGACATGATGCACAAAGAAATAGAAGTATATGTGGATGACATGATCGCCAAGTCTCAAAATGAAGAAGACCATCTAGAACATTTGTTGAAGTTATTCAAAAGACTCCGGAAATATCAGTTGAGGTTGAATCCTGCAAAGTGCACTTTCGGAGTCAGATCAGGAAAATTACTCGGTTTTATTGTCAGCCACAAGGGGATTGAAGTGGATCCAGACAAAGTCCGTGCCATTCAAGACATGCCAGCTCCACGGACCGAAAATCAGGTTAGAAGCTTCCTTGGAAGGTTGAATTACATATCCAGGTTCATTTCCAATATGACCCCCACCTGTGAACCAATCTTCAAGTTGTTACGAAAGGATCAAACGGTTGTATGGAATTCTGATTGTCAAACAGCATTCGATAAAATCAAAGGTTATCTCCAAGAACCTCCAATTTTGATACCACCCGTGCCGGGAAAGCCTCTCTTTATGTATTTGACAGTGCTTGAAAACTCAATGGGTTGCGTTCTGGGTCAACAAGACAAAACTGGACGGAAAGAACATGCCATTTATTATCTGAGCAAGAAATTTACTGATTGTGAAAGCAGATACTCACTCCTAGAAAAGACTTGTTATGCTTTAGCATGGGCCGCTAAGCGTTTGAGGCAGTATATGATTTGTCACACCACTTTATTGATCTCGAAAATGGATCCAATAAAGTACATCTTTGAGAAGCCGGCACAAACCGGAAGACTCACCCGGTGGCATATGTTACTATCAGAATATGATATTCAATATGTGGCTCAGAAATCTATCAAAGGCAGTGTGTTATCAGAATATCTCGCAGATCAACCTGTCGAAGATTATGAACCTCTGAAGTTTGATTTTCCGGATGAAGATATCATGTTAGTAAAAGATTGTGAAGAAACAAGTTCTGACAAAGGTCAACAGACAAAGAATTGGTGGAAAATGATGTTCGACGGTTCCTCCAATTATAGCGGACATGGCGTAGGCGCAGTTTTAATGAATCCTGAAGGTGGTTACACTCCGTTTACAGCCAAACTAGACTTTGATTGTACAAACAACATTGCTGAATACGAAGCATGTATCCTTGGTCTCAAAGCAGCCATCGATCTCCAAATCAAAAATCTCGAAGTCAGTGGAGACTCAGCATTGGTTATCTACCAAGTCACGGGCGAATGGGAGACAAGACATGAAAACCTGATCCCTTACAGGGCTTATATCGTTGAAACGATCAAGTATTTTGACGAAATCACCTTTAAACATGTTCCAAGAGCAGAGAATCACATCGCCGACGCTTTAGCCATGCTGGCCTCAATGTGGAAAACTAGAGATGTCAATGATGGCACACTTATCAAAATTGAACGCAAGACAGAGCCTGCTTACTGTCAAATGATTGAAGAAGAAACCGATGGCAAGCCCTGGTATCATGATATAAAGAATTATCTGTTGAAGCAAGAATATCCCACAGATGCTACGGCACTTGACAAGAAAACACTAAGGCGATTAGCATCCAAATTCTTCCTCAGCAATGGTGTACTTTACAAAAGAAATCATGATATGGTCTTACTCAGATGTGTTGACAAAAGAGAAGCGGACTTGTTAATGAAAGATGTTCATGAAGGAATGTTTGGTACCCACGCCAACGGATACGCCATGTCCAAAAAGATCTTGAGAGCTGGTTATTACTGGTTGACTTTAGAAACCGACTGCATTCAATACGCCAGAAAGTGTCACAAATGTCAGATCTACGCAGACAAAATGCATGTGCCTCCAACACTGTTGAATGTACTATCGTCGCCATGGCCTTTCTCTATGTGGGGCATCGACATGATTGGGGCAATTGAACCGAAAGCTTCAAATGGACACCGTTTCATTCTGGTCGCCATCGACTATTTCACAAAATGGGTTGAAGCTGCATCCTACACCAATGTTACACGTCAAGTGGTGGCTCGTTTCATTAAAAAGGAGATCATCTGTCGCTACGGGATCCCAAGCAGAATTATAACAGACAACGGTACCAATCTGAACAACAAAGTTATGAAAGAATTATGTAATGATTTCAAAATCGAACACCACAACTCTTCCCCTTACCGTCCAAAGATGAATGGAGCTGTGGAAGCTGCAAATAAAAACATCAAGAAGATCTTGCAGAAAATGGTTAAAACCTACAAAGATTGGCATGAAATGCTGCCGTTTGCCCTGCACGGATACAGAACCTCCGTCCGCACTTCCACAGGGGCAACCCCCTTTTCTCTGGTATATGGAATGGACGCAGTTCTTCCCATCGAGGTCGAAATACCATCCCTCAGAGTCATCATGGAAACCAAGTTAGAAGAGGCAGAATGGATTAAAGAAAGGTTTGATCAGCTGAATCTCATCGATGAAAAGCGCATGTCTGCGATGTGTCACGGCCAGTTGTATCAAAAAAGAATCAAGAGGGCGTTCGATAAAAAGGTCCGTATCAGAGAATTCCGCGAAGGAGAACTTGTGCTCAAGAAGATCTTACCAGTTCACAAAGACGCAAGAGGGAAGTGGATGCCTAATTATGATGGCCCCTTTATTGTGAAGATAGTATTCTCTGGAGGTTCACTGATCCTTACTACCATGGAAGGAGAACAACTTACACACCCGATAAACTCTGACGCAGTTCGGAAATATTACGCCTAAAAAGTACCCGATAAACCGAAAAATCCAAAAGAACGGTTTATGCAAAAGTTAGGGTAGAAAAGAAAAAAGAGAAGGAAAGGAAAAAGAGAAAAGAAATCAAAAAGCTCGCTAAGTTGAAAACCCGAAAGGGCGGCTTAGGCAAAAATGAGCGTCCCGGTGGATTGAAAACCCGAAAGGGCAATCCAGGCAAAAATTAGGGACAAAGGCGTTTCGTTGCATCAGACAAAGGCATCAACACTGCAGACTCAACAAAGATTCATCTCAACAGCTCTCGTCAGAAGCAAGGATCTTGGAGAATTCTAGTCTTTAGGGATAGTTAGGTCACAGGATTCAATGTAACCTTATCCACTTTTGCCATTTTACTTGTAAAAATTTCCATGGAATATTGTCATTGGCAAGATTTCATCCTTTAAATAAAATCAGCCTTTTGAGCCTCTCTTTCTTGTGCAAATTATCAGTTCCTTATTCTCTTTGTTATGCAAAATACCGTT
Source organism: Lathyrus sativus (assembly GCA_963859935.3). Classification (NCBI taxonomy): domain Eukaryota; kingdom Viridiplantae; phylum Streptophyta; class Magnoliopsida; order Fabales; family Fabaceae; genus Lathyrus; species Lathyrus sativus. The sequence goes on along the minus strand of OZ012739.1, from coordinate 449,244,799 downwards.
CGTTAATCAACGATTATTTTTGAAAGCATTAAAATCCAGATTTTTGAAAAATAATAACTTGGAAATATTTTACAAAATGTTTTAACTTGTGGAAAAACTCGAGGAAAATCATACATTCCCCGAAACTTCAGGGTAGCAGGAGTCTTGATACACAGTCAGAATTTACATTCCCCAATGAAATGCTAGCAAATTGGGCAACGAAGAGTCCTTTGGCCATGTATGGTTATCAAAGATTGAAGACTATCCCTCAGGATTTCTTGTGATGATATGAAAGTTCTTTCCCCAGCAAAGTATTTCTGGACATCTGTTTGAATTCACCTCAGCAAAATCTACCTACAGGCTTTATTCCTCAGTAGGTCTTGGGTTTATTTCCCAAATCTACGTACACCCCTCATCATGGGATCAGTGTGATTCGTTTGTTCCCCGAGTCGGTGACATCTATCAACCCCCGCGAAGTCTAAGTTATTACTCACTTCGTTTCCAAGTATAAGTCCAGTCGTAACTGGCATTTTGTTCAAACCAATTGTTGTTGATATTCATTTGGTCGTCACCATCCATGTCCTTTTAAAGCCCAGTCGTCACTGGCATTGTCTAATACCAATCGTCATTGGTATCTCGTTAGTAGTCACTAACAAATCCACATATAAGTTCAGTCGTCACTGGCACTGTTTTAAAGTCCAATTGTCATTTGCACCTCTTGGTTTGGTTGTTACCAACCTTTTCCCGGGAAATCCAGTCGTCACTGGTATTGTTCCAATTATTATTGGTATCTTGTTAGTTGTTACTAACTCTCCCCATGAAGTCCAGTCGTCACTGGCGCTGCCTAAATCCAATCGTCATTGGTATCTTGAGGTTTTAACCAATTTTTTCCCTTTTGAAACCCAGTCGTAACTGGTATCATCGTCTAGAGTCCAATCGTTACTTGGAGTCTATTTCGTTTGGTCGTTACCAATCTCCAGCTAGAAGATCTAGTAATCCCTAGCATTTTTGTATAACCAATTGTCATTGGTATTCCCCAGTATGGTCGTCACCATCTTCTTTAAAGTCCAGTCGTAACTGGCATTGTTTTCGATACCCTGATTTGGTCATCACCAATCATCATTAAAGGACCAGTCGTCACTGGCATCGCTTGGAATTCTGGTCGTTACCAATTCCCCAGGAAGTCTATTGATTACCAGCACGGTGTGAACTACTTGCAGAAACTGAGGATGTATCCCCAGTGATCCATGTTCCCAGTCAAGTCTCGGAGATCTAGTCGTCACTAGTATCCTCCATGTGTGATTAGTCTTATTTCTAGTCCATTCCTGAAGATCCCATTTGAACTCTTCGCTATAGGAAGTTCCTCATCTGATCATCCCCAGTGAGGTTGTATCCAGTCTTTCGCTTCCCCGGTGAATCCTGCTTCTCTTGTCACCGATGGAATTAATTTTCCATTTCCCCAGTAAAAGTATATCTTTTTCCCCAGTAGAAGTCAATTCTTCTCCCCGGTGGAGTACCTCTGTTCCAATAAGATTGTCATCTTTATTGGATTTGTCTCTTCCCCATGTGAAGTTTTACTTTTTACATTATCAGTCATGTCTGAACTGTTAATTTAGTTTTTCAGTACGAGTCCCCAGTATCGAGTCCTTGTATTTGTCACTGTTTGTTTACTGTTTCTTTTATTATCGTTGCGCCTATGTTGTTTGCATTCAAGCATCATAAAGCATCATTTAGAGTGCATGGCATATCATAACTCGTCCTTTAGCATGACATCGGATCTAAGGGACAAAATTTTCGGTTATCTATATTTAAATACCTTTCACTGCGATTTAACGAAGATTGTCATCTCTCGTTCCCCATCTAGTGAAGATATTTAAATAGGGGCAACTGTTGTACCCCAAATTTTGACCCCTTAGATCCTCATTATCATTTTTAGAAGCATGATCATGAATTATCTAACCCTAAATCAAGTGCAAGTTTATTATTGTCAAGTTACAGATGAGTCAGGGTTCTCGCACCGACAAATTCAAAACAATCAAGGAATGATCAACCAATGATTTGGGCCAATTCAATCATGGAATGAAATCCAAGATAATATCAAAGTCAAATGGGAAGTCAATTTGAAGAAATCGTTTCAGAATCAGGAACAGTGCAGTCAGGAGGCCCCGATTAGGGTTTTTAACTAGTGGAAAGTCAACTGTGGTTTGACTTTGATGTTGGGAAAGGTTTTAATGGTGGGAGTGAGGTCCATGAAGTTAATATAGGCTATTAAAGGCTATTCAAGAAGTGTCAAAGTCCCAGGATGTCCAGAATATCAACAGACGACTCAATCGGCACCGATCGATCGTACGGTTGACCGAAAAGTCAACTCCTCAAATTTTGAGAATTAGAATCCAAGTTGTGAATCAAAATTGTTACTTATGTCATAATGGACTTGCATATCAATTTTCATGATCATTGGATCAAAGATGAGAGAGTAATCGAGAAATCGGGAAATTAGGGTTTTGAAAAGGGCTAAACCGTATCTCCTTAACCACACATCCAATTGAGTTGGTCCTAGTCTCATTTGAAAGCTCTTGACAAGTCCTACAAAAGTCCCATACTAGTCCACAACCAGAAAATGCATACTTTTTGAGATATAAGCAAAAACATTCCTAGAAGGGAAAATAACTTAGAAAATTTCTAAGTTATTTTCACTTTAAAAGCTAAAATCAGCCAACTTCAAGGGCATTTTTTACCTAGTTTCAAATAGAATCAAGATTTCTGGCCAACATGGAAGTTTTAGTACTATGTGAGGGCTTTCTAAATTGTACAAGAACATCTTAAGGTGAGTTATGAGCTGAGAGATACATGTGTTCAAAGTTGGTATTTTGTCATACTAGTCCCACATTGACCAATATTGCAAAAGCACCTCTATCACTCAAGTGAGCCAACTTCCACTTGCCCAACTCTTTCTACCTGATATATTGAACATTCTTAGCATGTTAGAACAGAAAGTTATCATGGAAACATCATGGAATTAAAGTTTGAAGCTTCATTGCCTAAGTTGAAAACTTTGACTTTTCCAAGCATGAGGTGTAAAGAAATTCTGCTCCAGCCAGTCTACCAAGCCTCTAGGCTGTGTTTTCTCAGTAAAAACATCATTAAAACTTGCCCATTGGGTTAGGGAGACAGCCAAGAACCAGAAAAAGCAAGGCAAGTGGACAATTGGATGGAAATATCTTAGTTTTCTTCATGGTGAAGCAAGGTTACCTAGCAAGCTCCTCACTTCATAATTCTATAAATAGGGACCTCAAACCCCTCATTTGGGACATCAACATCATTCTGAAAACCTGCTAAAAGGAGCCCTCTCATCACACCTCTCTTACTCACATTTTGCAAAATCACCAAAAGTAGCCAAAATTGCCAAAATTCAGCATTTGCAATTTTGCTACCACATTGAGTTCTACACATTCCAGCTCTCAAATATTCATCCACACATCCTATAAATCATATATAGGAGGTGTACAAACACTTAAACCACCCAAAAACTCAAAAAATCCAAAAGTCAACTGTCCATGGAACTTACTTTGACCAAAGTTCATAAAAACCTCCAAATCTTGATCCAAACACTTTCTTGAGGTTTTGATTGTTTGAACACCTCAAATATACCATATATCAAGTGTCCAAACCTTCATCCTTCATCAAAAGTTCACCAATCTCATTTTGGCACTTCAAGTAGTTTGTTTCTTAAAGTTCAAGAAAGCACACAATACCAAAGACTTGGAATCATCATCTCTGGTTTTCTCAACATTCTTGGTGTGCTTAACTGATCTACAACAGGTATGTATCATGTATATGTCACTTCTTGCATATTTTCCATGACTTGGGCATTTTGAGTGATTTTTGTGAATCTTGAAGTAATGAAATGTATGGTGATTTCAATGATGTGTGTTAGTGTTTGATAAATATCTTGTCTCTATCAATGTGCTATCATGTCATGTTTGTTGAAATTAAATGATTGAGATCAAAAAATGTAAAGTGGCTGTCATGAATGGTTTTGCCAAAACATGCTATATGCTGCTAGTTTGCTTCATATTGTTGCTGTCAAAATATGTTTTCATGTATTTGCTGCTAATTCATCCATGTGTGTGTTGCTAGTGATGTTTGATATTGTTGCTGTTAGTTTGTTCATATGTGTTGGCAGGATTTGCTTCATGTTTTGATAATAGATTGCTTCATGTATTGCTGCTAATTGGTGTCTTTGGTTTGTGCCAAGATTTGTTTTCAAGCTTTGCTGCTAATTGTTTCATAGTGCTGCTATCAAAGCTGTTTGCAAAATTCAGGATTCTGTTTTAATTGCTTCTAACAGTTCTGTTATCATCATTTACATAAGAGCATGATCATGTGTTTGCATCAGTCCAACATGACTCAATTGACATTCTGAGCATATCCATGTGTGTGGTTTTGTTTTGCTGCCTTGCACCAAAGAATCACATATGAACCCAAACACTTGAAACCACACAAGCCACACACAATTTGTTTTTTGCATAAAACTTGCTTTCCATCAAAACACACCTCACACACACTTCACAATGACTATTTGGAACATGTGTATAGGTTCATCTTGCTGATTTGTGGTTTTGTTTTGAATTCACATAATGACATGAACACATGAATACACTAATCCACTCACTTTCTCATTTTTGAAACCAAGCATGGAATACTGTTTTTTAATCATGCCAACATGATTCTATGATCATACACAACATGTTTATGCATTCATATTGTTGATTTGAGCATTGCATCAAAATATCACATGTAAGCACCAAATGTCACAAACACACACAAAGCCTCAAAATGTGATTTTTGCATAGAGCATGCTTTCCATCAAAACCAACAGCACCTACACCTTATATGGTCCATATGTAATGTGTTGAAACTTTGAATTGATAAGGCAAAGCATTGTATCATGATTTCACTCACTAGTTGCTTGTATTGTTCACATGCTTACATATGCCATATCATATTTTGAACCATGGTGTTTTGGACTTTCTCACTTGATCAAACATGATTAACATCACATGTATGAACTGTCCATACACTTAAACAAGCCAGAATATACTTGAAATGAGATTTGAGCATCATCATGCATGATTACTTGGACAGTTTGCATATGACATGACGTTTTCCATACCAAGTGTTTTCTTTGAGATCTTAATGTTTTAATTAACTCATTATCAAACATATAGGCTGTACAAATGATTAGGACACTCTAATTTGATCTGGAACTACACCTGCTCATCATCATGCATCATGAACCATATTTTGCAAATTGCTCTATTCTCACATATCAGTGGGAGCATTCTTGTTTGTTCTTGATATTTTGGTATGCCAATAGCTTTGTAGAGTCATATAGGACAGGTTTAAATGAACAAAAGCATTGGAACTTGACTGAACACAAAAGCACACTACCACACACACATGACACATATCAAAATGCAACTTGAATGCTAAGTTTTCATATACTTGTTACAGATCAAATTTGTTCACTTGCACACACTTAATATGACATACTTAAGATGTTGTGATGGTTGGTACAGCTCAAAACACTCAAAACTCAAAAATCATCTTGTTGTGCATTGTTATGTTTATGTGTTTTGCAACTTGAATATGACAGTCACATTTATGCATGCCTTGGTCTCAATTTTGTTTGCTACCTGTTGAATATCATGTATGGGATGTGTGTGTAAGCTTACTTGGCATTAAACATGTGTGTATCCAAGTGTTCATATCATTTTGCAAGCCATAAAGTCATGATTTTACCCCCTATCGGGTTTTGCAGAGGAATGTGAATTTCAAAAAACTAACATCACCATCCTCTTCCTCTAATTTTTCTACCCAATTTACATATAAAATTTGCCTCGATCCGATGAGCGGTTAGTGAGATACGGTATAAAACGTATTTGGTTTCGATTATGTTTCCATGTCATTATGCATTCAAAACACACACACACACCAGTCATCGTTTTTTTCACTAGGTGAACAATTTGGAAAAACTAACATAACCATCCTTTTCCTCTCATTTTTCTACCCAATATCCATATAAAATTTGTCTCGATCCGATAAGCGGTTAGTGAGATACGGCATAAAACGTATTTGGTGTGAATTATGTATTTTTGCCCAGCCATGGAACTAAACCAAGCATGTATATTTATGGTTTCCATTTGATTAATGGATGTAACAGCCGCCCCAGCGGTAAGAACATGCGCGCAATTATACCTTTCACCATCATGACCAGGGTTCGATCCGGGTGGAGGTCGAACCCTTTTATTATTTTTTCCTATTTTGTACATAAACTTCAAAAATTCGTAACTCTCTCATTTTTTATCGTTTTTCACCCGTTCTTTTTTCATTGTGCTTATTTTAATGTTTACTTTCATGTCATAATTTTATTTTCCATGTTTGATTATTTTTTCACCACGTTTGATTGTGCGCGATCCGCGCGTCAACGGTACTAACCCTATTTGGTTGCAGATGAAATTTAGAAGGTTTCCTCTTGTGTTTTCTCAGGAAAATTGATTGTTATCATATTTATACATGTTTGTCAACATACTAGGATTTTTACTTTGAATTATTCTCCTGTTTATTTCATCTGTTTGTTAACAGTATTCCAGGTGCGAACTGTCGTCACGGTTCTCGTACCAGAACAATTGCTTTGATTGCCATCATTGCTTTTCATCCTTAATCTTTTTCTTTGGTTGTCACCATAATTGCTTTGTATAATGTTTGTATTTTATTTTTATCCCCAAGCGACGAAGCTCGTTAGCTTTCGTCCAGTTGCCGACAATACTGTTCCTCCAAAGGAAGGTCTGTCCACTTGACTGTCAATGTCTTGGACCAAAATCTCTGCTATCCCTTGACTTTGTTAAGTCACCTTAATCCTAGCTTAGAGACCTTTAGACTTTGCTTGAAGTCTAAGAAACCTACCCGTACTAGGAGTGTCCTTCACCTAGAACCCTAGGAAAGAGTTCGTTAACTCTGTGTAAGAATCATCGTCATGATTTATTACTTCCATTATAACTTAGCTTAGGGAGTTTTGTCAAACTCCACACAAACATCGTCATGTTTGTTCCCCTTTGAACTTTGATCGTCATCAAGTGTTCTTTTCCCTTGTGAGGTGAACTACGATTGCTCTGATTCTATCCTAGTCAGGATACGTAGGCAGAAGGTGCGATGCCTTTGCGAGCAAACTTAGAAAACCACTTAGGCCTTTATTTTACTTTTGTTCCCAACTTAAACCATAGTGCACAATTCACAAACTTAGCAATTAATTAAACAAAAGGTTCCTGTAGAGTACTACAGATATTTAGGGTGCTAATACCTTCCCTAGATATAACCAACCCCCGAATCCCTGAATCTCTTAAAGCGTTGTTGTCACATCGCGCAAAAGGTTCTTTCCTTCTTTAGACCTATCCTTTGGATAAATTAAAGACCGGTTGTAAAAAGAAATACGGTTCAAGTTAATTAATAGCTTGATATCAAATTTTCACCGCAACAGAAATGGCGACTTCACTGGGGATACATTGCTTTTGCTTTTATTTTGAGGGTTCAACCTATTTTGTTTAACTAATTGCTATCTGTGAATACTTGTATATATTTGTGCTCTGTTGGTTTGGGAAACTTGAAATGGTGAAACAGCACTACACCCGTGCTCAAGCGTACTTATGATAGGAAGGTGGTATATTCAAGAAGGCTTATAGGGAGTTGATTCCCGACCAAGCTGACTTGAGAAAATCACCACTCAGTAGAGGCCCTTTTAGAGAGCTAGTATTGTTGATCGAGTATTCGTGAAAACAATGCTACTTTCTACATAGGTGCCCATGATACTGAGGACCTTTAGATACCTTTTCCCCCCACTATGGCTTTATTAGGATGTAGTGCGGTGACTATAAGGAAGTAATTCCAAAGTAGTTGATACGCGATACTACACTTGGACGAGACTCTCTTGAGAATATTATCGACCACCAAGTATTTGGGAAATTGATAATATCCGAAAGATGGGTCGAGGACTCCAGGAACTCTTTTATAACCTTGTTCTGCAGTTATGGAAACCTTAGTACATACCTTTGGGGAGGTCAGACCTTGACTCCTTGCTCATATTTTCCAAACCCGAAACCTTGTCTGTTTACTTGTGTAAATCTGTGAATATGTGATTACCTGTGTTTGTGCATTCATGCATCCATAAACATCATGTCATAAAAGTTTTATGGAACTCAGAGTCGTTTATCTATAAAATATCAGGAAAATCATGGACAACGAAAAAAAGAAAACTATAAAGTACACTTACAAAAGCCCTAATATAGATGAGATTGAAAGGTTGAGCACTCTGATCACAGATATAGAAGGATTCAAGAGCAGGTACGGGAATTTGTTGTCTCTACTGAAAACAAGGAAGAAAATGGATTCGGGACTCCTTTCCACATTACTCCAGTTCTATGATCCACTTTATCACTGCTTCACATTTCCGGATTATCAGTTAGTGCCGACACTTGAAGAGTATTCCTGTCTGATTGGGTTACCTATCCTTGATGAATCTCCTTTTCCCATCATGGAGAAGGACCCTAAAAAGGAAGAAATTGCTAAAGCCACACGTATCGGGTTGGTAGACATTCAGAAGAACATGGTTACTAAAGGAGGAATCTTTGGGCTGACTGCAAAATTCTTGATTGGGAAGGCTCAGTATTATGCCGATCACTTGAGTATGGATGCTTTTGAGGCTATTCTAGCCTTACTTATTTATGGGATCTTTCTTTTTCCGAGCTTTGACAACTTTGTGGATCTCAGTGCCATCAAAATATTCTTGAAGAAGAATCCAGTACCTACTCTACTAGCTGATGCTTACCACTCTGTTCATCAAAGAAATCTTCACAAAGGAGGAATGATCGTCTGTTGTGTTCCGTTGTTGTATAAATGGTTCGTTTCTCATCTACCCAAAGCCCATACTTTTTGGAGCAAAGGATGGTGGTCTGAAAAGATTATGGCTCTTACTCACTCCGATATTGACTGGTACAGCCGTAGTTATGATGGGATCAAAATCATTGATAGTTGTGGAAGCTTTGGGAATATACCTCTCCTTGGTACAAATGGGGGAATCAGCTATAACCCCGTGCTTGCTCGTCGACAACTTGGTTATCCGCTGAAAGACAAACCCAGCAGTGCTCACGTAGAAGGTATTTTCTTCATAGGAGTTTCAGAATTAAAAGATGAAATTCTCAAAGCATGGGGGCATATACACAGGAAAGGAAAAGAGGACTTGGGAAGACCTAACTGCATCTCTTTTGAACCTTATCTCCAATGGGTACGAAAGAGGGCCATTCAGTTGAAAATGCCTTATCCTCCACAAAATCCTATGGTATTAATAGAAGAACAACCATTGATTTTCATGTCTGATGAAGAGAAGCTGAAGATCGCTCTGAGGAAGTCACAACAGACTGAGGTATCCTGGAAGTACAAATATCAGGTTGCTATGGAAGAGAACGAGGAACTCCGCAAACAACTTCAATTGAAAGAAGAGGAAGCAGTTGCAAGCAAAAAGAGGAAGGCACATGAAGATGCATTTTATTCCAACAATCAATCGACTCCTTGGAAGGCTATGGTAGACAAACTTATCCCTGAGAAAGCGCAGGTGGAAGAAGAGCTCAGAAGAATCAAGAAGAGAGAGGATTTTCTTTTTGAGTTGTAATGTTAAGGCTTTTGTAAGACGTACTAAAATCTTTTGTAATACCCCTTTGAAAAATCAATGAAATGAAAGGATATTTTGGTAAATTTGAGTTCCATAAAACTTTTGCATTTACATTTGCATTCTTGTTATTTAAATATTTGCAAATAAAGCTTTTATTCCCTTGGATGTTAAAAAAAAAAAATCTGCATGTTGCATGTCTGCATTTCATAAACATTGCATATGTATGTTCCTGAGTCGAGTCTCATCCCTCTGTCTTGTCAACAGAATCACACTGAGACCTCGCCATCAGTACAACACACGAGATCAAGCTCGCTTAAGGATGGAAGAGCAGAACTTGGATGTAAACAGAATCGACAATGAACTCGGAGAGCTCCGAGGAGGCATGGGACAGATCAAAGAAGCCTTGCAAGTCATCCGGGAAATGTTGGACACTCAAGCCGCCGTTGTCTCTGAAATCACTGCAGAACCAATCCCGACAGCTGTTACTATCGCCAATGTGCCAACCTATGCGTTACCTCCAGGCTTTGTGCCACCGCCGAGAGTCACTCAACAGACAATTCCCTTGGGAGGTGAGATTCCACAAGTTATTCCCACCTACACTCCAGCTACAGTTCAGGTTCAAGCACGCCCCATCTTTCATAATCCACCACCGGTATACGAAGGACCCGAAGGGTATGAAGAGGAAAATGAATCACATGAGAGGTTGAGGGAGAGTGTTGAAACGATAGGGATAAAGATCCGAGCAATGGAAGGAAATGATACCTTTGGCACTGACGCCAGAGAAATGTGTTTGGTATCTGGACTAGTAATACCACCAAAATTCAAAATCCCAAATTTCGATCAGTACTCAGGAGCTACTTGCCCACGAACTCACTTAATCATGTACTATAGAAGAATGGCAGCACACGTCGAAGACGACAAGTTAATGATCCATTGCTTCTAAGACAGTCTGAAAGGAGCTCCAGCAAAATGGTATCTAAGTCTAGATCAGTCCAGAATCCACAATTTTCAAGATTTGGCAGATGCATTCATGAAACATTACAAATATAATATGGATATGGTACCTGACCGAAGGCAGTTGTTGAACATGTCCCAGAAAAGCACAGAGTCATTCAAAGAATACGCTCAGCGGTGGAGAGAAACAGCATCCCAGGTAGAGCCACCCCTAAGTGAGAAGGAACTGACAGACTGGTTTGTTGACACAGTGAGACCAGAATTCTATGAGAAAATGATCAGCAGTGTGTCTGCAAGTTTTTCAGACATTGTAGCCGTGGGAGTAAGGGTAGAATTAGGGATGAAAAGTGGAAAGGTAGCCAGCAGCTCCGGCAGTTCTAACAACAGCAGTATTAAGAAGGTCAGCAGTGGGTTTCACAAGAAGAAAGAAGGTGAGACAAATGCCATAATGGGGAGAAGAATCCGTACCATGAAACCTCCATATCAGCAATATCAACCGCCTCAACAAAGTTTCTTCCATCCAATCCAGCCTAACTATGGTCAACAGTTTCATCAACAAAGACCCATGTACCCGGTACAGTATGCCCCTCAGCAATATGTGGCAGCGGTGACCCCAGCATTCAGCCATTCCACTTCAAACTATCAACCAGGGCGACCAGCGCCCATGTATCAACAAAACCAGCAAGGGCATCAACGAGCGACCAACGCTCCGCCCTTTCAACAAAATCAGCAGCAAAGGGTACCACAGCCCAGGCAACAATACCAGAGCCGGAGGCCAACAACAAAACCTCCACTTCCACAAATACCAATGACGTACACTGAGTTATATCCATCTTTGGTCCAACAGGGGTTGATCACGACAAGACCACTTAATCCAGATACTACATCTCCATATTATAACCCAAATGCCCATTGTGCTTTCCATGAAGGTGCTGCCGGCCATGACTTAGAAGGTTGCTTTGCCTTAAAACATCTGGTAAGAGAGTTGATGGAGAAGAAAATCTTGTCCTTTGATGATGTACCACCTAACGTCAAAAGTAACCCACTGCCAAACCACGGAGCGGTCAATGCCATTGAAAAGACAGATGAGGAAGTAATCAATGATGTGTCAAAAATCAGAACGCCATTGAAAACATTACATGATAAGCTGACTAAAGCAGGGTTGTTGGGAGATGTTCATAACCAATGTGAAAAACGTACCGTTAGTTCCGGTGAATGTAATGGGATACGGGAAGATATACAAAGATTGATAAATGAGGGGATGTTACAAGTATGTGGTAAAGAAAGGAAAGAAGAGGTTTCTGTAATAGAGCCAGTTTTCGACCTATCCAGGAAAAGAGAGAAAGTTCCAGTGTTTAACAAGGGGGCGAGGCCAGTTTTCAACAGAGCTGCTATAGGTCAACCACGACCAATCGTAGTTCAGAAACCAAGACCGTTCCATTATGACAATACAAAAGTTGTTCCGTGGAAATACGATGTGACCGTGGTAGACCAAGAAACGGGAAAGATTGTTCAGACAGATAATCAGAAAGATGTGACCAATATTGCCGGCACTAGCAAGATGACCCGCAGCGGTCGGATCTATTAGCCAAAAGAATCAGTAGCTATTCCAAAAGAAGTCATTCCTGCCGTGGTAATCAAAGAAAAAGAAGCTCCAATCACAGAAGAAGAAAATGATGAGTTTTTGAGGATTATCCGAAGAAGTGATTACAAGGTGATAGATCAGCTTCATCAGACGCCATCAAAAATATCAATCTTATCACTCTTGATAAATTCTCCAGCTCACAGGGAAGCATTACAGAAAGTATTGAGACAAGCACACGTAACTAAGGATATTTCGCTTGGGCAATTTGATTCAGTAGTAGCTAACATCACATCGTGCAATACTCTAAGCTTCAGCGACGCCGAGTTACCCAAAGAAAAACGTGATCACAACCGTGCGCTACACATATCCATCAAATGCCAGGAAGATACTTTGGCACGAGTATTGGTCGACACAGGATCCTCATTAAACGTACTACCCGCAAGATCACTGGCCATACTAGCCTATGCCGGGGCAGAGATGAAACCAACCTCGTTAATTGTAAAAGCTTTTGATGGTTCAAGGAGGACGGTCATCGGAGAAGTAGAATTACCAATTTTGGTGGGACCCCATGAGTTTAACATTGTATTTCAGGTGATGGACATAAATCCAGCTTATAGCTGCTTACTGGGACGTCCCTGGATCCATGAAGCAGGGGCAGTAACTTCTACCCTACACCAAAGAATGAAGTTTGTGGTAAATGATAAGCTGGTGATTGTTCATGGTGAAGAAGAATTAATGGTCAGTAATCTTTCATCATTCCGGTACATTGAAGCAGAAGAGAATGCACTAGAGACATCATTCCAAGCACTAGAAATAGCAAACGCAGTGATGATAGAGGAGACGGTGGCAAAAAGTAATCCAACTTTCGCATCTGCTCAAGGCGCCAAAGCTACGCTGGAAGAAGGCACTCCCGCAGGATGGGGAAAGGTCATTGAGGTAAAGCCGAAGACGAACCGCCAGGGGTTGGGTTACAAACCAACTCAAAGTGAAGAACCGAGGCATGACAACAGCCGACCAAAGGCTATTCAAGAAATATTTATCAGTGGCGGTTTTCAAATTAATGTCGTGGAAGGAAATCTTGAAAGTGAAGACATAGAAGCACTAGTGTATCATGACGAAGCTACTCTGAACAACTGGGAGGCTATCGAAGTTCCTGTAGTTTTTCCCGAGTTAAAGTAATTTGTTGTTTTTCTTTGTTATTTTTAAAGTCTCCATAGCCGTGCCCAAGGCTATAGGAATGTTTTGTAAGGGCCCCATGCTTTCAAAGAAATATCAATGAGAATGGACTATTTTGTTAAAAATCCTCGTGTTTGTTTCTTTACCGTCTTTTTGCTTTTTACTTTGAAAGAAAAATGGCAATACAAAAAACCAAAACAAAAACAATTTTCTCTTTATGTGTTGCATTTTGTTGATTGTGTGTTTTGATAAAGTAAACCCTTCAAACATGCAGTGATGACCATAACCCCATTGAATCCTGTGACCATGCATCTCCTCCTGACCCTGATTCACCAATTTACCAAGCTGAAGACGAGGATGAGGACTGTGAAATTCCTGATGAACTGGTAAGATTGGCCCACAAAGAGGATGCAGAGCTTCAACCCCATAAGGAACAGGTAGAAGTTATCAACCTTGGTACCGAAGAAGATAAAAAAGAAGTCAAAATTGGGACAGCTCTAGGGGCAGAGGTAAAACAGCAGTTAAAGGAACTCTTAAGAGAATATGTAGATGTGTTTGCTTGGTCTTATCAGGATATGCCTGGTTTGGATACATACATAGTGGTTCACAAGTTACCACTCCGACCTGAATGCCCACCGGTTAAACAGAAACTCAGAAGAACCAGACCCGACATGGCTCTTAAAATCAGAGATGAGGTAAAAAAGCAGATTGATGCAGGCTTCCTGGCAGTGGCCAAGTATCCAGAATGGGTAGCCAACATTGTTCTTGTACCAAAGAAAGATGGAAAGGTAAGGATGTGTGTGGATTATCGAGATTTAAACAAAGCCAGTCCAAAGGACGACTTCCCTCTACCACATATTGATACTTTGGTAGATAATACAGCTCGGTTTGCAGTGTTTTCCTTTATGGACGGGTTCTCTGGTTACAATCAAATCAAAATGGATCCTGACGACATGGAAAAGACAACCTTCATCACTCCATGGGGCACCTATTGTTATAAGGTTATGCCATTCGGTTTAAGAAACGCAGGCGCAACTTATCAAAGAGCTATGGTGGCTTTGTTCCACGACATGATGCACAAAGAAATAGAAGTATATGTGGATGACATGATCGCCAAGTCTCAAAATGAAGAAGACCATCTAGAACATTTGTTGAAGTTATTCAAAAGACTCCGGAAATATCAGTTGAGGTTGAATCCTGCAAAGTGCACTTTCGGAGTCAGATCAGGAAAATTACTCGGTTTTATTGTCAGCCACAAGGGGATTGAAGTGGATCCAGACAAAGTCCGTGCCATTCAAGACATGCCAGCTCCACGGACCGAAAATCAGGTTAGAAGCTTCCTTGGAAGGTTGAATTACATATCCAGGTTCATTTCCAATATGACCCCCACCTGTGAACCAATCTTCAAGTTGTTACGAAAGGATCAAACGGTTGTATGGAATTCTGATTGTCAAACAGCATTCGATAAAATCAAAGGTTATCTCCAAGAACCTCCAATTTTGATACCACCCGTGCCGGGAAAGCCTCTCTTTATGTATTTGACAGTGCTTGAAAACTCAATGGGTTGCGTTCTGGGTCAACAAGACAAAACTGGACGGAAAGAACATGCCATTTATTATCTGAGCAAGAAATTTACTGATTGTGAAAGCAGATACTCACTCCTAGAAAAGACTTGTTGTGCTTTAGCATGGGCTGCTAAGCGTTTGAGGCAGTATATGATTTGTCACACCACTTTATTGATCTCGAAAATGGATCCAATAAAGTACATCTTTGAGAAGCCGGCACAAACCGGAAGACTCACCCGGTGGCATATGTTACTATCAGAATATGATATTCAATATGTGGCTCAGAAATCTATCAAAGGCAGTGTGTTATCAGAATATCTCGCAGATCAACCTGTCGAAGATTATGAACCTCTGAAGTTTGATTTTCCGGATGAAGATATCATGTTAGTAAAAGATTGTGAAGAAACAAGTTCTGACAAAGGTCAACAGACAGAGAATTGGTGGAAAATGATGTTCGACGGTTCCTCCAATTATAGCGGACATGGCGTAGGCGCAGTTTTAATGAATCCTGAAGGTGGTTACACTCCGTTTACAGCCAAACTAGACTTTGATTGTACAAACAACATTGCTGAATACGAAGCATGTATCCTTGGTCTCAAAGCAGCCATCGATCTCCAAATCAAAAATCTCGAAGTCAGTGGAGACTCAGCATTGGTTATCTACCAAGTCACGGGCGAATGGGAGACAAGACATGAAAACCTGATCCCTTACAGGGCTTATATCGTTGAAACGATCAAGTATTTTGACGAAATCACCTTTAAACATGTTCCAAGAGCAGAGAATCACATCGCCGACGCTTTAGCCATGCTGGCCTCAATGTGGAAAACTAGAGATGTCAATGATGGCACACTTATCAAAATTGAACGCAAGACAGAGCCTGCTTACTGTCAAATGATTGAAGAAGAAACCGATGGCAAGCCCTGGTATCATGATATAAAGAATTATCTGTTGAAGCAAGAATATCCCACAGATGCTACGGCACTTGACAAGAAAACACTAAGGCGATTAGCATCCAAATTCTTCCTCAGCAATGGTGTACTTTACAAAAGAAATCATGATATGGTCTTACTCAGATGTGTTGACAAAAGAGAAGCGGACTTGTTAATGAAAGATGTTCATGAAGGAATGTTTGGTACCCACGCCAACGGATACGCCATGTCCAAAAAGATCTTGAGAGCTGGTTATTACTGGTTGACTTTAGAAACCGACTGCATTCAATACGCCAGAAAGTGTCACAAATGTCAGATCTACGCGGACAAAATGCATGTGCCTCCAACACTGTTGAATGTACTATCGTCGCCATGGCCTTTCTCTATGTGGGGCATCGACATGATTGGGGCAATTGAACCGAAAGCTTCAAATGGACACCGTTTCATTCTGGTCACCATCGACTATTTCACAAAATGGGTTGAAGCTGCATCCTACACCAATGTTACACGTCAAGTGGTGGCTCGTTTCATTAAAAAGGAGATCATCTGTCGCTACGGGATCCCAAGCAGAATTATAACAGACAACGGTACCAATCTGAACAACAAAGTTATGAAAGAATTATGTAATGATTTCAAAATCGAACACCACAACTCTTCCCCTTACCGTCCAAAGATGAATGGAGCTGTGGAAGCTGCAAATAAAAACATCAAGAAGATCTTGCAGAAAATGGTTAAAACCTACAAAGATTGGCATGAAATGCTGCCGTTTGCCCTGCACGGATACAGAACCTCCGTCCGCACTTCTACAGGGGCAACCCCCTTTTCTCTGGTATATGGAATGGACGCAGTTCTTCCCATCGAGGTCGAAATACCATCCCTCAGAGTCATCATGGAAACCAAGTTAGAAGAGGCAGAATGGATTAAAGAAAGGTTTGATCAGCTGAATCTCATCGATGAAAAGCGCATGTCTGTGATGTGTCACGGCCAGTTGTATCAAAAAAGAATCAAGAGGGCGTTCGATAAAAAGGTCCGTATCAGAGAATTCCGCGAAGGAGAACTTGTGCTCAAGAAGATCTTACCAGTTCACAAAGACGCAAGAGGGAAGTGGATGCCTAATTATGATGGCCCCTTTATTGTGAAGACAGTATTCTCTGGAGGTTCACTGATCCTTACTACCATGGAAGGAGAACAACTTACACACCCGATAAACTCTGACGCAGTTCGGAAATATTACGCCTAAAAAGTACCCGATAAACCGAAAAATCCAAAAGAACGGTTTATGCAAAAGTTAGGGTAGAAAAGAAAAAAGAGAAGGAAAGGAAAAAGAGAAAAGAAATCAAAAAGCTCGCTAAGTTGAAAACCCGAAAGGGCGGCTTAGGCAAAAATGAGCGTCCCGGTGGATTGAAAACCCGAAAGGGCAATCCAGGCAAAAATTAGGGACAAAGGCGTTTCGTTGCATCAGACAAAGGCATCAACACTGCAGACTCAACAAAGATTCATCTCAACAGCTCTCGTCAGAAGCAAGGATCTTGGAGAATTCTAGTCTTTAGGGATAGTTAGGTCACAGGATTCAATGTAACCTTATCCACTTTTGCCATTTTACTTGTAAAAATTTCCATGGAATATTGTCATTGGCAAGATTTCATCCTTTAAATAAAATCAGCCTTTTGAGCCTCTCTTTCTTGTGCAAATTATCAGTTCCTTATTCTCTTTGTTATGCAAAATACCGTTCGTTAATCAACGATTATTTTTGAAAGCATTAAAATCCAGATTTTTGAAAAATAATAACTTGGAAATATTTTACAAAATGTTTTAACTTGTGGAAAAATTCGAGGAAAATCATACATTCCCCGAAACTTCAGGGTAGCAGGAGTCTTGATACACAGTCAGAATTTACATTCCCCAATGAAATGCTAGCAAATTGGGCAACGAAGAGTCCTTTGGCCATGTATGGTTATCAAAGATTGAAGACTATCCCTCAGGATTTCTTGTGATGATATGAAAGTTCTTTCCCCAGCAAAGTATTTCTGGACATCTGTTTGAATTCACCTCAGCAAAATCTACCTACAGGCTTTATTCCTCAGTAGGTCTTGGGTTTATTTCCCAAATCTACGTACACCCCTCATCATGGGATCAGTGTGATTCGTTTGTTCCCCGAGTCGGTGACATCTATCAACCCCCGCGAAGTCTAAGTTATTACTCACTTCGTTTCCAAGTATAAGTCCAGTCGTAACTGGCATTTTGTTCAAACCAATTGTTGTTGATATTCATTTGGTCGTCACCATCCATGTCCTTTTAAAGCCCAGTCGTCACTGGCATTGTCTAATACCAATCGTCATTGGTATCTCGTTAGTAGTCACTAACAAATCCACATATAAGTTCAGTCGTCACTGGCACTGTTTTAAAGTCCAATTGTCATTTGCACCTCTTGGTTTGGTTGTTACCAACCTTTTCCCGGGAAATCCAGTCGTCACTGGTATTGTTCCAATTATTATTGGTATCTTGTTAGTTGTTACTAACTCTCCCCATGAAGTCCAGTCGTCACTGGCGCTGCCTAAATCCAATCGTCATTGGTATCTTGAGGTTTTAACCAATTTTTTCCCTTTTGAAACCCAGTCGTAACTGGTATCATCGTCTAGAGTCCAATCGTTACTTGGAGTCTATTTCGTTTGGTCGTTACCAATCTCCAGCTAGAAGATCTAGTAATCCCTAGCATTTTTGTATAACCAATTGTCATTGGTATTCCCCAGTATGGTCGTCACCATCTTCTTTAAAGTCCAGTCGTAACTGGCATTGTTTTCGATACCCTGATTTGGTCATCACCAATCATCATTAAAGGACCAGTCGTCACTGGCATCGCTTGGAATTCTGGTCGTTACCAATTCCCCAGGAAGTCTATTGATTACCAGCACGGTGTGAACTACTTGCAGAAACTGAGGATGTATCCCCAGTGATCCATGTTCCCAGTCAAGTCTCGGAGATCTAGTCGTCACTAGTATCCTCCATGTGTGATTAGTCTTATTTCTAGTCCATTCCTGAAGATCCCATTTGAACTCTTCGCTATAGGAAGTTCCTCATCTGATCATCCCCAGTGAGGTTGTATCCAGTCTTTCGCTTCCCCGGTGAATCCTGCTTCTCTTGTCACCGATGGAATTAATTTTCCATTTCCCCAGTAAAAGTATATCTTTTTCCCCAGTAGAAGTCAATTCTTCTCCCCGGTGGAGTACCTCTGTTCCAATAAGATTGTCATCTTTATTGGATTTGTCTCTTCCCCATGTGAAGTTTTACTTTTTACATTATCAGTCATGTCTGAACTGTTAATTTAGTTTTTCAGTACGAGTCCCCAGTATCGAGTCCTTGTATTTGTCACTGTTTGTTTACTGTTTCTTTTATTATCGTTGCGCCTATGTTGTTTGCATTCAAGCATCATAAAGCATCATTTAGAGTGCATGGCATATCATAACTCGTCCTTTAGCATGACATCGGATCTAAGGGACAAAATTTTCGGTTATCTATATTTAAATACCTTTCACTGCGATTTAACGAAGATTGTCATCTCTCGTTCCCCATCTAGTGAAGATATTTAAATAGGGGCAACTGTTGTACCCCAAATTTTGACCCCTTAGATCCTCATTATCATTTTTAGAAGCATGATCATGAATTATCTAACCCTAAATCAAGTGCAAGTTTATTATTGTCAAGTTACAGATGAGTCAGGGTTCTCGCACCGACAAATTCAAAACAATCAAGGAATGATCAACCAATAATTTGGGCCAATTCAATCATGGAATGAAATCCAAGATAATATCAAAGTCAAATGGGAAGTCAATTTGAAGAAATCGTTTCAGAATCAGGAACAGTGCAGTCAGGAGGCCCCGATTAGGGTTTTTAACTAGTGGAAAGTCAACTGTGGTTTGACTTTGATGTTGGGAAAGGTTTTAATGGTGGGAGTGAGGTCCATGAAGTTAATATAGGCTATTAAAGGCTATTCAAGAAGTGTCAAAGTCCCAGGATGTCCAGAATATCAACAGACGACTCAATCGGCACCGATCGATCGTACGGTTGACCGAAAAGTCAACTCCTCAAATTTTGAGAATTAGAATCCAAGTTGTGAATCAAAATTGTTACTTATGTCATAATGGACTTGCATATCAATTTTCATGATCATTGGATCAAAGATGAGAGAGTAATCGAGAAATCGGGAAATTAGGGTTTTGAAAAGGGCTAAACCGTATCTCCTTAACCACACATCCAATTGAGTTGGTCCTAGTCTCATTTGAAAGCTCTTGACAAGTCCTACAAAAGTCCCATACTAGTCCACAACCAGAAAATGCATACTTTTTGAGATATAAGCAAAAACATTCCTAGAAGGGAAAATAACTTAGAAAATTTCTAAGTTATTTTCACTTTAAAAGCTAAAATCAGCCAACTTCAAGGGCATTTTTTACCTAGTTTCAAATAGAATCAAGATTTCTGGCCAACATGGAAGTTTTAGTACTATGTGAGGGCTTTCTAAATTGTACAAGAACATCTTAAGGTGAGTTATGAGCTGAGAGATACATGTGTTCAAAGTTGGTATTTTGTCATACTAGTCCCACATTGACCAATATTGCAAAAGCACCTCTATCACTCAAGTGAGCCAACTTCCACTTGCCCAACTCTTTCTACCTGATATATTGAACATTCTTAGCATGTTAGAACCGAAAGTTATCATGGAAACATCATGGAATTAAAGTTTGAAGTTTCATTGCCTAAGTTGAAAACTTTGACTTTTCCAAGCATGAGGTGTAAAGAAATTCTGCTCCAGCCAGTCTACCAAGCCTCTAGGCTGTGTTTTCTCAGTAAAAACATCATTAAAACTTGCCCATTGGGTTAGGGAGACAGCCAAGAACCAGAAAAAGCAAGGCAAGTGGACAATTGGATGGAAATATCTTAGTTTTCTTCATGGTGAAGCAAGGTTACCTAGCAAGCTCCTCACTTCATAATTCTATAAATAGGGACCTCAAACCCCTCATTTGGGACATCAACATCATTCTGAAAACCTGCTAAAAGGAGCCCTCTCATCACACCTCTCTTACTCACATTTTGCAAAATCACCAAAAGTAGCCAAAATTGCCAAAATTCAGCATTTGCAATTTTGCTACCACATTGAGTTCTACACATTCCAGCTCTCAAATATTCATCCACACATCCTATAAATCATATATAGGAGGTGTACAAACACTTAAACCACCCAAAAACTCAAAAAATCCAAAAGTCAACTGTCCATGGAACTTACTTTGACCAAAGTTCATAAAAACCTCCAAATCTTGATCCAAACACTTTCTTGAGGTTTTGATTGTTTGAACACCTCAAATATACCATATATCAAGTGTCCAAACCTTCATCCTTCATCAAAAGTTCACCAATCTCATTTTGGCACTTCAAGTAGTTTGTTTCTTAAAGTTCAAGAAAGCACACAATACCAAAGACTTGGAATCATCATCTCTGGTTTTCTCAACATTCTTGGTGTGCTTAACTGATCTACAACAGGTATGTATCATGTATATGTCACTTCTTGCATATTTTCCATGACTTGGGCATTTTGAGTGATTTTTGTGAATCTTGAAGTAATGAAATGTATGGTGATTTCAATGATGTGTGTTAGTGTTTGATAAATATCTTGTCTCTATCAATGTGCTATCATGTCATGTTTGTTGAAATTAAATGATTGAGATCAAAAAATGTAAAGTGGCTGTCATGAATGGTTTTGCCAAAACATGCTATATGCTGCTAGTTTGCTTCATATTGTTGCTGTCAAAATATGTTTTCATGTATTTGCTGCTAATTCATCCATGTGTGTGCTGCTAGTGATGTTTGATATTGTTGCTGTTAGTTTGTTCATATGTGTTGGCAGGATTTGCTTCATGTTTTGATAATAGATTGCTTCATGTATTGCTGCTAATTGGTGTCTTTGGTTTGTGCCAAGATTTGTTTTCAAGCTTTGCTGCTAATTGTTTCATAGTGCTGCTATCAAAGCTGTTTGCAAAATTCAGGATTCTGTTTTAATTGCTTCTAACAGTTCTGTTATCATCATTTACATAAGAGCATGATCATGTGTTTGCATCAGTCCAACATGACTCAATTGACATTCTGAGCATATCCATGTGTGTGGTTTTGTTTTGCTGCCTTGCACCAAAGAATCACATATGAACCCAAACACTTGAAACCACACAAGCCACACACAATTTGTTTTTTGCATAAAACTTGCTTTCCATCAAAACACACCTCACACACACTTCACAATGACTATTTGGAACATGTGTATAGGTTCATCTTGCTGATTTGTGGTTTTGTTTTGAATTCACATAATGACATGAACACATGAATACACTAATCCACTCACTTTCTCATTTTTGAAACCAAGCATGGAATACTGTTTTTTAATCATGCCAACATGATTCTATGATCATACACAACATGTTTATGCATTCATATTGTTGATTTGAGCATTGCATCAAAATATCACATGTAAGCACCAAATGTCACAAACACACACAAAGCCTCAAAATGTGATTTTTGCATAGAGCATGCTTTCCATCAAAACCAACAGCACCTACACCTTATATGGTCCATATGTAATGTGTTGAAACTTTGAATTGATAAGGCAAAGCATTGTATCATGATTTCACTCACTAGTTGCTTGTATTGTTCACATGCTTACATATGCCATATCATATTTTGAACCATGGTGTTTTGGACTTTCTCACTTGATCAAACATGATTAACATCACATGTATGAACTGTCCATACACTTAAACAAGCCAGAATATACTTGAAATGAGATTTGAGCATCATCATGCATGATTACTTGGACAGTTTGCATATGACATGACGTTTTCCATACCAAGTGTTTTCTTTGAGATCTTAATGTTTTAATTAACTCATTATCAAACATATAGGCTGTACAAATGATTAGGACACTCTAATTTGATCTGGAACTACACCTGCTCATCATCATGCATCATGAACCATATTTTGCAAATTGCTCTATTCTCACATATCAGTGGGAGCATTCTTGTTTGTTCTTGATATTTTGGTATGCCAATAGCTTTGTAGAGTCATATAGGACAGGTTTAAATGAACAAAAGCATTGGAACTTGACTGAACACAAAAGCACACTACCACACACACATGACACATATCAAAATGCAACTTGAATGCTAAGTTTTCATATACTTGTTACAGATCAAATTTGTTCACTTGCACACACTTAATATGACATACTTAAGATGTTAAGATGATTGGTACAGCTCAAAACACTCAAAACTCAAAAATCATCTTGTTGTGCATTGTTATGTTTATGTGTTTTGCAACTTGAATATGACAGTCACATTTATGCATGCCTTGGTCTCAATTTTGTTTGCTACCTGTTGAATATCATGTATGGGATGTGTGTGTAAGCTTACTTGGCATTAAACATGTGTGTATCCAAGTGTTCATATCATTTTGCAAGCCATAAAGTCATGATTTTACCCCTATCGGGTTTTGCAGAGGAATGTGAATTTCAAAAAACTAACATCACCATCCTCTTCCTCTCATTTTTCTACCCAATTTACATATAAAATTTGCCTCGATCCGATGAGCGGTTAGTGAGATACGGTATAAAACGTATTTGGTTTCGATTATGTTTCCATGTCATTATGCATTCAAAACACACACACACACCAGTCATCGTTTTTTTCACTAGGTGAACAATTTGGAAAAACTAACATAACCATCCTTTTCCTCTCATTTTTCTACCCAATATCCATATAAAATTTGTCTCGATCCGATAAGCGGTTAGTGAGATACGGCATAAAACGTATTTGGTGTGAATTATGTATTTTTGCCCAGCCATGGAACTAAACCAAGCATGTATATTTATGGTTTCCATTTGATTAATGGATGTAACAGCCGCCCCAGCGGTAAGAACATGCGCGCAATTATACCTTTCACCATCATGACCAGGGTTCGATCCGGGTGGAGGTCGAACCCTTTTATTATTTTTTCCTATTTTGTACATAAACTTCAAAAATTCGTAACTCTCTCATTTTTTATCGTTTTTCACCCGTTCTTTTTTCATTGTGCTTATTTTAATGTGTACTTTCATGTCATAATTTTATTTTCCATGTTTGATTATTTTTTCACCACGTTTGATTGTGCGCAATCCACGCGTCAACGGTACTAACCCTATTTGGTTGCAGATGAAATTTAGAAGGTTTCCTCTTGTGTTTTCTCAGGAAAATTGATTGTTATCATATTTATACATGTTTGTCAACATACTAGGATTTTTACTTTGAATTATTCTCCTGTTTATTTCATCTGTTTGTTAACAGTATTCCAGGTGCGAACTGTCGTCACGGTTCTCGTACCAGAACAATTGCTTTGATTGCCATCATTGCTTTTCATCCTTAATCTTTTTCTTTGGTTGTCACCATAATTGCTTTGTATAATGTTTGTATTTTATTTTTATCCCCAAGCGACGAAGCTCGTTAGCTTTCGTCCAGTTTCCGACAATACTGTTCCTCCAAAGGAAGGTCTGTCCACTTGACTGTCAATGTCTTGGACCAAAATCTCTGCTATCCCTTGAATTTGTTAAGTCACCTTAATCCTAGCTTAGAGACCTTTAGACTTTGCTTGAAGTCTAAGAAACCTACCCGTACTAGGAGTGTCCTTCACCTAGAACCCTAGGAAAGAGTTCGTTAACTCTGTGTAAGAATCATCGTCATGATTTATTACTTCCATTATAACTTAGCTTAGGGAGTTTTGTCAAACTCCACACAAACATCGTCATGTTTGTTCCCCTTTGAACTTTGATCGTCATCAAGTGTTCTTTTCCCTTGTGAGGTGAACTACGATTGCTCTGATTCTATCCTAGTCAGGATACGTAGGCAGAAGGTGTGATGCCTTTGCGAGCAAACTTAGAAAACCACTTAGGCCTTTATTTTACTTTTGTTCCCAACTTAAACCATATTGCACAATTCACAAACTTAGCAATTAATTAAACAAAAGGTTCCTGTAGAGTACTACAGATATTTAGGGTGCTAATACCTTCCCTAGATATAACAAACCCCCGAATCCCCGAATCTCTTAAAGCGTTGTTGTCACATCGCGCAAAAGGTTCTTTCCTTCTTTAGACCTATCCTTTGGATAAATTAAAGACCGGTTGTAAAAAGAAATACGGTTCAAGTTAATTAATAGCTTGATATCAAATTTTCACCGCAACACACTATTTCGGGGGTACTCCCTCATAGTCCCACACTACATCCTAATAAAGGCTAAAGTGGGGTTAAGGTAACTATAGTCCTCAATATCATAGGCTCCAACATCGAATATAATGTATGTTTTCACGATTAAAAACTCGTTCAACAGTATAACTTTCGAGAGGGCCTCAATTGAGCGTGATTTTCAAGTCAACTTGGTCGGGATTCCACCCTCTATAAGCCTCGTCGAACATATCACTATCCTATCTTAAGTTCACTCAAGTCCGGGTGTAGGACTTTGTCTCACCACTCAAAAGATGTTATCCCAAAAGCATAAACAAGATATATACAAATAGTCATATAACAACAAAGCAAGAATAAAACAATTTAGGGAGATCCACAAATGCTTTCCCCAGTGAAGTCGTCATTTTATGTTGCGGTGAATTTTGATGTCAAGCTATTGATTAACTTGAATCTTAATTCATTTACAACCGGTCTTTGATTTATCCGAAGGAAAGGTTAAAGAAAGGGGAAAGCCTATTTTGCATTGTAAACACAACGTGGGGAGAGATCTAAAGTTCGGGGGTTGGTTAAGTTTAGGGAAGGTATTAGCATCCTAAACCTCTGTAGTACTCTACAGGAACCTCTTGTTTTAAAATGTTGTTATTGCTATGTTATCTGTTTAAAGGTTATGCTAAAGGTTAAAGGTTAAGAGAAAGACCTAAGGGGTTAGTCCTAAGTATACTCGCCAAGACTCGCATCTTGTGCCTACGTATCCTAGGTAAGGGATGAAATCAGAGTATTCGTGGTTCCCCTCACAGAGGGAGGTGAGGAACTTCTTGACTGTGGTCAAGGTTCCTGGGAGAAAGTAAGTGTTCATAAGGAAGCGCTTACTTTGGAGTACGACAACTCCTATTTCTACGTTAAAGCTCGAATTTAAAGGGTGTAGGATAAGTATTCCGCGGCGGGAAACTTATATGGAGTGCGGCGACTCCTAATCCTGAAGCTAGGATAAAGGGTTGAATGTCCACGGCGGGACGTCTAAACATGAGTACAACGACTCGGGTCCTAAGGCTAGGGTAGGGTGGAGGTGGAAGTATTGACTCGGCGACCAAATATGGTGTAACCTTCCCTTCGGGGGATCGAGTTTGAGTCGGACCATGTTAGATGAGACTTAAGAGAAAAAAAAGAGATTAAGTGGGACTAAGTGAAATTGTTTTTAGTTTGAGAAATTAGAAATTAAAATTTTTAATTATTTTGAGAAAAATATTATTAAGTGAAAAATAATAGAAGGTTAGGATTAATTATGTTTATGATTTTTGTGAAATTTTATGAAGAAAATATTTGGCTTAAGTGAAAAAGGTACTAGACTAATTGACTTTTAAATTACTCATTTTTGTGATTTTTTTATTATTAAAAAAGTATTAAGCTAAACACTAATCTATATCTTTTATTGCTATGATTATATAAGAAGATATTAAAAAAAACTAAACTAATATTTTTATTATAAACTTGTATTTTTTATTAAAATAATTTTGTATATGTTAAAACGGAACCAAATTAACACCTAAGTCAAATTTAACTATATTTTTTTTTTACCATAAAGCTTGAATTAATTATATTATTTTGTTATTTTATAAAGTATTTTTATTAAATTAAATTCAGAGTTTTAATTAAGTTAGTGGTGTTGAGTTGTTAGTTTTTTTAATTAATTAATTAAAAACAAAATTACAAATTAAATAAACAAAAATAATAAAAAGTAAAAGAACAGGCTGATGGGTCTGGGGAAGTGGGTCGTGACCCGGCCCGATTCGGAAACACAAAGAGAAGGGGAAATAGGATTTCAATTGAAACCCTAAATTCCCAATCCTCCCCCGCGGCGCCGTCTCCTACTCTTTCTCTCCGATCTTCTCTCGCTTCCTTTTCATCTCTTTCCACCTCCATCTCGCCTCATTCTTCCTCTTTCTTTCTGATGTCTTCTCCGTCTTTCTGCAACTTTTCCGTTCTTCCTCCCAAAACCTAATGAACAAACAAAACAAACACGAAACTCAAATGGAAATAGAAATATTACCCAAAATGAAATAAATCGATAGTAGAAGGATGGCTGCTTCCGGTGAGGATGTCGCGATGGGGTTGAAGGGTTTCGTGGTGGCTCTCGGTAATTTTTGGTGATGCGAAGATGATGGCGAGGGTGACCGGTGACCGAGAGATAAGTTTTCTGATTTCTCCAACTTTAGGATCCTTTTGTTGTTTCTATGAGTTTTCGTGGATCTTTGGGAGTGTCGTGAATATGTGTTGATCTCTTTCTTCTGAATCTCCATCCTCCTTTTATAACGCTTTCAGAAAATCTTGAATTGAATGCGGTTAACACCTTTGATTTCGAATTTTGAATGCTTCCCCCTACTTGTCGAATTCTGTTTTGGGAATCTTCTAATTGTATTTCTGTTTTGAACCAAACATGCTCAGACCTGTCACCTCTGATTTTGGAAAGAAAATTAACTCTTGTCTGATTTTGTTTGTAATATGTCTAAAGATTGTAATTGATAATGATGATTTTCCTGACTATTGGTATTATGGAATGTTGGACTTCATTCATTTTCTTTTTCTTTGCAGCAGTCGATACCTTCCTCCCCTTGGGCGTGAACAATCATCCTTCCCTTCAAATATTGAGTTGATCTCATTCGAAGCTGGTTGTAAGAAACTTCTAAAACATATGCCCTTCTTACTGATATTCTTAGTGGGTTGTGGTGATGGTCATGCTGATGCTTGATTTTTGATCGGAAGTAGGAATGCTTGTTGTCAAAATCAATGAATCTTGGAATCTTCAGCATAAGGGAAAAAGATTTCTCAAGTAAACCAGGATTTTGCCTGATAAAAGCATTTAGCAGCTTCCTATGCTTCTCTAAAAACTTGACAAAACACCATGTTTCTCATCTACTTTCATAGCAGCTCCAGATGTTTTTTTTGCTGAATACCTGATGTGCTGGCATCTTCAACATCAGAGATATAAGGAATACAATTGTCATTATTAGCACCTGACTGTGCAGGATGCAACTTCTCACAAACCACAAAAAAGATTCTATGTATGGTAAGGTATTTTGAGAACTGGCTGGAAGCGGAGGCATGGCACTAGACGGCTTAGACACGGATGAAGTAGAAGGTGTAAAAAATCTCAGATGCTGGCTCAGAGTAGGATTCTATCTTGCTTATGCAGCAGCTCAGTTCATGCCATAAGGGCTCTAATGCTGAATTGATTTCAGAGAACTCAATATGAGCACGAGAAATTCCTTCATTCTCTTTCTCAGTCGACGAGGTGACAAAGGAACTCAAGGCTTGCAAAACCCTTAAAATCAAAGCACCTTTAGCATACGTAGTAAGAAGAGCTTTTATTGCTTCACCGAAAGTGCGTAATTCATCCATAGCAGATGAAGTCAAGTCTCGAACTGCTCCTGACAGGTTCGGCTAGAACAGCCATTGCCAGAGTTGATGGAGTTGATGGTGCTAATTTTGAGGTATCAGTATCAGAATCACCAGCAATATTAACAGCCGTATAGTTGTTCACAAGAGTATTCTCAACGCAATTGGTAGAACTAAGAGAAGATCTGCTTGACCGAGAATTTTGAGCCATGGACAGTGGCATATCAATGATCATTTTAATCTCTGATTATCCTAACATCACACATTTTGCACCCTCTTTTCCGCTTTGAGAACGTAATGTTAGAGGTGAGCTACAGCAACAATGGTGGCGGTTGTCCTCATGAGTAAAAGGTACATTTTCCTGTTTCCTTGCTTTTCTTTGATTAAGTCCTGTCTTACTTTCTATCTTTGCATTACGTGTATGTGAATACGATTTTATGGGTGGCTCTTAATTCCAATCACTGCCTGTTTTGGATTTATCAATCCTTGCTTGCTTCTTTCCTGGTGCAGGTGTAGTCGGATAGGCCAACGTAAATTCCGTTATTGGAAAAGGTTCTTCGGTTCTTTTGTAGCTGTTCACTTGGGCTTCGTTGTTGACGGTAATGGATGTGCAGGTCTCATGCTTGCAACTTTCGATGTGGATCTTAGAACATCCCGTAGCAGACACCCTTTTAGGAACAGCAGCATTTACTTCTTTGAACTGTAAATTCTCCCATTATCATCCTCAATTGTTTGTAGCCTTGTTATTGTGTTTGGAAGTTGTTCTTAGAAATTGGGATGAATTTTGATAAGCTTTGCAAAATAATGGAAGTTGACTTGCAGGTAAAAAGGAAAAGTTGACAGTAACGGGGAATTCAACGTGAAACACTCCCTTCTGGTCGTGCTTGGAGTTATTGACTGTAAGTACGCTTGACTATTTGCTTGTGGTGAAATTATGTTCTTTTGCTTTGGTTTTCGTTCATCGGTCCAACTTTTTGACATCTTCGGTGCTATCTTTTGCATCAGGTTTGTAATCTTTGAGGCTTCTGTTATCAACTTCTGCGTCTTGGTTACGAATAGCCTTTATCACCGTCCTAAATTTCTTCTTTATCAACGACTTATGAGGCAAAGTGGAGGGTGCGTTTTGCTTCCTTGGTTTAATGGTGGTAAAGCTCAAGATGATGCCGTCATTTTTTAAGAGGAGCCAAATGGAATGTCGTAGCAGAGTTGTGTTTTCTCTAGACTTTATGGTGATTGACATTAACATTATACCTTGTAAAATAACTTTTAAATTTTAGATCTTCATTCATGTAAATTTCCCGAAATAGGTCGAAGCTTGTATGCTTGCTTGTGACTCCCAAATTATGGATATTGGCCTTATTCTTTCTACAGTGGCGAGCAAGCCAAAAATAAAAATTATTAGGTGCATCACTTTTGCATTGATACTCTCATTTGTCTTTAAAGATTGCTATCTTTGACTAAAATGAACTTCGTTCACACATCTTTGGGTGATGAATTAATGTTTGTGTCTAGCCTCCACAAAACCCAAATAATATTATTATAAAGCAACTTGAAACAAACGGATAGGATTTAAAGCAAAAATAAACTATGAACCAAAGAATGATTTTATCTCAAAACCACCACTCAAAACGTGTCCAACATTTTCGTTATCCATAATATCTGCAACTCCATAATGTGAATTGTTTAAGGGCCAGAAAATAGATAAATGAACATGGAGGGGTAGAATCTTCTCGAGGAGATTTGCATCCATTTCCATAATTATAACGTGAACTCTTGTGAATTGAGTCTTGACATTAACTATAGCAATAAGACTTGGATCTTAATCTCATGGGAATGTCCAAAGCTTCTTAAGTTTAAGAAATGGAATGATGCTTGAGTTTTACTTTTTATCATAACCATTAATCTTTGAGGGCCATTTGTGACGCTTTGAATTAATCACCATTTGTCTCACTTATTACAAACCTCCTTGAGCTTTGTATTTTGTGGGCTTGAATTTCAATGAAAAACTCCTAAGTAGACAAGTCATTTTAATGTTCCTAAGTCTCATCAAGCTACTAAACTCTGAGATCTCTTGCATTTAATAATCATTGAATGGACGTAAGAAAAACTTGAGTTTTGTACGGTGATATATAATGTCATTTTTGAAATCCATCCTTAAATCTCGGAATTGTAATTTACCATAACCCGCATGGGAATACTTCGTAACTAAGCCTCTTGAATAATGATCTTCATAGTGCAATTCAAATAATTTCTTGTTAAAAATCAATGCATTCGAGAATGAGACCCTCGTATCTTGCGTGAACTCTAAAATAGCTTGAAAGTTGATATTTCCTTATACTTCTCTGCAACAACCTACTTCAAACAAACTGGTTAGGCGGTTAGCATAAAACAGGGATTAATGGACTCAAATGAAATGCGCAGTATGATCACCAATCTCAGGGTAAAATTTGGGGTACGACAAGATGAAACCCAGATTCAAAGGAAATAGGCAAATGTGCGTTGGGCCATGAAAGCTGGGGGGTGTGAATATCACTCTGAGCCCAACTCAACCCAGCTCAGTTCATAAAATGAAATCCAGCGTTTCATTTATTCGAGTTGTTTTTCAAAGCGTGCGTGGCAAAAGTCAAACGAATGAAAACGTGCCAAGCAACATGGTCAAAGGGTCCAAGCAAGACAAGTCAGCACTGACCAGAAAAAGACCAGACGTTGGAGCTAGGGCTCCGGTCGTATTCTTCGGCCACCTCTCCAGAGACCAGGTCTGAAACCTCCATAAAAAAGGTGGATTCTGGTACCAAACGAAAGCTGACATTACAAGGAGTATGAATCCACCCACCAAATCTCAAAAAGGTCCAAAATCAAAGAGAAACAGAGGCATGAAAGTTTGATAGTATATTCTAAAACTTAAACATACAAACACATAGATAGCTCAAACATTGCCTACCATAGGTAGGGTTTCAGATGCAACCCAGAATGATCCTATTTCATTCTAAAATGAGAGAAAGCAGTTGAAGAAACTTATTGAACGAAGCTGCTCCGTTGGCTTTTGAAATGCTTGCATCCTTCAATCCAAGCTTTCCAATCCTCTCCTTGAACTCTGATGAAGAAGAAATGAGCAAAAATTTGGAGAATGAAACCCAGAAATGGCTAGTTCGAAGAATGAAAATTTTGGAGAATTTTTGAAGTATGGGAGCTCTCTCTCACGCAGCTGCTAGCTTCTAAGCAATTAGAGCAATTTTGTAGCTTTTATGTGATGGATATTGCATGACCATGCAGGCCCATGTTGGTAGAATCATGTGATTCTAAAATTTTCTTTTCAAAGTTTCCTTTCATGCATACTCACGAGCTAACAACAAGCATGCTATTTTTTGTCAGCAAACATCCAAGTGTGGTGTGTAGAAAACAATTGAATGGTTTTTGCTCATGTATGATACGTTTTGCACCAAGTTTGAATTCATAACTTTTTTAGGTGAATTTTTGAAAAAGTGGTACATTATGACTTTCCATGTTGGTCCAAATGTGGTAAACTTCTTTTTGGTCATGTAAAAGTATGGAACAAATCAAATATGAAGCAAAATATGACTTATAATGTAAGGTATTCAAGCCATGACCAAAAACCAAGATTTCACCTTGAAAATGATCCACATGGCCATATAATCCAACAACCTTCATTAGTTTTGAGTTCAATGTGGAGTTAAAACTATTAGGCACAAGTTTCAAGTTGGTCAAAATTGCATTTGAGGTCCATAAGTTCATGAAAATGGTCATTGAAAAAGATGACCTATAATGAACTTTCCAAAAATACCCTTGCCTTGTGAGCTCCATAACTTGAGATATACATATGATAAAAAGGACTTCTAGGACTTTTTTGAAAGCTAAGGACCCTAACTTGTTGGCATCATAACTTGAGATGTACAAACCCAATGGATGACTTCGTGTACTTAAAAGAAAGCTTAGAACATTTCCAACAAGTCTCATGTCTTCATCAAGATGAAACTGAGCTTGCATCATAGGGTAAATTGTCCTTGAAGTTAGGTACTAAAGAAGGGGATTTTACACTGAAATCATCTGAAACCCTAATTTAGTAACTCTTTGAACTCTTGAATCCTCTTGATTTTATCTTATCATGACATCCTATATGCTTTAAGATGACTTCCCATGGCCTCAATGACTTAGAACTAAGTTGTGAACCTTTTCAAGTGCACAATTGACTTTAGTTGACCAGATGAAACCCTAATACCATATCCTCTGACTGAGGGCTCTTGCACATGAATTGAATGACTACCCAAGCTCCACAATGACCCCTAAGGTATAAAATGAGCTTTTAAACCATGTTTCAACCAAGAACAAGACCTCATGAGTCCTTGAAAACTCTTTGATGATCCTCAGGATAGGAGGTGATACCAATACATAAACCTCTCCCCTCAAGGAGCTTTAAAACTTCCATGGTGATGATAAACACTTGATGGCTTGCACAAATGCTCTTGTTTGAGCTTGAACCCAAGGAGACTCTCCTCTTGAAGGGCATAACACACCTCTTGATCCCCTGTTAAGAACAATGTTATGCAAATGCAAATGCTAAAATGAAATGAAACATAAGCCAAGTATCAGAGATGGTTGGTCAAATTTTGGAGTACAACAGCTGCCCCTATTCAAACAACTTGGACCTGAAGGCATGAAAAGCGAACGACTTTCAAACATTCAAGGTAAAAGGTGGTTGAATACAACAGAACCCGGAAATTTGCCAACCGCAATAATAGAAAACTGTAGAATGGTCCATCAGAGTGAGAATAGAATCACCATGGAAATTGTATCTGATAATTGTAAGAACAATGAGCTAACTCATTACTAATTAGAAAATCACGACATGCAGTCGGAAAAACATCTGCTAACACACAGGCAACGATACTGTTGCGGTGAAAATTGGATATCAAGCTATTAGTTAACTTGAATCTTAATTATTTTACAACCGAACTTTATTTTATCCAAAGGAAAGGTCTAAAGAAAGAAAAACCTTTTTTCGTGATGTAACGACAACGCTTAGAGATTCGGGGATCGGGGATTGGTTATACCTAGGGAAGGTGTTAGCACCCTAAGCATCTGTAGTACTCTACATGAACCTTTTGTTTGATTGCTTGCTAAGTTTGTGAATATGTATTATGGATTGGGATTAGGATAAGGGAAAAAAAGGTGTAGGTTAAAACCTAAAGATATATATACTAAGTTTGCTCGCAAAGATATCGCATCTTCTGCCTACGTATCCTAACTAGGATAGAATCAGAGCAATCGTAGTTCACCTGACAAGGGAAGGAGAACACTTGATTATGATCAAGGTTCAAAGGGGAACAAACATGACAATGTTTGTGTGGAGTTTGACAAAAATCCCTATTCTAAATTATAATATTCAGAAAGGAAAGTAAGAAATCATGACGATGATTCTCACATAGAGTTGACAAACTCTATCCTAAGGTTCTAGTTGAAGAAACACTCCTAGTACCGGTGGGTTTTTTAGACTTAAAGAAAAGTCAAATGGTTTCTAAACTAAGGTTAAAGTGACTTAACAAAGTCAGGGGAATGGGTGAATGAGTTATCCATAACATAAGGGTTAATGGAAAGATCCTTTCCTTTGGAGGGGGACAGGAGGTAACTGGGATGAGAGCTAACAAGCTTCATCACTTGGGGAAAGAAAATTTTGAACAAGATAATAACATAATAAATATGCATTCATGGTGACAACCATTAAGGGAGCATGTGAAATGATAAAAATGAAAATGCATTGATGATAATCAAAGCAGTTGATTAAGCAGGAAGTGTGACAGTCAAGCTTTAGTGTATTTAGCATATGAAGTAAAATGAACATGGTAATAATCAAAGATGAAGTCCTAGCATGTTAGCTAATTATTTAAGAACATGAATGCAAACAAGCATCACAAATAATTACAAGTATATCAAAGAAAAATTCATCTGCATACACGAAAACGATCCCAGAGCGTACATAACTTGCACATAGTCAAAAGAGATGAAAAATTAAGCAAACATGGAAATAAAAAATATGACATGAAAATAGACAACAAGATGAACAAAATGCAAAAAGAATGGGTGTAAAATGATTAAAATTGAGAGAGATGTGAATTTTCAAAAATGGGATGAAAAATGACAAAATTTAACAAAAGGGTTGCCCTCCTCAGGGGTCGAACCTAGGTATGCAAGGTAAGAGGCGCTTAAGTGACAAGGTGACTACCACTGGGGTGGCTATACATCCGTTTGTAAATTCCACCCCATAAACATATATGGGATACTCTTATGTAATTCTGGACAACAAAAAACACACAACCTCAATGATTTGCATTTTGATCATAACTCAGTCAATTTTCCATGGATTTTGACAAAATTTTAGTGTAAACTGACTCAAATTTCATGAGGAACAAGATAGCACTTTTATTTTTTTTAAATTCTTCCTCCATTTTAAAACTCGATAGTACTTGCTTTTTGAAAGTTTTGATGCATTTTGATGTGAATCTCACGTTACAGCCAGTTTCAGTCCAAAGTAATCATGCACACATACCACATAAATGATAATGAATGAGTTCATGCAAGAGTTTAGAGTTCAAATCATGCTGTGATGAAAATGGATTGTCAAGTTGCCACTTTGTCATGAATGATATACAAGCTGATATGCAATTCTGTTTCTAGGCATATATTGGTCAAACTAAACACATACGCACATCAAATACATGATATAGGATGAAAATGGTCACAAGTTGAGGCTCCAAACAAACTGTGGTAAAACATGACATTCAAAATGCAAGTTTGTGCTTGTGAAGTGCATGAAACTTTTTCATTTTCAATTCAAAACATTTCCAGATCAATTTAAACATCCACACATCACATATACATGGTATTGAATGAACTCAAACACAAATTGAAGCAAAAAAGAAACTGTCATGAAAAATGGTTCTTGAGTTGCAAATTGTGCTTGTGAAATGCATGATGATGAGCACTTTCAATTCCAGACATGTTCAGATCAAACCAATCATGCACACACAACACATACATGATATTAAATGGATTTGATCACAAAATGAGGCCTAAGTCAGACTGGTGCGGAAGAATGTGTGCAAAGTGCAAATGTGTATGTGTGAAGATGCATGATGATATGAAATTTAAGTTCTGTGCATATTCGGGCCAAGTGGTCATACATACACCATACATATGTGATATTGAATGATTAAAACACAATTTTAAGGTCAAACCAAAGCTGTCATGGAAAATGGTACTCAAACTGCAATTTTGTCATAAATGTGATGCATAACGGTGTTCAGTTTTGGTTCTAAGCACATATTGACTAATTGACTTATGCAAACAGTTTATATACATATGGTGAGTGTGTCCAAGCAAAAAAATGAACCGAAACAGTCTGTTATGAGAAAATGATATGCAAGTTGTGATGTTATGCTTTGTACATTCATGAAAATACTAAAATCATTTTCTGACCATTTTTTACCCAAAACAGTTACCCACACAAGTCATAAATGCACAAATGGATGATTCTAAACTCAAACTTGAGCATGTTCTGGTCTGCAATCCAAGCTGGTATGGCTATGGCAATAAAAATGCAAAAATGTGGCATTCTAAGAATGAACATACACACCAAATGAAAATAGCCCAAACTAAGCATACATACACAACATAATCATGCTTTTAAAAGTGATCCAACTCAATAAGCAGATATTTTCCAACCATGACAAGTTTTGACACAAAACATACACATGACACATTTTCCACTCAATGAACTCAAAATGCCAAATCATGAAATCATGGTGCAAAGCAAGAATAGAATGTCTACATACCTCTAGTAGACTGTGTTGAGCAGATTAAAATATCAAGAAACCCAGAGGAACTTCAAATGCACCTAGCTTTGAGAGATTTCTTCTTTGTGAAGCAAGGAAGCAAACTTTGAGACAATTGGAGAAATAAACTCCACCAATGATCTTTAACACTTTAGACAGTTGATAAATGATATATGAAAGGTGTTTGAGTGATTAGGACACCAAGCAAATGCATAGAACAAGTTTTGGCTGATTTTATGACTTTTGGTCAAAGTAACTTGGTATGGAAGTTGACTTTTTGAATGGTGAGGTTTTTGAATGGTTTAAGGTCTTGGAAACCTTCTATATCATATTTAGAGATTGTGTGGATGATTGTTGGGGTGTTTGAATGGGGAGAAATGAATTTGGCAGCAAATGTACCAAGACAGATTTTTGGTGGTTTTTGCAATTTTGTGATTTTGTGATTTTGAAGTAAGGTGTGAAAGAGTGAGAGCTTTGTGTTTCTATAGTTTTTAGAATCAATCTTGTGTGTTTGAGTGAAGTGATGAGGGCTCCCTTTTATAGGCAAATGAAGAGAGGGGGTAAATTTGGTGATTTCTTCACATGAAAGAAAAGTTTTACACTTTTTGGATCAAACCTCCACAAAGGGGTTTCCTTGGCTGATAGGTAAGCCCAATAGTCAAGCAAAATGATGAGTTTCAAGTGGCTAAATGAAGGCTAGAAGGTGTATGCTTATGGCTGGTTCAGATTCACTTTTCCACCTCATGCTTGCCTTATGATTTCAAATGCAAGTTGTAAAGCCACTGCAAGCCCACTTGCAAGTTTGGCTAATTCCATCTCCTCCGCATTTTCTTCACATTTCTATGCTTCAAACCCTCTACATGTCAGAGACAACAACATCCAAAGGCTGATTTTTTTCAGATTTGAGGAAAGAATGATTTTTGAACATTTGACAATGTGGGACTAAACTGTGAAATCATCAACTTGCCACAACCATAACTTTCAGCTCACAAATCCTTTTGAGATGTGCTAGTACTTTTTAGAAATCCCCCAAATATCTCTAAAACATTCATTTTTTCATGAGTTTCAATTTCCCAAAGGAACTTGGCAAAAAAGTCTCTCAAAGTTGCTAAAAAATCAACTTAAAAGTGAAAATTTCCAAAGTCTTTTTCCCTTCTCAAAATGAATTTGATCATAACTCCAAATCTATGCATTTTCTGATCATGGACCACTTAGGTACTTTTGCAGGATTTGTCAAGAGCTTTCAAATGAGCTTTGAACCACTTCATTTGGATGTGTGGTTAAGGAGTTATGGTTTAGCCCCTTTCAAAACCCTAATTTCCCGATTTTTTGATTACTCCTTCATCCTTGATCCAATGGTCATGAAAATTGATAGGAAAGTGAAATATGATATAAGGAATATTTTTGATTCACACTTTGAAGTCCAATTCCTTAAATTTGAAGAGTTGACTTTTTGGTCAACCGTACGATCGATCGGTGACTACCGAGTCGTCTGTTGACACTCTGGACCTCCTGAGACTTTGAAATTTCTTGAATGAACTTTATTAAGCTATATGAACTTCATGGATCACAATCCCACCATCAAAACATCTCCCAACATCAAAGTCAAACTTACAATTGACTTTTACTAGTCAAAACCCTAATCGGGTGCCCTGAAATACTCTGTTCTTGATTCTGGGGTAACAACCTCAAATTGGATTCTCAATTGACATCATATGATACCCTCAATCTTGTTTCATGATTGAATCAGCCTAAAACTTGGATTGATCACAAACCCTGAAGCTTCGATTTGACTGTACAAAACCCTGATTCATCTGTAATTTTGACAAAGACAAACTTGCACTGGGTTAAGGTTAGATAATTCATGAGAATGCTCCTAAAATGGTAATGAGAATCTAAAGGGTAAAAATTTGGGGTGCAACAGTTGCCCCTATTTAAATATCTTCACTAGATGGAACTGAGAGATGACGATCCTCGTAGAATCGCAATGAAAGGTATTTAAATATAGAGAACTAAAAATTTTGTCCCTAAGATCCGATGATATGCAAAAGGACAGTTCATGATATGCTATGAATTCTAAATGACGCTTCATGATGCTTGGATGCGAGACATATGCAGAAGACAGAAAAACAAAACAACGAGTAACTACTCACGGGACCTGGTTCTGTGGATCCGACACTGAGGAAAACTGTGATATAAAAATCAATAGTTCAAACATGACTAGTGATAATTGAGAGGAAAATTTCACATGAGGATGCCCAAAGTCCAATGAAGATGACAATCTTACTGGGGAAGAGCAAACACTCCACTGGGGAAAGAGGTAGATTTCCATCGGGGACAAGAGCGACTTTCTACTGGGGAAGTGAAGAACTAGAAACACGAACCTCACTGGGGATGATCAGATGAGGAACTTCCTATAGTGAAGAGTTCAAATGGGATCGTTAGGAATGGACTAGAAATAAGGACCAAAACACACTGGGGATACTAGTGACGACTAGATCTCCGAGACTTGTCTGGGTGAAAGGTTTTGCTGGGGATAATGATGTCACCCAGTTTTAACAGATAATTCAAAACAGTTCTAGTAACCACTAGACTTCCCGTAGGTAATGGTAATGACCAACCTGGGATAATAACAAATGAGATTTTTCAAATCCAATCGATAACACGTAAGATTTCGACTGGGGAAATTGGTGATGACCAAATTTCAAGCAATGCCAGTAACTACTGAACTTTAAAGGAGATTAGTAACGACTAAATCCGGGTACCGATGATGATTGGGTTTCAAGTAATGCCAGTTACGACTGGATTTTGAAAGAAAACACGGTGACGACCAAATCAGGGTATACCAACAAGGTGGTTATGAGAATGCTAGAAAGCTACAAGGCTTTAGCTGGGGGAGGTTGGTAACGACCAAACCAAAAGATACCAATAACGATTGGATTCCAAGTGATGCCAGTTACGACTGGACTTCCATGGGGATGGTTGGTAACGACCAACAAGATCAACGTCGATAGGACTTCACAGGGGATTTGCTAGTGACGACTAGATTTCATAGGGAAAAGGTTGGTAACAACCGAACCAAAAGGTAATAACGAGTGAAGTTAAGACAATGCCAGTTACGACTAGACCTCAAAGGGAAGTATTTTGACGACCAAAAGAAAACCAATAACGATTGGTTTTTGAACACTACCAGTTACGACTGGACTTCAAAGGAGAAGGTGGTGACGACCGAATTAAAAGATACCAACGGGTGGATTTTAAGGCAATGCCCGTTACGACTGGTCTTAACAAGAAATATGGTGACGACCAAAAGACTACCAATAACGATTGGCTTCTAAAACAATGCCAGTTACGACTGGACTTTAGGCGAAGGTTCACTAGCAGTGATCGGTCATTCACGGGGAATCAACAGATAGCACACCGAACTCGAGAGACAAAATGAATCACACTGAACCCAGGCTGAAAAGGTGTATGTAGTCTTGAAAATAAATCCAATCCTAACAGGGGAACCGAGCTTTCTAAACAAGTTATTCATAGATGACAAAGTAAATTCAAGTGCTCAGACATCTTCTACTGGGACGAGTCTTCACATCATCATAAGAAGTTCCTTGAGAAACAGTCTTCAAGTTTTGATACCCACACATGACCAAAGAAAAATCAGCAGTTCGACTTGCTTACACTTCCTTATGGAATGTAATTGGATTGCATATCAAAGTTATGTTACCCTGAGGTTTCGGGGAAGTATGATTTTCCTCGACTCTTTTCCATGAGTTGAAGTTTTTACATTTGTTAATCTTTTCAAGTTTTATCCAACAATTTGACCCTAATGCTTTCAAAATTATCTTTTGATTAACAAACAATATTTTGCATAACAAAGAAAATAAAGGAAATGATAAATTTGCAAAAGAAAGAATGGCTCAAAACTGATTTTATTCAAGGATGAAATCTTGCTAATGACAAAATTCCATAGAAGTTTTACAAGTGAAAAATGGCAATGTGGATAAGGTTACATTGAATCCCATGACCAACTATCCCTAAAGACTAAAACTCCCTAAAATCCTTGCTTCTGACGAGAGCGGTTGGAGTGAATTCTTGTAGGATCTTCTGCGGTAGTGACAACTCATCTGATGCAGTGAAATGCCTTTGTCCCTAACTTTTTCCTGGATCGCCCTTTCGGGTTTTCAATCCACCGGGATGCTCATTTTTGCCTAAGACGCCCTTTCGGGTTTTAAACTTAGCGAGCTCTTATTTTTCTTTTTCTTTTTCTCTTCTTTTTTCTTCCCTAACTTTTGCATAAGCCGCTCTTTTGAGTTTTCGACTTATCGGGTTCTTTTAGGCGTAATATTTTCGTACTGCATCAGAATTCACTGGATGAGTAAGCTGCTCTCTATCCACGGTTGTGAGAATCAATGAGCCTCCTGAGAAGACTGTTTTCACAACAAACAGGCCGTCATAGTTAGGCATCCACTTTCCCCGTGCATCTTTATGAACTGGTAAAATCTTTTTGAGTACAAGCTCCCCTTCTCGGAACTCTCGGACACGAACTTTCTTGTCAAAAGCCCTCTTGATCCTTTTCTGATATAACTGACCATGGCACATTGCAGACATGCGCTTCTCATCGATAAGATTCAACTGATCAAATCTTTCTCTCGCCCATTCTGCTTCTTCAAGCTTGGTTTCCATTATGACTCTCAAAGAAGGTATCTCGACCTCAATAGGAAGTACCGCATCCATTCCATATACCAAGGAAAAAGGGGTTGCCCCTATTGAAGTGCGGATGGACGTTCTGTACCCATGCAAGGCGAATGGCAGCATCTCATGCCAATCTTTGTAAGTTTTCACCATCTTTTGCAAAATATTTTTAATGTTTTTATTCGCAGCTTCTACAGCTCCATTCATCTTGGGACGATAAGGAGAAGAATTGTGATGTTCAATTTTGAAATCATCGCACAACTCCTTCACGATTTTGTTGTTCAAGTTGGTACCATTGTCCATTATGATCCTGCTTGGAATTCCGTAAGGACAGATAATTTCCTTCTTGATAAAATGGTCCACCACTTGCCGAGTAACATTAGTGTAGGATGCGGCTTCAACTCACTTTGTGAAATAGTCAATAGCAACCAGAATAAACCGGTGTCCGTTAGAAGCTCTTGGTTCAATTGCCCCAATTATATTGATGCCCCACATAGAGAAAGGCCACGGTGATGACAACACATTTAGCAACGTCGGAGGTACATGCATCTTGTCCGCATAAATCTAACACTTGTGACATTTCCTGGTATATTGAACACAGTCAGTTTCCAAAGTTAACCAGTAATAACCAGCCCTCAAAATCTTTCTAGACATAGCATATCCATTGGCATGAGTACCAAAAAATCCTTCGTGAACATCTTGCAATAACAACTCTGCTTCTCGTCTGTCGAAACATCTAAGCAGGACCATATCATGATTCCTTTTGTAGAGCACATCGTTACTGAGAAAGAGCTGGGATTCTAATCGTCTCAGAATTTTCTTGTCAAGTGACGTAGCATCTGCTGGATACTCTTGTTTTAACAGATAATTTTTTATGTCATAGAACCATGGCTTATCATCAGTCTCTTCTTCAACCATCTGACAGTAGGCGGGATCGGTCTTGCCTTCGATTCGAATGAGAGTGGCATCATTGACATCCCTGACTTTCCACATTGAGGCTAACATGGCTAGGGCATCGGCAATGTGATTCTCAGATCTCGGAACATGTTTGAAAGTGATTTCATCGAAATATTCCATCATCTGGACGATGTAGGCTCTATAAGGAATCAAATTCTCATGTCTAGTTTCCCATTCTCCAGTAACTTGATAAATAACCAAAGCTGAATCCCCACTGACTTCAAGAAGTTTGATTTTAAGGTCGATAGCTGCCTCGAGGCCGAGAATGCATGCTTCATATCCGGCGATATTGTTTGTGCAGTCAAAATCCAACCTGGCTGTGAATGGAATGTAACCACCTTCCGGACTCATTAAAGTGGCGTCTACGCCATGCCCACTGTAATTGGAGGAACCATCAAACATCATTTTCCACCGAAGACCTTCTTGCGGACCCTTATCAAGACCTGGCTCTTCACAATCTTTTACCAACACGATGTCTTCATCTGGGAAATCAAATTTGAGAGACTCATAATCTTCGACTGGTTGAACTGCAAGATATTCTGACAAAACACTGCCCTTGATAGACTTCTGAGCTACGTACTGGATGTCGTATTCTGATAATAACATATGCCAACGGGCAAGCCTTCCATTCTGAGCAGGCTTCTCAAAAATGTACTTTATCGGATCCATTTTTGAAATCAACAAAGTGGTATAACAAATTACGTACTGCCTCAAACGTCTAGCAGCCCATGCCAAAGCACAACAAGTTTTCTCCAGAAGTGAATATTGGCTTTCACAATTAGTAAACTTCTTACTCAAATAATAGATAGCATGTTCTTTTCATCCAGACTCATCCTGCTGACCTAACACACGGCCCATTGAATTCTCAAGCACTGTCAAATACATGAAGAGAGGTCTTCCCGGAACTGGAGGTATTAAGATTGGAGGTTCTTGTAGGTAACCCTTAATCTTATCAAATGCTTGCTGACAATTTGAATTCCAAACAACAGTCTGGTCCTTGCGTAATAATTTGAAGATGGGCTCGCAAGTAGGAGTCATATTGGAAATAAATATGGATATGTAGTTCAGTCTTCCAAGAAAACCTCTGACTTGCTTTTCCGTTTGTGGAGCTGGCATATCTTAAATGGCTCGGAC
Organism: Lathyrus sativus; assembly: GCA_963859935.3. Lineage (NCBI taxonomy): Eukaryota > Viridiplantae > Streptophyta > Magnoliopsida > Fabales > Fabaceae > Lathyrus > Lathyrus sativus. Next base: position 449,201,616 of record OZ012739.1, on the reverse strand, counting down.
TTTATCTGGATCTACCTCAATCCCTCGGTGATTGACAATGAAACCAAGTAACTTCCCAGATCTTACTCCAAAGGTACACTTGGCTGGATTCAGTCTCAACTGATATTTCTTGAGTCTCTTAAATAATTTCAAAAGATGTTCCAAATGGTCCTCCTTGCTTTGAGATTTGGCTATCATGTCATCAACATATACCTCTATCTCCTTGTGCATCATATCATGAAATAAAGTTACCATGGCTCTTTGATAAGTAGCACCTGCGTTCTTTAGACCGAAAGGCATAACTTTGTAACAGTAAGTCCCCCACGGAGTAATGAAAGTAGTTTTTTCCATGTCATCGGGATCCATCTTAATATGATTGTAACCGGAGAATCCATCCATAAATGAGAAAACTGCAAAACGAGCCGTATTATCCACCAAAGTATCGATATGTGGCAAAGGGAAATCATCCTTCGGACTGGCCTTGCTTAGATCCCTGTAATCCATACACATTCTGACTTTCCCATCCTTTTTCGGCACAGGTACAATATTGGCTACCCATTCGGGGTATTTGGACACTGTTAAGAACCCAGCGTCAATCTGTTTCTTCACCTCATCTCGAATCTTGAGAGCCATGTCAGGTCTTGTCCTTCGGAGCTTTTGCTTAACCGGTGGGCATCCTGGTCGAAGCGGTAACTTGTGAACCACTATGTCAGTGTCTAGACCCGGCATATCCTTGTATGACCAAGCAAATACATCCACATACTCTTTCAGAAGTTTTTCTAGTTGCTGCTTGACTTATGCCCCTAGAGCTGCCCCAATCTTGACTTCTTTCTTGTCTTCTTCGGTGCCAAGATTAATGACTTCTACCTGTTCTTTGTAGAGTTGAAGCTCTGTGTACTCATGGTGTGGCAATTTTACCAGTTCATCAGGGATTTCGAAATCTTCATCCTCATCTTCAGCTTGGTATATTGGTGAATCAAAGTCAAGAGGGAATGCAAAGTCATAGGATTCAATGGGTCTTAGGACATCACTGCCCGTTGGAATGGCTTTAATTTATTAAAACACACAAAGGCAAATGCAACACACAAAAGAGAAAATTGTTTTGGGTTTTTTTTTAAGATTGTCATTTTTCTTTTAAAATGAAAGCAAAAGCAGTAAAGAAATAACATAAGGAAATTAACAAAATGGTTCATTTTTCATTGATTTTCTTGAAAGCTCGGGGCCCTTACAAAACATTCCTATAGCCTTGGACTTGGCTACGGAGATTCAAAACAAAACAAGAAAAGAAAGACAAACAAATTACTTTAACTCAGGAACAACCAAAGGAATCTCAATAGCTTCCCAGTTGCTCAAGGCAGCGTTGCAATGATACACTAACTGTTCAAGATCTTCATCTTCGAAATCTTCCTCCACATCACTGATTTGGAAACCTCCGCTGATGAATACTTCTTGTATAGTCTTTGGACGTCCTTTGTCATGTGTCGGTGCTTCATCATGAGTTGGTTTGTAACCCAACCCTTGGCGATCCATCTTTGGCTTCACTTTAATAACCTCTCCCCAACCTGCGGGAGTACCTTCTTCCAGTGTGGCCTTGATGCTCTGAGCGGATGCAAAAGACAGACCACTCATAGCCACTGTTTCTTCCAACATCACCGTATTAGCTATCTCGAGTGCTTGAAAGGAAGTTTCTAACACGCCCTCATCTGCTTCAATATACTTGAATGATGACAAATTGCTCACCATTAGGTCCTCTTCACCGTGTACAATTACCAGCTTATCATTCACAACAAATTTCATTCTTTAATGTAAGGTGAAAGTCACCGCCCCAGCGGCGTGAATCCACGGTCGTCCCAACAAACAACTATAAGCTGGGTTAATATCCATGACTTGGAATGTAATATCGAACACATGAGGTCCGATCATGATTGGCAATTCTACCTCTCCCACAATCGTTCTTCTCGAACCGTCAACAACTTTTACCATTAATGACGTTAGTCTCATTTCTGCCCCTGCATATGCTAACCTTGTGAGCGACCTTGCGGGCAATACATTCAATGAGGATCCAGTATCGACTAAAACTCGTGCCAATGTGTCTTCTTGGCACCTGACAGATATGTGCAATGCACGGTTGTGATTGCGTCCTTCGTTCGGCAACTCTGCATCCCTAAAGCTCAAGGTGTTACAGGCTGTAGTGTTGGCTATTACTGAATCAAATTGTCCGAGAGTTATGTCTTTTGTCACATGTGCCTGCTTCAATACTTTTTGCAGAGCTTCTCTGTGAGCTAGAGAGTTCATTAAGAGAGACAAGATCGATATCTTTGATGGGGTTTGCTGGAGCTGATCAATAACCCTGTAATCACTTTTCCGAATAATCCTCAAGAATTCCTCTTCGTCTCCTTCAATACCTGGTACCTCTTTTTCTTTTGTCGCAGCGAGGGTAACCTCTTTTGGAGCGGCTACTGTCATCTTTGGTTGATAGATTTGACCACTACAGGTCATTTTGCTTGTACCTGCAATGTCCACTTGGTCGTCTTTCACTGTCTCTTTCTGACTAACTTTCCCCGATCCTCGGTTTATCATAGTCATGTCATACTTCCATGGAACAGCCTTTGTGCTTTCGAAAGGAAACGGTCTTGGTTTCTGAATAATAACCGGTCGAGGTTGATCGATAGCTGACTTGTAGAAAACAGGCTTCGTACTTTTGTTGGTCGTTTTGAACACCGAAACTTTCTCACCTTCCTTTGGTAAATTAAAAACAGGCTTAATTACTGAAACTTCTTCTTTTCTCACTTTACTACATACTTGTAACATTCCCTCATCAATCAATCTTTGTATATCTCCTCGTACCACGTCACACCCTCTAGAATCACTAGAACATTCTTTACAATCATTGTGGGTATCTTCTATCAATCCTGCTTTCAGTAGTTTCTCGTGAAGTAACCTCAACGGGGTTTTGATCTCTGACACACCTTGGACTACCTTTTCATCTGAAACTTCTTCTACAGCATTAACCCCTCCATGGTTCGGCAATGGTACTTTTGACATTTGGGGGTACATCATCAAAAGACAAGATCTTCTTTTCCATCAACTCCCTGACAAGATGTTTTAAAGCAAGACAGCCTTCTAAATCATGACCGGCAGTGCCTTCGTGAAAGGCACAATAAGCATTTGGATTATAGTGAGGAGATGTAGTGTCTGGATTTAATGGTCGTGCTGTTACCAATCCCTGCTATACTAAGGAGGGGTACAACTCGGTGTAAGTCATCGGTATCTGAGGAAGTGGAGGTTTTGTTGTTGGCCTCCGATTCTGGTAGTTCTGTCTGGGTGCCTGAGCTCTAGGCTGATGATGTTGCTGATAGGGTGGAGCGTTGGACGCTTGTTGATACCCTTGTTGAATTGGCTGATATACAAGTGCTGGTTGCACTGTCTGATAATTGGGAACAGGATGACCGAAAGCCGGAGTTACAGCTGCCACATATGGTTGTTGGGCATACTGTAACAGATACATTGGTCGTTGTTGCTGGGATTGCTGAACATAACTCGCCTGAGGCTGCTGAACAAAGCCTTGATGAGGTTGTTGAACATAACTCTGCGGATACTGTTGGTAAGGCGGTCTCCAGGTGCGACTCTTTCTTCCCACAGTTACTGCATTTGTCTCCCCTTCCTTCTTTTTATGAAAATTATCGATGAACTTCTTGACATTGTTGTTACCAGAACTGCTGGAACCACTAGCCACCTTCCCATTCTTCATTCCTAACTTCACTCTCACTCCCACTGCTACTATATCAGAAAAACTTGCGGTTACACTACTGATCATCTTCTCATAAAACTTCGGTCTCACCGTATCGACGAACCAATCTGTCAACTGTTTTTCACTCAAAGGAGGTTCCACCTGAGAGGCCGCTTCCCTCCACCTTTGTGCATACTCTTTGAAAGATTCCGAACTCTTCTGTGACATACTCAGTAATTGTCTTCTATCAGGGGCTAACTCCATGCTGTACTTGTAATGTTTCACAAAAGCATCGGCCAAGTCTTGGAAACTATGAATACGAGACTGATCCAAACCCAAATACCATTTAGCAGGAGCTCCTTTCAAACTACCTTGGAAACAGTGAATCATTAACTTGTCATCTTCCACGTGAGCGGCCATTCTTCGGTAATACATAATCAGATGCGTCCAAGGACAAGTAGCCCCAGAATACTGATCAAAATTGGGAACTTTGAATTTCGGCGGAATTACCAACCCAGACACTAAGCACATATCTCTGGCATCAGTACCAAAGATGTCATTCCCTTCCATTGCTCTGACTTTCCTTCCTATAGTCTCTACACTTTCTTTCAACTTATCATGTCGTCCACTCTCTTCTTCATACCCATCAGGACCTTCGTACACTTGTGGAGAATTATGAAAAACAGGGCGCACTTGAATCTGAACAGAAGGCTGAGTGTAAGTAGGAATAGCTTGAGGAACTTCTGGCCCTAGAGGAACTGCTTGTTGATTGACTACTGGTGGAGGTACGAAACCAGGTGGTAACCCATATGGTGGAACATTTGCTACAATGACTGTCGTTGGGATCGGCTATACAGCTATGCCAGTGATTTCAGAAACAACAATGGCTTGAGTGTCTAACTTTGCACGAATGACTTGTAGGGCTTCCATGATCTTCCCCATGCCTCCTCGTAGCTCTCCAAGTTCATTATCAATCTTGTCCACATCCAAATTATGTCCTTCCATTCTTAGGCGAGCTTGTGCTCGGGTGTTGTATTGGTGTTGAGGATTCAGTGTGATTCTTTCTGGAGATAAGACAGCAAGATGAGACACAACACAAGAACATGCACATGCAATGCTTATGAATGCAAAATGCAACATTAATCATTCAAGGAATCCAAAGAAATATTTGCAAAAATTATACAATGGGGAAATAAGCAAATTCAAAAGTCTTCATAGATTAATAACTGAGAGTTTTACAACAACGATTCTAAAACTAAAATACAAGTCTTTAATACAGATACATGATGAAATAAAACAGAAAACAAAAGGATTTTAGATCTTCTGGTTGGATGGCCCTTCGTCTTCTAGCTGACTTCTCTTTCCACTTTGACGGATCAACTCTTGAAGTTCTTCCTTCTCTTGCATAGCCTTGAAATACTTATCTCTCCAAGTCTTTCCTTCTTTTTCAGCTTTCGCCAAAGCAGCTTTCAATTCTTCTATGAGAGTAGGCTTGGGTGAGTCAGGCTCAAAGCGAGTATAGAACATCTTCAACGCTGCTTCTTTTACCCATGATGAGTAAGATTCTGAAACAGTAGCGTCGTGTTAACCTAGGGCAGTTACCCCCCTCGTGAGGACATAACGCCAAGCATACACAATTCGAGCCCTGTAAGCGAGATTCTTCCCCTCTTCAATGTAAAAGCTTCTCAAAAAGTCTGGGTCTGGTTCATCCTCCATGGGGTGCCCCAACTATAGACGAGCCAGAATAGGATTATAGATGATGCAACCATTAACGCTGATAAGCGGTACATTCGGGAAATCTCCACAGCTTTAGATCATGGCAATCCCTCCATACATAGGGTCATACCACTTAATATCTGAGTGTTTGAGCAATAGCAGCTTTTAAGTCCACGAGAGCCCATTTTGCTTATCCCAAAGGGCTGGAATTTTTGGCAAGTGCGAAATAAACCACTTGTGCAGGAGAGCGGTGCAACACTCAATCCGTCCAACTCCATAACGGTTCCTACGGTGGATGGTAAAGTACGTATCAGCCAGCAAGGTAGGTACAGGATTTTTGATTAAGAAAAGGTTGATTGCATTTGCGTCCACAAAATCATTAGCAGTCGGGAACAGGAACAGTCCGTAAATTAGTAAAACCTGGATGGCCTCAAATGCTTTAATATTCTTTGACAAGGCATATCTTTGAGCTTTTTCATATAGGAACATAGATGGAAATCCATATAACCCTCCCTTAGCAACCATATGAGATCGTACCTCGTCCACCTCTAAATACATGGCCTCTGCAACTGCTCTTTCATTAGGAGTCCCTTCTCTTCCAGAAAGTGGTCTAGGAGTGACGCCTACTCTCATCAGGGCGGAATAATCTTCCAAGGTTGGTAGCAACTGATAATCCAGAAAGGTGAAACAGTGATAGGTTGAATCATAGAACTGCACGAGTGCGGATATCATCTCTTCATATACTTGAAGTTCTAGCAAAGACAGCATATTCCCATATTTCTCCCTGAATGCCTCGGGGTCTTCTACTAAACTTCTCAGTTTCTTTAAGTTCTCCAATTTTGGTCTTTGGAATACAACCTCCGCTTTCTTTCCAGAATCCATCCTATAATATCTGCAAAACAATCTTTAGTTCCTTGAATGATTAATTAATGAGAATGCAAATGCAAAGGTTTCATGGAACTCAGATCGAAACATCATTTCATTTCATTGATTTTCAAGATTTGAATTACAAAATATCTAGTACATTTTACAAAAGTCCTAAGGCTGACAGTATTCTAAAAAAAGTCCTCTTTTGCTTTGAGCTTCTTGATTTCTTCTTCCACCTGTGTCTTCTCAAGGATGAGTTTGTCCACAACTAGCTTCCATGGAGTTGACTGGGAGCTGGAAGGAAATAAACCTTCTTGTGTCTTCCTCTCCTTACAAGCAATCATTTCTTCATCCTTCGCCTGGAGTTGTCTACGAAGTTCATCATTCTCTTTCATGGCCACTTGGTACTTGTATTTCCAGGCTACTTCAGTTTGTTGTGATTTCCTCAAAGCAATCTTTAACTTCTCCTTTTCAGACATAAAGATCATTGTGTGTTCCTCCTCTAAAACCATGGGTTTCTGCTGAGCATAAGGCATCTTCAGCTGAATAGCTCTCTTTCGGACCCATTGGAGATAAGGCTCGAGAGAGACGCAATTAGGTTTTCCTAAGTCTTCCTTTCCTTTCTTATGCACATGACCCCAAGCTTTTAGAATTTCTCCTTTCAATTCTGAACTTCCCTTAAAGAAAATATTCTCCACACGAGCGCTATTTAGTTTGTCCTTCAAAGGATATCCACAAAATTATCAAAACTTGGAAACAAAAAGATCCCATAAATGATCAAGGCAAAGATGGCCTCGAATGCATCCATACTCAAGTGATCAGCATAGTATTGGGATTTTCCAACCAAGAACTCTGCAGTCAAACCAAATACTCCTCCTTTAGTAACCATATTTTTCTGAATATCCACCAATCCTAAACGTGTAGCTTTAGCAATTTCCTCTTCCTTAGGGTCCTTCTCCATGATTGGAAAAGGAGAGTCTTCAAGAATAGGCAAACCAATCAAGCAAGAATCTTCCTCAAGTGTGGGTACTAGCTGATAATCAGGGAAAGTGAAACAATGATAAAGTGGATCATAAAACTGGAGAAGTGTGGAGAGAAGTCACAGATCCATCTTCCTTTTTACCCTTAACAATGACAATAAGTTCCCATACCTGCTCTTGAATCCTTCTAGATCTGTTATCAAAGTGCTCAACCTCTCTATGTCATCCAAGTTAGGACTTTTGTAAGTGTACTTCATAGTTTTCTTTTTTCCACTATCCATGATGATCCTAATGTTTACAAACAAGAGATCTGAGTTCCATGAAATCTTTATGATATGATGTTCATGAATGCATGAATGCACAAACACAGGTAAGCACAGATTCACATATACACATGGGTAAAACAGATAAGGGTTTTTGGTTTGGAGAACATGAGTATGGAGTCAAGGTCTACCCACCCCAAAGGTATGTACTAAGGCTTTCAAAACTGTAGAACAAGGTTCTAAAAAGAGTTCCCAAAGTCCTCGACCCATCTTTCGGATATTATCAATTTCCCAAATACTTGGTGGTCGATAATATTCTCAAGAGAGTCTCGTCCAAGTGTAGTATCGCATATCAACTATTTTGGAATTACTTCCTTATAGTCATCGCACTACATCCTAATAAAGCCATGGTGGGGAAAAGTTAATCTAAAGGTTCTCAGTATCATGGGCTCCCATGTAGAAAGTAGCATTGTTTTCACGAATACTCGATCAACAATACTAACTCTCAGAAGGGCATCTACTGAGCAGTGGTTTTCTCAAGTCAACTTGGTCGGGAATCAACTCCCTATAAGTCTCTTTGAATATACCACCATCCTATCATAAGTACACTCAAACACGGGTATAGTGTTGTCTCACCACTCAAAGTTTCCAAGATCCAACAGAGCACAAATGTACATATTTACAAGTATTCACAAATAAGCAAATATTCAAACAAGATAGGGTAATCCCTCTCCCCAGTGAAGTCTCCATTTCTGTTGCGGTGAAAATTGGATATCAATCTATTAGTTAACTTGAATCTTAATTCTTTTACAACCGAACTTTATTTTATCCAAAGGAAAGGTCTAAAGAAAGAAAAACATTTTTTCACGATGTAACGACAACGCTTAGAGATTCGGGGATCGGGGGTTAGTTATACCTAGGGAAGGTGTTAACACCCTAAGCATCTGTAGTACTCTACATGAACCTTTTGTTTGATTGCTTGCTAAGTTTGTGAATATGTATTATGGATTGGGATTAGGATAAGGGAAAAAAGGTGTAGGTTAAAACCTAAAGATATATATGTCGCTACTGCGAAAATCGGCGCCGGCTGACAGAAGAGTCGCCACCGTGCGTTATTTATCCCTCAGAGCGGGAAAGGAAACGCTCGAAGTAAACCTCGCAAAAAACGGGGAAAAGGTATGGTCATCGCAACCATAGCCTGGGTTCGGGAGTCGGTTACGCAAGGGGAAGGTATTAGCACCCCTCACGTCCGTCGTACTCGACGGGATCCACGCTTGCTTGGGTTGTCTACTGGATGCAAAACAATCTTATCTACGGCTGCTAAATCTAAACGGAAGGGAATTGACTCGATAGAGCGTCGCACTCTATGCCTACGTATTCTCAAGAGAGAAAGTCAGAGTCAACGTAGTTCGGGACTACAGGGAAAATTGGCTCGCCAAGACCTCGCGTCTTGTGCCTACGTACTTCCACTGGACGGAAGATCAGAGCTTTACGTAGTTCAGACTAACTACGGCTAAACAAACATTCTCACACAGCAGTGAGAAAAACAACTGGTTTCACAGGGTCGGGAACCTATGGTCAAAACTATAGCTGAGTCTCAAATGCACTTGGGCGAGAGAGAAAAATGGTACTCAATTAATCGTCAGCGGGAAAGTCTCGATCGCACAGCCGCGAGAGAACAAAAGTTAGTCGTTAGTGTGCTCTCTAGGATATCGCATCCTATGCCTACATATCTTCGTCTGGTACGAAGAATCAGAGCAGCTGTAGTTCGGCTACTATCGGACCACAGCTCAAATCTCGTTTTATTAATCTCTGAAAAAAAATGATTACAATGGGTGCATATTGAAATAAATCTCCTAGGAAACGCTATCCTATTCTATCCTGAAAAATCGACTGAAAATAGCCCCCTAACAAATGGGCCTCTAAACTATCCTAAAAGCGAGAAATGATTTCTATGAAAATACACCCTAAAAAGAAAGTGCTTAAAAAATATTAAACCTACTTTTAATATTTTTTCTCTTTTTTTTCTCCTTTTTCTCTTTAACATATTTTTTCATATTTCTCCAAATATTTTTTCTCTATTTTTTTCACAATATTCTTCCTATTTTTCTCACAATATTTCTCTTATTTTTTTTTTCACAATATTTCTCTTTCTTTCAATATCTTTTTTCTCCATATTTTTTTTCTTTTCTTTTTCTATATCTCAAATATATTTTCTTTTCATCTTTTTCTTTATTTTCTTTTTCTTTATTTCTTTTTTCTTTTAATATTTTTCTTTTTCACAATTTCTAAAAAAAGGAAATAATAAAAAAAATCCAAAGAAATGGGGCTGGGGGGTATACTGCTATTACAGGGGTTAGTGATCAGCAAAAAATAAAAGTAAACTGAAGGGCCCAGCCCAAAGGAAATCCAGAAAAAAAAACAAAATATTGGGAGGGGGGTGCGTGTAGTCTGGGGGCGTTGCTGGGCATGGCATTGGGCTTGAGCCCACTTCGTGGCAAAAACAGTGAGGGTGAGTGTGTGCCAAAAAACTGATTTGGGCCTGGCCCAATCTTCTTCCCCTCTCTCTCCATTCTCAAGTTCAGAAAAACCTAAATCCTTTCTCCCTATTCCCAGCGCCGCCGCCGTCTGAACTCGCTCCGTTCAACATCTCGTCTCCGCCTCGTTCTCAATTCACCCTCACCCTTACCCAATCTTCCTTTCTCTTCATCTTTGTTTCACAATTTCTCAATAAGAAAATAAACAGAACTGCAAACTACTCGCGATCTGGAAACGAGAGCTCTGTTGATGAAGTTGTTGATGATGCGTGCGCTGTTGGATCTGTAAACAAAATGAGAGTGGGATTGTGGATCCAGGACAAAATCTGGAAAGGTGATGACGAATCTGGGGGAGATCACGAAGGTAGATGATGAAGCTTCATCATTCTGATGAACTTCTGGGAACGTTTCTTGAAGTTGCTGAACAAAGAAGATCCTTCGCTCTTCTGTAGAGATGAACGAGGAGCTTGATGATGAACAAAACTGGAAACATTGTTGAAGGTTGATGACGAATCTTGAGTGTTCTTGTGATGTTGAACGGTTGAAGGCGGTGTTCTGAGTTTCCTGGAGAATCTGGAGTTTGCTGATGAATGTTGTTGAGTGGCGATGAAGGATTCTGGAGATTGGTGGTTGAACGATGGTCCTTGACGGTTGATCGGGGAGGTTCTTCTGGGGAATGAGATGATGGTTTGTTGAACTGAGGTTCGTGTTGGAGATGGAGGTTGGAGGAGATGGATGAAGGTCAGGGATGAAGGTGGTGGTGACGTTGGGAAGAAGATGAAGGTTAGGGAGGAAGATGTTGGTGACCGGAATCTGGAGAGTTTGAGATTTTCCGGCGACGGTTGGTGGTGGCCGCCGGCCATGCAGGCCGGCCGGCGAGGCTCACCGGTGAGGGCTAGGTGGCGCCACGTGTGAATGGGAGGGTTTGCATGTGAGACGCGTGTGGTATGGCGTGGCACAGAGAGAGGATGGTGGGTGAAACGTGGCGTGCTGGAGTGAAGCGAAGTGGGGCCTCCTCCTTCACAACACGTGTCTTCGGCTAGCTTTTATAGCTGAGAAATTGCTGGCACATTCTGGAGTCTTCTAGAAGTAGCTGGAATAAACTGGAATACGCTGGATCATTGCAGGATTTTCTGGACCGAAAATTGAATGGGCCTTTACCAAATCACTGGGCCTGCGAAAAACTGAAGAAAACTCACAAAAAACTGTATTAGAAGTTAATGGAAAATGAATCTAATTAATTATTAAAACTAATCTAATTAAATTTTGTAAATCCTAATTAAAACTCTAATAAAACTATATTAACTTCTAAAAAAAAAAAGACTATTATTTATTAAACTCTATAAAAGAAAAAAGATTATTAATCTCTATATCTAAAAAAATGAATTAAAACATATTAAAACTATTTAATCTATTAAATTTTATACTAATATTCTAAAAAATGATAAAAGCTATTAATATTCTACAAATGGAAAATGCTATTTAAATTCTATTAAAAATCTAAAAACTATATTACTATATTATCTAAAAATATTAAAGTCTATAATATCCTAAAAAAGATAAAATCTATTAAAATCCTATTAAATCCTAAAAATCTAATATATTCTAAAAATGAATTAAATCTATCAATATTCTATAAAATGCTAAAAAATGATTTAAAAAGAATTAAAAATATCAAAAATTCTATTAAATCCTAAAAATGATTTAAAAGCTATTTAAACCCTAAAAAATCCTATAAAATCCAGAAAAATCACCATAATTCCCAGAGGGACAAAATGAGCACCGAACGACACAAAAATAATCGGTAAAAATAAACGGGCACCGAAATATCCCAAAAATCGATTCTACTGGTCAAAAACACCTGAAACACGAGACGGGAGCTGTGATCCCTGATAAAATCAATATCAATGCAAAATGCAATGTATGCAATATGCAGATGCGAATGCGATTATGCGTCGAAACATCGAGCCAAATGCGGGACCCGGTTGGTCAAATTTTGGGGTGCAACAGCTGCCCCTATTCAAGCGACTTCGACCTGAATGGGTGAAGAGCGCTCAGCCTTCAAACATTCAAGGTAGATGACGGTTGAATACAAATGGAACCCTGAAATTTGCCAACCGCAAGAATGTGCTGCAAAACTGCTTGAGGAATAGCTTCCAATGAACTGGAGTTTGGTTGTAACGGCAACATCTGGTCAATTTTCTGATAAATTTTCTTCTCCTTTTCAACACCTGTGTGACGCCACAAGTATTGAAATAATGCTTCGTAAAGCAAACACCTTGATTCCCAGCTCTCTCATGGGATCAATCCCGGTCAACTCACAGTTCATTGCGAACTTGAGGACAATTCTCCTGGGGAATTCTGAATGGAACTGCCTGGCACCTGTTTTGACGAAGGGGGCAGCTTCAGAAGTCTGATATATGTCAATCTTTGTTGTTGTTGTTGTTTTTTTCCAATGCTGACGTAACACCCAAATATGAAGAATCACTCCGCTGGGGAAGACAAGAAGCTGAACCACACAACTCTGCAGGTGAACAAATTCGAAATCCAATAGGTAACCATCTTGGTCTATGTTTCGACATGCGTATGCTTGAAATGATGCAATGTCCTATACGACATGTAAATGCTATGCGTTCTGTTTGAAAATGCAAGGCCCAGACGGCATGGATATGCTATATGCTTGATAGATGCAATGCCTATATATGCAAATGCTAATGCAGGCTCTAGCTGCCAGAGAACACCAGGTCTGAAAACCACTTGGCAAAATAAATGCCGAAGGTAATGTCAACTCTACTGGGGATGACCTGAAGTCACAGAACCATCTCAGCAAAATAAATGCTGGAAACGAGAAATCAAATCCGCTAGGGATAATCATCCTGCTGGAGAGATGAAAAGGCAACCCTGCTTGACGGCTTCACTGGGGAAAGAAAGACAACTCTGCTCGGGGATGCTTTCTTCAAACCATTGGCAACTGATTGCGCTCTGCGGGGACTGACCCAAACTGAGGTTGATTGCGCGCGGCACACCGCTGGAAATGCTCCTACTATCAAGGATATCACTCTTAATCTGCTGAAGATACTCCTGATCCTACTCTGATACGGGGTAAAAGACAATCTCGACTCTTCCGGGGATAATAAGCAACTTTCATCTGCTGAAGAGTGGCAATTCTGATTTAACAACATCCACAAGGAATTCAAACATTACTCGAAGCGCTGGCATCCGTCGAGCTTCGTATCGGGGAACATGACGACATGCAAGTCATTGGGAAATATTGTGTCAGATCTCTTTAGGTTTTTTTTGTTTTGCTTTTCTGGTTTAGAATAAACATGGACTATGTACACAGTGGAAGTATGGGAGATACTAGACGAGAACTAGCATTCAAAGGTAGACTATCAGGCGAGAACTGATAGGAAAATAGGTTAGGAAAATTGATTTTTGTGTTTTTGAACATCAGACGAGGCTGACTGGATAACAAGCTGAGGTATAGACAACCAGGCGAGAACTGGCTGAAAGCTAACGTACACCAGGCGAGAACTGGTATAACACATAGGGTAAAACACACGAGAACTGATTACGCGATGACATGTACCAGGCGAGAACTGATTTAACACTTGAAGAAACGGTGACCAAACGAGAATTGGTTACCAATAAACTACACCAGGACGGGAACTGCTGCTTACAATAAACTGCACCAGGACGGGAACTGATGCTTACAGATGGTGGGCCAGACGAGAACTGGTTACCGATTTGCCAGGCGAGAACTGGACTTTGGAAACGACTGGTTACTGACACGCAACAGGTTTAAACTGCAGGATAATGACCCAACGACAACAAGACTTTCTTATTCGAAAGGTTGACATGATTCCCCGATACTCAACTCTGGCTGGGGATAAACAAGCGGGTTTGAATGACTTGCCCCTGGTACACTCAGCTGGGGGATAAAAGACTGGCTTGCATAACTTGCCCCAGTACAATGCACCTTGCCCCAATCTAATTCTTGGGAGTACTTGCTCCGAACAACTTGCTACGAGAAGACTTCGAGAATACTTGCCCCGACATCTGTACGACAACAGAATTCAATCTCCAATTAAACACCTAACAACCCAGTTGATTTCAACATTCTCTGCGATGACTTGCCCCTGAATGAGCGTTCTAGCGACTTAACCCGATCTGATTATCCATTGGAAGCATCTGCTTTCAAATCTCAGCGCTCTGCATAATTGCCCCTGATTGGGTCTTGAGAAGACTCCTTCTGATCAACTACTTCTCAAACAAACTGCCCCTGCTCAACTGGAACTTCGGGACTTGTCCTCAGACTGACTGAGACTGAACTTACTGGAAGATAATGCCCCTGATTCACAAGGCTTCACAACATACACCATTCTGGTTCAGACTGCTGGATTACTCAGTCCTATTTGATTACTCCCTGGTGAAATTTCTTTCATGCCAACTACTAACCTGCAATTAGAATTGTCCGTCTACGAATGGTAATCTTAATACAATGGTTATGCAGATTTTGAAAAAATTTGAGCTGTCACTCGTTTACATGCATATGATTGAGAGCGACGAATGAACCAAAGTTCAAACGCAGTGCTTACGTGGTCAGTGAAAATACAACAAGGATGTGACTAGCAAGTCAAGAAGGAGTCAGGTTACTCAACCTTATCGTAATGCGCTTCAGAATAACCCTACCTCAATTAGGTCTTTTGAGGGTTGTATCGCGGTCGGGTTCACGGTTCGTGAAACAAAGGATATTTGGCTCAAATTTTGATTTGTACCCACCCCTTCTACGTGATGATCTCCGATCCTAAGGTTCAGTTAACCTGGCACAAGCACTCGCCTCTTCGAGAAGTATGTTGAATGGTAAGACCTACAGTTAAGGATTTCACAAGCTTTTCTTCTAGAGTGATAGTTACTCCTTCTTCGCTTTCGGTGTCTGTGTACACGACTTTGTGACTTGCTGGGGAAAAATTTTCTTTTTAATCCCCTTTTTCATTCTTTTGATTCCCTAATTTTTGCCTGGACTGACTCTTTTTGAGTTCTTTTCGATTTTTCCTTTTGAAGTCCAGCGGGATGCCCTGATTTTTGCCTAAGTATTAGCTTTCCAGCTTTTCTTTCTTTTTACTTAGCGGGCTTTCTCTTTCTTTTGGAACAAAGTCGTGTGACACTGATTGTCTTGATTGCTCCGAAAGGATTGTAACTGTCTTACTCCTGATTGGTGAGGTTTGACCTTTTGAAAGGTATAAACTGATTGGTCCTCGACAGACAACACTCCTCTGCAAGACTTGAATGCTTGGTCAAGCTAACTGACAACTACCCTGCCCCGGGTTAAGATGTGAGGGTTAAAAAGTCCGAAAAAACTTCTACTTCCTGGCTCGAAGTGGTTAACAAGGGACTAACTCCTTATATCTCCAGTGTTTGGGGAATTTGAAACAATGCCTTGTACGTCATCGGTACGGTCTTATCTGAAAGCATACAATCATTGGTTATGAGTTTCAGTTTCGTCATCCTCCTAACTTTGCTAGTCACAGCGAAAAAATGGAGTGAAATAAAATGCAAGTGTCAGTGCAATGCAATAAATGAGCGACAGCGACATGACTAATTCAGAAAAATGCATAGTCACTTTATTATTATCACCATTCGAACATACAATGGTAAAAAGCAGGTAGTAACTAACAGAAAAAGAAACTACAGATGCAAATGATACATAAAAGCTTGAGAACTGCCACTGCTGAGGCGCCTGCCTGTCTGAACCACTGGCTTCTGCTGGGGAACACCTTCCGAGTCTACGAGCTTAGACAGCTGAGCGGTTAGGGATGAACAAACAGAAATCCTTCTCGAAAGGAAATGCGATCCTGATCAATCAACTGCTGTACCTTCGCCTGAAATGCTTTACAATCTTCGGTTGAATGCCCCGGAGAGCCACCATGATAACCACACTGAACGTGGGGATTGTACCCAGGAGGGTAAGGTTCTGGAACTGGCTTAAGAGTTTTCGGCTCCACCAAAGACTTCTGAATCAAAGATGGTAGCAACTGGCTGTACGGCATAGGCACTGGGTGAAAAGGAGCTTTCCTTCGTTCCAAGTTGTTGCGAGGTCTGCTCTGATTCTGACGCTGATTCTGATAACCTCGGCCACGAGTTCGCTGATTTGCAATGGAAGCGACATAAGATTCCTGATAGAGTGCCCCAGGCACGGCTGTTTGTTCAGTATAACAAGCCACGGGAGGTACTGATCTCTGATAAGATGATGAACCAACAAAATTCACTGATTCGCTTCGAGGATATTCAACCCTTGGCATGACTGAGTTGATCACAACTTCTTCTTCACTCTGATAGTCACAAGGGTATTCAGTTTCACCAGCTTGATCATATGGAGTAATCTGAATTTTCCCCATTCTTATGGAATACTCAAGGCGTTCTCCTAATGCTACCACATCAGAGAAACTTGCCGGAATTCCGAGCAATCTTTTGAAGTACGGATATTGTAGGGAATCCACAAACAGGCTTGCCAGCTCTTGGTCTAACAGCGGGGGACGCACTCTAGCAGCAAATTCTCTCCATCTCTGAGCATACTTCCTGATAGGTTCATTGATCTCTTGAGACAACTCTTGCAAATGCATGCGATAAGGAGCAATGTCTAGGTTGTAATCGTACTGCTTCAGAAAAGCTCTGGCTAAATCCATCCATGACTGAATCTGATTCCTCTCTAACTGCATATACCACCTTAAAGATGCCCCAGTCAGACTATCTTGAAAGCAATGAATCATCAACTTGTCATTTCGCACAAACGCAGTCATTCTTCGACAGAACATCATCAAATGCAGCTTTGGACAGCTATCTCCCGTGTACTTCTCAAATTTCGGCACTTTGAACTTGTAAGGCAACACCAGGCCAGGAACCAAACACATGCCTACAGCATCCAGGTTGACAGCATCTTTGGCTTTCAAAGCTTTCATTTGCTCTTCCAACACTCGGACTCTTCTACCATCGTCAAGGGCTCTTGGATCTACCATCCCAGCTGCTGGAATATCTCTTCGGTAATTCATCACAGGGAAAGCAACACCTTGATTGTTGACAGGAGGAGGGCGCTCATTCTGGGCAACAAACTGCTCATGTCGATCTCGGTTCTCAACAGAAGGCTGTACAACTTGGTCTGCAGCAACGTTGTTCACTTGCGGGGAATCTTCCATGGAATCATACAGAGGGTTGGACGCCATAGTGAACCCTGTCAAGGTGTTAGGAGACTGGAAATTGCCTTCAGACATGGCTACCAATAATCTTCAGCTGACTTCGACACTTGATTCTGCTCAAATCTACTCAACCCCTAGGTAGGTCTCTGACAATCAACAGCTTCTCGGCTCAAAACTCCGGGTAATCACCTTCAGGAAACAAAGGCTGGATCAGAACTCTGGCTAGCTGGAGGATGATATGCAATGCAACACTGATATGCATATGATATGCAAAATGTAGCAAACAATGGGACCACAGCCCCCACACAAAATCTGAATACTGCTGCGCTGCTGACGGAGATGTTCTCTGAAGAGAAGACCAGAATAACGGGTAGGTTGAAAGTCAAGTTTCCTGCACAAAAAAAAACCCCCCACTCACAGGTATGGACCTATATCTGACAAGGTACGGCATCCTATGCGGTCGTCAGCGTCACAGACTTTCATGAGGAATGATACGATTCCCAGAAGGAGTGGCATCGTCATCTCATGAAGAGGCCTCACTTAGCTGACTTCCAATTGATCGGTTCCCAGAGTCGACAATCCTCACGTCTGGACTCCCCTCAGATCCTCAGGACCGGAAAGGAGCACCTCTGCGAGAACCTCGTCCGAGCGCGAATTTTCGTAGGGAACTGCGCCTGCTCAGCAGACAGGTTCGTCTACTACTTCTCCGCAACTATATCTAGGTGTATACTCATACTCGAGCCCAGGTCCGGCTTATCTCAATCATAGAATACCCGTAATCAGCCCAACAGCAACAGATAATATCGATAAATAAGCCCCAAATAGACAAGCAAACAAGCGCTAGGATTGACTCTCTCTTAGGGGACGTTGGATCCCACATGCATGGGGAACTATTGCAGTCCCCAGCAGAGTCGCCAGCCGTCGCTACTGCGAAAATCGGCGCCGGCTGACAGAAGAGTCGCCACCGTGCGTTATTTATCCCTCAGAGCGGGAAAGGAAACGCTCGAAGTAAACCTCGCAAAAAACGGGGAAAAGGTATGGTCATCGCAACCATAGCCTGGGTTCGGGAGTCGGTTACGCAAGGGGAAGGTATTAGCACCCCTCACGTCCGTCGTACTCGACGGGATCCACGCTTGCTTGGGTTGTCTACTGGATGCAAAACAATCTTATCTACGGCTGCTAAATCTAAACGGAAGGGAATTGACTCGATAGAGCGTCGCACTCTATGCCTACGTATTCTCAAGAGAGAAAGTCAGAGTCAACGTAGTTCGGGACTACAGGGAAAATTGGCTCGCCAAGACCTCGCGTCTTGTGCCTACGTACTTCCACTGGACGGAAGATCAGAGCTTTACGTAGTTCAGACTAACTACGGCTAAACAAACATTCTCACACAGCAGTGAGAAAAACAACTGGTTTCACAGGGTCGGGAACCTATGGTCAAAACTATAGCTGAGTCTCAAATGCACTTGGGCGAGAGAGAAAAATGGTACTCAATTAATCGTCAGCGGGAAAGTCTCGATCGCACAGCCGCGAGAGAACAAAAGTTAGTCGTTAGTGTGCTCGCTAGGATATCGCATCCTATGCCTACATATCTTCGTCTGGTACGAAGAATCAGAGCAGCTGTAGTTCGGCTACTATCGGACCACAGCTCAAATCTCGTTTTATTAATCTCTGAAAAAAATGATTACAATGGGTGCATATTGAAATAAATCTCCTAGGAAACGCTATCCTATTCTATCCTGAAAAATCGACTGAAAATAGCCCCCTAACAAATGGGCCTCTAAACTATCCTAAAAGCGAGAAATGATTTCTATGAAAATACACCCTAAAAAGAAAGTGCTTAAAAAATATTAAACCTACTTTTAATATTTTTTCTCTTTTTTTTCTCCTTTTTCTCTTTAACATATTTTTTCATATTTCTCCAAATATTTTTTCTCTATTTTTTTCACAATATTCTTCCTATTTTTCTCACAATATTTCTCTTATTTTTTTTTTTCACAATATTTCTCTTTCTTTCAATATCTTTTTTCTCCATATTTTTTTTCTTTTCTTTTTCTATATCTCAAATATATTTTCTTTTCATCTTTTTCTTTATTTTCTTTTTCTTTATTTCTTTTTTCTTTTAATATTTTTCTTTTTCACAATTTCTAAAAAAAGGAAATAATAAAAAAAATCCAAAGAAATGGGGCTGGGGGGTATACTGCTATTACAGGGGTTAGTGATCAGCAAAAAATAAAAGTAAACTGAAGGGCCCAGCCCAAAGGAAATCCAGAAAAAAAAACAAAATATTGGGAGGGGGGTGCGTGTAGTCTGGGGGCGTTGCTGGGCATGGCATTGGGCTTGAGCCCACTTCGTGGCAAAAACAGTGAGGGTGAGTGTGTGCCAAAAAACTGATTTGGGCCTGGCCCAATCTTCTTCCCCTCTCTCTCCATTCTCAAGTTCAGAAAAACCTAAATCCTTTCTCCCTATTCCCAGCGCCGCCGCCGTCTGAACTCGCTCCGTTCAACATCTCGTCTCCGCCTCGTTCTCAATTCACCCTCACCCTTACCCAATCTTCCTTTCTCTTCATCTTTGTTTCACAATTTCTCAATAAGAAAATAAACAGAACTGCAAACTACTCGCGATCTGGAAACGAGAGCTCTGTTGATGAAGTTGTTGACGATGCGTGCGCTGTTGGATCTGTAAACAAAATGAGAGTGGGATTGTGGATCCAGGACAAAATCTGGAAAGGTGATGACGAATCTGGGGGAGATCACGAAGGTAGATGATGAAGCTTCATCATTCTGATGAACTTCTGGGAACGTTTCTTGAAGTTGCTGAACAAAGAAGATCCTTCGCTCTTCTGTAGAGATGAACGAGGAGCTTGATGATGAACAAAACTGGAAACATTGTTGAAGGTTGATGACGAATCTTGAGTGTTCTTGTGATGTTGAACGGTTGAAGGCGGTGTTCTGAGTTTCCTGGAGAATCTGGAGTTTGCTGATGAATGTTGTTGAGTGGCGATGAAGGATTCTGGAGATTGGTGGTTGAACGATGGTCCTTGACGGTTGATCGGGGAGGTTCTTCTGGGGAATGAGATGATGGTTTGTTGAACTGAGGTTCGTGTTGGAGATGGAGGTTGGAGGAGATGGATGAAGGTCAGGGATGAAGGTGGTGGTGACGTTGGGAAGAAGATGAAGGTTAGGGAGGAAGATGTTGGTGACCGGAATCTGGAGAGTTTGAGATTTTCCGGCGACGGTTGGTGGTGGCCGCCGGCCATGCAGGCCGGCCGGCGAGGCTCACCGGTGAGGGCTAGGTGGCGCCACGTGTGAATGGGAGGGTTTGCATGTGAGACGCGTGTGGTATGGCGTGGCACAGAGAGAGGATGGTGGGTGAAACGTGGCGTGCTGGAGTGAAGCGAAGTGGGGCCTCCTCCTTCACAACACGTGTCTTCGGCTAGCTTTTATAGCTGAGAAATTGCTGGCACATTCTGGAGTCTTCTAGAAGTAGCTGGAATAAACTGGAATACGCTGGATCATTGCAGGATTTTCTGGACCGAAAATTGAATGGGCCTTTACCAAATCACTGGGCCTGCGAAAAACTGAAGAAAACTCACAAAAAACTGTATTAGAAGTTAATGGAAAATGAATCTAATTAATTATTAAAACTAATCTAATTAAATTCTGTAAATCCTAATTAAAACTCTAATAAAACTATATTAACTTCTAAAAAAAAAAAGACTATTATTTATTAAACTCTATAAAAGAAAAAAGATTATTAATCTCTATATCTAAAAAAATGAATTAAAACATATTAAAACTATTTAATCTATTAAATTTTATACTAATATTCTAAAAAATGATAAAAGCTATTAATATTCTACAAATGGAAAATGCTATTTAAATTCTATTAAAAATCTAAAAACTATATTACTATATTATCTAAAAATATTAAAGTCTATAATATCCTAAAAAAGATAAAATCTATTAAAATCCTATTAAATCCTAAAAATCTAATATATTCTAAAAATGAATTAAATCTATCAATATTCTATAAAATGCTAAAAAATGATTTAAAAAGAATTAAAAATATCAAAAATTCTATTAAATCCTAAAAATGATTTAAAAGCTATTTAAACCCTAAAAAATCCTATAAAATCCAGAAAAATCACCATAATTCCCAGAGGGACAAAATGAGCACCGAACGACACAAAAATAATCGGTAAAAATAAACGGGCACCGAAATATCCCAAAAATCGATTCTACTGATCAAAAACACCTGAAACACGAGACGGGAGCTGTGATCCCTGATAAAATCAATATCAATGCAAAATGCAATGTATGCAATATGCAGATGCGAATGCGATTATGCGTCGAAACATCGAGCCAAATGCGGGACCCGGTTGGTCAAATTTTGGGGTGCAACAATATACACTAAGTTTGCTCGCAAAGATATCGCATCTTCTGCCTACGTATCCTAACTAGGATAGAATCAGAGCAATCGTAGTTCACCTGACAAGGGAAGGAGAACACTTGATTATGATCAAGGTTCAAAGGGGAACAAACATGACAATGTTTGTGTGGAGTTTGACAAAACTCCCTATTCTAAATTATAACATTCAGAAGGGAAAGTAAGAAATCATGACGATGATTCTCACATAGAGTTGACAAACTCTGTCCTAAGGTTCTAGTTGAAGAAACACTCCTAGTACAGGTGGGTTTTTTAGACTTAAAGCAAAGTCTAATGGTTTCTAAACTAAGTTTAAAGTGACTTAACAAAGTCAGGGGAATGGGTGAATGAGTTATCCATAACATAAGGGTTAATGGAAAGATCCTTTCCTTTGGAGGGGGACAGGAGGTAACTGGGATGAGAGCTAACAAGCTTCATCACTTGGGGAAAGAAAATTTTGAACAAGATAATAACATAATAAATATGCATTCATGGTGACAACCATTAATTGAGCATGTGAAATGATAAAAATGAAAATGCATTGATGACAATCAATGCAGTTGATTAAGCAGGAAGTGTGACAGTCAAGCTTCAGTGTATTTAGCAGATGAAGTAAAATGAACATGGAAATAATCAAATATGAAGTCCTAGCATGTTATCTAATCATTTAAGAACATGAATGCAAACAAGCATCACAAATAATTACAAGTATATCAAAGAAAAATTCATCTGCATACGCGAAAACGATCCCATAACGTACATAACTTGTACATAGTCAAAAGAGATGAAAAATTAAGCAAACATGGAAATAAAAAATATTACATGAAAATAGACAACAAGATGAACAAGATGCAAAAATAATGGGTGTAAAATGATTAAAATTGAGAGAGATGTGAATTTTCAAAAATGGGATGAAAAATGACAAAATTTAACAAAAGGGTTTCCCTCCTCAGGGGTCGAACCCAGGTATGTAAGGTAAGAGGCGCTTAAGTGACAAGGTGACTACCACTGGGGTGGCTATACATCCATTTGTAAATGCCACACCATAAATATATATGGGATACTCTTATGAAATTCTGGGCAACAAAAAACACACAAACTCAATGATTTGCATTTTGATCATAACTCAGTCAATTTTCCATGGATTTTGACAAAAGTTTAGTGTAAACTGACTAGAATTTCATGAGGAACAAGATAGAACTTTTAGGTTTTTGAAGTTCTTCCTCCATTTTAAAACCCGATAGTACTTGCTTTTTGAAAGTTTTGATGCATTTTGATGTGAATCTCATGTTACAGCCAGTTTCAGTCCAAAGTAATCATGCACACATACCACATAAATGATAATGAATGAGTTCATGCAAGAGTTTAGAGTTCAAATCATGCTACGATGAAAATGGATTGTCAAGTTGCCACTTTGTCATGAATGATATGCAAGCTGATATGCAATTCTGTTTCTAGGCATATATTGGTCAAACTAAACACATACACACATCAAATACATGATATAGGATGAAAATGGTCACAAGTTGAGGCTCCAAACAAACTGTGGTAAAACATGACATTCAAAATGCAAGTTTGTGCTTGTGAAGTGCATGAAACTTTTTCATTTTCAATTCAAAACATTTCCAGATCAATTTAAACATCCACACATCACATATACATGGTATTGAATGGACTCAAACACAAATTGAAGCAAAAAAGAAACTGTCATGAAAAATGGTTCTTGAGTTGCAAATTGTGCTTGTGAAATGCATGATGATGAGCAATTTCAATTGCAGACATGTTCAGATCAAACCAATCATGCACACACAACACATACATGATATTAAATGGATTTGATCACAAAATGAGGCCTAAGTCAGACTGGTGTGGAAGAATGTGTGCAAAGTGCAAATGTGTATGTGTGAAGATGCATGATGATATGAAATTTAAGTTCTGTGCATATTCGGGCCAAGTGGTCATACATACACCAAACATATGTGATATTGAATGATTAAAACACAATTTTGAGGTCAAACCAAAGCTGTCATGGAAAATGGTACTCAAACCAAAGCTGTTCAGTTTTGGTTCTAAGCACATATTGACTAATTGACTTATGCAAACAGTTTATATACATATAGGTGAGTGTGTCCAAGCAACAAAATGAACCAAAACAGTCTGTTATGAGAAAATGATATGCAAGTTGTGATGTTATGCTTTATACATTCATGAAAATACTCAAATCATTTTCTGACCATTTTTTACCCAAAACAGTTACCCACACAAGTCATAAATGCACAAATGGATGATTCTAAACTCAAACTTGATCATGTTCTGCTCTGCAATCCAAACTGGTATGGCTATGGCAATAAAAATGCAAAAATGTGGCATTCTAAGAATGAATATACACACCAAATGAAAATAGCTTAAACTAAGCATACATACACAACATAATCATGTTTTTAAAAGTGATCCAACTCAATAAGCAGATATTTTCCAACCATGACAAGTTTTGACACAAAACATACACATGACACATTTTCCACTCAATAAGCAAGAATGGAAGTTGACTTTTTGAATGGTGAGGTTTTTGAATGGTTTAAGGTCTTGGAAACCTTCTATATCATATTTAGAGATTGTGTGGATGATTGTTGGGGTGTTTGAATGGGGAGAAATGAATTTGGCAGCAAATGTACCAAGACAGATTTTTGGTGGTTTTTGCAATTTTGTGATTTTGTGATTTTGAAGTAAGGTGTGAAATAGTGAGAGCTTTGTGTTTCTATAGTTTTTAGAATCAATCTTGTGTGTTTGAGTGAAGTGATAAGGGCTCCCTTTTATAGGCAAATGAAGAGAGTGGGAAAATTTGGAGATTTCTTCACATGAAAGAAAGGTTTTACACTTTTTGGATCAAACCTCCACAAAGGGGTTTCCTTGGCTGATAGGTAAGCCCAATAGTCAAGAAAAATGATGAGTTTGAAGTGTCTAAATGAAGGCTAGAAGGTGTAAGCTTATGGCTGGTTCAGATTCACTTTTCCACCTCATGCTTGCCTTATGATTTCAAATGCAAGTTGTAAAGCCACTTGCAAGCCCACTTGCAAGTTTGGCTAATTCCATCTCCTCTGCATTTTCTTCACATTTCTATGCTTCAAACCCTCTACATGTCAGAGACAACAACATCCAAAGGCTGAGTTTTTTCAGATTTGAGGAAAGAATGATTTTTGAACATTTGACAATGTGGGACTAAAGTGTGAAATCATCAACTTGCCACAACCATAACTTTCAGCTCACAAATCCTTTTGAGATGTGCTAGTACTTTTTAGAAAGCCCTCAAATATCTCTAAAACATTAATGTTTTCATGAGTTTCAATTTCCCAAAGGATCTTGGCCAAAAAGTCTCTCAAAGTTGCTAAAAAATGAACTTAAAAGTGAAATTTTCCTAAGTCTTTTTCCCTTCTCAAAATGAATTTGATCATAACTCCAAATCTATGCATTTTCTGTTCATGGACCACATAGGGACTTTTGTAGGATTTGTCAAGAGCTTTCAAATGAGTTTTGAACCACTTCATTTGGATGTGTGGTTAAGGAGTTATGGTTTAGCCCCTTTCAAAACCCTAATTTCCCGATTTTTCGGTTACTCCTTCATTCTTGATCCAATGGTCATGAAAATTGATAGGAAAGTGCAATATGATATAAGGAACATTTTTTATTCACACTTTGAAGTCCAATTCCTTAAATTTGAAGAGTTAACTTTTTGGTCAACCGTACGATCGATCGGTGACTACCGAGTCGTCTGTTGACACTCTGGACCTCCTGAGACTTTGAAACTTCTTGAATGAACTTTATTAAGCTATATGAACTTCATGGATCACAATCCCATCATCAAAACATCTCCCAACATCAAAGTCAAACTTACAGTTGACTTTTACTAGTCAAAACCTTAATTGGGTGCCCTGAAATACTCTGTTCTAGATTCTGGGGTAACAACCTTAAATTGGGTTCTCAATTGACATCATATGATATCCTCAATCTTGTTTCATGATTGAATCAGCCTAAAACTTGGATTGATCACAAACCCTGAAGCTTCGATTTGACTGTACAAAACCCTAATTCATCTGTAATTTTGACAAAGACAAACTTGCACTGGATTAAGGTTATATAATTCATGAGAATGCTCCTAAAATGATAATGAGAATCTAAGGGGTCAAAATTTGGGGTGCAATAGATACCAAGTCGGTAAGAACATCTGATTTCACTATCAGGCATCTGTTAAACAAACCAGGCATCGAACCTAAAGGTCGGCTCAACACGAAGTTGAGAACATCTGCTAATCCAAGCAGGCATCCGTTCATTAAAACGAGCACCGAACACGAAGGCCGGCTCAACACGAAGTTGAGAACATCTGCTAATCCAAGCAGGCATCGAACCCGAAGGCCGGCTCAACACAAAGTTGAGAACATCTGCTAATCCAAGCAGGCATCGAACCCGAAGGCCGACTCAACACAAAGTTGAGAATATCTGCTAATCCAAGCAGGCATCGAACCCGAAGGCCGACTCAACACGAAGTTGAGAACATCTGCTAATCCAAGCAGGCATCAAACCCGAAGGCGGGCTCAATACGAAGTTGAGAACATTTGCTAATCCAAGCAGGCATCAAAATCGAAGGCCGGCTCAACACGAAGTTGAGAAAATCTGCTAATCCAAGCAGACATCAAATCCG
This sequence comes from Lathyrus sativus, assembly GCA_963859935.3. Taxonomy (NCBI): domain Eukaryota; kingdom Viridiplantae; phylum Streptophyta; class Magnoliopsida; order Fabales; family Fabaceae; genus Lathyrus; species Lathyrus sativus. The sequence continues at coordinate 449,175,227 of OZ012739.1, read as the reverse complement.
AAGGCCGAATCAACACGAAGTTGAGAACATCTGCTAATCCAAGCAGGCATCAAACCCGAAGGCTGGCTCAACACGAAGTTGAGAACATCTGCTAATCCAAGCAGGCATCGAAACCGAAGGCCGACTCAACACGAAGTTGAGAACATCTGCTAATCCAAGCAGGCATCGAACCCGAAGGTCGGCTCAACACGAAGTTGAGAACTTCTGCTAATCCAAGCAGACATCCGTTAATAAAAATGAGCATCGAACCCGAAGGCCAGCTCAACACAAAGTTGAGAACATATGTTAATCCAAGCAGGCATCGAACCTAAAGGCCGACTCAAAACGAAGTTGAGAACATCTGTTAATCCAAGCAGGCATCAAACCCGAAGGTCGGCTCAACACAAATTTGAGAAGAGAATCCGTCAATTCACAATTTAAAAGAAGAAATCTGTTGGGGAAGAATAAACTTGAATAAGTAAGCTCTATCGTGGAGAAAGTTATAAGATGAACGCATCCATCAAAGATTCTTGTCGGGGTCTGGATACCACGCAGGCTCAAGAAAAACACCAATATTTGTTGGGGTTTGGATACCGCACGGGCTTAAGAAATATATCAGTAAGATGAACACATCTGTCAATAACTCTTGCCGGGGTCTGGATACCACACAGGCTTGAGAAAACACCGTTGTCTGTCGGAGATACAACTGGAAACAAGAGGTAGTAACCTGGCTTATGTTTCAAATGCACATGTTTGAATATGGCATAATGCTCCATACGAAATGGAAATGCTACGCATTTGGGAGGATGTTATGCATAATGCAAATGCAAAGGAACCACCCTAGCAAAATAAATGATGAAGAGACAAAACCAACTCCGCTGGGGATGACCGGGTGTGCCAAGTACAATTGGACTTTTGCTAGGAAACAAACCCTGGATGGCTTCCTGGGAAAGAATCATCCTGGGTATAACTCCTCTACTGAGAAACACATCCACTCCACTAAGGATCAAATCAACTCTGCTGAAGAAAACAACCCTAGATAGCCCACCAGAATACGACTCTTCTGGGGAACAAACATCTCGGCTAGGGAAAACAGACCCACTCTACTGGGGAAATTGGCCCTGGATGGCCTTCTAGAAACCAAAACTCTTCTAAGATATAAAGCTAACTGCTGAGGAATAGCTCCACTTTGCCGGAGATTCCGCTTTGCTGAAGACTGAATCCGCTATCTGCTAGGGATAATGAATACGATTTATTGGGAAGTTATTCCAAACTCTCTATACTGAGGATGGAGAATAACAATCTCTGAGTCAATCCCACTCTACGGGGAAGAAAACTACTCTGGCGACCTTACTGGGGATTAGGAGTTAATTGAAAGATATCCCAAAGAATTTGCCCTGAAGAATACCAATAACCAACTGGATTCTGCTACCAAGTACAACTTCACTGAGGGAAAGTCATGAGGGAAACAACATCAACCTCTGATTGAGGAAATGAGAAACAAAACTTAACAATATCAACCTCCGCTTGGGGATTGAGTCAATGACCTAGACACTGAGGGGAAAGGAGTCCAAGAATTAGACTCTGTGGGGAAACACGCTCTGAACTCGCTCCGCTATCGGGGATAATCCTACATCCACCTATCAAGGGATAAGTGCATTCCAACCCTAGGGAACCTCAATTTCGACCCTCTGGGGATAACTCTGATATCAACCAGCTAGGGGATAAGTCATATGCGTTTGAATTGTTGAGAATAGGTGTACACGCTCCACCTGCTGGGGATAGCTCTACTCTGTCGGGGATATCAATCTCAACCTGCTAAGGATAACCTTGATCACATGCAATCCCAATCTGCTGGGAAAGCACTAGTCTCAAACTGCACATCTCCCTCTTGTAGGGGCAAAGACATGGTGACCTTACTGGGGATGCACCTCTGGAATAGCCTCAATAACGAGAGCCCTGCAACAAATACAAACAAAGTATCATGTATACAACAAGAGCTATCTCGGTTATCGTCCATGACATCATTCAAGCAAATCAATGTTTTAATCTTGATTAGCAGAGCCCACAAGTATATGTATGCAAAGTTTTATCAAAAACATCAAGCGTCTTTTGCAAACAAAATAGTAAGAGCTAAAACAAAAACAAAAGCTTTCTGAATAATATACTTCATTGATAAATGGCCTGTAACTAGGCAGATTTACAACAGATGCAACTCCTGAAAGAGGAAGTTGCGCAAAAAGTACAGAAATGAAAAAAATATACAAAATGTCGGCAATATGGTACAGACAACCACCATGTGTCGATTCGACTATGACTTGCATGACTCTGATGCTTCTCCAATGCCTCGTCTTTCGCATATACTGACTTGAATGGTTGACCCTCGGGTCCTTCCAGAATCCATTGTGCTGGTACCATAAGCAGACCGTAGTCATTTGCTTTTAAATCCCTAACTTTTGCATGAATCGCCGTTGCGGGTTTTCGATTCACCAGGATACCCATTTTTTTGCCAAAGTCGCTTTTTCAGGTTTTCAACTTTGCGGGTTTACATTTTTTCTTTTTTTTATCCCTAATTTTTGCCCGAACCCATTCTGTCGCAACTGCGAAAAACAACCGGCGGAAAAACAGAAGAGTCGCTACCTTTCGTTATTTATCCCAAAGAGAGGGAAAGGAAACGATCGGAAAAACCTGACGAAAAGGGAGATGACAACGTCATCGCAACCAAGTCCTGGGTTCGGGAGTCGGCTACGCAAGGGGAAGGTATTAGCACCCCTCACGTCTGTCGTACTCGACGGGATCCACGCTTGTTGGCTATCTAAAAGGGTTGTTAACTATCTACACTACAGGATTGCGGGACGAAAAGAAAGAGAAAATAGACTCGGTAGAGCGTCGCAGCTCTGTGCCTACGTACTCCCTCGTGCAATGGGAAAGTCAGAGTCAACGTAGTTCGGCTAACTACGGATGAAAGGGGGAAGGTTTCTCACCAAGACATCGCGTCTTGTGCCTACGTACTCTCAACAGGTATGAGAGATCAGAGCAAACGTAGTTCGGGCTGACACAAAACCACAGGTTGATTAAGTGTTTTAATCGAGTAAGGTTAAACATCCGTTCCAGCAGTTAGGGACTAAGCCTGTTTGTGGTAGAACTGAAGCTTAACAATACTCTTTTCTGAAAAAGCTTCTGATTAATCCCGAAGGAAAAAAGGTTTGAATTTGTTTTATGTTTTTTATCGGAGAAGAAGTGTTTTGAATTTGAGTGTTTATAATGTATGTTGTACTAAAGTCTAGAACCTAGGATCGAATGCGTCACATATCGTCCTAAGGACGTATACTAAACACTCTAGGTAATTGAGGAGAAGCCCCTCAATCACCATTTCCCAAGTATAAGTCTCATAGCACAATATCCATTATCCTTATTAAGTATGTTAAGGTTGTATGAAGATGAGAAGAGAAGATACACGGAAGGTCTAAGGGGAACTCGGTCCTAACGTTGTCATGCAAAGTGATCCTAGTGTTTGGATTAAAAGGGGAAACATCTACCCTAATGTTAGCATACTTGGATTGAACTCCTAATGTCTCTCCTACTCCCATCCTAAACGGAGGGACTAGGAATCCTATGGGGATCATGGCAAGAAAGCACAAGAAGAACAAAGGAAGAATCAATCACAAGTAGAGAAAATGCAAACATGAAAATGCACACTTAGAATGGTGGGAGGGAGGAAAAATGTGTGGGGCAGCAACCGCCACAAGCGCGTCTCGACCTCAACAATGATGCAAGAATGATGCAAACATATGGAGAAAGGCAGGAAATGAAAGCAACTAAACATGCAAACGAATGATCGATTCGAACCACATACACGAGCATGTAACACATGGAAGAATGATCATACAAATCAACAACATCATGATTAATCAACCACAAACAGTGACAAACAGCCAAAATGATTCGATGCTAATGCATCACACTGATCTATGATGATTCAAATCGAATCGGTATGCGAACATGCAAACAAAACAACAAACACGGTATTCTGGTACAGTGTTAATCGGTTAACACATACTGTTAACCGGTTAACACCTTGAAGGCTTGAAGAAAAACTGAAGTTTTGAACAGGTTAATCGGTTAACCCTATGCGTTAACCAGTTAACACTGTTAACGTTTAGAAAAATTTGAAAGTTTGAATTGGTTAACCGGTTAACCATATAGGTTAACCGATTAACACTGCACTAGAAGTGAAAACAGCAACAGGAAAAGCACTTAATGCACAAAATCACTTAATCAAGTGATCCAACAAATCAGCTTATCAAATAAGCACGAAATTACACTTGCAAACAGAAAACCAATAGACATGCAAACATGTCTACACAGCACAATCGCAATTCACACGGATCGGAGTCCACCAAAATTCAATCGAATATGAAAATCATCATGTAAATGCAAATAAGCTCAAAAAAAGTTATGGATCTAGAATCTCCAACCTTCGAAGCGGAGATTTGCTCCGGTTAGCGTTGATCAACTGAATTTGAGTAGTTTAAACAATAGAAACCCGGAAAACTTCGAGATCCAAGCCAATTGTGGTTGTACGAACGAAGATCCACCAAATTTGAGTCGAAACGCTTCGAATAATCACTTCCAACTCAAGCTCCAAAATCAGATCTCAATTTGCATGAAAATTGATGATGAAAATTGACCCAAAGATGAGGATGGATGAAGGTTTATGCTCAAGAGTCCATTGATTTCAATGAAAAATTAATGAACCCTAATGAAAAAGAGCTTTGAGTGAGTTTTGGAAATGGAGAAGTTGAGAGAATTCTTGATCAATTCTGAAAATGAATGTGAGAAATGAGAATTGGCTCCTTTTGGTTTGGAGTAGATCACTTAAATACCATCTAGGTTTGGATCCCAAAGGTGGGGTTTGGACTTTGGATTGGAAAGTTGGTTTGGAGTTAGGCATGGGAATTTGGAGGGAAAATTGAAATAACCAACTTTCAAGAACATTCTAGATCCTTCTTTTTTGTAAAAATGAGTTTCAATGTGATCAAAATTGGACCCCAAGTGAAAATGGCTTGCAAAATCACGTACAGGGAAAAATCTGCAATGGTTAACCGGTTAACAATATGCGTTAACCGGTTAACACTGTTAAAATTTCAAATCTGGGTTGATTCTCCAATGCTTAATCGGTTAACCATATGTGTTAACCGATTAACACCTTCAAAATTTTGAATTTGGCGCTTTTTGGAGGGAAACTTGCATGTTTGCCTGTTTCTCGCCGTTTTGAGCTCTACGAAGCTTTTGACACTTGTTCTTGAATACTGTGATTGTGATAATGTTGGATATAGATTGAATGTTGTCTGCTGATCTGAGCATAACCTGCAAAATAAAATCAGTCGCTCGACCGCTGGGCAAAATAAATGTCGTCTCTGATGCTTGCTGCTCAGCTGCTTGTACGGGAATGAAATTTGAGCCATGGGAAAACCTTGATCCCCTGCCTCGAGAACCAATGCTATGCAAAATGTTGATGCTATGAATGCAAAATGAAAACGAAACACAAGCCAAGCACGAGAATCGGTTGGTCAAATTTTGGGGTGCAACACATTCTTTTTATGGTTCGCCGGGATGCCCCATTTTTCCTAGATTTCCTTTTTCTTTGCAGTGGGTCTGTTTTAAGCAAAGTATTTTTTAACTGCATATGCATTCATAAGGGATGTGAAATCTTCGCCATCCATAGTTGAAAGTAGTAAGGCTCCTCCAGAGAAGAATTTCCTTACTACATATGGACCTTCATAGTTAGGAGTCCATTTGCCCCTGTGATCTGTCTGTGGAGGGAGAATCCGCTTCAACACCAAGTCACCTGCCTGAAAGCTTCGAGGGAGCACCTTTTTATCAAAGGATTTCTTCATCCTGCTTTGGTATAAATGTCCATACGCAATGGATGCCAATCTCTTCTCATCCATCAAGCTGAGTTGATTCAATCTGGCCTTCACCCATTCCGCCTCATCAAGTTTAACTTCAACCAAAACTCTCAAAGAAGGAATCTCGACTTCCAATGGTAGGACAACTTCCATACCATACACTAGCAAGAAAGGAGTTGCCCCAGTTGAAGTGTGTACCGAAGTACGATATCCGTGTAACGCAAAGGTCAACATCTCATGCCAATCTTTATAGGTCACAACCATCTTCTGCACAATCTTCTTGATGTTCTTGTTGGCCGCCTCAATAGCGCCATTCATCTTTGAGCGATAACGAGAAGAGTTGTGGTGTTCAATCTTAAAACTCTGGCACAGTTCCTTCATCATCTTGTTATTCAAATTCGAACCATTATCAGTAATGATTCGCTCAGGCACTCTGTAACGACAGATGATATCCTTCTTGATGAATCGGGCCACTACCTGTCTGGTGACATTGGCGAATGAAGCTGCTTGGACCCACTTAGTGAAATAATCAATTGCCACTAAGATAAAACGGTGTTTGTTGGATGCGGTTGGTTCAATCTTACTGATCATATCAATGCCCCACATAGAAAAGGGTCAAGGAGACGCCATGGCATTCAAAGGACTTGGCGGTACATGCATCTTATCAGCATAAATCTGGCATTTATGGAATTTCTTGGCGTACTTGAAATAATTAGACTCCATAGTCATCCAATAATAGCTTGCCCTCAATAATTTTCGAGACATTGCGTGTCCTCCTGCATGTGTACCAAAAGCACCCTCGTGGACTTCTTCCATAAGTAAACATGCTTCTTTTTCATCCACGCATCTCAACAACACCAAATCAAAGTTTCTTCGGTAGAGTACATCATCCTTGTTCAGATAGAAGTTTCCGGACAACCTTCTCAAAGTCTTCTTATCCCGGCTTGATGCCCCAAGCGAATACTCCTGATTCTTGAGAAAGTTTCTGATGTTATGATACCACGGCTTCCTATCTAAAGCTTCCTCTATTGCAAATCCGAATGCTGGCCTATCGGGGCGGGAGATGACAATTCTCGGAGCGTCGTTCCAATAATTCACCTTATACATCTAGGATAATGTAGCCAAGGCATTTGCCATCTGATTCTCCGCTCTTGGCACGTGATTAAACTCTACCCTGTCGAAGAAAGGTAACAACCTCCTTACATAGTTCATATACGGTACCAGATTAGGCTGACGAGTCTCCTATTCTCCTTTGATCTGATTGACTACCAAAGCTGAATCACCATAAATATCAAGGTTCTTGATTCTCAAATCAATCGCTTCTTCAATGCCCATGATACATGCTTCATACTCAGCTTCATTGTTGGTGCAGGTAAATGTTAACCTGCCAGTAAATGGTATATGGGAACCGTGGGGAGTTGTAATGATTGCCCCGATTCCACTGCCATAGGAGTTAACAGCACCGTCAGAAATCATCTGCCATTGGGAGCCTATCTCGGGACCTTCATCAGGTAACGACTCATCACAGTCTTTCATCTTCAAGAACAGAATATCCTCATCAGGAAATTCAAACTTCATCGACTGATAGTCATCAATTGGTTGCTCTGCGAGATACTCTAACAGAACACTCCCCTTAATAGTCTTTTGGGAGACGTATTGAATATCATATTCTGTCAGAACCATCTGCCATCTAGCAATCCTTCCTGAAAGTGCTTGCTTCTCGAACACGTACTTAATCGGATCCATCTTCGAAATCAGCATGGTTGTGTGATTCAACATGTACTGCCTCGGGCGTTTGGCAGCCCAAGCCAGTACACAACACGTCTTTTCTAACATTGAGTATCTAGACTCATAATTTGTGAACTTCTTACTCAAATAATAGATGGCATGTACTTTTCTTCCTGTCTCGTCGTGTTGACTGATAACACAACCCATGGAGTTCTCAAGAACCGTCAAGTACATTATCAATGGTCTTCCTGCCACTGGAGGCATCAGTATCGGAGGCTCCTGCAAGTATTATTTTATTTTTTCAAATACCCTTTGGCAATTTTCATTCCAGACCACCGCCTGATCTTTTTTTAACAGCTTGAACAATGGTTCACAAGTGGCTGTAAGGTGAGATATGAACCTTGCAATGTAGTTCAATCTACCTAGAAAACCACAAACCTCTTTCTCTATTTTCGGTGCTGGCATTTCCTGTATAGCTTTTATTTTTGTAGGATTGACCTTGATTCCTTTTTCACTGACTATAAATCCCAATAGCTTTCCCGACCGTACACCAAAAGTACACTTGTTCGGATTCAACCTTAGTCTGAATTTCCTTAATCTCTCAAACAGCTTCAACAGATTCACCAAATGTCCTTCCTCCGTTTGTGACTTCGCAATCATGCCATCAACATAAACCTCGATTTCATGATGAATCATATCATGAAAGAGAGTCACCATTATCCGCTGATAGGTTGCCCCTGCATTCTTCAACCCAAAAGGCATTACCTTGTAGTAAAAGGTCCCCCACGGCGTGATAAAGGCCGTTTTCTCCATGTCCTCTAGGGCCATCTTGATCTGGTTATATCCGGAGAAACCGTCCATGAAGGAAAACACTGAATATTGAGTCGTATGATCAACTAGCATGTCAATGTGGGGGAGCGGGAAATCGTCTTTCGGGCTCGCTCTATTTAGATCACGGTAATATACACACATCCTGACCTTACCATCTTTCTTCGGTACAGGCACAATGTTGGCGACCCACAGAGGGTAATTTGTCACGGCAAGAAATTCGGCATCCAACTGCTTCTAGACCTCTTCTTTGATCTTAACTTCCATGTCCGGTCTGGTTCTTCTGCACAAATCCTGTCATGACAGAGTTGTAGCTATTTTGTTGAATTAGATAATCTCTAAAATCATGATCATGATAGGAGTGTATGATTAGTTTGAACTGATTGCATCTGAATTGTTTGCTCATTCACAAAATGCCATATTTTGCATTCTTATGCCATAGACCTGCTAGTTTGGGTTATAGGTTGGAGTTGATTTAAGTTTGAGTTTAGAATCATACACTTGTGCATTTATGACTTGTGTATACATTTGATTTGGTTTAAAATTGACTGGAAACTGATTTGATCACTTTCATGAATGTATAAACATATCAAAATTGCAGCCCATTTGTCATTTCTCATACCAGTTTGTTTCAGACCAGTTTAGGTGTTTTAAATCACTTATATCCATATATGTGACTTGTGTGTGTAATTGATTTGGCCTACATGTGCATAAACTTGAACTAAACATCCTTCATGCCTCAAAATGCCAATTTTTGCAGCTCTGTTATCATTCTTTATAGCAGCTTGTCTTTGGCTTTAAATTGTGTTCAAACTCATTCAATATCATGTATATGTGCTATGTGTGTGGGTGATTGGACCAGAAAACGTTTGGAATTGAAAATTCATATCTCATGCCTCATTTTCATGACAACTTGCAATTTGTGAATCATTTTTTATGACAGTCTGTTTCCAACTTATTTTGGTGTTTGAATCCACTCAATATCATGAATATGAGATGTGTATGTGATTGAATTGATCTGAAATTGTTTTGAACTGAAATTGAACATGTTCATGCATCTCACAAGCACAAACCTACACTTGAAGTACCATTTTTCATGACAGCATTCTTTTAACTTCAAAATGTGTTTTATTCCACTCAATATCATGTATGTATGGTGTATGTATGATTCATTTGATCTGAATGTGCACAGAACTAGAATTGAGTGTCATCATGCATCTTCACACATACACACTTGCACTTTGATCACCACTTTTCATGTCAGCCTGTTTTGAGCCATACCTTTTGTTTAAATTCATCCCATAACATGTTTTCAATGTGTGTAAGTGATTAATTTGGTCAATTTGTGCATAGAAACTGAATTGGTCATTCAAGTTGCATTTAAAAGCATCATTTTGCATTTAACTCACCAAATTTCATACCAGCCCTGTTTGAACCATTTTTCTTGCTTGGACTCACTTGTTTGCATATATGTGAGGTGTGTATGTGATTTATTTGCCAATATCATGCTTGGGACTGAAATTGAATATCCTACTGCACTTCACAAAGCACTAAAATGCAGTATGAGTATCACTTTCCACAAACATTTGTCTTGAACTTGATTTCCTACTCACTCTCATGCATTACCATGTTTTCAAGATGTGCATAGGCTTGCCCTGATCAGAATGTGCTTAGGATTGAATTTCAGCTTCATTATGTGTCTTACATGACAAATGTTGCATTTTGAAAACCACTTTTCATTACAGACTTCCTTAAACTCTTTTTTCAATTTGAATCCATTTCATGACACATATGTGAACTGTTTGAGTGATTGGTTTGATTAAAATGTGCCTATAACATGAATTGATTTTGATCATGCCCTGTCAAATAACCAAAGTGCATTTTAAGAGGCATATCTTGCTACAGTCTGCTCTTCACTTCATAACAAGTTTGAGCACCCTTGGTAATCTATTTGTGATGTGTATATGTGACTGATTCACCAAAATTGTGCCTAGAACATGAATTTCACTTTTTTGCATCTAAATGTCATTTTGGCAAGTTGCATACCATCTGCTGTGCCAAGCTGTCTTGCCTTGTTCTTCTGGTCTAGACTCATTCTTTAACATTCATATGATGTGTGTGCAAGATTACATTGACCTATAATTGACTGGTATATAAACTCCATCTCAAATTGCATTTCAAAACATCATAATACAAGCACTATCGGGTTTTAAAATGGAGGAAGAATTTCAAAAAACTAAAAGTGTTATCTTGTTCCTCATGAAAAAATACTCAAGTTACACTAAAATTTTGTCAAAAACCATTAAGATTTGAGAGAGTTGTGATGAAAATGCAAGTTGGTGTTTTTGCTTCATGTTTTTGCCCAGCCAGTTTTGTAAACTTCCCTCATATATTTATGGGTTGGCATTCATCAACGGACGTATAGCCACCCCAGTGGTAAGAAACTTGTCACTTAAGCGCCTTTGACCATGCAAGTGTGGGTTCGACCCATTCTTTTGTTTATTTTTGTTATTTTTGCTATTTTTTAACCAAACTTCAAAAATTCATATCTCTCTCAATTTTAATTATTTTTCACCCATTCTTTTTGCAGTGTGGTTATCTTGATGTCTACTTTCATGTCATATTTTTTATTTTCATGTTTGCCTAATTTTTTATCTCTTTTGACTATGTGCAAGTTAAATACATTTTGTAACCGTTTCCACATATGCAGATGAATTTCTCTCTTGTTATACTTGTGAATGTCATGATATTTGCTTGCTCTATTTTCCTTGATGTTAGTCAACATGCTAGGATTTTATTTGTGGTTGTTACCATGTTTATTTTGTCCCCCCTGTTGCATTTACTTAAGCTCGATCTGTCGTCACACTTCCTGCTTAATCAACTGCTTTGATTGTCATCAATGCATCTTTATCTTTTCACCTGCTCATTTAATGGTTGTCACCATGTATGTATCTTTATCATGTTTAAAACTTTGTTAAGTGTTTTCCTTTCCCCAAGTGATGAAGCTTGTTAGCTCTCATCCCAGTTGCCTCCCTTCTCTCTCTCCAAAGGAAAAGATCTTTCCATTAACCCTTATGTTATGGATAGCTCATTCACCCTCTCCTTGACTTTGTTAAGTCATTTAACCTTAGTTTAGCCACCATTAGACTTTGATTTAAGTCTAAGAAACCCACCTGTACTAGGAGTGTTCTTCAACTAGAACCCTAGGAAAGAGTTTGTCAACTCTGTGTAAGGATCATTATCATGATTTCTTACTTCCCCTTTTTTGAATATTACAACTTAAAATAGGGAGTTTTGTCAAACTCCATACAAACATTGTCATGTTTGTCCCCCTTGAACCTTGACCATAATCAAGTGTTCTTTATCCCTTGTGAGGTGAACTACGATTGCTCTGATTCTATCCTAGTTAGGATACGTAGGCAGAAGATGCGATGTCTTTGCGAGCAAACTTAGTGTATATAATCTAAGTCTTTACCTATCCCTTATCCCAATCCCAATCCATAGCACATATTCACAAACTTATCAAGCAATCAAACAAAAGGTTCTTGTAGAGTACTACAGATGCTTAGGGTGCTAACACCTTCCCTAGGTATAACCAACCCCCGATCCCCGAATCTCTTAGCGTTGTCGTTACATCGCGAAAAAGGTTTTTCTTTCTTTAGACCTTTCCTTTGGATAAAATAAAGTTCGGTTGTAAAAGAATTAAGATTCAAGTTAATTTAATAGCTTGATATCCAATTTTCATCGCAACAGATATCAAGGGGCCAAAACTTAAAACTCAGAGGTCAAAGGGGATGTCACGACCAATGTTAAAACATCATAAAAACAGAAACTGGAACCAAGTCAAGAGTAAATTCCAAGGGTATAAGTGTTACCACTGTGGAAAACTTGGACACATTAAATCTGTGTGTTTCTGGATACATGGATTTCCTAGTCATCCTAATCAAAGAAGATCTGAACAGGGTGCTCATGTCAAGAAACTGCTTCAAGCTAAGTCCAAGAAGGAAGCTCCTATCAATAAGAGACAATGTGTTGCTAAGAATGTGGCTCTAGTAGCTCACACTTCTTTAAGGATGCCTACCAAAAGGGATTTGTATTTTGATAGTGGTTGCTCTAGACACATCACTTGAATAGAGAATATTTTAGTAAACGTAAAACCTCATTCCTCAAGTCATGTAACATTTGGTGATGGAGCTAGAGAAGAAATCAAAGGTGCTGGAAAACTAGATTGCCCTGGTGGTCCAAGACTGGATGATGTCTTGTTGGTTAGAGGACTGACTGTTAATCTTATCAGTATCAGTCAGCTCTGTGACCAAGGTTTCAGTGTAAAATTCACTAAAGATGAATGTGTTGTCACCAATGAAGAAGGTAAGGAAGTTATGAAGGGATCTAGAGCCAAAAACAACTTCTATATATGGGAGCCTAGAAGTAACCTCAATGTCCTGGTCAAAAAGGAAGAAAAAGTATGGCTGGAGAAAGGAAGGACCATGTCCAAAACAGTAGCAAGAGGAACTTCAAACTCTACTTCAGATAGTGGGACAGGATGTGATAAATGTTGTGTGGACAGACAAGCCAAGAAGGGGCAACCAAAGAATGGTCATCAGGGAAACCTAGATAGGTTATATTGGAACCTGATGGAATCAATGGAAGCTACTCAGTAGACAGAGAGTAATGTCACTCAGAATGTCATAACATCGTCTTGTGACAATCTCAGTAACACGAACTGCTATCCTAGTCAGCCAAAGAAAACTGTGAAAAATTCTGACTGGCATCACCTTGGGAAATAATGTGAGGAACTAGGAGACTCAGAGGTACATAGTGTTTACAGGGTTACAAGGGATTTCAAGACCACTCGATTTAAAATTCCACGAAGAACTGACATTAATAAGGAAGTTTAGCAATTAATAGGGAATTATATTTTGAAAACTAATTATATTCTGATTGGTCAAAATATTGAATTCCCTCCACTTTTACAAGCAAACCTTTCCAATACCTTTTGCTCCTTCCAATTTGCCCTCTTCCTTACCTCAGATAACCACAGCAGAAAATCCTTTCCATTTCAACTCAAGTCATCTACAATGTCTCAACATCATGCTTCCGCCCCTACTAAGCTCAAGTCTACCCAGCGCAAAAACATTTCTCTGGAGGATGTCATGGATATCATACCTCTCAGTATGATCCATGGGAAAGGTAGTAAACCCCAAACATCAGCCACCTCACATGCAGATCAAGAAGGGAAGAATTTTGAATCCTTCATGACCAACAACAACAAAATGATAGAGTCTACACAAAAGGACAGGTATGTAGATGATCTAGTCTCCAAACTTTTCCATGAAAGGCATAATTTACAAGGGATCACCACTTCACTTACTAGGGTAGACCCATCCCTAACTCTTACTGAAAGTGATACTGGTTGTTCCTCTGCTGAAACTCCTGCCAACTCTGGGGTTCAGGAGGAAGGTGTGGGTAATAATCAAAAGGATGGTGACACTAAGAGCCCTAAAAACGCTCAAGATATAAATGAAGGTCCTTGCACTGAGGTAAATGTTAAAGATGAGTTATCAGATGATGAATTTCTTAGGAATGTAGCTCCTGGTATAGCAAAGAAACTCGCAACCAGGAAAGGAAAAGTTGCTCTGAACGAAGAAGCCTCCAAACACCTAAGAAAATAAAAGTTGAGGTGAGTAGCTCTGAGTCTGAAGGGGATGTTATAAGAGATGTGTCGCAACTGCGAAAAACCACCGGCGGAAAAACAGAAGAGTCGCCACTTTCGTTATTTATCCCAAAGAGATGGAAAGGAAATGATCACAAAAACCTAAAGAAAAAGGGAAAGACAAAGGTCATCGTAACCATGTTTGGATTCAGGAGTCGGTTATGCAAGGGGAAGGTATTAGCACCCCTCACGTCCGTCATACTCGACGGGATCCACGCATTGTTGTCTATATAAAGGGTGTGTTTAAAATAGCTAGCTAAAGGCTTAAGGACAAAAGAAAAAGAAAAGAGAAATGACTCGGAAGAGCATCGCCGCTCTGTGCCTACGTACTCCCTCGTGCAATGGTAAAGTCAGAGTCAACGTAGTTCGCCTAACTACGGCTAAAGAAGGGGGGAAGGTTGCTCGCCAAGACATCGCGTCTCATGCCTACGTACTTTCGTCTGGTACAAAAGATCAGAGCAAACGTAGTTCGGGCTAAAAGGACCACAGGTTGGTTCAATAGTTTTTTAGGCCCGAGTAGGGTTAACAAATAGTTCTAGCAGTTGGTGTATGCAGCTCGACCATTGGAGACTTAGGCGTTACCGTTTGCGGTAAAACTAAAAGTTAACGACACTATTTTTGTGAAAAGATTTTCCTTGATTAAGAACCCCAAAGGGTGAAAAAGGTTTGAAATGTTTTTGTGTTTTTTAGAGAAGAAGTGTTTTGAATTAGAGTGTCCAGAATGTATGTTGTAACAAAGTCTAAAATCTAGGATCGAATGCGTTGCATATCGTCCTAAGGACGTATACTAAACACTCTAGGTAATTGAGAGGTGGCCCCTCAATCACCATTTCCCAAGTATAAGGCTCATGGCACAATATTCATTATCCTTATTAAGTATGTTAGATTTGTTTGAAGATCAGAAGAGAAGAAGGCACACTAATGGGAGACTAATCAATCCTAAAAGTTATCATGCAAAGTGGACCTAAAGTTGAGTTTGAAAAGGGGAACTACCTAATGGTATCATGCATAATTAGGCACCTAGTGTCTATCATAACCTCAAGAGGTTAGAGAACTTATGGGCAGCATGACAAAGAAAAGCAAAAGAAGAAGAAGAAGAAGAAGATGATGAAGAAGAAGAATGCATATGCAAATGAAAGGATGCATACATAAGATGCACAAGTAGAATGATAGTGGGAGGAAATTAGTGTGGGGCAGTAGCCACCACAAGCTCATCTCAACCAAGCATGCATATGGAAATTCAATAAATGAAAAGAAGAAGGATAGAGATGCATCAAAAGTAAGCAAACAAGTGACAAACACAAAGAAAGAGTCCTCATGGATTCATCACTTTAGGTAAGCTTCAAATTCCTCCTAAGGAGGCACCAAGCTACCTTAAATGACACTCCAAGGTCATTGGACAGAAGGGAGATGAAAAGAAGAGAGCTCAAAAGCAATATCAAAACAAAACAAGAAGAAATGCAAGTAAGAGCACAAAGGAAGCAAGCAAGTATCACATAGGAGTTCAAGTTGAAAGCACAACAAGAAAGGCATCAATCAACAAGCAATGAATATAATTTTGACCTAAAAATGAACATACAGCAAGCTCAACATGTCTAAAATGTGAAACAAGAAGAGTTGAGAGCTTATTGGATCCACGAAGGTCATTTCCAATCCAAACTAGGTCATGCACTTGTGTGAGCTGTCCTATGAGATGACCTAACTTGTAAGTCACTTCAAAAATATGAAAAAGGCTAAAAAAAATATCAAATAAAATGCACAAAGAAGATAAACAAGTTTTCCACCAGAGGCCAAGAAATCAAAACAAATATCCCCTCAAAGCACCATCAAAAGAAACAATTCATTTAGATGTACCACTTTGAAATGGGAGAAACAAAGGCAAGAAGAAAAGCCACAAAAGTCAACCCAAAAGTCAACAACCAGGGGCAAAATGGTCCTCCAAAATTGATCGACTCATCATTGAGATGAGGATCAATTTTCAATCATTGGATCAAAAAGGAATGAGAGAAACAAATGCAAAAGCAAACCATGTTAAAATTTAAACCATCTAAAACCACTCCAATATTTAATTCATTTTTTAATTGCAAATAAAATTGAAAAATAAAATAAAAATATCCAAAAAAAAGTAGACATCTCAAAGTTGATAAAATATATTTTTGGTGAATTTTTAACATATTGGAGTTATTTTTAATGATTTAAATTCTAAACAGAAAATAAAATAAAAACAAAAGAAAATAAAAAGAAAATAATGAAACACGCGTGGCAAATAGCAATAGAAAACAGTTCAAAAAGAGACTGGGCCCAAGCTGGGGGTGTAAACAGCATACGCGTGCAAGGCCCAACAACAAATCTCAAAAGAAAATAAAAAGCCTAGAAATCTGGTGTGGTGAGTCAAACGTGGATCACCAAGGAACCTTACTCATGAACGCATGATCAAAAAGTAAACCATCACATGGCTGTAAACATGCCAGCAAATAAATGAAAGTTTGAATGTAATCAAGTAGATCCAGTCAACTAAAGACCATCGTAGGTCTTAATCAGAGCCATTGGAACCAATAGTATTCAAATCAAACGAACCACACACTGCCACGATGTCATCTTCAACCTCTAGAACCCTAAAACACACACAGCCGGCCGGAGACCACTGTTCATCGTCTTCTCCGGCCATCCCCCACCGTGACTAGAGCAACAACAACACGTGCATCAAAACTTCACCAAAATGGATGAAGCTTATATCAAAATTCATCTAGAGATCACGAGGATCTCATATCCAGCCTCAAAAACCACTAATCATGCGTAATAAACACAACCCGAAGCCAACAAAATCATACACCAAAATCAAAAGTTCATCAAAACATCTCCAATTTGGTTTAAAACTCATCTAGAAGTCACGTAGGTTATAGATCAAGCATCAAACAAGCCAAAACACGCATGAACAAGCCAAAACAGATCCAAATATTTTTGAGCATCATCCAACAATCACAACCAATGCCAGTTCGTTTTACATATTAATGATCTTCATTGTTTCTACGTCTCAAATATGCAAAAATGGCAGTGAATTGATGCTTATCAAGAGTGTAAAGTTGATTTTCAATTACCTAGTGGAGAACTTCCACTAAGCCTTCAAATGGAGCTTAAGCTTGAAGATAATTGCCCAGAATCGTTCAATTAACTTCACTAGAGCTTTTGCAATTCACAATTTGTCTTGAAATGGCCTCTTTCTCCAAATTCGAAATTTGAAATTCCACCACTTTTTCAAAACTGTTCTTGATCAATTTGGCTCCAATTCTCATTTCTAATCATTTGTGAAGGTTGAAAACTTTATATATGATGGATCTTGATGATAATTGAGCCCAAACTCAGCCTCTAACAGCCCAATGAAAAATCCAAGGAATTGAAAATGGAGCTCACTAATGTACATGAAATTCACTCAAAATTGGCTCCAAAGTGGTTGAAAATGCCTGCTGCTACCACATGGGATGTGAATGGTTTGGATTAACTCCTTGTTTAATCTCAATGGTTGAGATTTGTTATGTAACTTCATAATGAAGAAACCTTGAAAGTGGCTCACTTAAACACCTCAAATTCAAAATCCAAAAATGCCAATGTGTTCAAAATGTTGTTTGCACTCGAAAAATGCACTTATTTGCACCAAAATGATCAAAAATGAAATAATTCCAATTTTTCCCTTTTAATCCTTCTTTCATGAAAATTCACATATCCAATCTTCATTCCAAGCATAAACCATGACTTCTCAATGCTTGAATAAGCAAATAACACGATTTGGAGCAAGTTTGATGTTGGAAAAATCTTCATTTGAAGTGTGCAAGTTGGTGAAATGGACCTATAATTTTATGACCTATAATCTCACTTTCCCAAAATACCCCTGACTTGCAACCCTCATAACTTGAGTTCTACAAATCATATGAAAGACTTCTAGTACATTTTGGAAAGCTAAGACCAAGACCTACAACTTTCATGTTGGCCAAAAGTTGAGGAGAAACATCCTTATAGGTCAAAAATGGCTTGGAAGTTGGTTGACTTTTGTTGACCAAAATCACATCCCTCTGATGACCTGTAACTTGTCTGGATCATAACTTGAGTTCTATAAATCCAATAAAGGACTTCTAGTACTCAAAAGAAAGCTAAGAACATGCTCTACAAGTTTCATGTTGGATAAAAGTTGAGATGAAACTTGTATCTCGAGATAGGTGGTCTTGAAGTTAGCCACTAAATAGGGGATTTTACCCTGAGAACCCTAATTTAGTAACTTCTCACACACTTGATCCTTGATGAATTGAACTTGAAATGATATCTCATATATATTAACACAACATCCTATGACCATAGAGACTCTGAATTGATTTTTAATCTCCTTCAATTGCACAGTTGACTGAAGACTAGCCAGATGAAACCCTAATTGCAACACCTTCAACTGTAACTTTTCATACTTAGCACAAACACTTGGATGAGCTCCACAATGACCCTCAAGGAACTCAATGAGCTATCTCAACATCTTATATCCATAACCATGCATTCAGAATCCTCTAATGCTCTTGAACTGGCCTCCCAGTTAGGAGCTGACCCACATACATCTATCCTTTCTTTCACAAAACCAATGCCCACTTCCTGATGACTTGATGACCATCCAAACTTAAGTAAAACCCCTTTCTTAGGCTCAACCCTCTAAGTAGACTCCTCTTGATATGCACAAACTCTTGATCCCCTGTTCAATGAAAAATGCTATGCAATGCAAATGCTAGAAAGAAAAGAAATGAAACATAAACCAAGTTAAGAAAAGGTTGGGCAAATTTTGGGGTGCAACAAGATGTTCCTAACATCTTCAATGTCAAGAAATCTTTGGGTAAGAGACCTCTCAAACCCATGCCAGCTGCTCCTCTAGACAATGTCTCATTCCATTCCATTCACAGTGTGACAAAATGGAAATATGTATACCAAAGGAGAATAGCCCTTGAGAGAGAATTGGGGAAAGATGCTCTAGAGATCTAGGAAGTAATGGATCTGATACACAAGGATAGTCTGATCAAGACTGTTACTGGTTTTTCAAACTGCTACAAAGGAATGGTAAAAGAGTTTATTATTAACATCCCTGACACAATTTCAAAGAGAAACATCAAGGAATCCATGAAAGTGTTTGTCAGAGGATAATGTGTTCAGTTCTCACCTTCTGTAATCAACAGATACTTGGGACGAGCAAATGATGATGCAACAGAATTGGTTGCCTCAGACAATCAAGTGTGCAAAGTGATCACTGCCAATTAAGTCACTACCTGGCCATCCAAAGGAAAGTTGTCTTCAACACAGCTAAGTGTAAAGTATGCAATTCTGCATAGAATTGGGGAAACTAATTGGGTGCCTACCAATCATACTTCCACTATTGCTGTTGGACTTGGCAATATCATTTATGCCATAGGAACCAAAGTTAACTTTGACTTTGGTCTATACATTTTTGATCAGGTTGTTAAACACTCCAAAACCAATGCTATTAAGCTACCAATTGCTTTTCCATCTCTCATTTGTGAAATCATTCTCAATCAATATCCTGGGATCCTGAAGTCAAGTGATACGACCAGAAAAAGGGAGCCTAAACTGTCACTTCATTTTAAGCTATTCGAAGGAAGACATGTTCCAGATATGGTATTTACTTCTACTGAGAAGGTCAAGATCTCTAAGAGAATAATGATAGTAGAATTAAAGGATGAATGTAGGGAGAAACCATCAGTAGAGCAACTGCATGCAAAATCAAGCTGGAATCTCTTATCCAAAGACTTGAAAGAGATACGGATGATATTGATGAAGCAGCGATGTCAGGTGAAGAGTCTGATGACAGCAGTAAGAATGTCTCAACCAATGTCGATGACATTAGTTCCAGTTCCAGTAAAGAAGAGGAAGATTGATGCCAAGTTGTGCTACTAGTGGGTGGCTCAGACTACTAGTTGCTGAGTTGGTGTTGTGATCTGCTGATTTGAGAAGGTGTTTGTAATTTATGTTAGTCTTATTTTTATTTTATTTTTTTTGTGATGCTCTTCATGAGCAATAACGTTCATAACCCCAAACAGATGTAATTTTGTTACACATTTTGGTCAATACTATGTTAGTAGTGTGATCTTAATTTGTGGCTAAAAAGGGGGAGAGATGTTGTTAGGTAACTGCAGGTTAGAATTGTGTTAGCATGGTGATTCTCACAGGTGGAAGACTTGGCTGTTAACAGTGCTGAGCAAGTGAGTTGCTGCTAATGTGCAGGTTATGCAGTAAACATGGTTACATTTGTATGACTTCCTAGTAGGAGTAGGAATGTTAGAACTACTTGTGTAAGATGCAATGTTGTGTGATCCTAGAAAGTGTTTAGGAGTTGTGTGTGTATCTGCATTATGTTAGCAGATTGTGAGCTCCCAGACGTTGTTTAGGAGTTATGTGTGTATCTGCAGGATAGTAGCAGAATGTGAGTGTTGTGCATCTCTTCAGGGGGAGTGGCACAGGAGGTTGTGTCTTCAGGATGTTACCCTGAATGTCATGACATGCAGAACAGGTTAGATGACTGCAGGGTGTCTGCAGGTTCTGTACAGCTGGTGTGATATGCATCAGTTGACGGGGAGTAACTTCTGATATGTTACTCAACAAACTGTGACATCTGTAGTGCTGACTAACAGATGGCTATGTGTAAACAGGTTGATCCTGAGAGATAACAATATGAGTGTGTAGACAGCACTAATAGTGTGTAGCTAGTAGCTTTCCTGCTTGTTTTGTTGGACTTCTGCTGCTTGTAAACTCTAATATGTTAACGGGGTGTTTTAGCTAAAAATTAGCCAAAGGGGGAGTTTGTAAGTGCTTTTGATTGGCTGCATTTTATGGCAAAACATTAATGTATGAGTAAATGTCATAACTGATGTTAGGACATA
This sequence comes from Lathyrus sativus, assembly GCA_963859935.3. NCBI lineage: Eukaryota > Viridiplantae > Streptophyta > Magnoliopsida > Fabales > Fabaceae > Lathyrus > Lathyrus sativus. Next base: position 449,154,147 of record OZ012739.1, on the reverse strand, counting down.
CTTGAAGAGTGTTATGCAAGGAAAGCTATGAGTAAGTTGAGTTGGATGTCATACAGAATGTCATGACTCTGATCGTATGACATCTAGCGAGCAGATTAGTTTTTTTGGTAGCTAGAAATCAGGTAACTTATTAGAACCTCAAGTCGAAAGACAAGAGACATTTTAGAAACCCTAAAGCGAAACAAAGTGCTCCTGAATTAAATGGCAAGTGTGCAGATTATTGAAGAGAGGTTTTGTGATGATTAAACCTAATTTATGCACCCAGGCCCAAGGACTGTCTGCTGCTATAAATAATAGAAGGAGTAATCCTAGAAGAGCAACTCTTGACAGAAGATTAGAGAGTGCATATTAAGAGTCCTTGTGAGTGAAGAAGGTTGGTCTTCACGTGAGTATTTCGAGTGAAGAAAGTGTGTTCTTCACGTGTGAATTGAGTCTTAGGAATACTTATTTACCAAGCAACTGCATGCTGCATTAGTTAGGTAGGTTCTAAGTTGTGTCTCACTCAAAGCTGTTAAGTAAGAGTGTGTGATTCTTGATCAAAGCTTTGAAGCAAAATCAAGGTGTGTATGAAGTGTTTCTTCATCTTTATTTTGTAACTGTGAATTGTATATCACTGTGGTGTGATTGAGGGGGGGTGAGTGGGAATACTCGGGTCTAAAGTGTCTCTAGGTTGAAGTGTCATTGGGTAGGTTTTAAGTGAGGAGTGCAAACTGGGTTGTTTGACTCTGAATTAATTCTACCAATAGTGAATTTCTTCCCTGGCTTGGGAGCCCCCAGATGTAAGTGTTGTTGACACTGAACTGGGTGAACAAGTACTGGTGTGATTTACTGCTTTCCTTTACAGCTTTTTAATAGTCTGTGTTATAGTGGATGTTATAACATTCGTGATAACATCCATCGTGTGCTTGCCAAAATTTCACACATGTCCTAAATATCATTAAACATCACAAAACTAAATCTAAGAAATTCTACAGGATGAAAGGAAAAAAGCTCCAAAGGTTGTAGAGCCTATATCACATGGTAAGAAGAGGATGAGAGCTCCTCCTCTGACTTTTGTTAAAGTTTGGATAATGATTGTTCCAACCTATGTTTGACGGAAGGTAAGAAAGGTGAGACCTCAAAGGTATACAATTATGACTCGGATAATGAGTATTCTTATAGTGAATTTTTTAAATTGTTCAATGATATTTATGTTTTTTCCCATAAATTCTTTTAAGATTCTATCCAAAAAAAAACAATTTTAAAACTTGAAGAGCAGATAAATAATCTTATTTGTGCTTTGGAATTTCTTAAGGAAGCACATACATCTCTAGTTGATGAGCATTATAATGTTTCAGATACTTTAGTTGAAAAGATGATAATAGTGAAATTTTTTTAGTGTCCAATTTTAAAACTTGAAACTCAAACTCTTAAAAGACAACTAATACAAACTACTTCACTATCATGTTCTTGTTCTAGTTCTTTGAGTGAAAGAGGGAAGGTGTTTAAGAAAAACCCTCATGTCAATAAAATAAATAAAAGGATAACTTCATCTAAAGTTATTTGCCATTATTGTGGTGATAAGGATCACATTAGGCCTCTTTGTCATATTAGGAACGTTCAAGTTCCCAATGGAAAAAAGACATGGATTCCTAAGTGTAGCTCAACTAACCCCAAAGGATCCAACTAAAATTTGGTACCTAGTTCTATGTATTGTTGTTTTGTACGAGAGCGTCTAAGAATTTTTATGGATTCTCAAGACAAGTGAAGGAATATGTATCCAATCGTATTTTTGATTGTATTATATTCTTGTCGGTGTATTAGTGTTGTTATTTACTAACGTTGCCTGTGCTGAAAGTTTAATCCTAGATCATCTTAATTGGTATGATCTTTTCATTCTCATTTATCTTCATGTAGTTGCAATTTATTTATCTTATTTGGGTTTAATTGTTTTCATTGCATCATAAGCAGTCACCTATTTTTCATTTGCATCAATACTATTTTTTTCATGCATCAAAAATTATTTTGTATGTGCATTAAAGTTAGTTTTCATTTGCATCAAAATAATGTTTTAGTTGCATTAAAATCATTTCGTTAAATTCTCCTTGTATCAAATGGTTTTTGTATTAAATTTTTTCATAAGTATAAGAAAAACATGTTTTTCTAGTTCAAATTTTCTTTGATGATATTATTTTCGGTTCTACTAATCTCTTTGCCAAAAGATTGCAAGTATGATGCCATGGGTATAGAATCATAGCGTGGACGATCAAATGTGCTTATTGACAAAGATGAAAGTGGAGTGTATTTTGACGTAACCAAGTATAGAGTTATAATCAGATTCTTGCTCTATTTAACCATGAATATGTCAAATATCATGTTTAGTGTATGCATGTGTGCTAGATATTAAGCATCACATAAGGAATCCCACTTTAAGATTGTAAAACATATTTTTAAGTATCTTAACATAACCTCTACTTACGTTATTTGCTATCCTAAAGGTAGTGCTTGTAGCTTAGTAGGTTTTTATGATTTCAATTTCGTGAGGTGTAAGTCGGATAGGAAGAATACTAGTGGTACCTGTCACTTATTTGGAAGTTGTTTAGTTTCTTGGCACAGTAAGAACCAGCATAATATTGCTCTTTCTACCACCGAGGCTAAATATGTAGCCTCTATTATTTGTTGTGCACAAATCTTATGGCTAAAGAAACAATTACTAGATTATGATAGTACTAGTGTTATAAGCCTTACTAAGACTCCAGTACATCATTCACGGACCAAACACATTGAAATCCAGTGCCATTTTTTAAGAGATCATGTGGAAATAGGGGATGTTGTTTTGAATGTGTTGACACTAAAAGTCAGCTTGCTTACATTTTTACAAAACAATTGTCATAAGAACCCTTTCACAAGATCTCTAGGGATTTGGGAGTTTTAGACTCTTCGTGCTTTAAATAGAATGAGCATTTTGTTTAACTTTCATTTGCTACATTTTGTTTTCTCTAACACTATTTTGTAGCAAATCATAGCTTTTACCGACTACATTTGTATGTCTCTAAGCTCTCATTTCTTGTTTTATATCATTATATATGCATGTTTGTTCTGGATTTGTGCATTGGATTGATTATTTCCTCCTTACCTCGCTAATTCATCTCTAACATATGTTCTTGATTGATCTACTTTGCATTTAAGTCTCTTTAAATGTGTATTGATAATCATGTGGTTTTGAGCATTTGTGAATTGTTCATGCATAATTTTTAATTGTTGATACATTCCTTTACATGATGGTTTTGATCACTTAATTGTTTGTTGTTGAATGTTGGTGTTGCATGTCTATTTACATTTTGTTGCATATGGCATGCCTACCTTCGTGTTCAATATGAGATCTTTGCTGTTGTATATTATTCTTAGTTGTTTAGCTCATATGTTCATCTGTAATTATTATTTTGTGGTTGGTTATTTGTTTTTTAGGCACAATTCGATCTATCTCTTTTTATGTTGTCAAAGGGGGAGAAATTGTAATATGAGTCTAGAATTGTTTTGTTTGTTTATGTAGTGGTTTGTGTGCAATGTTTCAGAGGAAGCATAAGCGTATTTATCCTTTTACTCAAAGTCAACTCAATTCCAAGTGAAAGCTTTCCAAGCATCAAAAATGGGGAGAATGTAGTTGCATGTCCCTAATACATTCAGGGGGAGCACCCCAATACAACTATTTTGTTGCTTGTCTTATCGCTTTCATTTTAATTTAATTTTCATTATGGAGTCTCCTTCATGATTGCACCTATTTGGAGTTAGAACTGGTCTTTTGATTGTGTTTAATTGACATTCAAAAGTTGTGAATATTGCTGGAAATGACGATCCTAAGGGATCGTATAATAGAGCATTTGTTTTCAAATGTGAAAATTATACTTATTGGAAAGTGCACATGTATGCACACTTATTATTCGTTGACAAAAACCTATGGTATGCTATCACTGAAAGATTATTTATCCCTGTGAGTAATAACAATGTTGTTAAACATCTTGAAGATTGGATGGATGATGAGACCAAAAAGGCTTCATATAATTTAAAAGCGAGGAACATACTTATCTCCGCTTTAAGCGCAAAAGTATTCTACTCAATTTCACATCATACAAGTACTATATGGGATGCTCTCCAAACTCTCTTTGAGAAAACAGATGACATCAAGAATTCTAAAATCAATATGTTTACAAAGAATTTGGACTATTTTGTATAGAACCCAGAGAATCTGTGGATTCCATGCAAACTAGATTCCTCCATTTAATCAACAAATTATGCAACTTGGGGAAAACCTTTTTTAACAAATATTGTACTAATAAAATATTGAGATATGTGTGCAAAGAGTGCCTACCAAAGGTTACTGCTATTAAAGAATCTAATGATCTTAATACATTGGATATTACAAAACTGTTTAGAAAGTTAGTCGAGTATGACAATGAGCTGAAATGACTCGCCGATAGCGAAGTAAAGTCAAAAAAGAAAGAGAAAGGAAAAGAAGAGAAGTGAGATTTTTCTTTTAAATATTCGTCATCTAAAGGGAAGAGTTTAAAGGAAGAAAGTGACAACTCCAAAGAAGAATCTTTTAAAAAGGAAGATATGTGTTTATTTGTCAAACGCCACATTAGACACTTAAAGAGAAACAAGCTCAAGCGTAACGAAAAATGACTAGTGATTTTCAAAAATACTCACTACCTAAGAAATAATACAAGAAAATGGATGATGGTATTACATGTTAAAAGTGTTGAAAATCGGGACATTTTAGAACCATTTGTCCAAGTCTCACCAAACATAATAAAGCGAAAGATAAAGAATTCTACAAGACGAAAGGAAAAAACTCTAAAGGTCTTATAGCCTATATCGCACGGGAAGAAGAGGATGAGAGCTCCCCCTCTGATTGTTTTTCAAGTTCGGATGATGAGTGTGCCAACCTATGTTTGATGGAACATAAGAAAGGTGAAACTTCAAAGGTATATAACTCCGATTCTAATAGTGAGTAGTCTTATAGTGAATTGTCTAAAGCGTTCAATGATATGTATGATGATTCCATAAATTCTTTTAAGAAGATTTCTCTCCCAAAATAAATGATTTTAAAATTTGAAGAGGAGATAAATAATTTGTATCACGCTTTGGAAACTCTTAACGAAGCGTATACATAATTTTATGGTCATCAAGCATCAAGCATATGAACACACACAAGACAAAGTATGATGAAACAATCATCTACTCCCCGTCATACACCAATCCTTGGCTTATCTAACCCAAATTAATGCTTAAGTTGAACTCCACCTTTAAAAACCCGGAATTGAAGGTGGTAAGGTGAAGACGATGATGAAACATTGAAGCCTTTCTCAAAATTTTCCTTGATTCTTCTTCAAGGTGATTTAAAATTAAGCATGCACTAGTTTGATAACCTTCTTCTCTCCTTCCATTCTCTATTTCGTGTGTATCTCTTTTCTTCTTGGACTTTATCTCAAATTCCGCTTTCACAATTAGAAGAAATGAGAAAATATGAGTTTTTCTCCAAATGTTGGGTTTAAATATTTTGCTGTGGATAATCCTCTAACGAGTAAAGGGACTAGATTTGGTTGATAAGAGGAAATAGTATAATGCTCTTGTGTTCTTTAACTTTATTCCTTTAGAAGTTTTCACTTTACATTCATCTTAAAGAAAAATTTTAATCATAACTTCCATTAAAATAGCAAGTTATGAAATAGTGCGCAAAAGCAAGAAACATTTAGAAAACCTAATTCACCCTCCTCTTAGGTTGCATCTCGTAGTTACAACGGAATGACCCTAGTATGGTATATTTCTTGACGAGGTATTTGTAGTTGGTTATAGAGAACCCCCCAACAAGTTCATATACCATCTTAGTGTTGTCTCCTTGAGTATTCCTGTCAAAATTTTGCATTTGAGTGATTCATCTATAATGATTATGGACATCTAGGTGTTGAGAGCAGTGATGTGCTCCTAAGGATAACATTTGACATTAAAAGGTGTTAACAAGGGTGCTTTGAAACCATCTGGGATAGGCGCATTACATACTTTAGGGAAAGAGGTCGAGGTTCAAGAAACTATTCCTACTTTTCATAACGATTGGTTGTTGCTTTCGCTGCTACAAGTTGCTCACATCTCCCTACATATTTTCATTTTGTCTTCACAATTCCTTTGCAGTGGCCAACATTTATGTAATGAAACTCTGATCATTGTTGTAACTACATGCAGTATTTCTCACTATTACGAAATAATGATCTTGTTATGGAATAATTTAGAAGGCGTGGTCTAAGTAAATTTTAACGAGCCCTAGGGTAGGCGTTAAATGTGCTGGAAAAATGTACATTGTATGTAACATTGCAGATCGCTTTTCTTGTACTACCTATTGGCTTTTATAAATATATTTATAATAGTTTATGGTTGTGTCTCTCCTTTTGAGTGACAACCATAACGACCATTAAGTGTTGTTCCATTGTCTAAGCCTAACAGTCACAAAAGTCTTTAACATTGCTGCCTCATGTATGTCGAAGTTATCAAGACCCTTACTTATTAGACATGAATGAGTTATTGATGTCGGTATGACATCATACCCGTAGCATAAGACGGCCATAATGTCTGACAAGTTTATTTAAGAATTGTGAGTCATTCATGTGTTGAGCTAGTATTTGACCTTTACATTAAGTCGGCCCTAAGCCTGGTGAGCTCTTGTGATTCTTGCTTGACCTCACCCTTTCTTGTTTGAGTATTCTCTAGGCTATATGCAAAGAGTGTTGAGATCCATTGACGCTAAGTGGATGTTGAATCGATACTATCCAAGTTCTAAGACAAAGTGTTTTGATTTAGGGAGAACCCAACATACCTAAATTAATATAGACATATTAATACATAGTCTACCAAACACAAGAAATACAACCACAGTATTTTGAGCTAGAAGGATCATATAGTGCACACAATTACAATTAACATAATAATATTTTCTTTAAAAAAAAACCCTTAGTGTTATTAATCATAAAGTTATTTGAAAATAACATATATATATTTAGTAACTTGAAAATAACATATAAGTATAAGAATTTTTTGGTTCAAAATGTACTTATCAAAAGGGAGTAAAATCATAAAAAGAGACATATGAGTAATTGTATAACTCAGCATGTGGATGTCATTAATAAAGGAGCATTAGTTTTGAAGAAGCATACAAATGAAGAAACGGACAAAAAACCCTTTGTGGTGTGGTCTTTCTCACTCTCACTTTAGTCAATGGTATTTTTCATATAATATAATGTAACTTAATTATTATTCAATGGAGTATACTATAGTATAGCCAGTAGTACATACAGAACATTATAAAAATCAATTCCGACCTGAGAATATAAAAATAATAACAACATAAAGGCGTTGTCCATTGTCCAGTAACCGATCTTTCCCACATAAGCAAGGGAGTATATATCGCACATGAACACTGCATTTCTGTGTTTTTTCTAATGCTAGTACACTACTTCAGTGACGAAATATAAATAAAAATTATGTTGACGTATTTGATTTAATTTAAACTAAAATAGATGGTTAAACCTTTATATTGTATTGTTATTTATTTATTTTAAATTATATTAGTTAAAGTTTATAAAATATATATTGTATTCATGCATTTTTAAATATTATACATTATTTTTTTCACAGAAATTTAAATAGGATTTGTAAAAAAAAAATCATATTTTTGTTAAACAAGTGTATTAAATTTTAAAATATATAAACTTGATTGATCTATGTAAAAAAAATTGATTGCTCTACACTAATTTTTTTTTTTATTTTATCAATTTGTAATGATTTAAATTTCATTTAAAAAATACAAAATTTAACCTAGCCAATTTTTTAATAATACTTTTAAATATTTATTATAAAAATAGAAAGAAGAAATTACAAAATATAAGGATTTATTATAAAAAAATAACTACTTATTACTTTAATATAAAATTTTCTTGAGTTTTTTCTTTTTCTTTTAATATAAGATTAAGATCCTTTCAAATTTTGAAGGAGATTAATTATTTTTTACTAGCATACATTTAATTATATTACATCTTAATTTTTATAATAAATATTTTTCTATAAATATTAACGGATGAACTTGTATATTATATATTCACCTTCAACTTATATTTTCAACAATTTTAACAACACAAGCAACTTTTTTTAGTTAATTTTTGTAAAAGTAGTATATATCAAAAGTAATAAACATCTAGTTGCTAGTTCACTATAGGATCTTTGGAGTGAGTTGAAAAATACTTATTTGTATCACTTAAGTTAATAAAATATATTAAAATTATTAATTATAATTTTGATCTTTATATTAATTTATTCATAAAATTAGTCCTATTTAAAATTTTAACGAATTTAACTTTTTTTTTACTTCCAAAATCATTGATCTGTTCATTTTAAATTACATGTCATTTGAAAAATATGATAAATCATCATAAATTAATATTTTGTAGAATTTTAAAAATAAAATATAAATATAAATTATATGTTATTAACAAATAAACATGCAATTAACAATTTTCAATGCAAACATGTGATAAAACAAAACTATTTAAATTTAAAATATACAATTAATTACGTTAATGAGATAAAATATGAAAAAACTATACTTAAATCTAAAATTTATTAACTGACATAAGTTTATTAAATTTATTTACAAATTTGATAATTCTTTAATGTATATTAGGCATATTATAGAATTAATTGATGATAAATATGCCTATATAATTTAATATTTATTTCAAATTATTTGATATAACAATGAAATAAATTAAAAGTAATTTTCAAATAATTTTTCGTTAACATTAATTTTAGAAAAATGGATATAAATTATAATATTTTTAAATCTAAGTCATTTTCTAATACCAATATATAATAATATAAAAAAGATCATCAGTAAATGTTATGATATTAAATTTGAGAGCTATTACTTCAGATCCTATCATGCATGTACTATTTATATTTTAATAATTTTAAAGAATGTAGTTGTATATTAATTAAACTTTAAAGCCTTCTTCTTATCTTCTAATGGTCTCTGATTTGTAAATATTTAATTAATTTAAATTCCTGAAAGACTTAAAAAATAAAAATGTTTGTTTATCATACGTCTCACTATAGTGTCATTTTCCAAGATATACTCTCGAGGAAAACAAAACGCAAATCCACCTGTTTTCTTTTCCATGCCTTTCTGGAATATTTTTCTTTTCTTTTCTTTTCTTTTCCATTTCACTATTTCCTCTTAAATTAATTATTATTTTCCTTCCCTTCCCTTCCATTCCATCTGCAAAACACAACAACACTAGTCTTCTCCTATCTTCTTTCTCTTTCTCTCTCATCTCACTTTCTTTCATGCTCTCTTCTTCTTCTTTCTCTTGACTCTGTCTCTTATGACTCACTCTTCTTTTTTAACTTAACTTTCTCTCTCTTCAATCTTGTGTCTTTTTTTCTTCTCCTAATTTTTATCTTATTTTATTCAAAAGTGTTTCACAAGGTTTTCTTCTTCTTCTCAGATAGATAAAATAGCTAGAGAGTAAGCTATCTTTCCAGATTCTTTTCAAGGAAAAGCCTTAAAAAAGAACAAAATAAAATCACAAAAAAGTCCTTAATATTGTGTTGAAGCCTTTGAAGTTTGAAGTTTGAAGTTTGAACTAAACAAAAGGCTTTCACAGTTCCTTGTTTGTGAATATTGCACTTCTTTTTTGTTTTTGTTTAATCTGATTTAAATAAAGGAGAAAGAAGAAAAAGAAAACCTCTTGTCTTTGATATATATCTTTGTACCATTATATCAAGTTTTTAGTAACACCTTTTTTTCTAAAGAAGATGCCCTTGGAAGGGATTTTCATTGAACCAACAAATCCAACATCAACCCAAACTCAACCTGATCTTTCTCTTCACATAAGTCCACCAAGTACTTCTTCTTCCTCTTTGATTTCCAACAACATAGATACATCTCATTTACTCAATTATGAACCTCGCAATTCGTCAAGAACTTCGGCTCAAACTCAAGCTCAAGCTCACACTGAACTTTCTCTTGGAAGAAATTTTAGCGGTGGTGTTCAAGAATCACATCATCAGCAACAACAGCAACAGCAGCAACAACTACATAACCCTTATTATCAAACCCAACAAGCTCATTTCCCTAATCTTCAACACCACCACAACTCGACAACTACAACGAGTACCACAACAAATTCTACTTCAATGAATCACATAAATTATGGTGTTTCATTGCTCGACGTATCCTCCTCGTCCTCCTCGGAAGGGTTAAGACCGATTAAAGGAATCCCAGTCTATCACAACCGTTCATTCCCTTTTTTACCAGCCATGGAACATTCCAGAGAAAAAGATCCAAAGATGTGTTTATATCACCACATGCCAAATTCAACAGCCCCTCCTTCTTCATCCTCACCTCTTTCCCCCTACATCGCTGCAGGAGGAAGCTTAGATCCCATGTCGTTCTTAAACTCTAGTGGCTCAGCGGCCGCTTACCGAGCCGCTGTAGCCACCAGGTTCAACAACAGCGAACCGTTCAAATCTCATCAATATCCATTGCACCATCTTCATCATCATAATCACTCACACTATGGCGGACTCGGAAACTCAGAAGCATCCATGAGATCAAGATTCTTACCGAAACTACCAACAAAAAGAAGCATGAGAGCGCCAAGAATGCGATGGACGAGTACCCTTCACGCTCGATTCGTTCATGCCGTCGAGCTTCTCGGTGGCCATGAAAGTAATCATTTCTTTTTTATTCAAATTAATTATTCCTCTTTTATTTTATTTTAATAAGAACAAAAGACTATTAGGTGGGTGTTACATTATCTTAATTTCTTTTTCTATTATTTTTCTCATTAATCTAATTTAGATGGTGAAATTTAGGAGCAACGCCAAAGTCAGTACTTGAACTGATGGATGTGAAGGATCTCACATTAGCTCATGTAAAAAGCCATTTGCAGGTTTGTTTCTCTCTCTATCTTGGTGGATGAAATTGGACACAGTAACCAATGAAAATGAAAGAAAAGAAGTGAATGAATGAATGAAAATGAATGTGTATGCTAAGAAGAAGACTTTATCATCTGAGAAGACCAGACACAAAACAGTCTCTGATTATAGTCATAGAAAGAGAGAGGAGAGAGAAACATAAACTGACAACAACATAAAAAAAAGTCATCATTTTCCAATAATGCAACTATCTCTCTTACAATCAAACTTCAAACCAGACAGAATTTAACATATTCACAACGAGATCTATATTTTTTTTTTAATTGTAATTTTCTTCATCTATGTGTATACTAATTTTGATTCATTAGGATAAATTGTTTGATAAGATTTGTGATTTGTTCTTACCAGATGTATCGAACTGTTAAGACTACAGACAAACCTGCAGCTTCTTCTGGTAATTCATTTCATTCTGCTATTTCTTCAACCATTTATAATTTTTTTTCTTAATCTTTATATATTGAAGTATTAATTTATTTTGTTTTTTTTTTATTTTATTTAAGAGAATGTTATCCATTGTGACTTTACAGAGATTTTTTTTATTGTTACTTTTTTTTTTTAATTTTGTTTTACCGTAAATACCCTTCTTTCTATGGTTTCTCTATGATTAAAGTGTAAATATATATATGAAGACTTTTAAGGCTTTTAGCTTAAATGTCTGCATGCATATGAGGGTAATTTGATTTTGGAGTAATAATTTATAAATTAACTTTTGGTTTAGGACTTTCAGATGGATCTGGAGAAGATGATGTACCTCTAATCGGAAACAATGGTGGAATTCGTCAATTTTCCGATCAAAGAAGCTTAAATGATAGACCAGTACAACAAGATATGGATTACTCTTCCACAACCACTCTTTGGAGTAATTCTTCTAGGTAATACACTAATTTTCAATGTTACGATTTCTTTAAATTTATATGTTCATATTTGATTTATAATCAAATTATATTATAGAGAGGACGAAGGATACTCTAAACAAATAAATAAAGGTTTGAGGCAAGGTTTATGCCCAGTTTCACCTAAAAGAATCAATATCCAAATTTTATGAAGGATTGTTGAAAGTTCGAATATATTTAATTTAATTTTAATTTTTTTCATTGATTTGCTTTAACTTTTGCATGGTGTATCTCTTATAAAAACAATGCAAACCCACGTCCACAACACTTTTTTTTATGAAGAATAAAAAGGTTTCTTGTGGCAGCTTTTACTTTAAACTTGTTTGTGTTCCATTTTCTTCTTTCTTTTCTTTCCTTTGTGTATCTTATGTAGCCTTTAATTGGTGAATTCATATTACAAAAGAATGCTACAAGACATAATCAAAGGTTAATTAGTTAAGATAAAAGAAAAGCAACACAAAGCTTTATAATTTGCTTTTTTTTCCTTTCTTTCTCTTCTCCCTTTGACTTATGTCTATGTTTGTCTCTAGAACATAACATATCACTAATTCCAATGCTTATTTGATGATAACTCCATTATTGTAATAATTGATTTTTGAACATGTAGATTACATTAAACTCAAATTTATTTTGAAATATTTTCAACCTTCAATAATATTTTTCTTTCAAAGAAAAACATTAGGTTTTTGAAATATATTACTCACTCTTTTGTTATAAAACATGTCTTTAAAATCTTAATTATAGTTAACTAATATTTTGATGTTGACACAAGACATTCTCTGCAATAATCTATATTCATATATGTCGAGTTCTACCTTTATAGTAACCATAATATTTTAAAATCTTAGAGGCATGTCTTTCTCTTATTCAGTAATTTCTGAGCATATTAATTAAATCTTATAATAAGCACTGTTTGTAATGATTGAAAAACATTACCTTAAGTAAACAAAAAATATCTCTTTGCCACACAAACAAATTATCATTCTACTAAGTAAACATTTGTGGTAGTGGAGGTATATCATGCAATGCTCATATTAGTAAATTTGGAATTCTTTTGCCGTATAATTGGTAGATTAGCATGTTACTTGCTTAGCCATATTAATATATCATCCATGATTGTGTTTTTTTTTTCTGTTCATTTGTGAACTTGTTTTGTTTTATAAGCGATTGTGAACCCTGGTCTTTTAACTTCTTCACTGCTGGTGTCCCTGCACAGCTATAAACCGAACTGACATGACATTCGAAGACGCCATTGTGAACTTTTGATAAATGATTACTTACTAGTATATAGTTTGTTACAAAGTATATAGATATATACTGATGCATTACTTTTTTATGCATAGAAATCATTGAACTGATTCAAATTTTTTTCTTGGTTGTGTCTTTTTCATCTACTTGGATTATGATCAGTAGTAGAGAACCATGGCCACAAACTAGTCCTAATGATGTAGATGGTTTCAGACCAGCTATCTTCCAGTCACAACCAATATCAGGAGTGCACCAAATTCAGGTATTAATAATAGGTTTAATCTTTATGCTACTATGAGTATAAACTTTTTTCTATATGACTTTAATTTTCATGCACTGTGATAGTTAAGTTGCTTTTCATTTTACTTTTCATATGCATTTAGTTATGTTTATCTATTGTAATACATCATTTAGCCAAAGTTATGAATGAGTTTAAATTTTTCTACTATCGAGATCTCCCACATTCTGGACATCAGTGGTCATTCGATTAAGATCACATAATCAAAAGCTCAATGAACAACCACAATGTCCAGGATTCGTGTGTGGGAAATCTCAGACCGCAAAGAATCCAAAACCGTTAGAAATCTCATGGACAATATGAAATGATTGATACATACATGTATAAACTAGTACGGTTTTACGATAACAATACATTCAAATTAAATTATTTTTATACGTATTATTTGATTTGCGAATGATTGTTTCTCATGCAGGATTGTGATTCGAATCAACTGAAGAACAATTTGTCGGGATCTAATTTAGAGTGTAAGAACCCAAGCTTGGAGTTCACATTAGGCATACCAGATTGGAATGGCAAAGGACAAGCCTAATTAATTTCCTTTGGTTCCCATATTAATTAGTTGTCTCTATTACTTTTGCATTCATTTAATTATAATCCACAATATGACATAACTTCATCATGCAGAGGTGTATTAGATATATATAAATTGGTGTGAAGAAGGAGAACAAGAAGATAAAAGCCCTACATATAGTTCTACTAAGTTCCATAATTTTCAGAAGTAATTTTCTGAGTTCATGAACAATTTTGTTTAGCCTTTTTCTTGTATTTATTTTTTATTTATTGGTGAGGTGGAGGTATTTACAAGGAGAAGCTAATGTAGAAGAACAAGGAGGGGAAGAAATTAATAGTAAACTTTTATTTTGGTTAATCTATAGTTCTCATTTTCCTCTTCTCTATCTATTTCAATTTTTCTTACATACATGTTTTTCCTCTTTGGACTTACTAGTATTTTGCCATAGAATAACCAAAACTTCAATGTAACACAATGAATTAAAAGAATCTCCAACACCAAATTCTTACTTGGTTGTTATATTTAAGAAGGGTTTATTGTTATAAGTATATTAGTTGAAAGGAGTTGGGTTATTGCCCATCCAAAGGATTTGAACATGTTAATTGTAGCATATTGGACACCTTAACCAACAATAAATTTCCATTAGGAAAAAATAGAAAAAAACAAAAGAGAAAAATCAAAATTATTATCATCTCAATTTTTAAACCAACAATCCAATTGAGCTTTTCTTTATACATAGATCCTAGCCCAATAAACTAGGAGAGTTTGTTGTAACAAATTAACTAAAATAAACTGTAAAATAAAAAAGGCCCAATAACATAAATCTAAATTATTTAGCACCCTCCTTCAAACTAGAATGAATTTTTTACATTTCAAGTTTGTGAGATAAAGCAGAAAAAGGACCATGATGCAAAGTTTTTGTGAATATATGACTTGAAACTTAGGCAAGAGATGAATAATGTTGGCTAGAACTTTAGAAAACATCTTGAAACTAAATGTTGTATTTTTTCTTTTTTGGAAAATGGTAGAGCTTCCTAAATAAAAACAGAAGCACCTTGTGGAACATCGTGGAACATCTTGTTTCTTGACATGATCCCCAATCAAAGTATGTAACCCTGTTAAAGTGTTGTCTGAGGTTGACATGAAAAGAAATCATTGAGCATGTGCAGTCTTGATATAGCGGAGGATTCTTAGAACAACCTCTAAATGGAGTTATCACTACTATGAAAAACATATACAATAACGGTTGGAAAAGGGATAACATCATGTGTGACATGCTGTTGTTACGTAGGGTGTGGTTGTATATGCGCTACTGACAATCACGGTCTTATGACCGTGGTAGAAAACCTGAAAGCGCGCTATATATGATCAATGTTGCTATAACTAACCACTGTAATATATTAAAGGTCACAAATTCGATTCTCACCAGCGCGTCTTTTGATGTAATATATATTCTGAACAACAGTCAATATACAATCATGGTTAAATATTACAACCGTCGTTAAATAATATGCTTTTTTTAAAATGATTTTTCTGCATTTTAAAATTTTTCCATATTTTAACCTGTATTTTTTGAATCATATCAGAACAGAAACAACAATTGTATAGTGATGAAGAATTGTATTATATTACATCAAATCCATATATTGGATTAAGAACCAAACATTGTATATGTATTACATCAAAAGAAAAATGACGCAAAATAATCTACAAACATTATATAAAATCACATAATTGTAGCTACAGTGTTTTGATTTTTTTGTCTTTTGGTGTCTTGTCTCTTGGTGTATTGACTTTAAACACCTACAATTTCAAATAATCATACTTGTTAGTAAATATACTTAGAAATAATGACTTACATTAATTAAATTATGAATAAAGAATAAAATAATAATTACTTGTTAATTTTCCCTTATACCTTCATTATGATCGATACGAATAGCATGCACATCATCTATATCAACTTCATCATAAGTGGTAGGCACTTTTGTTGTGTAAGAAGGATAGAAGGAATATCAAAACTTTCATCACTACTAGGAATGTATTTTCTTAAGAGAACTATTGACCATTTCTCCGATGTGTTCGAAGGATCGGTCACATAGAAAACTTGTTTTGCTTGTGAAGCCATGATGTAACGCCCCGATTTCGATTATCCCTTTTTCGTTAAGTCCTTTTTTATTTTAATTGGGCGAATATTATTTTGATGTGGAATTTTCGTGGAAATATGTTATGTTTACATATTATTCTATTTTACCCGATTTTGGGAGTTTTCGGAGAAAATAGTTGGAGGGTATTTTGGACATTTCCTATTTAAGGATAAGTTGGATATTTTATGAGATATTGAGTTAGTAGATGTTTTGGGAAAATAATAGGAAGATATTAAAGAGGAAATAGAAGAGAAAGAAAGATAGTAAGAAAGGAAGAAAAGAAAAGAGAAAGAA
Source organism: Lathyrus sativus (assembly GCA_963859935.3). Classification (NCBI taxonomy): domain Eukaryota; kingdom Viridiplantae; phylum Streptophyta; class Magnoliopsida; order Fabales; family Fabaceae; genus Lathyrus; species Lathyrus sativus. Next base: position 449,137,728 of record OZ012739.1, on the reverse strand, counting down.
AGAAGGAGAAGAGAAAGAGGAGAGAAAGAAGAGGAAACTTTGGAAAATATCAAGATCAAACCCTAACATGCGGTTAATCAGGTAAGGGTGAGAAGTTTTATCATCTTCATAATGTGTATGATCATGTATATGCTAGATTGGATTTTTTGGATTGTTTTCTATGTTTCCATTTCTAGGTCGGAAGTTGATTTAATCGGTAGAAACTGAGTTTTATCGGTTAGAATTTGGAATAGACGGTGTAATATAGTCGGGTGATGAGTGGGTTGTACTACTGGAACTGATTTGGATTAAATCAGTCGGTTTGTGAGGTTTGGGCTTTTGGACAGCCATGGGTCTTCTGAGTTTGCAGGTTCGCCAGGTGAATGGCAGCGAAGCTTCGTCGGGCGAAGCCCAGCGAGCAGCAGCGAACCAAGTCAGAAGCATCCACCCTGTCTTCGCTGGCAAGTTTTCCAAACGAATGAGAGTGGCAAAGGTTCGCCAGGCGAGTATGCTAGCGAGTGCTAGCGAGTAATTCTAGAATAAATCCCAGTGGTCTTCGCTGGCAAGTTCGCCAGGTGAACAGAGTAGCGAAGGTTCGCCAGAGGCTTCGCCAGGCGAAGGTTAGTGAACACAGCAGCATATTTTCTTTTCTTGTGTTTTCTATTCGTGGATTAGTTGTGTGGTTTGGTTGCGACCATTCCTTGTCTGAGATGACTAGTTATATGTTGTTATGTGTGTTGTGGGTAGTCGTATGGCGTGAATCCTAGTTTGTGATTTGTGAAGTGTGGAATGTGGTCGTTTGGCAATTTGGAGCATTTACTTGAATTGAATAGAAATGCATGTTGAGATCGAATGGTAAATATAAACCAGGTATGAATTGGTGTGAATGAATGGTGAATAGGTATATATGTATTGTGATATGTATATATATTGTGAATGCATAATGAATATATGCGATGAATGTGAAGAATGCATGAGTATGTTTGTAAACATGTATGCATCATGAAGTACATTCTTGTGTTGTTGATTCCTAGGAGAGTCTGACGAGTGATAGGATTCCTAGGAGAGTCCGATGAGCAATGTGATTCCTCGGAGAATCTGATGAACAATGTGATTCCTCGGAGAATCTGATGAACAATGTGATTCCTCGGAGAATCTAATGAACGATGTGATTCCTCGGAGAATCTGATGAACGATGTGATTCCTCGGAGAATCTGATGAACAATGTGATTCTTCGGAGAATCTGATGAACAATGGGATTCCTCGGAGAATCTGATGAACAATGTGATTCCTCGAAGAATCTGATGAGCGGTGTGATTCCTCGGAGAATCTGATGAGCAATGCGATTCTTAGGAGAATCTGATGAGTTATAGTGTACCCGTGAGGGGCATGAGTAAATTGATTCTTAGGAGAATCTGATGGACGATTAAGTCGGTATCGTATTACATTTGCGTAGAGTAGCGAGTTGGCCTCTATGATTTGCATTTATCATCTTTGCACGATGTGTGGTGAATAAACATGATTGTAGATGTTTATGTAAGTTGTTGATAATTGGCATGAATGGAATGTTTGAAGATACATGTATGTGTGAGTATATCTGAAGGAAAATTGCGATCTAAACGCAGCGGAAAACAAAAATTTCCTTTAGTGATCCTTACGAATGAGCATGGTCAGTGATAGAATCGTTACCTCTTTGTGGCGATTCAGATCTTTGATGCAGCGATCACAAGCGTTGATGAAGTGCAACGCCTCTACTCAGTCCACACGAACAGCTTCCGGTCACAGTGCTAGCTGCTTACGAACGGAATTATTTGAGTGAGAAAAGAGAATCAAAAACGAAATTGCATCAAGTGAAAGCTTCATCACAAGGGTTCCTTTTATAGACTCTCTTGTGGGTTGCGGGCTAAAAACCCAATTCACATGATCCATAATAATATTATATATTATTATAATAACTATTATTATAATAAATATATTTATTTTATTATTATTTTATAACCATTATAAAATAACAATAATTATTATTATATTATCCGAATTTCTATTTTTCACTTAAGTGCACCGTACCTTACGGTGTTCCTTTGATTTCTCTATCTCTCATCAAACTGTCCTTATGTGTGTGACCCTGTAGGATTTCGTAACGTTGGTAATTATATTAAATTATATATTTAACATAATAAACAGTAAGCGGTATCTAGCAACACATCACTGCTACCCAAGTCACGAAAGTGTCATGTGATCTGACAAAACCTTTTTCGTGATAATATATGTTTGTACAATTACCCTTTTGCCCCTATGTCTATATTGAACACAAGGCATACACTGTGTCATCCTTGTCCAGTTCAATATTGGGCCCTTAGACATTTCTCCTGTTATGCAGGATTGGCAAATTCCATCTAGGACACTCATGTCCCTCAGCATGCTTCGTGGAGTGCCCATCAACTGTCTTTATGATCATCCAGTTACGGATAATGTTTGATCAGCAATAAAGCACCCGACTCTACATCTAGGGTCCATAGTGGTTTCAGGTCGAAGGGTGGTAATACACCATTATCACCATGAGAATAACTTATGACACTTTGCATAACATACTATGTAGTATTCTCATAGCGGGTCAATCCGGTATAAATATTACTCCTAATATTTATACCTATGTCAAGACTTGATAACTCTTTATCCATGATCCATGAGATGTGATCATCAGTCTATCTTCATAATAGTCCCAATGCTTTTAATGTTATCCCACTTTGCAATAAAGCTTGACTACGGATATTTTAAGAATAATGTCTTTATGTTTAATGGGATCTCATGATTAAGTCACACTTAACATTTCATTAAACAAACTAACGATTCTAGGGACTTTATTATTCTGAAAGACAAACATAATAAAGAAATGCCTTTTATTATTAAACGAATAATCCGATACAAGTACCAAAAAGTATTGGCCTCTAGGGCTTACACCAACAATATCTGTATATGTGTGTATGTTTATGAATTAATATAAACATTGATGATGCATATTGTATATGCTTAGTGTTCTATTTGCAAATAGATATTTGTGAATACATTGCAATGTACGGTGTAGTGAGATGAGTTGTGGTGAGAACGCGAATGATGTTATTGGACGTTATGTGTATATATGTATATATGTTTATATGCATTATATATTATGATAATGTTTCTCACTCTTCTGCTGTTTTATAATGCTCTATGAGGCATTGCAGATTAGATTGCTGGAGATCTTTTGTGAAGCGTGGCTTCAGTCTTTTTGGTCGGTTGGCTCTGATATGTGGCACCGGGTAGTTAGGGATTATTTTGATTTTTTTTGTGATACACATGTGTATGTATCTGCTGATGATATGTTTTGTAAACATGGTGAATGATAATTGTATATATGAATACATGTTTTGGAAGTTATGAAATATTTGGATGTTTCCGCCTTTGTTCTAAATATTTTCTTGTGGGTGTTGCCCCGATGTTGCATATCTGTTGAGCAAGTGTTATATGTGTTGAATTTTTGGTATAATGTGATATGCCCCTTTTATGCCATGATATAAATGTACTCTGATGAAAATTTGAATTTATGCCTAAATGATTATTTGTATTATTTGGGGTATAGAAAGGGGGTGTTACATTAAGTGGTATTAGGGCCAGTGTTGAGTCGGTTGTGTCTGTCTCGTTGTTTTGTTGGTTGAACGATTGTTTAACCTTGTTGTTATTTTTGGGAATAATCAGAATATGGCTGGTCGTAATGACAATGCGATGGCTGCTGCATTGGAGGCAATGGCTAGGGCGGTGCAGGGTGCGCCAAATGTAAATGCTAATGATGAGTTTAGAAAGAATCAACCGCCGGTATTCAAGGGAAGATTTGATCCGGACGGTGCTCATATTTGGTTAAAGGAGATCGAGAGGATCTTTAGAGTTATGAATTGTGCTGAAGGGAACAAGGTGAGAATTGGGACTCACAAGCTGAGAGAAGAAGCCGATGACTTGTGGGTCGGTATGAGGCAAATTCTTGAAGTTAATGATGAGGAAATAACTTGGGATTTATTTCGTGCTGAATTTCTGAGGAAGTACTATCCTGAGAGTGTAAAGGGGAGAAAAGAGATGGAATTTCTGGAGTTGAAACAAGGCAATATGTCCGTGGTAGACTACACGGCTAAGTTCACAGAGTTAGTAAAATTTCATCCTCACTATGACGCGGTGACGGCAGAATTTTCTAAGTGTGTTAAGTATGAAAACGGCTTGCGTCCTAAGATCAAACAAGCGGTGGGCTATCAGAGGATAAGTAGATTTTCGGACTTGACCGAATGCTGTAGAATTTTTGAAGAGGAAAGTAAAACTCGTTCTACTCACTACAAGAGTTTGAAGGAGGAGAAAGAAAGGCAACAGGTAAGGAGTGGACCTTATGTGACATCTGCTGATAAAGGCAAGCATAGGGAGGACTTTGTTAAGAGGCCTGGAGGAGGGAGTTCTGGATCCATTAAATGCTACAAGTGTGGTGAGATGGGTCATAAGTCTTTTATGTGTGAAAAGCCCAAAGTTAAGTGCTCTAACTGCGGAGTTATTGGGCACGATGCTACGGATTGTAGAAAGGGTGTGGTAAAGTGCTACAATTGTGGAGAAGAAGGTCACATCAGTTTTAAGTGTCCTAAACCTAAGCAAGCTCCAACAAGTGGAAAAGTATTTGCGTTGGCAGGATCAGACGCTACTAATGCGGATCGTTTGATTTGAGGTATGTGCTTTATTAATAATATGCCTTTAATTGCTAATATTGATACCAGAACGACTCATTCGTTCTTTTCTTTTGAGGATGCTAAGCGTTTGGAATTGTGTTGTACTCTTGTGAGGGTGGTATGGTTATTGAGACGCCCGCTTCGGGGTCGGTAACTACGTCTTTAGTGTGTTTAAGTGTCCTTTGACCATGTGTGGTAAGGGTTCTATCATGGCCTTAGTATGTTTACCATTAGAAAGATTATATGTAATATTGGGTATGAGCTGATTGCAGTATGATAGAGTTAGTGTAGATTGTTATTTCCCGTTGGTGAGGATTTCTTCTATGAAGGATGGAAAGGATGAGAGTTTCTTATTCCCGAAAGAGTTGAAGAAACTTTTGGGGGACGAAACTCAAGTGTTCAGTTGTCTGCATCATTGTCGGCAGAGAGTAAGGCTGAATTGGATGTGTTCCTAGTGGTGCGTGACTTTTCAGAGATGTTTCTGGAAGGATGTTAAGGATGTACCGCCGGGAGGAGAAATTGGATTTGAAGTCCATGGATTTGATGCTGATAAGAGGGGAGACCTCAAGCTGATAATATTAGAATATGTACGTGCCCAAGATTCGATCTCATTGGGGTAGAATGACTAGTATGTCGTTCCTAATGAGATATGAGCGGTATAGTTGTGATCACCGGGGTAGAATGACCGAGATGTTATTCCTGGTGGGGTACAAGCGGTGTACCCATAATCTCCAATGGAGATTGTGGCGGATCGACGGTTTTATAGGAGCCACATGGCATAACTATGATTGAGGTATGAAGTGTGCATGCGTGCAATCGTGTACGACTTTGAAATTGGAGAGTAAGATGCGTGTATCGCATCATGAGTTGTTTTGGATCAGGTGATATTTTCGAGGACAAAAATTTCTAAAGTGGGGGAGAGTTGTAACGCCCCGATTTCGATTATCCCTTTTTCGTTATGTCCTTTTTTATTTTAATTAGGCGAATATTATTTTGATGTGGAATTTTCGTGCAAATATGTTATGTTTACATATTATTCTATTTTACCCGATTTTGGGAGTTTTCGGAGAAAATAGTTGGAGGGTATTTTGGACATTTCCTATTTAATGGTAAGTTGGATATTTTATGAGATATTGAGTTAGTAGATGTTTTGGGAAAATAATAGGAAGATATTAAAGAGGAAATAGAAGAGAAAGAAAGATAGTAAGAAAGGAAGGAAAGAAAAGAGAAAGAAAGAAGGAGAAGAGAAAGAGGAGAGAAAGAAGAGGAAACTTTGGAAAACATCAAGATCAAACCCTAGCTTGCGGTTAATCAGGTAAGGGTGAGAAGTTTTATCATCTTCATAATGTGTATGATCATGTATGTGCTAGATTGGATTTGTTGGATTGTTTTCTATGTTTCCATTTCTAGGTCGGAAATTGATTTAATCGGTAGAAACTGAGTTTTATCGGTTAGAATTTGGAATAGACGGTGTAATATAGTCGGGTGATGAGTGGGTTGTACTACTGGAACTGATTTGGATTAAATCGGTCGGTTTGGAGGTTTGGGCTTTTGGACAGCCATGGGTGTTCTGAGTTCGCAGGTTCGCCAGGCGAATGGCAGCGAAGCCCAGCGAGCAGCAGCGAACCAAGTCAGAAGCATCCACCCTGTCTTCGCTGGCAAGTTTTCCAAACGAATGAGAGTGGCGAAGGTTCGCCAGGCGAGTATGCTAGCGAGTGCTAGCGAGTAATTCCAGAATAAATCCCAGTGGTCTTTGCTGGCAACTTCGCCAGGCGAACAGAGAAGCGAAGGTTCGCCAGAGGCTTCGCCAGGCGAAGGTTAGCGAACACAGCAACATATTTTCTTTTCTTGTGTTTTTCATTCGTGGATTGGTTGTGTGGTTTGGTTGCGATCATTCTTTGTCTGAGATGACTAGTTATATGTTGTTATGTGTGTTGTGGGTAGCCGTATGGCGTGAATCCTAGTTTGTGATTTGTGAAGTGTGGAATGTGGCCGTTTAGCAATTTGGAGCATTTACTTGAATTGAATAGAAATGCATGTTGAGATCGAATGGTAAATATAAACCAGGTATGAATTGGTGTGAATGAATGGTGAATAGGTATATATGTATTGTGATATGTATATATATTGTGAATGCATAATGAATATATGCGATGAATGTGAAGAATGCATGAGTATGTTTGTAAACATGTATGCATTTCAAGAAGTGTATGGAGTCATTTTGCATGTGAAGCATCATGAAGTACATTCTTGGGTTATTGATTCCTAGGAGAGTCTGATGAGTGATAGGATTCCTAGGAGAGTCCGATGAGCAATGTGATTCCTCGGAGAATCTGATGAACAATGTGATTCCTCGGAGAATCTGATAAACAATGTGATTCCTCGGAGAATCTGATGAACGATGTGATTCCTCAGAGAATCTGATGAACAATGTGATTCCTCGGAGAATCTGATGAACGATGTGATTCCTCGGAGAATCTGATGAACGATGTGATTCCTCAGAGAATCTGATGAGCGGTGTGATTCCTCGGAGAATCTGATGAGCAATGCGATTCTTAGGAGAATCTGATGAGTTATAGTGTACCCGTGAGGGGCGTGAGTAAATTGATTCTTAGGAGAATCTGATGGACGATTAAGTCGGTATCGTATTACATTTGCGTAGAGTAGCGAGTTGGCCTCTATGATTTGCATTTATCATCTTTGCACGATGTATGGTGAATAAACATGATTGTAGATGTTTATGTAAGCTGTTGATAATTGGCATGAATGGAATGTTTGAAGATACATGTATGTGTGAGTATATCTGTATATGTGTGTATGTTTATGATTTAATATAAACATTGATGATGCATATTGTATATGCTTAGTGTTTTATTTGTAAATAGATATTTGTGAATACATTACGATGTACGGTGTAGTGAGATGAGTTGTGGTGAGAACGCGAACGATGTTATTGGACGTTATGTGTATATATGTATATATGTTTATATGCATTATGTATTATGATAATTTTTCTCACCCTTCTGCTGTTTTATAATGCTATATGAGGCATTGTAGATTAGATTGCTGGAGATCTTTTGTGAAGCGTGGCTTCAATCTTTTTGGTCGGTTGGCTCTGATATGTGGCACCGGGTATTAGGGATTATTTTGATTTTTTTGTGACACACCTGTGCATGTATCTGCTGATGATATGTTTTGTAAACATGGTGAATGATAATTGTATATGTGAATACATGTTTTGGAAGTTATGAAATATTTGGATGTTTCCGCCTTTGTTCTAAATATTTTCTTGTGGGTGTTGCCCCGATGTTGCATATCTGTTGAGCAAGTGTTGTATGTGTTGAATTTTTGGTATAATGTGATATGCCCCTTTTATGCCATGATATAAATGTACTCTGATGAAATTTTGAATTTATGCGTAAATGATTATTTGTATTATTTGGGGTATAGAAAGGGGGTGTTACACATGATGTGTTGTTTGGTCATATAATTTGTTTTGCTAAGGTCAAACCAGATAAATCCTAAATCATTAGTTTGTACACCATTAATATTATTGAGAATCCACTTGCATTTAAATAAAGACACTCTGATGATAACATAATCAATCTCCCAAATCTCCTCAATGACACCATAGAATGCACTAGATGCCAATATTAATGGATTCTTATATTTCGAACTAGAGAAATACATGGATTCGGCCTCAACCATAACCCCAGTATTTTACACTGTACTACGATGATCTTTTGATTTTGTATAAAAGGTATAATGATTAATGTAATGTGCAGTCCAGGTTATCACATTAAAATTTGGCATGAACGACAACCATTGAATTGTCTCATATGCATTATGATCTTTTGGTATCCTTTTATTGAACCAATCTAGGAATTTCTTGTTATGCTCGATCAACAACAACTTGTCACTCATTCGTGGATATCTTTTTTTCAAAAGTTTTTTGTCAGTAGCCACGTACGGTTGAACTTCTTCAAGATTATTCAATATATAGAAATGTGTTTGAATAACTACATCCCGAGCCATTGACTTAACATTTAAACCTTGAATACCTCTACCTTCAGTGTCAGCATAACGAGACTTTGGAATTCCTATAGACTCTGCTTTCGACAAATAGTTTGTACAAAACTCAATAGCTTCTTCTGTGATGTTCCTTTCAACAATCGAAGCTTCCGCCCGATGATGATTCTTTGTATATCCTTTCAAGATCTTCATGTATCTCTCTATTGGATACATCCACCTTAAATAAATTAGACCATAAATTCTGATTTCTTTAACTAGATGAACAAGTAAGTGAACCATAATGTCAAAAAATGATGGAGAAAAATACATCTCCAATCGACACAAGATTATGGCAGCTTCATCTTCTAATTCATCTAATTTTTTGAAATCAAGAACTTTATTACATATGGAATTGAAAAACAAACACAATCTGGTGATAGTTACTCTCACATTTTTTGGTAGAATGCCACGGATAGCCACTGGTAGAAGTTATTGCATCAAGACATGACAATCATGAGATTTAAAACCAATTAACTTGAGATCTTTCATTGATACAAGTTTCTTGATGTTTGATGAGTAACCTTGGAAAACTTTGATACCACGCAAACACTGGCAAAAACTTTTCTTTTCCTTTTTACATAGAGTATAACAAGCCGGAGGTAGATAAGTTCATTTCCCTTTTTCTAATAGAGCCAATTGATTTTGTATACCCATCGTCTCCATATCGAGACGAGATTTCTTACTATTTTTAGTCTTGCTTGGAATGTTTAGAAGTGTTTCAATCAAACTATCACACATATTTTTCTCCACATGCATCACATCAAGACAATGTATTACATCGAGACTTGACCAATATGGAAGACCAAAAAACACAGACCTCTTTTTCCATATATTTTTCTCAACAACTTGCCCTTTTTATTTTTCTCTCATTCCATGGACAACATTAATGTGTTTATGTCATTGATAAACTTCATCCCCAGTTAAAAGTTTAGGAGCGATATCAAAATCCTGATCTCTATTAAAAGCCTTCTGCAATCTATGATAAGAATGATCGGGTTTTAGAAATTTTCAATTCCCAAGGAAAACAGTCTTTTTTCCAACTCATGTTGGTGATAACATGTATCAAATTCACAAATAGAACAGGCTTTGTGTTCTTTGACACTATATCCAGCCAAATTATCATATGCAGGAAAGTTGTTGATTGTGCAAAATAACATTGCACGCATCTTAAACTTTTCACCAAAATATGCATCATCAAATTCAACACCTTCCTCGCACAAAAGTATTAAATCTTCAATTAATAGACTTAGATAAACATCTATGTCGTTTCCAGGTTATTGTGGTCCAAAAATCATCATACTTAACAACATATACTTACGCTTCATGCATAACCAATGAGATAGGTTGTAAATCGTGAGAAGAATAGGCTACGAAGAATGGTTAGTATTCATGTTACTAAAGGGGTTCATTCCATCGGTGGAAAGCCCAAACCTAAGATTTCTTGGCTCAGTACCAAAATTTGGAAACAACGAATTAATTTTCTTCCATTGCAAAGAATCATCTACATGGTGTATGTTTCCATCTCATTTTGTTTCATTTGCATGCCATCTAATATTCTTTGCGTCATCCACATTAGCAAAAAGTCTCTTGAATCTTGAAATTATTGGAAAGTACCATAGCACTTTAGCAGAAGGCCTCTTCTTACTAACATTGTAATTGTCGTTATCGTCACCATTGTTGTTCTTCAGCTTGTAACGCGACGCCCCATATTCCAGACATTGATCAAAATTTTCATACTATTTCCTGTATAATATGCAATCATTAAGGCATGCATGTATTTTGATATACTCCAAACCCAATAGACACAATATCTTCTTGGCATCATAACAACGATTAGGAAAATTGTTATCTTCTAGTAGCATTTGTTTTAGCAAATGAAGCAATTCCATAAAACTTTTATCCGACCATCCATTTTTTGCTTTCAGATTAAAAAATTTTAAAACTGCACACAATCGTGTAAAACTTGCGCACCCTTTATATAGATGGGTGTCCTTACCACTACATAAAATATCATAAATATGGGCTTTCTTAAAAGAAGATTATCCAATATCACATAACATATCTTCAAGACGGTCATCCATATATTCATCTTCGTCAACTTCGTGACTTTGTGGCGCAGGTTTTTTATTTTTTTCCACCTCACCATGCCACGTCCATATTGTATAATTTTGACATATACCATCACAACATAGGTGATGTAATATCTCATCCTTCATACCTTTATTTATATTCCCGTAATTAACACAAGGACAATAAAAGATATCATTATTGTCAGGAAGATTTTGATCAACGTGTTCAAGGAATTCAAGAACTCCTTTCTCATATATCGGACCTAATCTATCAGCTTTCATCCAACTACGATCCATAATAAATTCTAAAATTTATATCAAAACAATATTGTGAATGGTAAAAAAAAATCTAAATGTAAAGAATGTAAAAAAACTAAAGAATATTTAGTACAATAATACAACTCTAAATCTTAAGCATATGGATAAAGCATATGAACTTTACAAGAAACAGACCATAAAATCCAACAACAAAGCATAAAGTATATACAATACAATAATACAACTCTAAATATTAAGCATGTGGAAAAAGCATATGAGCTTTGCAAGAAACTGACCACAAAATCAAACAAGAATGATGATGGTGAAGATTATCAAGAATTAGAAACATGAGAAAGAGAGTGAAGTTTGCACAAAACATATCGTACTTTGAAAATACCAAGAATGAAGATAGTGAAGATTATCAAGAACGAAGATTCAAATGAACGAAGATTGTGAAGATGAATATTTTTATATCGCTATCATTGTCGTCTCTGGTTTGCTGGTACGTTGGTTTGCTAGTTCACTTAAGGCATGTTATGAAGGAAATAATGAATTTGTTTCGTTTTAAATTTATCAGGAAAAACTTTAATCACATTTGATATTTACAACCTCAGTGAAATGTAGATATTATTACAAGATTGTAGACTAAAACCGCGGCTAAATAGTGCTCAATTTTTTATTTATTTCTGAACTTATGTGATATGCACTTTTGTAATAGGAAAAATGGAAAAAAAATGTAGTTGATAGGATTGAAAGCTTCTAACTATTACTTTATCACCACGGTTGTTTATATCAACCATGATTAAATAACTTTCAAAAAATAAAAAAATATATCAGGTGCGTCTAGTTTGCGGTATTACAACGGTGGAATTCATAACCGTAGTAGAATTAGTGTTGCCAAAGGCGTATTTTGTGAAGGTGAGAAAATACTTAGAATGGGGGTTGAATAAGTATATAGAAAAAACTTATAGCAATAAAAACTCAAAGATTTTTATCCTGTTTCATTGAACTCAACTACTCCAGTCCACCCTATCAAGAGTGATTTGCCTTTCTCAACAAGGACTTAATCCACTATTAATCAACTGATTACAATAGCAAGAACTAAGAGCAACTGTTCTTAGTCTTCTCAAGAACTACTGATCCCAACTGGATCTTCTTAAGGATCTTTTACAATCAAATGTAAGAATAAAACAAGTGTTTAAATGCTTCTAATTAAGCTATATAACAACTATGATTTTACACTTAAGTTTTAAGAACTATGAAATAAATTCAGCAAATGAGAATAAATTGTATGAGAGCTTTCTTTGAATTCTTTCAATATTTCGTCAACTGAAGAAGAGTGATGGAGTCTTCCTTTTATAGGCACAGAGGTCCAAGTAGTTTTCACGTTGAAGGCTGTGTACTGAAAAGGGCTGAGTCTTTTTGTCTTCACATCACATGACCTTTCCTAGAAATAGAATGCACAGAGAAATCCTTTTTGTCTGTGTTCTTGTGTCTAGCATAAATGAGGAAAGAGTCGTTTGGCCAAACCAACGGACGTAACTTTAAATTCTTCTTCAACAAGTTTCAGTAAATACCATCAGAGCCTTGAGTGATCAGAGTCTTCTGATGTTCATCAGAGTTTGCTGAATTAGAGTAATGCAACAAGTGTGCTTTCAGCGTGTAATAATTCAGAGAAGAGTTTTATGAATCAGATCCTCAGTACTGGCAGCGTAGTACTATCAGAGTCTTCTGAAATAAACTAAGCTTGAAACTCTTCATACAAAAGTCTTCAATGCTTCAGATGCTTCTGGATTCTGTTTCCGATTCTTCTGTAGCATCTGCTTCAGAACCTTCTGTAGACAGCGCTCAGAATCTTCTGTAGGCAGCATTCAGATTCTTCTAAGAGATGCTTCTGACGCTTCAGAACCTTGCATATTTTTCATGTTCAGATCTAATTTGCTTCCAGAATAATATTCACTTTAATATTTGCAGCACAAATTACTTGAACAAACTTTAGAGTATTGTCGCGGTGAAAATCGGATACCAAACTATTGATTAGTTTGAATCTTTAATTCATTTTTGCAACCGAACTTTGATTTGTCCAAAGGAAGGGATAAAGATCGAAATTCCCACAATGCAATGCAAATGCAAGGTTTAGATTGTTTAGGTTCGGGGGTTGGTTAAACTTAGGGAAGGTACTAGCATCCTAAGTTTCTGTAGTACTCTACAGGAACCTCTTGTTTTATGTTTGTTTACTGCTAAGTGTTTATCTGCTTAATGGCTTAGAGACCCTAGGGGTTTATTTCTAAGTATACTCGATAAGGCATCGCACCTTGTGCCTACATATCCTTACGGGAGTGGAATCAGAGTATTTTGTAGTTCACCCTAAAGGGTTAGAGGAGCTCTTTGACTGTGGTCAAAGTTCCTACGGGTTTAGGGTAGTTGTTTTGATTGGGTTTAGGAGAAGAGACGAGTCTTCATGTTAAGGGAGATATAACCGCCACAAATGTAAAAGAGAAGGGTTGTAGGAAATGGTCTTTGCATCATCTTAAGAAAAGGTCTTACATACTCGGATGGTCGCCAAGTATGCCTTTGTCGTTCTTAAGGCAAAGTCCCTACATGTTTGATTGTATTGTTGTGGGGTGGAGATTATATCTCACTTAAGATGATTAACATCTATTCTCTAAATGTGTTTGAAAAGTTGTATTGTATGTGTTGTTTCTATGTTGTAAAGATAAAACAAGGTCCTTCCTATGGGGTAGGTCCTAAACTTACATGATCGACTTGAATGGAATCAAGGATCGGAGGGAGAATGATGCATATGATGTGCAACTACACACAACGTTGAATTATGTGTAGGTTTTTCCTTTGGACGGAATGCGATGCATGGATATAAATTGATAATGTAAATGAATTGCGATAATGTAAATTGCAGAAATATAAACCATACACACGCATGAAAGCGCTAAGTGAGTGTGTGTGCATTGTGAATAAGAGCAGATAAAGATAAACAATATGTACGCATGAAAGCGCTAAGTGTACAGATGTGTAAATGTGTCGTGAGGTGAGATTGATTGTATTACGATGTTGATTTGATTTTAGGTAGTTGATCATTGATTTCGGTTTGAAATAAAAAAAAGATTTGATTTTGGATGGAAAGGTTGTATTTGTTTTTATTAAAGATTATTTCTTGATAATGAGATGGTATTTAGATTTTAAAGGTTTTATCCCAAATTTTAAAACGGTTATGTGCATTTTTATTATAAGAAAAGCTCTTATTTGTTAATTATTTTCCTTAAAAAAACATAGATTTACCCACTATAAAAAAACAAGAGTTTATATAAAAAGTTATTATAAAAAAATGTAACATGAATATATTGTCACTTATTTAGAAAATTAGTTCTTTAAAGGGTGTTTAAAAAAAGCTAATTAAAGTGGATTAGTTAATTACTAAAAAAACAAGAGTTTTTAAAAAAACTGATTAGCGGCTTGATTAAGAATCAATGGGGGAAAGCATGCGATTAGTGTGTGTGTGTGATTAGTGATTTAATATTACAAGATAAAATAATAAAAATAAGAAAAACGAGTGGAAACGGAGAAACCCTTAATCCCCTTTCCCTCCCGCGATCGCCATTCTCAGTCTCTCCTCTCTCTCGCTCAAATCTCGGTCTGCTTACGATTTCTTCTTCCGCTTCCCCAAACCTGAAACATAAACACACAAATCACAAGCTTCAATAAATTAGACGGAAAAGGATGGGTTACCGCGAGTTAAGGGCGTCGGAGGATCTGCTTTGGTTCCGACGGTGTGGTTGAGGTCTTGCGGTGGAATTTGAGAGCTTGGATCGGTCTCTGATGATGGCTTGGAATCGCGGCGGCTGGTTTAAGGCTCTTTCAACAGAGAAGATAAGTTTTCTGTTTCCAATCTCTTTTGATTTTTTGATCTAGGGTCTTGGGTTTGTGCTATCGATCCTCTTTATAGGCTTTTTTCAGAAATCAATCTTGAGATTTGGTTTAAAAGGCTTTGAAAATTTGATTGGATTTCCTATTTCGGTTTAGGCAAATATCTGGAACCTTTCCTTTCCTGTCCGATTCTTAATGATTTGATTAACTGACCTTTTACTCTGTACTTTAATTTCAGGATTTGATTCATTCTTTGAGTAGGATATTCTCCCCTAAGGAATATTCTTCAATTAACTCGCTGATTCCTTGGATTTTGCCTTCGAACAACTTCGACAAAGCGGATAGGATTGTGACTCTGTCGGTAAGAACCTCAACTCTTGTGTCATCAAAATTCTTCCCAATTTTATTCGAATGTTTTGCTGACCAATCACTTTACCTGAACTGTAATACTAGGGTTGAAACGCCTTCATCGTGAGACGGATTGTGGAGCACGCTATCGACAGTTGTTGCGAGCTTCAAGACTAGAACTTGGCTTTGCTTGTGGTATTATTCGAGAATCTTACTGGACTGATCATGTCTTCTCTTGTGAATTGGTCCTTAACAGTAGCCGTCGGGTCAGCTCGTGAGGGAGGTTCTTGGAGCTTCGCACTTCAACGCAGGGTAAACTTCTTTCCCGTCTAAACTTAATTCATAAGGTCTTTGCTTAAACTGATGCATACTTGTTTCTGGAACTGATGGAGTTGGTGTTGTTTTTGTCGACATTGTGGATTCGAAAAGAGGTATCGGCATAGCTTACTCTTGCAATATCTATGATCTGGCTCCTGTCTTTAAAACAAACTTATTTAAGCCTTGAATTTCCCCTTGTTCTGATGGAGTTGGTGTTGTTTTGCGTCTGTTGTAAACATTGTGTAAATCATTGACCGTTTGGTTACTTGCAGGAATCCATTGTGAACACGACACAACTCCTATGGATGTGAGAAAGAAACAGTATGGAAGGTAAGGGTTATATCCGTGCTCTTTGAACTATTTCGCTCTGTTTTCAAGGGTTGATGGGCTGCTTCAATTTGTATTGGTGGAAGTAGCGACAGTGCTGGATGGTAATTTGCGGCAGCTTACGGTGAAAACAATTTGTTGCTTTGAGAATTAATGACGAAAGTCTGGTTGTGAAATAATGCAGGTTGTTACTAGCAGCTGTTCTGATAAATTCATGGTGGGCTCATGGTGTATTCACTTGGAATTGGCTACTAGTAGTAACTTTTTGACTAATCTGCTTCCGTTCAAACATGTTTTAACGTTGATTTATAGGACGCACCACGAAGTCTTGGGGACAGGAGTTACCGAATGAAGACGAGGCTTGAGTTTTAACATGTCCTGCTGGTGAGACCTTGTGGATTATGGAACAGCGGAGCAGCGTAGACAAGTCCAAACCAATATGAGAAGGTAAATCACTTGGCCTGATCTCAGTGTCTGATATCGAAATTCCTGATAAACTGTAACCCTCTAAAGACAAATTTACAACATTTCAGAAGTGCTCGGTTGATCTTGCGGAGGCAAACAATGTGATAGGCTGAATCCTCTTTATTGAGATATAACTTCATGTTATACAAAGACATTTTGCTGGGTCACTCAATACTCTGTTAGCTTCCACAATTGGCTTGAAAGCAGCCTTTGCCCCAGCAGATTTGTTTATCAGGATGAAGTAGCAGCACGAGCTCTCTATACTGTTTCTTTATCATAGCTTCTTTTAACAAATTCGGTTAGAAGAATTCCATACCAGTCCATGTCAGGCGCAAAGAGTTTGTTCTGTGCGGCTTAATGACGTCAGCGGTGGTGTTGTAGGACACATGAAATAGCACTGGAGCAGAGCACTCCGTTATTTTGGCATCTTATGAATCTTAGGCCCTTTATTTGAACTTGATAGATGTATGGAAAATTATCCTTTTGTAGGAAACTAATGAACGATGATGTATTGTATTTTGAAATTAGCTCATTCCAAATAATTTTCTTATTGTGAATTTAAAGTTCACGACCTTGGGATCTCTTGAGTTTGGATCTTGATTCGAAATATATGTAAGTCCTCTTAATTCCATAACTTGAGTACACCATGTTTCATGTCTTGAATCTTGAAATTCCATGCTTGATCCTTTAAATTTGAGCTTTTAACAACCTTCTGCATTACTCTTGAGTCTTGTAAGGCAACTAGACCTTATATCCATATGTGCAAAGTTTGGCGCTTGTCATGAACTTTTGAAAAGAACACGGATCTTAAATATCTAACTTGGTAAATTTCAAAGACGAAACTCTTGTCATGAATTTTGTGGATATTTCAAATTGAATCATGACTTGATTTTGAATTTCCCCTTTTTGCACTTCATGAGCATAATGGATCAATCTTGAATTTTAGCCTCATAAATCCCTGGTAAGGAGCTTATTGGTTGTATTTTGAACAATGGTAGACAACCCTCGACAACAAGATGGCGTAAACCCCACTCCTTGAATAATAGGCCTTTATAGGTATTGCTTCGTGATCCCCTGAATTGCCAGTAGTAACCTATCTTTCACACGATAACCAAACAAGTTGGTTAAAACGGTTAGCCATGCGTAATGATTGACTGAGAATGAATGTTATCTCCACTCGATATTACTGCGTCTGCACGAATTGGTTAGTCACATAGATATAAAATATTTTAAAATAAAGTCAAATAATAATATAAAAAGCGCAAAAAGAGGTGGCATCTTACGGTCAAAAATTAGGGTGCAACAGATGCCCCTATTTAAGTTACTCCTATTCGGAGATACGGAGACTGAAATCTCTGTCTCGACGAGATAGGAGGGACTTAAATACAAACATTGCGAGAATTTTTGGCCCTAAGAAGCCACCGAATGCAGATGATATGCAATGATATGAGAATGCAAGACGGACAAAATCTGTGAGAAAGAGGTCATGAACTGGACGCGACATGCTAGACAGAAAAGCAACAGACCCAACAAGGCGGGACCCTACGAGGATAGGGACAATCACTCATGGGAAATCTCCAAACGTGTAATGGTAACTCATGCATCAGTGATGCAGTGATTTTGACGACTTGAGGTCGAAAGATACTTTGACTACCAAGGTGGTGGTCAATAGTAACTCAAAATGGATCCCCTTTTTTTTTTTTATATTTTGTAACTCAGCTGAAATGGTAAAATGTATAACCTCTCCTGGCATCATGGTACGGGGACCATGAGCTAGTCTCGGTCTTTGATGTCATTGTAGTTGTAGATGTTGTTGTAGTCGTTGAGCTTCCCCGAGCATCATGATATGGGAGTCATGCGCCGGTCTCGGTCTCTGATGTCAAACTTCCCCTTGCTCCATGGTATGGGAACCATGAGCTGGTCTCGGTTTCTGATGTCAAACTTCCCCTTGCTCCATGGTATGGGAACCATGAACTGGTCTCGGTTTCTGATGTCAAACTTCCCCTTGCTCCATGGTATGGGAACCATGAGCTGGTCTCGGTTTCTGATGCCGAACTTCCCCTTGCTCCATGGTATGGGAACCATGAGCTGGTCTCGGTTCCTGCCCAAAATGATGGAAACTCGTGAGAGCGTCTTCAAAGAGGGGTTGTAAATTTGTAGATTGTAGATGTAACTGTAGTTGTTGAGCTTCCCCGAGCATCATGATATGGGAGTCATGCGCCGGTCTCAGTCTCCGATGTCGAACTTCCCCTTGCTCCATGGTATGGGAACCATGAGCTGGTCTCGGTTCCTACCCAAAATGATGGAAACTCGCGAGAGCATCTTCATAGAGGGGTTGTAAATTCGTAGATTGTAGATGTAATTGTAATGTTGATGTAGATGTTCGGCTGTGAGCCATAGTGTCATTGTAGATTGTAAGTTGTAAATTGTAACACTGTAGAATTGTTGATGTAAATGTTGTCGATGTCATTTGTAGATGTGATCTTGTAAATGTGATCGTAAGTTGTAGATGCAGTTTGTATTGAATTGGCAATTTGTAGAATGTGCACCGGGGATCTTCAAAAGAGTTGTAAACCGGTTGATACGTGGAGTGTCCTCTTGTAAGGAGATATGCCATTGATTGTACTCATAATGAACTCTCTGGGGAAGATCATTTTTGAGGTATCTTTGCTGTAATTGTAAGATATGTAAGATTGTTGTAGCAGAAATCCTCAAATGGGGAAGTATCTGTAATGTACTTTGTTTTGACTTGATAATCTTGAGATAATCCACTGGGGATAGACAGATTGTCTTGAGGAAGTTGTTGTTTGTCGTCTTGAGAATAAGTCAGCCCAAGACGAGTTGCTCAAATAGAGAGACCTTCTGTCATTCAGCTGTAAGTTGTCGAATGGATCTTGTAAATGTTGTTGAAGAAACGGTGTGTCTTCAAGTGGTGATCCTCATAATGTCAAAGTGCAAAATAAATGCACTCCTGACCCATGCTCAAAAGCTGGAGATGTTCATAGTGTGATGGCCAAAGACCGAAGTTCAATTCGGGAAATAACCGAAGAGAAACTGTCAAACAAGACTCAACCATAGAGGCATAAACTCCAATGGGAATGTACTGAAACAACTGTCTTCCACGAGGATCGAACTCCGTGGGGAAATAGAAATATTGAGTTTTTTCTTTGCCTAGGGCTGACAACTCTATTTGGAAGGAGTAAGACGCGCCCAAATACCCAAGGGTAACCGCAATCGAAGAGATAGAGTAAAACAAACAAAGGATGCACAAATGCAAATGTTATGCTATCTACTTATATGGTATGTGTATGCTTATGCTGACAAGACAGACGAAAGCAACGATCGAAAAACGGGATAAACGTCTCGGAACAAACATCCGACCAATCTTCAAAGATAGAAGTATCACTGAGGATAAATGGGGAACCAAATGTATGATCCCAATACTGCTTCAAAACTTCGAAATTTCTTTTGAGGAAGAGTGGTCAATCCATTTGGGGATGTAACATCTTGATAAGCTTGAAATGTTGTATGAAGTTGTAGACGGAGGTACCCAAACTGAAGTTTCATAGGGGATAAAATAAATATCCTGGGTCTTCGTAGTTGTTGAACATGTTGGGGTTGAGCTTCCTGAGGATGAGACATACATTTTTTGCTTCAATCTTCAAATGCCCCAAGTCACAACATCTAGAGAGGATTTTACAGAAAACATGATGCCCAAATGCCCCACTGTTTTCAAACTCTCTAGAGATTCGTCGAATCTCGACGTAACTACCCCTGATTGGCGGTAAGTGAGTCCTCGAATTTCTTCTAGTTGAACCCAAGACTTGCGCGGATGGGCTTTTCTTTGGGAAGAATGACTTGCCCCAAGTCAGCAGAGTCTTCAAATACCATCATCAATGTCTGTATGTGGTCTTTCTAAGATGTCAAGCGTATTTAGCACATTTGAAATATCCATTTTGAAATGGTTAATGCAACACGCGTTTGTCTTGAAGTTTTGAAAAGGGGTATCGCAATAACTTGTGATCGAAACCACTAGTTAGGATACAGATTGAATCGTTATTTATAAAGCCGATTAAATTTGAGCATAGCTCAAGGAGTCAGGAAACAATATCTCATCGAGTATGCTTTCGAATTAAACCTTACTTCAACTAGGACTTTGAGGGATGTATATGGGTTTAATTTATGGCTTGCAGAGTGGAGGTAGAAAAGGGTTAGTATATTTGTGCCCACCCAATTTTTGGAAGTTTGTTATTTTCGATATCCCCTGCCCCAGATTAAGAAAATGATGTTTGAAAGGGTTGGGGAGAAAGAGAACGGATCCTCAATCAAGGTTTAAAAGAAAGGGTTGACTATGTCGGCTTTCAGGAGGTTTAGAATAATGCCTTACATCATCAGTAGGGTTTTCATTCGAAGCATACAACCAGAGATCATATGTTTTACTTCATCATCCTCCTTCCAATCCTCTGTCAGAGCGAGAGATCGGGTACAAGTCGGCGTTATAAATAATTTTGAAAAACTATTTGAGTGAAAACGAATGGATTTCTTCAGGACAAACAGTTATTGCATTACTTATTCAAAACAGAAAGTTCTTACATGCAAAATATGCTTTCAATCAAAGAAGTAAACACACAAACAAACGAAAGAAATAGAAAGTTCTTCTAGAGTCCTTTCCAGGATCTTTATTGCTTTCATGTAGACGGAAAGACAGGCAGAAATGTCTGGTGCGCAGCTTTCAGACACGGCATTGGCGATCTTGAATCATGCCTGGGGAGGATGAACCTCGTCGAGACATGGGGCTATCTCGTACGTAAGGGACGGAACCCTCAAAGAACAAGACTCTATCTTTGACCAAATTTTGGACGTCTGCTTTCATGCCGTAACAACTCTCAATGTCGTGCCCCGGAGCACCTTGATGATACAGGCAAAATTTGTTGGCATTGTACCAGTATGGAAACCTCTTAGGTACCTTGGGTGGGGCTTTAGTCTGGATATGCCCTCTTTGAATTAGAGCCGGAAACAAATCAGCGTACTTCACCGGGATGGGATCAAACTGGTGAATTGCTTCTCTTGGTGGATCTGGAGTCATCCTTTGATACCTTTTCCGAAATTGTCGATGTTGTGGTTGGTCTGGAGAGGCCAACCTCTGCCTAGGATGTGCTTGTTGTTCACGCTGAGCGGGCATCGTATATTGGTGCTGAGGATGGGGTACCGGAGCTATGAATTCTCTGGAAGGTCCACAGTCATCTCTATTGTTCGGGGCTATACCCAAGTTATGATGGTATTGCTTCACAAAAGCAAAAGTTAAGTCTTCCCAAGACTGAATGTGATTCACTTGTAGCTTCATATACCATGTTGATGGTGCTCTACCCAAACTTTCTTGGAAACAGTGAATCAATAGTTGGTCGTTCCCGAGATAGGCGGTCATCTTCTGACAGAACATCATCAAATGATATCTTGGACAAATTGTACCTTTGTACACTTCAAAGGCGGGCATCTGGAATCCTGGGGGGATAACCAAGTTTGGAACTAGGTGCGGGTCATAAGCATAAAAATCAGGCACACGGTTCCTCTTCATTATTTTCCATCGTTCCTCGAAGTCACGGAATTCATTCTTGAATGCTGTAAGCTCTGGATCGTCCATTTCCTTTTCCTGCACCGGCTGAAGTCGCACGGGAACAAAGTCGTCGGAGGGACGGCGAAGCGTCGGGTTAGACCTTACTCTGAAGCTAGTCATGCGATCCATGTCTTTGTTCTCCTTACTATCCTTTAATGATACTTCCGGCTTGGTCAGATGGTAGAGACGGCGACTGACAGCAAAAGATGGAAAACCGAAATGAGCCACAACAAAGGAAAGACACGTGCACAAATATAAAATGCCATGCAGAATGCAGAATGTTAATGCGAGAATGCAGATGCAGGAGGATACTTCAAGAAGCTCAAAGCGTTTTTCAGTATTATAATGTAGAATAATCGAAAAACTTCTTATTTTTGAGAAACAATGAAAACAAAGTACTCTTTCAAGAGTTTATTACAGCGAAAGCAAGAGAAAACTTAGAACTCTATCCCACGGTCCTCTCTTTTGTACGGAGCTCCTCGGTCAGCTGGTCAATGCGCTCCTGCAGCGCTGCTTTCTCGATGATAAGTCGTTCCACACACTCCTTCCAAGCCATGGTAGTTGATGGGAGATCATCACTGGTGACGACACTTGAAGAGGCAGGAGAAAATAAATCCCCTTGTGCCTTTCTCTTTCTGGCAACTTCTAATTCTGGAGTTTTCTGAAGTCTCTCCTTCTCTACTTTGAGGGTGAAGAACTTATTCTTCCAGGCAGTCCTCAACTTCCGGGCTTCATCCAAAGCAATCCTTATTTGTTCTATTTCCTCTTCCTCGAACCAGTCGGGGTCATGAGGAGATAATACCATAGGTTCGTGAAACGGAAAAGGCATCTTGAGATCGAGGGCCCTTTCTCGCACCCAATGCAGATAATCCTCGGAAACAGCACAGTCGGGGTATCCTGAAGCAGCTGTTCCTTCCCTATCAATGTATTTCCATGTATAAATGATGACAGTCTTGAGATCTGGGTCCTCTTCTCCTTTGAAGTAGATCTCTTCCAACGAAACTGGGTCGGGTATTTGGATCATAGGGTGTCCAAACTGTCTACGGGCCAAAGCGGGATTGTAACTTATACATCCTTCTCTTCCAATGAGCGGTACGTTGGGGGATCCTCCGATGCTAGGAATCATAGGCACGCCTCCATAGGCGGGATCATACCAAACAATGTCCGAATGGGTAAGGGCCATAAGTATCTCGGACCATCGAGGTGTTGCTACTTCATCCCAAAGGGACGGATACCAGGTCAAACGAGCGATGAACCATGAGTACAGCAAGGCGGTACAACATACAATGTGTCCTCCTCCTTCGGCATTCCTCGAGTGAATCGAAAAGTATGTATCAGCAAGCAAGGTGGGTACTGGATTCTTGAGTATGAACAACTTAATTGCATCCATGTCTACAAAATTGTCAATTTTGGGGAACCAGAAAGTCCCATAGACCAACAAAGCGAAATTGGCTTCCAAGATGAGAGCCTCCTTTCTTTCAGCGTGGTAACAGACCTTTTCGATCAAAAAGTCGGCGGGGAACCCAAGGACTCCTTCCTTGGTGGTTAAGTGTGCCTGAACATCTTCAAGGTTAAGATGAGTGGCATTTGCAATTTCTTGGTGACTAGGCGTGTCCTCCCTTCCGGTGAATAGGGGTCGAACAGTCACAGGCATCCTCAAGAGTTCTGAGTATTCTTCCAAGGTCGGCATCAATTGGTAGTCTGGAAAAGTGAAGCAGTGATACATCGGGTCATAGAATTGAACCAATGTTTCCAACAATCCTTCTTTCATCCTTAGCTCAAGGAAGCGGAAGACTTCTCCATATTC
Organism: Lathyrus sativus; assembly: GCA_963859935.3. NCBI lineage: Eukaryota > Viridiplantae > Streptophyta > Magnoliopsida > Fabales > Fabaceae > Lathyrus > Lathyrus sativus. The sequence goes on along the minus strand of OZ012739.1, from coordinate 449,113,854 downwards.
TGCTGCGAAGGCAAAGCGATCCTCGACGAGCTCGGCTAGCTCTCTCAAGCTTTCGAGGTTGGGACTCTGAAAGGTGTACTTCAGGGTTTCTCTTCTGAAATCCATGATTACAACACCTACAGAACGAATTTGAGTTTCTTGAAGTGAACAATGGAAAAAGAATGCAATGCAAGATGATTAGGACTTCATGGGATTCCTCTATTTATAGGCATTGCGGTAAAAGAAAACGTTTTATTAAAGTTGAAACGGACTACATAAATATTCTTTTAAAGAGTCCCAAATAAAAGCTAAATAAAAGCTAGTAAAGACACTAAAGAAGCCTTGAATGATGCTGCTTGAGCTGCTCTTCTAGTTGCGCCTTCTCACGGATAAGGTTGTCCACAATTATTTTCCAAATAGTGCATTGTGGGTCGGAGAAAAATAAATCCTCCATGACTTTCCTCTTCTTGCAGGGAAGTAACTCTTCGTCCTTCAATTGCAGCTGCTTCTGAAGTTCATCCTTCTCCTTTTGAAGTTCAACATTCTGCTTTTGAAGTTCATCCTTCTCCTTTTGAAGTTCAACATTCTGCTTTTGAAGTTCAACATTCTGCTTTTGAAGTTCAACCTTCTCCTTTTGACACTCATCATTTTCTGCCACTGCTACCTGGTACTTGTTCTTCCAAGACTCCAGCTCATGTTGAGACTTCCTTAAGGACACCTCTAACTCCTCGGCTTTAGACATAAAGACATAAGTGGGCTCTCTCTTTGGAGCTATGGGATCTTGACGGGAATAAGGCATCTTTAGATTGGTTGCCCTTTGTCTGACCCATTGGAGGTATGGTTCTAAAGACACACAGTTAGGCTTCCCTAGACTTCTCTTCCCTTTCTTGTATACCCTACGCCATGCGTCCAGAACTCTTCCTAGAAGCTCTATATCATCTTTGAAAAACATACCCTCTACTTGAACACGCTTGGGAGGTTCCTTCAACGGGTATCCCAACTGTCGACGGGCTAAGATAGGATTGTAGCTGATTCCTCCATCAAAGCTGAGCAATGGTACATTAGCGAAGTCACCACAACTATCAATGATTAATACTCCATCATACACTCGGCTGTACCAATCAATGTCAGAATGGGTCAGAGCCATAACTCTTGGAGACCAATGCTCTTTGCCAATGTTTGTAAAAGAGCTAGACTTCGGCAAGTGCGAAATAAACCACTTGTAAAGTAGAGGTACACAGCAAGTAATCATCCCTCCACCGCGAAGGTTTCGGAGATGTATAGAGTGATATGCATTTCCCAACAGAGTTTGAATGCTTTGAGATCGATGAAACCTTCGAAACTTGGGAATAGAAACAACCCATAAACGAGCAAAGCAAAGATCGCCTCAAATGGAGCCTTATTAGAATAATCAGCATAGAATGAAGCCTTCTCAATTAGGAAACCTGTCTTTAAACCAAGAATTCCATCCTTAGTAACTAGGTTGGCCTTGACGTCAGATACCTTCAAACTGAGGGCTTTAGCAATATCTTTCTCATCAGGGTCCTTCTCCAAGAAGGGAAAAGGAGATTCCTCAAGGACAGGTAGACCCACCAAAAAAGAATACTCTTCCAATGTAGGTAACAGCTGAAAGTCTGGAAAGGTGAAACAATGGTAGAGGGGATCATAGAACTGTAGCAAGGTGGCAAGAAGTCCTTCATTCACTGAGCAACCCAACAAGGATATCAGCTTCCCATACTTGGTCTTGAATCCTTCTTGATCTTCGATGAAACCCCACAACTTCTTTAGGTCGTCCAATTTGGGACTCTTAAAAGTATATTTCACAGTATGTCTTTTATCTGAAGTCATAGTGACCTACAACGTTCATAAATGAAAGTAAATCCCATGAAGTCCAATGCAGAATGATGTAATATGAATGCAGCAAACACAAGTATTCACATAAGGACATAAAGATAAACAAACAAGGGGCTCCCTAGGTTTGCAACGAGCATGGAGTAAAGGTGTACCCTTCCCAAAGGTTTAAGGACTAAAGGTTGTTTGTACCTGTAGAACAAGGTTCTAATGGGACTCAGAATCATCAGCCCATCCATCGGATATTATCAATTTTCCCAATTACTCGAGGATTAATAATATTCTCAAGAGAACTTCTTTTGAGTGTAGCTTCGCGTAGCACTATTTTGGAAGTACTTCCTCATAGCCTCGCACTACGTCCTAATAAAGGCCAAAGTTGGGTTAAGGTAACTACGGTCCTCAATTTCATAAGCTCCAAAGTCGAAAATAGTGAGTGTCTTCACGATTGATCGTTCAACAGTACTATTTCGAAAGGGCCTCAACTGAGCGGGATTCTCGATTCAACTTAGTAGGGATTCCACTCCCTATAAGCCTCCTCGAATATATCCCATCCTATCTTAATCTCTCTCAAAGTTCGGGTGTAGAACTTTATCTCACCACTCAAGGACAACAATCCCAAAAGAAACATAAGAGAAAGCATGTAAACAATTAATCAAGTAGGCAGATATATGAAGCAGTAAACAAAACAAATTAAGATAGGGAAACCCTCCGTTTATCCCCAGTGAAGTCGCCATTTCTGTCGCGGTGAAAATCGGATACCAAACTATTGATTAGTTTGAATCTTTAATTCATTTTTGCAACCGAACTTTGATTTGTCCAAAGGAAGGGATAAAGATCGAAATTCCCACAATGCAATGCAAATGCAAGGTTTAGATTGTTTAGGTTCGGGGGTTGGTTAAACTTAGGGAAGGTACTAGCATCCTAAGTTTCTGTAGTACTCTACAGGAACCTCTTGTTTTATGTTTGTTTACTGCTAAGTGTTTATCTGCTTAATGGCTTAGAGACCCTAGGGGTTTATTTCTAAGTATACTCGATAAGGCATCGCACCTTGTGCCTACATATCCTTACGGGAGTGGAATCAGAGTATTTTGTAGTTCACCCTAAAGGGTTAGAGGAGCTCTTTGACTGTGGTCAAAGTTCCTACGGGTTTAGGGTAGTTGTTTTGATTGGGTTTAGGAGAAGAGACGAGTCTTCATGTTAAGGGAGATATAACCGCCACAAATGTAAAAGAGAAGGGTTGTAGGAAATGGTCTTTGCATCATCTTAAGAAAAGGTCTTACATACTCGGATGGTCGCCAAGTATGCCTTTGTCGTTCTTAAGGCAAAGTCCCTACATGTTTGATTGTATTGTTGTGGGGTGGAGATTATATCTCACTTAAGATGATTAACATCTATTCTCTAAATGTGTTTGAAAAGTTGTATTGTATGTGTTGTTTCTATGTTGTAAAGATAAAATAAGGTCCTTCCTATGGGGTAGGTCCTAAACTTACATGATCGACTTGAATGGAATCAAGGATCGGAGGGAGAATGATGCATATGATGTGCAACTACACACAACGTTGAATTATGTGTAGGTTTTTCCTTTGGACGGAATGCGATGCATGGATATAAATTGATAATGTAAATGAATTGCGATAATGTAAATTGCAGAAATATAAACCATACACACGCATGAAAGAGCTAAGTGAGTGTGTGTGCATTGTGAATAAGAGCAGATAAAGATAAACAATATGTACGCATGAAAGCGCTAAGTGTACAGATGTGTAAATGTGTCGTGAGGTGAGATTGATTGTATTACGATGTTGATTTGATTTTAGGTAGTTGATCATTGATTTCGGTTTGAAATAAAAAAAAGATTTGATTTTGGATGGAAAGGTTGTATTTGTTTTAATTAAAAATTATTTCTTGATAATGAGATGGTATTTAGATTTTAAAGGTTTTATCCCAAATTTTAAAACGGTTATGTGCATTTTTATTATAAGAAAAGCTCTTATTTGTTAATTATTTTCCTTAAAAAAACATAGATTTACCCACTATAAAAAAACAAGAGTTTATATAAAAAGTTATTATAAAAAAATGTAACATGAATATATTGTCACTTATTTAGAAAATTAGTTCTTTAAAGGGTGTTTAAAAAAAGCTAATTAAAGTGGATTAGTTAATTACTAAAAAAACAAGAGTTTTTAAAAAAACTGATTAGCGGCTTGATTAAGAATCAATGGGGGAAAGCATGCGATTAGTGTGTGTGTGTGTGATTAGTGATTTAATATTACAAGATAAAATAATAAAAATAAGAAAAACGAGTGGAAACGGAGAAACCCTTAATCCCCTTTCCCTCCCGCGATCGCCATTCTCAGTCTCTCCTCTCTCTCGCTCAAATCTCGGTCTGCTTACGATTTCTTCTTCCGCTTCCCCAAACCTGAAACATAAACACACAAATCACAAGCTTCAATAAATTAGACGGAAAAGGATGGGTTACCGCGAGTTAAGGGCGTCGGAGGATCTGCTTTGGTTCCGACGGTGTGGTTGAGGTCTTGCGGTGGAATTTGAGAGCTTGGATCGGTCTCTGATGATGGCTTGGAATCGCGGCGGCTGGTTTAAGGCTCTTTCAACAGAGAAGATAAGTTTTCTGTTTCCAATCTCTTGTGATTTTTTGATCTAGGGTCTTGGGTTTGTGCTATCGATCCTCTTTATAGGCTTTTTTCAGAAATCAATCTTGAGATTTGGTTTAAAAGGCTTTGAAAATTTGATTGGATTTCCTATTTCGGTTTAGGCAAATATCTGGAACCTTTCCTTTCCTGTCCGATTCTTAATGATTTGATTAACTGACCTTTTACTCTGTACTTTAATTTCAGGATTTGATTCATTCTTTGAGTAGGATATTCTCCCCTAAGGAATATTCTTCAATTAACTCGCTGATTCCTTGGATTTTGCCTTCGAACAACTTCGACAAAGCGGATAGGATTGTGACTCTGTCGGTAAGAACCTCAACTCTTGTGTCATCAAAATTCTTCCCAATTTTATTCGAATGTTTTGCTGACCAATCACTTTACCTGAACTGTAATACTAGGGTTGAAACGCCTTCATCGTGAGACGGATTGTGGAGCACGCTATCGACAGTTGTTGCGAGCTTCAAGACTAGAACTTGGCTTTGCTTGTGGTATTATTCGAGAATCTTACTGGACTGATCATGTCTTCTCTTGTGAATTGGTCCTTAACAGTAGCCGTCGGGTCAGCTCGTGAGGGAGGTTCTTGGAGCTTCGCACTTCAACGCAGGGTAAACTTCTTTCCCGTCTAAACTTAATTCATAAGGTCTTTGCTTAAACTGATGCATACTTGTTTCTGGAACTGATGGAGTTGGTGTTGTTTTTGTCGACATTGTGGATTCGAAAAGAGGTACCGGCATAGCTTACTCTTGCAATATCTATGATCTGGCTCCTGTCTTTAAAACAAACTTATTTAAGCCTTGAATTTCCCCTTGTTCTGATGGAGTTGGTGTTGTTTTGCGTCTGTTGTAAACATTGTGTAAATCATTGACCGTTTGGTTACTTGCAGGAATCCATTGTGAACACGACACAACTCCTATGGATGTGAGAAAGAAACAGTATGGAAGGTAAGGGTTATATCCGTGCTCTTTGAACTATTTCGCTCTGTTTTCAAGGGTTGATGGGCTGCTTCAATTTGTATTGGTGGCAGTAGCGACAGTGCTGGATGGTAATTTGCGGCAGCTTACGGTGAAAACAATTTGTTGCTTTGAGAATTAATGACGAAAGTCTGGTTGTGAAATAATGCAGGTTGTTACTAGCAGCTGTTCTGATAAATTCATGGTGGGCTCATGGTGTATTCACTTGGAATTGGCTACTAGTAGTAACTTTTTGACTAATCTGCTTCTGTTCAAACATGTTTTAACGTTGATTTATAGGACGCACCACGAAGTCTTGGGGACAGGAGTTACCGAATGAAGACGAGGCTTGAGTTTTAACATGTCCTGCTGGTGAGACCTTGTGGATTATGGAACAGCGGAGCAGCGTAGACAAGTCCAAACCAATATGAGAAGGTAAATCACTTGGCCTGATCTCAGTGTCTGATATCGAAATTCCTGATAAACTGTAACCCTCTAAAGACAAATTTACAACATTTCAGAAGTGCTCGGTTGATCTTGCGGAGGCAAACAATGTGATAGGCTGAATCCTCTTTATTGAGATATACCTTCATGTTATACAAAGACATTTTGTTGGGTCACTCAATACTCTGTTAGCTTCCACAATTGGATTGAAAGCAGCCTTTGCCCCAGCAGATTTGTTTATCAGGATGAAGTAGCAGCACGAGCTCTCTATACTGTTTCTTTATCATAGCTTCTTTTAGCAAATTCGGTTAGAAGAATTCCATACCAGTCCATGTCAGGCGCAAAGAGTTTGTTCTGTGCGGCTTAATGACGTCAGCGGTGGTGTTGTAGGACACATGAAATAGCACTGGAGCAGAGCACTCCGTTATTTTGGCATCTTATGAATCTTAGGCCCTTTATTTGAACTTGATAGATGTATGGAAAATTATCCTTTTGTAGGAAACTAATGAACGATGATGTATTGTATTTTGAAATTAGCTCATTCCAAATAATTTTCTTATTGTGAATTTAAAGTTCACGACCTTGGGATCTCTTGAGTTTGGATCTTGATTCGAAATATATGTAAGTCCTCTTAATTCCATAACTTGAGTACACCATGTTTCATGTCTTGAATCTTGAAATTCCATGCTTGATCCTTTAAATTTGAGCTTTTAACAACCTTCTGCATTACTCTTGAGTCTTGTAAGGCAACTAGACCTTATATCCATATGTGCAAAGTTTGGCGCTTGTCATGAACTTTTGAAAAGAACACGGATCTTAAATATCTAACTTGGTAAATTTCAAAGACGAAACTCTTGTCATGAATTTTGTGGATATTTCAAATTGAATCATGACTTGATTTTGAATTTCCCCTTTTTGCACTTCATGAGCATAATGGATCAATCTTGAATTTTAGCCTCATAAATCCCTGGTAAGGAGCTTATTGGTTGTATTTTGAACAATGGTAGACAACCCTCTACAACAAGATGGCGTAAACCCCACTCCTTGAATAATAGGCCTTTATAGGTATTGCTTCGTGATCCCCTGAATTGCCAGTAGTAACCTATCTTTCACACGATAACCAAACAAGTTGGTTAAAACGGTTAGCCATGCGTAATGATTGACTGAGAATGAATGTTATCTCCACTCGATATTACTGCGTCTGCACGAATTGGTTAGTCACATAGATATAAAATATTTTAAAATAAAGTCAAATAATAATATAAAAAGCGCAAAAAGAGGTGGCATCTTACGGTCAAAAATTAGGGTGCAACAGATGCCCCTATTTAAGTTACTCCTATTCGGAGATACGGAGACTGAAATCTCTGTCTCGACGAGATAGGAGGGACTTAAATACAAACATTGCGAGAATTTTTGGCCCTAAGAAGCCACCGAATGCAGATGATATGCAATGATATGAGAATGCAAGACGGACAAAATCTGTGAGAAAGAGGTCATGAACTGGACGCGACATGCTAGACAGAAAAGCAACAGACCCAACAAGGCGGGACCCTACGAGGATAAGGACAATCACTCATGGGAAATCTCCAAACGTGTAATGGTAACTCATGCATCAGTGATGCAGTGATTTTGACGACTTGAGGTCGAAAGATACTTTGACTACCAAGGTGGTGGTCAATAGTAACTCAAAATGGATCCCCTTTTTTTTTTTTATATATATTTTGTAACTCAGCTGAAATGGTAAAATGTATAACCTCTCCTGGCATCATGGTACGGGGACCATGAGCTAGTCTCGGTCTTTGATGTCATTGTAGTTGTAGATGTTGTTGTAGTCGTTGAGCTTCCCCGAGCATCATGATATGGGAGTCATGCGCCGGTCTCGGTCTCTGATGTCAAACTTCCCCTTGCTCCATGGTATGGGAACCATGAGCTGGTCTCGGTTTCTGATGTCAAACTTCCCCTTGCTCCATGGTATGGGAACCATGAACTGGTCTCGGTTTCTGATGTCAAACTTCCCCTTGCTCCATGGTATGGGAACCATGAGCTGGTCTCGGTTTCTGATGCCGAACTTCCCCTTGCTCCATGGTATGGGAACCATGAGCTGGTCTCGGTTCCTGCCCAAAATGATGGAAACTCGTGAGAGCGTCTTCAAAGAGGGGTTGTAAATTTGTAGATTGTAGATGTAACTGTAGTTGTTGAGCTTCCCCGAGCATCATGATATGGGAGTCATGCGCCGGTCTCAGTCTCCGATGTCGAACTTCCCCTTGCTCCATGGTATGGGAACCATGAGCTGGTCTCGGTTCCTACCCAAAATGATGGAAACTCGCGAGAGCATCTTCATAGAGGGGTTGTAAATTTGTAGATTGTAGATGTAATTGTAATGTTGATGTAGATGTTCGGCTGTGAGCCATAGTGTCATTGTAGATTGTAAGTTGTAAATTGTAACACTGTAGAATTGTTGATGTAAATGTTGTCGATGTCATTTGTAGATGTGATCTTGTAAATGTGATCGTAAGTTGTAGATGCAGTTTGTATTGAATTGGCAATTTGTAGAATGTGCACCGGGGATCTTCAAAAGAGTTGTAAACCGGTTGATACGTGGAGTGTCCTCTTGTAAGGAGATATGCCATTGATTGTACTCATAATGAACTCTCTGGGGAAGATCATTTTTGAGGTATCTTTGCTGTAATTGTAAGATATGTAAGATTGTTGTAGCAGAAATCCTCAAATGGGGAAGTATCTGTAATGTACTTTGTTTTGACTTGATAATCTTGAGATAATCCACTGGGGATAGACAGATTGTCTTGAGGAAGTTGTTGTTTGTCGTCTTGAGAATAAGTCAGCCCAAGACGAGTTGCTCAAATAGAGAGACCTTCTGTCATTCAGCTGTAAGTTGTCGAATGGATCTTGTAAATGTTGTTGAAGAAACGGTGTGTCTTCAAGTGGTGATCCTCATAATGTCAAAGTGCAAAATAAATGCACTCCTGACCCATGCTCAAAAGCTGGAGATGTTCATAGTGTGATGGCCAAAGACCGAAGTTCAATTCGGGAAATAACCGAAGAGAAACTGTCAAACAAGACTCAACCATAGAGGCATAAACTCCAATGGGAATGTACTGAAACAACTGTCTTCCACGAGGATCGAACTCCGTGGGGAAATAGAAATATTGAGTTTTTTCTTTGCCTAGGGCTGACAACTCTATTTGGAAGGAGTAAGACGCGCCCAAATACCCAAGGGTAACCGCAATCGAAGAGATAGAGTAAAACAAACAAAGGATGCACAAATGCAAATGTTATGCTATCTACTTATATGGTATGTGTATGCTTATGCTGACAAGACAGACGAAAGCAACGATCGAAAAACGGGATAAACGTCTCGGAACAAACATCCGACCAATCTTCAAAGATAGAAGTATCACTGAGGATAAATGGGGAACCAAATGTAGGATCCCAATACTGCTTCAAAACTTCGAAATTTCTTTTGAGGAAGAGTGGTCAATCCATTTGGGGATGTAACATCTTGATACGCTTGAAATGTTGTATGAAGTTGTAGACGGAGGTACCCAAACTGAAGTTTCATAGGGGATAAAATAAATATCCTGGGTCTTCGTAGTTGTTGAACATGTTGGGGTTGAGCTTCCTGAGGATGAGACATACATTTTTTGCTTCAATCTTCAAATGCCCCAAGTCACAACATCTAGAGAGGATTTTACAGAAAACATGATGCCCAAATGCCCCACTGTTTTCAAACTCTCTAGAAGTTGAGTGATCTTAGATGAAGATTCTTCTTGCTTTGTCATCCATTTTGCCTTGTTTTCATTCTTCTGATCTTGCTTAGGCATCCATTGTGCCATGTTCTCAGTCTTCTGGTCTTGCTTGGCCATCCATGACTTGATCTCAGATTGCCCAGCTTCCAATATTGCAATCTTATCTTCTAGATCTGGATTTTATTTCTTGTTCTCAGTAGATGTAGATGGAGCAGATTCTTGTGCAGGAGCAACAGATCCAGAGGGATTTTAAACAATTGTCATAGCCAGTGGATTTTCTTCATGAGCAGATTCAAAAGTTTCTGTAGCAGAAACTTCAGAAGACGAAGGTACGTCTTCAAGAAGCAAAGGTGCAGATCTTTTCACATTCCATATCATGCTTCTGGCAGTCTCAGCAAATCTGAGCTTCGCATCATCAGAACATACATTCTTCAGATTTGAGGTAACAGTATTGAATCTAGCAATGAAGCTATTCCAGATAGCATCAGATTCATTTGCATCCATGGTTGACAAGCATCTCTTCTGTACAGAGCCTAAATTCATCTTTATCTCTTTCAGAAAATTAGCAAATAAAGTATCAACGTTTATCCTAGTTTTTGGTTTGAGAAGGGCTTCCAAAGTGAATGGCTTGGGTTGAGGTGGAGGTGGTATGGTAAATTTTGGAATGATGATCAGAGGACGAGGGTAGAAAGGAAGAGATGGATGGTCAGATGAAATGGTAGTTTTGGATCTGGATAAGGCATTAACCAGAAATGGTTTTACAAGTGATGCATAGGAAACAACATCAAATGTAGTGGAAGAGTAAGGAATGAAAACAGATTTATCAGACAATAGGGGTTCTGATGAAATCATATCTGACAGTTCTTTTAAGTAGGTTTGAAGAACATATGGTAAAATAGTGGAAGTTTTAGGTTTAAATGGAGTGATTGTGTCAGATGGTTCTATTCTGTCATAAAAATGTTTAAGCTTTAAACCAGAAGGAAGGGGATCAGAGGGATGTGGTTTAAAGGAATCAAATGAGACAAACTCAGATGTCCTGGGTTTAGGTTTGGGAATGGTTTTAGGAATGAGAGTTTCAGATGAAACAGGTGGTTCTGGTTGTTAAGATTCAAATTCTCTGAGAGAGGGAGGTGAGATAACATCAGGATGGCATCAGATTCAGATGAATCAGATGAGGTGGTTGGGGTACAAGATGTAGAAGAAACTTCAAATACAGTCTTGAGAGGTTTAATGTTCAGAACCTCAGAGTCAGGTATATTTTTTTCAATAGGATTGGATGGTTTTGGTTGAGAATCAGAAAGTTTAGATGTTGGTGGTTCAGATACAACTGGTTCAGATGCAACTTGTTCAGGTGCAACAGTTTCAGATGCAACTGGGTCAGATTGTATGGGTTCTGAAGCAGCTGGTTGTTGAGTTTCAGGTTGTTGTTGTGTTGTAGGTTGTTCTGTTAGTTTTGTTTGTGGTTCTAATTGTGGAATATCAGATGATTTAAGTGGTGTAGTGGAAATAGGATCAGATGATTTTAGTGGTTTAGAGGTTTGAGATGGAGCAGGAATTGTTTGATTTTGAATGGGAGGAGGTTCAGGCATAGAACTAATTGTTGATACATTTACAGCAATTTTGGAAATAGAAGGTAAAGATGATTTAGTACCTTTTATTTTGATGCGCTTGGTAGGAACAGAGGGGACTTCTCCAGAAGATTTTCTCTTAATCTGCTTCTGTGGCTTTTCAGCAACTCTCTGTTTCTTCTGAGCAGCAGCTTCTTCTGCCTCTAATTGTTTTCTTTTCCTCATGTTCTCATCATAAACATCTGGCATAGGTTCTCTAGCACGAATCAGAATATCAGCAGGAATAGGTGTTCCATCTGTTTTGCACGCATAAATATACCTAAGAATAATATCCCTAGGTTCTTCAGCACCAAAAATTGGAAAGTCTTGAACTGGAATCCTTCTCTGACTTACTTCAGTAACATTCAGCTTCTTAGGAGCAGTTGTGAGTTCATCCACAATTTTTAGCCTCTGAAGACTCTTTCCATTCAATGGTTTTCCAACAATTGATTCAAGCTCTTCTTTAACTCCAGCTTCATGAAGAGCAGCTACCAGACCATTCTCTGTCAGAATGTCTGAGATCAATCTTCCAAAAGGAATCCACGTCCTGATCTTCTGTCCCTTATCCTTTATGGATTCTCTGGATGCATTGATGTGATTCCACAGATGCATAAAGAGAATGTATGGCAGATCTACCTTTGCACTCTGACTCAAGCAGTACATGAAGTAGAGTTGTTCATTATTCACATAATCTGGAGAATTTGTGGATTTTCTGTGATTGATGCATCCCAGAAAAAGCTTTGCCCAGATTTTGTAGTCAGGTTTTAGATCCTTAAATTTGTTAGAGGCTTGTCCAGATGCAATAACTTCCTCATAAACTTCTTCCATGTCAACACGCCCAGCTGGAAGATGACAAACTCCATCAGTTTCCTCATACCCTATGAGTTTCCTAATGAGATCTTCAGTGATGATGATCTCTTTTCCCAGAATAGAAGAGAGGATGAACTTTGGGTAAACAGATGCATGTATCCAAAATTCCTTCACCAAGTGTGGATACACTAGACCAAACAACCTGTCAAAATACTTAACCCAGCCTTGTGCATCAACAATAGAACATAATTCAAACCCATTGTCAGCCAGAGAGTCAAATTCCACCATGGATTCATAAAGAACTTCAAGCTTGTCCACAGGGGTTAAGAATGTTCTCTTAGGTTCCTTAAAGGGAGTAACACCCATGTTTGATGATGCAACTGCAGCCATAGATGATTGAAACTGAGCTGATGTCGAGGATGATGTTGCCATTGTTGAAGATGAAGAAGATTTGGATGAAGGTTTAGGGTTTTTATGAAGAGCAAAGAGCAGACAGAAATGCATATAATGTTTGTGAAGTGAAAAGTGTGAAATGGTGTGATTTGTGGTATTTATAGAGAAAGAGATTAGGACATTCAAAAAGACACATTCAGCACGTTCCACTTAGCAATTAATAGCATTTAATGAAAATAATAAAAATCATTTCAAAGCATTAATTGATTCTGACAAATTGGGGGGAAAACCAAGATTTTCACTATTCAAACAATACCTCAAATGTCTCTTCAGTAATGTGCACGCCATCTTTTCAGATTCAGAGTGACACGTGTTTGCTTGCATGTGCTTCTGAATTCTCTTGAGAAATGAAACGTTAGCCAACGTTCAGATCCTCTAAGATTTGTTAGTTCAGATACACACTAAAAATAATAAATCAATAAATCAAATAATTGACAGATGAAATACTTCAGAGTTTTAAACATTTTGCATCTGAGAAGTTTTGCTTCTGATAAATATCATTCTGGACAAAAATCCATACCAACATTTTTCAGAATAAACTTGAACCTATCTTCAGCAAGGGGTTTTGTGAAAATATCAGCCCACTGATGATCTGTATCAACAAAGGCTAAATTTATAATACCCTTCTGAACATAGTCTCTGATGAAATGATGTTTAATTTCTATATGTTTTGCCTTAGAGTGTAAAATAGGGTTTTTAGACAAACATATAGCAGAAGTATTATCACAGAATATAGAAATATTACTCTCAAAGATCTGATAGTCTTCTAGCTGACTTTTCATCCAGAGCATCTGCGTGCTACATCCAGCAGCAGCAATATATTCTGCCTCTGTAGTTGATAGTGCAATTGTAGGTTGCTTCTTGCTGTACCAGGAGATTAAATTTCTTCCTAGAAATTGACAACTTCCAGAAGTACTTTTTCTTTCCACTCTGTATCCAACGTAATCAGCATCACAGAATCCAACTAATTTAAAATCATCAGATTTTCTGTAACACAAACCCACATTAGAAGTACCTTTCAGATACCTTAGAATCCTTTTAACAGCTGTTAAGTATGATTCTCTAGGATCTGATTGGAATCTTGCACACAAGCATACACTGAATAAAATATCAGGTCTAGAAGCAGTTAAGTAGAGAAGAGATCCTATCATACCTCTGTAGAGTTTATGATCTACTTTCTTACTTATCTCTTCCTTACCAAGAGTACTTGTTGGATGCATAGGAGTCTTTTCCAACTTACTATCAGTCATGTTAAACTTCTTCAGAAGCTCTTTAACATATTTGGTATGATGAATGTAAGTGCAATCTGGAGTCTGGTTGACTTGAATTCCCAAAAAGAATCTCAATTCTCCCATCATGCTCATCTCAAATTCTGCCTGCATACATTGAGCAAACTCCTTTCCCAACATAACATTGGTAGATCCAAATATAATATCATCCACATATATTTGACAAATTAAAATATCTTTCTTAAATGTTTTATAAAAGAGTGTTGTGTCCACTTTGCCTCTGATAAAATTTTTCTCCAGAAGAAAATTGCTTAATGTCTCATACCAAGCTCTGGGAGCTTGTTTTAAACCATAAAGAGATTTCTTTAGTTTAAAAACATCTTCTGGAAATTTTTCACTTTGAAAACCAGGAGGTTGGTGAACATAAACTTCTTCTTCTATAATTTCATTTAGAAAGGCACTTTTAACATCCATCTGATATAGAGTGATGTTGTTCTGTGCAGCAAAAGAAATGAGTAAACGAATAGACTCTAACCTGGCTACATGAGAATAAGTCTCTGTATAATCAATTCCTTCTTGTTGGCTATAACCTTAAGCAACAAGCCTTGCTTTATTTCTTTCAACTTCTCCTTTTTCATTTAACTTGTTTCTGAAGACCCATTTAGTTCCAATTATGTTGAATCCTTTTGGTCTTGGAACCAAATCCCAAACATCATTTCTTGTGAACTGATTGAGCTCTTCTTGCATGGAAATTATCCATTCATTGTCTTGCAGAGCTTCATCCACAGAAGTTGGTTCAATAACTGACACCAACCTAAATAATGATGCTTCAGATGATCTGAGGAAGTATCTAGTTCTTATTGGGTCATCTTTCTTTCCAATGACAACATCCTCTGGGTGAGAGGCCTTGATTCTGGAAGATGATCCTCTAAAATTTGATTCTTCAGAAATGTTCAAGTTGTTCATTTGAGAAGCTAAAGGAATTGCATCTTGCGTTGCTTCTAGTTCCTTCACTTGAGCTTTTTCTGCCTCTGAGCCTTCAGAGTCTGTGAGAATTACTTCTCTATCTGCAGAACTTTCAAACTGCTTTTGCTTTTCAATGCCAAGCTTATCATCAAATCTAACATGTATAGATTCCTCCACAATTTGTGTTTCAGTATTGTATACTCTGTAGCCTTTAAAGCGTTCAGAATAGCCAAGCATGAAACACTTATGTGCTTTAGAATCAAACTTGTTAAGATTCTCTTTAGTGTTCAACATATAACAAATACATCCAAAAGGATGAAAATAAGAAATGTTGGGCTTTCTGTTCCTCCACAATTCATAGAGAGTATTTTCCAGAAGAGGTCTTACAGTCACTCTGTTCTGAATATAACATGTTGTGTTTATTGCTTCTGCCCAAAAATGCTTTTCCAGATTAGTCTCGTTGATCATGGTTCTGGCCATTTCTTGCAAAGTTCTATTTTTCCTTTCTACGACTCCATTATGTTGTGGAGTTCTAGGGCAGGAGAAATCATGAGCAATGCCATTTTCATTAAAATATTTTTCAAAATATTTGTTTTCAAATTCACCACCATGATCACTTCTGACTTTAATAATTTTGAAATCTTTTTCATTCTGGACTTGTTTGTAGAAGTCAAAGAACATAGAATGTGACTCATCCTTGTGTTTTAAGAACTTTACCCATGTCCATCTGCTATAGTCATCAACAATGACTAATCCATACTTCTTGCCTCTGATGGATGCAGTTTTCACTGGTCCAAACAGATCAATATGAAGTAATTCTAATGGTCTTGAAGTTGAAACAACATTTTTTGATTTAAAAGAAGATTTAGAAAATTTTCCTTTTTGACATGCTTCACAAAGAGCATCTGAGTTGAACTTCAACTTAGGAAGTCCTCTGACCAGATTGAGTTTATTAATCTGAGATATACGTCTCATATTAATATGCCCCAATCTTCTGTGTCAGACCCATTGCTCATCATTAACAGACAAAAGGCATTTAACATTTTGAACCTTAAGTTCTGAAAGATTGATTTTGTAAATGTTGTTCTTCCTCTTTCCATTAAATAGGATTGAGTCATCCTTCTGACTAACAGCTTTGCAACATTGTCGATTAAAGATTATGTCATAACCATTGTCACTTAATTGACTTATGGACAATAGATTATGCTTTAATCCTTCTACAAGTAAAACATTAGATATAGAGGGAAGGTTACCATTGCCAATAGTACCAGAGCCAATAATCTTGCTCTTCTGATTCCCTCCAAACTTCACTTCTCCTCCAGATTTAAGCTCCAGGCTTTGGAACATAAACCTTTCTCCCGTCATAAGACGTGAGCAGCCAGAGTACAGGTACCATGACTGGAGTCTTGAATTTTCTGCTAAATACATCTGCAACAGGGATTATCTTATCCTTAGGTACCCAGATCTTTTTGGGTCCTTTTGGGTTAGTTGCCTTGAAAGTCTGTCTGAACTTCTGTCTTTTTATGACAGTTTTGTTTTGATTGACTTTTGGCTTAAACACAGGAACGTTCTGATCAGAACATGTGTGTTTAATATCATTTAGATGGCTAAACTTGAAATGAGAGTATAGGGGAGTCTTCTTAATTATAAGTTTATCAACAGGCATTGGATTTAAATCCTTTCCAAAGGAAGATTCATATCCAATTCCTTTCTTGTTGTTTCTGCTAACTCCATAGATCATTGAAGCCATCTTGCTTCTATCTATGCTTTTAGCCAGAAACTTCTGAAAGCTGAAGTCATATTCTTCTAAAATATTTTTGCATTTAGACTTACTTTCAGATTCAGAGTTTTGTTGAGCTTTTTCAAAATTGGCTTTCATATTCAAATTATTTTCTTTTAGCTCAGCAACTTCTGATCTTAACAGATTATTCTCAGATCCAAGATTGCATTTAAGCTTCTTGCATTTGAGCTTAATCTGATTATAATTTTTCAGGACTTCTGATAAGACTTTAATAAGCTCTTCCCTAGTGAGATCAGAAAGTACCTCTTCTGAGTCAGATTCAGAATCAGATTCAGATCCAGATGGCCTTTCATTCTGATCTTCCACGCCTGCTGTTGCACCCTAAAATTTGCCCAACCTTATTCACTGGGTTTATGTTTCAATATCATTAGCATTTGCATATAGAGTCATGTACATAGCCTAACCATCTGCATAGCATAAGCATAGCAAGTCATCCAGCAGGGGGCCAATCATTATTATCATCTCTAGAGGCCTATCAAGAGGTTATTATCCTAATTCAATCTCATTCAAGTCATCAGAAAAGAATTTGAAAGCAGGGAGTTCAGTGGATCAAGCATTGAGTATATCTCCTAACTGAGGGTGTCTGAGGGTCAACAAGGGAATTATGAGTTGTGAATTGAGAGCATGGGGAGTATCTAGACATATTGGAGGACTTAGAAAGTCACTTGGAGAAGAGAACAAGCCATTGATGTAAGTACAAGAGCTGCAGTTGAAGACAGTCAACTGGGGTCTCATCTGGGTCAACCCTAGGTCAACCCTAGGTCAATTGATTGATTTAAGGGCATTCAGGTCTATTGGAGAGATGTGGGGTTCATCATTTGACATTTAAAGAAGGATATGATGATATGCTAAGAAGAAATCAAGAGAAATCAAGGAGAAGAGGAGTTTCTAAATTAGGGTTTCTGTGTAAAATCCCCTAGTTTAGGTCAAATTTCCAAGCAAGATAAGTCAAAATGAAAGCTTCAAATGGATCCTTGGCCAACATGAAACTTGTAGAGGATCTCAAGACCTTTAATTTGAGTGGTGGAAGACATCAAGGAGATTTATAGAACTCAAGTTATGGTCCTTGCAAGTTACAGGTCATCTGAGGTATCTGAAGTTTTGTCTGTGAAAGTGACTTGACTTCCAAGAAATTTTTACCCCCTCAAGGAGATTTCAAATGAATTTCTGGTCAACATAAGAGTTGTTCCTTATTGTCTTAGCTTTCTATAATGGTATAGTATGCCTTCATATGATTTGGGGAACTCTACTTATGGTCTTGGCAAGAAAAGGGTATTTTGGTCATTTGTGAATTACAGGTCATTTTAACCTATGCCCAAAAATCATACAAGGAGGCCTCAAATGGAAAAACTTACAACATCAAACTTGCTCCAAATGACATTTTGAGTCTAGAAAAGTGACCATGAGATATTGGAAAGATTCATAGCACAAGGTTTCAAAATTGTTGAATTTAATGAAGAAAAATGGACTTAAAAATGAGATTTTTCATTTTTGGCCAAATGAAGCAAAATTATAGGTCATTTTGAATGGAAAGATCATTTTAAAGACATTGGCTAAAGTAGAATTTTGAGCTTAGTTCATGTTTTAAGAGTTATCCATGGTTGCTTACAATGAAAGAAACATAAACCAATTTCAAGGGAAAGAATGCAAGGGAAACTTCTCCAAGGTTCTAGGAGTTTCTAAATTCATGTATATATTGATAGGAAGAGCTTCATGCCATGGTTGGTGCTTCCATTTGTTCAAAACCCCAAATTTTCCACACTTTATCATTTTTTGCATAAGCTTTCCAAAATCTCTATAATCTCCATCAATCTTCATATCTTTGGATTGAATCTTCATCATCATCATTCAAACACCATGATTCACATCAAGAATTGGCTGAATTGATCAAGAATTGTACCATTCATCTTTTTCATTCCAAGTTGCATTTTCATCCAAACTCCATTAAAACTTCATTTACCATTCCAATTTCTGTTATCATCATCATCCACCATCATCATAGGGTATTTGGCAAAGGAAAGTGGAAGGAATTCGTGGCTGGAGAAGGAGATCCAAGTTTAAACTCCAACTTGCATGAAGAGTGGGATAGAGTGATTCACAAGGATTGATCAAGAACCATTGCAAACAGAAGCATACATAGTCATTGAAGATCACTTGCAGCAAGTACCAAGGCTTGAATTGGAGTCTAACCACCATTGCCATCATCACTTGCAAGGTATGCAAAACTCTTCGAATCTCATCATTTATGCTGTTGTAGATCATGTGGTTAAGATAGGAGTACTTAGCAATCATAGAGGATTAATTCTTGAAACCTAGGGAGAGTTATATGGAGTTTGGTGGCAGAGTGGTGAAACTTTGATGAGCAAGAAAACATGGTTTAGGGAATGATAATCATGAGAGATTAGCTCAGAATAATCAGTGCAACATGGTGATTACATTAGGATGAAAATTGGCAAGGTTTGGTTGAGTTGATCACAGGTGCAAAGATTGGATCCCAACTGTTATCCTTATCGGGTTCGATTGTGTGTTGAGTTCTAGAAAGAATTATGGTTATAGTTGTGTAGAGGGAAGGAATTAGGGCAAGATTGCTTTTGGAATCGTGTAATTTCATGGCGGATAGAGAGAGCACGAGGAGATGGAAGGTGCTTGCATGGGGTTCGTTTTCTGAAACCCTAAGTGGCTGGAGGAAGAAGAAGATACAATGGCCATTGGATTTGAGGGAAGACCTTGACTCAGATGGCAATCCAACGGATCATATTCAAAGTAAAAAACGGAGGGAGAATCCAAACATGAAACGCATCGTTTCATTTAAACCTTCAGATTGGGCTTTGGATTCAATTACTATGCACACCCCTCAATCAATAAGCCCAAGCAAACACACGTGAATCACTTGCTAAATACACCGAGTCCCTTTTTATTTTTCTGGCAATTTCCAATTTATTTCCTGAAGCGCATTGGGCCTGGTATTTTTGATGTTCACACCCCCAGTTCTCAGCCCACTTGAGATTATAACTGCAGCGAGCTACTTGCCACACCCCCTCCCTTTATTTCTTCTTATTTCCTTTTTCAATTTCTTTTTATTTTCATTCATTTTTGAAAATTCATAACAAATTAGAAATTGCATATTTTTAATTCATTATTTTTTTGACATTTTCTTTAAAAAGTCAAGAAAATTATAAAAAATAAAAATTGCATTTTATTTTTTTTTATTTGATATTTTCCCCATATTTTCCAAATAAATAGCATTTTAATGAGTCTCATTTCATACATAAATTTGTTAATTTTTGTTCTATTAATTGCTTTAATATTTTTTGTCCATTCTTTTTAGGTTGTTTAGTTTAGACATTAAACTTGTAGATGCAACTTAGTTCCCATTTTTAGAAATTAATTTTAGGTGTTTAGTTTAGGTGTGAATAACATGAACAAACTAGGGTTCTGGGTGATAACTTAGGAGAATAGAATCAGTTCCCTTAGGACTTAAAGATTGAACAGGTTAGCTATGGGACTATAGGGGCTATGGGTAGTTATTAGATCCCCTTAGAAAAAGTCAGGATTCCCCTACTGCTATTAATGTACTGTATATGTCTGATTGACTGGTGTGGTGTGCCCTCTGGGGATTATTGCTTGTCTGTGTGGGTATTGGGATTGCTTGGGGACTTGGGAGAGCTGAAGACTTGTGAAGATGAAGCCATTGGAGATCCAGAGATTGAAGTTCAACTTCCAGAGTTGAAGAGGAGTTTCCTGCTAGCAGCTGTTGTGGAGATTAGGGTTTAGGAGCTAGGCAGAGCTCTAGGTTAGAAAGCTTGTTTCTCAAACATGGATTGCCTTGTCTGCATCCATTCTTCTCTGTGATACAGAGTCTCTCTAAGACACTCACCCCCTTCCTTTGGAAGGCTTGGTGATAGTGTCTAAGAGATAGAACTCTTGAGAGAAAATGTCATATGTGTTAGAAGCAGTCTGTTCACCACCCTTGGTAGTCAACTGATTGCTTAACACCCAATTCACTCTTGTGACTGATCCCTCATCCTGGAGGTTTGAACTTGAAGAAAAGCCATTGCAGATAGAAGACTGATGATCAAAGCCCTTACCTGAAGGCCATGAAGATGGAGATTGATGCTTGTTGAAGCCTGTAGCTGATTGGAGATTACTTGGAGCCAGATGTTGATTCAAAGCTGTTGAAGCTGTTTGTTTTATTGTTGTATTTCATTTCTACTGTATTGTTTGGTTTTCCTAACTGTATTGTTTGCTGTTAACCTGTTGGGTTGAAAGTGAAGCCTGTTCACTTTCGCCTATTGTTTTCTAGGTTCGAGGTTGAGTGGGACTCCCTTGCCTCGCTTGTACTGTTGCACCCATGCATTTTACCGCTTTATTATATCTGTTATTGTTTCTCTTTCTGCCTATCCCGTAGGATCTCTGTTTCTCTCTGTGCAAGGGAGGAGCATGATAGACACTAGGTCTTAATCCATGCATGATAACATTAGGTTAGTTTGATTCCCTTCGCAACCGTAGGTTAGAGTTCTGTCTCTTCTTTCTCAAAACAAACAGAAAAACACATAAAGATTTCAAACACAATAAAAGACACTTCTTTCGTAAAGGAATGTGGACTCATCAAAACGTCATTTTTGTCCGCCGGGACCAGTAATCAAGAAACCCTTTTTCAGAAGGTATAAAATCAACCAAGACAGACTTGTGTCACACGTGGCCCGAACTACGTTTGCTCTGATCTTTCATGCCGTGTGAAAGTACGTAGGCATAGGATGCGATATCCTAGCGAGCAACCTTCCCCTCCTTTCCAGTAGGTAGGCGAACTACGTTGACTCTGATTTCTCGTTCCAGGCGGGAATACGTAGGCATAAAGTGCGATACTTTGCCGAGTCATTTTTATTTTCATTTTATTTTCTTTTTAACCCTTGACCTATAGTTTAGATAGAATAACAATCCATACCCGAAAACAAGCGTGGATCCCGTCGAGTACGACGGACGTGAGGGGTGCTAATACCTTCCCCTTGTGTAACCGACTCCCGAATCCAGGTTTTGGTTGCGATGACCATACCTTTTCCCGTGTTGTGCGAGGTTTACTCTGAGCGTTTCCTTTCCCTCCCGTGGGATAAATAACGCACGGTGGCGACTCTTCTGTTCAGCCGGCGCCGATTTTCGCAGTAGCGACAGCTGGCGACTCTGCTGGGGATCCAACGTCCCCTGGCTGCTAAGGACTGCGATAGTTCTTATGCATCTGGGATCCAACGTCCCTTAAGAGAGTCAATCCTAGCGCTTGTTTGCCCGTCGAGGATTTTGTATGGATTTATATTTCTGACCTTTATTTTCAGCTTTGTATATATGGATTATTATTGCTGTATCTTGGGGTGTGACGGGTGTTCTGATATTGAGTGAGAAGCCGGACCTGGGCTTGAGTGCACCTAGAATTAGAGTAGAGATTAGTTGGCGCCCGCTTGCTTTGCTTGCTTTGGTGTCCCGCGAAATCTACACTCAGACGAGGTTCCTCTGGTTGGCCTCCTGCCCCTTCCTTTGGTTGGCGTGGGTTGCTGGTTAGTTGAATTGTCGACTCTGGGGACCGATCATTTGGAAGTTGGCTAAGTGAGGCCTCTTCAGGATTTGATGATGCCACTCCTTCTGGGAATCGTATCATCAACCATGAAAGTCTGTGACGCCGACGACCGCATAGGATGCCATACCTTTGTCAGTTACTAGGACATCCACCTGTGAGAGGGTTTGGGGTTATGCAGGTAACTAGACCTTCAGATACCGGTTATTTCTTGATCAGAGATCCTGGGTATTTATGGAGGGTTATGAGGTCTGTCAGACACCAGTTGGAGATGTGATTTGAGGTCTGCCAGAGACCAGTTGGAGTTATGGTTTGAGATCTGTCAGATACCATTATTGGAGCTTGATTTTAGGTCTATCTGAGGCCAGGGTTTGAGGACTTCTAGAGAATCTATCTGAGACTTCTTGATATGGTCCAGGCTATTCAGCTACGGCAGTTGGCCCCCGTTGCATGTTACTTGCATTGCATTCTGTTTGCATACTCATCATCATTGCATCCCACTAACATGTGTCTGTGCTGCAGGTGCATTTGCATTTCCCGAGTTCTAGTGTCCGGATTTCTGAGTGTTTGATCATGGCCAGCTTAAGAAGGACAGTTGCTTACAAATTGCCTACTCCTGATGTTGTTCCCTTGCTTGGGTTGATCTCTCTGGCTGATGAGAATGTCCGTAGGAGCTTCAGAATGAGCTATGGAAGACTATTGAGATTGGTGCGCAAACCCACGGAGACAGAGCTAGATGGGTTGTACGCTTTGATGCAATTCTATGATCCCGTGTTGAGATGTTTTACATTTGCTGATTTCATTATGGGGCCTACCATTGAGGAGTATGTGGAGTTCACTGAGTTACCCGTGCAGAACCAGGTTCCATTCATTCATTCGGGCATTAAGCCCAAGCCGGAAGATTTGGCAAAAGCCTTGCATGTGGATGCCTCTGAACTGTTGACTACTGTTTCCCGTGGAGTTCCAGGCTTCTCACTCCAGTTCTTGATCGGTAAAGCTCAAGAGTACGCTAAGAGCGGATGTTGGATTGCCTTCAATGTTGTGCTGGCTCTGTGTATTTACGGCATAATATTGTTTCCCAATGTACCGGATTTTGTGGACTTCGATGCCTTCTACTTGTTTGCCGCTGGTAATCCTGTACCGACCATGCTCGGAGATTTCTACCACTCACTACATTACAAGAATGAGAAGGGAAGAGGAAAGAATGTTCATTTCTGTGTACCATTGCTGGATATGTGGTTTAAAAGCCACCTTCCCCTGAAGGGATCTTTTGTGAAGAGTGCAACCACAGCTAGCTGGTCAGAGCGCCTGATGAGGCTATCTTCTGAAGACGTTGAGTGGTTTGATCGAGACCTACTAGGATCCGAGCTTATATTCAGTTGTTCTGGGTACCCTAATATTCCGTTGATAGGGAGGAAAGGGTGTATCAACTACAACCCTTCTCTGTTCGTCCGTCAGTTCGGATATGCGTTGAAGAACCCACCAAAGGAGGAGGAAGTACAGGAATCTCTGTACTTCACCGGAGACGTGAAGGGGGAGTTACTAGCCAAGCTGCAGCATGCCTGGACGCGTATTAACCGCAGAGGGAAGCCGTTGTTAGGAAAGAATGACTGTCAGGCCTATGCACCATACAGAGTTTGGGTTCAGGAGAGAGCAAGTCAGTTGCGGATGCCATTCCCAGATGTACCAATCCTTGTTCCTATTCCGGTAGCAGAGCCAACTACTGTTTCTCGGGAAGCCTACGAGCAGGTTGTGAAGGAAAAAGAAGCCTTGATAAAAATCAACGAAGGGTTAGAGCAGGAGTTAGCCCAGATACGCAGTGAGAAAAACAAGGCCGTCCATGCTTTCCAACAGCAGATCGAGCTAATGAACAGGTTAGGGGCTGAGTTGACTGAGGAGAGGAAGAAGCACGAACGTCTGGGGCAAGAGTTCAGAAGCTCCCATGACATGCTTGAATTCAAGAAGAAAGCGCTTGACATCGCTCACCGAGAGATCTCTTCTTGCAATAAGACTTGGAATGCCACGCTCACTAACAATAAGAAGAGGGAGGATAAGTTGAAGCAGCAAATTTCCGACCTCGAAGAGCAGTTGAAGTCCAGCATCAAGAAGTGTGAAGAAGAAGTGATGACCAGGTATAGTCTCCAGAACACACTAAACAAGGCCATCAAAGGCAGAGATGAAGCTGTGTCTCAGAAGCGTAAACTTGAGGATCGCTTCGGAGAGGGGGCATGGGAAGAAACTGCTGAAGACGTGCGCCATGTTCTTAAGAAGAGAAACCAACTTGTTGAAGGGCTGCTTGATCGACCAAGTCATCCGGAGACCAGGAAGCTGCTAGAAGAATACCAAACTTATGGGAGGATTTGATCATTTCATGTAGTAACTTGTATGCTTTATTTGCATAGTGCTGACCATCACCAGGATTGTTGGTTGAGGTCATGCCTTCTCTTTGTACTCTTGGTGACATTGTACTCTTGGCCTATTGGTTTTTTTTCCGCAATATATGAGGCTTTCTGTGATTCGGCTCCGATCTTTATATTGCTAGCACTGTCACTGCACCGGCACCTTCACACTAGAACCGGGGAATGAATTTCCCTAATGCACAGACACACCTTGCATTGCATTCATATTCATATTGCATTACAGGTAATCTTTGGACGGTGTCTTATTTCCTGCTCTGTACCAGGTATTTTCCAGGATTGCAGATCAGCACCCGCACCGCTATTCTACCCGCACCAACTGTCGAAGAATCATGGATCAAATGCAGAACGAGATGCAAGATGTGCGCGAGAAGCTCGCTCTCTTTATGCAGACCATGGAAGCTATTGCAAAGGGTCAAGAGAATCTGCAAGCCATGGTCCAACCTCTGTTGGCCCGAAATGCTGGTCATGGTAACGAGGATCATCAGTCTGTACGAGTCGATACTGCTCATGGAGATGGTACTCCCACGCCAGTGGCTCCACCTGTAGTCAACATACCAGCTGCTAATGTCAACAACGCTACCGCTGCTGTGAATGGTAACGTCGGAGTTGGGAACGAGGCTGCTGTCCATAACGTTGGGCTTGGTGATGTCAACTTGGGTGATAATACGGGAGGCAACGGCGTTGGCAATACCGGATTCGGATTCAACGATCAGGGATTCGACAACACTGGGAAATATGGTTTCAATGCTCAAGGCTTTGGGCAAGATGGTTATGGTGTGGCCAATCAGGGCTACGGAGGTTTTGGAAATGGAAACGGCGCTGGGTTTATGGCTTTTGGGCCTGCTGGAGGTGTTCAAGGGTACGGCAACAGAGGCCGAGGTCCGGGGATGAATCAGATCAGGGTTGGACGTAATAATGGATATGATGGGTATGGAGCTGGAAATGGTATGTGGCAAGAAGATCAGCAGGAGGACGCTTTCTCCGGCGGAGGTTTCGAAGGGCCGATGGACGACTCCCAGAAGATCAGAATGCTAGAAGAGCAAATGAGGGGGGTCCTGAACCAAAGTGCTGTAGGCTTGGACATGGAAACAATGGGTCTGGTACCTGGCTTGAGGGTGCCAATCAAATTCAAAGCCCCTGCGTTTGATAAGTATAAAGGGGACACATGTCCGAAAGTGCACGTACGAGCTTATTACAGAAAGATGTCTACATACTCAACTGATGAAAGAATGCTAATGCATTTCTTTCAAGATAGCCTGTCGGGTCCTTCCTTAGAGTGGTATATGGGGTTGGAGCCAACCAATATCAAGACATGGAAGCAATTAGCAGAGGCATTTGTGGCTCACTACAAGTATAATAGCGATTTGGCGCCCAATCGGGTCCAATTGGCAGGGCTGTCTCAGAAGAAGGGGGAGAGCTTTAAAGAGTACGCGCAAAGGTGGCGCGATATGGCTGCCAGGGTCCGTCCTCCTGTAGAAGATAAGGAAATGAATGACATGTTCGTCGGCACATTCACAGGTCTGTTTCATGATATGCTGTTTCACACGTCTCTGGCTAGTTTTTCAGACCTAACTTTGATGGGAGAAAAGATTGAACGTAACATTAAGCAAGGAAAGTTCCAAGTCGAGGAATCGACTGCATCTGGCAGTAATAGGAAGGCTTTTGGTGGGCGCCGTCAGGGCGAGGCAAGCGCAGTATTTGGAGGCCGAGGCCGAGGCAGGGGACGAAACCAATATCATCAGCCGCAGCAGGTGGCGAGTATTACTATCCCGTACCAGCAACAACCACTTCAGCAACAACAACCGTCTCAGCAGCAGCCAATGCAGCAGCAGCAGCCTCAGCAGGGGGCACAGCAGGCCCAGCGAAGATTCCAAGGTGGTAAACCAAGAAGAGTATTCGAGAAGCCTCCTTCGACATATGCTGATTTATTGCAGACATTGTTGGGATTAAACCTGGTAGAGAAGAGAACTCTGGCACCGATAACGGGAGCTCCCCCGTTTGGTTATGATGCAAGCAGGCACTGTGAGTTTCATTCTGGGGCCCCGGGCCACGATATAGAGGGTTGCCATGCTTTTAAGCACGTTGTGCAGGATCTTTTGGACAATAAGACTAATCACGGGGCAAACGCCATTCTGACTGAGGAAGGGTTGAATCTGATTACGAATATCGACGATTTAAAGACGCCGCTGAGCGAGATAAAAAGCCGACTGTTGCAAGGGGGTGTTTATCCAGGATGTGACGAATATTGTTTAGAATGCTGGACCCTAGCTGGGGGGTGTGATGATTTGAAGAAAGGCATTCAGGCTTTAATTGATGAAGGCATATTGCAGTTTGACCAAGCAGCAACTGAAGAGCCCGCAGGGGCAGTAGCATGTGATCAGAATGATGTGGCCACTGTAATGATTCCTCGAAAGACAATCACTATCGCAGCACCAGCGCAGCGACCACCGATCACCATAACTAAGGCCGGGCCGATCCCGTACGAGAACACGAAAGCAGTCCCATGGTCATATGGGTTGGAGGTGTATTGTGACGGGATAAAGATTGATGTTAATAAGCAGCCAGCCGAGACTGTGGATAATGTTGTTGGTTCGGGAGGTATGACAAGGAGTGGTAGGATCTTTATATCCCCTGAAGTGGAGGCCGAAAGACTAGCAAAAGGAAAAGGGAAAGTGGTTGAGAATGTCCCGGTACAAGCGAGTGACAAAGAATCGGCATCGAAAGATGTAGAAGAGTTCATGCGCTTGATTCGAAAAAGTGATTATAAGATTGTGGAGCATCTGCAGCAGACGCCGTCCAAAATATCTATCCTGTCATTGCTGTTGTGTTCGGAGGCTCACAGAAATGCTTTGCTGAAAGTCCTGGATACTTCTTTTGTACCTCAAGACGTCTTCGTGAATCAGCTGGAAGGAGTGTTGGCACATGTGAATGCAGGCCACAGCTTGGGCTTTACTAACTTTGATTTGACCCCGAAAGGGAGAGATCATAATATGGCGCTGCACGTATCTGTCGAGTGTAGAGGATCAGTAATGTCACATGTATTGGTCGACACCGGGTCGTCTTTGAATGTACTGCCCAAGAAGGCGATGATGAAACTGGATGTTAGAGGAATCTTGTGCACGCCCAGTGACTTGGTAGTCAGAGCGTTTGACGGCACGCGGAGAACCGTCTTTGGATCGATCACATTGCCTCTACAGGTGGGGCCGGAGGTGTTTGCAACTGAGTTTTATATCATGGATATACAGCCTGCGTACAGCTGCTTGCTTGGAAGACCCTGGATTCATGGGGCGGGGGAAGTCACGTCTACCCTACATCAGAAGTTGAAATATATGGTCGGAGATAGCATAGTCACTGTATGCGGAGAAGAGGACATCCTGGTCAGCCATCTATCGTCATTTAAATATGTGGAGGTCGACGGAGAGATCCACGAAAATGTCATATGTGTTAGAAGAAGTCTGTTCACCACCCTTGGTAGTCAACTGATTGCTTAACACCCAATTCACTCTTGTGACTGATCCCTCATCCTGGAGGTTTGAACTTGAAGAAAAGCCATTGCAGATAGAAGACTGATGATCAAAGCCCTTACCTGAAGGCCATGAAGATGGAGATTGATGCTTGTTGAAGCCTGTAGCTGATTGGAGATTACTTGGAGCCAGATGTTGATTCAAAGTTGTTGAAGCTGTTTGTTTTATTGTTGTATTTCATTTCTGCTGTATTGTTTGGTTTTCCTAACTGTATTGTTTGCTGTTAACCTGTTGGGTTGAAAGTGAAGCCTGTTCACTTTCGCCTATTGTTTTCTAGGTTCGAGGTTGAGTGGGACTCCCTTGCCTCGCTTGTACTGTTGCACCCATGCATTTTACCGCTTTATTATATCTGTTATTGTTTCTCTTTCTGCCTATCCCGTAGGATCTCTGTTTCTCTCTGTGCAAGGGAGGAGCATGATAGACACTAGGTCTTAATCCATGCATGATAACATTAGGTTAGTTTGATTCCCTTTGCAACCGTTGGTTAGAGTTCTGTCTCTTCTTTCTCAAAACAAACAGAAAAACACATAAAGATTTCAAACACAATAAAAGACACTTCTTTCGTAAAGGAATGTGGACTCATCAAAACGTCATTTTTGTCCGCCGGGACCAGTAATCAAGAAACCCTTTTTCAGAAGGTATAAAATCAACCAAGACAGACTTGTGTCACACGTGGCCCGAACTACGTTTGCTCTGATCTTTCATGCCGTGTGAAAGTACGTAGGCATAGGATGCGATATCCTAGAGAGCAACCTTCCCCTCCTTTCCAGTAGGTAGGCGAACTACGTTGACTCTGATTTCTTGTTCCAGGCGGGAATACGTAGGCATAAAGTGCGATACTTTGCCGAGTCATTTTTATTTTCATTTTATTTTCTTTTTAACCCTTGACCTATAGTTTAGATAGAATAACAATCCATACCCGAAAACAAGCATGGATCCCGTCGAGTACGACGGACGTGAGGGGTGCTAATACCTTCCCCTTGCGTAACCGACTCCCAAATCCAGGTTTTGGTTGCGACGACCATACCTTTTCCCGTGTTGTGCGAGGTTTACTCTGAGCGTTTCCTTTCCCTCCCGTGGGATAAATAACGCACGGTGGCGACTCTTCTGTTCAGCCGGCGCCGATTTTCGCAGTAGCGACACCTGCCATCAGAGCCATGTTGGCGCATTCATCTTCAGATTCTGATGAGGATCCAGATTCATCAGAGTCATCCCAAGTTGCCATTAGAACCTTCTTCTTTTTGTCAAACTTCCTCTTTGGTTTTTCTTTCAGAAGCTTTGGACATTTGTTCTTGTAATGGCAAGGTTCTTTGCATTCAAAGCAGACAACTTCCTTCTTTCCAGATCTTTTTGGTCCAGAGGACTCCTTGCGCTGATCTAGCTTTTTGAAGTTCTTGAACTTCCTCTGCTTGTGCTTCTAGAGTCTGTTGATTCTTCTGGACAGCAAGGACAGTTCATCTTCTTCTTTAGAAGAAGATTCTTCAGAGAATTCTTCTAACACCTGCAAAGCTTTCACAGATTTGTTAGATTTTAAGGCAATTGACTTACCTTTCTTTTGAGGCTCATCTTCCTCAAGTTCAATTTCATGGCTCCTCAGTGAGCTGATTAGTTCCTCCAAAGTGATATTGTTCAGATCCTTAGCTAGCTTCAAAGTAGTGACCATTGGTCTCCATCTGATGGGCAAGCTTTTGATGATCTTCTTCACATGATCAGCAGTTGAGTAGCCTTTGTCCAGCACTTTTAGACTAGTTGTGAGGATCTGAAATCTAGAGAACATAGTTTCTATAGACTCAAATTCTTCCATTTTGAACGCTTCATACTTCTGTATTAACGCCAGAGCCTTGGTCTCTTTAACTTGTAGGTTTCCTTCGTGAGTCATCTTTAAAGACTCAAACATGTCAAATGCAGTTTCTCTATTTGTGATCTTCTCATACTCAGTATGAGATATTACATTTAGCAAGATTGTTCTAGCCTTGTGGTGATTTCTGAACTCCTTCTTTGGGCTTCAGACATAGATTTTCTATCTACTTTCTTGCCAATCCCATCAGTGGGATAAACATACCCATCTATGACCAAGTCCCATAAATCAGCATCATAACCAAGAAAGAAACTTTCTATTTTGTCCTTCCAATAATCAAATTTCTCCCCATCAAACATAGGGGGTTTTGTGTTAATTTTATCCCTTTCTTCATATCTGTTGTTACTGTTAGATGTTGAAGTTTCAGCCATAATAACAACCAAATATATATATCAAAGTTTTCTCACTGGATCTTTTCTGTCACTGTGAAGTGGTAGCATACACAGAACCAGGCTCTGATACCAACTGAAGGTGAGAAAATACTTAGAAGGGGGGGTTGAATAAGTATATAGAAAAAACTTATAGCAATAAAAACTCAAAGATTTTTATCCTGGTTCGTTGAACTCAACTACTCCAGTCCACCCTATCAAAAGTGATATGCCTTTCTCAACAAGGACTTAATCCACTATTAATCAACTGATTACAATAGAAAGCACTAAGAGCAACTGTTCTTAGTCTTCTCAAGAACTACTGATCCCAACTGGATCTTCTTAAGGATCTTTTACAATCAAATGTAAGAATAAAACAAGTGTTTAAATGCTTCTAATTAAGCTATATCACAACTGTGATTTTACACTTAAGTTTTAAGAACTATGAAATAAATTCAGCAAATGAGAATAAATTGTATGAGAGCTTTCTTTGAATTCTTTCAATATTTCTTCAACTGAAAAAGAGTGATGGAGTCTTCCTTTTATAGGCACAGAGGTCCAAGTAATTTTCACGTTGAAGGTTGTGTACTGAAAAGGGCTGAGTCTTTTTGTCTTCACATCACATGACCTTTCCTAGAAATAGAATGCACAGAGAAATCCTTTTTGTATGTGTTCTTGTGTCTAGCATAAATGAGGAAAGATTCGTTTGGCCAAACCAACGGACATAACTTTGAATTCTTCTTCAACAAGTTTCAGTAAATACCATCAGAGCCTTGAGTGATCAGAGTCTTCTGATGTTCATCAGAGTTTGCTAAATCAGAGCAATGCAGCAAGTGTGCTTTCAGCGTGTAATAATTCAGAGCAGAGTTTTATGAATCAGATCCTCAGTACTGGCAGCGTAGTACTATCAGAGTCTTCTGAAATAAACTAAGCTTGAAACTCTTCATACAAAAGTCTTCAATGCTTTAGATGCTTCTGGCTTCTGCTTC
The DNA here is from genome assembly GCA_963859935.3 of Lathyrus sativus. NCBI lineage: Eukaryota > Viridiplantae > Streptophyta > Magnoliopsida > Fabales > Fabaceae > Lathyrus > Lathyrus sativus. The sequence continues at coordinate 449,082,603 of OZ012739.1, read as the reverse complement.
AGATTCTTCTGTAGCTTCTGCTTCAGAACCTTCTGTAGACAGCGCTCAGAATCTTCTGTAGGCAGCATTCAGATTCTTCTAAGAGATGCTTCTGACGCTTAAGAACCTTGCATATTTTTCATGTTCATATCTAATTTGCTTCCAGAATAATATTCACTTTAATATCTGCAGCACAAATTACTTGAACAAATTTTAGAGTATATAATTCTTTAATACAAAATTTCATAAGAGTTATCATCAAAACATAGAGATATAATTAAGAACCAATCTGTGTTCTAACATTTTGTAGTATTGTATGTTGGGCTGAAATATATTTACTTAACCTGCAAGCATATAAGCTAATGATTTCCGGTCTCATGTATGTTAAGTAAAGTGAAGTTGCATTGCATGTTTATAATACCTTAAGAGTTATTGTTTTGATTGCTTGTCTTTTAAGCTTTTAGTTTTGTTTATTTTAGAAATTTTGGCACTCTACCACATGTTGATACTGATGTTCTCACATCAGAACATAATTTTAAGGCAGATATTACAACATCTTCTGTCTTACATAACAAATAACACAGACTGAAAAATAAAATGTAGAAAGATAAATAACACAGTCAATTGGTAACCCAGTTTGGTGCAACATCACCTACATTTAAGGGCATCCAAGCCATGAAGGAAATTCACTATGATATAGCCTTGAAAACCCTATCCCTTTTTTGCTACTATTCATCTTCCCATCTTGAATAACTCCTTCAACATTCCCACATACTTTTATATTCTTTCTTGGTGACTTCCTTCTTCACTCTTGATGCACAATTCTTTAAAAGAAGCAGGCAGCTCATCATGAGTCAATTCTTCAATACATGACTCTACATCAGAGGCCCACCTTCCAGTTAAGGCAGTAACAAGATTGACATTTTCATCAACAAGATCATTTTACTCATCAGTCCAAGCAATAGAAATCCCCTTAAGTTGATTCTTGAGATAGGTAGGGCATTCTACAAAAAAGAAAAATTTCAAAATCATGACAACGAGTGCCTTTACTTTGAACATCATAGTTCTTGCAGATGTCAAGATTAATGTTCTTCACAAAAGACCTTATATCCACTTTCCTTAGGTCCTGGTTGAATTGCCTCCCAAAAAAAATAAAGTATTGAGTAACCCTTCACAAGGTCATAAGCTCCTACAAAGTTGGAGATAAAACTCATGCTTTTGTCCTCCTATTCAAATCTGTTCTTTTAAAGACAAAATAAATATGACCTAAACAAATCCATTTACTGATGATGTCTAGATCTTCTTCTACAACAGCAGTCGCATTCAACACAGATCTCTTGAGCAGAGACCTCATAATCCTGCTGGCCAGATGTGCCTTTATGAGAGGTCTTGAGAAGTTCCCATGCAACTTTGGCCACCACACATGTGTTTAACAAAATGACCATATTTTTATCAACTCCATTGGATATAGAGTTCAAATCTTTTAGAGTAACAAGAGGCAACCCATACTCCTCCTCACAAGAAACAATCCACACAAACCCTTTGGTGACAGATTTCCAATAGTTGTTGTCATTTCAATGATCATAATGTACCAGAAAAAAATCTCCCTGAAGCTCACCCAAAAACTGATTAGGATGCCAGCTTTGGAGCCAATTAAAATTTTGGAACTCTACCACAAGTTGGTACTGATGTTCTCACATCATAACATAATGTCAAGAAAGATGTTACGATATCTTCTGTCTTATAGAATAAATAACACATACTAAAAAATAAAATGCAGAAAGATAATTAACACAGTCAATAGGTAACCCAGTCCGGTGCAACATCATCTTACATCTGGGGGCATCCAAGTCAGGAAGGAAATTCACTATGATAGCATTAGTTCAAAGCTAAACACCCTTTTTTACAACTTCTCGCCTAATCGCTACCTTGTGCAAATTCTACCTAGAAACCCTTTAGATATAAGATCCCCATGTCACTTCCTAATCAGTCACAATCCCAATGACAATTTCTCAAGAAACCAAAAAGATGAAGAACACTTTTCTAACTGCAATAGTTAGTTTTGCTTACAAGCTTCAACAAAGAACAATACACTCTCTTAAAAGCTTTAGAATGGAAAATTAACAACATACAATCAGTCTACCTCAATGTATCAAAAGATACATAGGTGACTTGCAAAGTCATGATAAAGAGACTCTCAAAACCTAAGACTCCAAAATCTCCCCTTATTTTTACAAAAGTGAAATCTGTGAAAACATTAGGTTTAGGTTTCTCTTTAAATACTCCTCAGTAGTCCATGGGCTTCAAAATCTTCACCAAATATCACTTGATCCACATGCTGAGGGTTGAATCAATTGTGCAGAGAAAGTCTCCTTAAATCTTCGAACAAATGATCAAGTTTCCTAAATTGTCTCATCAACCAATTTTAGAAACTTATGCACAGTTGGAGATCAAATCAAATGTTCCAGATTAAATCTTCTTGACCTAAGAAAATAAGTGAGATATATCAAAAAAAAATCTCACTAAATCAAATCAAATCTTTTAAGAATAAAACTGCAGCCCGTACTGATGTTTTGGTAAAGCATATCACAACATCTGTCACAACATCTCTCTTCAATGTTGACAAACCAACAAGTTAGAACATTTCACACAACATCTTGTTGTGAACCATTTTTAGCAAAATTGATGTCAATCCTAAAACCATGGATCTAACAATCTCCCCGTTTGGAAAATTTTGGCTAAAACAATATTTGCACAATAATTCTGGAGAAAAGGAATAACACCACAGAACCTGCAATCAGAAAGATATCAGAGTTAAAATGAAGCTATAGGGATCATCAGAGACTACAACTCCTTCAAACTCTATAAATCTCCAAAGATCAGATGTCAAGAAAGGTGGTCTGACATCACATCAACACAGCAACCTCAGACAGGTCCATTACTCCCCCTGTCACACATAACCAATACTCCCCCTCAAGTGAAAATTCAAATCACCAGAAAATTCAAACCATTAAATCTCTAAGTTCACACATCATTAGAAACACATCAGGCTGAATGTTAGAGCATATGGTTCTACATTAGACAGACATCATTGCACACAGACATCACATCAGTAACAGCAACAACAACAACAACAACAACAACAACAACAAGCATGACAGACTATCATGCTCCCCCTAAATAGTTTCATACATCAAGCAACAACAATATAATACTCTTCCCTTAGCAATAGTACAGTCCTATCACAATGTTAGCCAACATGTCAAGACAAGTAGCATGACATCAGGACAAATTGTCCAACATCTTGTTGAAGAACATGTTTTACCAAAATTGATGTCAATCACAAAAACTGAGACTTAACAATCTCCCCTTTTGGCAAATTTTGACTAAAACAAATTAGGTTTCCTTCAAACACCTAACAACATAGGCACATGTAGCAAAAGACGCCTAAAAAACAATTCAACATTCTCTGCTAATGTCTAGACATGGAGTCTGAAATTATAGCAACCATAAGCTCTCCCTCAACACCAGAGACAAATAACCATAGAAAAATAAATTATCTATATCTGAGTTACACTCCCCCCTGAAGATAACATCACACACAAACACTACAATTCTCTAATAATTCTCTGATATTTAGTCACTACAATTCTCTGATATTTACTCCCCCTTTTAGCTAAAAATTCACAAAACTAGAGTAAATGTAAACAAAAATGGAAGCACAAAATTTTAGGGAATTCTTGAAATACCTCGACAAAGTGATGACCAGTCCCAATGAACTTGTCCAGCTATGTAGAGTGAAAATCCTAATTGTGACCAGCTTGTCACAGTACAATGTCATGACATCCTGTTTGACATTGTATTCATTTAGCATCCAACTTAATTTGGAGTAACAACTTCCTCAACATTATTCTTAGTCTTAGAGATAGACCAGAAAACATAATTATATTATTGTTGATCTAAGAGACAAGATTGTTTCTCAAGAAGAAACATCCTTAGAACCACACAGGAGCGTACACAGCGAAATTAACTCAAGATCCAAACAAGAACACCACACAGTGATAACAGAAACAAACTTCCTCTAAATTACATAGCTTAAGAATTCAGCAAGGTGCAGTTGAATAGCTAATGTCAAGACATCTAGTCTGACATCACAGAGCAAGCACAAAAACAACTCCCCCTGAAGACCACAACCCACTGCATAGAAAAATAAATTCTCCCAAACAACAAACATCATTGTCTTCCAAAAAAAATAAAGTACTAAGTAACCCTGGTTGAATTGCCTCCCAAAAAAATAAAGTACTAAGTAACCCTTCACAAGGTCACAAGCTCCTACAGAGTTGGAGACAAAACACATGCCTTTATCCTCTTGTTCAAATATGTTCTTTTAAAGATAAAAAACAAATATGACCCAAACAAATCCATTTGCTGATGATGTCTAGATCTTCTTCTACAACAGTAGTCACATTCAAGACAAATATCTTGAGTAGAGACCTTAGAATCCTGCTGACCAGATGTGCCTTTATGAGAGGCCTTGAGAAGTTCCCAAGCATCTTTGGCCACCACACATATGTTTAAAAAACTGACCATATTTTTATCAACTACATTGGATATAGAGTTCAAATCTTTTAGAGTAACAAGAGCCAACCCATACTCTTCCTCATAAGAAACAATCCACACAAACCCTTTGGTGACAGATTTCCAATAGTTGTCCTTTCAATGATCATACCCAGAAAAAAAATATCCCTAAAGCTCACCCAAAAACAGACTATGATGCCAGCTCTGATGCTAATTGAAATTTTGGCACTCTACCGCATGTTGATACTGAGGTTCTCACATCAAAACATAATATCAAGACAAATGTTACAACATCTTTTATCTTACACAACAAATAACACATACTGAAAAATAAAATGCAAAAAGATAAATAACACAAAATAGCATTTGTGCAACATCTCCTACATCTGGGGGCATCCAAGCCAGGAAGGAAATTCACTATGATAGCATTTGTTCAAAGCTAAACTCCCCCGTTTACAACTTCTCGCCTAATCACTACCTTGTGCAACTTCTACCTAGACACCCTCTAGATATTATATCCCCCTGTCACTTCCTAATCAGTCATAATCCCACTGATAATTCCTCAAGAAACCAAAAAGATGAAAAACACTATTCCAACTACAATAGTTATTTTTTCTTACAAGCTTAAACTAATTACAATACACTCTCTCTTAAAAGCTTTAGAGTGGAAAATTTGAAACATACAATCAGTTTTAGAAACTTATGCACAGTTGGAGATATTAAATCTTGGAACAAATCATCAAGTTTCCTAAATTGTCTCAACAACCAATTTTAGAAACTTATGCACAGTTGGAGATCATATCAAATATTCCAGATTAAATCTTCTTGACCTGCGAAAATAAGTGAGATATATCCAAACAAAATCTCACAAAATCAAATCGAATCTATCAAGAATAAAACTGCAGCCTATACTGATGTTCTGGTACAACATGTCACAACATCTGCCAGAAAATTTGTCTTCAATGTTGACAAGCCAACAAGTTATAACATTTCACACAATATCTTATTGTGAACCATGTTTTAGCAAAATTGCTGTCAATCCTAAAACCATGGATCTAACAATTTTTGTTATTGAGTCTCCTCGTTAATTGCGCATCTCTGAATTGTTTTTCAAATGTGTTTATGCATGCATAAATCAAAGTGTATGGTCTAACTTTAAGCAATATGCCTTGAGTCAATCTATTGATGTTTGGGATCAAGAATTATGTGTGAAAATTGTTCAAATAATGAATATGGTTACTTCTTAAAAAGGTTTTCAAAATTTGTAAAATTGAGGTTCTACTAGTGTTACTCGAATCACATTATTCATCTTACTCGAATCATACCGCCAAGGAGATAAGGATTCTTTTCATGTTTTTATGACTTGACTCAAAAACTTCATGACTCGAATCGCAAACCATGTGACTTGAATCACAAGATTGTTTGACTCAAATCACACTAAATTGAAAAGATTTCTATTTTGCTTCTAGAACTTTGATTCGAATTACAAATGTGCATGAATCAAATCATGTGACTCGAATCAGACATTATGTGACTCAAATCACACAATGGGTTTTCATATGTCCTTGCTTCTTGGTTCAATTCACTTAGTTCTCTAACTCAAATCTTACACAAATATTTACTCGTTTTGTGTTAGATCTCCTGCACTTATAAGTACCATTTTCTCTAAAACCTTCAAATAATGTTAGAAAACATACACTTTCAATATTGATTTGAAAACTCACTACTCACTTGTTCTCTCATTTTCAAAAAGAGTTTTGAATCATTCTTGAGTGCTGGAAAACTATTTCCTTTATCTTCTACATCATTCTAATTCCTTTTTAACATGGATCTAAATCTCATTTTTGGATATTTATGATTTTTGAAGTGATTATGTTATTAGATCGCAAGAATTCAATTCAGATAGAAGATTTTTTAAATTTTAAGTGTTATTTAGATATTGTGATTGTACTAAAACTCGTGTAATTTGTCACAAATAATATTGGAAAACCAAATAATTTTAATGGGAAACCATTAGAAAGGGGTTTAAGCTTATCGAGGACGATAGTTGAACCTTTATAAATCTGGCGTACACTTCTCTCTCTCTCTCTCTCTCTCTCTCTCTCTCTCTCTCTCTCTCCTCCCTTTTAGTTTCGTAGAAATTACATGTTAGATTGCTTTTATTATTTTCTAAAAAATTACACATCATTAGGTTTAGCCTTGTTAGATTACATGTTAGATTGCTTTTATTGTTTTTTTGAAAGCTTCATCATCAAAGACAAAATAAAAGTAAAGGATGTTAGTGATAATTATGACGAAGACTCTTCCAAAGAAGAAGATATGAGGTTATTTGTCAAACGCTGCATAAATATATGAAGAAATATTAGCTCAAACATTCTGACAAAATTTTAATAAATTTCAAGATGTATCATCCGTACAAAAACGAACATAAGAGAAAATAAGATGTCATATGCTTTTAATACGGAAAGTCAGATCATTAATGTATAATGCTCGCTTTGTTGGAGTAGTGGAATTTGTTCTTTTCTCAGTTAACCACAGTCCGCCTGTTAACATACTGAATTTTCATTGGGTTAATCACCTTCTTCCGATTAATCACCCGTTCTTTGGTTAATCACAGTCCACTTGTTAAAACTAATATCTCTTAAGTTAATCACCTTCTCTTAGTTAATCACTCATTCTTTTCGGTTAATCACAGTTCGTCTGTTAAAACATCGAACCCCCTACAGTTAGCAACCTTTCTTTTCATTCTATAAGTGCCCTTGATTGGCTGCATTTTATGGCAAAACACTAGAGCATGTATGTATGTCATGATTGACTTAGCTAAAAGCAAGTTAAGTTGGATGTCATACCCAATGTTATGACTTGGGTCGTATGACATCAAGTGCATGTTTGTTTTTATGGTAGCTATAAACCAGGAAACATAATAGAAGCTCAAGCTGGACATCAGGAGATTTTATAGAAGCCCTATGCGGACTGAAATATCTCTGAATTAAGTGGCAAGTGTGCAGATTATTGAAAATAGGTTTGTTATGAATAAAACCTAATTTATGCACCAAGGCCCAAAAGGACTGACAACTGCTATAAATATCAGAAGAAGCAATCCTGAACAGCAGCTCTTGACAGAAGAATAGAGAGTGCAGATTCCAGAGTCCTTGTAAGTGAAGAAGGCTAGTCTTCGTGTGTGAATTGAGTCTTAGGAATACTTGTACTTCAAGCAATTATCTGTTGGATGATTGCATTGGTTAGGTAGATTATAAGTTGTGTCTCACTCAAAGCTGTGAAGCAAGAGTGTGTGTACCTTGATTAAAGTTGTGAAGCAAGATCAAGGTGTGTATGAAGTGTCTCTTCATATTGTCTTTGTAATTACAAGTTATATATCACTGTGGTGTGATTGAGGGGGAGTGAGTGGAAATACTCAGGTCTAGAGTGTCTCTAGGCTGAATTGTGATTAGGTAGGTTTTAAGTGAGGAGTGCAAACTGTGTTGTTTGACTCTGAATTAATTCTGCTAATAGTGAAGTTTCTCATTAGCTTTGTAGCCCCTAGATGTAGGTGTTGTTGACACTGAACTGGGTAAACAATTGTTGTGTTTTTACTGCTTTACTTTACAGTTAAATTAGTTAGTACAACAGTCAATGTCACAGTGGATGTTATAACTTTGGGAATAACATCCATCGTGTGCTTGCCAGAATTTTCAATTGGCATCAGAGAAGGTACCCTGCCTATTTATTCTGGGTGAGATCTAGGGAAATAAATTTTGGTACTATGGATAAAGATATAGGCTTCACTAATAGACCTCCAATTCTAGATGGATCTAATTATAATTATTGCAAACCAAGGATGATTGCATTCCTAAAATCATTAGACAGAAAGGCTTGGAGACCTGCAAACTCTGGCTGGAAACATCCTGTGAAGACTGACAAGGATGGAGTAGATGTGTTGATTCCTGAAGAGGAATGGAACAAAGAGCAAGAGGCCTTAGCTCTTGGGAACTCTAAAGCATTGAATGCACTCTTTAATGGTATATATAAAAACATCTTTAGACTGGTACACCACTGTGAACTAGCAAAGGATGTTTGGGACACTCTCAGAACTACTCATGAAGGAAATTCCAAGGTCAAAACGTCAAGACTCCAAATGTTGACCACCAAATTTGAAGGTCTGAGAATGAAGGAAGATGAGACCATTCATGAGTTTTACATGAATGTTCTTGAACTTGCAAACACCTCAGGAGCTCTGGGAGAAAAGATGACTGAAGAGAAGCTTGTAAGAAAGATTCTAAGGTCACTACCTAAAAGGTTTGTTATAAAAGTAACAGCCGTTGAAGAAGCCCAAGACATATGCCACATGAAAGTGGATGAACTCATTAGTTCCCTTCAAACCTTTGAAATGGGCATGTGTAATCATTATGTGGAGAAAAAGAGCAAAAGTATAGCTCTTGTCTCAAACATTGCTGATTCAGATGAAGAAGATGGTGAAAAGGAGGAGAATCTGTCTGAAGCAATTGCCTTGCTTGGAAGACAGTTCAACAAACTGGTCAAAAGGATAGATGCTAGGTCTAAACCTTATACCAAAAGCATGCCTTCTGATAAAGAGAAATATGAAGATAAAGTCAGCCAAAGCAGAGGAGTACAATGTCATGAGTGTGAGGGATATGGTCATATCAGAAAGGAATGTCCCACATACCTCAAAAAGAAGGGAAAAAGCTTAACTGTCACTTGGTCAGATGGAGATTCTGACAGTGAATTAGAAGAGGAGTCAGCTAAACATGTCATTGCGCTTAATAGTGTGTGTATCTCTGATGATGACTCTAGTGAAGAGGAATTGAATTTTGAGGAAATTGCAGCCTCATATCAAAAGCTTCATATCAAAAGCACAGAACTGTATCAGCAAGGAGAGCAACAGAAGAAAATCATCAAGGAGTTAGAAGCTGAAAAGAGAGAGCATCTAGCCACAATAAACACACTCAGAAGTGAAGTGAAGGAGTTGAAAAGTAAAAAGGATCAAATGACAAAATCCATAAGGATGCTCAATTATGGGACTGACACCCTAGAGGAAATCCTTCAGAGTGGACAAACCTCAGGAGATAGGATTGGACTAAGGATTTGTTGATAAACAAAATCCTGTGCTGAAACTCAAGAGATTACAACCTGAGGTCTAGAAGTTAAAGAGGATGTCACGACCAATGTCACAACATCCAACAAATAGAAACTGGAATCAAGTCAAAAGTAGATTCCAAGGGTATAGATGTTACCACTGTGGAAAACTTAGTCATATCAAATCTGTGTGTTTCTGGCTGCATGGATTTCCTAGTCATCCTCATCAAGAACAGAGAGCTCATGTCAAAAGGCAGCATCAAGCAAGGAAGGATGCCCCTAACAAGCAAAGACATTGGGTTGCCAAGAATATGGCTTTAGTAGCTCACAACTCCCCAAGAATGCCAACCAAAGAGGATTGGTACTTTGACAGTGGCTGCTCCAGACATATGACTGGGATTGAAGAACACTTGATAAAACTCACACCCCATTCATCTAGTCATGTAACATTTAGTGATGGAGTTAGAGGAGAAATTAAAGGTGCTGGAAAACTAGATGGCCCTGGAGTTCCAAGACTGGATGATGTCTTGTTAGTAAAAGGACTGACTGTTAATCTCATCAGTATCATCCAGCTTTGTGATCAAGGCTTCAGTGTAAAATTTACTAAAAATGAGTGTGCTGTCATCAATGAAGAAAGTAAGGAAGTTATGAGAGGATCTAGAGCCAAGAGCAACTGTTATCTATGAGAGCCTAGAAGTAACCTCAATGCCTTGGCCAATAAAGAAAATAAGGACCAACTATGGCTGGAGAAAGGAAGACAACCACTGAAGATGGATAGGACCAGGTCCAACACATCAGCAAGAAGATCTTCAAAGTATGCTTCAGAAAGAAGGACAGGATGTAAGAAACTTCATGTAGGGAAGCAAGCCAAGAAGGGATACCCAAACATTGGTCATCAGGGAAAGCTAGATAGGCTATACTGGAACCTGATGGAGTCCATGGATGCTACCCTGCCTAAAGGAAGCAATGTTACTCCGAATGTCATGACCTTGTTCTGTGACATCCAGCACACCATTCAACCAAGTCCTGGTGAGTTCAAGGGAGGCATACTCAGGGGTAGCTCCTATAAATGGCAAGGGATTTGTGTAATACTTGATGATTATGCAATAAATAGGGCTTTAATTGGTGCAAGAAGTGTCAAGGACCATAAATTTAAAAATGATCTACAAAAATTGAGGCCCTTGAGTAATGGTGAGTTATAGCAATTAATGGGAATAGAGAATTATAACTTAAAATTCAATCATTTACTGATTGGTCAAAACATTAAGTTCCCTCCTCATTTGTCGTATCATCTATTGAGCCCATACACATCAAACTCCTACACCACTTGGTTCACGATCAAACTGTTCATCTTCCCTACAGCTTCCAACAAACGAAAACTCCTTTCCACACGATCAACGTTTTGTGCAATGTCTCAATATTCACTAAAATCCTCACCCTCCAAGAGAATATCCACCAACGAGTCTAAGGTAGGAACTGAGTCAAGCAACCCTAACTCAGTGCTTGAAATAGCATTCCTGCGCATGATGACTCCAGAAGGAGTTCTAGTAAAGAATCCAAGGAGCCAACATGCAAGAAGGACCAAAGACCTTGTCTCAGGTAAAACTCCTACTCCTGCAACTAATGATGATGGAGCCAAGAAAACCCACAACATCATTGTTGGCATGGTAGTTAGGGCTCTGAACATACCCATTCCACCCAACAATGAGGGGTCTGTTCCAACTATGCATGATCAAAGTGATGTTATGCCCAATGTTGAAACCTTGAAAGGTCATACATCAGAAGAGAAGAACAAGGATAAAGTGTCTGATAGTGTAGGTGATGATGTGCAAGGCACCAAGAATGCTGAGTTGGTGGATCTTGATGAATATTATGATAATGATCTAATAGCAAAAATTAATCCTGGCATAGCCAAAAGGCTTATGACAAGGAAAGGTAAAAAGGTGGTTGATCAAGGTCCCCCCAAGAAAAAGGCAGTAGAACAGATGGCTGAACACGACACTCCCACAAAGAAGCCTAGAACTAAAAGAAGACAAGTTGGACCTCCCAAAGCCTGGAGCAAAGTAGTCACCAAGAAGAGGAAGGCTGAATCTGGTACTGAATCAGAGACTGGGTCTGATGTTGCTGAGGATGTCACTAACATCCAACCCAAGAAGAAATCCTTAAAGAGAAAACTGGCCTAAAAGGTTCCTGAAGTGCCCATTGACAACATCTCCTTTCACTATCCCTCAGGTGTTATCAGGTGGAAGTATGTCTACCAGAAGAGGATGGCATTGGGAAGGGAGCTGGGACAGAATGCTCTTGAGAGTAGAGAAATCATGAATCTCATTCATGATGCAGGATTAATGAAAACACTTAGTCAATTCTCTCAATGCTATGAGTTACTAGTCAAAGAATTCATAGTTAATCTTTCAGAGGAATATGCTGACAGACAATCTAAAAAGTTTGGCAAAGTGCATGTTAGAGGGAAATGTGTTACTTTTTCTTCAACAACAATCAACAAGTATCTGGGCAGATCAGATAGAGCTCATCCTGATGTAACTGTCTCTGAAAACAAAATGTGTCAAGTGATAACAGGCAACCAGGTACAAAGAAGGCCATCAAAAGGAAAGCTAGTTGCTAGCAAATTGAGTGTCAAGTATGCTATGTTGCACAAGATTGGTGCTGCAAATTGGGTGCCCACAAACCATAAGTCTACTGTGGCAAGTGTTCTTCGAAAGATCATCTATATTATTGGGACCAAGGCCAAATTTGACTTTGGGACATATATATTTGATCAAACTATGAAGCATGCCAGCAGCTATAACATCAAAGGCCCCATTGCATTCCCTTCACTCATCTGTGGCATCATTTTGAAATAGTATCCAAACATTCTCAAGAAAAGTGATTTTGCAAGCAAAAGAGAAAGCCCCTTATCATTCCATCCCAAGCTATTTTTAGGAACTCATGTTCCTGACATTGTTGTAACATCAGCTGAGACATCCAAGTCTAAATCAAGAAAAGCTGACGTGATTGACATGCTAAAGGAAACCTGTCAGGAGCTGGATGCTAGGAAGAAAACTCTTGAAGAATTAATCAGGACCCTTGAGCAAAATTAAGATTTTGAGTTCACCAATGAGGATAGGCAAAATGATGGGTCAGAAGAGAATGATAGCCAGGAAGCTGATTCAGAGAAAGATACTGCCAGCTCAGAGGAACACTCTAAAGGAGAGGACAGTGATGAAGATGGCTCCCTTGATGCTGGGGAGACTAGTGATGAAGAATATGAGAAGGTTAGGTCTAGTTCTGCCTCTAAGGAGGAAGAATGACATGTGTTGATAAAGTGTTGTGGAGCTTAAGCTGCTTGTTGCTGAGTTGTGTTTGTGAGCTGTTGTTTTGAAGTTTTTTATGTCTGAGTTTGTTTGGTTAGACTTATTTGACAGCAAGAACTGTATCGTTTGTGTGATGCTCTTCATAAACAATGTTTGTATGTAATGTAACCCCTAACAATTGTATTGTTACAATGTATGATCTATGCTAAGTATTTAGCAGGGTCTTAATTTATGGCTAAAAAGGGGGAAAGGGAGTTTTGCTAGCAGCAGGTACAGCAGATAAAAGAATTGGTTAAGATAACCAATATGTACCACAAGTTATGTGGTAGTAACAATAGGTGGAAGACTGACATGAGCGATGGTTGTGCTTGAGCATATGTGCCATTGTGCATATGATATTAGACTTGCATATTTACAGGTGTTGCTGATGATCTATGTGATAACAGATGCTAGTGATGTGATTACACTGCAAGTTGTGAATAAAATGAGAGGAGTTGTATGTGTCTGTAGGATAGTAGTAGAGAGTGGTGTGTAACTCTTCAGAGGGAGTAGCACAGGTGTGTGTGTGTGTGTGTGTGTGTGTAACTTCAGGATGTCAACCTGAATGTCATAACATCCAGAGCAGACTGGATGATTATGTATGACTGCAGACTGTTTGCAGGTTGTGTGCTCAGCTGAGAGGATATGCATCAGTTGAGGGGGAGTAACCCAGTGTATTACTCAACAAAGAGTGACATCTGTAGTGGTATTCTACAGATAGTTAACAAAGTGAGCGATAACAGTGAGAGCTAACTGTGAGGAATCAGAGAGACTTAAGCTAGTAACTATCCTGCATGATAGGACATATCATAAGTCTTCTGCTGTGTAAATCTCTGATCTGATGACAGAGTGTTTTAGCCAAAAATTTGACAAAGGGGGAGTTTGTAAGTGCCCTTGATTGGCTACATTTTGTGGCAAAACACTAGAGCATGTATGTATGTAATTACTGATATTAGTGCATACATAATATGGTTTGTGCAGGGTAAGTTAACTTAGCTAAAAGCAAGTTAAGCTGGATGTCATACCCAATGTTATGACTTGGGTCGTATGACATCAAGCGTACGTTTGTTTTTGTGGTAGCTATAAACCAGGAAACATAATAGGAGCTCAAGCTGGATATCAGTAGATTTTCTAGAAGCCCTAGGCGGACTGAAATATCTCTGAATTAAGTGGCAAGTGTGCAGATTATTAAAAATAGGTTTGTTATGAATAAAACCTAATTTATGCACCAAGGCCCAAAAGGACTGACAGCTGCTATAAATATAAGAAGAAGCAATCCTGATCAGCAGCTCTTGACAGAAGATTATAGTTGCACATTGCAGAGTCCTTGTAAGTGAAGAAGGCTAGTCTTCACGTGTGAATTGAGTCTTAGGAATACTTGTACTCCAAGCAATTGTCTGTTGGATGATTACATTGGTTAGGTAGATTCTAAGCTATGTCTCACTCAAAGTTGTGAAGCAAGAGTGTGTGTACCTTGATCAAAGCTGTGAAGCAAGATCAACGTGTGTATGAAGTGTCTCTTCATATTTTCTTTGTAATTATAAGTTATATATCACTGTGGTATGATTGAGGGGGAGTGAGTGGGAATACTCAGGTCTAGAGTGTCTCTAGGATGAATTGTCATTGGGTAGGTTTTAAGTGAGGAGTGAAAACTGTGTTGTTTGACTCTGAATTAATTCTGCTAATAGTGAAGTTCTTCCCTGGCTTGGTATCCCCCAGATGTAGGTGTTGTTGACACTGAACTAGGTAAACAAATTATGTGTTTTTACTTCTTTACTTTACAGTTAAATTAGTTAGTACAACAGTCAATGTCATAGTGGATGTTATAACTTTAGGAATAACATCTGTCGTGTGCTTGCCGAATTTTCACATTCAAACACGTGCACCTTTGGGTTAGTAGCCTTTGTTTGGTTCAAATACCCTTTCCTTCGGCCAAGTATTTCTTGTTCAGTCAGTGTACCATCCTTAGGGTCATAATCTTCGCTTGGTTACACACCCGTCCTTTGGGTCACAACCTTCGCTTGGTTTTACACTCGTCCTTTCAGTTAACCACTATTTATCAGTTAACCCACCGAGTTCTCCATAGAGTCAAACACCTTCTCTTGGTTCAATACTCTCATTCTGGTTCATCATAGTCCGTCTGTTGACACCAACCTTTGGCTCTCCCCAAAGAGTCTTGCTTTTATCATTCTTCGGTTAATCCCTGCCTGATAGTTAATGCAATGAGTCCCCTGTGGATATTACCTTTACCTTGATTCTTATCTTTTATTCTCCTGGTTTTGACACCATTCTTTTGTCTTATCCTTAGTGGAGTTATCACTTCTCTTTTGATTTCCTCAGCAGAGTTTTCCTTTGCCTTACTTTCTTGGTTTAGACACCATTTCTTTTGCATCCCTAGTAGGGTCTTGCTACCTGTAATACCCTAATTTTTACCCCAAAGTTTCCACATATCATTTGTATCTCATTCCATAAACAAGAATGCAAACTTTGGTTCTCTTGCCTTCCTCTGCAGGTTTGTTCTTGAGAGATCACCAGGCGCCCTTATTTTCTTTTTTTTTCTTTTTTTTGTATTTTTTATGTTTATGTTTACTAACCATTATTCAAAATCCAAAAAAGAAATGTTTTTTTTTCACTTTCTAACTTTTTCAGGAAGAATTTGGATCAAAGATATCAAATACTAGTCCCTCAGCTCGAATGAATTTTATCTGGAAAAAGTCAAAGTTGATCTGCAAATAATTCAAAATCATCTAATCAAGAGTCTCCCAAGATTTGATTGACTATTATTCAAGAGAATCCAAGGTTGATGTGTTTATTTCCATGCCTTCTTTGACAAGCAAAATAATCGAGCCAGAGCTAAGGCAGCACATCAAAAAAGCTATTTTTCACCATTTTTGCTAGTGGTAAATGATTACCAGTATTAGGATAATCGATTAACATGTGCGCATTTTGTGAAAATTGACCAAATTCAAATTCTACAGCATCTTTGGCACCAAATTCAAATATTTCAACATGAGAATATTCTAGATCATTTCATTTAAATTCCTCTACCTCATCATAATTAATTTCCACCATACACCTTCACTAATCACCACTTGATCATTAATTTCCCTCCAAATTCAAATTCCAAGCCTAATTTTGATTCCAAACGAAACTCCAATCCACCAAAACTTTCAAGCCTAACTCCTATGAATAGAGGCTTCATTTCTCTAATTTCACAAGCTTTTGATAGCCAAAATCACCTTGGCTAATTCCTTCTTGACTCTCAATTTTGTCCAATTACCAAATTCACCAAAGCTCTTTCTTCCTTTGAAAGTTAGTAAGTTCATCATTAGAGCTTACTAATCTTTGAGCTAAACCTTCATCCATTCACTTTTTCATCATCAATTTCAGTAGATCAAGGCTTTGGAGTGTGGTTTGTGGAGTTGATTTGAAGAATTTCCAGATTTGGAGTGGTAATTTCTTGATCCACCATTATTTCTCTTGATACATCCTTCACAATGTAATCTATTGTTGATTCTTGTTGCTTGATCTTTGGATCTTGCAAATTATGTTCTATTGGTGTTGATTGCTGTTATTTTACTTGAATTTTCGTGCTAAATTGCATCCTTGATCATGAGGTGTTTGAAGAAATGATTGATCAAGTTTTTGCACATTTTTCAGCTTGTTTTATTGTTGTTTTAGCAGGTGTAATTGATTACCGTCTGGTGGTAATCGATTAAGCAGTGTTGATTTTGCCTTTTTGGCTTTGTTTTGGGACTGTTTTGGTTCTTTCTTCTTCCATTTCCCCTTGGTTTTTGCCTTGGAGTATACTTTTAAAGGTCCTTTTCCTCTTTAAATTCATTAGACTTAAGATGTAGATGAAGTTGTATAAACATTCACTAATTCAAATCTATCTTTAAAGTGAATTGTTCAATTAATTTTAGGTGCTTTGAGTTTATGATATGTTTAGTGCTTTAATCCACCAAGATGAATGGATGAACTTAAAGATGGAATGACCTTGAAATTGTAATTCAATTTGGAATTCCCTCTCCTCTTCTCTTTTTCTTTTGATCGATGAAAATCTTCGATATCGTTTGAACTTATTTCAAGTTCTTGATGAAGATGAGATTGTTACCTATTTTCTTTTCGTGCGGTATTGCTTTCGGGGAGTGGTCTGCATATCACTTCTCTAGCATGCATTAGCACTAACATTTTTATTGACCGGCCTCAGATAGTCGTGGTTTCTACATAAACCCGATTACGATTGCTTAACAAAATGTAAATTGTCTCGTAATCGGAAAGTGATCATTCATGGCTCAAACCTATGTTTGAAAGTACAAGTATGGTTAATTATTTGTCTTAGGTCCAATCACTTATGAAACTTGTTGTTATGAGGCTTTGATTTTATCAATCCTCTAATAAGTCTTCATTAACCTTGGCCTAAGTGCATGAGTTAACCATCGTTGATCATTTGTTCTAAAAACTAATCTTTAACTCACTAACAATATTATTGTACTAATTTTATTTATGTTTCCTTCTTGCTCCCTATCTCTCTTTTATTTATATGCTTCATTTTTATCATCTTATCTCATATTATTTTTTATACTTCCGTTATTTTTTCTTTGTCCGTTGGACACATGTTTATGCTTCTGCTCTTTTTCTTTTGTCCATTTGGACCATGTCTTATTCAAAACACTAAGAAAGGATTAAACCTCTAAAAAACTTGGTGCTCTTAACTTTTTGGTTATGCTCTTAGACTATTCTTAGACCTTGGACTTCTTGGACTATTCTTGGACCCTTGGACTTAGAATTAGATCTCTTTCCCTATGCTATTTTGTATTTTGGATCTTTGTCTTTATTTGACTTGCTCATTTGCTTATGCTTAGGATGGATGGAATTCTTATTTGGCTTGCTATAGGGTGTGCTACAATTTGGTTAGATCCTTATTATCTCTAGCTTTTATTTTGCTTTCTAGAGTAGTCACATCATCTCCTTCCCTTCTTAAATTTTCAAAATTTTCTCTCTTTTTCAAAAACCTTCTTGTTTTCAAACTTAAAACCGCTTTCACTATAAATCTTTAATTTTTTCAAGTGATTTTCAAACTTTGTTTTCTTTAATAAATGTCAATCGATGTTTATCATATTTTGACCAATTTCAAAAAAGATATAAAAAACATTTCACCTCATTCAAACTTTTTGTGCCTTTGTGCACTTTTCATTTTAAAACTTTTCATAAAGTTTATACATGAGTCATTTTCATAGTTGAGATATAATTCTCCTATTCCCCATAGTATATAAGATGTTGACATTTTCCACTTAGACGTTGAGTGATAGACTTGTTGATTTTAATCCAAGCAATATCCTTCATCTTTAGGTGATGCAAATGTTGTCTTATACTTGTGGGCGACTAGTCGTAGTTTTCTCCTTAAAATGATGAGTTGTCTTTTCACTTAAAATCAATCAAAACAAACTACTTTTGTTATTTGTACCATGAACTACGGGGTTTTGATCCTATATTACACTTTTTGGGTACGTAGGCATGAGGCGATAAGTCTCTCCAAACACAAAAATCTTAAAAAATAATTCTCTTCTCATCTCCCCAATCTCCTTTCAAGCAAACATTTTCAAACCAAAAAGTGTAGATATTTCAAAGGGCTCCTATAGAGTACTATAGATGTTTTGGATGCTAACACCTTCTCATTGCATAACCAACCCCTACACATTCTCTATTTATTTGTTCTTTCTTTAGAACTCTTAGGTTTTGTTAGCTTTTTTTCCTTTCCTTTTTGGATAAAATAAAAGTGCGGTGGCGACTCTTGCATTTTGAGTTAAGTTAATCAATGTCTTACACTCACAAATTTCCCTGCTACAGAAAAATGGCGACTCTGTTGGGGAATCTCTGGTTCCTAGTGGGTTTAGCCTACTTTGATTTATTTATCGCTTTTTGTTTGATTTGTTTGTTATTGCTTGTTCTATTTGGGTGCCTGGTGATCTGTATGGTGAGATAAGTCCTATACCCGGACTTGAGTGCACTTATGATAGGAGGGTGGTATAGTCTTATTGGCTTACATGGAGTAGTCCTTACTAAGCTGACTTGAGATCCCCCGCTCAGTAGAGGCGCCTTTGGGATTACTGATGCCTTACGAGTAGTCGTAATTGGCATTACTTTTTCTGACCTGGGAGCTTGAGAAGCTGGGGACCTTAGAATCCTTTAACCTATCTTTGCCTTATTAGGACATGGTGAGGTGGCTATTTAGGTGTAGACTTGAATTAGTTTTTATGTAATACCACACTTACACAAGTTTCTCTTGAGAATATTGTTGGCCAACTGTTGCACCCCAAAATTTGCCTAACCTGTTGCTTTACATAGCTTGTGTTTCATTGCATTCATTATAGCATTATCATCTGCATTGCATTGACATGTATGCAGAAGATCAAGAGGTATGACTACCAAAAAATGGCTACACAAGGATATTAAGCTAGCTAATATCCTTATTCAAGTGCTCAAGGGTTGATATCCTCATCAATGAAGTTAAAGATTCTCAGAGAGAGTGGTTGAAGCCAAGTGTGTACATCTCCTAACTTAAGGGTTGTGGGAAGTCATCAGATGATTCTGAAGCCATGAAGAAGGAATTGAGACCTTGAGAGAGCTCATGAGAAGCATTGAAGTTCATTTTGAAGCCTAGATAGGTCATCATGTGAAGGATATGAAGTACTACCAAGATTGGTACAACTAGGGTTTCATCTGGTCAACCCTAGGTTAACTGATGATTTGAAGAAGGTTGATACCTAATTCCAAGGCCATGTGATCATGGATTGATGTCTTAAGATGCCCTATGGATGATTCCAAGGTCAATTCATCATGAATCAATAGTGTGAGGAGTTCCTAAGCTAGGGTTGCTATGCTTGACAGTGTCAAATCCCCTAATTTGGTGCCTAACTTCAAGACCACATAACTCAAGATGTGATTTTCATCTCACCTTGACCTCAACATGATTGTTGTATAGCATGATCATAGCTTTAATTTTAGTACTAGAAGTCCTTGATAGGGTTTATAGAACTCAAGTTATGAGCCAGACAAGTTACAGGTCATCAGAGGAATGTGAATTTGGAGCTTGAAAGTCAACCAACTTGCATGACACTTTTGCCCTAGAAGAATGATTCTCATGAACTTTTGGCCAACATGAATGTTGTTCCTTATCTTCTTAGCTTTCTAGAAAGTACTAGAAGTCCACGATTGGGTTTGTAGAACTCAAGTTATGAGCTTTACAAGATAAGGGTATTTTGGGAATTTGGAATTACAGGTCATTTTTGGTTATGGGTCAATTTCATCAACTTAGACACCTCAAATGGACTTTTGATCAACTTGAAAGTTGTTCAAAATGGTGTTATTTGTCAAACCATGACCCAAACATTCATTTATATGAATTAAATATGGAAGTGTATGAAGGAATTTCCATGGATGAATAATTAAAAGGCATAAAAAAGAGAAAAATCCAAAACAACCCATTTGTGTGCAAAACTTGGCAAGTTTGTGCATTTTTTAAAGGTAGAAGACATTTAGAGAATTTTGGCATTCTCACATTTTTGGTTTGAGTCATAATTCATGGACATTTCAAAGGTTACTTGGAATTGAAGTAACATAACCAATGTGCACCATAAGATCAAATCAAGCTTTCAATCTGATCCATTCATACTCAAGGAGTGTTATGCAAGCTATTTGTATGAGAATGGAACCTGCTAGAAGCAGGAAAATACAACTTCCATGAGAGGAAAATGAGAAAAAATTGAAATTTGGATTGCTTGAATTGGGCTTCCATTGGGCCTGAGAATTATCCAAACACACTCTATTTAAGTTCAGGATCCATTTCAGATCAATTTTGGGTGGAATTTTGGTGAAGAAGCAGTTATTACAGTTGGAGTTTCAAGCTTCCAAAGTGAGAAATCGTTTTTGCAATCCAGAACATTTCAAGAAGAATTGTGGATCCCAATAGCACCAGCAAGCTTCAGTGAAAGTTTCTGCACAGTTTTGCATCAAGATTCATACGCAAACACCTTTAATTGCAAGCTTCTTTTCAGGTTTGTTCACTTCAAATTTTCTCTAGATTTAGGCTGTTTTAGGAAGATTTAGAATTGTGGTTAGGATGTAGGAGAGACCTAGATCGTTTTAGGATAAGAATTATGGATTTTGATGATGATTCTTGACATAGTGACATTTTTGTTTAGAGTTGTATCTGGTTGTTCTTGAGGTGTTAGTGGATATTAGATAGATCAGGATGATCCTTGTGAGGAGAGGAAGAGATCTGTGTACATAATTTGGAGTTTGATGACAATTGTTGAATTGGTGATTTTTCTGTTGAGCATCGTGTTTGATTATTCATGGAGAATCAGTGAGATTTGATTAGGGATTCATGATCAGTGAGAGATTGCAAGAAGAACTGTATCAGTTTCATGCATTTTGGCCATGTTTTGATTTCTGGTGTTGTTGGTGCCACTGGAGTCTTCTCCGGCCACCGTGAGTGCCTTCCCTCCCTTTTAGTTTTAAATTGGAGAAGATGAACCAAGCACCGTTGGATTGGTTTGAAATAATTGACTAGGTATGTTGATCTAGCGCATGGAAATCATTCTGAGATTATTGACTTGTTGACTGCTGAGGTGTCATCATGATGAACATTGGATGAGCATACTTTTGCATTGCAAGGCCAGGATTAGGGACTACTGTGTAGCCAAGTCAAACGCGTAACACGTTATACACATCAAAACGCTGCGCTTTATTTAAGTAGCATGAAGGCTACGTGGCGCATCTCTCCCCTTTTGGATTTGTTGACTAGTATTGATATCTAGTGGCTGTGGTTTTTTGTTATTTTCTGATTTAGTTAATTGATTTTATTTATTTCTTTTAATTCCTTTTATCATATAAAATGCATAAAAAATAGTTTTATTGATCATAAAAATATGAGAAAAATTGTGGATGATTCTTACCTTGTTTATGATCTTTGTATGGCATTTGTTTTCATTTTTGGATAATTTTCCATTTTATTGGCATTTTTCTGTTTTTAATAGTTGATTAAAAATGCACAAAATGAGTAGTTTACTTGCTAATTTTAGTATTATTTCTTGGATTGGAATTTGGTGCTGAAATTTTGTATGCTTCTTATAGACTCCTTGATAGGTTTGTGTGATTTTTGTTGCATTTTTTTAGATGATTCTAAGTAGGAGTTTGAGATAGATCTTTAGGAGCATTCCATGATGGATCCCCTTTAGCACACCCTTTGAGTTTAGATTTTATTAGAACCTTTAGGATTAGGTTTGGCCCCTGATTTTTGTACCATAAATTCTTAACCTATGTAGGATCATTTAGGAATTTCCTTAGAATTTATAGAGGTGATCTTCTATTATTCCCCCATTTTACAAGTTGAATATGGTTTAGGTGACCCTAACTAGGATAACTTCATGGATTAGTCTTTTAAATGAGCATTAGATAACTCTAAGCTTCAAATCCTTTCTTGATAGAATAGAACTTAGGTAGACACCTCTCTAAAACCTTGTTTAAGCCTTGATAGAGCTTTTGATTCCCCTAGTTTAGGTGATCCTTGTAGCTAGTCATTAGGATTTCTTAGAAGTTGATGTAGTGCCTTCTTTCCCCTATGTGATTTCTTCCCTGGGCTTTGCCCTATCCTCTTTCTCCCAGTCTTGAAGAGGATCCCTCCTGGGAGAGCCTAATCCTTCCTTTGGCTGGATTTTGTGCATTCCTCAGGAGGTTGAGCCTTGAATTGACATTCACCAGTATAGTACATTCCTTTGGTCTGCACTATCTCTTTCCTTCAAGTCTTGATGAGGAGCCCTCTTGGGAGAGCCTAATCCTTCCCTTGGTTGGATTATGTGCATTCCTCAAGGGGTTGAGCCTTGGATTGATATTCCTGGCATGGTATATTCCCTTGGTTTATATACAGTCTTCCTTCTCCAAGTCCTTTTCTTAGGATCCCTCTTGGGAGAGCCTAATCCTTCCCTTGGTTGGATTCTGTGCATTCTTTAATAGGTTGAGCCTGAGATGGACATTCTGTATTGATACACTTTAACCAGATACCTTAGATTGACATCTAGGGCTAATACCCAGTTTTCTGTCCTATTGACATAGGATCTCTCTTTGGAGATCCTAATCCTTCCCTTGGTTGGATTCTGTGCATTCTTCAAGAGGTTGAGCCCATGATGGACTCTGGTGTTGATACACCTCCAACCTGATGTAGCCTGGGATAACTTCCCTGTTGCTCATTTTGGTTTTATTTCTCTTCCTTATCTGACATTGCTTGATGCATTAGAATAGGTCCATATATAGAATACTTTAGGCTAGGTGCATGACTGCATTAAGAGGTTGAGTGGGTCTCCCTCTGCTTGCTTGAATTAAGGGTTGAGGTGATCCTCCCCTTGCTTGTGTGTTGTTTTTACTTTCTACCTGATGTGTTTGCATTGAAAGGTTGAGTTGAGCTCCCTTTGCTTGTTTGTTTTGATTGTTTTCTTTGCTTGATTGCTTAGAGGTTGAGTGAGTCTCCCTCTGCTTGTATTGATGCATTGCATGTGCATCTTTACTGTTTTCTTATGTTTTATATGTTTAATAATTTTTGCAGCTGTGTCTGTTTCCCATTAACATGATCCCCTAGGACTCTCACTTCCTTTGATAAGGAAGTGATGATAGAACTTTAGGTTGAAACCTATACATGATAACATATAGGAGTTCCCTGTTTTAAAACTTAACCATAGGATGAATCCTTGGCATGACAACATTAGGGCTTGATAGTTTCCCTCGTAGAGTTCGTTCTCTTCTCATCTCCAAAACAACAGTAAAAAACGTAATAAAGGCAAGTTGGTACAAGCGTGTTACGAGCCTTAAGCTACTTGGGAAATGATAATTGAGCGGTCTCCTCTCAATCGTTTAGAGTGTTTAGTATACGACCTTTGGACGATATGCGACACATTTGTTCCCAAGGCATAGTCTCTAGAGCTGTACGGACTACAGACATCCATAAAAAACACTTCTTCCGTAAAAGACTCAAAACAAATATCAAACCTTTTTTCCCCGTGAGCCCTTAATTCGAGGAAGACTTTTCTGAAGAAAAGAGTGTCGTTAACTCTCAGTTCTACCACAAACGGTAACGTACGAGTCTCCGACGAGCAAGCTGCATACACCAAACTATTGGGACTGTTTGTTAACCCTACTCAGAAAAACAGATGAATCTGAACCCCCGTAATCCGTATTATCCCGAACTACGTAAGCTCTGATCTCTCATATCTGTTGAGAGTACGTAGGCACAATACTGACGTATTGGCGAGCCACCTTCCCCCCATCCTTTAGTCGTAGTTAGCCGAACTACGTTGACTCTGATTTCTCGTTCTTTGACGAGAATACATAGGCACGAAGCGCGATGCTTTGCCGAGTCTATTTTCTTTTCTTTTCAGACCAGCCTTGATAGGTAGATAGTAAACCAACCTGTCAGATAAACACAACAAGCGTGGATCTCGTTGAGTACAACGGACGTGAGGGGTGCTAATACCTTCCCCTTGCGTAACCGACTCCCGAACCCAGACATGGTTGCGATGACCTTGTCTTATACCTTTTCGTCAGTTTTTTCTGATCGTTTCCTTTCCCTTTCTGTGGGATAAATAGCAAAAGGTGGTGACTCTTCTGTTTTGCCGGCACCTTATTTTCGCGGTAGCGACACCGACAAGTAGTTGTTTAAGTCGATAATATCCAAAAGATGAAATTATGACTATGGGAACTTTTTAGAACCTTGTTCTACAGGTGATGATATAACCTTAGTACATACCATTGGGGATTGGTTCTTACCCTTTGGCTCCATGCTCGTGCCGAACCTTTGAACCTCTGTGCTTTATGTGTCTTGTTTGTGGGTGTTGAGTCATGCACTCATGCATTCATGGGCATTTTGTTTCAGCCATTTTTTAAGGATCTCGGAGATTTCCCTTTACAAACATTGCAGATATTGTGATTATGTACATTAGAAGGAGAAATACTAAGAAGCACGGTTTCCGAGCTCCCGATCTTACAGATTTGAGAAAGCTAGTGTACTTGGTAGTTGATCGTGCAGGCTTTAGATCTCGTCATGGGAGACTTCTATTTGTTCTTTCTACCAACATTGAAGACATGATTCTGAACACCCTTGTGCAATTCTATGATCCTGTCTACCGATGATTTACTTTTCATGATTATCAACTCATGCCAACCTTGGAGGAGTATGCTTATCTATTGGGTGTACCAGTTTCTGATAAGGTTCCTTATACTGGTTTGGAGGAAGTTTTTAATCCCCAAGATAATTTTGTAGCCACCCATTTTACGTAATCTGATGTTTAATTGAGGCATCAAGGGTTTGACTTCTAAGTTCTTGATTGGGAAATCCACTTTTTTTGCTAACACTGGTAGAACATTGGTATTTGAGGCTATATTTGCTTTGCTTATCTATGGAATGGTCTTATTCTCTAACATTGACATATTTGTGGATATTAACGTTATTAGAATTTTCTTGATTGGGAACCCTGTTTCGACTTTACTTGGTGATACATATTTCTCCATCCATAGTAGGACTTCTAAGGGAACGGTACCATTGTTTGTTTCACACCTCTGCGGTACAAGTGGTTTATTTCGCACTTACCACAGTCATCTGTTTTTAGGGAGAACAAGAATTGTTTAAGGTGGTCTCAGAGGACCATGTCCCTTACTCATTCTTACATTACTTGGTATTCTTATGTTTGTGAGAATGTCCAAATTATTGATAGTTGTGGGGAGTTCTCCAATGTTCCTCTTCTTGGAACACAAGGTGGAATTAACTACAACCTGAGTTTAGCTCGTCGTCAGCTTGGTTATATGTTGAGGGATAAGCCTAAAAATATTTTATTAGAGAGTTTGTTTTTTCAAGGAGGAAATGACTCTCTTGGTTTGAGGAGAAGAATGGCTCATGCTTGGACTAAGATTCATAGGATGGTTAAAAAGAGCTTAGAAGACAAGGTTTCATTGCCTTGGAACCTTATACACTTTGGGTGAAGAAGAGAGCTTAGGAGCTCAAAATGCCTTATCTTTTTGAGAAACCCATGACTACAATGGTCATTACGCCAGTCCTTGTTTCTTCGATGATGTGAAGACTCTTCAAGATGCTTTGGCCCAGATGAAGCAAGAGAAAGAGATGTGGGAAAGTAAGCTTCATGCTTCTGACAAGGAGAAGACAGAGTTGTAAAAATAGATGAAGGAGAAAGATGACTTGATTGAGTTGCTTGAGCGACGCGCTATGAAGAGACATAGGGAGGATTTATTTTCCTCTACTACTTCATCATCATATCCTCCTACTTCTGGTTCTTAGAAAGGTGTTGTGGATCAACTCATGTTAGAGAATACCTCCATGAAGGACAACTATAAGAGGGAGATTAAGAGACTCCGAAGGAAGTATCAGCTCGGATCGTCATCAAATGCTCCTTATAATCCTTAGGATCTAGCTTTTTCTTATTGAATTTTGATCTTCTGTAACTTGTACTTCCAAGTGTAGCTCTTTCCAATATTCAATAAAATGAGATGTCTATCAGCATTTCAAAAAGTGTTATTTATTTACGATGTTTGTAATTGCTTTATATCTTAAAGATCCTTGAAAGCTGATTGAAATATTTACATTCGCATCTTGTGCATTGTGTTTTTCCTTTTCCATGTGTCTTATGTTTCCTTTTGGCTTTCGTTCAGCCAAGTTGTCGCATCACTACAACACTCGAGCTAGTCTCAAGAAAAAGATGGATTAGTTGCAACAAGAGAATCACGAACTCCGTGCAGAGGTATCAACTCTGAAGGATAGTATGGAAAGAATCACTTCTGCGATGGAAGCTCTGGTGGCTGCTCAGAATCAGCCACCACCACCTCTTTCTCCTGTGCAGAGAACTGTGATTTCTGAGATCGTATCAATGCCCATTTTTGTGGCTCCGGTTAATGTTTCTCAATATCATATGCCTCCTGGTTTCCCTTGGGGAATGCCTCTCAATTTTTTTCCAAAGGGATATCAACCTCCTGCTTCTGAAGGTCCAAAAGTTCTTGCTATTATGACAGTACCACCTCCTATGGTTAATGTTGTTTCTAATGCTGAGATTTCAGTTGTTCCTACTGTTGTGCCTATGCCACCACCCGTGGGTCACAGTACGCCTATGCTGAAGAGTAAATTTTCCACACTGCTCCGAGCGAGAGTTTGGATGATCGTATGGATGATTTTCAAGATCAGTTTGCTGAGATGCAGAAAAAAATCAGGGCTTTAAGAGGAAAAGAGTTATTTAGAAAGAATGCTCACGAGCTTTATCTTATCACAAATGTGAAGATTTCTGCCAAGTTCAAGGTTCCGGATTTTGAGAATATAAAGGGAACACTTGTTCACAAATCCATTTAGTCATGTATGCTAGAAATATGTCCACCCATACTGACAACCATCAATTGTTGATTCATTATTTCCAAGTTAGTCTTATTCGTGCTGCACTAAAGTGGTAAATGGGACTTGATAATTCCCAAATCAAGACATTAAATGATCTCGGAGAAGCTTTTATTCGTCAGTCTAAGTACAATTTGGATATGGCTCCGGACCATGATTAACTCTGTGCAATGTCTTAGAAAGAGAAGGAAACTTTTAAAGAGTATGCACAGAGATGGCGCGAGATTGTAGCTCAGATAAGCCCTTCGCTTGAAGAGAAAGAGATGACCAAAATCTTCCTAAAGACTTTAGTTCCGTTTTACTATGAAAAGATGGTTGCAAGTGCTCCTAGTGATTTCGCGGAGATGGTTAATATGGGAATGAGACTAGGGGAAGCTGTCCCTGAGGGACGTCTGACAAAGGAAGGTAGTTCTGGAAGTGTGAAGAAGTTTGGTGCTGGTTTTTCTAAGAAGAATGGCGGAGAAACCAATTCCATATCTCAAGAGAGGTCTAGAAGACGCAGTCATCATTAGCAACAGGTAGCTTCTGTTACGCATGTCATCAGTGTCGCTCCTACTGCTTCAAATTATCAACCACGGTTCTAACTGAAAACGCAGCAAAATAATCAACAAAGTCGTGTGCAGAGGAAAGTGCAATTTGATCCCACTCCAATGTCACATACTGAATTATTTCCGGATTTGATAAAGAAGAATTTGGTTCAGACTCATGATCCGCAAGATGTTCTTACAGATATTCCATGGTGGTATAAGCCAGAGGCCCATTGTGCATTTCATCAAGGCGTCCCTATGCATGATATTGAAAATTGCTATCCTCTGAATTACGAAGTGGCAAAGGTTATAAAAAATGGTATTCTGTCTTTTGAAGATGCCAATCCCAATGTGCAATCAAATTTGTTGCCTAATCATGGTAACGTGACTGTTAATATGGTATATGAGTGTCCTGGTACATATCGTATTTTTTATATTCATTAGATCTAGAGGTCGCTTGTTGAGATGCACGCTAATTTGAGCAAATTCTATGATATTGAGCATGATTATGTTGCTTGTTGTATTTGTTCTGTGAATCATCGTGGGTGTGTGATTGTAAAGAGGGATTTATAAAATATGATTGATTAAAATTTGATTTAGGTTACTGCAAATAGAAATGAAGTTGAGAATGAGGTGATTTTTGTAGTTCCATGTTTCAACATCCCGAAGCGAGTTATAATTTCTTACAATAGTCAGAAATATGTTGTGACACTTTTGGTCATCCATTTGCCTGGCTCGGTACCATATGAATCAAATAAAGTTGTTCCCTACAAATACAATGCTACTATGTTAGAGGATGAAAAAGAGGTTCCTACTCCTTCTTTTCCCACAGTTGTGACTATTGCAAACGTAGGTCGTGTGACCATAAGTGGTCGAGTATTTGCTAATGTACCCTCAATGACAAGTGAAGATGTTGTGGTAAGCAAACTCAGTTGAAGAATTATGTTAAATCTGGTTAATCAAGTGATGTTAACCAGAAATCAGATAATAATGAAGTGCTGAAATTGATCAAAAAGAGTGAATATAATGTGGTGGATCAACTTTTGCATACGTCGTCAAAAATATTTTTTCTATCCCTGCTAATGAGCTCTGAGGCTCATCGAGAATCTCTGTACAAAATATTGGAACAAGCTTATGTAGATCATGATGTGACTGTTAATCAGTTTGAAATCATTGTTGCCAATATCACTGCATGTAATAATTTGAGCTTTTGTGATGAAGAATTGACTGAGCATGGAAGAAATCATAATTTAGCTCTCCATTTTTCCATGAATTTCCAAGAGGACGCTCTATCTAATGTGTTGGTTGATACCGGGTCATCGTTGAATGTAATGCCAAAATCTACTCTATCTAGATTTTCTTATAAAGGTACTCCTATGAGATTCAATGGAGTCATTATGAAATCCTTTAATGTCTCGAGGAAGACTATGATTGGAGAGGTTGACATCCTAATCAAGATAGGTTCATGCTTATTTTAGATTACTTTTCAGGTAATGGATATTAGTCCTGCTTACAGTTTTCTTCTGGGACATCCTTGGATTCATGAAGCTAGAGCTGTCACTTCGAAACTTCACCAAAAGTTAAAATTTGTCCAGAATGACAAACTTGTTATTGTTGGTGGAGAACAGGCTATGTTGGTAAGCAGTTTGTCATCTTTTTCTTAAATTGATGCTGACAAGGATGTTGGAACTCTGTTCCAAGCTCTTTATGTGGTTGATAATGTTGTTAAGAAGAATGGAGTGTCCATGTCTTCTCTGAAAGATACACAACATGTGTTGAAGAGTGGCCAAATTGATGGGCGGGGCCGAGTGTCGCTACTGCGAAAATCGGCGCCGGCTGACAGAAGAGTCGCCACCGTGCGTTATTTATCCCTCAGAGCGGGAAAGGAAACGCTCGAAGTAAACCTCGCAAAAAACGGGGAAAAGGTATGGTCATCGCAACCAAAACCTGGGTTCGGGAGTCGGTTACGCAAGGGGAAGGTATTAGCACCCCTCACGTCCGTCGTACTCGACGGGATCCACGCTTGCTTGGTTGTCTACTGGATGCAAAACAATCTATCTACGGCTGCTAAATCTAAACGGAAGGGAATTGACTCGATAGAGCGTCGCACTCTATGCCTACGTATTCTCAAGAGAGAAAGTCAGAGTCAACGTAGTTCGGGACTACGGGGAAAATTGGCTCGCCAAGACCTCGCGTCTTGTGCCTACGTACTTCTATTGCATGGAAGATCAGAGCTTTACGTAGTTCAGACTAACTACGGCTAAACAAACATTCTCACACAGCAGTGAGAAAACAACTGGCTTCACAAGGTCGGGAACCTATGGTCAAAACTATGGCTTGGTCTCAAATGCACTCGGGCAAGAGAGAAAAAAGGTTACAATTAGTCGTCAGCGGGAAAGTCTCGATCGCACAGCCGCGAGAGAACAACAGGTTAGTCGTTAGTGTGCTCGCTAGGATATCGCATCCTATGCCTACATATCTTCGTCTGGTACGAAGAATCAGAGCAGCTGTAGTTCGGCTACTATCAGGACCACAGCTCAAATCTCGTTTTATTAATCTTCTGAAAAATGATTACAATGAGTTGAATACTGAAAATAAATCTCCTAGGAAATGCTATCCTATTCTATCTTAAAAAAATCGAATGGCAAATGGCCCCCTAACAAATGGGCTTCTAAGCTATCCTAAAAATCGTAAAATAATCTCTATGGAAAAACTATATCCTAAAAGAAAATGTACTCTAAAAATATTAAACCTACTTTAATATTTTTTCTCTTTTTTCTTCTTTTCTTTTCAACTATTTTCCTCTTTTCTTCCAACATATTTTCCTCTTTTCTTTCAACATATTTTTTCTAATATTCTTTTCATCTCTTTTTCAATATAATTTTCTATTTTTCTCACATATTTTTCTCTTAATTCTTCTCTATTTTTCTATGTGTTTTCTTCTTCTTTTTCTCACTTTATTTTCTTTTCTTTCAACTATTTTTTCAAATATTCTTTTCTATTTGTTTTTCACTTTCTTTTTCTTTTTCTATATTTCTTTTCTATTTATTTTTTCTTTTTCACAATTTCTAAACAAAAAAGAAGTAATAAGAAAAATGGAAAATACAAAAAAAGGGGAGGGGGGTGTATCTGGATTACAGGGGTTTAAAAAAATAAAACAGTAAATTGAGATTGGGCCCAACCCAATCAACACAGGAAACGGAAGGGGGGTGAGAAGAGTGAATGGGGAGTGTTGGCCAGCAGAACTCGTACTTGGGCCCAGCCCGTTCGCAGCCAAAAAACGTGTGGGGGTGTAACACCAAAAAAAATTGTTGGGCCTGGACCAATCATCACACGGTCCATCTTCCCTTCCTTCTCCCAACTCCTTTCTGAAAAAACCCTAATCCACTAACCCTTCCTCTCAGCGCCGCCGTAAACACCGTTCACTCTCTGAACCACCTCCGTCTCTGAACTTTCTCCTTTCAAACCACTCCAACTCCGTTCAACTCTTCGCTTCTTCAATATTCCCTAGCTTGTGTTGTTGAACCCTTCAATGAGGACAAACTTCTGAGATCTTTGCATGCGCGGATCTTGATGGAGGATGATCTATGGAGTTGCAGTTGGAGGATCTGGACAATCACTGATGAAGCTTCGTAGAAGTTTCTGGAAAAACAACTTGAAGAACACATGAGTTCTTGAAGGTTCTTGGGGTCGTTGATGATTGATGTTTGTTGAACGGATTTCTGGATTTGTGTTGAAGCTTGTTCTGGCGATCTGGAGATTGGAAGAAGATGAAGGAGTTTCATTCTGGAAATGGATGAGTGCACGATGACGAAGGTTGAATCTGGAATTTTCTGAAGATTATTCTTGTGTTGTTGGTGAACTCTGAAGTTTGTTGAACGGTGATGAAGATGCATGAACTTGGTGGCGATTGAAGAATTTTCTGGGAAGATTTGATGTGAAGCATCTGGTGGATACGGTGAAGATTGAGGCTGATGAAAGTTGTTGCACGGTTGAATCTGGAGTTTTCTGGAAGAGATGAAGGGAGGACGATGAAGATTATTGAGATCTGGAAAATTGGATGAGTTTTCCGGTGGTATCTCCGGCGACGGTTGGAAACGGTTGAGGGTGATGAAGGGATGAAGAGGCTGAAGAATGATCGAGTTCTGGGTGAGGGGTTTTCCGGTGAAGGTGCGGTGGCCGCCGGCCATGCAGGCCGGCCGGTGACATTTTCCGGTGAGGTGGCGTGATGATGACGCGTGGTGGAGATGGTGGAGTGGGGGCGTGCATGGCTGCCACCTGTTGGGTGGTGTGGCAGAAAGAGGAGATGGTTACGAGTGAGGTGGCGTGTGGATGAGATGTAACGTGGGGCAGCCCTTTTTCTTACACGTGTCGCCTGGTTATATAAGCTGAGAATTGCTGGACGCCTCTGGAAGGTTCTGGAATGCGCTCAAGAGATCTGGAAAAAGCTGGACCATTTGCTGAACTGAGATTTGGATTTCTGGACTGCATTGGGCTTTTGCCTGATAACTGGGCCCAACGAACAGAATAATGTGGACTGCAAAACTAAGTGAAAAGATTAATGGATTGATTAACACTAATTATCCAACCTAATTAACTAAATGAATTAAAATGCTGACTAACCTAAAGCTAACTAACTAAACTCAATTAACTCCTATTAATCCTATACTAATAATACTCTAAAAAAATTATAATAAACCCACTAAAAATCCTAATAAATCTCTAATAAAACTATATTATTCTATTAAAAAAAAGATAAAATCTATTTAACTCTATATTATCTAAAAATGAATTAAAACATATTAAAACTATTTAAAATCTATTAAATTCTATACTATTTAAAAGAAACTATTCAAAAAATCAATTAATATTCTAAAAATCTATATTATTTATCTAAAATCTATTAAACCCTAAAATGATTAAAATCTATTTAAAAAAAGAATTAAAACTATTAAAAAAATCCTATTAAACCTAAAAATGATTTAAAAATCTATTTAAGCCCTAAAAAATGCCAATAAAATCCAGAAAAATCACGATAATTCCCGAACGACACATAACACCGCGAGAGCGCACAAAAATAATCGGTAAAAATAAACGGGCACCGAAATATCCTAAAAATCGATTCTACCTATTAAAACTGATAAAAACACCTGAAACACGAGACGAGAGTTGTGATCCCAATAAAATCAATACCAATGAAAAATGCATTGTATGCAATATGCAGATGCGAATGCGATTATGCGTCGAAACATCGAGCCAAATACGAGACCCGGTTGGTCAAATTTTGGGGTGCAACAGCTGCCCCTATTCAAGCGACTTCGACCTGAATGGGTGAAGAGCGCTCAGCCTTCAAACATTCAAGGTAGATGACGGTTGAATACAAATGGAACCCTGAAATTTGCCAACCGCAAGAATATACTGCAAAGCTGCTTGAGGAATAGCTTCCAATAAACTGAAGTTTGGTTGTCACGGCAACAACTGGTCAATTTTCTGATAGATTTTCTTCTCCTTTTCAACACCTGTGTGACGCCACAAGTATTGGAATAATGCTTCGTACAGCAAACACCTTCCCATCTATCATGGGATCTTTTCTGTCGACTCATGGTTCACAGTGAACCTGAGGACAATTCTCCTGGGGAATTCTGAATTGAACTGCCTGGCACCTATTTTGACGAAGGGGGCAGCTTCAGAAGTCTGATATATGTCAATCTTTGTTGTTGTTGTTGTTTTTTTCCGATGCTGACGTAACAACCAAATATGAAGAATCACTCCGCTGGGGGAGACGAGAAGCTTAACCACACCACTCTGCAGGTGAACAAACTCGAAATCCAATAGGTAACCACTCTGGTCTATGTTTCGACATGCGTATGCTTGATAATGATGCAATGCCCTATATGACATGTAAATGCTGTGCGTTCTGTTTGAAAATGCGAGGCCCAGACGGCATGGAAATATTATATGTTTGATAGATGCAATGACGATATATGCGAATGCTAATGCAAGCTCGAGCTGCCAGAGAACGCCAGGTCTGAAAACCACTTGGCAAAATAAATGCCGAAGGTAACGCCAACTCTACTGGGGATGAACTGAAGTCACAGAATCAACCCAGCAAAATAAATGCTGGAAACGGGAAATCAAATCCGCTGAGGATAACCGTTCTGCTGGAGAAATGGAAAGGTAACCCTGCTTGGCGACTTCACTGGGGAAAGAAAAGAACTCTGCTTGGGGATGCTCTCTTCAAACATTGACAACTGATTGTGCTCTGTGGGGATTGACCCAAACCGAGGTGGATTACGCGCGGCACACTGCTGGAAATGCCCCTACTATCAAGGATATCAATCTTAATCTGCTGAAGATACTCCTGATCCTACTCTGATACGGGGTAAAAGACAATCTCGACTTTTCCGGGGATGATAAGCAACTTTCATCTGATGAAGAGTAACAATTCTGATTTAACAACATTCACAAGGATTTCAACCATTAATCGGGGCACTGTATCTGTCGAGCTTCGTATCGGGAAACCTGACGACATGCGGGTCATTGGGAAATATTGTGTCAGATACCTTTAGATTTTTGCTTTTCTGCTTTTCTGGTTTAGAATAAACATGGACTATGTACACAGTGGAAAATACAAGAAATGCTAGACGAGAACTAGCATTCAAAGGTAGACTACCAGGCGAGAACTGATAGGAAAATAGGTTAGGAAAATTGATTTTGTGTTTTTGAACATCAGACGGGTGCTGACTGGATAGCAGACTGAGGTACAGACAACCAGGCGAGAACTGGCTGAAAGCTGACGTACACCAGGCGAGAACTGGTATAACACACAGGTTAAAACACACGATGATCAAACGAGAACTGGTTACGCGATGACATGTTCCAGACGAGAACTGATACAACACTCGAAGAAACGGTGACCAGACGAGAACTGGTTACCAATAAACTGCACCAGACGAGAACTGCTGCTTACAATAAACTGCACCAGGACGGGAACTGATACTTACAATAAACTGCACCAGGACGGGAACTGATACTTACAATAAACTGCACCAGACGGGAACTGATGCTTACGAAAGGGTAGGCCAGACGAGAACTGGTTACCGACTTGCCAGGCGAGAACTGGACTTTGGAAACGACTGGTTACTGACACGCAACAGGTTTAAACTGCAGGATAATGATCCAACGACAACACGGCCTTTTCGGAATGCTGATGTTTTTGATAAGGGTATTGACATGATTCCCCGATACTCAACTCCGGCTGGGGATAAACAACCTTGAACAACTTGCCCCAGTACACTCAGCTGGGGATAAAAAGATTGGCTTGCACAACTTGCTTCAATACAATCCAACTTGCCCCAATCTAACTCTTGGGAATATTGCTCTGAACAGCTTGCTACGAGAAGACTTCGAGAATATTTGCCCCGGTATCTGCATGACAACAGAATTCAATCTCCATAGACTCCTGTCAACCCAGCTGGTTTCAACACTCTCTGCAATGACTTGCCCCTGAATGAGCGTTCTAGCGACTTAACCCGATCTGATTATCCACTGGAAGCATCGGCTTTCAAATCTCAACGCTCTGAATAATTGCCCCTGATTGGCTCTCGAGAATACTCACTTCTGATCAACTGCCTCTCAAGTGAACTGCTCCTGATCAACTGAAACTTCGGGACTTGTCCTCAGACTAACTGATTCTGAACTTACTGGGAGTCAATGCCCATGATTCATCGGGCTTCACAACATTCGCCATTCTGGTTCAGACTGCTGAATTACTCAGTCCTGCTCGATTATTCCCGCTAGAATTCCTTTCATGCCAACTACTAACCTGCAATTAAAATTGTCTATCTACGAATGGTAATCTTAATGCAATGGTTATGCAGATTTTGAAAAAATTTTGAGCTGTCACTCATTTACATGCATATGATCGTGAGTGACGAGTGAACCGAAGTTCAAACGTAGTGCTTACGTGATCAGTGAAAATACGACAAGGATGTGACTAGCAAGTCAAGAAGGAGTCAGGTTACTCGACCTTATCGTAATGCGCCTCAGACTAACCCTACCTCAATTAGGTCTTTTAAGGGTTGTATCGTGGTCGGGTTCACGGTTCGTGAAACAAAGGATATTTGGCTCAAATGTTGATTTGTACCCACCCCTTCTACGTGATGATCTCCGATCCTAAGGTTCAGTTAACCTGGCACGAGCACTCGCCTCTTCGAGAGGTATGCTGAATGGTAAGGACCACAATTAAGGAACTCATAAAGCTTTTCTTCTAGAGTGATAGTTACTCCTTCTTTGCTTTCGGTGTCTGTGTACACGACTTTGTGATTTGCTGGGGAAAGAATTTTCTTTTGATCCCTCTTTTTCATTCTTTTGATTCCCTAATTTTTGCCTGGACTGACTCATTTTGAGTTCTTTTCGTTTTTTCGATTGGAAGTCCAGCGGGATGCCCTGATTTTTGCCTAAGTATTAGCTTTCTAGCTTTTCTTTCTTTTTACTTAGCGGGCTTCTTCTTCTTTCTTTTGGAACAAAGTCGCGTGACACTGGTTGTCTTGATTGCTCCGAAAGGATTGTAACTGTCTCACTCCTGATTGGTGAGGTTTGACCTCTTGAAAGGTATAAACCGATTGGTCCTTAAAAGACAACACTCCTCTGTAAGACTTGAATGCTCGGTCAAGCTAACTGACAACTACCCTGCCCCGGGTTAAGATGTGAGGGTTTTAAAAGTCCGAAAAACTTCTACTTCCTGGCTCGAAGTGGTTAACAAGGGACTAACTCCTTATATCTCCAGTGTTTAGGGGATTTGAAACAATGCCTTGTACGTCATCGGTAAGGTCTTATCTGAAAGCATACGATCATCGGTTATGAGTTTCAGTTTCGTCATCCTCCCTCCTAACTTTGCTAGTCACAGCGATAAAGTGGAGTGAATAAAAATGCAAGTGTCAGTGCAAATGCAGTCAATGAGCGACAGCGACATGATTAATTCAGAAAAATGCATAGTCACTTTATTATTATCACCATTCGAAACGTACAACATTTAAAGCAGGTAGTAACTAACAGAAAAAGAAACTACAAATGCAAATGATATAAAAGCTTGAGGACTGCCAATGTTGAGGTGCCTGCCTGTCTGAATCACTGGCTTTTGCTGGGGAATGCCTTCCGAGTCTACGAGCTTAGACAGCTGAGGGGTTTGGATGAACAAACAGAAATCCTTCTCGAAAGGAAATGCGATCCTGATCAATCAACTGCTGTACCTTCGCCTGAAATGCTTTACAATCTTCTGTTGAATGCCCTGGAGAGCCACTATGATAACCACACTGAACGTGGGGATTGTACCCAGGAGGGTAAGGTTCTGGAACTGGCTTAAGAGCTTTAGATTCCACCAAAGACTTCTGGATCAAAGATGGTAGCAACTGGCTATACGGCATCGGCACTGGATGGAAAGGAGCGTTCCTTCGTTCCAAGTTGTTGCGAGGTCTGCTCTGATTCTGACGCTGATTCTGATAACCTCGGCCACGAGTTTGCTGCTTTGCAATGGAAGCGACATAAGATTCCCGATAGGGTGCCCCAGGCACAGCTGTCTGTTCAGTATAACAAGCCGCAGGAGGTACTGATCTCTGATAAGATGATGAACCAACAAAATTCACTGATTCGCTTCGAGGATATTCAACCTTTGGCATGACTGAGTTGATCACAACTTCTTCTTCACTCTGATAGTCACAAGGGTATTCAGCTTCATCAGCTTGATCATATGAAGTAATCTGAATTTTCCCCATTCTTATGGAGTACTCGAGGCGTTCTCCTAATGCTACCACGTCAGAGAAACTTGCCGGAATTCCGAGCAATCTTTTGAAGTACGGATATTGTAGGGAATCTACAAACATGCTTGCCAGCTCTTGGTCTAACAGCGGTGGACGCACTCTAGCAGCAAATTCTCCCCATCTCTGAGCATACTTCCTGATGGGTTCATTGATCTCTTGAGACAACTCTTGCAAATGCATGCGATAAGGTGCAATGTCTAGATTATAATCGTACTGCTTCAGAAAAGCTTTGGCCAAATCCATCCATGATTGAATCTGATTCCTCTCTAACTGCATATACCACCTCAAAGATGCCCCAGTCAGACTATCTTGAAAGCAATGGATCATCAATTTGTCGTTTCGCGCGAACGCAGTCATTCTTCGGCAGAACATCATCAAATGCAGCTTCGGATAGCTATCTCCCGTGTACTTCTCGAATTTCGGCACTTTGAACTTGTAAGGCAACACCAGGTCAGGAACCAAACACATGCCTACAGCATCCAGGTTAACAGCATCTTTGGCTTTCAAAGCTTTCATTTGCTCTTCCAACACTCGGAGTCTTCTACCATCGTCAAGAGCTCTTGGATCTACCATCCCAGCCGTTGGAATATCTCTTCGGTAATTCATCACAGGGAAAGCAACACCTTGATCGTTAACAGGAGGAGGACGCTCATTCCGGGCAACAAACTGCTCATGTCGATCTCGGTTCTCAACAGAAGGCTGTACAACTTGGTCTGCGGCAATGTTGTTCACTTGCGGGACGTCTTCCATGGAATCATACAGAGGGTTGGACGCCATAGTGAACCCTGTCAGGGTGTTAGGAGACTGGAAATTGCCTTCAGACATAGCTACCAATAATCTTCAGCTGACTTCAACACTTGATTCTGCTCAAATCTACTCAACCCCTAGGCAGGTCTTCTGACAATCAACAGCTGCTCAATCCAAGCTCCGGGTAATCACCTTCAGGAAACAAAGGCTGGATCAGAACTCTGGCTAGCTGGAGGATGATATGCAATGCAGCACTGATATGCACATGATATGCAAAATGCAGCAAACAATGGGACCACAGCCCCCACACAGAATCTGAATACTGCTGCGCTGCTGACGGAGACGTTCTCTGAAAAGAAGACCAAAATAACGGGTAGGTTGGAAGTCAAGTTTCCTGCACAAAAAACCCCCCCACTCACAGGTATGGACCTATATCTGACAAGGTACGGCATCCTATGCGGTCGTCAGCGTCACAGACTTTCATGAGGAATGATACGATTCCCAGAAGGAGTGGCATCGTCATCTCATGAAGAGGCCTCACTTAGCTGACTTCCAAATGATCGGTTCCCAGAGTCGACAATCCTCACGTCTGGACCCCCCTCAGATCCTCAGGACCGGAAAGGAGCACCTCTGCGAGAACCTCGTCTGAGCGCAGATTTTCGTAGGGAACTGGTGCCTGCTCAGCAGACAGGTTCGTCTACTACTTCTCCGCAACTATATCTAGGTGCATACTCATACTCAAGCCCAGGTCCGGCTTATCTCAATATCATAGAACACCCGTAACACCCCAGCAACAGATAATATCGATAAATAAACACCTAATAGACAAGCAAACAAATGCTAGGATTGACTCTCTCTTAGGGGACGTTGGATCCCCAAAATTGACTCGCTTTCGGGACGTTGGATCCCTAGGAAACTATTAAGTCCCCAGCAGAGTCGCCAGCTGTCGCTACTGCGAAAATCGGCGCCGGATGACAGAAGAGTCGCCACCGTGCGTTATTTATCCCTCAGAGCGGGAAAGGAAACGCTCGAAGTAAACCTCGCAAAAAACGGGGAAAAGGTATGGTCATCGCAACCAAAACCTGGGTTCGGGAGTCGGTTACGCAAGGGGAAGGTATTAGCACCCCTCACGTCCGTCGTACTCGACGGGATCCACGCTTGCTTGGGTTGTCTACTGGATGCAAAACAATCTATCTACGGCTGCTAAATCTAAACGGAAGGGAATTGACTCGATAGAGCGTCGCACTCTATGCCTACGTATTCTCAAGAGAGAAAGTCAGAGTCAACGTAGTTCGGGACTACGGGGAAAATTGGCTCGCCAAGACCTCGCGTCTTGTGCCTACGTACTTCTACTGCATGGAAGATCAGAGCTTTACGTAGTTCAGACTAACTACGGCTAAACAAACATTCTCACACAGCAGTGAGAAAACAACTGGCTTCACAAGGTCGGGAACCTATGGTCAAAACTATGGCTTGGTCTCAAATGCACTCGGGCAAGAGAGAAAAAAGGTTACAATTAGTCGTCAGCGGGAAAGTCTCGATCGCACAGCCGCGAGAGAACAACAGGTTAGTCGTTAGTGTGCTCGCTAGGATATTGCATCCTATGCCTACATATCTTCGTCTGGTACGAAGAATCAGAGCAGCTGTAGTTCGGCTACTATCGGGACCACAGCTCAAATCTCGTTTTATTAATCTTCTGAAAAATGATTACAATGAGTTGAATACTGAAAATAAATCTCCTAGGAAACGCTATCCTATTCTATCTTAAAAAAATCGAATGGCAAATGGCCCCCTAACAAATGGGCTTCTAAGCTATCCTAAAAATCGTAAAATAATCTCTATGGAAAAACTATATCCTAAAAGAAAATGTACTCTAAAAATATTAAACCTACTTTAATATTTTTTCTCTTTTTTCTTCTTTTCTTTTCAACTATTTTCCTCTTTTCTTCCAACATATTTTCCTCTTTTCTTTCAACATATTTTTTCTAATATTCTTTTCATCTCTTTTTCAATATAATTTTCTATTTTTCTCACATATTTTTCTCTTAATTCTTCTCTATTTTTCTATGTGTTTTCTTCTTCTTTTTCTCACTTTATTTTCTTTTCTTTCAACTATTTTTTCAAGTATTCTTTTCTATTTGTTTTTCACTTTCTTTTTCTTTTTCTATATTTCTTTTCTATTTCTTTTTTCTTTTTCACAATTTCTAAACAAAAAAGAAGTAATAAGAAAAATGGAAAATACAAAAAAAGGGGAGGGGGGTGTATCTGGATTACAGGGGTTTAAAAAAATAAAACAGTAAATTGAGATTGGGCCCAACCCAATCAACACAGGAAACGGAAGGGGGGTAAGAAGAGTGAATGGGGAGTGTTGGCCAGCAGAACTCGTACTTGGGCCCAGCCCGTTCGCAGCCAAAAAACGTGTGGGGGTGTAACACCAAAAAAAATTGTTGGGCCTGGACCAATCATCACACGGTCCATCTTCCCTTCCTTCTCCCAACTCCTTTCTGAAAAAACCCTAATCCACTAACCCTTCCTCTCAGCGCCGCCGTAAACACCGTTCACTCTCTGAACCACCTCCGTCTCTGAACTTTCTCCTTTCAAACCACTCCAACTCCGTTCAACTCTTCGCTTCTTCAATATTCCCTAGCTTGTGTTGTTGAACCCTTCAATGAGGACAAACTTCTGAGATCTTTGCATGCGCGGATCTTGATGGAGGATGATCTATGGAGTTGCAGTTGGAGGATCTGGACAATCACTGATGAAGCTTCGTAGAAGTTTCTGGAAAAACAACTTGAAGAACACATGAGTTCTTGAAGGTTCTTGGGGGTCGTTGATGATTGATGTTTGTTGAACGGATTTCTGGATTTGTGTTGAAGCTTGTTCTGGCGATCTGGAGATTGGAAGAAGATGAAGGAGTTTCATTCTGGAAATGGATGAGTGCACGATGATGAAGGTTGAATCTGGAATTTTCTGAAGATTATTCTTGTGTTGTTGGTGAACTCTGAAGTTTGTTGAACGGTGATGAAGATGCATGAACTTGGTGGCGATTGAAGAATTTTCTGGGAAGATTTGATGTGAAGCATCTGGTGGATACGGTGAAGATTGAGGCTGATGAAAGTTGTTGCACGGTTGAATCTGGAGTTTTCTGGAAGAGATGAAGGGAGGACGATGAAGATTATTGAGATCTGGAAAATTGGATGAGTTTTCCGGTGGTATCTCCGGCGACGGTTGGAAACGGTTGAGGGTGATGAAGGGATGAAGAGGCTGAAGAATGATCGAGTTTTGGGTGAGGGGTTTTCCGGTGAAGGTGCGGTGGCCGCCGGCCATGCAGGCCGTCCGGTGACATTTTCCGGTGAGGTGGCGTGATGATGACGTGTGGTGGAGATGGTGGAGTGGGGGCGTGCATGGCTGCCACCTGTTGGGTGGTGTGGCAGAAAGAGGAGATGGTTACGAGTGAGGTGGCGTGTGGATGAGATGTAACGTGGGGCAGCCCTTTTTCTTACACGTGTCGCCTGGTTATATAAGCTGAGAATTGCTGGACGCCTCTGGAAGGTTCTGGAATGCGCTCAAGAGATCTGGAAAAAGCTGGACCATTTGTTGAACTGAGATTTGGATTTCTGGACTGCATTGGGCTTTTGCCTGATAACTGGGCCCAACGAACAGAATAATGTGGACTGCAAAACTAAGTGAAAAGATTAATGGATTGATTAACACTAATTATCCAACCTAATTAACTAAATGAATTAAAATGCTGACTAACCTAAAGCTAACTAACTAAACTCAATTAACTCCTATTAATCCTATACTAATAATACTCTAAAAAATTATAATAAACCCACTAAAAATCCTAATAAATCTCTAATAAAACTATATTATTCTATTAAAAAAAAGATAAAATCTATTTAACTCTATATTATCTAAAAATGAATTAAAACATATTAAAACTATTTAAAATCTATTAAATTCTATACTATTTAAAAGAAACTATTCAAAAAATCAATTAATATTCTAAAAATCTATATTATTTATCTAAAATCTATTAAACCCTAAAATGATTAAAATCTATTTAAAAAAAGAATTAAAACTATTAAAAAAATCCTATTAAACCTAAAAATGATTTAAAAATCTATTTAAGCCCTAAAAAATGCCAATAAAATCCAGAAAAATCACGATAATTCCCGAACGACACATAACACCGTGTGAGCGCACAAAAATAATCGGTAAAAATAAACGGGCACCAAAATATCCTAAAAATCGATTCTACCTATTAAAACTGATAAAAACACCTGAAACACGAGACGAGAGCTGTGATCCCAATAAAATCAATACCAATGAAAAATGCATTGTATGCAATATGCAGATGCGAATGCGATTATGCGTCGAAACATCGAGCCAAATACGAGACCCGGTTGGTCAAATTTTGGGGTGCAACACCGAGTCATTGAAGTTGCTGAGAAAAAAGATAGAGTTGGTTTGGGTTTTACATCTGGTTCAGCCCGCAAAGAGCTGAAGAGTATTCATGAGGTTTTTTGAAGTGTTGGGCTCATCCATGCCAAAGATTATTCTACAGCTGCAATTCCTGAAGATGACTTTGAAGATTACATGTAGGATGGTTTTGAATATGATTCCATTCGTGCTGAAGACTGGAAGCCTTATTCGGAAGATCCTAAATACAGTTCTGAGACAAAAGATGCATATGTACCCTTTTACTTTCCTCGATCGAGACTTATGGGACCTGAGTATGAAGTCAGTGCCATCATTGAGGATGATCAAGAGGAAGAAACACCCAACTTTGTGACACATGGATTGATATGCCAGAATTGGATCGCTATTGACATTTCTACTGTTGTTCATGTTTCAAAGTAATTTGTTTTTGTTTCTTTCAAAAATCCTTTCACTTTGCCCAAGGTGAAAGTGAATTTGTGAGGGCTTTGTTTCAAATTTTATCATCATCTATAAATTGTTATTTTGTTTATCCAAATTTTGTTTTCCCCTTTTGCTTTATTTCTGGAAAAATGGTAACATAAAGAACCAAAAAATAATGACGTGTTAATCACTTTTATCTACATGATATTTGAACTTATTATTCATATTCTAAAACCAATCATAAATCATTATGCAGATTGATTGTTAAACCCATTGAAAATAATGACCATATGCCCTCTCCTAACTTTGAGTTCCCTATGTTTGGAGCTGAAGAATAGGATGTTGAAGAGATTCCTAATGAAATTTCTCGATTGCTTGAGCACGAGGAAAAGACCATTTAGCCTTATAAAGAGCCGCTGGAATTGGTTAATTTGGGTTTCGATGATGATAAGAAGGAAGTTAAGATTAAGGCATTACTTCAGTTAGATGTTAAGAAGAGGATGGTAGAGCTTCTTAGAGAATATGTTAACTTGTTTGCTTGGTCCTATCAAGACATGCCTGGTCTTGATACTGATATTATAGAGCATTATTTGCCATTGAAATCTGAATGTCCGCTTGTAAAATAGAAATTGAGAAGAACTCATCTTGACATGGCTATGAAGATTAAAGATGAGGTTCAGAAGCAAGTTGATGCTGGTTTTCTTGTGACTGCTGAGTATCCTCAATAGGTGGCCAATATTGTGCATGTTCCAAAGAAAGACGGAAAAGTTGGAATGTGCATTGACTATAGATATTTGAATAAAGCAAGTCTAAAGGATAATTTTCCACTGCGACAGATTGATTTTCTAGTAGATAATATTGCTAAGTTCAATATATTTTCCTTTATGGATGGATTTTCTGGTTATAATCAAATAAAGATGGCACATCAGCCAATTGATGATTATCAATGTAACACCCCCTTTCTATACCCCAAATAAACAATTAAATCATTTAGGCACTAATAAAAATTCCATCAGAGTATAATTCTAACATGGTATAAAAGAGGCGCATCACATTATCTTCGAAACGAAACATAAATAATACCAGCTCATGAAGATATGTAACAAAAGGAGTAAATCTCAACTAAAAACAAAGCATAGCGCTTAAAACCCACACATCAACATTTAGAATAAAGCGGAAACATCTAAACATTGAAATTACTTCATTAACATAAGCATCATATACATCGTTCAGA
This sequence comes from Lathyrus sativus, assembly GCA_963859935.3. Classification (NCBI taxonomy): domain Eukaryota; kingdom Viridiplantae; phylum Streptophyta; class Magnoliopsida; order Fabales; family Fabaceae; genus Lathyrus; species Lathyrus sativus. The sequence continues at coordinate 449,037,970 of OZ012739.1, read as the reverse complement.
TTAATTCAATTCATCGGTTGAGTTTACAAAACGTTCATCAGCAAATACATACACAGATGTTTCACAAAGGAATCAAAATAATTCCTAACTACCCAGTGTTACATATCAGAGCCATCTGACCAAAAGAAGTGAAGACTCGCTTCACAAAGACTCCAGCAATCTAATCTGCAATGCCTCATAGAGCATTATAAAACAGCAGAAGGGTGAGAAACAATATCATAATACATAATGCACATAAACACACACACACACACACACATATATATATATATATATATATATATATATATATATATATATATATATATATATATATATATATATATATATATATATATATATATATATATATATATATATATATATATATATATATATATATATATATATATATATATATATATATATATATATATATATATATATATATAATTACAAATAACGTCCGAAAACGTCTTCCGCATTCTCACCGCAACTCATCTCACTACACCGTACATCGCAATGTACTCACGCTTAACTATTTACAAATAGAGCACCAAGCATATACAATGTGCATCAACAATGTTTATATCAATTCATAAACATGCATACTTATACATATATTCACACATACATGTATATTCAAGCCTTCCATTCATGCCAATTATCAACAATCTACATAAACATCTACATTCATGTTTATTCACCATACATCATGCACAGGTGTCTACATGCAACTCACAGAGACCGACACACGACTCTATGCAGATGCAAATGCGGTACCGACTCATTTCAGCAGGTTCAATTGAGGAGCCAAAATAACCATCGCTCACACCCCACATGGGCACATGAGGTTCTGCAGATTCACCGAGGAATCAATAAACAACCATCGCAACATACGAGGTTCTGCAGATTCACCGAGGAATCAATAAATAACCATCGCTCACACCCCACAACGGCACACGAGGTTCTGCAAATCCACCGAGGGATCAATAAATAACCATCGCTCACACCCCACAAGGGCACACGAGGTTCTGCAAATCCACCGAGGGATCAATTGACACAAGAATGCATATCATGATGCTTCACATGCAACATGACTCATGACACTCTTGAAATGCATACATGTTTACCAACATACTCATGCAATCATCACATTCGTCGCATATATTCATTATGCATTCAAATATATGTATCACAAAGCATATATATATATTCATCATCCATTCACACCAATTTTCATACATGGTTCACATACACAATCAATCTCGCCATGCATCTCTATTTAATTCAAATAATGCACAAACTTGTCAAACGGCCACATTTCAAACTTCACAATTCACAAACTAGGATTCACAGCATACGGCTACCCACAACATATATAACAACATATAATTAGTCGTCTTCAGACAAGGAGTGATCGCAACCAAACCACACAACCGATCCACGAATGGAAAACACAAGAAAAGAAAATATGATGTTGTGTTCGCTAACCTTCGCCTGGCGAAGCCCCTGGCGAACCTTCGCTACTCCGTTCGCCTGGAGAACTTGCCAGCGAAGACCACTGGGATTTATTTTGGAATTACTCGCTAGCACTCGCTAGCATACTCGCCTGGCGAACCTTCTCCACTCTCATTCGCTTGGCGAACTTGCCAGCGAAGACAGGGTGGATGTTACTGACTTAGTTCGCTGCTGCTCGCTGGGCTTCGCCCGGTGAAGCTTCGCTGCCATTCGCCTGGCAAACCTGCGAACTCAGAACTCCCATGGTTGTCCAAAAGCCCAAACCTCACAAACCGATCGATTTAATCCAAATCAGTTCCAGTAGTACAACTCACTCATCACCCGACTATACTACACTGTCTATTCCAAATTCTAACCGATAAAACTCAGTTTCTACCGATTAAATCAACTTCTGACCTAGAAATGGAAACATAGAAAACAATCCAACAAATCCAATCTAGCACATACATGATCATATACATTATTAATATGATAAAACTTCTCACCCTTACCTGATTAATCGCAAGCTAAGGTTGATTCTTAATGATTCTAGGTTTTGCTCCACTTTCTCTTCTTTTCTCTCCTCCTCCTTTCTTTCTCTTGTTTTTCTTCCTAATGTTTCTATCTTTCTCTATTCTCTCTATATCACATATTCTATTTCTTTCCTCCCAAATTCTTTCCACACACTTATCAATTAATTCTCACAAAATATCCACTTAATATTATCACTAATGCCCAAAATACCCTCCAACCTATTTTTACCCGAAACTCTCCAAGTCGGCAAAAATAGCTCAATATGTAAACATAACATATTATCACACAATTACACATTAATAAAATAATCACTTAAATAAATCAAATGAGGACTCAATAAAAATGGGAATTCAGAATCGGGGCGTTACAACTCTCCCCCACTTTAGAAATTTTCGTCCTCGAAAATATTACCTGATTCAAACAGTTCTGGATGCGACTCACCTATCTTATTCTCCAATTCCCAAGTCATATTGCCTTCCGCGGCACCTCCCCATGCCACCTTCACAAGTGCGATATCCTTACCTCTGAGCCTCTTAACTTCACGGTCCAAAATCCTAACTGGTAAAACCTCAACTGTAAGATTATCCCTCACTTCCACATCATCCATCGGAATCACATGTGACGGATCCGGAACATACTTCCGAAGTTGCGAAACATGAAACACATCGTGCAAATTTGAAAGTTTCGGAGGTAACGCCACACGATAAGCCACATCACCAACTCGTGCAGTAATCTGATACAGACCAATGAAACGAGAAGTCAACTTCTTCGACTTCAAAGCACGACCCACACCCGTAACCGGTGTAACCCTCAAAAACACATGGTCGCCTTCTTGAAACTCAAGATTCTTTCTTCTCTTATCATGATAACTCTTTTGCCTACTCTGAGAAACTCTCATCTTTTCCCGAATGAACTTCACCTTCTCCGTCGTTTGTTGTACCATCTCCGGTCCAACTACCGAATTCTCTCCGGTTTCATGCCAACACAAAGGTGTTCGACATCTCCGACCATACAAAGCCTCAAATGGTGCCATACCAATACTTGAGTGAAAACTATTGTTGTAGGTGAACTCAATCAATGCCAAATAACCATCCCAAGCACTACCTTGCTCGAGCACACAAGCACGCAACAAATCTTCCAATGATTGAATCGTCCTTTCGGTTTGACCATCCGTCTGCGGATGATAAGCCGATCTCAACTTAGAACCCCAAGCCTTTTGCAAGCTTTCCCAAAATCTCGAAGTAAATCTAGGATCCCTATCCGACACAATACTCTTAGGAATCCCATGTAACTTCACAATCACACCAACATAAATCTCGGCTAACTTCTCCAAAGGATAACTAATATCTATCGGAATAAAATGAGCAGATTTAGTAAGCCTATCAACAATCACCCAAATAGAATTGTGACCTCTTTGCATATTAGGCAATCCCGTAACAAAATCCATTGATATACTATCCCATTTCCACTCTGGAATGTCCAACCGTTGCATTAAACCACTAGGCTTCTGATGTTCCACTTTAGACTTCTGACAAGTCAAGCACGAATACACAAACTAAGCTACATCCCTCTTCAATCCGAACCACCAAAAGATTTTCTTCAAATCTTGATACATCTTATTCGCTCCCGGGTGAATACTTAAGTTACTCCGGTGTCCTTCCTCCAATATCATCTTTTTCAACTCTACATCATCGGGAATACAAATACGACCACGAAATCTCAAAACTCCAAAATTATCAACCTTGAAGTCCTCATTCTCATTCATCATCAAATCAACAAACTTCAAATCCAACTTTTGCTTTTCGCACACGGTAGCAAGAAAATCATTCGTGACATACAACATACCAAGTTTCACACTACTCGGCGTTATCTCACAAACAAACTCAAATCTCTAAAACTCTCCAAAAATTCCCATTCTCTTACCATCAATGTTGAGATATGAACCAACTTTTGACTTAAAGCATCGGCTACTACGTTTGCCTTATCCGGATGGTAATTCAAACCAAAATCATAATCCTTCAAAAACTCTAACCATCTCCTCTGCCTCATGTTCAATTCCTTCTGATCAAACAAATATTTCAAACTCTTGTGATCACTAAAAACTTCAAATCTCGCACCATACAGATAATGCCTCCAAATTTTCAAAACAAACACCACTGCTGCTAACTCCAAATCATGCGTAGGGTAGCTCTTCTCATGCACTCTCAATTGTCTCGAAGCATAAGCCACAACTTTCCCATCTTGCATTAAAACACCTCCTAAACCGGATAAAAAAGCAACACAATAAACCACAAACGACTCCGTCGGATTCGGAAAAATCAAAATCGGCGCCGTTGTCAACCTTCTCTTAAGCTCAACAAAACTCTTCTCACACTCAATGTCCCAAATAAAGGTCTTTCCCTTACAAGTCAACTGAGTCAACGGAAGTGCTAACTTCGAAAATCCTTCAATAAACCTCCGATAATAACCGGATAATCCCAAAAAGCTTCGGATCTCCGTAACTGACTTAGGAGCTTCCCACTGCATTACCGCATCAATCTTGGACGGATCAACACTAACACCGTTACCAGAAATAACATGCCCAAGAAAACTCACTTCCGATAACCAAAACTCACACTTCGACAACTTAGCATACAATTGCTTCTCTTTCAGAATCTGCAACACAACTCTTAAATGCTCTACATGCTCTTCTTGGGACTTAGAGTAAATCAAAATGTCTTCGATGAACACAACCACAAAACGATCCAGCTGATCATGAAAAATACGATTCATGTATTCCATAAACACACCTGGAGCATTAGAAACTCCGAATGGCATCACTGAAAATTCATAATGACCATACCATGTCCTAAAAGCCGTCTTTTGAATATCCTCATCTTTAACACGAATCTGGTGATAACCCAACTTCAAATCAATCTTACTAAAAACACGAGCACCAACCAATTGGTCCATCAAATCATCAATTCTAGGAAGCGGATACTTGTTCTTAATAGTTACCTTGTTCAACTGTCGATAATCAATACACAACCGCATACTCCCATCTTTCTTCTTTACTAGCAATACCGGTGCACCCCAAGGAGAAACACTCGGCCTGACAAACCTATTTTCCAATAAGTCATTCAATTGTTTCTTCAATTCCATCAACTCTGATTCTGACATGTGATACGGCGCCATCGAAATCGGTCTAGTACCCGAAACTAGATCAATCGAAAACTCGACTTCTCTTTCCGGCGGTACGTCTGCAATGTCCTTCGGAAATACTTCTGGAAAGTCGCACACCACTGGAACCATATCCAGTTCAACCTTACTCTCTTCCGACAATGATGCAAACAAACAGAACACTTGAGCCTCATCTGCCAAAAGTTTCTTCAACTCTTTAGTAGATAGAAAAATTTCTTCCTCATCCTCCTCCAAGGAAGGAAACCTTACTAACATGTGATAACAATCAATACGGACTCTATTATACTGCAACCAATTCATACCCAAGATCACATCTAATCCTTCTAACGACAAACACACCAAGTCCATAATGAAGTCTTTACCATATATGGTCAAAGGACAGCTTAAACATACCAAAGATGTAGTTACCGACCCCGAAGCGGGTGTCTCAATAACCATATCACCATCACAAGAAGACAAACACAAATCCAAACGCTTAGCGCACTCAAAAGAAATGAATGAATGAGTCGCTCTGGTATCAATAATAGCAACTAAAGGCATATTATTAATAAAGCATGTACCTTTAATCAACCGATCCGCATTAGTAGTGTCTGCACCGGCTAATGCAAATACCTTCCCACTCGTTGGAGCTTGCTTTGGCTTAGTACACTTTGTACTAATATGACCAACTTCCCCACAGGTTTAACACTGCACCACGTTCCTTCTACAATCAGTTGTAGCATGGTTGATACCTCCACAGTTAGCACACTTCGCTCCATCCTTCTTACACTCAAAATATTTATGCCCCACTTCACCGCACCTAAAGCACTTAATGGGACCAGAACTTCCACCTCCGGACCTCTTAACAAAGTTTTCCCTATGCTTGCCTTTATCAGCAGGCGTCACATAAGGTCCACTCCTCACCGGTTGCTTCCCTCTCTTCTCATTTAAACTCTTATAGTGAGTGGAACGAGCTTTACTATCTTCTTCAAAGATTCTACAGCATTCGGTCAAGTCTGAAAATCTTCTTATCCTCTGATAACCCACCGTTTGCTTGATCTCAGGGCGCAAGCCGTTCTCATACTTAACGCATTTGGAAAATTCCACCGTCACCGCATCATAGTGAGGATGAAACTTCACCAACTCTGTGAACTTAGCCATATAGTCTACCACGGACATATTGCCTTGTTTCAATTCCAGGAACTCCATTTCCTTCTTTCCCTTCACACTCTCAGGATAATACTTTCTCAAAAATTCAGTGCGAAATAAATCCCAAGTGATTTCCTCATCGTCTACTTCAAGAACTTGTCTCATACCGACCCACCAGTCATCGGCTTCTTCTCTCAGCATGTGAGTCCCAAGTCTCACCTTGTTCCCTTCAACATAATTCATAACTCTAAAGATCCTCTCGATCTCCTTTAACCAAATCTGAGCACCGTCCGGATCAAATCTTCCCTTGAATACCGGCGGTTGATTCTTTCTAAACTCATCATTAGCGTTCACATTTGGCGCACCCTGCACCGCCCTAGCCATTGCCTCCAATGCAGCAACCATCACATTGTCATTACGACCAGCCATATTCTGATTATTCCCAAAAATAACAACAAGGTTAAACAACCGTCCAACCAACAAAATGACGAGACAGACACAACTAACTCAACACTGGCTCTGATACCACTTAATGTAACACCCTCTTTCTATACCCCAAATAAACAATTAAATCATTTAGGCACTAATAATAATTCCATCAGAGTATAATTGTAACATGGTATAAAAGAGGCGCATCACATTATCTTCGAAGCGAAACATAAATAATACTAGCTCATGAAGATATGTAACAAAAGGGGTAAATCTCAACTAAAAACAAAGCATAGCGCTTAAAACTCACACATCAACATTTAGAATAAAGCGGAAACATCTAAACATTGAAATTACTTCATTAACATAAGCATCATATACATCGTTCAGATTAATTTAATTCATCGGTTGAGTTTACAAAACGTTCATCAGCAGATACATACACAGATGTATCACAAAGGAATCAAAATAATTCCTAACTACCCAGTGTTACATATCAGAGCCATCTGACCAAAAGAAGTGAAGACTCGCTTCATAAAGACTCCAGCAATCTAATATGCAATGCCTCATAGAGCATTATAAAACAGCAGAAGGGTGAGAAACAATATCATAATACATAATGCACATAAACATATATATATATATATATATATATATATATATATATATATATATATATATATATATATATATATATATATATATATATATATATATATATATATATATATATATATATATATATATATATATATATATATATATATATATATATATATATATATATATATATATATATATACATATATATATATATATATATATATATATATATATATATACATATACATATAACGTCCGAAAATGTCTTCCGCATTCTCACCGCAACTCATCTCACTACACCGTACATCGCAATGTATTCACGCTTAACTATTTAAAAATAGAGCACCAAGCATATATAATGTGCATCAACAATGTTTATATCAATTCATAAACATGCATACTTATACATATATTCACACATACATGTATATTCAAGCCTTCCATTCATGCCATATATCAACAATCTACATAAACATCTACATTCATGTTTATTCACCATACATCATGCACAGATGTCTACATGCAACTCACAAAGACCGACACACGACTCTATGCAGATGCAAATGCGGTACCGACTCATTTCAGCAGGTTCAATTGAAGAACCAAAATAACCATCGCTCACACACCACATGGGCACACGAGGTTCTGCAGATTCACCGAGGAATCAATAAACAACCATCGCAACATACGAGGTTCTGCAGATTCATCGAGGAATCAATAAATAACCATCGCTCACACCCCACAAGGGCACACGAGGTTTTGCAAATCCACCTAGGTATCAATAAATAACCATCGTTCACACCCCACAAGGGCACACGAGGTTCTGCAAATCCACCGAGGGATCAATTGACACAAGAATGCATACCATGATGCTTCACATGCAACATGACTCATGACACTCTTGAAATGCATACATGTTTACCAACATACTCATGCAATCATCACATTCGTCGCATATATTCATTATGTATTCAAATATATGTATCACAAAGCATATCTATATATATATATATATATATATATATATATATATATATATATATATATATTCATCATCCATTCACACCAATTTTCATACATGGTTCACATACACAATCAATCTCGCCATGCATCTCTATTTAATTCAAATAATGCACAAACTTGCCAAACGGCCACATTTCACACTTCACAATTCACAAACTAGGATTCACACCATACACTACCCACAACACATATAACAACATATAATTAGTTGTCTTCAGACAAGGAGTGATCGCAACCAAACCACACAACCGATCCACGAATGGAAAACACAAGAAAAGAAAATATGTTGTTGTGTTCGCTAACCTTCGCCTGGCGAAGCCCCTGGCGAACCTTCACTACTCCGTTCGCCTGGCGAACTTGCCAGCGAAGACCACTGGGATTTATTCTGGAATTACTCGCTAGCACTCGCTAGCATACTCGCCTGGCGAACCTTCACCACTCTCATTCGCCTGGCGAACTTGCCAGCGAAGACAGGATGGATGCTACTGACTTAGTTCGCTGCTGCTCGCTGGGCTTCGCCTGGCGAACCTGCGAACTCAGAACTCCCATGGCTGTCCAAAAGCCCAAACCTCACAAACCGACCAATTTAATCCAAATCAGTTCTAGTAGTACAACCCACTCATCACCCGACTATACTACACCGTCTATTCCAAATTCTAACTGATAAAACTCAGTTTCTACCGATTAAATCAACTTACGACCTAGAAATGGAAACATAGAAAACAATCCAACAAATCCAATCTAGCACATACATGATCATATACATTATTAAGATGATAAAACTTCTCACCCTTACCTGATTAATCGCAAGCTAAGGTTGATTCTTAATGATTCTAGGTTTTGCTCCACTTTCTCTTCTTTTCTCTCCTCCTCCTTTCTTTCTCTTGTTTTTCTTCTTAATGTTTCTATCTTTCTCTATTCTCTCTATATCACATATTCTATTTCTTTCCTCCCAAATTCTTTCCACACACTTATCAATTAATTCTCACAAAATATCCACTTAATATTATCACTAATGCCCAAAATACCCTCCAACCTATTTTTACCCGAAACTCTCCAAGTCGGAAAAAATAGCTCAATATGTAAACATAACATATTATCACACAATTCCACATAAATAAAATAATCACTTAAATAAATCAAATGAGGACTCAATAAAAATGGGAATTCAGAATCGGGGCGTTACAATCAACCTATCAGGTTTGATTTTCTTGATGAGGATGTGATGTATCTAAAGGTTAAAGATTGTGAGGAACCATTACCTGAAGAAGGGCCTGAGCCTGGTGTCGCAACTGCGAAAAAAATCGGCGAAAACAAATAGAAGAGTCGCCACCGAACATATTTATCCTAAATAGAGGGAAAGGAAATGATCAAAGAAAACCTAAAAGAAAGGAGAGGATAAGGTCATCGCAACCAAATCTTGGGTTCGGGAGTCGGTTACGCAAGGGGAATGTATTAGCACCCCTCACGTCTGTTGTACTCAATGGAATCCACGCTTGTTGTCTAATAAAAAAGGGTGTGTTATCTAAAAGCTACTGCTAAATGAAAACGAGAAAGGGAAAAAAGTAGAATCGATAGGACATCTCTGCTCTGTGCCTACGTATTCCCTCGTGCAATGGAAAAGTTAGAGTCAATGTAGTTTGGAAAAGTATGGATGATGGGGGGAAGGTTGCTCGGCAAGACATCATCGTCTTGTACATACGTATCCTCATCTGGTATGAGAAATTAGAGAAAACATAGTTTGGGTTACTAAACCATAGGTTGGTTAAGTGTTTTTTTATGAGTGACGCTAAGTTCCCATTTCAGCAGTTAGGGTCGATGCCTATTTGCAGTAGAATGGAAAAGTAACGTACTCTTTTCTGAAAATGATTTTTGAAACAAATCCCGAAGGATAAAAAGGTTTTGAAAGTTTTAGAGAAGTCAAATTAAATTTGTTTGAGGTTTACGTTGCACTAAAGACTATGATATAGGAGCGAATGTGTCGCATATCGCCCAAGGGGCATACACTAAACACCCTAGACAAGTAAGGAGAAACCCCCATTCATCATTTCCCATATTCTTAATCCTCGTGACACACAACGTTCTCCATTCTTTATTAAGTGTCTTAGAGTTGTTTGAGATGAGAAAAGAAAAAACAAAAGAAAAACACTAAAGGGAACTGAAAATCCTAATGTTATCATACAAAATTGTCCTAAAGTTAGGATGAGAGGGAATTCTACCTAATGTTATCATACAAATGATGGACGTAAAGTTGAGGTTAAGAAGAGGCTATCCTAATTGTTATCATGCAATGGATTGAAATCTTAATGTCTCTTCTACTCCCACCTTAATCAAAAATTAAGTGGGACTAGGAATCCTAAGGGATCATGTGAGCAAGCACAAGTAAACACTATCCAATTCAATCACAAATGAAAACAAACTCAAGGCTTAACCAAGTCTCAAGAAAAGAAAAGAAGAAAGAAGAATGAGAGATGAAGGAGAAAATGCAACACTGTGAATAAACATGAAAGTCCAAAGACAAAGTATCAAGCAAGCATCAATCAATGATCACACATGGTAAATATCAACAACATGTCAAAGCAACAAGAGTGCACTCACATGACAAACCAAACTCAAAGATGGGAAGTCAAAACAAAGTGCCCAAACACACACATGTGACTCAAAGTCCAACAAGAGGTATTATCAATCATAAAGAAAGGTGGAATGAATTCAAATGAGATGGGGAACAAGGTAGGGCAGTAGCAACATCATATCATGTCAGCTCAATGCAAAGATCAAAGAAGAAGCACAAAGGGTGTCAAACATGCATCTCACCAATATCCAAACTAATAGGAACAACTATCTCATGCAAGACACACTTCACATGATAAAACATGTGAGATTAGGGTATGAAACCAAGTATGGGAAATAACACAAAAATGAACATCATTTCAAATATCAACCCATGGATGTCAATAAGAAACAGCAAGGATTAAGTTCAAGACATGCATCAAACCTAGATAAGCGTTCCTTATGAACAATTCCAAAAGAAAACAAGTGTTCGAGCAAGATACAAAGCACAAATGGTTCAGTAACACATACCATAACATCAAGGTCATAAGCATACTAAAAAGGTCCATATCACATTCATATCCAAGACATCAACCAAATTCAAGAAGGATCATGTTCAAAATGTGTTCAAGAAGCCACTCAAAACACTCATTCAAAGGAAACACGAGATCAAGTGAGGAAAGAGATGAGAAATGATCATACAATGTATATCCTATCATGAAAATCAAACACTAAAACATGTCATTTAAAGACTATAAGAGTCCATAATCATCCATTAACCCATACAAGAAAGCACCTCAAAGAATTAGGTCAAGAACACCAAATAAGGAAGCAAGGTTAAAACATCAACAACTTAGAAATTCAAGCACAAATTGAAAAATAATGAAATGAAAATGAGACCAAAGCTCAAACCAACTTAAAACAATCAAGATTAATCATGAAAAACATCTCAAATATATTTCTCAAATACATCACCAAAGCAAGCCAAACAAAATCATGTATGCAACTAATCAGGCATGAAACAAAGGTCAAATGAAACTACGTGAAAAGTAATTAAGACATGACCACCAAAGCATCAAAACCACACTCAAATAACCATCAACCATATGTCAAAACATGGTAAAAATATTAGGTTAAGAAGTGTTTCAAAGGTCATCAAACAACAAACCCTAATTCAAAGGTAAATATGGAAAAGCATCTCACATTTTAAATTAATTAAAAATAGGAAAAAATAAATGAAAAATAAAATAAAAATAATGAAAAATAGGTCAACATGTTGAAGGGTCAGAAACATAATTTTGTGGATTTTTATCATGATTAAAACAATTAAAACCAAAATCAAGAAGAAAAAGCAACAATAATAAAATAAAAAGAAGAAATAAAACAATGGGTGCAACAGCAGAAACAGAATACAAGGGATTCCAGATGATGCGCGTTTGGGCCACTAATTAGGGGGTGTTAAAATGAAACATGCAAGGCCCATGATCACAAAAACAAATCAGAAGCAAAAAACAAAACCACGCATGCTCATTAATTGAGATGGCATCTACGTAGACGCCACATGAGTTGCCATATCACAGGTCAAACCAAATTCAAATAGAACACAGTCAGACGTCGGAGCCCTAGCTCTGGTTGTCTTCTCCGGATATGGCTGTAAATGTCATCAAACAAAAAAAACTTGGACATCTCTCAAGTAGTTTTTCACGCTGATCAATAATATGACATCCATGTTCATTAAAACACACTTCAAATCCCTTAAATCTAAGCACGAAAAACATGTCCATGTTCTAAAACTTGAGTAAATCAAAACAATAACCACATACATGTTTCCCACATCACAGTAGGACTTCAGCACAACCCAAAACAAGTTCAAAACGTTCTTAAAACAGATGGAAAAAAGTAGAGAAAACTACCTAACGGAGTAGCTCTATTGGCTCTTGAGAAGACGTGTATGTGATAAGAAAACCCTCTGGAAAGCTTCCTTGAGCTTCAAAAGTGACGAATCAACCTCTAAAATAAAGTGAAAGCCTGGATATAGTATGATTTGAAGAGAAGAAAGTTTGAGTTTTATGAAGCTTTTTTTGAAGCAATTATGATGCCAAGATGAAACGCCCTCACGTTTTAGGGTTTGTGGAGTATAAATATGAAGGTTTTAGATGGTCTAATGGGCCTATGAAATTGGTTTGGATAGTTTTTCAAAAAAATGAAAATAAGAGTGGCACCCGACTTTGGCACGTTCATGGGAAGGTTTTAGTGACTTTTTTGAGTGAAAAATGAGAGTGTGTAGGGAGTAAAAAAGAAAGGAACATGGGCCATAGTGATGAGAAAGGTTTGTGTGCAGTTTTCCCTTTTACTTGTTTTAGCAATTTCGTGCAAAACTATGCATGGTGGTAGTAACTTTGTTGGCTCACTTTAGGTAAAATCTTGGCACAAGAAATGTTATACAATTCATATGGTAAGGTATCAATGTCATGCTGCAAAACGAATGTCCACAATGTACCATCAAATGATGCACTACAATCCAACTTGTGCCCACCACTTCTAATGTTCATAACTTGATTAATTCCACTCAAATCAAACAAACTTGTGGTCAAGAGAAACTATGGAATATAAGGAACAAATTCCATGTTGGAATCATCTTGGAAAAAGGCTTTGGAGCATGTGTAAAATGGTTTGGAAGTTTTTCCCTCAAGACTAGTTCATGACACTTAGTGTGATTTCAAGACATTTACCAAACTTACCAACTTTAACACCTTGAATTGCTAACACCATAACTTGAGGTACAATGGTTCAAATGAGGAGTTCTAGATATGGTTAGAAATCTTGAAGAATAATCTAAACATTTGGTGTTTGATGAAAGTTGAATTGCAGCCTTGATCATAGTGAAAAATTCCTTGGAAGATTGGTTCATGAAGTTGGCAAACCACTTGCTAAATTTGGCATAGTGAAAACCCTAATTTTGTGACCTTATAACTTGAGTTCTACACATCCAATAGAGGAGTTATAGTACTCAAAATAAAGCTTGGAGGATGCTCAACAACTTTCATGTTCAAGTAAAATTCATTTGAAGCTTGTATCATCATGTAAGATAGGCTTGAAAATAGGTATTTCAAGCTGAATTTCCATACTTAGAAAATTTTCTAAATGTTGAAATGACAAAACCTCCATTTTCTCAATTTTAGCTCTCCATATCTCTCAAACTATGGATATATTGGACTTGCTTTTTTCTAAAAAAATTGTAGTTTATGATGTCCTCTTTAATTTGATAACAAGTTTGCCCCCATTGGATCCAGGGTGAGAAAGTTATGGAAGTTGCAAAATGGCTAGAATTAGGGTTTTCTACACTTAGAAAATATTTCAATCAAACCCTAATCCAACCCAACTCCTAATTTTATGTTTCCTCTTGGAGTTTCTTGTTCCAAACACATGGAAACACTTGAAAGCTCATAGCATACCCTTGGTTGACCTTCAGATCCAATATTTTGACCCCATTGAACCATAATTTACTTTTGTTGACCAGATAAAATCCTAGGATCATTTCCACTAATTGAAACTCTTGTGGTGACAAATAATTCATGTAGAAGACCTTCGAGATGTGTGTTGAGCCTTAGAACCATGTCTTGCCCAAAGAACTAGCCACATATGCCTTTTGAACCATAATCCTTACCTAGTTGTCCACAAGATAGAAGGGGGTGATCAATGCTTGAATCCTTGATTCAAGTGGTTGTGGGACATGTCTTGATGATGATGAGGACCTTGTGATTTGAGAACACCACAAGGTTAAGAATAAACCCTTTATTTAGCTTTGAAGATGAAGCTCTTCTCTTGAGTGTTGAATAAGATACCTTGATCCCCTGCCTAAAACCAATTCTATGCACAAATGCCAATGCAAAATGATATGAAACATAAGCCAAGATATAAGAAAAGGGAAGGGAAAATTTTAGGGTGCTACACCTGGGTCCCGTTGGGGTTTGATTTTTGATGGAGCTGTTAATGAGTATGGCAATGGTATTGGAGCAATTATTGTTACTTCTCATGGTTCTCATATTCCTTCACTACAAGGTTGGTTTTCACTTGCATAAATAATGCAGCTGATTATGAAGCGTGTATTATGGGCTTGGAAGAAGCTATTGATTTAAGAATCAAGATCCTTGATGTATATGGAGATTCAACCCTAGTGATTAATCAGATTAAAGGGGAGTGGGAGATACGTCAACCTGATTTGATTCCTTATCGTGATTATGCAAGAAGGTTGTCAACTTTCTTCAATAAGGTTTAGTTTCATCGTATATCTAGAGCATAGAATCGAATGGCATATGCTTTAGCGACTTTATCCTCTATGATTGTGGTAAATCGGTGGAGTAATATGTCGAATATTGATGTTATGCATCTTGATAGACCAGCTCATGTTTTTGCAGTTGAAGAGGTTGTTGATGATAAACCTTGGTATTATGATATTAAATGTTTTCTTCAGAATCAAGAGTACCCACTTGAGGCATCCAAGAAGGATACGAAAACTTTGAGATGATTGGCTGGTAGTTTCTTCTTAAATGATGATGTGTTGTATAAGAGAAATTATGACATGGTCTTGCTCAAATGTGTAGATAAGCATGAAGTAGATATGTTAATGAAAAAAATTCATGAAGGATCCTTTGGTACCCATGCCAATGGACATGCAATGTCTAAGAAGATGTTAAGGGCATGTTACTATTAGATGACAATGGAATCTGACTGTTGTAAATATGTGAAGAAGTGCCATAAATTCCAGATTTATGCTGACAAAATTCATGTGCCTCAAACTCCTCTCAATGTTATCTCTTCTCCATGGCCTTTCTCCATGTGGGGAATTGATATGATTGGAATGATTAAGCCTAAAGCGTCGAACATACATTGTTTCATATTGGTGGCTATTGACTATTTTACCAAGTGGGTCGAAGCGTCATCATATGCCAATGTGACCAAGCAAGTAGTGGTCCGATTGTCGCAACTGCAAAAGGGCTGGCAGAAACAAACAGAAGATTCGCCACCAAACATTATTTATCCCAAAGAGAGGGAAAGGAAACAATCAAAGAAAACCTAAAAGAACTGGAAAAGACAAGGTCATCACAACCAAATCTTGGGTTCGGGAGTCGGTTACGTAAGGGGAAGGTATGAGTATCCCTCACGTCCGTTGTACTCAACGGGATCCATGCTTGTTGTCTATCAAAAGGGGTGAGTTATCTAAAAGTCGCTGCTAAACAGGGATGGAAAAGAAAAAGGAGACTCGATAGGACATCGCCGCCCTATGCCTACATATTCCCTCGTGCAATGGGAAAGTCAGAGTCAACGTAGTTCGGAAAACTACAGGTGATGGGGGAAGGTTGCTCGCCAAGACATTGTCGTCTTGTGCCTACGTATCCTCATTTGGTATGAGAAATCAGATCAAACGTAGTTCGGGTAAACTAGACCACTGGTTGGTTAAGTGTTTTTTATGAGTGACATTAAGTTTCCATTCCAGCAGTTAGGGTCGATGCTTGTTTGCGATAGAATGGAAAAGTATTATACTTTTTCTGAAAATGATTTAAGAACAATCCTGAAGGATACAAAGGATTTGAATTTCGTTTAAGAGATTTAGAGAAGTGAGTTGAATTTTTTTGAGATCCCCGTAGCACTAAACATTGTGATATAGGAGTGAGTGTGTCGCATATCGCCCAAAGGGCATACACTAAACACTCTAGACAAGTGAGGAGAAACCCCCCACTCACCACTTTCATCATTCTTTATTAAGTGTCTTAAGATTGTTTGAGATGAGATGAGAAGACGCAAAAGAAAACACTAAAGGGAAACTGAAAACCCTAATGTTGTCATACAAAACGGTCCTATGGTTAGGATGAAAAGTAAGTCTACCTAATGTTATCATACAAATGATGGACCTAGAGTTGAGATGAAAGTGACTATCCTAATTGTTATCATGCAAAGGATTGAAAGCCTAATGTCTCTCCTACTCCCATCTTAAACAGAGGGACTAGGAATCCTAAGGGATAATGTGAGCAAACACAAGTAAACACCAATCAAATCAATCACAAATGAAAACAAGAATGAAACTTAAACAAGTTCCAAAAAGAGAAGAAAGATGAAGAAGAAAGAAGAATGAAACATGGATAAACAAGAAGTCATTAACAAACAACAAGCACATTCATTTCAAACTCAAGCAAAGCAAGCACCATCACCAAGCCAATCATCATCCAGGCATCAACCAACACAAAGCAAGATAAGATGAAGTCATATGGCACAAGAAGTAAGGTAGGGTAGCAAGCACATCGTATCATACTCAAGTCATACCAATGATCAAAATAAGAGCATACAAGAAAACAATCATGCATCCCATCCATATATAGGGCAACACAAAATCAAACTAGCATGCATACAGAGCATCCCAAAAGGGCAACACATGAGAATAAGGCATGAAAACAAAATGAAGCCACACAGCAACATGATCAACAAGTTTTCATTCAAACATGCACACACAAGAGGGATCATATAAATGAAGTCAAACAAGTGAAAACCAAGCATGCCTCAAGGAGATTCAAACCCCAAAATCAACCATAAAAGCAAATCACAACCAAAGCAAGCGATTAAGAACTCACAAGACAACAGTAGGGACAGAATATCACTCAAACATGAATAAAAACCACATCACCTCAATTTTGCAAGTTAAAGTCAAATAAAAAACAAAATAAAAAGGCAAATAAAACCTAAAAAGGGATGGAAATAGTTAAACCACAAACAAAAAT